>OX411318.1:1250000-2500000 GCA_948150665.1 Conistra vaccinii | reverse complement strand
TCCTTGACTATTAATAGTTAAATTAAAACCTTTTTATTAGTTTGATGTTCCCATTACGTTGTGTCAAGTTTTAAAAACTATAAATGTTAATATCAGTTCCTGTCAATGTCACCATTGCTATTTCTTGTATTCGGGTTAATATTTTACAATTGCATAAGTTGATAAAAAATGCTATGCAATAGCTTTACCGCGGCAGTCCCCGAGTGCCACACGTCTTTTTTTTTTCCAACATATGGTTTCAAAAGTCACAGAAATATATCATTTCAGTTGTACTGTCTGTATTTTTAAAGCATTGAATTTAGTCCTAGTGGTACAAAAATATGACTTAAGTATATTCCTAAAACTCGGTAATACTAATAACTATATCCTTTATTTGTTACTGGATGCCTACATGGTGGTACCTTGCATAATTCAGGGTTAATTAATATAGACTCTATTTTAACCGCTTAAAGTCGCTTCTCTTTCAACATATCCCACGAATGATCCGATATAGTATTTATGTATAGAATTTTGATCCCTTGATCCTCTCTACTATACGTCAAAGCTTAAATTTCACCAAAGAAACAAAACGCGATCAGCACATCTACCTCGTGTTCAAGAGCTGTCAGTGTCAATATTCAATAATGATGACTGACAGTTCTTGAACGCGGTTTAGATGCGTTCAGTTTCATTGGTGAAATTTGCCCTAACACATTTTGTTTTACAGACAGTACAACCGAAGCCCAATTTTCCCAATATCCATAGTCATATGTCCCCAACTCACTCTGCACAGTGTCGGTGGGGGAGGCAGGTTTTCCGTTGTGCGTGTTGAGGGTCGCGTTGGGCGAGGAGGCCGGGGAGATGTTGTTCATGTTGATGCTTAAGTTGTTTGCTTTCTTGCTGTACGAGCCGCGCTGGCAGTCCGTGGCTAGCTTGTCCGTTATCACTTCCAGTTCGCCGAATACCTGGAATGGATAAGGGATAATTATTTTTTACTAGTTTTATACAAAACAAATAAAAAAGTAAAGAAATAACAGAAAGTAAAGAACAAAGATACTGATAATATCATATCATAACACAAGAAATAATAAAGATTCCTGCTAGAAAGGTATAATACGAGAAGTAGCTGAGATGATACTAGGGTCTATTCAAATCCTTGTTTCCAATTGATGTTATGTCCACTTAAACAAACATCAACTTTATGCAAGTGTAAATAAATTTAAAGGAGACCATTCACGTTTCATACAAAGTTGGGCCCAAAACCCAAAGTGCCGGCCAGCGAAAAAAAATGTGTTACCCTGGTCGGGGAAGTCCTCCTCATCATTTTTTACTATGGCGCCGAATCTCTATGACCATTCCGTCAGCTGTTTTTTAAAGTTGAAAAATCTAGTTACCTATAAGGTTCCTATCGCGTCTGGGAGGAACATTTTAGGGACGGAGCCTGTTTCGCCGTTCTTCTGTCTTCGGTACCAATCATCGAGCGACCCCATACGGATCTGACACTTGACGAATGAAACCAGGCAGCCGTTATAGTCCGAATTTTTTTTCAACTTGAGTGTAGCCTCTTTCACAAGGTGGTCTGCGCGTTCGTTGTCCTCCAGGTCTGCGTGAGGTTTTACCCAGAACAAGGAAACATCTTTGCTCTGGGGTAAAGCCGTGCCTACGTAAGCTCTCTCCTCCGCCGCCAGGAAGTGGAGGGAGCCTTGGTTCGCCGGACGTGGAGTTTTCGCAAACGCACACGCTCAATCTCTCTGCCCGCAAAGGCTGGCTGAGGTACTCTTTGCCTCATACAGAACGGCTGCTGCTTGTATTCGGAGGTCGTGTGGGAGGTTGGCAGCCAGCATCAGGGATGCATTCAGCGAAACAGTTCTGTAGGATTTGCAGAGCTTTTGGGCGAATACTCTTTGGACCGTATGACCGTGAACTAATAAGATTATTGGAGAGCATTTTCTACACTCCAATCTTCTTAGTTGCCGGCGCCCAGGCACTTACCGCTCATCATCATTCTGCGTCCAGCTCCAGCGCTGCCGTGTAAATGCTCCGTATGACCTCCAGATGCAGACCTCTCTTCCACATTCTACACACGTTAGCGGCGTGCATGTTGAATGTGAGCTGATGGTAGTATTAATTTCCTTAGACATGCCTATGTCGACCCCGCCCATGCTCATGAGTGAGACATCGTACTTTAGCTTACTAGTGACTACTATTACACAGGTTTGATGTGGTGCAAACTTCACCTTATTTTGGATGCCTCAATTCCGAATATACTCGAGGGCGGCCTTGGCCTGTCTTTGAACCTCCAGGGCTAGATCATCGTCGAAGATCATGACCACAACGTCGCGTCGGTGGAAGACTGGTAGTGATCTCGGTTCTTCCAGCCCTTTTAGCAAAGGGTCCAGAAGTAAATTCCAGAGGTTTGGATTCCGTTTATACCTGCACCATCACATGACCCCGCCCGCCCGCCGCTCCGGTTAGCCTAGGTTCTATGTTTTCTGGGGATTGGTTACCGCACTTAGTCAAGTGGACCGTTGTGCGTGGGCCATGGCGGCCGTTTGATGGTTATTCCAACCAGCCCACCTCTCTCCAAAAGATAATTAAATCTCCTGATCTGTTTGGAACATCTGTGTAGGATCTGGGTGACCCGAGGTGAATGCACGGGCGTCACCCAGATTCGAACAGAAACCCTCGTTTCTGTCCGAATCTGGGTGACGCCCATGCATTTAAAGAGCACGTACGCGACGATTTCCTCAGCCTCCATGCACGCCCTGCACAGAGGACTGTCCTTTATGCCTATGTGTGGAAGTGTTTGTTTAGCGAGCAGTGTCCCGTGATGGCCCCGTGACTAGGAGGCAGGCCGTTCCTGTCCAGGCGTACTAAACGCCTGGTCAGCCTTCTTTCCAAGGATGGCATAGCTTCCTTGGACTGCCTGCAGCCCAGTGTTGAGGGCCACCAGTTTTCCACTTGTGTGTGGGTGAACTCCTGTAGCCACCTGTGTATTTGGTTGAAGGGGAAATGTACGATAGGCTCGGATCCTCAGACTGCCGTGCGGGATCCTCGTCTAGCAAGTTCGTCAGCTGCGTCGTTACCTAGCGATACGCTGTTACCTTTTGTCTATTGTAGTGTCACCATGTTGCGGCTGGATACCGTTATTTGTTCTAGTGCATTGTGACATTCTAGTCTTAGCTTCGATGTAATATATTTTTTCCGTAAGGTTGCGCCGGTTAGTCTTTCAAGAAATTAATTATTTTTAACTTCATAAATATGTTTTTTTTTGTGTTTCAAAACATTAATTGTTATTAACTTTATAAATGACTACAAACCACTGCAAATATTCCCTGATATTTCGAGGTTACCTTTACAATAAGTTTATTTCATTTATTTTTCATTACATAGCCGTTACTTTTATATTTTAATAAAATGTAGGTACGTATAATAGACTTAAGAAAACAGCTGATAGATCGGTTCGTAGAGATTTGATTCCGCCGTAGTGAAAAATGCTTAGGTAGACTGCCCCGACTTAGGTTATACTTATATTTAGACGAGATAATATGCAAGGCAACTAGATTTTTCAACTTTAAAAAACAGCTAAAGGAATGATTGTAGAGATTCGGTTCCATAGTAAAAAATGATAAGGAGGACGTTAAGGACCAGGGCAGCACAATTTTTTTCGCTGGCCGGCACTTTGGGTTTTGGGCCCAATATGAATGGTCTCCTTTAGACTGAAAAGTCACAAAAAATATGAAGTTATAGCAAAAAGTGAACCTTTCTGAAAGTGGGCAACGTCGCAAATAGATGACCAATATTTCACTGTTTTGATTAAATTTGGCAATATTACTGTATGCAAATATCAAATGAGGCTAATTACCTACCGAACTAGAATATTAATAATGAATTGCAATTATAACACTGAATTTGATGATGTAACCGTTTTAGGTGTAAAAAAGGCATTTGGCGAATTTGCAAATGCTTTTTTTGCATCTAACACTAAATATTCGGTGTTACGATATTACTTATTGCATTTCACAATCAATATTCTAGTTCGCTAATTAGCCAAATTTCATATTTCGATAAAGTAGTACATATTGCCAAATTAATAAAAACAGGTTAATATTTGACAGCTATTTGCGACGTTGCCAACTTTAAGGATAAACGCTCTTTAGTACAGTTGTTATATAAATATACAAAAAAAAAAAAAAAAAAATTGCGAACGAAATTGAAACTAGCGACAAGTGATTACTAATGATGTAACCAGACATCATTAGTAATCACGTGTCGCTAGTTTACATTCCGATCAAGCTATTTCTATTATGCTGCTTAGGAAAACAGTTCTTCCACACCATGCAAGTCAGTTGACTACTACATTCTGAATAATACTCACAAAATTGTCTAGCTTCGCGGGGAAGTTACATTTTTGGACTTTCTCAATCGGGAATAGGTACTGGCAGTTTAGTAAAACCATTGTGTCATTGGACTTTTTGGAGATCACGTTTTTCTGTTATTTTACTGAATTAATTACATATAGGGGCAGAGCAGTGATGACCCAGTGGTAACGGCCCCGACTTACGAGGTGTAGGAAGTGGGGTCGAACCCAAGCAGACACTTTACTTTGTGTAAATAATTTCATCACCACTGGTCTCAAAACGGTGAAGGAAAACATCGTGAGGAAACCGGCATGTCTTAGAACCAAAAATTCGAAGACATGTGACATCTACCAACCCGCACTGGGCTCGCGTGGTCGATTACAGCCCAGTCCCTCTCACAGAGAGGAGGCCTGTGCCCCAGCAGTGGGAACATTAATAGGTTGATTATGAGGGTTTCCCAGGGGCCTGTTTTAGGTCATGCCGAAATTAATTCAAGGAAGAAAATTAAGGGAAACTCAAAGAGAAGTAAGAAAAAGCGTGTTCGTACCAAGTCTCTCACCTTATGACTTTCAGAATGGAACAGTTGTTCAGCCGAGAAGAGTGTTTGCAGATTGTTGACGTAGAATAGAACGCGGGAGTCGTAGAGTGCGGGCAGTTCGTCGTGGAGTTCAGAGTTGAGGACTTCGTATGTGCGCTTGGCTTCTTCTAGCTGTTCTCGGCCTTTGGTCACCTGGAAGATGGACAGTGTTGGGTTAGAAGATGTATGTGTTTATTGTTTGGTTGATCTAAGTTCCCCCCTCCCACACTGGCATTTTTCAAAATATTTGTTAATCGATTCCAAGCAAAGTTCTTACATGATTTATGAAAGATTTACAATTATCGATTATGGTTTTAAATTAAGTCAGTAACTTGCTGTCATTGTTAACAATTAAAAAGTCATAGAAAGAGAGTATTAATACACATAAATAAAATTGAAGTATGTTTGTCAAAATAACAGCTGCTTATACAGTACTGCCTATAACAAAAAAAAAGTCTCTCTTTTTGTTCCGGCTAATCTCCGAAACGGCTGGACTGATTTTGACGGGACTTTCACTGGTGGATATCTGATGTTATATAGAGTTACTTCGGCTACTTTTATTTTAGAAAAAGAATTAGGGTCCAGGGTAGTAGCTAGTGCTAGATATAACTAAAGCTACAGTTTTTACTTTAGTTATATCTAGCTCAGAAACCACTATGTTCATAAAACAGCAAACGAAGATGTAGTTACCTTAACATCGTCCCTTCTCTTGGTTGCGTTCGATTGCAGATTCTGGAAGCTGTGTCTTTGGCCGTCGTAGTCTACCAACTTGCGACCACGTTTCTCGATCTTTTTCTGTAAAAAACATCATTCATTTTACTATATGGCATTTTGCATTAGAAGTATAATTATTTCAGCATGTTTTAACTCCTGATTGCAACTGATGTGGACTTCCTTTAAAAGTACTCGAGCGTTACCTCGTAAATTAGAAGTGTGATTAAAAAAATATCATGTCCAATTAACCTCGTTTAGACTCAATTAAAAGGTTAATAACTACATTAATTTGATTCTCCCAAATCATTTAACTCCTCATCACGTTATTTATGGGATAATTAGCTGGTCCTGAATTCACAACTTGATTTAGGTTTATTTGCTGCAATATTAGGCTAAACATACCTACTATTAACATATTCTAATGCTTTAATGAAAGTCGATGAATTTGGCTTTAAATAGCTCCGTTGTTCATTGAAAATCTGTGGGCTATAGGTGTGTACGGTGAGCAGCGATAGACTAGTGGTGTGAGTGGTCGGACTGCCAAGTCATGCCAGTCACAGAAGAAAGAACCTTCGGACTCCAGGCTGCTATTGCAGTAACCCTTTTTCAACTATCAATTATATGTATAGCGGACACCTGTCACTATAAAATATGTCAGGTCTACTTAGCCTTTCCCAACTATGTTGGAGTCAACTTCTAGTCTAACCGGATGCAGCTGAATACCAATATTTTAGATGGATCGACTGCCTGTCTGACCAGCTATCTAATTACGCAACACATTTTCGTAAACGATTCCGACTAATCTGTTTCATTTTGACAGTTCAACAATATTCATTGCGTTATTTAAGTACGTTGTTGAGCAGATTTTTTTTACGAACATATGAAGCTATGGATTGCAATCTGTTTTAAAACGATTCAAATTCCGATTGATCGTGTATTACGTAATTAGGGTACTGGTCTAATACCAATCCTACTTGCTCTATATAAAATAATATTGGCACAACAACTCACCCTGACTTCAGGAAACTGGTTGGTGTACGTGTTGAGCGGTATGAGCACTTGGTCGCCGAGCTTGTGCGAGAAGTCCTGCCAAAGCATCTCCAAGTTCTGCGCCTGCACGTACAGCAGGTCGTGGCCGGACCACCCGCTCTCGTACACTTCCGTGATGGCTTCCATCAACGTCTTTGACGCTGTTTGCACCGCTGGGGAAGATGGAGGAGAGAAATCAAATAAAATTCTGATTTGGAAATGTTGTAAGGATCGGACGGAAGCCTATTTGTAAGGATTCCCTTGGCCAGTAAAAGAAAATCCATAAATTATCCTACGTACAGGCCTTTGTGGCAATTTTAGTGGAAGCCTGTGCCTAGCAGTGGATGTTTTTCAGCTGATATGCTGATGATGATCATTCATCGCTCAGAAAACTGGCTGTGTCATTTCTATATTTGGATTTCCTGAGATTTTCCGCCTTTTTACAGCGCAACTCATTTAGTTTTTGCACTACTCTAGACCTAATTACAAGCTGCGAACTATTTGTCGTAGCATATGTGCACACAGTTGGCACGCACCCAGAAGAAGTTCAAGAATCTCTGCACATCCGAATGTTGGTTATTCGTCATTCCTTTGATCGAATTGACGCAATTTAGCGAAAGCCTATAACTGGAGTACCAGGAAGACTGCTTTGTAAATCAAATGCTGGTTCTTTGTGTTCATACAATGGTATAAAGGATGTAGAGATGAGATGATCAGCTACGTCCTGCCTTTTAGCTCGCGGTTAGGTCAAACTAGCTGCTAAGTATTATGAGAAAACTGGCGGTCCGGTTTTGCGCGTGTCGGCAATTTTAAAATCTTTGCCAGCGTGACCGGGGACGATGTCTTGATCGGTATTTGAGATTGCCCCAAATAGAAAAGTCGTTCGTATAGCAGGTTTGTTTGTCCAATATAGAAAAGTATTCGTCGAAATGGCAAGTCTTGTGCACTGTTGGATGAAAATATATATAGCAACTCACGAAGAAAAGGATAGAGGAGGGCAGAAAGTCTAATATTCTTAAGATACAAAGCAGCCATAAAGTTATTTGTGAACTAAAAAAATATGTCATGACATCCTGATCAGGGAAGAGTATTCGTCAATAAATGAAAAGGTTCTTACCTCGTATACATCTTATGTAGTTATTGAACTCCTTCTGAAGCCTGGTGGCCTGCTGGTGTTGCCTGTTGAAGTTCTGCAGGTGCTCTTCGAATATGTCGTCGAGGGTCCGGTCTACCTTGCCCAGGTTTTGAAGGAGCTGTGGACAATGAAAGAGGCTTATTAGACACTATTTTCCGCATTGATGACGAGCTAATAATTTCAATAGAGCTGTTTACGATATCAAGGATAAACAATCATTTTAAAGTACAGAGTTATCCGCATACTCTCATTAACTTTTCACATTCAAACAGGGCTATAGCCAGGTGCCCCCGAATATTTCTGAAATAAAGTATATCCATGGTTTCATGGTGGCGTGTAATTGAAGGCTTAGCAGTGGACTGCTAATAGCTTGACGATAATAATTATTGAAATTTATAAACTAGGAGGATATTGAGGGAACTGTCCTGCAGTAATATCCAGTACAACATAAATATATTCCACCGATTTCATCATGCCTACCGCGTAACCCTACACTAGTTGGTAGCGCAAGGATATCTAGGTTTAGTACGCCGCAGGAATGAGTGCAACAATTATTATTTAATCTATTACCATTCCAATTTTATTGCTTTGTTCCTGTTGGTGCACCGAACGGTTTGTTGTAGTTTGTTTTATTTAGGCACCCGTGCAGCGTATTTTTATAACCAGACTCAGTTTCTGGGATCAAGAATCAAATCTCTTAGTAAATCTGGTGTCATATCTAATGTTAGCTGGTAGAGGCAGACTAAAAAACCAATAGTTTTTGTAGATAGACCATTAGATTTGACCGGTTTGGCAGTTGATGAAATTGAGTGGGTTTTATATATTTTCCGTAAAATTGCTCATTCACAGAAGTTCTAACTAATATTACGATATACGCGAAAGTGAATTTGTTCGTTGGTTGTCACGCTTCCACGCTAAAACGACAGAACGGATTTGAATGAAATTTAGCACATGGGTAGATTATGACCTGGGTTGGGACATAAGATATTTTTTATCCCGATATTCCCACGAGATCGAAACTTATGCGGGTGAAACCGCGGGGCGCAGCTAGTAAATAAATAAAAGTAGCAGAGCCAATGTCATAGATTCTACTACCTACCTATCTACTGACAAAAAATGACGCAAGTCCTAATAACCAGTTATTACCTAATTAAAAGGTAGTACATGCTAATGTAATGCGACATATAGACAGCATTCAGCGATAGTTGTCACACCCACATAAGAACTATTCAGCTTATCATCAACTAATTAACTGTTTGCTCTGTTTATTGTGCCGCCATGTTTGAGGACCGTGAAATAAGCTGAAAATAATTGTTGGTTTGTTTTATAATAATGTATTTACTTTCAATGACGTCATGCGTATGTCAATTGCGGGGAACGGTAACGAAGCTTGTAGTTGAAGGTTTGTGTGATGAATTGATGATTATGAACATACATTTCAATTTACAACAGTCAATTAATATAGTTCAAAAGGAAACATGGCCCTTAGGCTTTTACAAAACATTGCGTTTATGTTTCGATATTTCAGATATTTTGGGATACAGGCTACTTCTTCAGGTGTGACAGATGATTAATTCTCAAATTGTTGACCTACGCGATGATGGCCCATATGTCAAACAAAACGCAGTTTCATCTTTTAGATCCGGATTTTAACGTAGGTAATAGGCGGCTGGAACTCAATAAATCTGCCTAGCCTTTTCCCAACTATGTTGGGGTCGGCTTCCAGTTTAACCGGACGCAGCTGAATACCAGTATTTTACATAGATCGACTACTGAAATCTGATCTCAAGAATTTCGGGCTTCTGACGACCCGTAGCCGTAGCTACTGTCAAAGATCCACGAATGACAGCCGGGACCAACGGCTTTACGTGCGTTCTGAGGCACGGAGGAGTCCCCAACCCCGGCAAGCATATAATAGCTTGCAATGATGGATCAACCCGTGCGGCTGTTATTACTTAGCCATGAGCTGCTCAATATGCGCCTGGGAATAGGATCCTGAAATGAGCTTTAAAAACGAAAGCATCATTCGAATTTTAGAAAGGGCTGTAAAAATAGAGAACAAAATTTTGTTTATGATGGTAGTCGACGTGTAGCTTAACATTATCAGCTTCTATGCTGCGAACAATCCATTCAACTCCCAAATGAACTAAACATTCTCAAAGACACACAATATTATGTTTCGACGACAGCATACATTCGTTTCATAAGAGCACACATACTATCAGTCATTCTGTGACCTTGTAGCCTTCAGCACTCATTGCTGCATTGTTTGCAAAACATGCATACTTCGCACCTGAGCACACTGTGATTTGTTCAACGGTTGCGTTTCATACAAGGCTGTTGGTAGATCATCAGATTTTACAAATTGATATTGTAATTTGGATTTGTTTTCGTAATTACTCCTTCCATCAAAGTTTAGCTTTCAGTCATAATTTGATGAATAACGTTGGTATTCAAGTCCATTTTTGTTAATTTCGTTTCACTTATTTCATATTTTTTGTTACAATGTTTCGATATGTGTTATTACCTAAATACAAATAAATTTTTCCTTAGTTCAATATCATACAGGTTAGTCTATCGATCCATTTCGTGGAACACAACCTTTCCCAGTATTGTACACCTAAAGTTCATAAACCATTTTGGGGAATACTAATAGTTATCCATTTGAACATTTGAATAATGGAAACTTATCCAAACCTG
The DNA here is from genome assembly GCA_948150665.1 of Conistra vaccinii. NCBI lineage: Eukaryota > Metazoa > Arthropoda > Insecta > Lepidoptera > Noctuidae > Conistra > Conistra vaccinii. Next base: position 2,489,505 of record OX411318.1, on the reverse strand, counting down.
CGTAACTTAGAACCAATATTTAACTTTAAAATTGCAGCTGTTTTAGTGATGATGATGGTTAAAGCAAGTCTTGCCAGATTACGACCCCTAGATTTTCGTTCTAGAATTCCAATTATTGACAGCAAATCAAAATCTTGTTAGAAGCAAACCATGACCAACCAACACCGGAAAGCCACATGCCCAAACAAGCAATAAAACAGTTCTTACAAACTTCACAGTTCTAAAGTCCACGACACATAACTGATAATCCATTGGACATACCAAACGCGTATAATGTCATCGACCGGCCACTACTCCCATTGTTCCAGCGTAATGCGCGCAACTCCATGAAATGGATGAAGCTTATTATATTAATTTGATGACTAAGTTTGTTTTAGTAAAATTTTGTCATATGAAGAGGTGTACTTACATTACGTTGTGAGGGGCTTTATAAAACCTTTGGCTATTCTGCTTGAAATACAGAAGTAATTCCAAATAATAGATCAATGATTCCAATAGTTGGTCCAATTTCAATTTTCTTTGCTAATGTGTAGGTATGCAAATTATTTAATTAGGTGGAGATACCAATATACCACATACATTAACTTACAAGCCTATTATGGAAGATGGTAATTGGGAAACGGCTAAATCAGCAATGGAGCTAGTTGGAATGCCATGTTGTCCACTTCTCTAGTACACCTCTTCCACTTCTCCTGTCACCAGGCAGACGGGCTCTACCATAACGTGCATTTCATTCTCGACCTTAGCTACACATTAAGAACGCAACTTAAATTTTCGGAAGTGACAATCAGGTGTAAGCGGTTACCTCAGTTACGTCCGTCGTCCATCATGACTCGTGTGACGTCACATCCGCGATCGCTTCCTTTCGATTTCGATTGTCTTTTACCGAGGTCTCTAATTACGATCATTGTGTATTGTATATGCAGTGAATATTAAGATTTTATCTTCTTTATTTTGCATCTTATCAGTATCGGAATAAGGATCGTTATTATTCACGTCGGTTGTGATGTTTTCTCTTAATTTTATTGATTAATCATCAAGAGAATTTTTGTAATTAACGAATTATTTAATTATTATTGTCTTCTCTATTTTCTGCTTCTATCATTGTTAAGTTAAATTGAATTGTACTCTCATTAAGGACGTGACACTCTACAAGGCTGTTTTACCGCATTCTTGATTAATTAATTACACTTAATGAAATATGTAATTGGAATTGATTTACTTTTCCATAGTTCCGTGGAGCATTCGGAGTGGAATATGAAACATGGGAATATAAACTGTATGAACTTAGACCGAAGCAGTAAGCATGGATGATGCTGGTATTATCGATAAAACGGAGGCGGTAAAGACTCAAGAGACACATAAGTATAAAGTAACCTACAATTATTGTAGGTTACAAACGCAATAGAAAAGTTGTAATTGTCATGTTGACAAGCGTCTTACGTAGAATGACACAGCTTCTGCTTTATGCTGTCTAGTCTATTGAGGAGAATAGGTTACCACTACGCTGGTAAACGGTAGGTCATAAACCAATCAAAACGTTTGTAATACTAGACCCGTTATCGACGTATAAGATAGTTGTTCACTTTTTGTTGCGGAAGAAAATAGAATAACCGTGTGACGACATACTGAACTACAAATTGTAGGGAAGCACAAGCAAGTGTGTAGCGAGACAATCAATGAATTAGTAAGTTATAAAGTAAAATCCAGCCGTGACAGAAGTCGGGCTGTGGTAAAGGATTTTGAAGAAAGTAGAATTCGAAGATTTCAATCAACTATAGGAAACTTTAATCCAGGATTTGATAAAAACAGATGAAGAAGATAAGGTTCATTAACAAAAATAAATAAATAAAATTAAACATCAATGGTGCTTTCGTCTTTCGTCACGATGCATGCCAATGTGTCAGACGTCATCCAATCTATTAAATGAAAATGAGTTATTGTTCTATTGTGAATAATTGTGATTTATAAGCTGTGCACGATACTAATACACATGCAGGCAGGCATGAAGAATTTTATGTTGTGAATTGTGATATCGAAGAACTCATAAGTCTACAAAGTAATTACTGTACCTACTGAGAAAATAAATACAAGTAGTAAAACACCGTGAAACAATAAAAGATTGGTTGTAAATCAGAATATTACAATTTCAACATCAATTAATCAAGATTGGCACCTTCCAGGAAACTGATGCGATTTCCGAAACGTTCTGCATCGATGAACTCGATAATGTTTTTGCATCCTAAATTCCTGTATTGTGAAAATATTAGTATTACACTAACAATTAGTAGAAAAGCTATATTTGCAGTGTCGTGAATATCTATTCCCAAATTAATTTGAGCAGGAGTACTATAAGGAGAAGCCACACTGCGAGGCACATTTATATAAGTAGTCGAGATTATCGAATAACACAATCTTTGTACTTTTAATCAACTTTGATTTTGAGAATAATCACTACGCACTTGAAACCCTCTTCTACGATTTTTTCAAGACCCAACTGTTATGAAGAGACTGCTAAAATGATAATTATATCCTGCGAAAACTAACCAGTATCATAAAACAGCTCATGAATATCAAAACAATTACTGCCTCATCTCTCGAGTCTATTAGACGCAGTCTAGGGAACGATAGCACTTAAACTAAAGGCGAAATATCCCTTTCAAATAAATTCTATTCAGATTCTCATCTGACGTTCAGCATCGGTTTCTCTAAGCTCGTGTGCAAACAAGTTGTAAATAACGGGCTGTCAAAAACATGCGTATTTGATTGTAAATCAAATATTGAGCTCAGGTTTACTGAGATTTTTAGGTTTTCAATTTCCCATGACCTTAATACAACGTTTAAGATTTTCTCCTTCTTGTTTTGTATTTACTTTCGTAAGTGATGTTTTGTTACTGTACATTTGCTTCTACACAGTCTTATCAACATCTTTCAAATCGAATTCTATTTCTGTGTTGTTAAGTTTGATATGTTTATCAATATTTAATGCATTAATTATATACCACAATCCACATGCAGTAGGTATATTGTAAGCGTAATTATTTTTTATACTTTACTAACTGTAAGAATGAAATTAAAAGCTGACGGCCACGAAATTTCAGTCATCGCCATACGATCTTTTGCTTTTATTTATAACTTCTTATTAGTTCGGTTTCATATTAATTGGATCCGTCGCTCCAACTTCCGTTGCACTAATTTCGTCTTCGATTTTTACTTACATATCTAATTTATAATCTCTGAGTTGTCATATTTTTGCTCTAGAATTTTAACCTTTATATAAAAGAGCAATAATAATAAAAATAAAATAAACAACCTTTAGAAAGTTATACAAAAAAGTTATAGACGAAATTCAAATAGGATAGAAGTAGTAGCAGATTAAAAAAATGCATTAAAACAAAATAAGAAAAGTGGTATAGCCACTGGCCATTCAACTAATACTATTTATAATAATAATTTTAGGAATAAGTAATATATAGAATATACTTCTGACTAATGAAACTGCTAGACGGACGGACGACAGTATATGTATATTGCACTCGGCCCGCCCCGGCAAACATGTGCTGTCTAAAAATAAGCGTCGATAAGTCCGCTTTGTTTGCTTGCCTAACTTATTTGTTAACGTTTTTCACTGGAAACTATTTTGTTGGTGTAGTAAACATAATTTCTAGTTTCGTAATGTTTTCCACTATATTACTCTCTATAGCTTTACATGTTACGTTCTATAGGTTACTATGTACTTTTGGATTTACTAAGGGAAATCCGGCGCTGTTCATAGTTTATTTGGATTGACCAGTTTTATATGTTTCCTATGTATATTTAGATTACGCTATCGTCAAGATCTTTCCTATTTCTTTTTTTACATATTTTGGGCAGACATTCAGCCTCAAAGAAACTTAAGATTGGTTTTAGCGAAACATGTTTGACTAGAAGATTACCATTTACTTTTACCTCGATGTTATGGTGATTTGTAAAAGCGGATTTTTTAATTATTCGCATAAATATGAAGTTCATTCATCTTTCGTGTATTTGTATGACTTTCAATGGCATTTGAATGCCTTTTATACAATTCTTATCATTCATAGTTTCTGCTTTCTCTACTTCGTTTTGTTGGTCTTGCTTGAGACAAGCCTGTACTAGTACTAGTTTCCATTTTAGCATCAAGTATCTAATCTCCATTTTAACTGTAGTCCATGTTTAGCAACAGGTGTGCGGAGAAACTTCGATATTTTTGTGTATGTGATAATTTTATATCTATTGATTTTATGCAAATTACTGATTCACACTTGGATCTGGTGTGTAGTTCACTCCAATAATAAATAAAGATTAAGCAATAAACAGCACTTGACCGGAGAATTACTGTTGCAACTACTGTAAATCTCGCAGACGTTTAAATAGTGAGTGATCTAATGCTGGTTCAGGTGGACTTAGAAATCCAGACAAAAGCAATAGTCAGATTGGTTGTGTATACTTGAACCTATTAGATATCATATCATTCGCTAATTTGCTTCGGCGAGGGATTTCTGGCTCGCCTTCAAACGCAACCATGCAGACTTGAATAAACATATTGGACATAAATGATATTTAATAATAAATAAAAGCTGAAAACACAAACAAATACGGAGCTAAATACAGACGTGCGTGGTATCTAAAATTAAACAAGGAAACTTTCAATATTTAACCAAAATTAGGGATAATAATCAAAGCACTAACCTATAATGAATTTTCGAGGGAGTGTATATAATTTTTATTTCGCTGTACGTAGGTACAGAATTTTTATAAGGAAAAATGAGGGCTTCCTTCGACGAATTTTACGGCTTTACGTGTGAAATCGTCAGTTATTGCATATAATCGCACATGATTGGTGTTTCCTATTTTTAAACGCTTCACAGTTCTTCGGCTGTAGATTTTGGGGTCACATCATTGATTTCACATGGCTTTTATCATATCTAGAAGTCACACCAAGATGTCAAAAAATATCCCACAACCCAAGTCTTCATGGGTATGAATGATGCTCTAACTTTTTGAAATTCCACGACAGTTAAAACAATTCATCTCGAAGACGTCAATGGCATATTCTGCATTCATGCTAAGTATTCCCGTGCAGAAATATTTGCTATAGCGCGGCACTTACTCGAGCAAAGGTTAACTGAATACACCACGGTCGAAGCAACATTGTAATTGGTGTTCCCAAGATGACAACCGACGACAATCATGCAATAAAAACCTGAGATGAACGTAGCAGCCTATGAAGTACTCGCTACAGCGACGTGAATGAGAGTATTTACCGTCGGAAACTGAATGATCGAGGGAGACGGGAGTACTTCTTTCTTATGGTAACTATCATTAAAATCTGTTTTTGAGGCGTTCTTCTGTGTTTTGGTCATCTTTGTATCTCTATACAAAGATCCTTAACACTATTTAACTACATAGTTAAATAGTGTTAATTGTAAATACATATTTACAATTGATAAAATCGCAAATCTATCTACGTTTGTGACCAGCCCACAATTCATAACCAAATTAAGTGTGGTAGCGTACGTTAGATGTGTCAAATTGCCATAATGTGTGAAAATAATTTGGACAGTTAGTCACACGTAACCTTTAATTAAGTTACACCTGTGCGGTACCGCAGTACTCTACAGTACCGCTATAGATAACATTCTCCGCATTCATTTCCTGATTACTGCTATCATTCTGAGTTCCGATTTATATTCATCTAATGAATATTTCATTTTTATTGTAATTGACGGATTCCCTAGCATTGACCTCAAAATGTTAAAGTGAATGTCATTGCCTTTCTGTTAAATGTTTGTGAATTTTGGTATTAACATTGGCATTCGTCGATAAAGTGAAACGTTTGTTGATAAACTATGTAGTGACAAATGGCAAACCCATTACTTGTCTGTCACAACATCAACCATATTGTATTGGACAATAATTGGCTAATAAGCACATGCAGCCTTTCTTGCTCCCATATGCAGGGAAGCCATAATACCATCAAATGATTTCGTTACAATAGGCACAACGGTCAAACTATCTCAAAGATCCTTCAAGACTTGACTGATGGCTGCATTGTCAGGTTAACAATGGACAGGTCGTTCGTTCCACTGCCAGATATACGAAACATCATTGCTTTGTTTGATTCACCTGCATGTTTTTCAAGTGGTACTGCGAAACATGGAGAACCTTTTAAATAAGTCTCTTTTTGTTTTAAACTTTCACTAGGCTTAACATGCTATGCTTGTAGGAATTTTGAGCTAGGTTTTCTCTCTCAAAGACGATAGTAGGTATTATAATATAAATCAAACTATAGAAATCATCGGCCTTGAATATTTTAAGTATAAGCCACCGTTCAAAAATTCCTCGAAATTAATCAAAACTTTTGATTTCTTTTTTAATTCATTAAGTATTATATTTAACAACTTTTCTTGATCAGTAATAGGATCATGATTAAAACCTAATAGAATATCGCGCTACTTCCAAACCACTTTTAAATCAACAAGTTTCAATGTCAAGATTTTTATCTTCAATTCATTTGCTTTCAACATCAAGGCTTCCTTTACAACTGCTTGCGGTTTACCGTTGGTACACTTGTATCCTATGATCTAGAAATATCTAGCCCTTGTTATGAAACCTAGCCGGCAATTGGTCACGTTTGCTTCTAGCTATTTATTTTAGACCGTTGTTTGTGTAACGGGCATATATACTAGTTGTTGAAGTCATTACATCGGAAATTTTTGAAACGGTAACACGTGGAAAACTAGCAATTTTCTTGTCATTTAGAATGTAACGTTTACCCGAATCAAAGACTTTTATTGTTATTTTATACTGTAACAACTGTTTTAGCAGTTATTAATTTATTGTATATAAAATTTGATAATATTCATGTTACAGATTGTAAATAATTGGGAAAGTCGATATTGCGTGTCGATTAGATCTAGATCGTTATCCTTTATTAAATTTAAACGTTATTGATTGCTGACAACAAACAGATTTAGACAGAAGCATTTTACAATTGTACATAAATAAAACTCTATGTAAAGCTATATATAGGTACATATATAGCTGAACTAGCGGCATGGGACCATTGGAAATTTTATATAAGTAGACGATGGGATTACCGTATCTCTTATCTTTTGAAGATAAGTTTAATAATTTTCCGTTCTATCAGAATCATGGTGAAATAATAGTCATGCCTAACTAAGACCATAAAATAAGATAAGAAGAAGAGACCATGAAATAAGAGAGAGAGAGAGAAGAGCACTTCAAATTGCAAATGGACGGAAAAGAAGGAGTCAAAGACAAAACAGGGAAACGAAATTCTCAGTAAAGACAAAAGCTTGATACAAAGTAGTTGAAGAATCAATTACTTAACACATACATACAATAATAGGTTTGTTACATTGTGTTGTGTTGTGAATAGGCGAAAGTTTTGCATCGACGCCAAATTGTCATCAAGATAATAGCATTTGTAGCCTAGTAAAAATAAAGTAGTAAATACCGACTGCCACTCAGCAGCGGGTTTTGTGGTTTGTATGAATTACGATAGACTTTGTTGAACTAAATACCAACAGACAAACAAACACTGATTGAATGAGCTCATAACTAGCCCGTAATTTTTTTTTTTTTATTATCCAGGAGAAGAACAGAACTTGGACAACGAAGTTAAAAGCAAAAAACAGCAGATTCTGAAAACCGAGTCAAAAATTGGAAACTCAATATACAGTATTGAATACTATATTTAAAATTTCAAGTAATTAAACACACGAAACGATCCCCGAACTGAATATATACGAAGGCATGGAAAAAAAATTTGTAACATTGGCAATGTTCCGAGTTTTTGGTACTCGTAACGCACTAGACTGGCTGTCAAGTGTTCCCGTTTGATATTTGGAGCATGGATCAAACATTTTGTAGGCGCACTCTGGAGAGACCGTGATTTTTGGAGTAGTTGGAGAGGGATATTGCAAGGTCTTAATGTAAAGAGGTGGAACACAGAGATACTACATGAATCGGATTTAGAATTTACAATTCTAAAGCTTCTACGGAAACCTCAGCGCTAATTGACTATTCAATTAGAGAGTGAGTGCTGTTAGGGGTAATTGTTGGAATGACAGATAACTAGTAGCATCTGTTGGCTGATAATTGAATACCCAATGCTTTTTTTTTCCATTACTGCTAGTGTTTTTTCGGGCTAAATGCCATGTTCGTTGAAGATCTCCATTTTCGTAATATTTACAATTATACTATTATGAAGAGAAATGTGGCTTTATAAAGGAGCTCATTTACCCACTAATGTGTTACGCGTCATCCATAATACTCATAATATGTTCATGGAAACTCCAAATTAAAGTAATATGTAATGTAGTACTCATACGGTACTGCTCGTAATTTGCTCGCGTTGAGTTAGTTGTAAATTATATTAATTGTAGTACACGAAATTTTGTTGGAACTTAGAGCCAAGTAGAACAATTAATTATAATAAACTGAAATGCTGAAACTGGTGCGAGTGAAATACTTCAGGAACCGATCGTGCAGTTTAATGCGTCATAATAACGATGAAATGGAGGAGAAAATGATGTTGTTTCACTGCCGATTATCCATTAGTCATGCTCAATGTTGGTCTATTTGCAGATTATATGACAACCATGACCCAGTCTTGTGTTGGTCAGATCAGTAACAAATCCAATATTCCTGAAATATTTGAAGCTGGTAGCGCCACATTAATGCAAATTACACACGCACACATAGAACGTGACGATGTCATTGGCTCACACACACAGGTAGTCGTAACATTGCACTGCGTAGCAACAAACAATTGGGTCGCTAGCTCACGCACACATTTGTAATAATGGTTATGTATGCGCTAATGCAGTAAGTGCATCTGATTTGCTTGTTTGGTGTCATCGTGATGTTTCTATTTCTGAGATATTAAGCTAAGATAAAAGACAAACAAATGAGTCAGCTGGTCTGAAACAAGATGTATTATTTCGCAGCTGAGACGCAAAAGCATATTTTTAGTTTTGCGTGCTGCATATGTGTTTGGAACCTACAAACTAACCATTCTTACATTTATAGGTATATCAGAAAGCATACTAGACATGCACATAGATGTAACAGGTTATAAAAGTAGAAACTGTCAGTGTCTCACTGCTTCACAAACATGTCTTGACATCACTAAAATGAATCGCTAAGATTTTGCCTCATTCAGTTGCATCTATATCTATTCTACACGTGTGATGCATGGACCGGTTGACCTTGCAAGCTATGGGTGTGTTAATTGTATGTAATTTAGTACACAATGTACTAACTTGTATACTGGGCCAGCCCCTACGACATTTTAAGTCTGCCGTATCACTTTCCAGTTGTATTGTTTATTGTTGTGATACGGTGGTTCGGAATACCAAATGTATGAAGCTGATGAGAATTGAGAGGCCCTCAACTGAACTTTTTAGAAAATCTTAATTTCGTCGACAATTTATAGACACAGAATAAATGCACTGGATAAGCTACTTTATGTATGTAGTCTTATGCTAAGAGCAGGTCACAAAGGCGCTTTTAGTGACCACAGACAAGATGTCAGGTTTGGTTGTTGAAATGGAATGAGCGAAACTACAGAGTTCAATTTATTAGAAATGTTTGTTGAACGTTCTATAATACAGTCTGCTCATTCCACGGATACTCATTTTAACAGCGCGAAACATGCCTTATCGTGACGAGAATACCCACAACACAAACGAATGTCTCCTTGGTGTTTTATGGCTAATGACGCTTCAAACAGGACGCATTATATCTTTGTATTTTGTTACTCTATGGTACCGCAAAACAATTCATTCATGTGGATAAATGCAATGTTCTAACGGGTTGAACAGTTACGATGAGAGCTAAATTACTGCTTGTGAGTATTTTTTGAATGGCGGGTTAAGGGTTAATACAAGTGCATAATGAGTTAATAGTAGGAAGTAATGATGTGAGAATTAATTACGACAGTGACAACCTTTTCGTTTTGGCACTACAAGCACTGGCTCTCAAAAAGGTTTTGTCTCCATGCTATGCTCCAATTAATTGCTAGCTAGCTAGCAATTAATTGCCAATCAACAGGGTTAATAGTGACCTTTCAATCCTACTTGAGGGGCTTGTGGCTAAGTAATATTAACCACACGGGTCGATCGCACTTGCCGCAGTTAGTCCGTGGATGGATGACCACTGACCATCTTTACATACCAAGACCTCTCCGTGCTTCCGAAAGCACGTTGAACCGATGGTCCGGGGTCCCGGCTGTCTTTCGTGGATCTTTGACAGTCGTTACGGGTCGTCAGAAGCCCGAAAGTCTGACAACCAGTCTTTTCAGTAACTGGCTTGTGGAGGTCAGATAGGCAGTTGCTTCATGTAAAATACTGGTATTCAGCTGCATCCGGTTACATTGGAAGCCGACTCCAACATAGCTGGGAAAAGGCCTGATGATGATGACGACCTTTCGATCCTACTTCAAATATAACGAGTTAATGATGGATAAATGATGATCAAGCTCTATAGCGCAGTAACTAAAACATTTCAGCTTCAATACTGGTATACTCAAACAAAGTAATCCTATCTGAGCAAATCAAACAGCAACAGCCATTTCTGGATATAGATATTGTAGCGACTCCTGCGCCAGCCGGCCATTCACCTGCAGTTGGATGCCGTAAGCAGTCGGGTGACCTTCATTCCGATGCAATTTCATTCAAATTCTTATTGAATCTTGTACTTTAGTTGCATACTGATCCGTGTATGCGAGGATACAAGCTTATTAACTTGTGTTGTTTATAAAAGTGGTAGGTGATAAGTTTCATGTGTACTTAACGTATTACAGAGAATCTTGTCTCTAAAACATACTCATTCTATCTGTAGGGCGGACTAGCCAGTATCATGAATTCTAGGAGAGCTTATACGGTCTGAAGGCATGATCTTTAATGATCAGATTGAACAAGAACTAAACTATGATGTTGTCCATTGTTAATACGACGGTATTCACAAGCATAATAAATCTCAGAAAGAGGATAAACCTATGCATTGATCATAAATTCCAATCAGCTCAACTCAATGATTTATAAACAAAAATCGATTTGACGTACCTACCAGACAAACACACATTAGATGGTTTATTTATAAAATCTTACTCGCGTAATCGCTTTTAATGTACAAGATAATAATAATTGTGATTGTAAACAGTAGCAGCGGAATAAAATCAGTGCAATAAGTGGAAGTAGTTCCAAGGACGGAGGCGACGAGGCCGCTCTCCATACCGCTGCAGTAGAAGGAAATAATTCAGATAGACATTATAATTTTATTTTTATTAATGTAATGCAACATAACATTATAAGAATAATATTACAATTCATCAATGCATGACCGAATCAGAAATGAAGAGATCCGCAGGAGAACCAAGGTAACCGACATAGCCCGAAGAATTGCCAAACTTAAGTGGCACTAGGCAGGGCACATTACTCGCAGAACAAATGGCCGATGGGGTCGAAAGGTTCTGGAGTAGCGACCGCGTACCGGAAGACGTAGCGTTGGAAAGCCTCCCACAAGATGGACCGATGACCTTAAAAAAGGCCGCAGGAATCCTCTGGATGCGGGAGGCACAGATTCGGTCGAAGTGGCGGTGTTTGGGGAGGCGTATGTCCAGCAGTGGACGTCTTTAGGCTGAAATGATGATTACAATACATGGGACCTACTACGGACTACATCTGGTAGAACGAATTACGAAAGATGATTCAATTAATGAAATATTGCTATTTAATAAAACCATAAAAGCAAGAACTGGCGAAATGTGCGTGTACTATAGATACACCTCTGCTTAACCCTTGGGGGAATACAGGCGTGATGTTATGTGATGTAATAATAGCAGTAAAAATTATGGGTAAAATTAATGGTGATTCATAGAAAAGACTGGATGCTAAAGCAATTTGTGATGGTAATATACTGGATGACTTTTTTACCGTCTCGAAAAAAAATGGGTATAATAGGTGAACGGAGTAGAAGCAAATGGCATACTTAGTTTTTTTTTTTTCGAGATTTTTTTTTTTCTAAAAATCTCGAAATAAAAAGCATACGTGACTTGCGTATGATTTGAAATTCAATATTTTTTATCAATAAATTGTTTTTTTTTTTAATTTCTCTTTCTTTGTTCTAATATGAAAAGTTTACTTTAAAATTGTAGCGTTTTTTGATGATAGATATTTTTTTTTCCAAGTTGTGGAAAAAAAATAAAAATAACTAGGTATGCCATAAGCTTCTACTCCGTTCACCTAATATACCATTTTTTTTTCGAGACGGTAAAAAAAGTCATCCGGTATAACAAATTATTGCGAATGAGGTGAGGCTTTAAAAACATATTAGGACTAGGTATATTTGAAGGAACTAAAATATAACGGATAATACTGACATTCCACAGTCAATACAACAGCGTCCGATGACAATAGAACATTAAACTAAACTGCCTATTAGTTAATAGAAACCTGCATAGTCTACGCAATGCCATGTAATGTTGAAACGGTGATTAATTTTACGACTAACAAACAGCTAAAGGACGTGATTACTTAACAATATGAAACTATTTTAATAATTAATTTTTTTATGAACTTCCCGGTAATCTTCTATTTCTTTTCATTATTTGTTCAGAAATAACTTCGTTAGCAAGTATTTTATTATCTACTGGAAAAATAGTTTTGTTTTAGCATAGATTAATATACAGATGGCACACTACGCAAAATAATTTAAATAAAAAGACGTGTGGCATTCGGGGACTGCCGCGGCAAAGCTATTGCATTGCATTTTTTATCAACTTATGCAATTGTAAAATATTAACCCGAATACAAGAAATAGCAATGATGACATTGACAGGAACTGTTATTCACATTTATAGTTTTTAAAACTTGACACAACGTAATGGGAACATCAAACTAATAAAAAGGTTTTAATTTAACTATTAATAGTCAAGGATCATTCGTCTAAGTAAATTTGAACTTTATTGTCAAACAGTTAAACATAATTTTCAATACAACACTCTCGTATCATTCGTCTAAGTAAATTTGAACTTTGTTGTCAAGCAGTTAAACATAATTTTCTATACAACACTCTCGTATCATTCGTCTAAGTAAATTTGAACTTTGTTGTCAAACAGTTAAACATAACTTTCAATACAACACTCTCGTATCATTCGTCTAAGTAAATTTGAACTTTGTTGTCAAGCAGTTAAACATAATTTTCTATACTTACAACACTCTCGTATCATTCGTCTAAGTAAATTTGAACTTTGTTGTCAAGCAGTTAAACATAATTTTCAATACAAAACACTCTCCTTTAGGTACTCGTATTTTCGTAACGGAATTTCTGGATTAGGTCTCCACGCTCAAGGCCCGCGATAGAAGCTATGCAATAGCTTAAAAAGCGACTCTTGCTAGGACACAATAAAGTGCAATTCAGGTCGCACAGCTTTAATTACCTACAGTTATATTCACCTAGAAGTTGCCTCTATTTCTATCGCGTATTTCTTAGATCTTGTGACTACGTTACAATTATTGAATTGGCCCAGCAAGTCGGGCCCGCCGCGTACTTCAGCTTCCTACATAAACTATGTAGTGCCCCATCTGTTTTCATCTGTGGTTTTAGTTGAATTGGTAAGTTTATACTCAATATGGTTATGAAACTACGACTAAATAACTGACCTAGTATTTACAGAGGATAGTGCAGGTCTTACTAAAATCCCCTTGTCTCACAATATCAATCGAATTAGTGACCGTGGCCGTAGTGCTTACTACTCTGTGTCATTTACTTATAATGATAAAAAAATGTGCCGTATTGCTAAGACCTACAGACTTATCATTGCCTTTATATTTTGGTATTTAGTGGTATGAGAAACAGGATCTGGTGAGCACCAGATCCTCCTAAAATTACGTACACCAAGCAAACTCTCAAAGGAATTGCCACTCCAGCATCTGATATAACCGTTTCCTTAGTCGCTTCTTACGATAGGAAATGTGTCGTATTTATAGTTAAGAAACTTATTTTGGCCAAACATTTTGGTCCTTAGGTCAGCCAGAGCCCCTGAATATTACATACACCAAGCAAATTCTCAAAGGAAGGAATTACATTGGTTAAACTTACACGAAGCTTCGCCTCAAATAACTTAGATAGTGGTGAACAGCAAGCTTTGCAACATAGATTTGATGTTCGTGCAGTTAATAGTGTAGTCAAAAGAAATAAAATACCTTTTAAAGCTGCACCTGTCAATAACTATGCAGATTAAGCAGAAGTAATTGAAGAATTAAATGTGAAATTAAGTGCTAATACGTAACATGTGTTCATTGCAACAGACTAGAGGCAAGGTGTACTAGACGGCTTACGTTAACGCATCCCTACAAATGCAATATACAACGATACATTGAATAACACAGACTACGATACGAGTAGTAACAGTTTTATCAGCTATTCCTATAGTGAAAACAGCTTTAAATTGGGAGCTTGCTGAAGCCAAGTCTCAAATTTTGGCAAGCTCTTAAGCAAATGCATTATTTTACGATGTGAATGGTGGTGTTAATCTGGCGTTGCCATTCATATTTATCAAATGGCGTAATATTGCACAGACAGCATACTATCCAATTTCATTTATTTATGTTGTTTTTTTTTCACTTTCTTCACTTTTTAAAAGGTCGTTAGCATGATAGATCTTTATAACGAATTTGCACATGTTCCTGTTGATTCGGGAAGGACACTAAATTGCCTAGAACTCTAAAACGTCATCTTCCCAGCGTTTTCCGGTTTGTAACAAGTGTCCGCCGTGCGTCATGTTCTTATACGAAAGAAACAATTCCTAGGCTTTACATAAAAAATCTTTCGTCTGACATCGGTTTTCTAGGCAAATTCTTTTAGTAGCTCGTTCATTATAAACCAATGTATAAGCCACTATTTTCTAAACACGTTTGCCTTTTGCCGTGTTTTGACCTAAAACCCGGAGCCTAAGAAAGGATAAGTGGCACTTACATTAACATGCTACTTCGTAGAAAACAAGGAGGCCTCGATACAAAATGTGGACACGACCAAAGGTGATGCAAAAACATGTGACCCTGATTCAAATGCTGATCAGCCAACGCACTTATTACGTTCTTGACTTTCACAGTCAAGTTCAACAAGATCATTTTAAAAACGTTGACCAGTGCAAAAACTCGTCAATGCGTTATGCAATATTTGTGATCAGCAGTTTTTTCATTCAGCGATTTCTCTTCCATTTAAGTTTCAGGTTTAGCAGGATTATTTTTATGGTAGGTAAATTGTTCTTGGTAGTGGCGGCGAAATGAGGTGTTTCTTTTATGTTCATATTTTACGACTCCAAATTAACAGTATTTTATGTGCAAGACATTAAATATTGATTTGCTTATAGCCTGATAGCCCAGGAGCATATAATAAAAAAACAATTTGTTTTAGTTTAGGTCATTGGCAGTGTGTTAACGTCGCAGATCCTGACGATAACCGGTAAACATGACGAAGACAAAGAATTTTTAGGCCTCTTTCTGCCAAAGTGTCATCTCAACCTAAACCATCACGTTCTGCATTACAGAGCATTACTCCAATTCTACAATAGTCTTCACCCGTCATGTCAAGAATACACTCATCGTTTCAGTAAACTAGATCGACATGTTCAGTGACGGCTATTTTCAGCTCATTGTTGACGCTGAATACTATTGAGGACTGACCGATCACGAGGCTTGCATTTACAAGTGTTCGGAATATATTGTCAGCTTTGTATCCCGGATATTATTTGCAATGATCCATGGAATGGTCTCAGTCAGGTTTGACCTAGTTTTGGAGAGAATTATTTGCTTGTAGGTAGTCAAATTTTTATTTGGAAAATTACTCGAGTCCTTAGGAATTTTTTAATTTAATATTCAATCTTATGGAATTAGAGAAAGAGAAAGTTCTGTAAATTTTAAGAATGCAAGATAAGTAATATGCTGTAACTTTGTAGAATGTTGACAAAGTCACATTGTTGGATACAAGGGGTACAAAACCGATAGTTATGGAAATTATATCCTACCCTAAGCTAGAGCTGCAACAGTGGTAATCTCAGTTCAATTCATGTTAGCATCTTCGAGAAAAATCAATAGACATAAAATTTATTTTAAATATGTAGGTCACGAACTATTATTTTACAGATTTATGATTTATGTAAACGTTACTCTACAAACTCGTAGTTTCCTGAATTAAAATATCTTAATATTACAAATAAAATTTCAAAACCAGACGATTTTCGCTTAGAAAAATAAAAGAACATTGAGGGAAAGCTCAATTTCAGAGACCCTAATGAACATTTTATTCTATTCATCAGAAATAGAGCTGCGCCGGGTTTAATTACGCCGGCGTGAAGGGCATCTGGGGAATAGAGGAGCCCACAATTTATTTGAATGGAACGCTGCCTATATCTATTTTTAGACTATAGTGTTGGGGACGAATTAATAATACAGAAAACCTATTTACTTGTCCTTATGAAGTAGGTAGTAAAGAGGCCACTTTAAGATTATCTGCCCAACTAGTATCAGCGGATAGGTACAATGCAACAGTGTCGAAAAAGGTTATGCAGTTGCTTTACCAAAATTACCACCAGAGGCTAGAGGCCAAATTAATCTACCGAATTTGACACATTATTTTCAAATTTCGTTTGCAACAATAAGTCGTGAGAATATAATATATTATTGGTACTTCTGAAGGCCAAGGCACTTTAAGAACTTAAGCGAAACCTATTCTCAAAATAAACGGCCTACAAAGTACAATAACCTAAAGACACAAATACAGCAATTTCGAGGAAATATGAATATTAATGTACACGTTACAGGAAATGGGGAGCGCAACATTATTTCGAAACTCAATGCAACACCGCCGTACGAAACAAACGATAAAATAATATGTAATGCCTTCGATCACGTTTAGTTGCGTGAACTGAAACAAATTGGACAGTGAATTTGGTCTAATAACCCCTTTAAAGTTTTGAGAAGTGCAAGCTTAGGAAAGAATATTGGAGGATATTTTGAATAACCCTCTAGGGCAGGCTATCACACAGAGGTAAATCAGCGTTACTACTGAGAGACCGATGAAGATATTGTAATGAACCAATAGGCCAATAGGTTGAGAAGAACAACATATTTGGTGGATAACATTATCTTTAAAATTATGCTGGTCATTGAAACTTTTAAATCACAGCAGCCACCGGCTCTCGATAAGAGTACTCCATGCATTCCCATAACCCAGTTCTAGATTCGAGATCAACACAACCCAAAAAGCAAGATACCCATGACGCTAAACAAACTCCATAGCCAAATTCACATGAAACGCGCTCCAATAAACATGTCGTCATAAACCCTTAGTCCGAATGACCTGTATGGCTAGTCACCTGTGAAGTACAAGCAAAGTTTGTCAATACGCGTCAACTACAATGACGCTCTCAAATTAATTCAGAGCGTTAAGCTGTTGCTCATTGATGTAGGTTGCGTATGAATAGCGGGGCGACTGGTTATTGTTGACGGGGATGGTAAGTGAGACAAATGAGATGTGGAGACAGAGGACACACTGGAGGCTGTGCATCCTCATTATGAATGGGCCATCCCAGTAACCTAGAGAAAAAAGCACGGGACATTAACCTAATTATAGGGAAAACTTATTTTCTCCAATGGGTATGAAGAGCAGGTTTATGAATGAAGGAACTGGTCATCCGGTTAGTTATTAGCGAACGATGAAGCACATCCTGATGAGAGTCTAGAAAAACATTGGGATGAACGAGAGGAAGTCGACTGTTCTTAGAAGATTGGCCACCTGCATGCCTCCCAGCACTTTTATCATCTTCAATTTAGCAATTACTGATAACTGCGGTCAAGGATACAATTACAAACAGACATTCAAGGTAATCTACGGAACTTCTAACCGAAGGAGTCATCGAAGAGTAACGGGATACTGATTATTTTTTATGGGGCAAAAATATTCCTGCGATAGTCAATCTCCGATAAGCATCAACAAAACATTTCTGATAACACGAACAAATATGATAAGCTACTTGCAAGATTAAGAACAATAGCTTTATTAATTTATCAGTGCACTGTAATCAATGTACGATGTTACAACAAAGTCAGTACAAATGAATTCTCGCCAGTAATCACTCCATAATAAAAGAGATGTGATAAACGACAATAGGCATGGAAAACTAAAACAAAGAACAACAAAAACGCACGTTAACGAAGCTCCAGCAATTAAAAATAATCTCATAGTATAAGATTCACATATACTAAAAACAAATCGAGTGCGACAGGCGAAAATAGAAAGCAATGGACGGAAGATGTGTGTCGCGACTCCGGCGCAGGTGGACGCGAGTCTGGGGGCAAACTAGACGGAGACGGCAATATACACGGAACTAATTTTACGCAAAAAGAAAAGGGACAGGGCGTACCGGCCAGTTTAACAACATCCACACATAGCAACATCTGGCTTTCCAAGCAACTAGAGAAATGTAATATTGATGGTTCGAGCAATTAGGAACACGATAACTTTGGACTTGAAACAACATTCCTAGAAATACTATGAAAATAGAGAGGTCTTGGGAAGTTATAAATCCACGGAACATACGGGCCGTGTGCGGTATCAGCTAAACACACAAGACAAGGACGCAACATTGATTATAAAATGAAGCTAATGGCTTACAAGCTGCAAATATTATCTCAGCTGACGCGCGTATAAATTAAACAATCGAATTCAAAATGTACGCATGTTGTGTGAAAACTGAAGTAACAACGCAGTTTCGTCATCTCCGTAGGTGGGGTATCACGCTTTTGCCTCCATGACATTTGGCACATAGCTGAGCGAGGCAAAGGCAACGCTCCGGGGATGCCTCGGGCTCGACTCTTTGGACGTTCACTCGCCGCATTCCAACTAAACAGACTACGCGTTGCGAAAATTTGAAACAATCTTGAGTAAACAATGTTATTTTCACGACATGAGAATGAAAGTAGAAATAATAACGTTTTGTTTATTTCTAATTAGATAACTTAGAAAAAAGTGGCAGTGGGCGATAAAGTATTCAAAATAAATGTGCATACATTTGTTCAACACGCACTGCCACTGAAGTGAAAGATAAAAACATACTAGCGAGCGGTAAACTAGCACAATTTTCACATTGATGACTTTGATGACAATAAACTTGCAACTGATAAAAGTTTACAATAACCGATTGTGTCGCTTCAATAAGTCAACGACACGGCTGATAAAGTTCCAACAAAACTTCACTGACAATCATTCATAAATTATACGAACAATCGTAATAGCCCCGTGGAAGAACCGAAGGCTGTTACATAAAAAATATCTACGGCAGAGTCTAATCTTGACCTCATTTCTCTTTTAAAACTACGAGCGAATACGTCAACCGAAATATGCCGTCTTTCGATCTTTATACGACTATTAAAATTATATGTTACGTTCCCGATTCGAGTTTTACGAGTATGAATACCAAGCGTTATAGCGAATAAGCAGTTAGTTTTAACAACACATAGCATAGATTTTTAGGAGACATTGAAACACATTCGCAGAGCAAATCTCAGTTTTAAGTGATTCACTCCCAAAGTATTGATTTGACGATCTTACTGTAAAAATTAACATATCCAGGGTCACAATGAGTCTCTATGGACTCTACCGCTTTCTCGAAATAAGTAACGACAAAGTATTCTATTCGTAGCAAAGAAAGACGTGTGGTCTTTCTTTGCTACGAATAGAATACTTCGTCGCTACAACCCTTTTCGTAATCCATAAGGGAAACGGCCGTCAGGACACACACATTCAAACCACGATTTAAATAATTTTATGTGTCTAGCTATCATAGGCACATAAAAGCTGACAGACATCACAAATAAACTTCTCTGGTCAACTCTCACAACTTGTTCATGAAAATTCAAATGAGCTGATACTCTGATAGATTATAATCTCGCATTACTATGGAAATATGTAATTTCAGAGCAATTAGAGCAGATATAGCCCAAATATTCAGTATCTGTGACGACCTTGTTTTCATTTTCGTTCACCATCGCTTTACCGTCATGCTTATTGGGTTTGATACTTTTGTTATAACAGTAAATGACATAATGAAGATCATAAAATATTTGATATTCATCTTCTTGAATCAATAGATGAGATTTTTTTTCCTGATGTGATCAGACTCATCAATACTACTTCTTAAATTACAATTTACATTGCAAGACCATTACAAACATGTTTGAAATCTCCCAAGTTTATTTCAACTGAATGTATTAATAAAACGTTCTGAATGTTAATCCAAATAATTTCAAAGAGATTAAAATCTGTATGTTTTTCATAATTCCTAACTTTACGGATAGCGATATGAAATAATATGATGAAAGTAGAGCGCGGTTTTAAGAGTTATATTGCAATGCTGACGCTTCGCCAGCATAAACTAGACGAGAGACGTCATAAAACCTTCGAGATCGGACAGTTAGTATAATCTTTGATATAAGACATTGAGGCTAAAGACATAAAGAAGTCAATTTGCAATAAACCATTGAATATTATTAATTTTCGAAACAAGAACACCGAAGACACCAAACAGATTTAATTGAGCATGTAATTCATAAGGCGTGTAGCTATCGAGACCGGATTCCACCGATCGGATCGTATAGAATGCATTGGAAAACGCATTATGTATGTAAGTGTACACAAATGGTACAAAACTTGTTCGGTTAGAGCAAGCGCCGTGTTGACTTTAACATAGACAGGTTCCACGGCGCGCTTTTTGTTCAACAAGCTAAAGCAATATCAATAAACTCGTTTATCTTGTGAAAGATAGCTCTCCTTTAATGGCTCAGAACCCATTAGAAAGGTATATTGAACTGATTGTAGTGCGTTAACTAAGTAGCATCAGAAACTTGAATAACATACGAGTACCTGCAAACTTGATCTTGGACAAAAAAACTGACATGAATACATGATGTCACCAGTCACCATAATTAATTATACATAACATATTTATGATTAATTATTGTTGTCACCAAAACAGCTGCCGAATATGCGCATACACATGCCCAAATAAATCACGACTAAATATTAATGGGCAGCGCTTTAGCGCCAAAATACAATTCAATTAATGACGCATAATGATCGTGTTACACTTGTTGCGCCGTCTAATCATTACAATGAGCAAGTAATTACTGCGCTACATGACACTCAAGGCACGTGGAATCAGTCGGCACGGTGAGCTAATCTGCTCAAATAAATATTGTAATACAATAAGGTTCACTACTTTTAAAGGTCCAGCGACATCGGTAGACAATAAAACGGCGCCAGAATTGAATGACACGTGCCAAAAAGAAGTCCGCATGCCATCGGACACAGAATCCAGCTTACTAGACGGGAATAGTCACAGGCCTGGCCTGGCGGCCGTCCATACGCGAAACCGCTCTAAAATGTCCTAGCTCAATCGTCGCCTTATCGCAATTTTCAATCTTACACGTAAGTATTTAGGTGTCTTTTACTCTGAACTGTTTGTGGATGTAGGTCGGGACGCTGATCATGGGACGGATATAAGTTGCGTCTGCGCCGGTCCTTACGTAATTTTTGGTTGACGGTGAACTCAATACGTCACCAACGGAGCTTCCGGAAGACGGATGGTCGATTTCGTATGTCTCTATTGTAATTGTAAAGCAGTGCACAAAAGGTATGGTCGAAGTAGAAACGACCTTGTGGGTACTGAACGTGGTGTTTATATTTAGACAGAGCCATTAGATGGACTCCATTAGGTTGATGTATTGGTTGTTTTGACGGCACGTGAACTTCATGGAGTGTTTGATTAAAGAAAGCGACGGACGGTGCGGTTTGAATCAGTCCGGAAAGTGTTACAGATAAACATTGTGCAGATATCAAAGCAAAAAAGTGTGATGGAAGACCAACCTCCGGTTGATTCCGCACAACTCACGCACGAGGTATATTATATTATTTTAAGTGAAAACAGCTAGTTTGAATACTGCCCGCCAACTACGATATGACGCATTTCTTGGGAAATCATATTTTACTCCGCTGACTTTGGTTGTATAAATAAAAAAAGTGACTCAATATTAAAATGTTTCGTATCGTTAAGACTAATGAATGGAGATAACTTATAAATCCGTAATATACTAGATGATTTTATTATTTTCAGTTATTGTGTCGATGCAAGCTTCACCAATTAGGGAAGAGACAGCGGAAGCTTCGTGGCTTTAAACGAGGCAAACTCACGTAAACTGAAGTCATCCGAAGCGAAGAGAACACATAAATTCCCGAAGAATATTATTTCTTCTATTGAGAAACTACAAGGTGGGAACGAAGTTTATAAGGTTTTATTTAAATATTCAGAAGCGTTTCGTAACGAATTAGCACATGGTAGCTAAGAGTTACCCGATACTATGGCCTTTTTAGTCAGTGGAACTATCGTGATCGCTTTATTAGGAAGTGAGGACATGCGTGAACAAGACACGAGCATTTGGCAAGTTACGATAATAATTACGAAACTTTACATTTTTACTTAGTTGATGATTGCTGTTGCTGTAAAGATGAAAAGTTGAAAACCTTCAAAATGATAAGCACATATTACAAGTCCGTACAACAGTTAGTAGTTAAGGTACTAGGTAAGCAACTTCAGGGTATTTACCCTGAAGTTGCTTACCTAGTACCTTAACTACTTTTTATGTTCACAAGCTCCGTTACATTTGTAACGGAGCTAGTCTTAGATAAATTATTATTCAATATATTTCATTGTCTAGTAGACGCCGAATAAAATATTATCATGATCAAAATGAGACAACTCCTGACGTAATATAAACAGTGACAAAAAAGGACACAACCCAATAAAGCGCTAAACAAAAAGAGACAGAATATACTAGAATATGCTACACATGTAGCGATTAAATTATTTACGTCAAAGCATTTACACCATCGATGGGGGCACGGTGTAAAAAGTAGAAAATGTTGTTATGGAGGATTCAGAAGCGAGTCACGTAGGTATATCGACACGTAGGAACCTTGATCCTGAACCAGTCTTAGTAATAATGGCCATAAAAGAACAGGCCGGGGGAAGGGTTTCTACAGACGCTATGTAAGTTAGCGTTTAGTGTCATTTTGGCAATGCGTGGGAATTCAGGCCGTTCACCCGTGGACCCTGACTAACACGAACGTTTTTGGACCTTCTCCAAAAACAGCAAGTTGTATTCACAGTATGGGGACATACCAATCGATCAACAGAGCGACGGAAATATGAAATCATTGGATGTTTTGTTTTCTTGAATTTTTCCACTAGGCGTCGTCGATAAAAAGAGAGTGATCGACATTAACGTTGAAATAAAAGCTTTAACGTCACAAAAAATAAACTTAGCAAAGAAATGAAATATTAATGAACTACCCGGTTTCCTGTGTTCGTTGAACAGAAATACAACGAAATAGTAATGATCGTTGAGACCTAAATACTGAGCCAATACATAACAAAGAAAACAACGACGTAAATGAATATAACGA
This sequence comes from Conistra vaccinii, assembly GCA_948150665.1. Classification (NCBI taxonomy): domain Eukaryota; kingdom Metazoa; phylum Arthropoda; class Insecta; order Lepidoptera; family Noctuidae; genus Conistra; species Conistra vaccinii. The sequence continues at coordinate 2,465,934 of OX411318.1, read as the reverse complement.
TATGAAATACGAACAAAGCGAAATGACCGAACCGAACATAACAATATTGAAAAAGGTAAAACAGACGCAGATCAACAAATGGTACGATAACAAGAGATAGTGATATCTGTACCGAACAGCAATGTGCAAATACATGATGTAGGTAAACATTTCGCTGATCGCACACGCAATGCTCTGCAAACTTGCTTTTTGTGGCAGTTTCTTGTAGTGTCTGGTATAGATTATTAGTGAAAGATTGAAAAGAAAATTAATAGAGGCAAGATTTTTTGCCATGTTGCATCTTTCATTTCTAAATGTGTCTCGTTTTTCAAACATATTCCAAATATGCTTTTCAAACATGTGGCTCTTAAGGATTCTAACAGTTAAAGTTTCAATGACAAATGTTCCATAAGCCAAGGCCATTCGAAGAAGGAATATAAAAATGAAAACAGTTGTAACTTTTACTTCAGTTTCAAGGTGGCCGAAGACAGAAGCAAAATGAAAAAGACAAGGCTTTAGGAAGATCTACAATAAAAAAATCATTAAAGACAGGATACTATCTTGAAGTGTGAAAATAAGACTTACATAATAAATATCGCTAAGACGAAACTTCTACACCAAAGAATACATAAGTCAAGCAATTTGTCTGATACTCGCTTAGGATACGGGAACAGCCGCTTACCGCTAATCGTGTGTCTGAGGCCAGAGGTCACAGCATTAAGAGCTGTCATTTGTTTAGTCATCTAACTTGTACTCATTCGCTGTCTGAAGATGTATAATCGGGCCTTAACGTGTATGTACCTATGTATTCATCTCTTAATCCTAGGACGCTTTTAGTTACATGTAGTGCTTTGGATATGCTGTGATTGTCAATGAGTGACGGCATTTGTTCTAAAACATCTTAAATTCGTGCGAATGAATCATCTGACAAGCTTTATCTATCTATACATATTTTGGTGGTATGGCTGAAGTATACATAGGTACCGTATTGATAAAAATTGTTACAGATTTAGATATCTTTTGTAATAGAGATCACGCAATTTTTTTAAAGGTCATTATTATAGATTTTTTGATAGGCGCCAAATCAAAATAAGGCATGACCAAATAAGTAAATAGCCGTAGGTCACCGCGAGACGCTATTTAACGTCAATTGAGAATATATTAATGATATTAGTCGTAGGTGTGACCGAAACGACAGCATTGCAAAACGCGTAGGAATCAATGAATTCTCTGCGCATTTTTATGTTCACAATAATTATTGGTTTGATTCAATAAATTGTCTTGCTTACCTACAGCCATAAGGAAATCAGGTCACGAGTTAGCGAAAATATAAGCAAAGCAAGATTGCAGTAATTTCTTTAATTAGATAGGTACAACCTTGAGATGGAAAAGATCGTCTCATTGAGATGTCACTGTTATCTGATAAAATGACAAGGAAAATGTATGTGCGCTAAGATACTATGGTACGTCAAAACGAGTAAACACTTAAAAAGAGGTAATCTGAAAACTTTGTTCTGTTCTACACATTTTGTTCTAAGATTGTAGGAAAAGTGTCGAGGTTTATTGTTGCACATGATGTAATCGTCACGTTCATGATCATCGAAGCAAGATGTATTGATGTATCATCAGTTTACATCATTAATATTAGTTTTGATGAGAGAGACAGCCAGCGCCACTTGTAGAAAATCTTCAATGCTACACACAAACCGACAAATTTTTGCACAGTACTTACGCCTAATCAAGATGAAGATTATTTTGAGGTCATACCTGAGAAAAAAAGATACAAATTTTAGAAGATATTCAATAAAGAATACATAAATATTATCTAACACTTATTACGATAAAAAATACTCTTATGGACTCTGGGCTCAAATTAAAACACAGTACCTACAACATTAAAGCACACAGTCAAGGTATTTGAGTAAAGTATCTATTATCTGCACAATACAAACGTTATGGAAATACAGAGACAAATAATTAACAAAAGGTCAGGCATGCAAAATCACGCTGATATTTATCATATCTAGATTCCAGTCAAATGCCTCACCAGTCAATCATCACAAGATGCACAAGTCTAGTAAACAAGCTACACGATTACTTGATAGTCGTAAATCTTGACAAATAAATAAAATTTAAGTGTCTGTTGTAATGTCAAAATAACACCTGTTTACTAAATTAAATGTATATATGTTGTGACAAAAAAAAATTTTGTCTGTCTGTCTGTTTGTTCCGGCTAATCTCCGAAACGGCTGGATCGATTTTGACAGTACTTTCACTGGCAGATAGCGGATGTTATAAGGAGTATTTTTATTTTAGGATAATAATTAGGGCTCACGCGGGCGTAGCCGCGGGTAGCAGCTAGTGAGTTTATAAAATTCATACTACGTCATTCACGACCATAATATTCAGAGGGATACAAATCAAGCAAACAGCAATGCCAATCAAACTAACGAACTGTGAAACTGTCAACATCAGAAGAATCCAACTAAGGAACACAAAACACCGAACGATCCAACCTCAGTAGGTCGTCTCGTTGGAAATATCCGCACAAATACCGCGTCGCGAATTCAGTGTTACCACAAACACGCACCTGAGGCTACGTGCCGACTCGAGAAAGTACAAGTAAGAGAAGAAAGTGCGTGGACGCAAAAACAAGCGTCCGACTGACGATCGGAATTCAGCACAGCCCACCGTGCGAACAAAATATTGGGATTCTTGAGAATGATATGGAGAAGTATTGGCCATGGGATGTGGATTTCTGTCGTCTAAATTGGACTGAGTTAAACCATAATGATGTGTCGATAAATGTAAAAAAAGCAAAAAAAACAAAACCCCTATAAATCAAAGCATTAGAAATGTTTTATTTTGTACCCCTAGGTTGGATCTTAATTCGCCGATTCAGACACAAGACCATTTCGCTCGAACTAATCAAATCAGTATTAGCTCACAATCACAATAAAAGCACGACTGAAAACCGAATACTAATCTCAGGGACAAGTAGATTGGTACTCTATTGGAATGGGAGGGACAGGGATTCCAGTTTAATTAACTCGGCCGTTCGATAATATAATCTTTCTACATTCAACTATACGTAGCATATCAATTCTTTTTAGCGTGTTGATGGCAAAAATAAAACGACCAAATATTGTTCTTTGTTTTTTAAATTTGTTTGGCCCAAAACTCCGCAACGCGAATACCGTTCGCTGACGCTGCCATTAGGTCCTCACGTATGCAGGTGACAGCCGTGACAGGGGCATGCGGAGCAAGATGGGAGGTGAGCCATTGTCTGTGGAGAGACGCCGCATACACACCGAAGATCTTGTGGAGGTTGTCCTTGCTGCGGCGACCTACTTGGGCACGAAGTCTATTTTTTCCAAGTAAGCCACGGTAACTTATGCCCGGGTGGGAGGCTCTCTCAGCTCTCTGATGGTTCGATGAAGAAATCATAAGCATAAAGCATATCAATCAATCAAGATAATATATTATATGGTACTTAATTCGTATCTTAGGTTGCGGCTTCAGTGCGACTAATATATCAAACGATTAAATCATGAACCATTTCTCAAAGAAAATCATCATAATGGACCTTTCTACGATTATGTGCCTTGTGCGATCCTGCGAACCTTCATGCGATCACCTAGTCATACAAACTGCGATCTTACTGATTTATTTTTCTATACAATTAATGTTTGTGTACTCAGATAAATCAACACCGTTATGATATTACTTACAGGAAAATTGTTTAGAAAAACTACGCTTAGAATTCTAGCAAATCTTCAAGATGGTCGTAAATGATTTTGATCTAATGTTATTGCCTTAGCCTTCGGATGAAAATAATGTGTAGGAATGCATATTGTAAAACAGTGTCACGATCAAATCAAAGGAATGTGCTCTCCGAAGGTGATCCAGGTGCCTCTATGGGCAATGGGCATATTAATATACGTGTTAAAGCACATACGGAAGTAAAAGTAAATGCTCTTATTTACAGGCGCATGTAAGCAAACCATTAACTTGCTATGGTCTTGATATCCAAGTCGTTCATCATGTATATCTACTTCTTTAATATGCGGCATTGACACTGCAGAAAAGAAATCCAAGAATTGTGACAATATTAGAATCACCCACTCCAGTTCCTTTTAACATAAACCAGAATGCAAGGATACATAAACCTACATACAGATACAACTAATTTCCTAAAGCAATAAAACATTGTGACTATTTTCAGGTCATTCGAATCTTCAACTTTAATGTGTTAAATCTAAAATTATAAAATGTGAATATGAGTCATACGGAAGTCTCTGACATTGGCCATTATCACTATAGCAACAGATTTTAATTCAGTTTTAAGCCTTAGGTACTGCTCTACTGCTACATTATAAAATTTTCGTTTATATGCAAAGTTCTTCCGATGCAAGTTCATATAATATTATAAATGAGTCGTTCCCACGACCAGTTATTTAAGTGTTATTGAATAAAATTATAATATTACATTCATTATTCATACTTTCTAAACTAGAAACTACATATTATTTTGATTTAACACATGTTTTGTCGCTTGCATTGTAGTCTTTTTCCTTATATTCTGCTTACTTGACCTCAATAGTTCACTTCCAAATCCAACTTTAACTGTTTCTACTATGTGCGACAAACCTTTTAGAGCGCCATAGCCTTGAGCCTAAGCATTAATTTGATTATGCAAACTGATCTTCTAGTGCCCCAGTTTCAGTATGAACTTATAGTTCAGCTGTTAGAAGTAGCACTTTGGAGTCCAGCGATAATTGTTAAGAACTGTTTCATTCAGTTCACCATTGTTTTCCTTATGTCATTGTTCTGTTATGGCATTTGGAGCGTTGACTCTCTCTGAATATAGTTCTTTTAGTACGAAAACATTATTTAAAGGACCATTATCTTCCATCCACAGTGATTCTTTTAACAGAGCTCGAAAGTGACAACGTCCTAGATTTTGGCCTCCAAAAATTAACCAAGTAGCTGTGCCTATGTCTCTGGAGGATCAATGGAGTCACTTATGAAGTGACCATCCGTGTCATGAACGGGGAAATCCAATGGTCTTTATATCCTTCAATAATAGATTGAAAAGCATTCATATCTATATCCACACTATTACTAGTGTAACAATTGGCAACAGCCATAGGAAGTGGGCGACTGTGGTGAAATATGTGCCATAGTTTTTTAACACGGCATTTTATATTGTTATCGACGAAACCGATTGCGGTATTCTAATATTTCGTAACAACATAGTGGAATTGATTGAAAGTTACCAATCAAAATTGGGGGTATATCGACCGACTTTTTCAGGTTAAATGTGTGTTTTTGCAATGCAATCATTAAAGTTGAATCGGAATTTATTGAGTTCATATTATTACAGAGCACTATCACATGTGGCAGTTTTTTATCGACCGACAAATTGGTCATCTGAGTGAGATTTTCTTGGCAGGTTTTAAATACACAGGGGTTTATTTATAAACGTTGCTTAAAGTTAAGTAATGATTAGCGGCTGTTTAGCCATACATTTTTGACGTTTGAACGTCACTTAACTTTAAGCAACGTTTATAAATAAACCCCACAATGTGCGCACTCTCATAAATCTTCATAACATTTAAGAAAACTGTATTTACAGAAGTTATTAGCTCATTCTATGAGTCAGAGCTTAAGAACAAAATAGACATAAATTCTCTCAGCCAAGTCACAAGTAAAGGTACTCGCACAACTCATGTGGTTAAGGGCTAAAGTAAACACGAGATAACACACGTCATGTTTTCCTTCAACTTCTAAAACAACACGATAGACGAACAAAATCGAAGAGGATTTGATAATACAGCACGAGATTTAACTGTAAGGTTAAGATAACCTTGCAGGTTTCAAGATAATAATGACTGTGATTGTGAGCGATTTACTGAGATTATTTGAGAACACACAGAACAAGAATACCATATCCTAAACCTCGCTTTCCAAAGAGATAGTACCAAAGCTGAAATAGGTAGTAGATGAATTTATGGCAACACGTTTTCCCCACAGAAATCTGAGTATTAAGCAATGTGATTAAACGAAAGTGGTTGCTGATGGTAGGCGGAGCGTGGGATAGGCGCAGTCTCTATGTGGGTGCACTGATATCAAGGAGAACACCTACAGTTTGGTGACGAACTAATATGCTAATGTAAAAACTCGGCGAAATCGGATTTATAGTGATGTCACCGTAGACCCTCGGAATGCAGTCTTATTGTTTAAAGAAAACAAGAATTTTCTCCTATTGTATGGAAACCTTTTATTATTCTAAAGGTTTTTTTAAAGTGGTTTGATTCTCAAGAAAATACTAACTAACACTTCAGCACACGTGATAATTTGAGTTGCCTTAGCGCATACGGATCTATCACATTTCTTGATTTGCGACCATGAAGCTATAAAACAAATGACATGCCACAATTAAAATTGAAAAATGGGTTATGATACTGTTTTATTTTTGCAATAAATTAAGGCCAACTCAATAACAGAAATAATTTGGAAACGCAAATAAAAAATGAGAGTGAAACACTTTTATCAGACGTAATACCATTGAGATTTGATCTATGTAAGTAGGTCATCCAAATATACACCATATTCGAATTGTTTCCCAAACACCTGTTCTGGTTCATACATAATAGCAGCATAATATAACATTGTTTGGCCTTGATTTACAGCTCACAATCCGTACATAATGACTGCGGACAAGTTTGTTGACCAAACAAAAAATGACCCGACCAATCACACCGGATAGTCACAAGTCGCAAGATGCAAGACAAAAGACAGTAGGTACAAATTAGAAAACTCTATTGTATGTATGAATTGCAACCTGAAGCGTTTAAATTACCATATGTGAAGTATTTGTTCAACGATTGACAGTCGCGTCTCGTCTGCATCGGGGACATAGAAAGTTCTTCATCTTGACAAAGTTGAAATTGACCATACACAAACTGTTTAGGTGTGGATTTGCATTACAAATATTAGAATACAACGATTAGAATGGTCACTTTCAACACGACATTATTTGGTAACCACCCAAACTTATCAGAAGCTATTTGGCTACGGTTGAAAACGAAATTGAATATGTATTTGAAATGTTTGAAACAAAAACCAAACCACCTGAGGTTTGGTTTTGGGGATAATTTTAACCGTGGTACTAAAATATCGTAGCAGGAAAATGTTCTTAGTTTGACGTACGCTAGATACTAATAGAGCCGATAATAATGTAATGCAAACAAAAATTTTACTCATAAACCTACGTCCTACATAGATTGAGAACGATTTGCTGCAAAAATGAAAATCTCGCCGCTACAAACATCATTTTACCGCCTAATTGATGTTATCTCTTAAAACTCTCACTCATTTAAATTCCAACAGACATACAGAAATGTCTCTAGCAGACAATAAAAACTATGAGTTGTGGGCGTCGGCTGGCGTTCCCATGTCGCCTGCACAGTTCACAGTTAACCCAACTGTTAGCATTAAGCATTGTCACGTATCGACCTTTGCAAAACATGATTTCTTGGTGGTATCCACGAATCAAGTCCCTATGTCGACGCAATAAAGGATACGGAGGAAGTAAAGATGATTTTGCATGATACGTTTCAAGTTATTGGAATAGCAAAGGGCTTGCGACTTCCTCCTGATGTTTGCAAGCGGAATGCATGAATAGATGATGATGACAGAAACTTTCTCATGAGTTGATTGGCTTTGTGTAAATATAACGACTGTGGGGACTTACTGGCTGTTAAACTACTAGATAAAGAAAGAAACTAATAAACTATTCCAAAGAAACTATGATCGAGTAAACAAATCCAGCGCTAAAAGAATGTTCAAAAACTTCTAGTTTCTCCTTTGTATATTTAACGAGGAAATTTTTATTTAAAACTGCATTTTAAGTTAGAAATCATGTTTTTGAATATAATAACAGATTCCAAACTATCATATCAAAAGAGTCTTTGCAAAATATTATCCGAGAGTTTGAATAAGCTCTCAAACTTATTCGTGTTCTGGCCTTGGTTATTTAATCATAGAACCACTATATCATCACAGTATCAACATTTAAGGGAAATCTATTAAAGCAAACAAACCTATTCAAACTGCAGATGTTTAAGAACAATTTAACGTTCCCAAACGTGTTCGCAGCGCGCTGACAGACGATTAATTAGATGAAATCATAAGCTTAGTTCACAGTTTCACACTCGGGGTCATAGACGTGAAGTTCGTCTTATTGATCACTTTAAAATAAATTGAATATATCCCAGAGCTACGCCTAATGCCCATTTCTCTTATGTCCACGTTTTTGGTATAACGGTCTGGCATAACATGAAGATTGCCAATTTCGCGCCCATTGTGTATCCATGTCCATGACAGACTGCTGCCTTTTTGCTCTTTTCGTTCAAACGGCAAAAACTATTGGACTGACGTGTATAGGTGCATGGTTGTCGTTTTAGACTGATCAAGATTGATGACGCAATCCTCAAATTCCTTAATAGTTCCTTTATAAAAGCTAAATCTTTTTCTATTTATAGAAAACTAGAGGTTCCAACTTCTAAAAATATATTTTTCACATGACGGGAAATTTTTGTCTGTAATGGGGAACGATTTAATTTGACATATAAAACTTCCTCATTGTTGATCAACTGAAATCGACTTCAATTGCTATTGAAATTATATAATTGCAGCCCGTAAGCCCGCACAATGTCTCTATTTAGCTGACATTTAGGGCTACAATACAATTGGCCCTACCTTCGACACGGATTCGTTTAATATCATCGGGCATCCAGCCTATTTTTATAAACCAGTGACCCTTGAATCTGACGCCAGAGTTGGAAAATCCCGCTAGATTATATAAATCTGACATAATATTAGCTGTTATCTCAGTGGCGTGCGTAAAGTGATAGATAGGTTTAATTACTAGCAGTTATTAAAGCGGGAAGCGAGAAGACAAATCGCAGGTTATCATGGCAGGTGCTTTACTCAATTCGTACAGGTTTTGGGGTCTTGCTGGGTCAAATTTTGTTTTCGAAAAAGAGAAAGCTGAGGGAAATATGTGAGGCCAGTCATTTACAGGTTTAGTGAGTTACGGGATTTGGGCATATCTTCCAAAAGATTGACAGTTGAACATAGCCTTGATTATAGAAATGACTATTATTAACCATAGAAGCGGTAAAATAGCACTGACATCATTTAACATTTTATGCTATCGGTCAATACCTAATATCACGAGCTTTTCCCCAAAGGTAAACTTGATCATTAAAATGAAACCTTTACAAATAGATTGCCTCTAATTAGGATACATATTAAATATAATATGGTCCTGATTTTATAAACAAATATGTATAATCGAAGGAGGAGAAAGAATCTTTGTCAACAATGCTTCTGTTTAAAAAGCCTTGAGCACACATCAACTGCACATTGATATTTCTGAAGCCGAGAATGAACTAAAGGGCAGAACAAAACCGGTTGATAGTAAAATGTCCAGATTGCCGAATACCTTTGGGTCACGTTTTACGCGTTTTGTGTGGCTACGCGGCCGGTGTTCCGCCGTTAATTTGTAAAATTACCGTTTATATAACAGGAATATTATGCTGTGATGGCCTATAAAGCGGTTAGCTCGCCATGGCAGGTTTAAGGGAATTTCTGGGATACCTACCTACTATACGACAAACCGAACGACACAGTTGATGGGTATTATGTGAATATTTTTGGGAGATTCCGTTTAAATTCATGAAGCTTCCGGGATAGTGTAAGTTTTCACCGACTAGGCATAATAATATGAGACAAGAAAGTATGAAGTTATAAGTAGATTGGATACCGATACCGGTCAAGAATTACCAAGATGCTCAGTTCTGGAATTTGGACTAAGCTAAGACAGGTCCAGGACAGGTGTAATGCCGTTCTGAGATATTACGTGTGCGAGTAGGTTTAGCAACCTGTTCAAGTCACAAGCATGCTTATCTCAAGAACATTCGGATGCCTACTTGATGCCACTCGCATGTCACCGGTGATTTAAGCGCACTCGAACTTCGTCGTTTGACGCAAGTGCACTTCCGACAAATTCTGTTTCAAGCCAAAAACTGGTTGGAAATTAAATTCCCTTGTGCTATAGGCTAAATGAAGATCGGTCTTTTATCTAGTGATTATAATTGCATCCAAGAGGCCCATGGAAGCAGCTAGTTCGGATGTGATGCTTATAATGCAGTAAAGCCGGTAGTGGGCCCGAATACTTAGGCTGTGGTGGACAAACTTCAGTGTAGACACTCCTTGAAACGATCTTTATTTAATTAGCAACGTACTAGGGCAAGAATAGGGCCGAAAGGTTTTGGAGTGACGACCGTGTACCGGAAGACGTAGCGTTGGAAGGCTGGATGCGGGGAGCACAGAATCGGTCTAAGTGGCGGTGCTTGGGGTGGCCTATGTCCACCAGAGGACGTCTTTCGGCTGAAATGATGATGATGATGTACTAAGGCAATGGTATAGTACGACAAACCTTTTAGTGAGTAGGTCTAGGTACCTATATTATTCAATCCCGCTATTGGAGTGTGTTCGAGAGCTTGCTTATTTTTTGCCGCAAATTCCCGAAGATGATGATCAGAATTACTCTGAAGATTTTTTTGTGCAGTTGGTTTTTTTGTAGAAAGAAGTCTACGATACCCTGCAAGAATATTTACGCTATACTAAGACGCCATAGGACTTTTGGGGGCACAAAATTGTATGGCAGTTCGTTCACCGATTCAATTCAATGACCAACGAGGGTGAATTATTAGTAAGTATTCAAATGACGTCATCAGGGGTTTCCATTAGTCAGACATTTCCATATTTTAGGTCGTACTTAATGCTTATACCGGCGACCTAGAGCTACGAATCGGCGGCGGCGGTTGAATGAACTTTTTACTTACGAATGTTTATGTATGACTAATTACCTACCGTGATTGAGTAACAATTGATAGGGCAGAGGTTGTGTTGTTTATAGTCATTCAATTAATTTAAAACTGTTATTATTTTATTCATATTACATTAACAGTTATCAGGTTTTATATAGTGTCTGCTGTGGCTTTAGTCCCTGACCTATATTTAGAACATTGTTTCTTTCAGTGGTAAATACAATATTACAAATTGATTTTTTGCTCAGTTGGTTGATAGTTTACTGCTTTCACAGCAGAAGGAATATTTCATTTTATCAAGTAGGTACATATTCATAATCAGCATTTGTGTCAAATAATCATAAACATGAATAGATAATAGGACTGAATGGTTTATCAAGCTAAATTTAGAACATGTAGATTATTATGCAAAATTGAATGTGGTGTCAGTGTTTCAGGACTAACAAATTGTCAGTCTGCAGATTTAATTAGTGTTAATAACCTTGTTCAAATGAAACGAAGTAAATTAAATAATCTAATTAATTGAATTATGTACATAGAACAATTTTGATAGTGAATACACAAATAGTTTTGGACTATTCGTTTGCAGTATGGTACCTATTTCATTATGTACAAACAGTACTTACTTTCAATTTGTTCATAGATGCATAATCTCAATTAAGTATGAAGAATTTATAATTTCTTGATTCAAAACCCAATCTATTAAACTTGACATTAAAATAACAAGTTTTTAAGCAGAATTATTATTATAATATTAAACAGCCTGATTTCTCTGAAACCATGCATATATTATTTATAAGCTCATCTTCATAAATTAAAAAAGAAAGTGTTAAGTACATTGATTTGCAATTATTTTATCAATGAGGTTATACACTTTATTTTATATTCTAGTTACTAGGTAATTGTTGGCAATAATTTCATAGAAGTTGATAATGCTGTTCGGGCCATCTGCCAGACTGGGTCAATAACCGCCTCTGTGTCTATGGTAGGCAAATCAAGTTGTTTTTTCTAGGTAACTAAGTAAAGTTTATGGTTCAGATATTGCAAAATGAAAGTAGATAAAAATAAATACATAGTGTGGAACTGTGGGACAATTTTAAAACTGTTGCTTTTTATGATTTTTTGAACATTTCCAAATTTTTTATTACATAGAATAAATAATCTTAACATTTTCAAATAAAAAGTAATTGAGGTCAAATTATTATTTTATCAAGTGTGAAAGGTACCTAATTCACTAAATAACGTTACAGAAAGGTTCCAAGCCAATAGTAACAATTCTAATTCACAGCGAGACAGTCCACATAAAAATAGATGAGTTGAAATATCCACATTATTTTTGCGAAACCAGCACAACAGATCGGCTGTCTCAGTCCGCTCCCAACCCACTGTGTTATTTTTAAAACGGTCCCAGTTCCTTAGAACTGTCTTGTGTAATAAATGGGTTTATTAAATTAATGTGCACCAATCGAGTGCTACGCTAGTTCGCAAACTGAACTTGTCGTATCCTATTCAACTGTTCCAATCCAAAATTATCACGTCTGCTCACAACTATAAATAGAAAATTAAATGCCCTGGAAATGATAAAACTGCAGCTCTGCGACGATACTGTCTGATACAATATGATACGTGTGCACTTACTACGTACGTAAACAAATATGAGGAAAACACAGGTGTTTCTTACATCGTCTATCAGACAAGCAACAGGTGAAATTCGATGCACAAGGAAATCGTCTTACGGTCTAGTCGCAAGAAACCTGCCTTGGCGTGCCGCCTATCTTCTCAAAACCATACTTTCACAACACATCAGCTGCTAAATACATAAAAAATCACCATCACCTACTAACATCACTCTTTCCACGTAAGGTGAATAAAACAATAAGTAAATACCTTTTCCTTCGCACGTCCGGCATGTTTTTGCACTGTTTTCGCGATCAACGCACCTTTACTTTCAGCCATTTCAATCACTGTTTCATTACAAAACGTCTTTATTTCGATACACTATCAATCTGCAACCGAATCTGGCTGCAGCTGTTTGCTGTCACACGTCAAAATCCAAATGCGTGCTGTCGCCGTATTGTACTGCCGCGAATGAGAGAAAATTGTCACCCTAGCGCCTCGTCGTAAACGATTTGCATCGTAAGTAACCGTTGTTAGTACGTAACAAACGCAATAGGTGGCGCACCAGAAGGCCAAAACTTTCGCAATAGTTTCACAAAGTTATAGCCAACGCAAGTTCATTTTCTTATTGTTTACTATTTGAGCAAAATTGTAATGTGAAAATGTAGAATATCAAGTGAAACAACCTATTAATTTCCAAAATCGTATTTTGATGATTATTACCATGCCATCTAGCGGGTTTTCTAATCAATCCAACAATCTGTTATAAGCTAAATCATGCGCCGACAGATGGCAGATAAATAATTATAATTTTCATTAAAACTTAAAACAAAATGGATTAAATGGATATCAAAGAAAATAAAAAGAATCCAGAATTACTTTCATGAAAAAAATTGAAACATGGCTGAATGCGTTCCAAAACTTCCAAAACTAAAAAAAAAAATATACTCATCTTACAAACCTCCAGTGCGTTCCGAGTTAGACTGTAATCGATTTGAGCGCGCTAAAAGCCGTTCCAAATAAGCGTGAGCGCGATAACGATGTTCCGTGAATCATCATCGATGACGTCATGACATGAAAGAAGAAAGAAAGAAAGAAACATATTTTATTTGGGACACGCACAGGAAATACAAACAGTAATAAAAAACTAAAAGGAGCATCTAAAACTAACAATAAAAATAGTTCGTATAACAAAAAATAAAGAAAAATTTAAAACTATTAACGACCTGTGCGAGGCCAAAAAGGCCACTATCTCAGCATGTGCTGCGATATTTAAAAAATAAATACCGCAGCGCTGGTATTCTGATAGGGCCCGCTGTGATGCCACGGACATACACATGCGCCATCTTGCGATAAGGCCGACCATGCCTTTTACTGATATCACCGTGAGCGCTGTCAAAATTGACAGTTGTGCTGTTTTTGTTTTCTTGACATGCTTTGGACTAACGTGGCATTTTCGAAATTGTGCTTCTGGCTATCGTTCGGCACCTAACCCAAGAATAAGAAGAAATTTGTGGTATATACACAAAGAAATATGATATGAAAGTTTTGACATTTGATAGATCACTGTGAGCGCGCTTGGGTGGATTTACTCAAGAAAAATTTCTTCATACAAAAATTTCAAAAAATGTAAACGCATTGGAATGCTAGTAAAACTGGATAAAATCATTGTAGGACTATAATGTTCAAAAATTGTGTTTAATTGACGGGAAATGTTGTTTTTTAATAATTAAGTAGTGTCGTCATCGTATATACATAATATTTGCACTAAATAACATCGTAATTACCTATTACGGACCCATAAAAAAATGTAAACAAACTCGGTAATGAATAGAATAGAATAGAATAGAATAGAATTTATTTATTTGTCAGAATGTAGTTTTACATAGTATGATGTTAATAATATTTTTGTTAGTTCTATACATTCTACCACAAAATATATGGTGTACAAATATTTACTTGTCATTCTTTAAATAAGTACAAAATTAATTATAAGATTTGCGATTTACAGTAGGTTAGTCCAATATGAATTAGTATTATTAAAATTAAGTAATCGTTACTTTAAAATGTCAAAATTAAGTGCATGTCATATTTGATTTTTACAGTATTCCTATATCCGCCAATGTCATAAACGTTAGTCTATGTTATCTTAGAGTTTTACAATAGTCCATATATTCGCCAATGTCATAAAAGCAATGCTCTAATAGCCAACTTGTCAGCTTTTTCTTGAACATCGGGATGGGAAGTTCCTTAAATGAATTAGGTAACTTATTATACACCTGAATGGCATTAACATATACATTCTTTCTAAATAATTGCAATCTACATTGAGGTACATTTAATTCGTATTTGTACTTATTTCTAGCAGTAGCCTTCTTGTGACTGACTTCTGATTGCATGCGAAAATAGTGCGGATACTGTTTTACCAGCATACATAGTTCTTTGATGTACATGCAGGGTAAAGGTAATATGTTTAGTTTTTTAAATAAAGGTTTACAGCTGTCCAAAAACCAGACGCCAGATATTGCCCTAACACACTTTTTTGTACCCGAAATGCCATTAAAACTTCAACTGAATTTCCCCATAGTATCAGACCATATGATAGCACAGACGATACGTATCCGTGATATGCAGTGACTGCTGCGTCTACGGACACCGTTGATCGTAGACGTTTTATTGCGTATACGAATTTGTCGAGCTTATCGCAAACGAAATTGATGTGTGATTTCCAGTTACAGTTTTGATCCACTATTATGCCCAAGAATTTTGTGTTTACTACTTGTTCTAGGATACTGTCTTCATATTTTATACTGAGAGTCTGAAAGTTTGATTTATAAGTTTGAAATTGAATTATTTTTGTTTTATTTATATTGATTTTTAAATTATTGTTATTAAGCCAAACTATTGTGTCTTTGATTGCTTCATTAATTTCATGTTCCAATTTATTTTTGTCATTACATTTTATTATTAGTGTTGTATCGTCAGCAAATAAGATTGTTTCGTGGCGAGTTGCATTGGGTAAGTCATTAGTATAGCAGAAATAAAAACGCTCCCACCACGCTGCCTTGGGGTACTCCTACTGCATTCGTTTTATAGTTAGATTTATATTCTACTTTGTTTCCATCACTGACTTTTGATATTTGCACACATTGTCGCCTATCACTTAGGTAAGATTTAAACCAGTCATTCGCTTGGGCCCTTATGCCATATTTATCTAGTTTGTTTAGTAATAGCTTATGATCAACGAAATCAAAGGCTTTACTCATGTCCAAAAAAATTGCTACTACCGGTATGTTGTCATTCATTGCCTCAGTTATTATCTTTATTAAATTAAAACAAGCCTACGAAGTGGTGCTATTTTTTCTGAATCCAAATTGCTCCCGCCTTAGCAAATTATACTTGTCTACATAGTCATATAGCCTTTTTAAAATCGTTTTCTCAAATATTTTTGTTATTATAGGAATTAAGGTTATAGGTCTATAGTTCGTCATGTCAGATTTATCACCATTCTTAAATATTGGCTTGACTATTGAGTTCTTTAATGCGCTTGGGAACGTGCCTTCTGTAAACGATATGTTAATTAAGTAGCTTACCGGTTTGCATAAGTGATTAGCACAAGCTTTTATAATTTTGGTGCTTATTTCGTCAAAACCGACAGACGCAGTATTTTTTAGGTTTTGGATTACCCTGAATACTTCTATGGGATCGGTAGGATTAAGGAATATTGTATTATTGTGATTTATGTCCATAGTTCTATTTATATCGTCAATTTTATACGTAAATTCATTATTATTTGTCAACTGGATAAAGTATTCGTTAAACATGTCACAAATTCTTTGAGGGTCAGTGATTTTGTTGTTTTGTAATTTTGAGTTTTGTGTGTGTTTTGTGTATGTTATCGCTGGTAAGTCATTTATTTTATATTCTCTATTAGTTATTGTTTAATAAAAATGCATATTACAGAAAAAAAAAGAGTTCAATATTTTTTTTCAACTAAATAATGTTACGTAATGATACGGATACCTATTTATTGAACTTTTTTAATTATTTGTGTTTTTATTTATTGTGTTTATCCGTAAAAAATGGTTTTGACCGATAGTATATGTATTCATAATGTATCCTGCGAAATTTCATGTGAATCGAACCAGTAGTTTTATTATAAATCATCAAAACAATGGACAAAGGAATTTCTGATAAGAATGTTTATTTATTAATACTAGCGTTCGCTTACAAAGATTCTAAGTATTATAAAAAATCCTTTGTCTAATCAGGTACCCAAAACCATTAACGATAAGACTATTTACGTAACAAAAAGCTCTCAGATTTTGTTTATGTTAGCGCGCTCTTATCTTAAACGCGCCGCGGGCGGTCTCCGGTACTTAATGGTATGTGCGCGCGGGTACGTTCAATGCTAGGGGGACCTACTCAATAATAATAACAGTCTTAGATATTTTTCTCTTACATAACTTATCATATTTTTATGTTAATTGAGATTTGGTCAGATTTTTGGTAATCAATCAGTGTAAAAACCACCCGAGGCATTATCCACGTAAACAGTCTTGTATACGTGGATAATGCCAGGTGACCGAGCACGTAATCAAATAGACTACATCGCTGTTGACAACGGCAGCGACCACAAATTCTTAGTGGCAAAGATGTGTCTCAAACTGAAAAGATGCCAGCGATTAGTTCAACTGACACAAAGAAGACCAACTGGGAGAATAAAGGCCTTCAGTGAGTGTTTTAAGACCAACCAACTTTGCCATTAACTGTCATGACGACACCAACGACAACTGGAACAGAGTGAAGAATCTTGTCGTTTTATCACGCAAACAGAGCCAGAACAAGGCAGTTGATGCTCCGAGAAAGATATGGATAAGGGCCAAGCCTCAGGCGGCGCAGCGCCGGAGCGGTGTCGCTGCGGCGTCCTACATACAAAAATGTATGGTATGGCACAGGGCGCCGTCCGGTGCTATATGACCTGCGGTGCGGCGCCGCACCGCACCGTGTGGCTTGGCCCTAAAGGAGGAAACATGGAAGGCCATCAGAGAACGAAAGGAACTGCTGAGAGGCAATGTTGACTCTGCGTTTGCAGACTACCGGGAAATTTCGGCAAAGGTTCAACGTCTGTTTCGCAGGGACTATAATGACTACCTGAATTCAGTTTGTCAGTACGTAGAAAACCATGTGCAAAAATTCCAGGCAAGGGATCTCTTCATGAAAATTAAGAGTATCACTCGAGAATTCAAGCCGAGAACATGGGCTATTGAAAATGAGGAAAGAAGACTGTTGACCGAGATAGGTCAAGTTGCAGAAAGATGGAGATCATACTGTAAAAGCCTATACGCCGACTCTGCAGCACGAGCTCCAAGTACATGGCTTTCATGCATTGCTTGTCTAGGAACCCCACGTCCTCGAATCTGAAATCCGAGGTGCAATAGACAAACAAAATTTTTGCTGAAGAGCTTAAATAACTAGGGGATCCCGGGGCAAAGATAATGCTTGACCTATGCAATCAAGTCTAGAAAACAGGCAGATAGTGCACTGACTGGAAGGAGTCCCTACTAATTCCTCTGCACAAGACAGGCTCAACAAGAACGTGCGGGAACTACCGGACAATCGCACTTATATCTCATGCTAGCAAGATAATGCTTTAGGTAATCAACGGACGTCTACATTCGTATCTTCAGTGGCCAGGCGAAAATATCCAGTGAACAGGCGGGTTTCGTGAAAGACCGAGGGACAAAACAACATATTGTGAATATGAGGCAAATAATTGAGAAAAGCCGAGAGTTCAACACGCCAACTGTAATGTGCTTCATCGATTACTCGCAGGTGTTTGATTGCGTCAGATGGGATTGCCTGTGGACCATATTACAAGAGATGGGCGTACCTCAACATCTCATGTCGTTGATCGCTAATCTGTACTAAGACGGCGTATCCATGGTAACGGTTAATGATGTCATCTCAGGCCCTTTCAAGCCAGAAAAGGGCGGAAGTAGACGGGTGTATTCTTTCCTAGTCTCTTTAATATATATGGAATTATGGAGAATAAATAATGAGGAAAGCCTTAGAAGAATGGGAAAGAGGCGTCTCTGCTGGGGCTAGGGGAATAAAGATCAGCAACCTGAGATATGCGGACGACACTACACTCTATGCATCTTCAGAAAAGAAGCTAACTGACCTGTTTCGCAGAGTAGAACACGAGAGTGAACTGTTTGGACTCACTATCAACAAGTCGAAGACAAAAGTGCTCATCGACGGAACCGGTCAACTCTCCAGAATGGGAGAAATCGCAAATCTAGAATTTGTTAGCGAGTTTATATACCTCGGATCGCTACTTACTGACCAGGCCTTCCTGGTCAGTAAGCGAAAGGAACATCAAGAGAAGGGCTCAAATGGCCAAAGCTGCGATGAGTAAGCTGAAAAGGTCTCAAATGTCACCAAGATGAGACTGGTCCGGACATTGGTTATCTCGATTTTACTAAACAACTTTTTTGGACACTCACCGCAAATTTTTGCTCTCGGAGAGCATGTTATGCCGACGTGCGGCTTATTTCGCAGTTTTGCTCAAGACAATGTTTATGTTCTTTCTCCAGAATAAGCTTACATACTGACTGTGACAGGTTATATGAGTTATATAATTGTTTATTTTATTTGATTGTATAAGTCAATTTATTTTAATTTAATTTTCATTTATTATTGACATAATCGACTCATTACAATGTTTTTGTTTCATGAGTTGTATTGCAATATGTGGTTAGCTAGCGACCTCGACAGTAGATCATTATAATATTCTTGCCTAACTGTTGATTTATTTTTACTTCGATGGTCCTAGTTTATCATAATTATGTGACTTCGAGTTACAGCATTATTAGCTATATGCAAGCGGGCACGCCCTTTATGCCTGGAGGCTTGATAATTCGGGTACCTATTAAGTTCTGTTTACGT
The DNA here is from genome assembly GCA_948150665.1 of Conistra vaccinii. Classification (NCBI taxonomy): domain Eukaryota; kingdom Metazoa; phylum Arthropoda; class Insecta; order Lepidoptera; family Noctuidae; genus Conistra; species Conistra vaccinii. The sequence goes on along the minus strand of OX411318.1, from coordinate 2,446,483 downwards.
TTTTAGTTTTTATTTTCGCTTGAGTTTAGATTTCGATATTTTAATAAATTATCGAAATCTAAACTCAATCTAGTTCATACCGTCCGGCAGTCAATTTTTTTTGCCGGCAAACGTCTTTACGTTTGCCAGCAAAAAAAATTGACTACCGGACTACAGAGTGGACCAAAAATACACGTCATAAAAAAAAATTGATTCCTCATGTCCAGGGGTATTCGAAAATACCCCATGTATGTTCCGCGATTTTTTGTAGTTTTCGAATTATAATTTTTTTTTGAGTTTTCTTGCCGGTGGGGCCTCAAAAAAATCATATCTTTTTTGTAGTGAGTATTTTTCAGTTTTTTTTATGGCGTCGCTATTTGGACCGCCTATTTTAAAGCTTAAAAGGAATTTTAGCCTAACCTTTGAAGGCCGATTACAGTGAATTATTAGAAGGTTAAGTACTAACTTTTTTATTTTTTGCGTAGTTTTGGAACCTGCATAGTTTTTAAAGTCAGCTAGAATATAATATATGGAACCTCATTTTGTATTTTTAAATTGAAGTTGAAAATTTCAGTCTTACCACTAAAAACTTAAATTCCTGCTATCGATATTTTTTGAGTAACTTGCAGGAATGTTAGCAAGTTTATTATTGTATGTATGAAAGTAACATTCAAGACGATACTGTCGCAAAAAAAAAAACCGGAAAATACTCACTACAAAAAAAAATAAGAATTTTTGAAGCTCTATCGGCAACAAAACTCGAAAAAATAAAAAATAAAAAATATTTTTTTATTTTTTCGAGTTGAAAACTACAAAAAATCGCGGAACATACATGGGGTATTTTCGAATACCCCTAGATATGAGGAATCTAAATTTTTTTTTATGACGTGTAATTTTGGTCCATCCTGTATATAAAGCCTGTAAATGTAAAAAAGTTACGATAGTCGAGCATTATTTATTTTTTTAAGGCCTCAACGTGATTTTTCGACAATTTTGTAAATCCACCCGCTCACGAGCGTTTCGAATTATTGAGGTATCATCGTGACATCTTAATCGGAAGTCAGAACGCTAAATATTGATGTCAGCGATGTGAGCGATTATTTCTTTATTCGGAAAGCGGCCCCCATTAGAAACACATACACAAACACTTGACAACAAAATGACATTGACACTCTTCGAATTTTGAAAATTGAAAATCGTCAAACTTTACACTTTGTTTAATTCGTGATATTTATTGCTTATTGTTTCTGATTTGATTATTTATCTTGAGAGATTAACCCTTTTCCTACGAGATCATGGTAAAATTTTTATTTCTAATATTATTTGCAAACTTTGGTTGCAGTTGTGAATAAATTTCAACTCCATGCTGAACTTGGTTTTCAGGAGGCAAAGACGGAGCTTCAGCGCAATGCCATTAAAGAAGTTCGTAATAAAGAGTTGGAAGTGTATCAGCGAGCTCTGGACATCCAATGGCTGAACAGCCGCATGGAGGATGGCCGTATGAACCGGTGTCTGGCACTCATACACCGGGAAGCTGCGATGGAAAAGAATTTCCAGGAAGTAAGTTCACTTTTGGGTTTGTGAATCCAGATCTTCCGTCTCGATGGCTAAATGCCGAGCTCTATGGTTTCTTGGTTGGTAGGTCATCTTAGTGGCTTTGTTATTCAGGCTTAAAGACACAAACATTCGGACTGTAATGCTTTTTTTAATTTAGAGAACCGACCATGCAGCTATTGTAAATGCCAGAGCCGAGAAAGAAACAAAACTAGGCATTGAAATAGCAAAGGTGCGACGTGAGGAGGTCTGTAAACAACTCAGAAGACATTACTTAAGAGAACGGGATCCCAGTCTTAAAGAACTGTCTAAGAAACTGCAAGCTGGTTACGTCTGCAGGGATTTACAGCAACAAATACTACATAATGAATATAAAAGACTGCAGGAGAAGGTATGTCTACAATACATTCATTATTCTATGTAAATGGTCTGAAATCAGGCCACCTGAAATTACCATAGCATAAGTCCAGTACAGTTGATCTGTTATTGCTTAATCTGCAAATACTTTATACCTGCCTATTGTAGTATAGTAATTTTATACTATAATAGGTATCTCTCCTCACATAAAATATAAATGGTAGTATGTACAAAATATTGTAAAACCATTTGTTTAAATAGTAACTGTGGAGTTTCTTGCCCATTCTTCTCCATACGAAACTACCTTCAAGGGACATCTATAATCAATTCGTAATTTTTCATGTTTGTGATGTTCAAAAGTGCCTTTTAATTGTCTTATTTGATATTGGTCCATTTTGAGAAGTAGGCATTCTGCCCTTAATCCATGAAAATGTCACAATTTAGTCTAACACTATCAATTTTAAAAATTGTTTTACTAATTTCACCATCTAGGCCGAAGACATGCGCACAAACAACATAGTGCTTCGCTCTCTATATGACCATAACTCTGCTGAAGAATATGCGGAGAAAGAAAAGATGGAACGCACAACGCAGTATTGCAAGGAATTGCAGCAGCAGCTTGTGAACCGGCAGCTTCAAAAGCAGTGTCAGTACGAAGACAGCTTGATTGAGAAGAAGATGCTTGAAGATATCATGCGGACCATGTCGGATGAAGATATGAAGTGGGTGATTGTTGATACAGTTTAATTATAATCATAGAATCTAGACATTTGTTACCACACTGTCTCGGTAATTGTAGATTTACCCAAGTAACAATGTGTCCTTGATTGCTGCATATGAGATATTCACGAGTTTTGAGGTGAAAATCGCTTATAAATCATTAATTTTATGCTGCTTTAAGACTAAGGTCTATGCCACACTTGACGGAAATTCCGTCGCGGATCATCCGCATCGGAACGCCAATACATGTTATTGCATATAAATGACTAATAACAGGCACACTACGCGGAAGATCGGTCGGTCCGTTGCGGACCACTCGCCCTCTGCTGTTCTGTCCTCCGCGCACCAATCTGTTCGGCTTCGGAATTTTCGTCAAGTGTGGCGTACGCCTAACGCTCATTAAGGCGGAATTTTCGTTACGGAATTTCTGGATTCGGTCTCCACGCTTAAGGCCCGCGATAGAAGCTATGCAGTAGCTTAATAATCCTCCTAAGTACATGACTTTGTAGGTACTCTTTGTAAATAAAGAGAAATGAAGTGTTCAGCAAATTGATTACCAACTTAACCTATTGCACGCAAGAGCATAAACGCAAGCGCTTGCCCTGTACGCCAACGACACAAATATGTGACAAAAATGCTCACACATAATTATGCGAATCGCTGGCGTACAGGGCACGCGCTTGCTTGTCACGCATTGTCACGTATTTATGGCTATGGCGTTCAAAAGGTAATTTCCCGTATATTCAAATCAAAGCTGTCATTATTTGACAGTTAAATGAAAAATTATTTTATTTCTGTTAGGTTTCTACAAACACTTGAGTCATAGTCAAAGTCACAAGTCAAATCACTTTCAGACGTCAATTGTATGAAATGGCTACAACACGGCCAAATTGATGTAGTGTGGCAATTCGATAATAATAATATTTCTATGACTGCTTTCCCAGGACATATGTCCTGCTTTTTGGGATGTCCTGGATAGTTTTTAAGCAACATCCTGAGTTTTTAAAGCATCCTGGTAAAGTCCTGTTTTTTAAATTTCGCGCCTTCAACCTAACGTTCATCGTGCGCTCTGCTTGTTGTCTCTTTCTCACTACTATTTTAGCGTACTAGAGCTCTCTCTATCTAACGGTTAGAAAGAGAGCTCTAGTGCGCGAAAATTGAGTTTGGTTGAACCTGTTTTCATTGCGAATTGCGATTATCTACTACTGCTCTTATACTGCGTCATGTTTTTAACCCGAAATGCCCTGGTGTTTTCACTTTCTAATCCTGGTTTTCAAAATTTGGGGATGGCAACCCACCCTACGCAGCTGTAATACGCGCTAGCCTAACAAAATTCTCACTAACATTGCAGAGAACTGAAACAGAAACACGAACAAACGGACAAGATGCGTCATGAAATGAAGACGTTCATGCAAGCGCGCAACGCTTGGAAACAGAAGCAGAAACAGATGGTCATCATTGAGGAACGACAGATCGAGGAGCAGTGCAAGATGATTTCCGATAGGAGCGCAGCTATGTGAGTAGTATGATGTTATTGCAACAACAGAAAACCCAGTAACTGGGTTGTGGAGGTCAGATAGGCAGTTGCTCCATGTAAAATACTGGTATTCAGCTGCATCTGGTTAGACTGGAACCCGATCACAACATAGTTAGGAAAAGGCTAGGCAGATTGATTGAAGTAGATTCAGACAACATAAAACAGAACATCACGCCTGTATTTGTCAGAGGGTTAGGCAAGGTTTTAAATAAGTTTTAGGTAATGCTTGAGTTTTGAGTGAGGTTCCCTAATACGGGCCTTACAGTAGCAATGGGTTACATTTTGATGGATCAACAACATTCATTGCGTTATTTACGTTGTTGAGCAGACAAATTTTTCAAACATAATTATGAAGCAATGAATGGATTAGCGAAATATCCTTCGAAATCATTCTGATTGTGATTGATAGTAACTCAACTAGGATGCAGTAGTTGACGTCTTTTGGCTGAAAAAAAAATTGTATTATTATTATGATAACTTTATTATTTTTCTAACAGTTCCGACAGCTACCTTTGACTAAGAATAACTGGGTCTCCCTTGTTTCATCTAAAAGAAATTGACAAATTATCACTTCCCAAACAATTCCGCATAATTTCATTTGCCAAATTATTACTTAGCAAATAAACTCTTCACAAATAATTGTAACGCAAACCTAATGTTTGGCAAGTGAACGTTTAAACAATAACTTGCTTACCAACTAGTACTTTTATCAATTTTAATTTAATCAAATATTTCAGTTGGTATAACATATTTTACGCAAAATAAAATAAGCCAAATATTTAGTTTCGCCAGTTTTCAATTTACGAAAAAAATACGTTACGATGTGGGTGTAGTAGGATGGGAAAACACCATGGGACACCTTAAGGGCATTGTCCTTGACCTTGATGTTATTGACCTAGAGGTCAAGGTCAAAATTCTAACTACTTACACTAATACTACTTATACTAATTTTGGTTATAAGTGTTCCGCAAACAGTTGATTATGAACAAAAGTGGTTTTAAATGGTGCCAGTAAGAAGCAAGCCAACAAGGAAGCTTGCTTCAAGTATGCAGCATACAAGCAGGCATGCAGCGTGCAAGCAGCCATGCAGCAGGCAAGCAGCATGAAAACAAGCAAGCAACATGCAAGCAGGCATGCGACATGCAAGCTGGCAAGCAACATGCAGCAAGCATTGTTCCTGTCACGGCTCCGGCGCTGCGGGGTTTGGGCGGCTCCACGCGAGCTTATCGTCGCAGATGGTTTTAATGCTCACCACCGCAGTTTCGGCTTGCTGACCGGCTTCGCCGGCCAGCCTCAGCCGCGGCGGCGGACCTTCAAACCACCTGCTCCTCAGCTCGCGGGCCGCCTCGCCCCTCCGCGCCTACGCGGGTTTAAATTACACTCTAGGGGTAGGGCAGACAAGACTACGTGGAGTCGGTTTTGCAGCGATTCGTTTCTGTGTATTTGTTTTACGACAAACAGTTGGTCGGAGACAAAAATGACCAAGACGCTTTTAGCCTTATATTTAGATGTTTTGAACGATTGAATCGAGAAAATAAACGATTCAGGAAAATATTATTTTTTTGCTAAAATTTTCTCTTTTTTCCTGTGCCCCGTTACGTATTTAAAAATATATAGGATTCTAACCTAACCTACAGTTCTGGTAGCAGTTCATTTTTTGACTTGTTTCAGACAAATTCAGCACATAAATTGACAAAGAAGTATACAAATAACATCGCATATGATTATAATATAAAAATAAAAGTGCATTTTTTAATTATATAATTACCAAAAAATTCTTTATTTTGTCTTAATATTTTTTGTCATAACAAATCAATTGACTAAATGTTTATGTCTAAAGATAGTTTGCTGTAATAAATCATTTGATTAAAGACCAAATGCCCTAATGACATTATCCTTGGTAATATTCTGCCAAGTAAAAATTTAACCAAATGAAAATGTGCGTACTAAAATCATTCCAAATATTGCATTGGTATAAAAAAAGGTTGCTAACATTTGTTTGGATAATGAAATTTTGTCAAAATCCTTTAGGCAAAACGGGGGGATCCCAGAATAACTATAGCTACAACGTCATGAACTTGAAAAAGTGAGTCACTGACCTTCGACAAGTAAAATAAAATACGCCTGTAACTTCAATGGTGGGTATTGGTTTTTCAGTGTGGCGGAAAGAGAGCGAAAAATGCGGGTTAAAGAAGAGTTAAATGAAAGAAGCTGTGCTAAAATACTAGCTGATGAGGTAATAACATTATTAGTTATTTATAGGTAAACACTGTTGATTTTTATCCTTATCTTTGAGTACTTCCACTTTGCCACACTAAACCGCCCCACTGGTGGGGCAAAATGGGTTGCCAAAAATTTTGCAGTGTAATCTGCCCCACTGGTTCAAATAATGTTTTATTTAAAAACACTTCCTAGGTATGTACTAAGTCTAACGTTACCAGTCCTAGTTACATTTTTACTTATTCATATTCGGGCAAATTCCACTGCAAAAGGTCATTGGGCATCTTAGTATAGAAACCAGACCCATGGCGGACACAAACGAAATATAGCAGAATGTATTGATATATGGCTCAGATATACTATAGCATTAATCATATTAACGTGAGCAATAGGAATTTAGAAAAAAATAGTTTGGTCGTATATTTAATTTTAGATTTACCAATATTTAAGTGCTATTAAATGTTATAAGTGTGTGTGGCATAAGTGTTCAAGTGTTATACTAAGCTGATCAAAAAGTAATTTATTATTATTTATTTATGTTGAATTAACAAGTAACAAGACTCAATATGTTAGTAAACTTTCTTAACAACTATGTTAGTAAACTTAACCTATACACTTATCGAATCCCTGCTACACGCTCAACACAGATGTGGAAAGCTTGCAACAGCGATTCACACACAAACAGTCCAGCCTGCTCGCGATTCACTGCTGAAAAAAATACAGGTTTGATACTCCTTTCCTAGAGTATATTAAAAATTATTCAAAATTATTTAAAAAGGTTAGTGTTTATGCTAAATCGAAATTTTTGAGCGATACAATTAAAAATTCCAATAATAAAGTAAAAACCACTTGGAAAATTATTAACAATGAAACGGGTAAGTCGGTTAAACAAGATAAAGAACTTGAGATTATAGTCGACAGTAAATTAGTTACTAAAGCAGCTGACGTAGCTGAGGCGTTTAATGAGTTTTTTGCCAACATACCTTTAACTACGACTCGCTCCTTAACTTCGTCCCCGTCTAAAGCTGAAAACCTTTTGCTTAGTAGTGTGTCTAAAAGTAGTCGTTTATTTAGCTTCGAACATGTAACACCTCGTGATGTAGTTAATGTTTTTAACACACTCAAATCCAAAAACACTGGTGATTACTGGGGCATCTCCATTAAACTTTTAAGTAATATAATAGACATCGTAGCCCCCTATCTAGCTGTTACTTTTAATAAATGTGTTGACTCAGGAACTTTTCCTGACCTCATGAAGAGTAGTAAAGTCATTCCATTATTTAAATCAGGTAATAAAAATGACGTTGGCAATTTCAGGCCTATTTCTATCTTACCTGCATTTAGTAAAATATTTGAAAAGTTAATACTCAAGCAGTTACTAAGACATTTTAATTTAAATAGCCTCCTTCATAATGAACAATATGGCTTTACAAAAGGTCGTTCGACTACAGATGCGGGTGTTGCTCTGCTGAAACACATATTTAGCGCATGGGAGAACTCGCAAAATGCTATTGGGGTTTTCTGTGATCTCTCCAAAGCCTTTGATTGCGTGCACCATGACACGCTATTGCGTAAACTGCGTCATTACGGTGTGCAAAACGAAGCTCTCGATGTTATAAATTCTTATTTAAGTAATAGGTCCCAATGTGTAGATATTAATGGTGTGAAATCTTCCGGGTTACCAGTTCAGTTAGGTGTACCTCAAGGCTCAATACTGGGTCCATTCTTGTTCTTGGTGTATATCAATGACTTACCATTCTTTTTAAAGGGTATCTGTGAAGTTGTACTGTTTGCAGATGATACCTCTCTTATTTTTAAAGTAGACAGGAACAGACAAGATTTTGATGATGTAAACAGTGCACTCTCAATGGTTACGGATTGGTTTACAACAAATAACTTAGTTCTCAACTCCAAGAAAACGAAATGTATAAAGTTCGCTTTACCGAATGTTAGAAATCTAGGACCCAACATCGTCTTAGATAAAGAAGTGCTTGAAACTGTGGGCTCGGCAGTTTTTCTGGGCATAACAGTAGATGCCAAACTTCAGTGGGGCCCACATATTTCAAGTCTAGCGGGAAGGCTCAGCTCGGCCGCCTACGCTGTCAGGAAAGTAAGACAATACACTGACGTTGATACAGCTCGATTAGTCTATTTTAGTTATTTCCATAGCGTTATGTCCTATGGTATTCTGCTGTGGGGCAAAGCCGCTGACATTCAAAATATATTTGTTCTTCAAAAACGAGCTGTCCGAGCAATTTACCAACTAGGTACCAGAGTCTCTCTGAGAGATTTTTTTAAAGATATTGGTATTCTTACAGTGGCATCACAATTCATCTTCGCCAATATCTTATATATTAGGCAAAATATACACGTATACACTAAAAACAGTGATATCCACAATATTAACACCAGAAATAAAGACAAATTACGAGCTCCTTTTCACCGGCTTCATAAGGTTCATAACTCATTTGTTGGGCTTGGTATAACCTTTTATAACAAGCTACCCACTTCTCTGCTAGATTTGCCTTTTAATGCGTTTAAAGCTAAAGTAAAATCCAACCTTTGTTCAAAGGCATACTATTCTATCAATGACTACTTAAGCGATAAAAATAGTTGGTCGCTGTGATTAACTCAAGACAATGTTTATGTTCTTTCTCCAGAATTAGCTTACCTACTGACAGGTTATATGAGTTTATAGAATGTTTAATTTATTTGACTTTATTATACAATTTATTTTATTTTTATTTATTGTTGACATGATCTACTCATTACAATGTTTTCGTATGAGTTGTATTGCAATATGTGATTAGCTAGCGACCTCGACAGTAGATTATATATTATTCTTGCCTAACTGTTGATCTATTTTTGATTTATTTTTACTTCAATGGTCCTAGTTTATCATATCTAATTATGTGACTTCGAGTTACAGCTTTATTAGCTATATGTAAGCGGGCACGCCCTTTATGCCTGGAGGCTTTATAATTCGGGTATTAAGTTCTGTTTACGTCTTTTTTTTTTAGTTTTTATTTTTGCTTGAGTTTAGATTTCGATATTTTTTTTTTTTGTTGGTACATTGGCGCGTGCTAGCTGACATTATGGCATATATTTTATTGAATGTTTTGTGTTGAGTAATGTAAATTATTTGCATACTATTGTATAGAATCAAGTTTTTTTTTTTTCTAACTGAACAGACAGCTGTGCTGCTGGGGAGTTTGTTGCGCCACTTCTTCTCTCCAGCAAAAGCACTAGGAAGTGGTGAAGGGCGGGCGTTTTTGGGGGACTGTCTTATGTAATTTTGACGTTCGAAAAGTGCTGATTCTCAGCCTAATTTGAATAAATGACTTTTGAATTTGAATTTGAATTTGAGTATATTGTTGGGGCTGGCCCGCACCCGGTGCACCAGGGAAGCGCATTTCTTTCGTATCGGAGCGTAGAAACAATCGACACGAGCATCAGCAAACATCCCTGATGCGCTTCAGAAACGAAACAGCCCCATCAATACCCGGAACGCATTATTATATTGAACGCGAAGGGCGCTGTACGATTTTTGAGTGTAATCTACCCACAGGCTGCACGTGTGAAATGAGTTGAAATATGCACAAAATAAAGTTATTTTCACTGCTCTAGAACAACGTGCAAACCTGCGAGCGATCATATTAGCTCTCACCGACAGCGCCCTCCTTTCTCGTTAAATATCGTCATCATCTCTGAGGTCAGCGGTCCAAAGATGTCCCAAGTATTTCACCTTAAATACCCTCACAAGCGATATTCCGTTCAACTTGACCGGAGGCATCGGATCAGAACATCGACTGCTGACACCAAAGACCAATCCATGAAGTAAACATATTCTTCACAGATGGCCACCAACCTCCTTAAACCACAAACAGAGACGCTCAGCAGTGCCATATCATCGGCGTAACTAATGTTATTTACACAGACTCCGTCAATATAACAGCCGGCTCGCTCTCTGCTGAGCACCTCGATCAGGCCATCGACATACAGGTTGAAGAGCGTGGGTGAAGTCAACCCTCCTGCCTCACCCCGCACTCCAACTTATACGGCTCTAAAAAATGCTGGTATGAAGGCCAGATCAATCAGGTACGTGGGGTACTTGATTGATCTGGCCTTCATACCAGCATTTAAAAGTATTTATCAACTCTGGAGGAACTCTACCTTCCTCTAACTTCCCCAAGAGGATACTGTTTGCGACCAGATTAAAAGCTTTAGAGAGGTCGAGGAAGCAAGCATACGTAGGTGTTTTCCTATCGGAGTAGTACCTAACAGACTACTTTAGACACAAGATGGCACTTTCAGTAGATAGCCCGGATCGAAATCCGAACTGATTGTCGTGCAACTTAACAAAGTTATGAAGTTGTCTGTTAAGCATGCTGTCAAGCACTTTCGCTATCACCGTAGCCAGAGAAATGGGCCTGTAGTTCTTTAAGTCAGCGATATCACCCATTTTATTTTAATTAAATAATGGGTACTACAATAGTTAAAAAAAAAAACAATAAAAAAACATTGCCAACACTCTTGGTAAATGAGGGCCCGTGAACTTGAGGTGCTCGATGCTCAGACCATCGTGACCTGGAGACTTGCCTCTTGACATACTGCTAATAACACGTTTAACATCCTTGGCTGTGAATCTCGTTCCAAGGTCACCTAGTAATGATAATCGGTTCATGTTTTCTATACTAATAATAAAGCTGAAGAGTTTTTTTGTATGTTTGAACGTGCTGATCTCTTGAACTACCGTACCGAGTTGGAGTAAAAAAAATATTTTTGCATTTCATAGCCCAATTCTCGAGGAAGACTACAGGCTATTTAACATCACGCTACAAACGAAAAAATTATAATCTGTTATTTTGGATTTTGCTCGGCGCCTACGGGTGTAGGCGCCGAGCAAAAACAAAAATAACCGATTATCATTTTTTGACCAGCCTAGTAAAGTGATATAGGGAACATGAATAAAATTCTAATTCATTATAATATTTATTATTCACTTTGACATATTGGCCCAGCGGTTATGACGTCGGGTCTCATGCGTGGGGTTATGGGTTCAAATTCGGGCAAGTACCAATGTGACTTTTCCAATTCATGTGTAGTTTCGAAAAATTGTATTTTATTTCACTGAATTCCACCATGCTATTCTTTGAGCACAATAAGTTCTCACAATATCCCTACGATTAATTGGTATAGGTACAATACTTAGCATTATCACAGTATAAATAACACCAATGACTGCCTCCTTGGGCTAGTGGTCGCAAGCGTTACTGCTGAGCATGAGGTCGTGGGTTCGATTCCCAAGTCGGGCAAAGTGTTATTGGGTTTTTCTATCAGGAATTTCTCTGTAGCAGCCTGGAGTATGTATTTGTTCCCGGTTGATGGCAATAGGCTTGCCCCCTATTACATGGGACTTAAAAATATCTGGCGAAATGTGGGTGTAGGTACTATAGGTACACCTCTGCCTAACCCTTCGGGGATTCTTTTTATGTCATTATAAGATGAATTAAATCCTCCTCTGAAACCGTTTGTTTGAATTTTTTTTAAACGATTCTGTACATTTTTCTCCATCGATTTTTAATCAAATAATTATATGCAATGAAAGGTCACATTATTCTCTTTAGTTTAAAACTATTTTGGTTAATGTCCGCCACTCTTCGCAAAGCGGGTCAGATATGCCCAATGACCTTTATGGCATTCCATTTTAGGCGCAAGCCACACATAAATGGCGTCTGGCGAGGACATGCAAAGCGCAATTTAGGATACTTACACGGAATGCGTCATATCCACGCCCGAGCCACGACATTCCGTGTATCCTAAATTGCGCTTTATTTCTATGCACTTGGTATAAAATTTGAATGGAACAGGAAGCCGCCCGCGCCATGTCCTCGCCCGACGCCATTTATGTGTGGCCTGCGGGTTACCCCACCAGTGGTATTTGCAAGAAAATTAAACACATTAAAGCAAACAGTAATATTTTTTAAATGAACTTTTAGTTATATTATTTTAGTTTAATTTCCTTGTACTTAATTAAGTGAGATAGAGCCTATAAATAAAAGTTAAACAAAATTTAATTCTGTTACATTTTTGCCTGAACCACTTTTGCAAAAAAAAACTTTGATTAATATCTTGCGCTAGTACAATATGTTTAATTTTGTTGGATATCGTATTAAAATATTTAGTTAGGTAATTTAATGCAAAAAAACAGCTGTTAATATTTTTGCTTGAGGTACAATAAAAAAAAATCGTAATTTAATTTTTATTTAATTTTCCGCGGACGAAAATGTTTAATTCTGTAAAAATATATTGGTTTTACCAATTCTTTATTTATTGTAATCAAAATTTTCCTGTTTACTATTTTGCCTCAATTTTTATTCACAAAAACGCGTTATTGTTTTTTTTACTTTGATGCGGGCCTGAAAAATGTTTGATTTACTATTATTATTTGGAGAGCTAAGATCAAAAACACGATTCAAGAAAAAAAAATCGCTGTTAAGATTTAGTGCAGGGTTCAAACCTAATTTCCCCGGCCTAATCGGTATACTGGCCGCTACAAAAAAGACTGATCGAAAAACAAATAAATAACAATAACTTCTACTTTAGTTATCAGATCATGGCATAGTTTTCACCTCGAAACAGTTTAAAGATTTTGTGCTAGGGAAGTTAAAAATGTACTTTTGTGTGATTTGGGTCCTTTTTCACGATGCATGTCCGAATAGCCACCGAATATTATAAAAAAATGGAAAAGAATTTTTATGAAATTATCTGTCAAGTAAGTTAATAGGAACTTAATCGTAGGGGGTGAAAGAGGCCCTAGACCTAGACTCACCTAGAAATTTTACTTTTATGCTCTAAGATAGGAGGTGCTAAAAATGGTAGCCGCTTTGATGTAGGCATAGGTTGATTTACTCTGTTTACTACAGAGCGAGTAGCAGCTGATAATGTGCTAGGATTAATTCCATACAGAATCGTGGTAAGTGAATCTTTAGAGTTCCTGAACACTGTCGTATTTCTTTTAATAAAGTTATTTATACCATTCCCCCTGTAAAAAGCTTATTTTATTCACTGAAAACAGTGAATAAAAAGCTCTTTTAATCACTATTTTGGTGTTTGAATTTAGAACGCACCAATGTATTCGACCTCGTATCTCAATGCTATACAACCTCCTTAACACTTTCGACTCCACCCATTTTCATAGAAGTCATAACTCATCATTTCGCCATAAAAGTCTATGACTTTTATTATTCGTAGTTGGAAGTGAAACCTCCGGGAGGTTTCACTTCCAACGTCCACGAGGGCTCCCGGCATCCCATACCCAAGTAGGTGAACCCTCCAGGAGGGCTCCCAACACTGAACGTCTACATTTAAAATGAGCCCTCCGCGAGGGTTCGCGGCATTCCATATCGAAGTAGGTGAACCCTCCAGGAGGGCTCCCGACACTGAACGTCTACATTTAAAATGAGCCCTCCGCGAGGGCTCTCGACATCCCATATCCAAGTAGGTGAACCCTCCAGGAGGGCTCCCGACACTAAATGTCTACATTTAAAATGAGCCCTCCGCGAGGGCTCCCGACATCCCATATCCAAGTAAGTGAACCCTCTAAGAGGGCTCCCGACCCTGAATGTCTACATTTAAAATGAACCCTCCGCGAGGGCTCCCGACATCCCATATCCATGTAGGTGAACCCTCCAGGAGGGCTCCCGACACTGAATGTCTACATTTTAATTGAGCCCTCCGCGAGGGCTCCCGACATCCCATATCCAAGTAGGTGAACCCTCCAGGAGGGCTCCCGACACTGAACGTGTTAACCTTTTATTAAATGTCTATTTTCGCTTAAATCTTTCTTTTTCTCGTAGTCATGGTATAAAGTATAGTATGCAACTCTTGAATAAAACGGATTTATATCGAGGGCCATGAATCACTCGCGTCGCTCAGGATTCTAACACTTGAATCACTCGCTGCGCTCGTGATTCAATCATCATGAATCACTCCCTACGGTCGTGATTCAGTCGTTAGAATCCTTCACTTGATCGTGATTCATCCATGCCCCTCGCTTTAAATCCGTCCTTTATTCATTAGTTGCATAATATACTATTTTTTAATTATGACGCGATCTACGTTCGAAATCCAATAGTGATTGAATCACGAGCGCAGCGAGTGATTCAAGTGTTAGAATCCTGAGCGACGCGAGTGATTCATGGCCCTCGATATAAATCCGTTTTATTCAAGAGTTGCATACTATACTTTATACCATGACTACGAGAAAAATAAAGATTTAAGCGCAAAAAGGACATTTAATAAAAGGTTAACACGTTCAGTGTCGGGAGCCCTCCTGGAGGGTTCACCTACTTGGATATGGGATGTCGGGAGCCCTCGCGGAGGGCTCATTTTAAATGTAGACATTCAGGGTCGGGAGCCCTCCTAGAGGGTTCACCCACTTGGATATGGGATGTCGGGAGCCCTCGCGGAGGGCTCATTTTAAATGTAGACGTTCAGTGTCGGGAGCCCTCCTGGAGGGTTCACCTACTTGGATATGGAATGCCGGGAACCCTCGCGGAGGGCTCATTTTAAATGTAGACGTTCAGTGTCGGGAGCCCTCCTGGAGGGTTCACCTACTTGGGTATGGGATGCCGGGAGCCCTCGTGGACGTTGGAAGTGAAACCTCCCGGAGGTTTCACTTCCAACTACGAATAATAAAAGTCATAGACTTTTATGGCGGAATGATGAGTTATGAGTTCTATGAAAATGGGTGGAGTCGAAAGTGTTAAGGAGGTTGTATAGCATTGAGATAGAGGTCGAATACATTGGTGTGTTCTAAATTCAAACACCAAAATAGTGATTAAAAGAGCTTTTTATTCACTGAAATCAGTGAATAAAATAAGCTTTTTAGAGGGGGAATGGTATAAAGTTATTTTTTTTGTTTTTTTCGGCCAGCCATCATTGTAGTGGTCAATCTATCCGTCATAAAAAACTAAGTTGGAGTCTCACTGCCTACGAAATGTATGGGAAATGTTTTTTGTGATTTCTGACTTTTCTAGTACTCAAACCTCAGTTGGTCCTATAGAGCTTTTTGATCCTTATATGAAACAG
This sequence comes from Conistra vaccinii, assembly GCA_948150665.1. Classification (NCBI taxonomy): domain Eukaryota; kingdom Metazoa; phylum Arthropoda; class Insecta; order Lepidoptera; family Noctuidae; genus Conistra; species Conistra vaccinii. Next base: position 2,431,023 of record OX411318.1, on the reverse strand, counting down.
GATCGATTGGCATCAAAAAAAGGTTTTGTGAAAACTGCCTATTTTCTTGCTGACTGTAAATTTTTTTCAGAATCTGTGAATGCAGATCAAAATTACAAAAAAAATTAAGGACAGTCTCCTAAGACCGTTTTCCCGTAGTTACAACGGTTAAGGTAGCTGTCCTTGCGGCCTCATCTCAAAAATCCACCTTGTATATCTCGATGTTTTGTAAAGTCGTACACACCGTGCAAAGCAGGGACGGATCACTAGTAAATAAACTAGCCCGCCGCGTACTTGTAGCTTAATACCTAAAATGCTGGTTAAACCATCTGTATTAATCTATGACTGTACTAAATTCACAGGCCGCCCTTGTAGAACGAACGAACATGATAAAGATGCTGCAAGAACAAGAGCTTTTGGAGAAGAACCATCAAGGTGACCTGGCAGAGCGGAGGCAGGCAGAGAAAGTGAGAAAGGAGACTATGGAAGCTTTGGCGACGCAGATCAACGAACATAAGGTGGCTGCACAGCATGAGAAGGAATTTGAAGCCAAGTTTAGGAAGGAGGTACTTATGTAGAAATATTAAAAAAAATACTTAATTCAAAATATTTTATTTCACATAAGGCTACATACATGGGCACTTATGAAACGTCAAAAGCTAGGTGCACGGTTCCAATTGGTCGTTTCCTATCGAGAAGAGCCGGCAAGAAATGCCACGGTTACACTTTTAAAAATAATTGGCTTTTACAATATTTTCAAATAAGTGTTATTAGGTATGGGAGGACAGTGTAGGTCATTCAACAAGTACCAAGTATTTAAGAAAATAGAAGATAGTCAACAAGTCTACAGTCCACTATTAGCCTACAGTGTTCTCAATTCGAACATACATTCGAATTGAAAACCTCCTCCTTTTTGAAGTTGGTTGATAAATTTCTATTAAATAGGTTTTTATTAATTTATTTGATGTTTAAAATAGGTTTTTATTTTTATTAATTTATTTATCTTTTATATAGATTCTTTTCTTTTTGTGAATGTGAGAACACTGTAGGCTTAGTGGACTGTAGACTTGTTGACTATCTTCTATTTTGTTAAATACTTGGTTTTAATGAATCTTTTTTTGTTTGGTAGGTCATACTTCAGAGGTCCCATATAAATTTTATTAACTTTAATTACCTAAGATTCTAACAATAAAATTAAAGTTATTATCGCTTTTTAGACCGAAATAAAAATAGCGAAGGACTTAGCCAGAGAGCAGGAGAAAAATCAGAAAAAGAGAGACAAAGGGAAGCTTTACTCTCAGGAGTTGTTGCAGCAGATTCAAGAAAACGCTCGCAGAAAGAAGATAGAAGATAAGAAGGAAGAAGACCGCGCCGTGCAAGTCTACGAGTATGATAGGAAGTGGTGAGTGTATCTTTAGGATTTATTTTGTCAGAACCCCCCACAATATTCAAAAATCAAAAGTCATTTATTCAAACTAGGCTGAGAATCAGGAGAAGACAGTCTCTTGGCACGTCCGCCCTTCATCACTTAGTTTAGTTGGGGGGGAGAAGTGGCGCAACAAACTGTCCAGCAGCACAGCTGTCTGTTCAGTTAGAAAAAAAATATTCTATACAATGTCGCCCATGGGCATGTGCCCGCCCGTATTTTTCTGAATATTCATATTTTTTTTTGGAAAATTAATCTTGTTTTATTAAATCTTTAATTTTTTTCATGTAGACAAGACAAGACATGTAGTCAAGAGCAGGCCCATTCAGCAAAAAAAAAAAAAACTTTTACACGTCTCTCATTTTTTTTTAATTTAGATGAGGTCGGCATTTCCTATCTGATTACTCTGAGAAGAAAGTTCGAAACAAATTAAAGTCCAGTGATAATCTTGGCCTGGCCACATGGGGACCATGTAGATGAGTGAGTGAGTGAAATGGTCTTTTGAGGAGGGAATCACACAGATTTGAGTGGACCTGTCCACTTAGTGCAAGGCGCAAGCATTTGTCAGTAATCGTGGAGCTCAACTCAGAACTTGGGGAGCTCAACTCGCCCACAAAGAATTGCCCCAATCCCACCGAATTCTTCCCTCAAATAACACTACAGCAAAAAATCCCTTTTCAGGCGCGAGGAAGTATCAAAAGAACGTGCGAACATGATTCAAGAACATGTCCCGCAGCTCCTCGGCTACCTGCAGGCCGGCGTCGTGCAGCGCGCCGACCTGCCCGCCGCGCGCGCCGGCGCCCGCGCCGCGCCCGCGCTGCAGCAGCTGGACATCGAGGGCATGGCCGTGTCCAACAGGCCGCGCCGGTTCTCCAAGTGTAATGCGCAGTGTCACAGACTTAGGGAGTATTAAGTCTCGTTGTCCTGGGAAATAAGTTGACAAACAATTGATTAAGGAGACCACTCTGAAGGTTGGCAACGTCGCAAGTAGCTGTCAAATAATATGCTGTTTTTATTAATGAATAAATATGAAAGCAGAGGGTCCGACATCTTAAGTGAAAGTAAGAAATATAGCAGAAATCCTTTTTTTTATTCCCAAAGCTCATTAACACACTCATTCAAATTATATTTCCAATGATTTTATTCTACTTCAGACTACAATTAATGCAGTATCTAAACGCTACAACATGTGCACCGGACCGAACCTGCGACAGAATGCTCCCCGGCCCCTCCTCGCCGCGCGCTCGCCTACGTAGGGCGGCAGTGGGAGGCCTGCACGTGCCGGCCGGCCGCTGCACGTGCTGTTTATGATTATGGTGACGCCGTCAAATACTAAATTAAATCCCTTGAATGACCTTTATAAATCTATCAATTATACGACATAAAATTTACATAAAATATTCTTAGGATTTAATTAGGAATTTAGAAGGTGAGTCGGATTCGCTGTCCCCACAAATCCATCATATCGCTTTTCCGTTGAGGCGTTTGGCGATGTAATATTTTATTATATTTATTAGGAAAAAAAAACAGTTACATGTTAGGGCGATACAATAAGATTCTTAAAATAAATAGTTAATCATTTATTAATCCACACTATTGTCCACGTTCACATTTTTTAAGAATGTTGTTATAAGTTAATAAGTATTTGAGTTAATGCTAATTTAAAATTTTGATGCTACGATACGTTATTATAAAAAATAATAAAAATGTTGTACTTATATATATATATTATTTATAATTATTTGTATTATAATAAAAATAAAGATTATAAACAGTGGAAGATAGGGGGTCGCGAAAAAAAAATTCATATTAAGGGGTTCGTGTCATGAAAAAGGTTGAAAAACACTGGCTTAGACCATATGGGTTAGATTAAAATGTAACTAATATTCATCCTACTTAGAGTATTTTCTAGAGCATTTTAAATCGTCATATTTAAGCCAATTCACACAAAACCTTAATGGAATATACACCTAACCTTCCTCATGAATCACACCGTCCATTGGCGAAAACCTTTTCGAATCGTTTTTGAGTATATCACGTTCAGGACAGACAGACAGACGCGGCGGTAGTAGGTATAACAGAAACTAATTATTCATCGTACGATATTAATTATTGCAATTCATTATCAATATTTTAGCGATATTTCATAATTTAATTTAGTAATATCTATTATATTATCTGTGGTAATATTGATAAATTGTAGCTGTTTGCGTCGTTGTCAACTTTTAGAATGCAACCGTCTGAATATGTTGACTACAACAATTGTTTAAATGTTGCGTTTTGTTCCTTTGAATGAATGAACATGAATAAGCAACATTTATTTTGCATGTTGTCAGCAAATAATGAAGTGGTTGTTGCTGAAACAATGTTATAAATCGATTTATATGACTGTGCGCTTGCAGCTGTCAAAATCGTAGGTTGTTAGTATTTGACGCGGTCTGCTAGGGGGGGGGTGCGGGGGGGTGCTGAGTGGAGACCGTGGCCCCCGGCAACGTACAGGCAACTGAATGAACACGGGTGGGTTTTAGTCAGAGTCTGACACGCCCTTCCGCTCCGCCCAGAGCGGGAGAAGTTAATTAATGATTTCCTACCCAAAAAAAAAGGTTGTTAGTATTGAATTCACCCGCCATTGGTTAATTTGTTAATATTATATAAACCACATAAACCATAATATTTTGACGTTGACAGGCGTACAGTTATAAAAATCGGGTTATACGCAACTTTATTTCCCAGTGAATACGAACTTCTTGACCCACAGAACACAGTATTTTTTCTTCTAATATTCTATTCAACCGACACGACATTATTTATGGTCATTCTTTCGTTCTTCAACCATCAACATTTATATTCATCACTCTTTTAGTCATATGCGTTTCATTCCTCCTCATCACATGCCCATTCCAAGACAAACCATTCCCATACAACTTTTTTGTAACATGCGCTATTTTGCCAGCAATATGTTTTTAGCTACACAAAATTATGTGATTGCAACAATGTAACTTAATTTTTGTTGTTTTGAATGGCTGTCGACGACATTTGTTTGGTCTAAATTGTATGCGCTGCTTTTTTCTATAATGTAGTTTTTTTAAAGAGATTTTACGAAATTATTTTTTATTTTATAATGCAACTGGTTAACGTCTTTAGTATAGTACCGGTCTTTATTAGTATAAAGACTGGTACTATACTAAAGACGTTAAAAAACACTGGTGACTTGGTACTCCTGTGTCATGTGTGATACTTTACAACTACCTTTTGCTAGTTTATTATGTAAAATTGTATTTTTTTAAACTTCTAATTCATCTCTACATGTAATCTCCTAACATACTTAAAGACGCTAAACGCCCATAGACGTTTTAACAATAAAACTTCTAGGGTGTCTCGTTTAGTGTTCTTAAATGTCACAACAAATGTAATGTATGTTTTAAAAACTACTTTGGTATTTATACTTCTCTTTTATAAGATTTATTGTAACACACTAAAAACTTCCCGAATAATAACACTAGCACATTTCTTAATCATGAAAATGTCAAAACATACAGACGGGCACTATAAACAGAAGTATAATAATAACTATCATTGTTGTAAGTGTAATAAAATTCTAAAATAAAATGTGTCATATTCTGGATGTAAAAATACTGACTAAAGTATGTTTCAAGAAGTCTGGCAATAAAAATACTGAGGAAGTTTTTGGTGTCCAGCTTCGTTTGTAATTCAGGATTGTATAAAGTTAAAAGGCCGAAGCCTCACTCGCAAATAGCTTGCGACTTCCAGGGTTACATTTTGGTGTGTACATATAGTGCCACCAAGAGCGCGGAGCGTTTATCTATATGTTTCGTTTAAAAACCTTTCGGTTTACATAGCCTGATTTGTTTTAAAACTATACATGTAAGCAAGACCATATGTTAGGCTAGTTTTACAGCTGTCCGGGAGATCCGTACGGGTAGCGCCTGCAGTGCTCTGAAGAGTCGAGTAGTACAATACGTTGTACGCGCTCTACCCGGAGCGGGTTACGTGCGGAGCAATCCGCATGGCTTTGAAACAATATTCTAGCGCCCCACGTGTGTCTCCGTTCCTGCTGTGAAACCAGCATTTTATTCAAGACTCCACCGGAGACTTTAAAGTCCATTTAGTGACCAAGCGAGCAAATTCTCATTCTACTAATACCTTTTTGATGTTCTCTTTGTGTAAACAGAGACAGAGCATTCTCTCTTGGTTCTTTCTACTTAAATTATCAAGAATGCTCTTACCCTTGCTATAGTTCCATGTTCGTTTGGTCTAAACTAAACCTTTAAGGCCCCGTGTACACTGGAAACTATTGAGCACCAATCGCGCAACATTGTTTTCCGCATCATTTTTTGATGTTGCGAGATTCTTTTGATAATATATAATCATGAATACGGTACATTACGTGCCACTAAAGATAAGACTTGACACACCACGTGGTTTGACTGACGCAGTAGACGATTTATAGGTCTCTTTAGGCTGTGTGAGGTGTGAGCCGGGGCGACATCAGGGCGGCGGACAGAGCGAGGGAGGTCAAGTGTTAACTTACGTGGCCCGTATTGTACGTTAGCATGTAGCGTGCAATACTGTAACGTTTCACATGGCAATGTTTATGTATTTCTCGCAACACAAAAATGTTGCTGAAACAATTCTGTCCATGTTTCTTTGCGGTGTAGGTGTAACGGGCTACACATGTTCGTTTTAACAAGAATGCCAAAATTAGTGTAATGAATTAATACAAATTGACTGACTAATATTAATTAAGCTTTGGATATTTATAAAAATCTAAAAGACTGACAATAATTGTGATTAACGGAACTGTTCACCTATTTTGTATTATTATTGTAATGAACATTAAATAAATAATTTGAATAACATAACATCCATTTTTATTTATACTCTGCACATACGTTAACATACATTTTTATTTGTATTCTGTGACGATCCTAAGCTTAACGTAGCTGATATCCATGGGAAAATGGTATTTAGGCGTTATCAATGCTTGCTGTTTGACAAGATTATGAGCAAACCGACCTGAGGGCCTACCACACAGAGCCAGGCAGGCAGGTTGCCTTATTCATAAGCGGAAGCTTTTGAACCAGTGACCGACAGATTATGATATTTGCCGACTACATAACATAATCAGCCTATTAATGTTCCCACTGCTGGGACACAGGCCTTCTCTCTGTGAGAGGGAGTGGGCCGTAATCTACCACGCGGGCCCAGTGCGGGTTGGTAGATGTCACATGTCTTCGAATTTGCGACTTTAGGAGAAAACAAAATCTTCGTTAGGTGCTCTAGCTTAATTGGGCCAAGCTGGAGAGATGCTCCCTAGATCGGGCACCTATAAGCCCTTATAACTTGTGTACCAGTGACCGACTAATTCTGATATTTAGCGACAAATTTCGACAAATTCGCGACAATTTTTTTGTGTTATCAATCAAAGCCCTGATGGTGGCCATGATACGAGTGCATCTTGCAGGTGATGTGCAGAGTGGCCGCATTTATGTACTGTAGAACGTATATAGTAGCCGGCGGCGATACGCCAGCGCTGGTCGGCGCTCGCCGGCAGGTTTTCATACTTTTTGGCGAATCAGCGGGAACCGGCGCCGACTACCGGCAGGTTTTCATACTTTTTGGCGAATCAGCGCGAACCGGCGCCAACTACCGGCAGGTTTTTTATACTTTTTGGCGAATCAGCGCGAACAGGCGTTGACTAATCCGACAGGAACACGTCGGCACTTATCGGCGACGGCCGACCGTTGCATTGTCACTGTCACTTGTTATTTAGGTTAGGTTAGGTTAGAACTGTGACCACACAACGCACGAGCCGAGCGAGCGTAGCGAGCGGTGCCGCGGTAGCGGCCGGCGAAGTGCCAGGGTCCGTTTAGGCACAAGAGAATGTAATGTTTTGGGAATGTGGTGTTTTACAGCGATCTAACCTCGACAATCAAACAAAATACCAAGTGACGTGACTTAGTGACAGTGACAATGACAATCCAATGCTTGCGGCACTTGAGCCGGGCCGAGGCGGTGTTACTAGGGTGCCTGTAGTGGCACTTTATCCGATAGGGATAGAGTGCCAATGGTGGCACTCTATACACTGCCTTTATTTTTTGCAGGTGCACCCCCTTGCAGGTGCACCCTTTTGCAGGTGCACCCCCGGCAACCATGAGGTAGACTATAATTATCTACTATAATAAAAAGTTGGCAAAAACCTAAAAGTAAACAGCAGCTAACTAGAAGTGATGTTCAAACAATAATTACTGGCCACTGCGGTCGCCCCAGAAAATATTTAAACGACTGAAATTAATTCCAAATAAACCGCTTGAATATTAAAAGGGTGGATTTTAGGGTGACCATAGTTTCGTAGCTATTTTTTTTATGATTCTGAAGTGAAGTGTAGTGTAGATACCTACGCGTTAAAATCCACGGAAAACATGAGCTGAGGCAAGCGTGCCACTGGATTCTGTACTTGCCGGGAACGTATAGTACTACCGGGATGGAAAGTGCCTTTTGTGTTAATCCAGGTAAACAATAATATTAATTCCGTTATTAATTACCTAGTCGGAATCGTTGACGAAAATGTGTTGCGTAATTAGATAGCGGGTCCATAGGTACTGGACCGGCTATTTTATTGAAGTCATTTTCCCATCTTATGATTTGTCTGCCGCTATTTCTTTTGCTCTCTTTTGGATACCGTTCTGTTACTAACTTAGTTTTTCTTTAGGTACTTTCCCTTAATATATGTCCCGTCCATCGTCGCTGTCTGTAGGCTGTGTGTGCATTTTTAAATTTTGTTTTCTTTTTAATTTCTTGTAGTTTCTCTCTAGGTATCCCTTCTTTTTATACCTAAAATACTCCTTTTTATTGTATGAATTAATTGCTGGAATTCTGTATCTATCTGTATGTAGTATGACAACAAAGTCGCTTTTCTTGTCTGTCAGCTTAGCTCTTCTAAAATATACCTACAATGGATTTTGATGTTGTTTTCACCTACAAGAGAATTTATTCTAAATAAATTCTCCAACAAGAGAATTTATTCCGGAAGGTTTATTTGTGTAAAACATTAATGTTTAACTTAAAGAGCTTTTTCAATGTGTGTAGTACGTAACTGCAGATTAATGTTGTAATTTTAATTTTAAGCCTTTTGTGTTAATCCAGCCTGGAGATCTGTCATACAGGTCCCGAACCCAGTATAGACTCCAGCTCTCACAAAGGTTTGATTCTGCCTGTTAACCTACATACCATGTACCTGTAACTTTTTGAGAGAAATAAAATAAATTATTATACTAATAAATTATTATATTATAGAACAGTAATCTCGATTCTTTGTCATGTCGGCACATTAGTAGATTGGACCCGCGCGAAGCAAGGGCGGGTCACCAGTAAAAATACGAAAGCGTATTCCTACAAAAGCCTTCAATACAGCCACCCTATTCTCACAGTGAAAGTTAGCATTTTTGTGCAATAAAGAAATAAAATCCGCGTCGTCAGCGTTCGCCCGGACACGTTATGTTAAGATAAACATCAGCCCCTCTATATCGACAGCAGCCCCTTTATTTGCCGCTAGCTCTTATCTTTGCAACGCAGAATAAAAATCGTGTTTATTTTACGCCAAATTGCTGGCTTAGTGATGTTTTTAATTTGGCGTTATGTTATGAATGTTGTGTGCCGTGGGGTGTGTGGTCTCATGGCTTTTTATGGTGATTTGAATAGGTATTTATGTGGGATGGTGAAGTTATCTACGATTAGATACGCTTCGTATTGTTTGGCGGTTTATACGGAGTTTGTTTTCGGTTATTATTTTGTTGTTCAAGGATGTCGTTGACAAATATATTACTTTATGCACAAAAAAAATCATCTGTATCGATGCAGAATTTATCTTTCCGCGTAGTACTACGCGTAGCAAATTGATGGCTATGTGCTACGACTGCGTAGCAGTTGGTTACGCAGCATCGCCGGCGTAGCACTTCAAGTACAACACTCATTCTTGAAAATCTTGACGTGATTTTTGAAGCTTGACATGAAATAGTTGATTTACGTTGCCACTAGGGTATGATATCTAGAGTCAAGATTGGCAACTCGAATTCTCGTCCATTAGTTTTTGAGTTTATTTATTACAAACAAACATACAAACATACATACAAAACAACAAATCTTTCTCTTTATAATATTAGTATAGATTGCGACTTTTAAATTTCTTTTTATATTTTACGCTAGCCACAAGTTATTTTTAGCAGAATTGGGTCATTATAAGCACTTCACGATTAAAATAAAGGTTTCTAATAGTAATAAAATAACACATTAAAAGAAAAAACAGATTTTAAAAGACTAGTTTATTATAACCCAGAGGAACTTGCGGTAGTGCTGCCCGGGGCTGACTTAGCTTTCTTCTTTTTCTTCTCTGCGAACTTCTGCACCGCAGCCTTGAACTCTATCTGTTCTTTCAAATGCTGCATCTCTTTCATACCCGAACTTGTCTTCTGAGTGTACCATTTGAGGTATTTGTCGTATTCCTGTAAAAAGTTAGATGTTTCAGTTTCCGGATAGAGTAAAGTTGTTTTGACATAAACGCCTTTGAAAAATTTCTTCTGCAGGTGTTATGTTAAAACCAAAAACTATTAAGAACTTACTACTTTAGTTGCTTTGTCATCTTCTAGTATAAAATCATACACTTCCATAGGGCCAAGTCCAAACGCAGCTATTCTGAGAAAAGAAAAACAATAGCTGACTTTGTTAATAAATAGCACCTACTAAAGAAAGTGAATGTTCGATCAAAAACATGGCGTGTACGCACGAACAAACATGGGGCACAGGGGCACAAGGACATCGAAAACGGAACATTTGGTTCGTACCTATGTGTGGACGTAAATTAGCAAAGCAAACACGAATACCATAGTAACACAGTTAGACTTGTGTTCACGCTCAACCGCCCCGCCCCCGCTCTCTTTAGTGGCCATGGATTCGCCAATTTCGCAATATTACATCTTTCTTCTAACATTGTCCACACATAACAACGAAATATGATCGCCACGATGTTTTTTGACGCGCAGTGTTTGATGTTCGTTCATACACGCCTCAATTCAATTCAATACAAATATTTATTTATTCGATGCCAATCATGGCTTGCAAGCTTATCATATTAAAAAAAAACATTTAGGTACGGATCCTTACTTGACAATTCTGTCAGCGGACATGAACTTTTCAAGCGCCTCTTTCAGATATCCAAAGCTATACCCTTGCAGCACATATGCCAAGTTGGATACGTTGAAGTTGGCTGGTATTACTTGGTGCCTGGAAAATGCAACCACGTTCGAACAATATTTTATTTGACACTGAGAACTTCGAGAACTTCACTTGAAGCATAAAAACTAGCGCTGGGGTCTGTTCCGCATAGGGTCGGAGAATTTTGCGGAGCCATGGCCGTTTTCCGTGAATGTGACGCATCATTTTCCCCCAACTTGTTCTTTTTTTTGTATATATTCTTTCTTTGCGTCATGTCTACCACAAGTAAATGTATTTTCTTTTTTTTTAATTGAAAAAAACAAATTATACTGCCCAATTTGGTGAGGTTTTTGACAGTAAATACATAGGGTATTGGTCAACACAATACCCATTGCATTGCCACAAAGCTTAACACTAGTTCAGTGATGCCCATCATCACTTATGTATGGCGGCATGGCGTATGAGCTCTATGAAAATGGGTGCAGTCGAAAGTGTTAAAGTCAGTAAAAACGGGCATTAATGTATGAACACTAACTTAACGACCCAATCCTTCAACTTCTGCACGACCAGGGAGTACGTACAGTCTGGCAGAAGAAGTACTACTGGAAACAGTTTCAGCAAAGCGTTGGCTTTTGCCAACCATGGATCTGTACAAGTGCCTGTAAGAAAAGCAAGTTTTTTATCATCTGCCTAGCCTTTTCCCGATTATGTTGGGGTCGACTTCCAGTCTAACCGGTAGCAGCTGAGTACCTACCAGTATTTTACATAGAAAAAAGTAGATATAGTTGCTAAGTACTCCTTGGTAAGACAACGACTCACTGCAACTCAGACTGTAGAGCTTTTGACTACCCATAATGGCAGCGTCTATCAGCGCTAGTAAAGTCTCGAATACTGAAGTTTTTTGGTCATGTCTCCAGGCGGAATAATGACTACATAGAGCGTCTACTGGTGTAGGGCAGAGTGGAAGGTGGCCACGCTGGAGGTCACTGATGAGGTGGACCGATCAAATAAAATCCGCGGTTGGAGGCCCTGTCCATGAATGCCCCAGGATTGTCATGTAACAGAACCAGATGGAGGGAGATCGTGAGGCGGGCAACGACTACACCTGCGATTAGACACAGTTTATTGTTACGTCGACCGAAGGGAAGAAGAGCTGGAGACTGGAACTACAAACTAGAAACAAGTTTTTTTATAATGTCATAGAAATAAATAACCAATACCTACCAAGCAACTGCAAAACATTGATGGAAATACTCATCTACTAGAATTCAGCAACGAAATACAATATGAAACATGGGAAATTGCCGTCTTACCTATTATCGTAATTTTATCATTCTTGTTGATTTTTTTTATCAACTTCTGAACAAAGAAGGTCTTTAGGAGAGGTAGGTTCATTTCTGCTTCCTCTGGTGGTATCTGCAATGAGATAGTGCGACGAATACGTAAAATTCATAAAGCGTGATCGAAAACAAAGCAGAAATGGCTAAGCAGCAATATATTTTCCTAAAATTTTATGTTTAGGGTTCCGTACCTCAAAAGGTAAAAACTAAACCCTTACAAGAGATCACTTCGTTAGTTATCTGACTATCTGTCAAGGCCCTTTTTCTCAGGAAAGCCTGAAGGTGAGTCGAAATTTATTTCAAATACTTACGAGGTCTACGGTCCTTTGAAGCTTCTAAGTAAACACAATAAAAAAAACAACGGGTTGCACTCCGGGAGTGCAGAAGTGAAAACTTTAACAATAACGTTGTGCCTTTTTTGAATATTTTGGAATGGTTAGGGAATAATTTCGCACGAATTGCTTTATTTATCAGTATAAAAGTACTATAATTTATGTGGTTAAATACAATATTCACTAGTAGTAGTAGTACCTATATTTATTTATTTTCAAAATATAGTCTAACAAAAATAAACAATTTATTTAAACACTTTTCATGAAGTATGTTTTGACTGCTTTTTTTACCCATCAATATGGGTAAAATTTCTTACCTCGCAATCTTTACGTAATGTCAAAGTCTATTTATTTTGATATTTACTTTGTCGGTTGCTAGGCAACGGATCTTACGGCACGTTTCTGACGCGAGTTTAACATTTTTACCCATCCCAAAAAAAGTGCACACCGCCGCTAAAGAAGTTACCACTTCTAAAATACGGCAATTTATGCGACGGTGATTCCTGTTGATCTAGAATCATGCAAGATCTCGTACCAAAAGTAAAGGAAACTTACGAAAATCGATAATTTGTAGTTTTAACACATAAAAAATATTTTTATATTTCTAGCTAGTGAATTAGCCGTGTCGCACATACTCGTATATCAATACAAGAGCGAAAAAAATTCAACTAAAAAGTTAAGTTTGTAACTACGGAATCCTTCATTGTTGATGGTCCGCGTCCGACACGCACTTGGCCGGTTTTTTTTCAAGGTGAATAATAATTAAAAGTACCTTAGCGTAAAACAATTTCTGAATGTGTTTTATATGTATGACCGAAGGTTGCAAGGCTTTGGCGCATGTGGCCACCATGTGCACTAAACGTTTCAAGAATTCAGGCGTTTGCATGTCTCCTTGCACTTTGTAGGGGTCTAATACAAACAATACTGCATCTGTAATCAGAATAATACGCCTGTTTCAGAATATCAGAAAAGGCACTTCTACTCTCCAAATTAATGAAACTGAATCTGTATAAAATGATGTGTTAGCTAAATAAGACACTTGAGGTGGTTATAATAATATAGGTATATAATTGCGTAATACATTTTCTTAAATGATTTGTTTTATTTTGACAGTTCAAGAATCATTGCGGTATTTACGTTGTTGACCAGAATTTTCTTTTCGAACTTATGAAGCAATGGATTAGCAATCGGTTTGAAAATGATTTAGATAGTGATTGATCGTGTATTACGTAATTAGGGTGCTGGCCATGATTATTATAATATTGACAAAATTATCTTGGCAAGGGTATCAATTTGACATATTTTGCCGAATACTCGTAGATAAGCAATGCTATAACATAACACACACAACTGTCTCGTTGGTCTAGTGGTGGCAAGAGCTACTGAGCATGGGCCGGCAGTCTCAACATAGATAGTGATCGCTATACGACCGAATTCGGTCGCAAAGTCCTTATGGCGTCCCTAGACGCGAGTGACTTGCTTGTCAAGCGCGTGATTTTTTCGTACTTGTCAAGCACGTCGCACACGTCTGGGGACGCCATTAGGCACTTACTTAGGCCCTGGGTTCGATTCCCAAGTCGGGCAAAGTGTTATTGGTTTTTTCCACCAGGAATTTCTCAGTAGCAGCCCGGAGTCTGGATTTGTGCCCGGTTGATGGCAATAGGCTCGCCCCCTATTACATGGGACTTAAACATAACTGGTGAAATGTAGGTGTAACTAAGGCACACCTCTACCTAACCCTTCGGGGAATATTACGGGTGTGATGTTATGTTATGTGATAATACATTTTTGAACAAAATTAGAAAATTGCCTACCATTAACAGACGCCAAAGCTTGGACCAATATAGTCTTCCCACTTATTTTGGGTCCGACTAACAATATTCTGCGGAAGCCAAGGCAGACTTCGCGACATCTCTCCCACCAAAATTCTCGTATTTCAAAGTTGAATGGGAATGCAGGCCTAGCGGAAGAGAAAGTAAATACTAAGTATAACAAGCAGATATTTTTTTTTTGTTGTGTCCTTCTCAGTTGTCACGCGTAAGTATTTCTTTCCAATATCGTCTATGATTTCAAGTAATATAGTATTCAGAATCTTTTGAAAATCAAATAAGGAAGGAATGAAAAATGCGTTTATCATTACAGCAGAAAAATACTTCTTAAACCTATAAAAAACAGAATACAATATTATAATGCCAAAAGGGCTGCAGTTCAGCATAATGACTGAGGACAACACAAAGTGTTCCACCTGACGCTGATTTTCAGCTGCAACCAACGAGTGACATACGCTAAAATAATAAAAACATAGGAAAGTGTATCCGTTTTAATAAATTAAGACCGCGGCGACCCTAGAATTTTCCATACAAACGTAATACCTAAATCATTTGCAATTTGAGCATATTTCCATCATATTATGTTAATATTCGGATTTAGACAGTATTTATCTAGGCTTGTACATCTTTTTTTTCCAAAAAAACTTACCTAAAATAAAGTTTAAGCGAATTGAAATTCGCACAATTTTTAGAGCTAAATGACATGTTTTCGTACTGTTTTTTCTGTATTATAAACAACAATATTTGGAATATTGTTTCGGCAGAAGCATAGCTTATATTATCAAGTTACAAAGTATAGAAAAAATTATGAAAGAATATTAGGTTTTCATTCATCATTTTTGGTATTACGGAACACATCCAAATTTATCATAAATTGCGATAGCTAGTAACAACGCTAACAACACACAACACACATAACACACAACAGACACAGACAACAACAACAACACAAAAACACAACAGAACAGAGATAACAATATTCCAAACGCATTTTGGAATATTGTGTTCGCCGGACCCTTAAGAGAATAAATTAAAAGGGATGATAAATGTTGTGACATACATATTATTATGTGTGTGTGTAAATCTGAATAAGGGTGTTTACCAACACTTATCTACAAACACTGGTAATTTCTTCTTAAGACATTATATCTACCATCATATCATTATATCTTTATATCTGGCGAAATGTGGGTGTACCTGCTACAGGTACACCTCTGCACAACCCTTCGGGGAAACAAGGCGTGATATTATGTATGTGTTATGTATGTGTACATTATATCTACTCACAAAATTTGACTACGGAGATCTTCGCCCCCAAAATTTGGATCTCCAATAAAGTCTTCTATTTTACTTCTAGGATATTCTATTATGAAACCTTGCTCTGCCAGATCCTGATGGAGACAGAAATAATCAACTAACTTCTATTATTCTAGTGTATTAAACACTTGGATGTTTAGGTTACTTTGTCCTAGGATAAGGGGAATATTGGGAGGCCATACACCGACTGAACCTTCGGCTGTGTCACGATCCGCAGCAACCCCATCACCTATTTTTCCATTTAAAAGTTTATAATATGTTCATACCCAATATGAACTCAATCTGTACTCTTGATTGGGTATTTAAGTTAGCTTTGAAGACGTCAAATATATCTTAGTTTCTTCGTGTTTTATATTCTTATCGGTGATCACTGAAAATCAGCGCTGTGCTGTGGGTCCCCGTAGTACAGCATCACGCTGAGTGGAAGCCTTCTTGTTACAGTCATGACTTGCCAGCATCTTTCGACTATTTCTGCTGCTCGTGATTATATTTAGATCTATCGTGTTTATTGTTCTGTTACTCGAATTTAATTATCTTTTTGTATGCACGTGTTTCTGTGACAAATACCTAAACTTATTTTTATTTCTTTATTCTATCCACTTAACCCATATACAATGTTCCTAAACCACTTACAGTTAAAAACTTACCTCAATCATTTGAACTTCTTGTGCGCTTAAATCATGCTTTACTTTCTTCTTCTTCTTTACGCCTTTAATAGGCTTCATTAGATTAACTGGCATTTCTTCTTCATTAGCTTTGTAATCTTCTTTCAAAGCTTGTTTCAGTTGGTAAAGTTCTTGGCTTAAATTACACGTCAAGTCAATATAATTTTATTATTATTTAAATTTTACTTGTTTTTTTTTTTTTTCTTTCGTTTTACTTGAATTGATCTCCTCATTACTAACATAGTTTTAAGATAATGTTATAAGTACTAACAAAATATGGACATTTGAATAGTCTGAATGAAACGATTTTTATTTTAGTTTTATTTAATAATATAGTTTAGAACCTATTTCAAATGTATAAGGTAGATTATTGAAGATCTAGATATTTTATTTACCGCATATGTTCGTCAGCTTCCGGTAAGACTTCAAGTTTCACTTCCATTATTGCATCTTCTATATCTACTTTATGAACATATTTTACTTTCACGTCCAAAGTTTCCCATTGATCATACCTATCCCAAGATTTGTGATAATAATCTATAACCTGAAAAAGATAACTTGTCAACAATTTCTCAAGGGCACTAAGGTCTAAATTCATTATTACTCAAGCGGGGTAAGACAATGTTGTTACCAGACAGAACATCAATTTTCATAATTATTTTGTGTTGTATATTTAAATGATATTAAACGAAGAATGGTTTTGAAATCGACCCTCTTTGGGATATTTTTTCATCGAGCAAATTACAATTTATCATGTTTTGACTGATATTGCAGAATTTGAAGACATGTGACATCTACCAACCCGCACTGGCCCCGCGTGGTGGATTACGGCCCACTCCCTCTTACCGAGAGGAGGCTTGTGTCCCAGCAGTGGGAACATTAAAAGGCTCGTACAGCCTTATAGTATTTTATTTATTCATACTATTTAAACCTTTAATGTGTCATAAACTTGTTTTGTCAATCAAGTTTCTTTAATAAAAGCAGTGTTATTCCTTGTAACTTCACTTTTGTTTACCATTAGACATCACTGCAGATTATTACTAAGTACATACACAATACCACTGATAATACTGTATTAGTGTGTGTGTTAATTACTGTATTAGTGTCAATTTATGAAATTATTGTTAAATAACTAGATTTACAATTTCTTTAAAATAGTTTGTAGTACCTACCCCCAACCTTTTTGCAAACTTAATTTTGTTATTTTCTCTTTTATTTTTGGAATATTAATATCTCAAGTAAGATATACCTGTGAATAATTAAATTATCATCCCATAATTTAGATGACACACTCTTCATAACTTTAATTCCTTTGTTTTCTTTCAATTCTAAATATTATTTTCCCTTCATCTTAGTACTTACTATCCACATCTTATCCCTCTCTCTTATTCCTTTTACTCACTTAGCTTTCTCATCTCTCATTCCAGGGTGCCACTAGGGTTGGCTTGTCAGTATGTTGACCCGTAGAGCTGCATCCTTGGAGGAAATATTGAAGGCTACATTGAAAGAGTTGGAATGTAGTAAAAACCAGTGCGATCAGCTGCTACAGGAAAGGGAAGACAGTGAGGTGGAAGTGCAATATATAAATAAGAAGAACACTGAGCTTAAAAACCAGTTGGCCGAACTACATATTCAGCATATGGGCATACTTGACCAGCATCAACAACTCCGGCAACTTGTGTCAAATTTCCAGCATTGTAGTGACACCCACGAACAGGCTTTGAGACGGATATCTGAATTGGAACTGGAATTAAGAAGGGCCCATAACACTATAACCCATTTGGAATCTCTCAAAGCCAGTGAAGAGTCTGCGATCACCTGCAGTCTTTATGATGAGTTGGTTGGTACCGGGTCTGGACCCACATGTGTTGAGCCAATTGTGACAATAGACTTAACTGATGATACTATCACTAAATCTAATTTGTTTACTAGCCATAATAAGTTAAAAAAATATATTAAAATTAATAGATTAATTAGAAAGATTCAAAAATCTCTAAAACGCCAAAAAGTTTACAAATTAAATACAAAACTTAGGCAAAGAAATCTAAATTTAATTCAAGAATTAAAGAAGTGTCATAGTGAATTGCAGTTATGTAATACTATGTATGATACCGACACTCAGCACCTACCTACTGATATCTTTAGTAAATATGAGGCTGCTCAACAAGACCTGAGTCAGCGCTTGCGGGAGGCCAACGAGTTGGCAGACCTGGTCAAGTACAATGCGGAGAGGTATGAGTCTCTGACAAATAACCTCTCTTTTAGCTGTGCCTGCTCCCATGACCCCCAACCTCTACTGGTTACACCTGCACCCTCAGTAGCTCAGCCTGTAGGTAGCTGTTTGGTTGACAGTAAAATTAATAACCTGAACACAACATATGTATTTTCTGACAAAGGAGATTGCCTAGGTTTGGACCAAGTGCTGCCTAGGAATGTGAGTTGGTCTAGTGGTACTGTAGCATACACATGAACTACAAAAAAATTAAAAAAAAAAAATTGGTCCCAGGAAAAATAAATAAATTCAGTTTTTGTGATAATGACTAATCTTGCATTAAACCACGTTTTTGATATATTTTTTCTCAAAAATGTATTTATAAATACCCCCCTATACTCCCTTATGGACCCAGCAACCGCGCCCCCCCCGCCTCCCGTGCCTTTAGCGAGCGTTCGCCTAATTTTAATTTAGAATAGTTTATGCCGCTGGATGGAGACTTTTAGTGTAGTAGCTAAAGGCAGCCACAGGAAAGTTCGGTTAACCAGCCAGGACTTTAGTGGTCAGCTGCAAGAAGCCAGTATTAAAAAAAAACCGACTACTTTTTGCTGTCTTACGTCACTTGTGATCCATTTTGGAGATCCATAGCCTTCTTCATTGCTCTTTGGGTGACTTTTAGCCTTCTGATAAGGCCCATTGTGAGCAACCACGTTTCAGTGCCATAAGTCATCACTGGCAACACGCACTGGTCAAAGACTTTCGTCTTGAGACACTGTGGTATGTGGGACGATTCGACGATTGACCTCTTTCTCGAAGTTGGACCTACCCAGCTGGACAGTTTGTCCTAGGTAAACATACTCGTCTACTACAACTTCGAGCGTAGCGTTTCCGATCTTTATGAAAGTGGGTGTTACATGAGCATTTGACATGACCTTTGTCTTTTCCATGTTCATTTTAAGACCTACTCTTTTGGAGGCTCTACTGAGGTCATCAAGCATTATACTGAGGTCCTCCATGGCCTCAGCCATGATAACTATGTCGTCGGCAAACCGAAGGTTAGTGATATGCTCGCCATTGATGTTGATGCCTAGCCCTTTCCAGTCCAGAACCTTGAAGACATCCTCCAGTACAGCGGTCAATAATTTCGGAGAGATAACGTCTCCTTGTCTCACACCTCACTGCAGAAGGGTAGGTTTCGAGGTCTGGTCGTAGAGTCGGACTTACATACTCACACACCTTTTTAAAGAAGAGTACTACCACACCTCTGTTCCATGCGTGTGGCGTTTTACCCTCGAGTATGACGGAATCAAACAGCTTCTCGATTAAGAACGGGTTTCCCACCGGCCTTTAGGAGTTCCGCCGTAATTCCATCATCACGCGGCGCCTTGTTGTTTTTAAGCTGCTTTAGAGCCATCCTAATCTCGTACAAGCTGACGTCCGGGATATCTTCGGTATAGTGTCGGGTTAATCAAGCTCTGGGGTCGTTTGCCACATTCGTAACGGGGTTACTGGTTGACGTGTATAACTGTCCATAGAACCTCTCAATAGTTCAGGTTTGGCGGATACGATCCTGCCATCATCGGTCTTCAGTTTTGCAAGCTGGCTCTGCCCAATATTGCGTCCTTAATGCGGTCTGCACTAAAGCGGTGAAGGTCGCTTTTCAAGGACTTAGAGATCCGTCTATTGAGCTCCCGGTACTTGACCGCATCGTCTAAAGATTGGAGGATAATCTCGCGCCTCTCCTTCATGAGCTCAATAGTAGGATCAGAGAGCCTCTTGTTTCTATTTGTACGACGGGTCTTAAAGATCTTGGACCCGACCGTATGGACAGTTTCCACGAACCCATCATTAAAATCGTCCACGGAGTTCCCTAGGTACTCGAAACGATTCTGAAGTTCGAGCTGAAAGCTCTCGGGGTTTTGGACTTGGATTGGTGCTGGACGGAGCGTAGACTTCATCAGTCGAGATCTTTCCAGCTTGATGATTAAGTTCAATGTGCCTCTTACCATGCGGTGATCGCTTCCGGTTTTCACCACGTTGATCACAGAGACATTTTAGGGGTATGAGGAACAGGGTGTAAAGTTCACTCATCCACCATAGAAAAGGGAGGATCCTCCAACCAGACGGGTTGTTGTGTCTGGCGGGCAACTGCCCTTATGTTGATTTCGGATAGTCTTATCTATGTTTTTTTTCGCTTGGTAAACTCTAACTGCGAGATGTAGGAATTGTGTGACGTCATGTCTTTTTGCTTCGTACTTTCGTAGTTTGTATGTGGCGGTCTAACCGCTACATCACTCCCCTCCGGAGACCGGAGGTCGATAGTGGGCTGAGACTTGGATCTTGCGATGCTTCACAGTGCCAGCTGTGGTTCCAGTGAGTCGGAACCGGGTGCCGCTCAGTTCACAGTGGGTCGGAACTGTCTGCAGTGATTGCGGCGATGGTGATTGTGGTTCCAGTGAGTCGGAACCGGGTGCCGCACAGTTCACGGTGGGTCGGAACTGTTTGCGGTGATTGCGGCGATTGTGGTGATTGCGGTGATTGAGGTGATTGCGGTGATTGAGGTGATTGCGGTGATTCCCCAGTGAGTCGGGGTGATGTGGCTGAGGGTGATGACCAGGAATGCGCGTTCGCTGCATGCTGGTGGTCAGGATACCCGTTGAAGCCGTGGGTGCTGGCTGGCTGTGTGACTCGCCTCACGAAAGCTTGCGGGAGTGATGATGATGACGTCACGCTGAAGTAGTTGCACGAAGGCTGCGTTGACGTTCATACTCGGGGTCACCAATTTAGGGGTATGAGGAACAGGGTGTAAAGTTCACTCATACCCTATAGAAAAGGGAGGATCCTCCAACCAGACGGGTATTATGTCTGGCGGGCAACTGCCCATAATGTTGATTTCGGATAGTCTTATCTATGTTTTTTTTCGCTTGGTAAACTCTAACTGCGAGATGTAGGAATTGTGTGACGTCATGTCTTTTTGCTTCGTACTTTCGTAGTTTGTATGTGGCGGTCTAACCGCTACAACATCATTGAATACTTGCTTCTTCGTCGACATAATGAAGTCAATCTCATTTTTTGTTGCCCCATCAGGGCTCTGCCAGGTCCACTTTCTGTGCTCACGTTTTTTGAAGAAGGAGTTCATCATAAAGAGGCCTTTCTTCTCCATAAAACTGGCCAGTAGGTTACCACGGTGGTTCCGACGTCCAACTCCAACTACAACATCAAAATACAATTAGGTACTACAATTATAATTGAATGCACAATAACTGTTTAATAGTTGATTTTGTACATTTGTTGCTACTAAGTTAATTTTTTCCAATAAAAATATTCAAAACAAGAGACTGTTTTTCTTTGGACTCCTGGGATAGAATTTTATGCGCTTTGAAATACAGGTTAGTGATGGTCTGAAGAATAAAATGCACTATATGAGTTTTCTAGGCAGCACTTGGTCCAACTTCCATACAAAATTAGGCAATGTCCTTTGGTCAAGGTTTTGGTAGTATTTTTAATCAGTGTTCGCAACAATATGTAATTAATAATTGTTTACCCGGTGCCAGTATTAGCCAATTAATTAACAATATTAAGTTGACAAAAATTAACCCCAGTTCCACTGTTATATTATTATACGGGGATAGTTTAACTGTTAGAAAAAAAGACATAATTGAATGTGTCCATTTGATGTTAGATCTCAATGAGTCCAATAATTGTAAATTTATTTTCTGTGCCTTGCCTTATTCTAAATATTTGTCTAACGAGGAAAATAGGCACATTTACAAATTAAATATGTTAATTTATAATAGGACTTGTCGCCACAGTGACTCTATTTTATATTTTGATTGTAATCAATTTATTAATGATTACAAACTGACAAATTATACCATGTACTTGCCACCTAGTTGTAGGAGACAAATTGCTAATCTTTTAGCATACAATATACACAGTGACACTGGTACTTGTAGTGTACCATCGATTACTGTTAGTAGTGGTACTAACACTACTATTGATACGCCTTGTAGTTTAAACTATTAGGTGTGACAACGGATAAGCCGCATATGTTCAATGTTGTACATCAAAATATGCAGGGTCTGTCCGGCAAAGAGCTAGAGTTAAGTTTATTTATGGAGCACTATGATGTTCAGGTGTTATGTTTGACTGAACACTGGTTGAAAGAACATGAAGTAGTGTTTATCAATGATGATAATTTTACAGTACAAAGTGCGTTTGTGAGAAAAAACGCCATTCGCGGTGGATCTTTAGTTCTTGTTTCAAACAAGTTGAAATGTAAACAACATTTATATTTAGTTAATCTTTCCATCGAGCGCACTATTGAGTTGTCTTGTGTTGAACTCGAGCGATACGTTATAATTTGCGTTTATCGACCCCCCTCTGGTGATTTTACTAGTTTTGAATCGGTAATGGAGGATTCACTCAATAGGTTAAAATCAAGTAATAAGAGTATAATTTTATGTGGAGATTTTAATATTAATGTTTTAGATGTTACTCCATTAAGTATTAGACTTCTTAATCTGTTTAAGTCTTATAATTTAATTAACTTGTTTTTTGAACCTACTAGGATCACGGCATCTTCGTCAACTTGTCTTGATAATATATTTAGTGATTGTGATGCCAAAAATAAATGTGTGTTAAGTGACTTAACTTCAGACCACTGTGGTTTATTAGCTAGCTTCCCCATGCCATTACATAAAAAGCCGCGTAAAATAGAATGCAGGCCCTATACAGTTAGTCGTTGCAATAAGTTTAAAAATAATATAGCTCATAGAATTACACCATCTATAGTAGAACACGAGTGTCCTAATGAAATCTATGGAGCCCTTTTTGATGTCGTGCAAAAAGAGTACCAATCTACTTTCAAGACCAAAACTCTTGAAATTAATGGCACCACCGTTGACTTTAACCAATGGGCCACTCCAGGTATTTATAAAAGTAGAGCGAGACTATACGAGTTATATGGTTTGAAAAAATACAGGTTTGATACTCCTTTCCTAGAGTATGTCAAAAATTATTCAAAATTATTTAAAAAGGTTAGTGTTTATGCTAAATCAAAATTTTTAAGCGATAAAATTAAAAATTCCAATAATAAAGTAAAAACCACTTGGAAAATTATTAACAATGAAACGGGTAAGTCGGTTAAACAAGATAAAGAACTTGAGATTATGGTCGACAATAAATTAGTTACTAAAGCAGCTGACGTAGCTGAGGCGTTTAATGAGTTTTTTGCCAACATACCTATAACTACGACTCGCTCCTTAATTCGTCCCCGTCTAAAGCTGAAAACCTATTGCTTAGTAGTGTGTCTAAAAGTAGTCGTTTATTTAGCTTCGAACATGTAACGCCTCGTGATGTAATTAATGTTTTTAATACACTCAAATCCAAAAACACTGGTGATTACTGGGGCATCTCCATTAAACTTTTATGTAATATAATAGACATCGTAGCCGAGTTGACTTAGGAACTTTTCCTGACCTCATGAAGAGTAGTAAAGTCATACCATTATTTAAATCCGGTAATAAAAATGATGTTGGTAATTTCAGGCCTATTTCTATCTTACCTGCATTTAGTAAAATATTTGAAAAGTTAATACTCAAGCAGTTGCTAAGACATTTTAATTCAAATAACCTCCTTCATAATGAACAATATGGCTTTACAAAAGGTCGTTCGACTACAGATGCGGGTGTTGCTCTGCTGAAACACATATTTAACGCGTGGGAGAACTCGCAAAATGCTATTGGGGTTTTCTGTGATCTCTCCAAAGCTTTTGATTGCGTGCACCATGACACGCTTTTGCGTAAACTGCGTCATTACGGTGTGCAAAACGAAACTCTCGATGTTCTTAATTCTTATTTACACAATAGGTCCCAATGTGTAGATGTT
Source organism: Conistra vaccinii (assembly GCA_948150665.1). Lineage (NCBI taxonomy): Eukaryota > Metazoa > Arthropoda > Insecta > Lepidoptera > Noctuidae > Conistra > Conistra vaccinii. The sequence goes on along the minus strand of OX411318.1, from coordinate 2,406,803 downwards.
AATGGTGTGAAATCTTCCGGGTTACCAGTTCAGTTAGGTGTACCTCAAGGCTCAATACTGGGTCCATTCTTGTTCTTAGTGTATATCAATGACTTACCATTCTTTTTAAAGGGTATCTGTGAAGTTGTACTGTTTGCAGATGATACCTCTCTTATTTTTAAAGTAGACAGGAATAGACATGATTTTGACGATGTAAACAGTGCAATCTCAATGGTTACGGATTGGTTTACAACAAATAACTTAGTTCTCAATTCCAAGAAAACGAAATGTATAAAATTCGCTTTACCCAATGTTAGAAATCTAGGACCCAACATCGTCTTAGATAAAGAGGTGCTTGAAACTGTGGGCTCGGCAGTTTTTCTGGGCATAACAGTAGATGCTAAACTTCAGTGGGGCCCACATATTTCAAGTCTAGCGGGAAGGCTTAGCTCGGCCGCCTACGCTGTCAGGAAAGTAAGACAATACACTGACGTTGATACTGCTAGATTAGTCTATTTTAGTTATTTCCATAGCATTATGTCCTATGGCATTCTGCTGTGGGGCAAAGCCGCTGACATTCAAAATATATTTGTTCTTCAAAAACGAGCTGTTCGAGCAATTTACCAGCTAGGTGCCAGAGTTTCTCTAAGAGATTTTTTTAAGGATATTGGTATTCTCACAGTGGCGTCACAATTCATCTTCGCCAATATCCTTTATATTAGGCAAAATATACACTTATATACTAAGAACAGTGATATTCACAATATTAACACCAGAAATAAGGACAAATTACGAGCTCCTTTTCACCGGCTTCATAAGGTTCATAATTCATTTGTTGACCTTTTATAACAAGCTACCCACTTCTCTGCTAGATTTGCCTTTTAATGCGTTTAAAGCTAAAGTAAAATCCAACCTTTGTTCAAAGGCATACTACTCTATCGACGACTACTTAAACGATAAAAATAGTTGGTCGCTGTGATTAACTCAAGACAATATTTATGTTCTTTCTCCAGAATTAGCTTACCTACTGACAGGTCATATGAGTTATATAATTGTTATTTTATTTGACTGTATAAGTAAATTTATTTTCATTTTATTTTCATTTATTATTGACATAATCGACTCATTACAATGTTTTTGTTTAATTAGTTGTATTGCAATATGTGGTTAGCTACCGACCTCGACAGAAGATCATTATATTATTCTTGCCTAACTGTTGATTTATTTTTCTTCGATGGTCCTAGTTTATCATAATTATGTGACTTCGAGTTACAGTTTTATTAGCTATATGTAAGCGGGCACGCCCTTTATACCTGTAGGCTTTATAATTCGGGTATTAAGTTCTGTTTACGTTTTTAGTTTTTTTAGTATTCATTTTCGCTTGAGTTTAGCTTTCGATATTTTTTTTTTTTTTGTTACATTGGCGTGTGCTAGCTGTCATTATGGCAAATATATTTTTTAGGGTTCCGTACCCGAAGGGTGACAAACGGAACCCTATTCATAAGCCTCTGCTGTCCGTCTGTCTGTCAGCGAGCTCTATCTTATGAACCGTGATAGGTAGGCAGTTGAAAATTTCACAGATTGAGCATTTCTATTGCCGCAAGAGCAACAAATAATAAAATTAAAAATTAAAGGGGGGTCGCCATACAATAAAATTAAATTTTGAAAAAAAAATAATCTGACCCTGGCATGTGGGGTATCATTGTCTAGAGCTCATCAAGTAGAAAATAAACATAATTTTTATTTGTTTTTATCTTCAAAAATTATGAATTAGGGGGCCGTAGAAGTTGTCTGTTTTAGACCATTTTTGTACGAGCTCTATCTCAACAACTAAACAAATTAGGAATTTGAAACTTGTGTGTATCATGTACCATATACTGTTTATAATCAACAAATACTAAAAACGCCGATTAATAACGTATTTTATATAATATGGGCGATTTACTGCAACTTAAAAATAATATTTTGTATTTCATGCTAATATTATGCAATATAAATTCCACAGATAACTATTTACTAGTCGGAGTAATGACATGGAATTAGTAATTACCTACTATCATGGCAGCATATACTATTTCGATCATTTAAATTTCGATCATCCAAAAAGGTCTACAAAATAAGCTCTCTTCAAAAGATTTTAAAACCGGCCAGTATTTTTTGAGTTTAAGAACTTTATCGACTTTTTTCAAAGTATCCATATACGGTGTTGATGTGTGTACCTCATGTTAAAACTACACTCCAATAGACAATAATATTCAGTAACATTGAAATGAATGGTGGTACATACAGGGTACTATTCAGTTACCGTTGTGGATACAATTTCATATTGAGAAAACTTATTTGTGTAAAAATATTCAGCCACGGCGGCCAATCTCAATGGAGACTAGCCTTCGGCGCGGGAGATATTATAGTGCACAAGTGTATGCGCAGACACGAGTGCACTCTCTCTTCCCTCACTCTCATAGTCCGATGGGATGTGTAAAAATAATAAGTAAGAAATAATAGATTTCTGTATGCGGTATGTATATAATGTAAGCGGGCACGCCCTTTATGCCAGGAGGCTTTATAATTCGGGTATTAAGTTCTGTTTACGTTTTTAGTTTTTATTTTCGCTTGAGTTTAGATTTCGATTTTTTTTTTGTTGGTATTTTGGCGTGTGCTAGCTGTCATTATGGCAAATATATTTTATTTAATGTTTTGTGTTGAGTAATGTAAAATATTTGCATACTATTGTATAGAATCAAGTTTTTTTTCGTAACTGAACAGACAGCTGCGCTGCTGGGGAGTTTGTTGCGCCACTTCTTCTTTCCAGCAAAAGCACTAAGTGCTTGTTTACGGAGACGCGGGGCGTTGAGCGTGGCGTGCAGCGTGGCGGTCGGCGGTGCGTCGGACGTTTTTTCTGTTTACAGAGAGGCGGGGCGTGCAGCGGCCCGCGTCATCACACGCTCAAACACAAACATATGGCGATGTACGATGTTGTTTATGGAAGCGCGGGGCGTGCGGCGTGGCGTGAAATGTAGCGGTGCCCGCGGCGTTGCACGCGGCGGTGAACGCGGCGGTGCACGCGGCGTGCATTGGGAGCGGAAGGCGGGAGCTGATATTCAAGCGCGACCGAAATATTTAATAATAAATAAAGAAATACATAGGATGCATAACATCACGCCTATATTCTCCGAAAAGTTAGGCAGAGGTGTTCCTATAGTACCTACACCCACATTTCGCCAGTTATGTTTAAGTCCCATGTAATAGGGGGCGAGCCTAATGCCATCAACCGGGCACAAATCCAGACTCCGGGCTACTACTGAGAAATACCAGATGGAAAATACCAATAATATTTTGCCCGACCCGGGTATCGAACCCGGAACTTATGCTCAGCAGTAGTGCTTGCGACCACTAGACCAACGAGGCATTAAAAAGAACCGGCCAAGTGCGTGTCGGACCACGCACAATGAAGGTTTCCGTGGTTAGGATGAATAAAATTTATCCCAAGAACAAACTTAATTTAGTAGTTGACAAACATGTTCTCTCATACATTGATATACGTCACGGTCAATTCTCCAACTGCAAATGTAAGTTTGTAACATTGAGGTATTATTGTACTAACGTACTTGTAATGACATTTTTTTTTTTTTTGTGATAAACTTTTTCCTTTCCTAGTGCTGTAAGATCTTGCTTCCTGCCAAATTTCATGATTCTAGGTCAACGGAAAGTAGGTACCCGGTAGGTTTTGATTCATGTGCGAGTATCAAAATATTTCACATAAATGGCCATATTTTTTGTTCGTTCGTTCACTTAAAAGCTTTAATTGTTTAGAGCTCCAACGGAACATAGATTTACTTATTTGATGTTATATGTGGATATCGCCGATGTTCGTAGTTCGTAGGTATTGAGCGTACCTAACCTAACCTACCTACCCTACATATCTACCTGCTTACCTACCACATATACCTATTTATACCTACTAATAGTTAGTAGCAAATAAATAACTTTGACTTTAGTTAATGCATGTTACTAAAATAAATGAAATAAACTTCTACACAACACAACAAAATTTTTTCATTAAAATTAGACAATTTCTTTACAAATCTTTATGTTTTTTTATAGCGCCTCTGTTGTTACCTTTACGAAAGTATTACAAAAATGCATAGTGTTAAATCTTGTACGACATGGTATGGAACCCTTCGTGTGCGAGTCCGACTCTCACTTGACCGATTTATTTATTTAATGATTTGTGTTGAGTAATGTAAATGATTTGCATACTATTGTATAGAATCAAGTTTTTTTCTAACTGAACAGACAGCTGTGCTGCTGGGGAGTTTGTTGCGCCACTTCTTCTCTCCAGCAAAAGCACTAGGAAGTGGTGAAGGGCGGGCGTTTTTGGGGGACTGTCTTATGTAATTTTGACGTTCGAAAAGTGTTGATTCTCAGCCTAGTTTGAATAAATGACTTTTGAATTTTGAATTTTGCTGATTATGTTATGTTTTGACTATTTAAAATTGATTCTAAAACAGGCAAATTCGGATAATCCCCCGTTAATTGCTACAGATTGATTTCTACCTCTAGAAGTCGGTCAGTCTGTTTTGAAAGCGGGAAGTCATATCCAGGATGCATCGTTGGATTTTTCATCATTTTCTTCAGTAATAGTGCTTCTGCTTTTATCTTCATTTGTTCTTCCCGTTTCAGTAACATTTCTTGTCTTTTCGCTTCCTGTTTCTCGAATTTGAGCTGTAAAAGATATATTATTCTTTTTTTAATTCTGTAATTTTTAACACTACTGTTTCATTGACCATGTAAAGTTATGGCTCTCTTATTATAAGCTCGATCAACTGATGTTCAAAGTTATCTTAACTTACATCTTGAGCACTTTTGCCTTTGGACGCCTCATGTTTAATTGTAAGAGCTTTATTTTCTTCAAGCCATTCGAAAGGACTGGGGACTTCGGCTCTGAAGATTGCAGCAGAACCAACTTTAGGTATATCGTGAAAAAATTGTACCGATTCAAACCTTGAAATAATGACTGCATTATTAGTTTTGTACCTATTAAACAATGTGTTTATTTCTCCTTAAGGTTATTTTTAGAATATTGCTATGAGTAAAAAATACCTGTTATATAGGTTATTTTGGGTAGATTTAGAATTTCCCTTAAATCGCTCATTAAATATGTCTCTGCATATTTTCTGTTTCATAAGTATCCTATTGACTCTTCAACCACTCCTTAGCCCTAATTGCTAAATTACTAAAATTACCTTACCATTCGATAAACCACTCCCTGATTTGATCTCGAAAGTCTTCACATAGTTGGGCGCTTTTATCTTTAAGAAATTCTTGTTTTAAATCCTTTCGGCGCGCAAGCCATTCTTTTTCGTATTTTTTATGTAAGTTCGAGCGATTTTTAAGCATCTGATAAGAAAAATTTGTAATTCAAATAATGTAGAAAGAAATTAGTATGGAAAGTAGTATATTGTTGTGCTAAATCCATTTGGCAGGTTCGTGAACGGGAGCCGTCATGGGACTGGTCATCTTTTCGCTGCCACGGCTTATTTTAATTAAATTTTTGAATTGTTATTTTTTTCTTTTTATTACGGACGGACTTTTTAACGTTCTGCATCGTTATCACATGTATAATTTCAATATGAATGATGCAACCAATATTTTATAACCATATTTTGATTGAAGAGTGGAACGTTCGTGGAGTTTCTTGCCCGTTCTTCTCCATAGGTAACTACTACACTTTGTAATGGGCAACTAGCTTCATCTTTCAGATAATTGGTTTATATAAAAAAAGTCGGGAGGTGTCGTGGGACACCCGGTGATAGCTGCATAATATATATTAATACAGAGCAATGTAGTATAATTTTTAACAAGGCTAAAAATCTTTCTTCTAAATGATATGACTTTGACTTCGACGACTTCAACTTCGACTTTGACTTCGACTTCGACCTCGACCTCGACTTCGACTTCGACTTCGACTTTAATTTGTAAAACTTTTCTCAAATACATAAAAAAGTGTCGTTACAACTTTTGTTCTTAATAAAAAGTGTCGTTACAAATGGTCTTAATAAAAAATGTCGCTACAACTTTTGGTCTTATTTTTTTCCGTCTAGCCCCATTTCGCAACGCGCGAAAGGGAACTTCGTTCCAATAAATGCTTGGGTTTGAGTTTGTAAGCACTTTATACATACTTCTTCTGCTTGTATTCTTTGGATGTTCACATTTTGTGTATCACAAATATTCAACCCCAATAATTCATCACGTTTGCAGCTTTTGATTCGTTCCCTTTTTAGATCAAAATATGCTCTGAAATAAATACATCATGATATTGATGATTATCACTGCTACATCGATTATTTATGTTTGCATTTTTTTTTATAACATTTCAGCTTATTACCTTATTACTTTGCGTATAAGTTCGGCACTTCTTACTCTAACTTCATATCTAGCTGGAGGTGCCAGACGACCAGTCAGTTCTTTTTCCCAGACCTCTCGTTTAAGTTTACTATATCTAACTGATCTCGTGACTTGTCTGTAATTTGAACAAAGTCTATAATGTTCAGTTGCAGATGTCGATAAACATTATCCCATTATTCTGTTCTAGTATAAACTTATCATCCAAGATCTATACTAGTCGATACTAGTATTCTATTTGCGAAAGTAACTCTGTCTGTTAGTTTGTCTGTCTGTTACCTTTTCACACCTTAAGCTACAGTTGCCTAGAAGACTGGTAGCCACACTTAGGCTGCCTGTCCACTGGAGCGGAGAGGAGAAAAGAGGAGCGGAGATGTGCCAATATTAACCAATAGAATCTTGACTCCACCCCTGAGTTTAGATCAGTGATCCTAAGTCAAGATTCTATTGGTTAATATTGGCACATCTCCGCTCCTATTTTTTCCTCTCCGCTCCAGGGGACAAGCAGCCTTAACAGCCGCTGTGTCGGCTGTCATGAAAATGATGACAGTGGGAAAGATTTAAATCATTAGATTCGCCCTACCGGGTCAAAAGATAATCGTTTTTCTGTTTCATTTTGACACCTTTGACACACAATGACGCAGTGAGTACACTTGTTTATCATGAAAACGCTATTTAATAATGTGTGAGCTCACTATTCTCAGTATGGACACTTTTTCTCGTGCCTGAGTATGATGAGGGCAAATCTAGCGATTTTTAGGGGGCGGGTTTTCACGTATTGTCAAATATTGGTGAAAAAGACAGATTTTCATGATGTCCGTTATAGTATGACGATCTCTTTTCTAGAAAACCGTAGAATTAATGTATGAACGGATTTCGATGTTTGGCACACAGGTAGTCCATGACCAGCACCCTAATTACGTAATGCTCGATCAATTTTAAATTGAAACCAATTGAAAAATATTGCCAGTCCATTGCTTCAAAAGTTCGACAACAAAAATTGAGCAGATATTTTTTGTCGAACTTATGAAGCAATGGACTGGCAATCTTTTTCAATTGGTTTCAATTTAAAATTGATCGTGTATTGCGTAATTGGGGGGCTGGGCTAGGACATAAGATCCTTTTTATCCCGGTAGTACGTTTCCGTGAGAGAATTCTTGACCTCCACGTGGTCGGAGCAAATGCTAAGTTTAAGTAATTTTTTATGAAAGAGAAGTAGGTATTTATTCATCATACCTAGTTTTTTCATGTGCCAGTATCATATTTAAATATTCCCTTGTCTTGCGTATTGCTTCTGGTACTACAACAACTTTTTTCGCCGGCATTTCTTCTATACTTTCATCTGTATCCCATAAGTCACCTAACTTTACAGTTGCAATTTCAGTTTCTTTGGCTGAAATCGATTTAGAAAATATATTTAATTTAAAATCAATAACATTAAATTATCTTATTTCTGTGCAGTCCTTCATTTATTTTTATACAGAGCGATGTTTTAAGTTCTTTATGTTCTTTTTAAATCGACTTCTTAAAAAAAGGAGGTTCTCAATTCATCTGTATATGTAAAAATCTTAACATCGCGCAATTAGACTTTCCGCGTGAACGACATATATAGGAATATCCGACATCAACTTTCGGGCAGTTGCCCGCCAGACACAACACCTGCCTGGTTGGTTGTGAACTTTACACCCTCTCTGTTCCTCATACCTCTAAATTATTAAGCACATATTATAATTTACTCTTACGTAAGTCTTCATATGTGGTTATAAGTTATTGTAGGACCAGGATCTTATATTATTCGACCTGATTGTTCGAATAATATCTGTTTTGTCCAAGCTGTGTTTTTGTGATGGTCGCGCTACAATAACAATGAATGTCGAAATTATAACTATTGAACGAATTGCCAATTTGCCTCAGGCATTTTGCAAAACCGCAAGCGTTTGTAAACGGACGGCGCCGTTTGTAAAATGACGAATCATACAATATGTCTGCGACATATACATGTTATGTGTTAATCGATATTTTCGCCAATTGTGAACCGACATTGAAAATTCTTTTATCATTTGGTAGAGGAACGTTGTTTTGTCACATACTTAATATTAACTTCGCTTAGGTAGTACGTTCAATAATACGTTTGTTTCCCACTTAGTGTATGTTGATGATGTTAAAATAACTTCCTGTCGCTGATATTTACATAGCAAATAGTGGTATACGAGTCGGTGGCAAAAAACGAAAATACAAAACCAAAAACACCGACTTCTGAAATTAAAGTTATTTTTCACTTCGTAGTGTGTTTTTTGGAAAAGGCTTGTTTTTTTTAAATGTTTCATCTTACCCATTGAAACAGCAGTTTCTTTCTTTTGCTTTACTCTAGCCAATATATTATCAAGTTCAGCCTGTATGTTTTCGGGTCTTCCTGGCTCCTTTGGTATTGCAGTCATTTCAATGTCACATATTGTGTGATGGACTTCGATCAAACCATGGCCTATAAATTCTATGTGACTACCTTCCAACTTCTCTAGTACAGCTTTCAGTTCTAGTATTCTGAAAAACATAACTCTTCTATAGGTACTACAAATGAATAAAATTTAAATGTTTGTAATGTCAAAATAACAGCTTTTTATTAAATTCATATGAAAGAATCATTACGGTACCTATAAACAAAAAAACCTTTAAAAAAGAAATTGTCTGTATGCTCCGGCTAATCTCCGAAACATACCGATTTTAATGGGACTTTCACTGGCAGATTACAGATGTTATAAGAAGTAACTAAGGCGCGGGACATATACAAATGGCACGGGCGTGGCGTAAAAAATTTTGGATCCAGGGCAGGTGAATCCGCGGGCACCACCTAGTTTGTCCTATAATTGCTGTAAAATCTGGGTTGAAGGGCTTCACCACTTCAGAATAAGTTCTACATGGCATATTATTTCATGCAAATACTGTTTAATTTTTTAATCTATTTATTTGGTGTGTAGTAGGTACTGGTAGCGGTGATTCAGACATTGTGGAACAGGCTATCATATTTAAAGTAATCAATTTATTATTTTTGAAATAATAATATGCTATTTGATTGCCAGTGTAGTAAAAAAAATATACAGGACACCTTTTCATACAAGAGATTGATCTCCAGTTTCATACCATACCTACTCACCTAGAAACTAGAGTTTTCACAATATTGTCATAATAGACAGTCTTCTGTACTTGTAGGTTCTGCTGAAAACATTCAATTACTTCATTGTACATGATCATGTACTGTCCCAAGATTGAAGTCAATCGAAGAACTGCTAGCGGTAGTGTTCGGTCGTGAGCTTTTGTTTCCTGAAAGAAACAACTGAAGTAAGAGATGATTATCATATTAGGATAATCAATTACCTCTCATGAAGCATGAAGACGAAGATCGGAGACGCTACGCTCGAAGTTGTGGACGAGTATGTTTACCTCGGACAAACTGTCCAGCTAAGTATGTCCAACTTTAAGAAAGAGGTCAATGGTCGAATCCGACTCAGGTAGGCAGCGTTCTCCCGGGAAGCTACACAATAGCTTCTCGTTCCACATACCGCAGCTCGCAGTGTTTCAAGACGAAAGTCTTTGACCAGTGCGTGTTGCCAGTGATGACTTATGACACTGAAACGTGGTCGCTCACAATGAGCCTTATCATAAGGCTAAAAGTCACCCAAAGGGCAATGAAGAGGGCTATGCTTGGAGTTTCCTTACGTGATCGAATCAGTTAAGAAATGAGGAGATTCGCAGGAGAACCAAGGTAACCGACATAGCCCGAAGAATTACCAAACTAAAGTGGCAATGGGCAGGGCACAATGCTCGCAGAACAGATGACCGATGGGGTCGAAAGGTTCTGGAGTGGCGACCGCGTACTTGAAGACATAGCGTTGGAAGGTCTCACACAAGATGGACCGATAGGTCATCGGTCCATCTTGTGTGTGTGAAGGCCGCAGGAAACCGCTGGATGCGGGAAGCACAGAATCGGTCAAAGTGGCGGTGCAGCAGTGGACGTCTTTTGGCTGAAATGATGAACCAATTACGGGTAGAACCTGGAGGAGGCTGGCACAAAAGCGTGAACATTGATACAGGCAAAGAGATTCCTATGCCGCGAGCTGTGCGTGAAGTTGGGTTGTAGATGATGATGATTTTTATGAATCAATGGTAGTGACTGGAAGGCCTCATATGATCAGAGAATAAGTAATAATATAGTTTTAACGACCGCTGTTCCACACCTTAGAAATGCGCGGCGAGGCGGAAGGCAGCGTTGACGAATGAGTGGCAGATGGGATGCCGCGCACCGTGATCATTGACGAATGATCGGCCTGCACTGCTCCTCCGCGCACATACCCAACAGAGGTTTCGTTCAAATTATATTTGAAATATTTTATAAAGTGATAGTACGCAGGTGGATCTCATATTCTACTCTACCTGATACTGAATGTCAACATCAACTAATTCTTTCAGATGTTTCAAAGTCTCGTTCCACTTGTGAAAATAAAAGTCCTTGGACATTGTGAATTTTGAGAAATTAAATCAAAATAAATAATTCGATGCACTCAATTTTGTAAGTTTCATGATAACCTACGTAACTAATGATTTATTTTCGGTTCCAGTTGGCCATGAAATGTACCTACTTAATTGCCAAGATCTTTTTAGGCGTCAGGTTGGAACCTATTACTAGGTCACTAGAGTAGGCACAAAGAGTCAATCGTAGCTAAAAAAAGAAAAGGTTAAAGAAAAACTTTTCTTGGAAATCTGGGTTCAGAACTAGACATCAAAAATCCTCGTTGATCCTACCCTACTTTAATTCAAAGCGCATACGCAAATATTCAACTTTGTCACCAGCCTGTAACCATGAAGTAACAAAGCCTGGTCTGCCCTATGAAAGGGCGAATGATACCATTACACCTTATCGCCACTCCGGAAAACTTACATCATATTCAATGCGGGAAATAAGCGATCGCACTTGACGGGAGCGCTCTTACTTATTGCCTTCCTTTGTTATTTGGAAAGGGCTTATGTACTTACTTTTAAGCAAAGGATTGGAAACTTTAAGATTAGAGTCATAAGGTAGGTTTTTAAAGGGTGGGAAGGTGGTTGTTAGGTGGTTTTGTTACGGTAGTTTTATCGTGTTTTTGGGCTCTCTCGCCGCAGTTTCCGGCTGCTCTGAACGCTTGGCCATCTTGTCACCGGAAGTAGTAAAGTCTTCCGCAGCGCCGTCTGTCGGCGGGTGGTGGAAATGTATTTTTTTTTTGTTGGAACACTTTTTTTTTGTTGTGTAAAGGTATTGTGGAAGTGTTCACCCTTTAATGTTGTAAATGATCGCTTGGATGGCATCGTTCTGCTTTACTGTTGGGGTTGGTATGGATGGAGAAAGGATAATAATGAAAGTTGAAATGATTATGTTATGAAACGTGTTAATTTATGAAAGCATTTGGCATGAGTAATAATGTACTAAGTATAGTTAGTTTGTTCTTCGTTATAAAATTAACCATGTTTAGTGCTGGACATTATTATATTCGTCTATAATTCACTACAATTGTTCTCCATGTATCTCAACATCAAGGTAAAGCTTCCCAAAAAATACTAAATTTTTCAGTCCAAGGTAATACGGCTCAGTAGGTACGGCTGCCTCGTTTCGAAGCTGTCATCATATTTTTTGGCGATATCGCATTATTAGCACCCTTGGGAGTTCTACGGCATTCGATACTTCGACGCTGAGCTCTTAACGTGTCATGCCAGCAGGATGCTTTAGAAAAACTCATGTGACTTTTATTGAAGCTTTTTACGCGATAGGTTTCCGATCTGCCTCCGGTATAATGGTTACCAGATAAGACATAATATGAGCTTACACTTGGGTAATTAGTTGACTTACCATCGAGCTGAGAGAGAAGAGCTGTTGTTATGCTACACAGGTACCCAAGGGAACCAGGCATCTGTCTCTCACCGAGCTTAAGAAGGTGTTAACGACTATTATGTTCATTGATGATAGGCGAATGAGGTTTTAGACAATTAAAACTTCTTTTGTAATATAGTTTAATGTTAACTGTGCAAAGGCCATACCACCAGTTGCAGAAACGAATTTTAACTTTTAAAGCTGTCATTAAATGCTAATCTTCCATTAACTTGTTGTAGACTCTAATCGAGTCTAATGTTGCTTCATTAGACTCGATTTTAATGGTTCTTTGAGCAAATTAATGAAATCATTAGCGTTGTTCAAATTGGAAAATCATTTAGTTACAATCGATTTTAATACTTAATTTATTACAAGAAGTGCTATTTCAATGAGAAGGATGACGTATTTGTTTCAAAGGATAGTGGGCAAAATACACCCAGTTCCGCCACAGTTAAGACCACTGGAGCTGGGTATAGTGGCGGATCTGGGTGCACTCTGCCTAACCTAGCCTAACCTAACATTGTCGAAACTGAATAACCCCGGGACAGATTTTGATGCGCTTTGATCTGAGTAAAGACCGAAGTAATGTCTTCAAAACTACAGCGGTTTTAACTGTGGCGGACGTGGGTGTGCCACCCATACATTTTTGCCCACTATTCTTTTTTGTCATTATAGCTTTAGCATCAACTTCAATTTAAGTCGCTTTTAATCGCCATAAGTTTGTTACATCCAATTTATTTCGGTATGTATTTAGTTTTAATATTTTTTTCACTGCCCACCCGATATTCGCATAGTGGGCCGTGGTCGCGACCTATAGTTTGGGAAATGCTGCTTTATTAGACCATTGAATGAATTGTTAAGGCATCCGGTACTATACAGCAGGTGTAGGTTATGGTACACCTACAAAAATCTTCTATACATATAATAAAATTGTAGAAAAGTGGTGTCTGTACAATGGAAATATATGAAAAAAAAATAGCAGGGGTTGTTATTATATCGATGCTGAACCCGAGATTGTAATTAAATTTTTTTTTGTCTGTTTGTCTGTTTGTCTGTTTGTCGGTTTGTCTGTTTGTCTGTTTGTCTGTGTGTTTGTGCACGCTAATATCAGAAACGGCTTATTAGATTTAGATGCGGTTTTCACTAATATATTGAAGTAAGCTTCACTTAACATTTAGTGTTTATTTCATGTCAATCGGTTCATAAATAAAAAAGTTATGTCAATTTAAAGAATCACATCGAACATTTGTTATAGGTTAGGCATTTCTTTCCTTGATTTTCGGTATACTTATCTTAATTTTTATTTAGGGTTTGTATATAAATATTATAAGTATTTGGTATAGGTTAGGCATTTCTTTTCTTGATTTTCTTTATTAAGTATAAGTTTATTAGCTCAGGTTAGTAATTAATTTTTCTAGCAATTCTTTTGTTTTATAAAGTTAGTACGTTTGGTTTACACGTTTAACACTTATTACTTAAACTGTGACAATTTTAGACTGTATAATAATCTGTAAGTATTTATATAGTACGTGTTTACTAAATAACTGTGTGTTAAGTAGTAAGTACTATTTTATTGTAAGAATGCTTCGAAGAAGATCCAACCTCGCCCAATGTAGCAGAAATGCTAAAAGGATGAGATTAGTTCGATCACAGGAATCTGAGGAAGGTCGTGAGGCAAGGCTCTCTGCAACTCGGGAACATCAGGCTAGGTTTCGTGCTGCAGAAACTTCGACTCAGCGGGAATCTCGACTGAGTACAAATCGTTCTCGAATGGTCGAGGTCGCGAAAAATATTTTTCATACTAATGGGGTCAAGTCATGAAAAAGGTTGAAAAACACTGGCCTACATTAATCCTACTAATATTATAAATGCGAAAGTTTGTGAGGATGGATGGATGGATGGATGGATGGATGGATGTTTGTTACTCTTTCACACAAAAACTACTGAACGGATTTTGATGAAACTTTACAATAATGTAGCTTATACATTAGAATAACACATAGGCTACAATTTATAAAGATTTTATGTGATTTGGCCATAATATAACGATAAGTATCAAGTAAGTCGGAAAAGTTCCTGCCTGCGATCTATCGGCGGTTAATCATCCAATGACTTCTCCCGCTCTGGGCGGAGCGGAAGGGCGTGTCAGACTCTTACTGACTAAAAGCCACACGTGTTCCTTCGATCCTTGATATCTCTTTGAGGCGCGCGTGGAACACGATGCGCCGTCGACCCGAGCCTGGTCCTTATCGGACGGCGAGCTGCCCGTTGCTCTCCGTCCGCAGGCCCGCGCCTACGGTGGCCGGAAATCGGCTATCAATTCCCGACGCCCGGGACGTCTCCTACGGCGGCGGCGGCTAGGGCTGGTAGGGCGCGGCCTTTGCCACTCCCTCGCGCGCTCCACCTTCTCCTTCGCGAGCATTACTGCTTTGCAGAAGGAGGTGACGGCTTGCCATGCCCTCTCGCTCCGCACCATGGCCTGAACCAGGGCCGTACGCGAGAGGTCACCGCCGCCGATCGCCTCCACGAGGACACGGCGGTGGTCCACCCAAGCCGGGCAGACCTCCACCGTATGCTGCGTGCGCTGCCTAAACCGTTAGAGTTACATGAAGAAAATGTATTGTGGGATTGTTTGTCTTAAAGAGTTCTAAATAAAAGCCTTTATAACCAAAATAGTGGGCAATAAATACAGTTAAATTGAATACTTTTTTTACATTGCATATTTTAGAGTATTTAGTTAATTCTTATCAAAATAAATACCTTCATCGCTTTTGGTATTTAATGTAGATAAAGTTTGTCTTTTACACTAAGTAATTTGGACAAATAGTTTAAAAGTTAGAACGATAAGAATGACCTGCGATATTGAGTCGACGGCGCACAGAACGAGGGTGGAGGGGCGGGCCAGCCAGGGGATGACGCGCCAGAGCGCCAAGTAGAAGCTATTGCTTAATAATTATGTTCGAGAAATAACGTAAATAACGCAATTAATTGTTAAACTGTCAAAATGAAACCCATTGCTATTGTAAGTGCTACGCAATTACCCCGCTGATTTAGGACATGTTACACGTTCCTGTGGGATAATTTCCGACATCCACGCGGGCGAAGCCGCGGGCAGAAGCTAGTGTATGAATAAAGGTCTCAATAATAAAATTTCTTAACAACAACATCAAATACAAATTCGTGCCTAATATTACTAGAATAGACCCTGACATATTGAATACTTTTTACAACAAACAACATGTCGAAGCTCAAGGTAATAAATTCAAATCAAATTCAATCATGTATCGTCTCCAATATTCTTTGTGACATCAAAATATCACTAACATCTTACGTTTGCTTCAAAAAATCTTCCTTCTATGTTTCAAGTAATAGAGTTAAAAATTGCTTGGCAACTAGCCTACAATAAGCTCCATAAAGTTGGTTTTTGTATCACAAAATATGTCACTTCATCATGTGTCTATTCTTTTAGAATGTTTGATGTATAAAATAGTTTTTTTTTTCGATATATTCGGTTCCCTTTGAGCTGTATCGTATTTTTATGTAGAAGCTTGAAGGGGCTTGGCTGGGTGTTTTACATTATGGTGTCAGTTACATAACTCCCTAGGGAGAAGAACATGAATTTAAATTTTTTTGAAGGCAATTTTTAGGAAGATGTTTTATAATATTTTAAGGTGCTACCCAAATAAGGATCTAAAGATTGAAGATGTTAAGAAACATCAGGTTTTTCTAAAAAAAACAATTGGACTAGGGGCTGAGGGTCTTCGTGGTGTTATACCGTTTATAAGCAATGACTGCAACTGTTATACTTATGACCAACTACTTATCATAGCTTAGTATTTATTAATTTCAATCTTTACATGAAGTAACTGACTTTTTAAGAGACGTGGTAGTTATAGAGGTTTCAGAAGAAAAAAAAAATTTTGTAGAGCATTTCAACGTCTCTAACCCCCTCACTACCCATCTGTGGTATAACAAGTTTCTGAAAAACAAAAAAAAACCGACCAACAATAATCATAGCATGAGTAACAATAATATTATACGCGTACCTCGAGCACAATACGTCACGAATAACAGCGTAATTTAGGAAATGTAGGCGACAATTTATTGGCGACGCAAACAAGTTGCAAATTGGTCCGTTGGAACGACGTTTTCGCTAAATACCTATAAAAATGTCCGTTTGCTGTGAAATATTGTAACTAGCTGGGTGGCGCGAGGAATGAGATGACGCGATTGGAAAAATAAATAAAATGCATGCATACCAAGATTTGTCCACTACTACAGGACGTGACTGACACTGATGCAGTGACTGAAGACCATTGAAAGCCACTGCTTCTCAAAGCCGGGGGCATGTTGTTGACTCCTACTCCATTAACGCATATCAGGGACTAACAGCGACATCTCGAGGCAAGAAATGATATCGCTTATTGGTCTTAATTTAAAATATTGTTCCCCCTCTCCTCCCCCCCCTCTTCTTTAATGTTGTATTCACACAGACCACATCTGGCCGTCACAATCCCTGTACCGACCACATTAAGGCCATGTCCCAGCTACAACGCAAGAACCAGCGAGATTGCTCACTAGCGGCCAGCCACATTACAAACACAAAGTTGTGTCAACGTTTTCCTCTACGAAAGCCAGAGTTAAATGTCTGTCTGCAAACACTAGCCACAACGTAACCACATCGCAACTACTGGTGACAACGCGACCCTATCAAAACTTTGTATTTACCACAACACAACTGCAGGAAACTGCGTGTGGTTGTGCTGCGTGTGATCCAAGGCTGAGTACGAATTTTCAAAAATCCTTCCTAAATGGACCCTCGTAAGTGGTATAAAGAACTTGTTCTATTCATCAAAAAGACCCAACGGTTTACGCTATACGAAGTCATGTCAGTGAATGAATGAATTTAAGATTTTTAAAAAGTCTGGCAACCGGTCTTATCAAGGGGTATCGTGTTACCCATAAACTGGGTTGTGGAGGTCCGATAGGCTCCATAGTTGCTCCATATAAAGTACTGGTTAGACTGGAAGCTGGCCCCAACATAGTTGGGAAAAGGCTAGGCGGATTGATTTAGGGCCAAGACCGAAGGGGTTTATCTCGACTACAACTGTCAATTTGCGCTTGGTAATGTGCACACTCTGTCTACGGTACAACTTAACTGCAAAAAACTTTTTCACAAAAAAAACAACCGACTTCCACTATAAAGTGAAAAATAACTAAAATTTCGGAAGTCGGTGGCAAAAACAAAATACAAAACCAAAGACACGGATATTCGTTATACGCCACCGACTTCCGAAATTTTAGTTATTTTTCACTTTATAGTGGAAGTCGGTTGTTTTTTTTGTGAAAAAGTTTTTTTTTCTCGCTTTTTAGTGGGTCGGTTTGTAATTAATCTAAGTTACAATAGCCTAATATCAACTGCTCATCACCTTTTACTAAATATTGCTTTTCCCGATGCAGGGACGTTCATTGTTGAGGAGTTCTTCTGGTACTTCGCCATCAGCTCCTCTTCACCCTATGCATTGTGACGGGCATAAATTGCTTGGCAACCATATTAATGTAATCGAATCGCAAGTTCGCAACCCGTGAAATATGTATTATTGAGTAGTTCCGGTGGCCATCTGTGGTCTTCATCATCAGTTCCACTTCACTAAATGGTGCTTTCCGAGAGCAAATTCATGAGTTACTATAAAAAATACCTCAATCGCTATAGGTGTGCCTATAATATTTCAAGAGTTCCCTCGACTTCTCCAGGATTCCATCATCTAATCCTGACTTGATGACAATGGGACCAACTAGAAAGTATACCCTTTCGAACAAAAAAAGAATTTTCGAAATCGGTCCAGCCGTCTTCGAGTAATCGGGGAACATACATAAAAAAAAAAAAAAAAAAAAAAAAAAACATTCCGACGAATTGAGAACCTCCTCCTTTTTTTGAAGTCGGTTAAAAAAGCCACGTTCTGCTTGAACTGAAAGCTAGAAAATGCAATTGACAGCAATCTCTTATGATGACGTTCATATTTTTCAAGAGTAAGTATATCTGGCGAAAAGAAAATCAAGAAGGTGGTATTAGAAATTCAATCTATGTGAATAAAAAAAAAATTGGTTTGTCTTTCTTGACATGCAGATACTGAATCTTTGGGTGGAGATGATATTCTGTTTTGTAGGTATAAGATTTCGCCAGGACATCTTCAGATGGTTTTGAAGAGATCTTAGCCAAGTCATAAAGTTAAACTGAGGATAATGTTCCAAAAGTTCCAAATTAAAATTAGCACCCTGCTCCTGCTCATAAATTAGACCACCGCAAAAGAACTCTAAATTGTAGTACTCGCAGCGTCGGGATGGCTCATTTCGGGTGGTTGTAGGAAAGATACTTTATCGTTGAAATGTAAATTATCTCGCTCTTATCTGTTTTATTAGCTGCGAACGACCGCTGCGACGACGTCCTGCCGACTCTTAAGTCATATTTGTTTATGGCAGTGTATAGAGTGCCACCATTGGCACTCTATCCCTATCGGATAAAGTGCCACTACAGGCACCCTAGTAACACCGCCCTCGGCCCGGCTCAAGTGCCGCAAGCATTGGATTGTCATTGTCACTGTCACTAAGTCACGTCACTTGGTATTTTGTTTGATTGTCGAGGTTAGATCGCTGTAAAACACCACATTCCCAAAACATTACATTCTCTTGTGCCTAAACGGACCCTGGCACTTCGCCGGCCGCTACCGCGGCACCGCTCGCTACGCTCGCTCGGCTCGTGCGTTGTGTGGTCACAGTTCTAACCTAACCTAACCTAAATAACAAGTGACAGTGACAATGCAACGCTCACGGCACCCTAGCCGGGCCGAGGCAGTGACACTAGAGTGCCACAAGAAACTCGCGGCACTCTATACACTTCGTTTGTTTATCTTTGCTACTGACGCTGTAGTGGCTGTGAAGTTTTTGAAGAGCGTTGTATGTTAAAGAATATCTTTAGTTTTGAAATTTGAAAGGAACGAATCAAAAGGCATCAAAATTCCTATATTAATATGTATAATCTTAAAGAAAGGCCACAGGGGTTTTGAGAGTCCAAATTTTTTGGCCTACACACTAATAAAGACAGCATTCCCCGTACACAGTTTTAAACTCACTATTGGTTTAAGTCACCTCATCGAACTAGTCCCTTAAATTCACCAATCTTTGCCCTGATGTACTGCATGCAATTATTTTGGTGGATATGCTTATAACTAGATGTACTCCCCAAAAATGACATCAGTCTTTGCCATAATAAAAACACTTTAGGGCTGACACTCTCACAGGCATAATGACTATATAGTAACACAATCCACTACCCCCACATCGAAGTGAAAACCGTAAACAATCAACTTAATAAGCCATCCCCCACCAGACCAAGCGTATCAATCATCGTACATCACTTCCAGAGTCCGCAAACCGTCGGCTAATCTCCTCTCCTGCTCAGAGCCCATATATCAGAGCGGGACGACGTTTTTACGATCTCTTAATCAAGAAATATACGATTGCGCCCGATTAAGAGCGTTGGCTTAGCGTTGCTAATGCAGTATGCTGTGATGTATTGGTATGGAATATGATGGTGGTGGTTCTGGTTCATATTTTGTGGGGAATGAGTTTATTTTGAGTATATGGAGACTTTTGTTTTGTTTCTGGAATGGTACACCAGTACTTTAATTACGTAATACACGATCAATCGGAATCTGAATCGCTTTGAAACAGATTGCTAATCCATTGCTTCAAAAGTTCGAATTTAAATTCGGCTCAGCAACGTAAATAACGCAATGAATGTTGTTGGACTGTCAAAATGAAACAAATTAATCGGAATTATTTACGAAAATGTGTTGCGTTATTAGATAGCAGGGGGCCAAGTCTACTAATTTACAAACGTCACAATGGTCTCTCGATGGTGAGTTTTTGACAGATTTTGTATGGCAAATCTGTCAAAAACTAACAATCGAGAGACCATTGTGACGTTTGTAAATTAGTAGACTTGGCCCCCTGATCAGTCAACCCGGGTAGGTTGACTGATAGGATATGACCCGGGTAGGAATGTCAGTAGGTACAAGCCCCTCCGTATCATAACAAAACGACCTATAATCAAAATTACATTTTTGAAAAATGTCCTATTAGCAAATCGTCCTACGAGTAATTGGTCCCAAAAACAAAAAAATTAAAACGGTACAGTCACGGTAGACGGTAGGCCAACTTCATAGAAACGGACGAAGCGCGAGCTATACCTACGCGCCTCGATCGAGGTATGCGCGAGGTACGCAGACAGTCGCGTCTGTGCCGCAGTAACGAACGAACGGTGTGTTGTTTTTTTAACAATAACCGCGCGATTTTTACACTAAAAATAAATTCAAGTACATATTTAATATGACGAGTAGGATATATTGTTGCTGTTTTTGGTTGCATGAATTTGGCAATAACGCATCCAGAGATAACTTTTTTTAGATTACCTGGAAACTTTGAAAGGTATTATTATTAACAAACAACAACAACAAAATTATTTTATAGTCTTACTATAATATAATTTTACTTACTGGTAGGTAGGTACATATTGTGTGTATTTTTAATGGATAAGTATTTCCTTTTATCTCCCGAAAAAAAGATGTCTGGATTAATAAATAAAGTAAATAGAGTAAAGGAAAGTGATAACACGAGTGAAATAGGTAGTTATAGGAGGTTCATGAATTAATACGGTAGGTACGCTTGTTTTAAAACCTCGGGCATTTGTGTTTTGTTTTGTTATTCAATTCACAAAGTATTTTATTTATTTGTGTAGATAAAAAAAGTATATTTACAATCACAAAACTAAATGGAAACACAAAGTAGGCAAATGTAATTAAAATACTGGAGGCGGGCAGCCCTATCGCATGTTTACGTACCGCGCGGCTGTAGGCATTTATTTCTAAGATATGGCTTAGTTATTCTACCGTCTACCGTGGTACAGTCATCTCAACGGTTGATTTTAATTTCCCTACCGTACATATTTCTTAGGTAACCAATTCAGAGATTAATAATATAGAAATAAATAACAACGTGGGATGGGGATGTCCTAAATATAATTATTTCATAAACGTTTAAAGGACTCGTGAAAAACTACTTCCTGTTTAGATTGAAAAGAAAGGATTATCATAGTAGAAAACTCCCTCTAGTTTCAGTAGTTCGGTTGTTAGTCCGGTTGACCGAACTACTGAAACTTTCAGTTGCGATAGTTCGGTTCTAACAAAGCACCGAACTACTGAAACTTAAATATGTACCCCTTTAGCTATAGCTACAAGTACAGGTGATACACAAAGTCGCTCTTTTTACGAATGTTCTCAGATCATATGCTATAGCCAAAACTGTTCAAGACATTATGTAAGGTCAAAAAGCCAAGACCCTCCCATAAAAACATCCCTCAATAATTATTAATTAGATACAGAATGATGAGAGATGAAATGATGAACAAAAGTTAATATGCTGTAACTAAACCGAGTTACCGAGTTACATAAAAATTCGAATTCAATCTCGGACTGCATTTGTAGAAAAATCGTTTATCAATTACTTTTCGTGATAGGTTTTTCCAATACCAACTAGTTTCAACGATAGCCGCGGCATAAAACCAAACGCGCCTCTTCCCAAAGTGATTTAGTCATTGTCCTTTACTATGAAGCTTTGAATCTAAGGTGCAGTTAACGTTACTATCACCAAAGACAGCACAAAGCTTAGCCGGGCATGTTATCCACTTACCAATGTAGTAAGCCAGTTAGTACTATCGTCTTGCCTTGACAGCGTAACCAGAAACCTCTTGTGCTATTTCTCACAGTGACATGGAAATTGGAGACTAACCTTGGAGATTTGTTCCTGTCACACACAAATTCACACAATTGAATATGGTCGAATAAGAATATCTACTAACTTTATTGGTTTCATCATAATGTTTATCGATACAAAAATATGACCCTCCTTATGGGCTTTGCCGCAGTCGGATAGAACGAAATGACTGTCAAACTGTGTTTTTTTGAGGTAGCAAGAACCTGGAGCTTATCATTCTCAAGATGAAAAGCTCCTCCAGCTCCTCCTCTACATAAGTTAAGTGGCCCAACCTTAGCGTGCCCTTGAAAATAATACAGCCTTCAAAGTTTTTGACAGCCTCTTATCCTACAAGTAAAGGCACTAAAACTTACACATCTCCAACTAACACGTATTTGTCGTGAAGGTGATTCTGTAGTGACGGATGGCTGCCCCTCCCGACGTATTTCAACCCCCTCACGCCGCTCCGGTCCTTTCCACCGCTGTCGGGAAGATTTACGAGCCGTCTGACGGAAAAAATGTGGACTCTCTAAAGATTTCACTGGTTTTTATTCGTGCCATATATTTTGAGAGAAATGACGCGTTGTAAGCTCGATGACTCGCGATTTATCCGGACGATTTCCTGATAGTTTTTATTGGTGCCTTGAGTATTGGTTTACTGTTTGTCTTGGTTTCTGAAAGGACTGAATGTGTAGTTATTGACTTTTGGTAAAAATTGTCTTCACGAACGACGATAACATACATCCGATTGAGCCTGGGTCTGCTACCAACCTCACTGAAAAAATCTTTCATGAGCAGCTGCACGCTATCGTAGTTCACTCTGTTCAAAGAAGATTAACAGTATGAGCTTTCAAATAAAAGTATTTAAATCATCGTTTTTCATACTTTCCTTTTAGGTATTACCTGCAAGAGTTTGTCTTGTGAACCACGGGCAAGGTAAATAAGAAAAAGTAATTAAAAATACTTTTTTATTGCGCAGAACTTTTTCAGTTTTACTTTTTATTATGACAAATGGCTACAATTTCCTCTTTACTTTAGGTGTTTCAGGTGGTAGGTAATATAAATGAACCGTTTTTCATGTTGGATTTGGCTCTTGGCTTGAGTTTCAGTATTATTTTAATGCAGTTAACTTAGCCAGAATGTCTCGTAAAAAGAAATTAAAAACAAATTCTCTCTATTTTGAGGTTATTTAATGAAACCTTGGATATTTTCAAGACAGATAAATCGTCAAAAATATGAGATAGTGGCGAGTTGCTTCCATATAGTTGTGGTCAGAGCAGTTCATCAACCATCTCATAAAGCGGCTGTCAGAAAATAACAAGTGTAAATAAAAATAAGTTTTCAGTAGAAAAACAAGGGTGTACGCGATGTGTCAGCGGGCTGGCCGTATTTTATGAAGGAAGTTGGTTCATCGCACTATAAATCAGACGGACGCCTCGGGAAAATGGGGTACAGGATCCGGGGACACCGGGAGTTCAGGGGTAATTTTATACCCGTTAAAGAATGTTTTTGGTTCTTGGTTTAAGTGGTGGCGGTGAAGGGGTTATACGACGAATATTATAGTGAGAGTCAATAAAATACATACCTGTAAAATAAATAAATAACGCGAGGAATTTGACTGCTTATCATGAATAAAATCGTTTTTCGCTTGTAAAAAACTGGGTCGGAGACAATGTGGAACGGACCGCAATTTTTTAACTATTAACCTGCCCGAAAATAAAATCCGTAAATCATACATATTCATACAACCCTCTTGAAGGCATTCGACCAACAAACAAGGTTACAGAAACACAAATCAAAACAAGAAGAAAACCTTTCTAAATATTAAATCGCATACATTATTAAGGGTGCTCGCACATTGTGCCGTATTGCTCGCCCGGGTGATATATCGTAGGGAGGGCCGCTAGGAATCACACGCTGACAAATTCATTCTCCTCTTGACACCTTGCTCTGTATATTTTCACCCCCTACAAGTGGGGGGATTGTCTTGCTAATCTCTGTAACAGCATGAATTTTTCATGCGTAATGTGCCTCTCAGCTTTTTGTGACACATCGTAGTTTGGCGTTCCTCTTTTGTTTTTTTTTCTTGTATTTTTTGTGGGAAAGTATCTGGGGGTTGAATTAGGTGTGACCTTGCAGTAATTTGTAGTTGTTTTTTTATATGTAGTAAGACGTGGCGTTCTCTTTGCAAGGTTACGGATTGAAGATATCACTAACATATATTATATGGTGAAATTGTCTGATGTTGTCAAGCAAGCGTCATCAATACAAATTTTTCCTCATTGGGTCTAGCTAGACCCACTGTAAAATCATCTCACATAAGCTGTAGACTCAGCAAGTTGATACTACCTTCATATAATAAATATCCTTTAACTTTTCAAACATTCTTATTAGTTTTAAAATCGTCTGACCTCAAAGCTTCACAATCCTTGGGGAAATCAGAATCTTCGCATGTTTTCAGTAAACAATTAGTGGGATTTTACTTCCTATCCAACAGAGTAGCCTCTGGACGGACGCCTGTACAACACCCTCGGGATGAGATGGGATCCGGCACTCTATTCTATGCAGCATTAATTGTCTTACAGACATTTGCTGGTCATAGGCGTCACAGTGCGCTGCAATATGAATGTAGATGGGGCAAAAAAAAAAACCTATTTGGTCCGTCGTCAGATAATAAAAAAATATTAGACAAGTATTTCTTGCTTTATCATATTTAATAGAAAATGGTTTAGATAAAACGCAATAAAGTTGGGGAGTGGGGATTCGCTACGTCACAATTCAGTATAAACTCTACCGGGGAATGACGTCATTCCACATTTGAACTCAATGTGTTGCCGTTATCTTTTAATTACGTAAAAGAAGAAAAAATACGTATCAATTTTTTTTTTATTATCTACCTGAAGAACATTAAACAAAATTGTCTACATCTCTATGGGCGGTAATAGAGACATCTGTAATGTAGATATTGAGTAGGTATTAAAGGTAGCAAGCAGACCATAATAAAATACCATTTTGACTGGTTATTTTTCAACTTAAGGGAATAAGGGTGCGGATTAACACGGTTTTTCTCACGTGGTTAATTCAGGATTGCCTGGTTTTGGAACAGTTTTTTGGATTCAAACTTAGCTCTTATTTACCTGTAACACACATCCAGGCTAAAAACTTCTTGAGAAACTAAAGAAAAACGCTACTTTCACCACTATGATAACTCTCCACTACAGGTACCTAAACTTTTTGTACTATATAGACAACTTTCAGCTCCATGAAAAAAAACTATCTAAAAAAATAGGGCAGTATTCCAGCAACACAAGTTTCTTTATCATTCGTTCTCGGTCCCAGTCTTTATCATTCGTTCCCGGTCTTTATGATCGCATAAATTCACTTTTATCTTTATGAATATTCAGTCGGGCTGTTAACTGCGACGTTTCTTTGTTGTTTCTCTTTTATTTTATTTTATCTGTGGAATATGGTGTTAAAGATTTTTGGGTAAGCAGGTTAAGAGGTGGGTATAGACCGATCAAATAAAATCCGCAACTGTAAGTCCTGTTATATTAATGTCTGTTGAAGGCAAATTGAATCCTAACAACGTGAAGTTAGAAATGGGGAATAAATTGAGCATATTTTTTTTTCGGAATGTTCCAGACTTTTATCTAATAGAACAACATGGAGAAATATCGTGTGGCGGGCAACGACTACACCTGCGATTGGACACAGTTCATCGTCACCACGACCGCTCTGTCACGAGTGAAGCGAAGATGAAGAAGGTTTGACAGGTGTTGGTGTGTCTGATAGCTAAGCTCTTTGTAAAAGACTTCCGGAAAGCCTTAACCCACTAATATGAGACTAATACTTTTCTTGTTTCCATTGCCACCAACATTGATGTTTTCCATTTGATTTTATAATAAGCACACGCAAGCGTATTGTAAAATCAAATACACACATGCACACAAATGCACCTGAAACTACTAAGTTTCATGTGTTCAACACTAGCGGAAGAATTTTTGACAAATTCTCGTAATAAGTCTCTCAAAAACAAATCACAAATTGATTTTAAACATGATGCTGTCTTAGTTACATATCAAGAAGTATTGAAGTATCTTCTCAATATATTAATTTCGACCTATGTGAACCTCGTAATTTATCATTAAACTGAAAACATGACAAGAAATTAATTAAATGCCACATAAACAAAGCCTTAACAAAATACGACACAACTTAATCCAAGTTTCAAACTTCAACCACAAAAAACCGCTGAAAAAAAGACTCGCCAAAAATCACGCAAAGGAAAACTTTAGCGGGCATTAACAAGCCAAAGTCTATGTTGGAGTAATCCTCGTTCCACCCCGGGTGATGTATGGGCGACCCCTACCCTGCCCCTGCGACCTAACCCTATAACTCACCCTGAAAAGTAACCTCTGCGAGTGTTTTATTACCTGATGAAATGGCCCGCCTCTGAGAGCTGTGGCCTTTGTGAATTGGACAGTTTTCGACTGGGTCTGTAGCTTTGATGGCCTGTAGAAATGTTGTAGGATGCCGGATTTTGTATTTTTGTGTTTTTTAACGAACTGAATTTGATGAATTAGATTGGTTAAACATTTGCATGGCCTTCATAAGTATTTATTATCTTATAGCATAATCTATGACGATAATACTGGCATAAAAACTTCACTAAGTAATAACCAAGCGACGTTCTATAATCATAAATTATTTGAGCATAAACATGAGGATGATAACGCCTGTTAAAATTCACTTAGCAATATTTTAAGCGCCTACAAAAAAAGAAGAAGCAATAACTTGGCGTTTATCGCCTTGCTATCACTTTTAAGGCGAGTATACTTTTATTTTAATGCTTTTTAAGTACACTTAAATGTAGCGTTGTGAGCTTAGGGGACTAAAAATTATTCTTATTTTTTTAATGTCTAGTTTTTTTTTTTTGCTATTAAATGAATTTCCCAGTCTTTGATCAATAAATAGCTGTCTATCTACTAATCTATTCCACTTCAAGTCTGTCACAGTAATAATTAAAATGTTAATAAATAATGACAAAATAATACACTGTAGAACACCATCACCTTTGATTATATTTAATTGAGACATAATAACAAGAAAATTACTTTTAACTAGCGGTACTTAGAAATTGTATGTTTCAAACGATCGGTCATATTGTTCTGTCAATTATGTTGATTTCTGAATCGGGACTTGGAATATTAATTTAGGTACCTATTCTTTGTTTTACGCAAAATGCATTGTAGGATAATCATGTACTAATTAGGTAGTTATTTCTTTACTTAGCACTGTTTAGGAAGAGTAGTGTTGAGATTACAGTAAAAACATCAAAACTGATTTAAATTGTGTATTTTTTTTTTTTTCTTAACATTTTGTAAACTTAACAGGTTAACCCAAGGCGTCTAAAAACAATTTACATTTTCGTAATATACGCGTACAGTTACAATTTGTGCTCAACATATTATTATTATTAGATACTCATGCTTAACTACTAACTAATAATGAATACAGCTTAGCCTAGTTTCGTACATATTATGAGTTAACTTGTATAACAGTGTGTGAGGTGTAGTAGGTACCTTCTAATAGAAGAGAGGATTTAGTTTGTCTTACGCAGAAAAACTTTGAAGTCTAGTTTGAGAAAGTATTTATGTTAAGAGACCTAAATATCCAAGTGGCTAATTTTTGACTTGTCAAAAAGAAGTTACAAGTAGGTTAGTATTGAGATACCAAAAGCGTGGATTCCTGAAGAAAATAACCATAAAAATACCCCAATGGTTATACAATAAATCCTGAAGATATCCAAATCGTAAGTCAAATCCTCCGATACCTCACCTCTTGTATAGCCCCGCTACAAAATCGATTGTACAATTTGTAGTGATAATTTGACGGTAATTAGTGACAAAAGGAATTGTTTCGTTTCTATTCGAGTAATAATGGTAGCTTTGACGAGCGTGTCATGCCGATAATTGAGTTTTAATAGAGAGGTGAGCTGACAGTAATTATAGTGCTCCTATTGATATGGACTGGGCTACAGATATGGATAGTGTATTGGTACCAAAGTACTTTTAACGTCAGTAGGTAGGTAAAAAACATGGCTGAAATGATGATGATGATAATCATAGTAACCATTCGATATCCGTGATAGTAACAGATACTGAACCATCAATATTTTGAGCAGACTTCGATGCGACCATAATACGTAACCTACTTTCTCATCGAATCGCAGTTGCGTCTAAAAACTAACGTCTAAAAAAGATAGGCAACGGCGTAATCTTCCAGCCAGTTTCTCAAGCGATGTAATTATCACCATTTTCCCGTATATTGGAGCGTTCATTAGGAGGCCTAAGTCCAGCAGTTGATGAATAGCCTGGCGTTTGTGCATCTGAAGTTTTTACTGTCAAAGAAAAACAAAGTGGTTTTCAAGACCACACAGCAAGCAAGGAAAACAAAACACTTATAACATTTTAAGGCCTCTAATATCGACCTCCTAAGGGAATAAAATAAACATAAAATAAATCTTACAAAAACGTCTCCTGTTGCGTAGTGATGTAGAATAAACGATACGATGTATTGGATAATGGAAAATAATGGTAAATCTTACTAATCCTAACCAGCTCAACATACATTGAACTGTGAGTAAAAACTTCGTCTGTCTGTTCATCATCTCCTCAGTAAGTGTCTTGGATCCAGGGTGTCTCTTACCACCTATATGCCGAGACCACAGTATAGTTTTACTCATTGGGAGTATGGGACTATCAATATACCTTCTACTTTTTTTTGTATGTTGCAGTGCGTAATAATTATACTAGACTCTACATTAAATTTTTAATAGCCCAGTCCATAATATAACCTTCTTTTCAATCTATCTGTTTCTTTTGGCTACTTTTGTGGAAACAAACCTTGAATGTACCAAACTGACAAATCAACGAAACTGTCGAATTAAATAAACTGACGACTGAGGGAAACTGACCAGTGACACGCGGACTCATGCGTTCAGAATATTGGGATAACTTATAAGCTTTTTAGTCTGACGCATGGTTATTGAAATAGAATATTAAAAGCAGACAAAGCCACAGGGTAAAGCAAGCAATAAATAATGGTAATTATACATAATTTATAGCTAATATATACCATCAGTCTGGTAGCCTGTCAGTAAAGATGGATGTGGTCTTGTGTATTGTATTACCATATAGTTTGTGGCACTTTGCATGCGAGCCTGCTCTTAATTGGTACTTGATGGTACTTTATTTGCAAGGCTATGTGATCGCATGTTTTTGTGGGGCAACGCACATAGAATCACGCTCTTTTGATGGGTTCTGCTGTAGTGGAACTGAATTCCAAAGTGCTGATTAGGAGCTTTTTGGTATTAGGAAATCGTTTTGTTTTTTTAGACATGTCGTAATGAACAAGCTTGGCAGACTGATTTATGAGCAATATGAAGGCATTTTTGTGGTCAGTTCCTGTAATTTACTGACTGTTGCTGGCTTAGCTAACGGTTCGTTATTCTACGAGTCGTAATATGAAAGTGTTTACTGACTGTTACTACACACAAGGCAAGAGTCTCCTTTTGTGCATAGAAAGTACTTGCATTGATTTGCCACACGTTGCTCTCTAGGCGATGTTGATTCCAGTGTATTACGTCCAAGTTTCCTCACGATGTCTTTCTTCACCATGGTTTAAGGATCAAAATCTGAAAGTACAAGAAGTTATTTATCTCTAGCCCGACAGACGTGCTGTCAAAAAATTATTAAAAAAAAAGCCCGTATGAGTACGTTCAAATCCCGCATTTGAAAATTTTCCGGGTCTTTTTTCCAGTTTTTCTTTCCTTAAATACCTACGAGTAATTCGGACTATAACGAACAGTTTCAAACAAAAATAGCCAAATCGGTCAAGCCGTTCTCAAGTAATGTGCTTACCAACAAACAGTTGTATTATTTTTATTTATATAGATGTACTACGACTATGACTACCTTCAACTAGATGAAGTGAGTTTATTTATTGGATAAAAAAATACCATTGAGTGCAAATACCCTTACACCTCGTTGCTCCACACAAATAAATTAACTCTTTGTCAGAAATCAATTTCACGCATCAGCTATTAGATGGTAAAGCTGATAACAAATTAGATTAGCACATTATTTCAGTACTGTGACGATCACAATAGTGATGCGAGGAGTATAAGTTGTGTGCGGATCCCAAATAAGCGGGCAGTGTGGCGTAGCGTAGCGACTAGCGTAGTGCTACGCGGTTTGCTACGGATTCTACTTTCATGTTTGTTATTTTTCAGGTAGGATTTTTCATTTTTGTTTCTGGGCTGGTTTGGTATTTTCAGATAGGTCTTTAAATAGTGTGTTTGATGTAAGTTCGATCAGAAATTAAACACTACTCAATTTTGTTAAGGAAAGGACATCATTCAAATCGTACCCAAAAATTAAAGTGCCGGCCAGAAAAAAATAATGCTTTTTTCTTATGGAAAATAACGTCCTGAGCATTTTTTTATATTACAACGAAAGTCTACAATTAACCCCCTGGCCTGGATTAATTATTTGAGTTTGAAAGTAGGTACCAAAAATTATGTTTTGCCAACAATATTTTGGACATTCGTTTAAAGACGCAAGCATTTAGTGCCCATTGCAGAAATAGACATGAGAATTGAGCGTTACGTATAGTAAGGTATGATAAGTATTAAAAAAATTACGAGAAAAAAATTGAGGGAAATGTTTTTCTTTTACAATAGCAGGCAGACTCGAGGGTAAAACGCCACAGGCGGGCAGAGGTGTGGTGGTACTCTTCTTTGAAAAGGGCAACAATGCCCTGCTTAAGAATTATTGGCCCATCGCACTTCTGAACCATGTCTACAAGCTATTTTCAAGAGTCATCACGAACCGTCTCGCGCGCAAGTTTGACGACTTCCAGCCTCCCGAATAAGCGGGATTCTGTAAAGGCTTTAGCACCTTAGACCACATACATACTCTGCGGCAGGCTATACAGAAGGTTGAAGAGTATGACCTGCCTCTCTGCATAGCGATTGTGGACTACAAGAAAGCCTTCGATTCGATCGAGACTTAGGCTGTACTATAGTGTCTTCAACGGTGCCAGGTGCACTTTCGGTAAACCAAGGTGCTGCAGTGTCCATATGAAAACACTACTACTATGTCGTTCCGACTCCAGGACCAGACCTCGAAAATTATCCTTCTGCAGCGAGATGAGCTGAGACAGAGAGACGTTATCTCTCCCAAACTGTTCACCGCTGGATTGGAGGTTTTCAAGGTTCTGGACAGGAAAGGCGTAGCAATCAACTTCAATGGCAACTACGTCACTTACCTTCGGTTTGCCGACGATATAGTAGTCATGATGGCTAGATAGTCTCAGCCGTGACTACTATATCGGAGGACCAGTACAATGCTCGATGACCTCAGTAGAGCTTCCGAAAGAGAAAGTCTTAAAACGAACATAGATAAAACTAAGTTCATGTCAAATGGCCCTAATAAAGATCGAAGACTTTACAATCGAAGTTATGGACGACTACGTTAACCTAGGACAAACTGTCCAGTTAGGTAGGTCCAATTTCGAGGTCAATCGTGGAATTCGAATCCTTGGCTGGGCGGTTTTCGGGAACCTACTCTTTATCTTCTCTTCTCACATGTTGCCAGTGATGACCTATGGAACTGAAACGTGGTCGCTTACAACGGGCTTCGTTAGAACGCTGAAAGTCACCCAAAGGGCAATGGAGAGGGCTATGCTTGGAGATTCATTGACGACGTGATCGAATTAGAAATGAAGAGATCGGTAGGAGAACCAAGGCAACCGACATAACCCGAAGAATTGCTAGACTTATATGGCAGTGGGCAGCCCACATTGCTCGCAGAAAAGATAGCCGATGGGTATAGGTCCGAAACGTTCTGGAGTGGCAACCACGTACCGGAAGACGAAGCGTGGAGGTTCAAGGTGGAGATTCTTACGGTCTTCAGCAAGCCAATGATTTAGTGAAGACCGCAGGAATCCGCTGGATACGAGAATCACAGAACCAGTCGAAGTGGCGATATTTGGGGGAGGCCTATGTTCAACAGTGGAAATCTTCCAGCTGAAATTATGATGATGAAGATGAAATGATGATGATGAAGGTTGTTTCTCGTTTTAAACATTATTGTAATACTCAAAATAAGATTTTTAATATTTTCTTTTTCAAACTTAAATAGCAGCGGAAGGGTTAATTGTATACTTTCATTGTAGTAGTAAAAAATGTTAAGGGTGTTATTTTCCATAAGAATACCATGTTTTTTTTTTCTGGCCGGCACTTTAGTTTTTGGGTACAAAATGTTCGACACTTGAATGATGTCCTTTTATGCAATAACAACCTAATCTTTTTTTTCACCTAAACTTCACTTTTCAAATAAACCATTCTTCAATCATGGACTTTGCTAATCGACAGTTGTGACGGCCATCTTTGAAGTGACAAGCGTCCACCGCAATCTTTCTTCCACTCTTTATCCGTCAGTAATACCACTTTCAATGACGTAATCCGTTTCCTACTTACCATACTAAAAGAAGATTCGCCCTTTATCTACTACTTACTTTCTTTCAGTAACAAGTTGGTTTGCCATCTGCTGCTCATGATCACCGCTAATTCTATGGCGTCCTAATCCGTCTATTGTCAGCGCAGCAGTTAGTAAGTGGAAACCTTGTATTATTGTGTGTAGGTAGTGTGATAACATCTCGGAGCTTCATACACGTTTGTGTGAAAGGGCAGGAAATGTCGTATTACTCGTTGTTTGTCGTATTTGGTGGTGGCGCGGCCCTAAATACTAGGTAATAGGTCTTTTTGGAGACCAGGAGACGAGTTGTAGATCGTAGGTTCAAACCCAAACAGGTACTTTACTTTGTGTAAATTATTTCATCACCACTGCTCTCAAAACGGTCAAGGAAAACATCGTGACAAAACATGTCGTAGAACCAAAAAAATCGAAGACATGTGACATCTACCAACCCGCACTGAGCCCGCGTGGTGGATTACGGTCCACTCCCTCTCATCGAGGAGGAGTGTGTTCCAATAGTGGGAACATTATAATCTGAATATGAGGTCTTTTTGGTTGGTGATATATCTTTATTTGGTAGGAATATATGTGACCTAAATAAGTAGGTTCAGAAGTATCTTTATTGCATACATCTCTACAAAAATCAGGAAGTCTAATCAGCCTAAAATTGTTATCAAGTTTTAAAATCGGCTAGATAGCTGTAGAATCGACTTTCCTAAATTTTTTTTCATAATAATTCTATCAAAATGGTATCAGGATTTTTAACATTTCAGTGACTTTAAAAAATCTTAAAATGAAAGCCTTGAAACCTTTTGAAGTAAAGGGGTTAGTGGATGTAAGGGGATGTAAGGACTTCATGCACTTAGAGGAAACATTAAATACTCGGCAGCCTGAGAGCTGCATGAGTCCCGGAATTATGAGAGGTTTTTACGCATTTGTTTTCCTCATGCTATATCTATCTACCTATTCAAAACACAAATTCTAGAAAACATTACATAAGGAACAACATAAAAAAAAAAAAAATTGTGCCCCTAATTCCGTATCAGAGCAGAAGAAATAATATTACAGTTATTCAGTAATAAAAATAACGTAATGATAACATCAACCGGAATTGAATAAAACATTATTGCACAACCGGATTTTTCTTTCAACTAAAATTGAACCCAACATCGCTGTATAAATACAACACCCTCTTTTCAAAAAGGATTAGGGCTGTCTCACAATGCCATGTATTGTCAAAGAAATCTTTTCGCCGTTGACGAGTGATAATTACGCGGCTGAATGCCGCTTGACAGCTCACTGACGTGTACGAGACTTTGTTATTGTTACTGAGTTGACAACCTTGATTTTGGTCCCCCAAAATATTCAATATCAACCTTATATAATACCACAGAAGGTTGATAATTAAATGAAAAATATTTGAGCGATTGTAAAGCTAGGGTTGTACGTCACAAAATACGCTTGTTTGGTTATCGGTTCCGATCTTAACCCGCAACTGATGTAATCGCACTAATTTATAAACGTGATATATTTTTTTTTTATTGAGGCGTTTTTGTTTTTGTGCTGTTTAAGGTTATGTTGTTATTATAATAGGGTCGTACTGGAGCGATGCGAAGCTTTAAGATGCTTTAAATAATAATAGTTAAGGCAATCTAGTTATCGATTACTCCAGCCTATTAGGTATCTGGTCAACAAACATTCACGGTACTGAGGATTTTTCAGGCACGTATTAAAATTTTTGATACCGTACTGCAATGGAGTAAGTTATACATATTTTTTGTTTCTGTCTTTGTTTTTTATTTTAATCACCTTTATTCTACGATTTTTGTACATCATTTTATAGCTTGTCATCGCCTCGCTTTTGTTAAGCACAGTACAAAAGCTTGCATGTCACAAAATATGGTATTAAAAGTCGCAATGAAGGGAATATAAATGTTGTAATTAATAAAAGAACATAACTCACGAACGTTTACCTAACTATGTGTTTTTGTAATTTGCATAAGAATAAACAAAATATTTTTTTTAAAATTACGTAAGTACATAATTTGAATTATTATTTTAATGTGTAGAAAAATAAATAAGTATGTTATAGGTTAGTAATTAGCTGCAGAAAGGTTTGATGGTTTGAATTTTATAGAAAATTAATGAATAATTTCGATAGATTAAGTATATTAGTTGTTATTGTTATTTCAGGTGATTTTATGGCAGACTCCAAAAGGATACGTGAAATTTTTCTATAATAGAAATTGTGTTCAAGCAAAACCACATATTTTTTGCATAACGGGCTATTGTTACAAAGTGAGCACTCAAATCCGTCACATTTCTATTAAAATCGAATAACATACTTCTCAGATGATACAATTCACGTTGTAATTCCATTTTATCTCATATTCACAAAAAAATCATCATTGCACAAGTACCTAAACTCCAAAAACCAGAAAAAAATCATTCCCATTATGCCAGAGGCTTATTAGAAGCACGAAAATCCTATTTGTAAACACGTAATCTGAGGATATCGGCTCAAATGACCATCACTGTCTGTCCACAGGCTTATGATGAACCAACTTACATCATAAACCCCAAAATAATCTGTCATGTTCTACAGCTGGCTGGTAATAAGGTTGAGTTTCCTGTGGCAAGGAGTTTCGCAAGTGAAAATGTAAATTGGTTCTTTAGGAATAAATGCCATGTCAAGTAATCTGTGACGAGTGACAATAGGAGAGTCGTATGACGTCACATTGTATTGATAGGGGGTGGGCACATAATAGAGTGTTTAGTAGCCAATATGGAGTACGCTTATTGTATGGGTGTTAGGCAAATATGAAATTCTGGGTACTTTTTTAGGTCTGGTTGTGTATAAGATGCGGTTGCTATGCTATAATATGCAGCTTTTCCTTGTTGAAAGGATTTGTTAAAAAAAATGAAGGACCAATTGAAAATGGTCTAATAGCTGTCTATCTATCACTGATCTTGAATTAAATACTTTTCCATACTTCTTTGTTCATGAAGCATGTGAGTCGTACTTTAATAAAAACTGGCTAACTGTTATGATTGACCAGTTAGGATAATGCTGCACTTCCTATAATTTATACCGAAATATTCTCCGAAATATAAAATAGCTATAATTCTTCAAATAATTTCTTCTTAAAACTCATTATCGTATCATCATGATACCCTTAATTTAAATAACATAACTTTTAGGGTCTCCTGTCAAATTATACAATTTTCTGGTGTAGTTTTAACATTAAAAAGGTAGCCTTAATCATATTTATTATAGTCACGCAATGTGTAAATCAACCGAAATGAATGACCTTCTTTCGGCACTTTACAACCAAATTTTTTATTTTGATTAACTTATGTTTTTGCCCATTTACGCCTTGGGTGATTGAAATGTATTTCTTTATTAAAGTAATTTGTTTTTTGATGACTTTAGATTACTGAAGTTGTCATTATTTATGACAACTTCAGTAATCTGTATCATGTAAACATTGCTACTAAAGATACAATGTTTTACATGTATATTTTTTTGTTGAATTCTTTATTGGAAAGTCCTCTTACTCTCTCGTTTCGTCTGTTTTCGACAGTATCGCCGATGATGATCTCATTTTTTACCCGACTTCGGCGAAGCAAAAAGGAGGGTTATGATTTTGACCGGTATGTATGTATGTAAGTATGTATGTATGTATGTATGTATGTATGTATGTATGTATGTATGTATGTATGTTCATCTGTAACCTCATAACTTCTAAACCACTGATCATAATTTGTCAAATGAGGTATCGTTGGAAGTGTCCCGATTGTCCGCTGGTTATAGGCTATGTGACATTACATTTAATTCAATATGGCGCCCTCTAGAGGACATAAAGTGACGAGCGAAAAAAAATATTATTTTTAATCATACCATGTTTGGTATCAAATGAAAGAGCTTAACGAGCACATTACAAATATGTGTTTATATCATATTTTCAAAGTAAATAAATATGTTTAAATTGTTAAAAACATGCAAAAGTGAGACTGTGCTACGTACGGCGCGGCTGTAAAATTAATACCTATTATACAATTAAACCTATACAAAAAAAGGAAAAATATTTCGGACAGAAATCAAGACATAGGTACAAAAATTATCAAAGAAAAGCCGTAGTCGCATGCCATTATAATTTTGAAGCCGACAGGCATGCGACTACGGCTTTCATATGACTTTCTTTGATCATTTTTGTACCTATGTCTTGATTTCTGTCCGAAATATTTTCTTGTTTCGTACATTTTAGAGCGTGATTTTTCAGTAGTCGGGTTTTAGTTTTTAAACTTGCTTTTTATAGCAATAAATATTTTGATGAGTAAGTAACCCTCCACATTTTTGCATCGCGGAAGTGAACTCTCTTCTTTGTAAATTTTTCGCAGTTTAACATATCTGTTTTTGAG
Organism: Conistra vaccinii; assembly: GCA_948150665.1. Taxonomy (NCBI): domain Eukaryota; kingdom Metazoa; phylum Arthropoda; class Insecta; order Lepidoptera; family Noctuidae; genus Conistra; species Conistra vaccinii. The sequence goes on along the minus strand of OX411318.1, from coordinate 2,369,750 downwards.
AACATTTCTTAGTAAACAAATTTCATGCCTAGGACATAATTTTTTCAGGCGATGTCATGTTGCAGCTGATCTGAAATAAATTACGTCCATTTATGATGAAACTTGCGTTATAATGACACAATCATCAATTTCACTCCATTGTGTCGTTTGGCACAACTAGGTATCATCCATTACACTTTATTTGATGAGAATTTATCAAAGAAAGGACAGAACGTAAGCACTCGTAATGGAGGAATGTCCTTATTAAATACGCACAGCTAAGTAAGACATCATTTGCGGGCACCTATACAAACAAAACTCGTTAAACTAGTTAATAGAAAATATATTTAAAAAACCAGTATACAAGGTGCAATTAAAATAACAGAAAACCTCATACTGGCTCGTAATAATGATGAATAGGTACTATTCATCATTATGAATAACTTAGAAAAACAAAAATCTATTGCTACCTCGAAACAAATTTGCAAAAGTCGAAAAAATTTAGGGAACAGCAATTTTTTTTTCGAGATCCTGTAAAAATTGTTCATCACGATGAGTAAAAGGAGGTTTTTTGAACCACCTTACGTTCCCGGTCTACGTTACATTATTGCCCCTTTGGTCTTGTGGTCGTAAGCGCAACTGCTGAGCGTGGGGTTCGATTCCCGGGTCGATCAAAGTGTTATTGGGTTTTTCCATTAGGAATTTCTTAGTAGCAGCACGCAGTTTGGAAGTTGCCGGTGTGATACGTTGCGCACGTTAAGCCGTTGGTCCTGCGCCTGATCTCTCTCCGGTCGTGTCGGATTGCCGTCCTATCGGACTATGAAAGTGACGAAAGAGAGAGTGCACCTGTGCACACCTGTGTCTGCGCATACACTCATGCACTATAATATCTCCCGTGCCGAAAGTTAGTCTCCGTTTAGATTGGCCGCCGTGGTCGAAATACTCGGTCTGGATGACTACATAAGTTACGTTTACGTTCGTAAGTTCATGTTACCTACGTTTGTGTTGAGCTTAACGACGATAAATCATAAACATATATTATCGCGTTAAATAGTTAGCCAGTCACCAAACCAAATAAACGTGAATGCTTTATTTTATCTCCACCGTTCCCCACTGGATCCCAGCCCCATTCCCAAACCGACATTGTCCAAATATCGGCTTCCAGTCCCTTTGTTCGGCAGTCGCAACACTCACAATTCTTTTGAGGATGTCTGTTATTGGCAGCATTATACTCATTTGTAATACTACTCGCGTGTTTGAGGGCGTTACTCAGTACTTTATTATAACTGTTGAATTGAATGGAAATATGAGTTGACTGAAGTGGGTCTGATGTGAGGTTAAATTGGCTTTGTGAGATTAGAGCAGCTGTTGTGTGTGATGACAAAAGAATGATTGAGTGACGACTGCATTTTAGGTGGAATCAATGGATGGAATTTGTTATTCTCGGACCATAGACAACTAAAGTGCATCAATGTTGAATGTCTAAAATATTTTTGTGCATACTCAAAAAGGCTGGATACATGCATGTGTTTGAATGTAAAGAAATACATAATGGTCCTAGACGTAGCATCAACAAGAACATAGCCGTCAAGAGAATCCGTTCCTGACATATGTCAGTTGGACAATTTCTAGTAGTAATAAGGATCAAATTCGCAAAACACTTTCATTAGTATGAAACAGACAAGTGTCAAGCACGCATTGGCTGCGTTCCGAGTTACGCTGTAATCGATTTGATCGTGCTAACACCCGCTCCGAATTACCGTGAGCGCGATAACGATGTCCCGTGAATCGTCATAAATGACGTCATGACAGGCGCCATCTTGCGATAACGCCAACCATGCCATAAATCTATATCACCGTGAGCGCTGTCAAAAATGACAAATACACAACACTTTAAAGATATTATATCTTTGAACTAACGGGGCATTTCCGAAATTGTGCTTCTGGCAACTGTCGCCACCTAACCAAAGAAGAAGAAGAAATTAGTGGATTATACACAAAAAAATATGTTATAAGTTTTGACGTTGAGCGAGCACTGTGAGTGCAATAATGAGCGTTCCGAATTGTTGACAGCTCTCAGCTGTCATAATCGTCTTATCTAAATCGGAACGCAAAATAATTATGGGAGCGCTGTGATCGATTATGGCATAATACGGAATGCGGCCATTCTCTCAAGCTCTCAACGCCTGCCAGAGAGAAGATCTAATGGGCCCAGCATATGAATAAGTCCTATCCACGGAGTATAGAAACAAGGTCCTGTACCATTAACAAAAGCGGTCTGAGGATGAGGAGTTTGACAATTGGCTGAGTGTGAAGACAAAAATATTTTTTGTACTTAACTCTTGATTATACACCATCATTAAATGTAAAATAAAAACGTACACTGTTACTTTATAAACACCACATTGAAAACTAACAACCCTATATTTACCCGACGTCAATCAAATAACTATTATTCAATACCAAATTATTTCCATAAATATTAAAACACAGAACCAGACAGAAACCTCAATGATGAATAGTTACGGCCTCTGATTGGCCTCAATCACTCAAAACACAAGAAAAAACATAAAGGAATCGATCAAAAATTATTATAACAAGCCGTTTTATCGTTCTAGGCACAAATTAGGAGTATAACCAACGTTTAGCGGTTACTGCCGTGTTATTTAGACCCATTTTAATTACGTTTAATGTATACCGTTTAGACATAACTACGGGTAGTTGGGCGACGAGGAAAAAAGAAGGAAATTATAGGTTGTATGTAGGTTAGAGTGCAATGTTCTGTGGCGCCGATTTAGATGGATGGCTGAAAAACTTGGTATGATTAAAGTGTTTTTTGCATGCCTTAACAATGTTATATCGATCGCAAAAAAAGCTTCTGGTTTTGGCACTAAGGGCTGATTGCATCAGCGAAACTGAACGCGATCAGCTGGTCTAAACCGAGTTCAAGAGCTGTCAGTGCCAAAATTCCAAAAAAAATACACTGGCAGCTCTTAGTGCGGATTTCACGAATGAAATTGAACGCGTTCAGCACATCTAAACGCGTTCAAGAGCTGTCAGCGTACAATATTCCATAAGAGTTTTGACACTGACAGCTCTTGAAAGCGTTTTAGAAATGCTGATCGCGTTCAGTTTCGTTGTTGAAATTAGCCTTTGTTCAATTTCAACATCATTTGGTTCTAAATAACTTAACGTTGACTCTTTTATCAACTGTATGCCTGTTCCCAGGCAAGGCTGAGGATGCCAAACGTTGCGCGGAAACAAGGGGAGTCCATCGCTTGAGTTTTATGTTAAGTTCGTTTCAAATCTTTCTTAAGCTTTCAGATCTGTATTTCTTCCCCCAGTCCTCAGCATCCAGCGGCAAAGTTAAGAAGGAAAGAAATTCGAGAAGACAAGAACTGAAGAAGTTCGGAATCGATTCGCTCAGAAAGCCCAATGATGTTCTACATAATTATGTGGCCTTGTGGCAGTGCTGACCCAGTGGTAACGGCCCCGACTTACGAGTTGTAGGTTGTAGGTTTGAACCCAGACAAGCGCTTTACTTTCTGTAAATAATTTCATCCCCACTGCTCTCAAAACGGCGAATCCGTAGTGGGCCCGCGTGGTAGATTACAGACCAGTCCTTCTCGAAGCAGTGGGAACATTATAGGCTGATTTGTATGTGGCAAGGTCTAGCGCGGTTCGAAAAAAATGCGGGGCAGTCTTTGGGGACTGCCGACAGTAGTGAAAACAAGCGTGCGGTGACGATGGCGCGAGTTTCACTTTTTGTTCACCCAAAAGGTACACATATATACACAGTACACATAATATAGCCAATGGAAAGCGTTCGGTGACGATGACGCGCGTTCCATAATTTTTGTTCACCCGAAAAGTGGTCAACGCGCCTAAAGAACTTTTCACTTCATAGGGTACTCCAACTTGGTCGCTTACGAGTTGTTACGTAAATACATGGCCATCCTCTTTGTATTATCACATGCTTCACAAAAATATCCACCTCTACTGTCACGACGAACTACGGTTTACAGGATTGCACCTAATTTGCAATGAAAACCAATCGATGTAGTGCTGGGGGCAATTCTTTGCAAGTCAAATAGGACGGTGGTTAGAGGCGACTCTGCCGAGTGATTTTATGCTAATATCTCACGTTTATTATGCAAAACCGGGACGCTGTAGGGATGTATCCTGAAGTGGGGTGGTATCGATAGGTTTGGGAATAATGTTTAATTTTTATGACTTATATGAGCTCTACATCACGCCGTAATCATCTATCAGCCTGTTAAACGTTGTGATTATGGTCTTTACCTTAGGTCGTTTATTTTAGCGGTCATTGGAATAATTTCTTCGCCAGTCCCTCCCCACGTCCAACGCTCTTGGGTTTTTGAATTCAAAGTAATAGTTATATTTAAGAATAGCATGGATTTTACTAAAAAATCACAATGAGTTAGTTGGAACTGGCCGATAGTGGTAGTGATTCTTCTTCTACCATTATTTATAACTTTGGGCTACTTCAAATGCTATCGTATGCTTCTCATGATAGCAAACCATTTCAACCTTAGTACGGTAGCTACGCATCCCATCAAGCTTGTTGTAACGGCCCCGCTGCCACCAGGTGGCGCACGGCGGACCTACTGTAGCCATGCCTCTGCGCAAGCCAGTTTTTTGAAAATCAGAATCATCAGATATCGCATGGCGGACGTATCGCTTTTTCAGATATTCAGATTTATTCAGAGAAAAAAAACAGTTTATCAAATACCAGGCCTTTTTTTTTTTTTTTGGTTGGGATATCATCAAATAACTTCTTCCGCTCTGGGCGGAGCGGAAGGGCGTGTCAGACTCTTACTGACGAAAAGCCACCCGTGTTCCTTCAGTTGCCTGTACTTTGCCAGGGGCCACGGTAACCCTTTAGGTCTTTCCCGCATAACGTTCATTATTTTCGAAGCCTTATATAGGTACCTACCTATACAGCGGTAACAACTGGAACACCTGTTTTATTCTAGTAGTAAATTTTACCCAATATATCGATACCTGATCGCCCTTTCCCATCACTAAGACCCTCGCAGGCCGGTGCGCGGTCGCCAATTTGCGTTTTAATTAAGTGTTCACATAACAGCTATGTTTTTGTTACAAATTGTTTTCTCTGCCGAATCTGCGGTTTGTGTTCAACGAAATGGATAATTGATGTACTTGCTTATGGAGTTTATCTTGCCATCGCTATTATTTTAATTAATTTGAGGTATTAAAACAATGGCTCAGTCCTGCTAATCATACCTTTTTTGTTGTTGTGTTTCGTCGGAAGTCAGAAAGTATTTAAAGAACGAAAAATACTTTAGTTCAGCCTATTGCAGAGTTATAGGGTTGCCAGAGTCAGATGGCTGTCGATCTGAATACATGATAGCCTCATCCTCAAATCTTTTGCTGTAATACCTTGTCGCACGTCTTGGGGAATACATTCGTTTGAATTTGACATGGTAGCATGTAACCAGTGCAATGAGTTATGCCGGATTTCACAAGGTTAACTAAGACTTGTTCTTCTACTATGAACCTTCTGCTGCTTTTGGTCTTCGAATCTGCTAGGTATTGCCTGGGCTCAATCATCGAAGCGAATTCCTTTACTGCCTTCAGGTCGAACCTCACATTTGCAACGGCGATCATACGTAAAAAAATTTTTTGGAAAAGTTCGTGAATTTGAACGTTAATTAGTATATTTTAACAAAACCACACATTAGTGCAGATGGTTCAGTACGCAAAACCATTTAGATAAAAAGCGATTCTTGCTACCACACAATAAAGTGCAATTTAGGTTGCACAGCGCTAATTACCTACAGCTATATTCACCTAGAAGTTTATTTTATTTATTTTGTAAGGGAATATAAACAGTACGGTAGTACTGTCTGTCCTATGTATGCTTAGATCTTAAAAACCACGCAACGGATTTTGATGCGGTTTTTTTTAATAGATAGAATGAATCAAGAGGAAGGTTTCATGTATAATACATACATACGAGTATTACAGTATAGAAAAGAGTCTACGTGGGCAAAGCCGCTGGCAGAATCTTTAAAAATAAACAGAAATAACTTCACAAATATACTACCCACTACATTTTCCACAAATTACAACTAGATATTTAAAAACTGATGGCAAACGTAACTGTAATAAGGGCAAAATTAATCACAAGAACAAAAGAAACTAAAAATAACAAAACAAAAATCTTGTTACCTCTGTTTCTATCGCCTAACACCTTTATTATCATCTGACTACGTTACGCTCACTGAATTGGCCCGATAAAACGAGCCCGCTGCGTACCTGAAATGCGGAGTGCACCTTCTGTAAAATTCTGTGACAGAACCACAAAACCGCGATAATGACCAATTTGTGTTAAATACTCGTTAATTACCTTTACATTTAATATACCGAATCGTTTTCAATGTTATTGGTTATCTGTTTGTTACAAGGGTAAGGTCAAAGAGAGATATTTACATATATTTTCCGTTTTATGGGTCTTTTTGCACTCTGCATGTTTCCTGCGACAGTTTTTTTTTGTGTTAGTAAACCTTTTATTTTTGTGGTGCATAGTCTAGTGTTTTGTAAGGTGAGTTATGATTACATACTTAGTTTAAGGTAAGATAGATTCCTCATAAATAATATATTGTGCTTTATGTGATCAGTGCCCGGTTCATTTCAAATACATATGTAAGAAACAGATTTAATTCGCGTCTAGTGAACATAATTTACCAACCCGCACTGGGCCCGCGTGGTAGATTACAGCCTACTCCCTCTCACAGAGAGGAGGCCTGTGTGTGATGATGAACATAATTAGTGGTGATGTCTCAGCCAGTGAAATTGTTCAGGGGTATTCTAATTACCAACAACAAATCAATTAAAATAAACGATAGAAAAATACACAAGTCGGGAAATCTATAACAATTGTAAGATTGTTGAACCGTTTGCTGGGGAGTTTGTTGCGCCACTTCTTCTTCCCAGCTAAATAAAGCACTAGGATGTGATGAAGGGCGGGCGTTTTTGGGGGACTGTCATAAATGTAATTTTAACGTTAATTTTGCATTTGTTTCTTCTCCCTATTGGTATCATCATATGCCCAGCCTTTTCCCAACTATGTCGGGGTCGGCTTCAAGTCTAACCGGATACAGCTGAATACCAGTATTTTACATGGAGCGACTGCCTATCTGACCTCCACAACCTAGTTCTTAGGTAACACGATACCCCTTGGTAAGACTGGTTGTCAGACTTTTGGACTTCTAACTACCTGTAACGACTGTCAAAGATCTACAAATGACAGCCGAGACCAACGTTTTAACGTGCTTTCCGAGGCAGGGAGGGGTCTTGGTATGTAAAGATGGTCGGTCACCTATCCACGGACCAACCGCGGCAAGCGTAGCTTTACCTAATCCATCGACCTGTGCGGCTGATATTACTTAGCCACAAGCCCCTCTAGCAGTTGTAGGACCATACAGGTTTAAAAAAAACTCTTATCCTTGATAGGTCAATCCTCAATGAAGAATGAAAGTTTTAGTCCAAGAAATACTTTCATATATTAAACTTAATTCTGTACTTAATCAAACACAACATCAAAATACCAGTAAACATAAAAAACCATATCTAAATGATCACACAACCTTACAGCCATTCCCCGGAGTAGCCTGGCACGATTCCAGGGTCCTTATAACCGTGGCTAGCAGGTCCTGTTGCAGCAACACTTTAGCGGCCATAAGTTACAAGGTAACGACAAAAAGCTGGGCCATTTAACGTGATATACCGTTGCGGGGCGGCTTTCATAAAAGTTAAGGCTCCGGTGATACATTGCTGTTTGTGGATTAAAGAAGGGGCAGATGAGTTGTGTAAATTGTCATTTTGTGTTGGTAGGTTTTTCACGGTTGGATAGGTCATTTCCTGTTCTGTGGCCTTGAAGTAAATAGAGAGTTTTTGGTTTTTAAAATGTCATTATAATCTTTGTTCGTTAAGCCTGGAAGACACTTGATATGTAGTAATAAAGGGTGCCAATTTCAAGCAGAGCTACCTATTACACAATTAGCATGTATAGACATCCAGAGAGCATGCTATAAATAAGCATGCTACTTACTAACAAACAAGCATGCTCTTAGTAACGTGTATTTTAATCAAGTTATATTTTTGATAAATATCGGGTAACCAGTATTTAGAAGATAATGGAAATATAAAATACCTTCAAGTCAAAGCCTCTCATGAAACTGATATTCTAGGGAACTGGCCTATAAGATGACAATATGTTTTTGATAGGCAGTATTACAATCAGCCACCGTAGTTGTACTAGTTGTGCCCGATTTGGGCATAATGTAGCTTAGTTATTAAATATTCTGTAAGCATATCCTCTTGTTTTCTTAATCTGTGGCTTACTTTATTGTGGTGCTGCGGTTATGCTTCGGTTTTTGAGCGTAATATTTTAGGCTGTGGACTAGTTCTGACACACTTGTTATTACTTTGTTCTTATTCCATTATTTTCGTACCGTGTCTTTCATTGAGTGTCGCTGCAGGGATATTGCTTCTGAATAGTCTTTATTTTATTAAATTACTAGTTTCCGCCAGGGGCTTCGCCCGCGTAATAAATTTGTAAATTATAGCTTACTATATTATGCATGTAATACATATAATAAACCTTCTTCTTGAATTACTCTATCTATTAAAAAAAAACCGCATCAAAATCCGTTGCGCAGTTTTAAAGATCTAAGCATACATAGGGACCGACAGCGGGAAGCGACTTTGTTTTATACTATGTAGTGATGTAGTGATAGTGATAATAATTATATTAATTAATTTATTAAATACTTTGTTGTACAACACATATAAAAAGTACAGTAATAATAATCAAAATCAATCTATATCTAGCTTTTTCCCAACTATGTTGGTGTCGGCTTCCAGTCAAACCGGATCCAGTTGAATACCAGTATTTTACATGGAGCGACTGCCTATCTAACCTCCACAACCCAGTTACTGGGTAATACGATACCCCATGATAAGACTGCTTGTCAGACTTTTGGGCTTCTGGTGACCCGTAACGACTGTCCACGAATGACAGCAGAGACCAACGGCTTAACATCCTTTCTGAGCCCTCCGTAGCTCGGAAAGCGATAGTCCATCCATATGTCCATAGTCTGGTATGTAAAGTTGGTCACCCACCCACGGACCAACCCCGGCAAACGTTGCTTAACCTGATGGATCGACCCGTGCGGCTGTAATTACTTAATCACGTGCTCCTCAAGTACAACACACACCTCTGAATTTGAGGAAGATAGCGATGATGACTATTATGTGTTTGGCATTCAATTTAGTTTATTGTAGTAGATAAATAAAATTGTATAAATTCATGGTCAAAAAGTAATACCTTGATCACGTTTATTTCATTGACGTTTTTATTTGTTGGGTTGTCTTAGATTAGAATTTACATAAAAGGGGTATAATCTGCGTGAATAAGAGAATGGTTCTATTATGTAGATAAACATGATTTCCATAGATGCGTTAGCGATGAGATAAGTGAGAACTTATTACAGTAGAAAATGGTCCTAACATTATTCCTTTCGGCTTACTGTTCTAAACTTAAAACATATTAGTGCTTGTGTTTTTCCACAAATTTTATCCTGTCCCTTACTAAGTTCGCATTACGGTGTCATTAGGACGTTGTATGTCATAAGGCCTAAATTATAAAACCGCTAAGCACCCAAACCTTACCTACTCAATACTTTGTAACCTTGCCGTATCTCCCAAAAATCTTGTAAAGCTCCTTCCAGACTAAGTTCCACGATATCATTAGTAATAAAACATCTAAATCACAGTTGGGCGACTATTTTTATGAAATCTGTCGCCGCGGCTCGTAACTCACGTTAAATGGAGCAGTCTTTGGCGATATTACTGAGTTATGGCCGCCGAATAAACTCGATGAATGTGGCTGAATTTATTTTATGATTTTTTTGGAGAATTTACGAGTTTTTGGCATCGAAGAAGGTAGGAAGTAGCAAAGTCTTAGTTTAATTAATTTAAGACAAACAACAGATCCATACTTGTCCATACTTGAAGTACATCATTGAGGTGATTACTATTGCTCTATCTGACCTTTGGCTTCTAATATTTGAGTAAGTAGATCACACAATCATGTTTGACCATGTATGCACAGCCCCTATAATAATGATTGTAGTATCGTTTATACGGGCAGACCTCACATGCATAAATTATTGTGAAAAGATTAAGTTATCTTTGATCAGCATTATGTACCGCTGAATACGATGCCGTCCCAAGTTCATCGCAAAAAACTAAACTACGGGTATATATGTAGGTCCTTAACACGTTTATTGCCGGAAGCCCTCCTGGAGGTTACACCTAGTCGCATATGGGATGCCGCGAGACCTCGCGGAGGGCTCATTTTAAATGTAGGTTTTTCTTAGCGAATACAGCATTATAAACCGTGAAAATAAATCACAATTTTTTTTTTAAGTTGGAAACTTCGTATAGCGACCCCCTGAAAACACAATTTTAGTTGACTGTCCCTCCAATATACATATTGGAACGGGACGGTCAACGGCACTAGGTTTGCCATCGCCATGCCGCTATATGGCGGCATGGCGTATGAGTTCTATCAAAAGTGGGTGGAGTCAAAAGTGTTAAAATACCTACTACTTTTAATCGCAACATTGACGATTTCCAATCGTTTCCTAGAAACGGTCGCATAAGTATCTAATCACTGCGCTTTACAACCATAATACGACAGTTCAATGATATTACTATTAACCAGTCCTGTGCAGCTACTACTTTCTTGGTCTATAATTTAGGAACTACATGTAATCATATAAAGGAGCAACCAAATGAATGGTTGCTGGCAGGATATCGCTGCATTGAAGACGTATTTACCAAGAGTGTAGTCAGCTCCTTAAGGGCTTGTTCACGTTAATGCGCGGGCGCGTTCTTGCGTTTTGGCTTCAAAATGTGTGAAGTTCAGTCGTGCGAGTGGTGAAACTCACTGGAAAACGGGCATGTCATTGCGAGACGCTTGGAACATTACCACAATGCTGAGTCGCCCTCGCCAGATATTTTTCATGCCAAACTTACCTTCGCAGCTTGAGATCCATACGTTTACAAATTACTTTTCGGTTTAAAGAATTTATTCTCATATAGAGACCACGAAACAGTGCACTTAATATAATAAGATATACAAATAAATCATGCAGTTCTAAGCTAACATAAAGACTTCGGTACTTTCTTATATGACTTAGGTGGGTACTAAGTAACGGACTTTTTGATCACTCTAAAGAGGCTGCTCATTTTCCAACGTTTATTTAAATAACGAAGTAGTTTGAGGAGCTCGTGGCTAAGTAATAACAGCCGCATGGGTTGATCCATCAGGTTAAGCTACGCTTGCCGGGGTTGGACCGTGGATGGTTGACCATCTTTACATACCGAAACTCCATCGTGCCTTGGAAAGCACGTTAAGCCGTTGGTCCCGGCTGTCATTCGTGGATCTTTAACAGTTACTGTCGTTACTGGTCGTCAGAAGCCAGAAAGTCTGACAACCTGTCTTACCAAGGGGTATCGTACTACCCAGTTACTGGGTTGTGGAGGTCAGATAGGCAGTCGATCCATGTAAAATACTGGTATTCAGCTGCATCCGGTTGGACTGGACGCCGACCCCAACATAGTTGAGAAAAGGCTAGGCAGATTAATTTAAATAACGAAGTACAAGAAATATGTAAGGATCGTAATAGGTGACGTTCTGCAGTTCCTGCCTAGCCCCATCGGGATAAGGCGTGATATCAACAATACTTGAATTGTCAATGTGAACACAGAGTCGCCAGACAGCTTGCTGCGCTAGCTACCGCGAATTGTACAAATGTACACCAACAAGCACTATATTATCGTTTTCAAGGCGTGCCTGCTCGCATACCGTGACGTAATATGGTATCCCTTATATTTTCCTTTCAATCAAAATTATATGAATGTATTATTATGGCAGACAAGCAGCATGTATTATCATGTCGTCGAAAGACAGGCGCTTCCGTCAATTGGTGGTATCTTTGCAATAATGGTCGTCGGTCTTCCTGTCAGCAATTAGCAGGATTTTATTAATTTTTAACCTATTATTATTGTTCTACATACAAAGACGTGTGTTTGGTTAGGGCAGCCCTTTTCTTTGTGTGTGTTATTAGGGGCAGGATCGAAAGAGTGGGCGGTAGACTTGGTGTACTAATTACAAATTATTGCAATTACCTACCTATTTCTTTATCAAGTATACGCTTCAGTACACTCACTTTTTTTTCTCATTGATTATAATGATTTTGAACGTATCGAGATTGTAGATAACAGTTGTAGGTAAAAGAAATAAAACAACCTTCCGCCACCGACCTTCTTGTAAAAGGTTGTTATGGGTTGTGATAAAATGCCAGGCTTATGAGGCACTTCGTAACTTGTCATTTGGTTTTCTTTTATTTCCAACGGGGGAGTCTTGGCATCTCACCTGATGATAAAAGATGATCAGGCTGAAGGTGGAAGCGACCTTCACCCGAAATCCTCAACCACAACGAAACTGGTTATCTTACCTCTAACTGACGGAACACAACAATGCTGTTAACATTATTGTTATGGCGACAGACTTATGATAAGATGGTGGTAGCTAGCCAGGCGGACTTAGAACAAGCCCTACCATCAACCAAACCGAGCAGAAAGTTTTGCCGGCACTGGGAATCGAACCGACATGTGGTCTAACCACTAGACCACAGAGGCATTATAGAGGAGGATATCTCTTGCAGTAACCATATCCATATCCCACCGGTCTCTGCCTACCAAGTTCTTATAACGGTCCGTGATATTTACGTCTACAGGCCGATTCAGGTTCAGGCAAAAACCACTCGGTTTTGGCATAAGCTATAACTCTGCTTATGCTCTTTTATTTCCTCAACGAACATTAATGTCACACGCAATCAAACTTGAACAATAAAAAACACAGTTTCACAACAATTTCCTTTCATAAATCACTGAATATTTTTATCAATATTTTCTATGCAATAAATCAAATGTTTTATCATCGACACTTATGACATGGAGTGTGAACGTACTATCATTGCGCTATGATTTATGGTGTCGGGCAGCATAATAAACTATTTTTTGTGGCCCTTATCTGTTTATTACTAAATTATGTATGTTGTGGAAATATAAAAATAGGGTATTGAGTTCCGATAAGGATTGTTACCCGACTGTTTTGTAATATGTTTTTGGGACGGAAGGAAACTATTAATTTGATATGGAGTTGTTTATTCTTAAATCATTAAAATTATTTTACAGTATATTTCTTATTTGACACGAATTTGAAATAAAACTGGAGCAATCAGAGCATTTAGTTGATAGTTGCAAGATTGCAACCATTTTCCTGTAGATTTTATACTATAAATCAACCTTTAGATAGGTAGACACGGCTACATATCAATCTATACATTTCCAGTTAATTTAAAACCTAATTTTCACCTCATCCTCCCCTTTTGCTTATTCTTTCACATCGACAATGACAATGATTGATTCGCCCATTACTCTCCTCACTTGAAAACTCAACAATTGAACGCAACAGCTGGTATTTTCACGCTAAAAAATAACTGTTAAAAATAACTGGGATTATTAATAACGTTGAAAAAAAGCTGGTGTTATTAATCACGTTGTATTTGCATTAAGAGACGGCCCTTGTTAATTTGTTGCAGAGATGAAAAGTTAAGCTATTAGAGTGGATGCCTCCCCGGCGTTTGTCTTAGATGTTGTTAATCTTAGGAGTGTAACAAATAGCGCCCTTTAAAAATTAATTTTAAATGAAAAACGGGAATGTCCTGCGGTTTGGTTATGAGAAGAAGGTTGATTCTAGCGTCAAATCACTTTTAGAGTGTTGTTCCCCTGTTTAGAGCTATCAAATAGTTTACACGTTATAAAATTTCTAGCATGTTTCTAGCGGTACAGTTAGTGCATTCCACGTAGATGTGCCCCTCTTCTTCCTGAACGCTTACAGTACAAGAGTGCAACATTCCACTAGTAATTATATTTATTTTCACTTCAGAGACAAATATCTGGCTTGGCTCTTGTACTAGCAGTTCCTGTATCACAAGAGCCAGACCTTTACATTTACAGGGAATATGTAATAGACAAAACTGAGATACATTATATATAAGACATGCATTAAAAGGTAGGTTTATAAATATACAGGAACAAAAAAAAGTTAAAAGTAATAATTATAAAAGATTTTAAATTATCATTGCATTCTGTAGAGAGTGAGGGTGAGTGTGAGAGACAAACACACACGCACACACACACCCCGTGTGTGTGCGTGTGTGTTTGTAGGGTGTGTGCGTGTGTAGGTTGTATGGTAAATGTGACTGGGTATCTTGTAATGCTGCCGAATAGATTTTCTATTTCCGCTAGTCGTAATGTTCTAGCCAGTGAATAATAGTTTTTTTGAATTGGTAGTGGTTTAAATTTTTAAGTTGTTTTAGTATTGTCGATACACACTAAGTACTTATGAGTGAGTAATAAGTAAACACGAAAAAACTAAAACACTAGCGGTATGTTGCACACTTGTACTGTAAGCGATTAGGAAGAAGACTGGGGCGCGTCTTCGTGTATGACACTATCTGTGTCATTGATGGTGTTTAAATAAATTATTATAGTGTTTAACTGTAATAGTTTTTCATGAGAGTCAAAATGGCGGGTGTACCATAGCGAATCAAATTATATCAATTACCAAACAAATGTACCTAAAATGTACTTTCATGTCTTTCTACTACTGTCTCAATCAATCTGCCTAGCCTTTTCCCAACTATTTTGGGGTCGGCTTCCAGTCTAACCGGATGCAGCTGAATACCAGTATTTTACATGGAGCGATTGCCTATTGTATGTACAGAAAAATATATCAAATTTTAAGAAAATGTCCGATATTCATAGTTTAAATACCAGGAATAAACACAACCTTGCTGTACATCACACTCGTCTCCACAGAGTAAGCAACTCGTTCATGGGTCAATGTATACGCTTTTACAACAAACTTCCCATTGACATTCGAAACTTACCCATTAAACGATTTAAAAACTTCATTAAAACCAAACTTTGTAAAAAAGGGTATTATAGAATTTCCGATTATTTAGAAGATAAAAAAGCATGGGATTGAGCTGCTCGCTCTGCTAAACCTTGTAATAAAACCTTGAAAATTGACATTATAATTATTCAGTAAAATCATCAAATTATACCAGTTTTATATAAACATTGACATTGTTGAATATTACATACAAAATGACATGATTACTTTGTAAAGTATTATATTATTTTAATTATTGTGAATGTGAGGACTATGTGGATATTTTTTTTTTCTCTTCTCTATTTTCTTTTCATTCTCAGTTAGTTTTAATGATGGTCTGGCAGTTTGAGTAGTTTATGCGGCCTACCCAAATGTCCTTTCTTTGGTACTGTTCGTCGAGTTGAGCTCCTTAAGTTCAGAGTTGAGCTCCGCGATTACTGACAAATGCTTGCACTGACTGGACAGGTCCACTCAAAGCTGTATGGTTCTCTCCTCAAAAGACCATTTCAGACACTAGTCTACATGGTCCTCATATGGCCTGACCAAGATTATGTCTGGACTTTAAAAGAGACTGTGACCTCTGAGTTTGTTTCGGCCTTTCTTCTCAGAGTAGTCAGATAGGAAACGCCGAACTCATCTAGCTAATTTTTAACATAAATTTTAATATGACGTGTAAAAGTGATTCCAATATCCTATTTACAGAATAAACAATTTCATTTCATTTCATTTTATCTGACCTCCACAACCCAATATCTGGGTAATACGATACCCCTTGGTAAGACTGGTGACAGACTTTCGGGCTTCTGACGACTCGTAACGACTGTCAAGGATCCACGAATGACAGCCGGGACCAACGGCTTATCGTGCTTTCCGAGGCACGGAGGAGTCTCGGTATGTAAAGATGGTCACCCATCCACTGACCAACCCCGGCAAGCGTAGCTTAACCTGATGGATCGACCAGTGTGGCTTGTTATTACTTAGCCACGAGATCCTCTTTCTACTACTGCCTGTCAAACTAAAAAAAAAACCAGCCAAATGCGTGTCGGACTACGCACATTGAAGAGTTCCTTAGGTATGATGAATGTATCCCAATGTAATTTTGTGCGCACATTATTGAGAGATTTACCATGTTATTTTTAGACCATAGACTTTTTATAGGTTTTTCTGTAATCTATGAGTAAACCATACTCTGTATTATTTCAAAATGTTTGCGAGGTGTGGTCTATTTTCATAAATTTCTTAAAATAATTATCTTTAAAAGTATTTATTTAAAAACATAAAAAAAATATATTTGATATTCTTGCAATAAGTAAAGTAAGCCCTTTAATTTGAAATGTCATACGGTACAGTTTACAAAACCTTTTTTTAAATTTTCTTATTGGCCCACAAGTGATCACATATTAAAAAAAATCATTTATTTACATTACATGTCCATGTTTGAGTCACAGAAATACATATTATGTCTATTAGATTCTGAGCAAATTGGCTGTGACAGACGGACAGACAGACAGACACACGAATGATCCCATATGGGCTCCGTTTTTTCCTTTTGAAGTACGGAACCCTAAAAAAAAAGTTAAGTTCCAGAGTAATTTTAAAAGAGTAAAGGCCATTTATAAACCTATTCGCAATGTAAAACAGTCATAATTTCCCCAACTCTAGTGAAGATTCTCGTTAAAAAATGAATTTAATACCACTACACTACAGTTATTCATTGTCATAACGTAACGCAATGTTTTGAAGTATCGTTATTTTAATTAGCATTTGAAGTTACAGACGTCGTTAGTTATTCTTTTATATCTCCGAGTATTTTAATTTTGATATGTTTTGTTCATAATTTGTTGAGACGGCGTATTAATAATGTTTTTCTTTTGTTTTTGAGAGCAGAGTTATGTTTTGTTTCGTTGATAAATGTGGTTTTGTTGATTGATATTTTTTGGGTATTTTCTTTAGTATTTATTAAGTTGGTGTAACTTTTATTGATTTCGTGGGAATGAATTGTTTTTATCTTTGCGTTTACGTTTCTTTTATTTGGAGTTGTATGTTTTCAAGATTTTGCTCACAGACATAATTGAGCCTATTTTATCAATGTCAAGACATACAATAATTCTCAGACAATCAGTCTCACAATACAATCTTCATAAAATAAATCACAAGCACACAGACACACAAACTGTCGACAAGACAAGATATTTACGGACACATCACTATCGGTACAGACACCTTGAGAGACCGTTTAGCAGTTATACCGCAGTAAATATTAACGTTATTGTAGCGACTGTTAGAATTAACGGTTATTGTGCATGATAGACGCAGCCACTGATAACTTGGGACCAAGAGTTGTAGGACATGGATATGGTATTTTAAATATACGAGGAGATATAAAATAAGCGCATAGATTCACAGTATCCATCAGAGAACTGTTGTGTAAAAATAAAAGTTTAATATCATAGTAACTTGAATCATCTTGAATACAAAGAAGAATTTTCTACTGCTTATCCACTAAGTTACTTACCTAACCTGAAAATCATTATACCAATTAGGTACTTCAGCTAGACTCCGTATCATCATAGTTGCGACAAACAAATGCGCGACAAATGCTAGGGCGACAGTACGATAGGTCGACCATCAGCGGTGCGACAGCACATCAGCTCAACGAACGTTAGTGCGACAGATTGTTTTCACGACAAATGATGGCACGACGAAACTTTTGATCGACGAACGTTAGTGCGACTGATTGTTTTCACAACCAGCGATGGGACGACGAAACTTTTGATCGACGAACGATAGCGCGACACAGTTTTCGCTCGACAAACTAAAGCACGCCAAACATTAGGTCTCTAAGATTTAGGGCATGGTGACATCATGTCAAGTCATAAATATTTTGAACTTGACCTGAAACTTTTTATAAACTTGTCCTTCCATCTCACAAACATGACATATTTCCAAAATATACGGTTCATTTGATAAAGTCAAAAATTCAAAGTATGTATCTGCTATTTCGATTGTGATAAGCAATAGGAATGTTGACTGGGGAAAAAAAATACTATTTAGTCCATCTGTCAGATAATAAAAAAATATTAGACACGTATTTTTTGCTTTATTATATAAATAAAAAATGGTTTAGATAAAACGTATTAAAGTTGGGGAGTGGGCTAAGTCGCTAAGCTCGCTAAGTCACCAGTCGGTATAAAATCTACTGGGGAGTGGCGACATGCCACATTTTAACTCAATGTATTGCCGGTAATATTTTGATTACCTAAAAAAAGAAAAAATACCTACATTTCCAATATTTTAATAATCTACCTTATGGGCAAAAAAATATTGTCACCATCCCTATCCAGACCATCAACGGGATATTCTATTACCAATAACGATGACTGAAAAATGGACTGACACAAGCTACTTAAATGTTTATGTCAATTCCGTTGAAAAGTGCTGTAGATTTATACGAAACGCTTTCACCGCATCTACTATTTACAATTCTCCAAAATTTTCCAACATAATGTTGTACGAAGATTTCAAAGAGTATTGTCTCGGATGCGCAGGAGTTATGACCAATCAAGACAGCGATACTAAAGTGAAATGACTTTGTTTACATCACTAATGGTTATGACTGTAGTATAGTATAGCGTAATGTTTTCGTGATAGAGATTGGTGTAAAATAGGAAATGGGTACTTGATCTTGGTCGAACATTTTGACAATTTTGAGGCATGCGACGAGGGGTTATGCGCACTTCGTCCTATTCGCACTTCGTCCCGCGTTCGAAGTTGGTCACTTTAGCACTTCGTCCCATTCGCACTTGGTCCTATTCGCGGCTAGTCCCATTCGCACTTCGGCCCATTCAAGGCTAGTTTGTAAGCGAAGAGGTAGGTTTATGGACCAAAGTGAGTTGAATTTATAAAAAAATCCACAAATTCAATAAGTAAGTAGGTAATGTAATAAGTAAAAATAAACACACTTTTCAATCAATTAATAACAGTTAATCAGTGAATATTGTCAATCAAACATGGATACAGTACAATGAGTAGGTAAGTACCTATATGAGGTGACACATTTTCGCACATTTTGAGTTGATGGTTGACGCCGCAGTTTGAAGGTCAATTCCCATGTTTAAAAACGTAAAAAATCTAGATTTTTAAGAAATCTATAAAATTAACGTGCAAAAGCTGTGAGGTATTTTTGGACGGATCGAGGCTCAGATTAGAATAAGAACTTTTTTAATAAAACGGGAACTGCCCCCAAGTTGCGCCCCTAGACTTTATTTAAGGTAAAATATTCGTCTTCTAAATGTTTGAAAAAATGACTGACAGCCAACAAACTGGGTTTTAGCGTTTGACAAACAATCCGATTCCGAACATCACAATTTTACAATAAAAAAGATAATGGACACCACACATTACCAATCGTCTTTTAATTTCCACAACGCATCAATCATCGCCACACATTAACCAACAGTAACACATACCGGAAAAAAAACAATTCAAAATGGCGTAGATGAAGGAAATATCTTCGTCCGTTAATTAGTGTACGTTTTAAAATCTTTATCTTTCATCTTACGGGTTTGTAAACATTACTTCCTGTTAGAATTTTGGGTTAAGGTTTGCGTTCATTGAATTATAATATTGTTAGCATTAGTTATGGACGACAGAGGCTCTTAAGCAGCTTGTATGTTAAAGGGAGGTCATATACATACACGTGGTCCTGTAGTCGCAAGCGCTACTGTTGAGCATGAGGTCCTGGTTTCTATTCCCAGGTCGGGCAAAGTGTTATTGGATTTTTCCATTAAGAATTTTTCAGTAGCAGCCCGGAGTCTGGATTTGGTAAAGTTTAAGTTCCATGTAATAGGGGGCGAGCCTATTGCCATAGACTGGCAGTCTATGGCAATAGGCTCGCCCCCTATTACATGGAACTTAAACATAACTGGCGAAATGTGGGTACACCTCTACCTAACCCTTCGAGGAAACAAGGCGTGATGTTATGTGGTTTAGAACAGGGTATTATGAGAGGCACGGATCTCATGTCACACTTGAAATTAGGAGGTCTTGTTGCCAATGTTGCCATGGTAATCAGGAAGTAAATAACAAGGAAAAAATATTCAGATGCCCAACCGTCATTTTAATTGGAGAGGCACGAGAGGCACCGAGAGTTTTTTTTTTAATGGAAACAGCAGAAGAAGTACCTAATTAATAAGAAGCGGGTATTTTTTGAAACCTTTGATAGTAATGTGTCTCACTACCAATGCACCTATACAATGTCGCCCATGCGCATGTGACCGCCCGTAATTTTCTGAATATTCATGAAAAAATATCGAAAATAAACTTCAAAAGGGTCTATCTATAAAATTTTTCACTAGTTTTTTTAAAATAAATACACAATTTTTTACCGCAAAAATGACTTCGATTCCGTTTTTTTTTTCGTAGTCGATATTTTTTTGTAAAAATTTTTATTAACCTGTTAAAATAACTCATAAGCTTTTGGAAATAATAAACAGAATCCAAATCGACCCATAAACTTCGGAGATGTGTCAAAAAACAGAAAGCAAATCTTTAAAAAATTAAAAACTGAATAACATGAAAAATGTTATAGATAGACCCCCCCTTTTGAAGTTTATTTTCGATATTTTTTCATGAACATTCAGAAAATTACGGGCGGTCACATGCGCATGGGCGACATTGTATACAAAGCAGACAGACGCACAAGAGGAAACACAAATTGTCAAAAAAATAACGAAAAAGAAGAAAACAACAGAAAACTCTTATTCATGAATCGAGCTGCCAACGTTCAGGGTCGCACGACACGTGACTATTTATGACAGTCACGTCGACGCCAGCCGACACCATTTATAAAACTCAATTACCGCCGTCTCCGTTGCTTCGCTCCCTAATAATGATAATTGATGACGAAATTTGCGAGCTTTTTGCGGGGATCCTCCGACGGCGATATTTCTTATTTCGCGGTGGTTTCCATTGTTTTTGCGGTACGGGATTTGTTTATTTTTTTGCGATTTTCCTCGCAAATTTTCTCTCTTTTGCAAGTTCATGACAAGAGTGACAACCATAGACAACAAAATATATGATAGAGCAACCTTTTAAATTTTTCGGACTGCCAGGACTTCCTCTATAACTAACTTCTACGGGTTCAAAGAACCATCTACCATAATTGCTTTTCTGGATATATTTCCAGCGTGGATATATTAGCAGTCCTGAAAGCTTTATTCCGGAGTGGTTGTTATTCCTACGTGTAATGAACCTTACGACAATAGCTGTGGCGAAAAGATCTGATCTAGCTTAGAGATCTCGTTTGCCTTAAAAGATCCCAAACAATTTCATCGAGACGGTATTCCTGAAGGCAATGGACATACACACTCACAGCTTGCGATATTTCTTCATAACACGGCCCCTGTTTAATTTGTAAATCGCTTGACGACTGATTAAAAACTCTTCTCTGAAATATTTACGACGGACGAGACGAAGAATTCTCGCCGTTTGCCACGCCACTTCAACGAGTAAATTAAAAAAAAAACATTCACAGAGATAAATGCGAATACGTCTATTCAATTGCGGATTTCAGTTTAAAATGGGAATTTAAATTAGGGATGTTTATTGATTGGCTGTTTGTAATAATGAAGATTTTTTATTTTACATCTTTGTACAACTTGACAATCACTTATTAGTTTAGTCTTTGTGTTTTTTATAAATATACTATTTTTATTTTGTATAAATATATTTGTAAGTATTATACCTATACTTATGAATTATGTATTATAAACGATTTATGCTTGAGAAAAGATTGCTCTCTTTCAATACAATGTTTGTTTGTAAGTTCTCCGGAACTACAAGTCGGATTTGAAAAATTATATTTGCATTGATTAGCCCAATTCTTGAGGAAGGTTATAGGCTCACGGACGAAATCGCGGGCAGGAGCTAGTTTATTAAAAAAAATCAGTTTGATTTATTTTAGCATCATCAAACAAACCTACTTTTAGAACTTCTTTGTTATGTCTTAACTCTATCAGTGCAAGAATTTGGCAAATCTTCATTCGAGACCACATTTTCGACATCAGCCAGCCGTTAGACCACAAAAAACACTAAAATCAAAACAAGAACTCCACGATCAAATTCCAAAACCATCGACCAAAATGAGTGCTGTAAGATAACGAGCGGTTTGCCCGCAAACAGTCCACTTTACGGGCAAAGCAAATCGGAGGCATTCCCATCAATTTGCCACGGCCCGATATTACGGAGTGACGTGACGGCGCGTCGGATCACGGTAATGACCGGTGACTGGGGCTCCGGGGGGCTATAAATCTGTGGCTGTAAGTGGCTGTCTGTAGAGGTGGTTGTGGTATCGATTTGTTGGTCGATTTGAGCAACGATCGACTTCAAGATGCTTCTTGATCTTCTAAAAATATGTACCCTTTCATGGACAAGTTAACTCAAGCCAAAGCTGAACATTCTTATTTTTGTTATCCTAAAAGATTTTCCCTCCAAGGCATTCAAAAGTGGAAACAATATCTTTGTTGGTCTCTAGACTGTCAGTTCTACTACCCACTTTACCTACTGCTTAATGCTTCTTAAAGTCTTAATATTCTAGAATGGTTCGTATCGACACGAGAGCAACACCAGCTTTTCAGTTTACCTATAATTGAGTCATAAGAATGTATTTATACCAACTAAAAACAAGATGAAGCTGCAAATCCTCTTCACACTAAGAATCATCACTCATCTATATCCTCTCTAAATCCAGAAAAATATAACCCAAGATATTGTTGTCTAAAATCGATTCTCTGTTCCCACCTCTATCAAGTTACTCGCGATTAGTCATCTCGCGTCCAGCGCTGCGGTTAGAGGCTGCACATTATACGCGATAACCATTAGTTAGACTGAAAGGTCTGCCAGGATTGCAGCTGATGATGTAGGGGGCTCGCGTTTGTGTGGTCAGTCTTTGGGCCGATGGTTTCGTAACACGGAAAGAGGGTTAGTTATTATGTGAAAGGTATTTGCTTAAATCGGTGGTTGAGAATTTGCTTTGGTCAGGTTGTTCAATGCTTTGTCTTGTTATAGACAATGTTAGATAATAATAGAAGACCAAGAATTTGAAAAGATAGGACAAAAGGTTTTTGATTTCAAAGCTTTTATTATTATTATTATAGGAACAGGATCAGTTTGTGGTTTGGATAACCAGAGAATTACTTGCAGCAGGCTCTGGGAGAGGTTGTTCAAATATAATTATGTCAAATATTGAAGGTGGTAGTTAGGTAACACGCAAGTAACAGCTTGCAAACGACAAACAGTTTATAAAAAATTGCCCTCGAAACAAAAACAAATGAAGAACAAAGCCAGAAAATCGAAAAAGGAACCGACAACCGCAGTTAGCACCCTCTAATTCCACACACATTACTTTTAAATGGACACAACCTAGCGCACAGAATTCAATCACCCCATACGACAAAATTACATACCACTACCATTTCGTTACAATACACTTTTGTTTTCAAAAAGTTTTGAACACAATTACATGAAATTATGTAACGTTTCAAGTGTCGGGTTTTAAGTAACGGCTTCACTCGGCGTTTACCTGATTGAGTGACTCGAAAGTGCCTCAAATTACAGGCTGGCTGCCACCGATGTGTTATTATATGTGCCTCCAACATGTTTAACTTAACGAGGAACGTTTTAAGCCTCGTATGAATTCTGAAGACTTATTTTTAAAGGGCTATCGGGTTTCCAATCTTGGGATGGGTAGGTGTTGGTAGTTCTTTGTTTGTTGATAATATGGAGATGCTGTTGCTTCAGTAAGATAATTTGAAAGTAAAATAAGTCGGTAAAGATAGAGCTAGTTAAATAGGTAAGTAATTGAAACATTAATTAAATGTCCTTGATCGACAATAAATAAGCTGTACACAGGCACGTGCATAGATGTATTTTCTGAAAAATATTATTTTCATGGATTAGAAAATTCTAGTAAATTCTTTTAGTTGCTTTCTTCGACGAAATCGTCAAAGAAAGCAACTTGATAAGCTACTGTTGTTGCTGTTAAAAGGTTTCTTATTAACCGACTTCCAAACGGAGGAGGTTCTCAATTCGTCTGTATGTTTTTTTTTTTTATGTTTGTTACGCGATTTCTCCGTCAATTGTGGACCGATTTTAAAAATTGTTTTTTTGTTTGAAAGGGTATGCTCCCGAGGTGGTCCCATATAAATTTTATTAACTTTACTTGGATAGTTTTTGAGTTAGCTTCAATAATACGTATTTTTCCTACTTAGTTTATATGGATGATATGATGATAACTTCCAATCACTGTTATTTACATAGCAGATTAGTGGTATTCGAATTTGTGTGGGGTAGGTACCACAACTAAAAAGTGCAAAATAAAAACTTTTTACAAAAAAGAACAACCGACTTCCAAAAAAGACACTACAAAGTCAAAAATAACTTTAATTTCGGAAGTCGGTGGCGAAAAACCTAAGTTCAATACCAAGTACACCGACTTCCCAAATTAAAGTTATTTTTGACTTTGTAGTGTCTTTTTTGGAAGTCGGTTGTTCTTTTTTGTAAAAAGTTTTTTTATTTGCTACTTACTTAAAATATTTGTATTTATCTGCTTACCACGATATAATAAGCGTAATTCCTTCAATGGATGCAATAAATTAGTGTAATAAACATCTTAATACCGTATTAAAAGTAACGTTACTGCCAAATATTTACCATCTTAACGATGGTGCTTGGAGACGAAAACGTCCATTTAATCCCAAGGCAAATAATATGACTTGGCATCATAATGCTAAGGCATATTAATTTTTACGACTCCACATAGTATGACAAATAGACTAGTCATAGTAATAAAGTGTGGCAACCTAATTATATTATTACAATGTCAAAATATTTTTACGACCTAACAGACAATAATTCAAATGTTCTTTTCAGTGCCAAGGCGTTTGCTGACAATATGAGGTTTAATATTTGTCATGACAGATATAATATCGGAGACAGACATGAAGAAAACGAGGCAAAGAAAGATTTTGAAGATGATTATGTGGTTAAATCAATGGGTGCATTTGGACGATGGCAAGCTATAACAGTTACAGTTGTATCTTTGGGTAGACTGATTGCTATGTGGAATATTCTTTCAATATTATTTCTAACACCAGCCACAGAATTTGTTTGTAATAAACTGAAAAATAACACCACAATTGTTGTTGAAAATTCAACATGTTACGATGACTGTATGGAATATGAGTTTGATGAAGTTATTTTTGAACATACTTTAATATCAGACTTTGGTTTGATTTGCGATAGAGCTTGGATGGCAAGCTTCACGCAAATGGTTCTCATGTTTGGATTGGTGATAGGCATTGCTGCTTTTGGATGGATTTCTGACAGGTGATTATAATAGCTTGAGCTTGAAAATTCTTTTGCGGAAAATAAAGAGCTATTTGCCTTTTATTTATAAAGAGTATTCTATTCTATTCTTTAGCCTTTATTTGACATAATCAGTTAAGGCACCATGTTTAAGTTGTCATATGCTTTTTCTTCGCTTTCAGGTTTGGCCGCAGTAAAGCCATGATCCTATCTGCTTCAATCGACGTCATATTCATGATTGGCACAGGATTCGCACCAAACTACTGGACCTTCACTGCTCTAAGGTTCTTTGTGGGCTTAGCTAGTGGAGGAATCATGTCAGTAACTGCTGTATATACTTTGGAGATTGTAGGACCACAACATAAAGAGATTGTTGTAGCTTTAGCATTATTTCCTGATTCTGTAGCTGAAGCTACACTTGCAGGTTTTGCATACCTTGCCACGACTTGGAGAGTATATCTTTTAGAGTTTGGTGGTATTTCTGTGTGTATATTGGCGTTGTTATTCTTTTTGCCGGAGACACCGAGATGGTTAATGGTGAATGGGAAAGCAGATGAAACTGTTGAACTTATGACTAAGGCTGCGAAATTGTGAGTATTGTTAATACATGTGTTGTTTTTTTTTTATATTTCAAATTCAGAAATGATAATTTATCAGGTAAAAATAATCTATATTCAATTTCTATGCTAACATGAGAATGCATACATACTTGTTGGAACGATTGAAAGTATGTATCTGTCTATATTGATTGATTTTAATCTCAGTGAGGACGTAAGCTTACTCATATATGTGAACCGACGACGTTAATAATTAAAACCTTTTCCAGTAACAACCGCATTGTTACAAATATAAAGGACAACATCGAAAAAGCTCTACAAGAACTGAAACTGAAAGAGAACGAACCAATAAAAGTGAACTACTCGGACTTATTCAAGACAAAGCGACTGTCTATGATAACGATGTCATCATGCACCGTGTGGTTTGTGACGGGGGCGTGCTATTTCGGTATCAATCAATACAACACGGTGCTTGGATCGAATGTATTCATCGTTGTGGCTGTAATTGGAGTTATACAGGTCAGTCAGCTGAATTGATTGATGTGCGTTTGTCGTCGTAAACGGTATTGCTTGTTGCATAAAAAAATTGAAATATCTTAATTTTCCAATATGGATTTACTAGGTGTTGCCCTCGATTTCGTCTGCGATCCAGGATGAAAAGTAGCATATGTCCTTCTCCAGGTCATGGTCTACCTATTTGCCAAACTTCATCTAAATCCGTTAAGCCGTTTTAGCGTGAAAGCGTAACAAACAAACAAACTCACTTTCACATTTATAATATTACTTCAAACTAGCTGATCAGCTTTATTTGTTTGAAATTTTTGCAAATATATGTTTTAAATAACAGTCACTATTCTGTATTTCGTGAATCTTATTTATTTAGGAATATCTGGATACAAAGAGATATTTTTAACTTAAGTTACTAACTGTTTGATTCCAGATGCCAATGACACCATTAGCAACAGTCATTACAAAATTATACGGCAGGAAATCATCAACGATTGGCTCCTATATCATCATCGGAGTGGCTATGATCATACTAGTCTTATTTCCCAATGGGATATGGGTCTCAACCATATTCGGCATAATCGGAGTATTGTCTGCTTTTGTCAACTTTAGCGTCATTTACTTGTACGTAGTAGAATTATATCCAACACCAATAAGGAACATGGGCTTCTCTTTAAGCTCATCTAGTTCAAAATTAGGAGCTATGATAGCTCCTTTTATGGCTAATTTACAGCCACGGTGGATACCATCCCTAATATTTGCAGTACTACCTTTCATTGCTGCGGTAATTTGTCTTTTGTTACCAGAAACAAAAGGGCGGAAATTGCGTGATACTGTGGATGAATGATAGCGTTAATAGCAGGGGTGGCTATAAATGGGTTCAAAATGATAATGAGGATGTCAATGAATTATTAGAATATACAGCGATGTGAAATGTATTCAAGGATAAGGGTGGAAACTGTATAGGAATGAAGATTAGAAGAATGTTTTTTTCTTTAGTTTATGAAGAAATCGTAAGCAGAGTAAGTGGCAAGACAAAGGCGAATTTAACGAAAATGTAGGATAGCTTGGCCAAATTGTATTCATTTATCATTAAACAGATTAATTGGTTCTTGAGTAAGCATACTTGTGTTTACTAGAAATAAAGTAAAAGGTACTTATTCGTCATAAACTACATCTTTTTTTTAATGCATCCTTTCGTTTATTGAAAATCGTCTTAAAGAAAAATAGCTATCCAATTTGAAGCACCATTTACCATTAAAACTCACTACACGTAAGTGAAAAGCGACAGGAATACATATTTTTATATTAAAAATTCATCATCAGACAATAATTACGTAAATAATAACGTGTTTTCGATAGTGAAAATGTTAAGTACATCCAAAATACAGCTTTTGGGTACATGATTATATAATTGAGCGGAGCCAAATTGGTCCAAATTACATGTTACACTACCGTGCATATTGTATCGGTCATCATTTTTAAAAGATATTTTCTGTAATTTTTCTTGTGAATCATCGTTAACTTAAGTATTGAGATTAAGAACTTCAAAATTGTTGGTTTCATGTTTGAAATTATCTTGGAAATATAGATTTTAAACTTAATGTAATCGTAAAGCAATCTAACGACTTTGATGTTAAATGTTTTGATTTTGGTTTTTTGGTACAGTTTGACTTCTTCAAAGAAGGGACATCAAAATACGAGTATGCAAAAGAACTATCAAAGCAACGTTTAGCATTATTTAATTACGTAAATGCTTCACAACTAAACCATTTCAATCCATTGCTGGTATAATTATGTCCAGCTAAACGTCCATCGATCGAATAATTGTACTGCTTTGATATCCCCATAATAACTACTTCATACGAATAAATCGATGAACGTTGAAGTCGAGCTATCTATATTTGACCAGTACCTTCATTAAATGGATGATGAAGTTGTAAAACCATATTTTTTAAATACATATATATATAGTAATTGGGTCATATTATGTAGTATCTTTTTTAGTATGTTGACTGCCCCGTTGGTCTTGTAGTCGCAAACGCGACTGCTGAGGGTGTGGTGCTGGGTTTGGTTCCCGGGTTGGGCAAAGCGTTGTTGGGTTTTTTAATTGGAAGTTCTCAGTAACTGCCTGCAGTTTGGAAGTTGGCGGTGTGACAACCCCGTTCCTCGGAAAGCACGTCAAGTCGTTGGTCCTGCGGCTGAAGCTCAAATTCTACATTTTACGTTCGATAATATTTCTACTGTTCGAAAAGGTGACTAAACGCCCATAGAAGATGGATAGTAAAACAGCTAACACCCTTATGAGTGACCCAGCCGACCCCATGATCTATGGCTCATCCCTCGTCGGGTCGGATACCGATGACCCCAGATTATTGGAAACGTTAATACAAATCACTTAGTAAGTCTTATCAGTAGCTTGAGCAATATCTTTTATCTGTTTGTTGGTTTATAGACTCTTGAAGTGTCAGGTTTTGATAATACTATCTTGATTATAATAAATGGGGATTATAAATTTAAGTTTATGATAATTTTTTTGTCTTTGTTCTTCGAACTTACAAATGATAGTCCTCCAGAACGAATTTCGGATATTGCAGCCGATTTCAGCGGTGATAATTTAGTGCACAAGATAGTCAGTGCACCTGTGTCTGCGCACAGAGTCTTCCCTCAGTCTCATAGCCCGATGGGACGGCAATCCGACACAACAGGATTACAGGAGGGAGATCTGACTCGGGTTTAATATGAGCGCTTTAGCATGCTACAAAGGGACACCTAAAAACTCATAACTAACATGAGTGCAGCACATTATAATAAGAGTACATGAGTAAACAAAACAGAGAGGTTTGCAAGAAAAAACGGGAGGCCTTTGCCCAGCAGTGGGGCATAATAAAGGCTAACAAAAAAAATAAAAAAGAGCGGACTTACAGTAGTTGATATGATGTGTAACATCAGACATCTTGGCTGACAGTACCTATCTTTCGGAAAATGGGTAGGTACCATCTGACAGCCAACTCTAGCACCGCGCGCTCTCATTGGTCAAATTAAATAGCGCGCGCTTCCCCGGCTTCCTAGCTGTTACACACTTCCGTCCCCATCCATTCCATCAAAAATAAAAAAACCATGAGTAAGATAAAGATAAGATAAAGATTTATTGAACAAAAATAGTTGAACAATCAAACACTTACAAACAACACCATGCGTATAAAATAGTGCGTATAACAATTATATAACCTTTAGTGTTATCAGCAGTCTTTGTATGAATTCTGGTATCCAAAGAAAGATTTAACTTGTGTTACGGATACCAGCAATCTCACATAAATTAAATAAAATAGGTTACATTGCTTGCATCGGATGACAAGAGTGGCGCAGTATACAAGAGAAGAAGCCTTTATTAAAATGTGTGTAAGTGTAGTGAAATGTGAAATTATAATATACTAGCTTTTACCCGCGGCTTCGCCCGCGTGGATGTCGCAAAATATCCCACGGGAACGTTCTACCGGGAATACATAAGTACCTAATAGCCAAGGAAAAGATCATTGACTAACTTTCAGCGGACGCAGTGGTAGGCTACAGCGCCCGCGTTGTCAACCATAATTATTTTGTTACGCGTAATTTTGAAACTGTGATATCTTAAACTATTCATTTAAATGATGTGATGTAAAGGCATATTTTAATCGAAATTGAATGCCCAATTTAAATAACCTATTTAATTGGATAAGGATTAATAAGATACCGGTCAAAATAGCTTCGGAAATAACAATGAAAATTTTATACAATTTTGAAAGATAAAAATGGTTATTGTGGGTCACCCTTAGAAGATAGACATATGCCATCGTGGACTTTTTTGTTGCAATTTTTAAGATATACAATACTCTAGAACATAAATTTGATTTATCTCTCATGGCTTACGCAGCGCACGCCAGTAAAGCTCCCAGTCGGCATGATTTTTTCCGACATCTTCAACAATAATCGTCATATTTCAGCCAATTTACACAAAACCTTAATGAATTATACACTAAAACCTTCCGCATGAATCACTCCGTCCAATGGTGAAAACCGTTTGAAAATCCGTTCAGCAGTTTTTGAGTTTATCGCGTACAGACAGACAGACGCGGCGGGCGACTTTGTTTTATAATATGTAAGGATGAGTGCAGAGAGATTATGTTTTCGTGTCTGTAGGATCATCCATCATACCGGGTTAGCGTCTGTCTAAAGAAGTAATGCTTAACTTGATAACTATACAAGATTTGTGAGTATGCTACCTCTTACCTTTACTCGTAACGATAGTCACAGGAAGCGAGTTTAATATGGTGTAAAAGGTCCAAAAGGAACCCCAAAAAAGTACTTACAAAACATCCTCCTCAAAGTTTAAAAATCACACTTGTTACGTCGCAAGTTAAAAGGACCAATCATTTCATTGACCGTCGGTTCTTTGATCCGGGGGTCAGCGCTGCTCTCGAGAGGGAGCGGCGCCTTTGACCACAGATATGCTAAATTGAATCGGATTGTATATGTTTCAGACTGTAATGTGTCACTTAGGTTGGTGCTGTGTGATGTTGCCGGTTTAAAAATTGCATTTTCCGTTTGTTATTTATTGTATTCTGTAGACATTTTTATATTTATTTCTGATTACAAAAAAACATATGAAAGTGTATCCTTATCATTAATCTATACGTCATGTGGTAGTGAAGTAAAGGTTGAGACTCGTACTGTTTCTATTCCTGTTAATCTTAGTTTTCATTTGTTCTTCACCGTGTTCATCAAGGAAATGGTTAGATATGCATTCGTAAAGATTTTTTCAAGTATAAACTTACTGATACAAAAACCTTCAATAAGTACCTAATACGCTGGACTCCTTCTTAAAGGATTGACCCGCAATCGCAGTAGACCGGGAAAAGTGTTAAAAGGGAAGGTAAGCCTTTGCCCTGCAGTGGGACAACACAGGCATATAATAAAAAAAAAATAAAAAAAAAAGTAATACGCTGGTATTAAGTTTAGAAAGACGAAAATCAAGAATGCGTAACTCCACTGCAACTTTGATCTTGAAAGTCCAACTCGAAAATTACCGTCTCAAATCCCAATCTAAATTGTTCACGAAGTGACGATCTCTCTCGACGCCTGAGGCAAGTCGGGGTAAAAATAACTATCTAAACTGAATAGGATGAAGAACGTGATGCAGTTGCAACCAGACCTGTAGTTAGTCTGCGATAAGACCTGCTATTTGGTTTATTTGACGGTATCTTACTCTCCAAGAGATTTAAGGTAATAGCGATTATATTGTGAGCGGATTTTGTTGGATGAACTCCATTGATGGCTTAGGAGATTTAGGTATCTCTTTAAGAATATTTAAACTCTCAGAAACGTATTTCATATACAATTTTAAAGACCTAGTATGGTTTGAAACGTTGTATGCCTTCAAATTATTTAAAATGACTATCCAAATTAATTAAAATATTATTATGATAATCAGCATCCATCTCTAGTGGATAGCTGTAGCAAATGGTACAAATTATTTAAAGGTTACTGACAAATGAATTGCATCTGGTAAAAAGAAATTGTCTAATGACTACAAGTAGTAATGGTACTCGATAACTAACATCCCGACCATCAACACATCGACACTCACCATTAAGAAGAACAACAAACTCCTCAATGAACACCAACCAATCCTTTAACATCCCCGCAGGATACACCACATCTATTATAATGATTGATGGGAGCGACCGCCGGTAGGGGGCGGACGATCACTTTATCTACCATCTTTATAGCATCGGCGGTATCTGTACCCATTGTTTTACCCGTGATTTATGCTACGGAGCGTATGCTATCATATTGTGAATGTTTTTGATTTGCACTCTGTATGGTGTGGACCACCCTATGGTTTTCTGTAGGCGTTGGAAGCTAGTGGTCATCATGTCTCGTGGACTGGCAGCACTACTCTTGTGATTTTAGATTTTTCTATTTGTCTAGTAGCATATTTAACAATATGTGCATTTTAACAGAGAGCTCAGAAGTTTGTGTTAAGTAGTTTAGACCGATCGAAAAATTTAAAATATTATGATTTTTTGGTGTATTGAAAGATCCATCACCAAGAATTTAATGTAAACATTTTTTTGGTATTTGGAGGCCGAACATGTAGAAGTTTTCTACGTGATGTAGCTAAAGTAACTGGTTTAAGCAAAATTTATAAAATGAAGAATACATGAAAAGGAAACTGAATGAAGCAGCTCCATACATTTTCTACTCCGAACATTACATACTTATACGTAAACTGTTTGCTATGACGAACGTGAACATAATAAACCAAAGAATGTTATCTTCATTAATCTCATTCATAATTTTCATACAAGATCGTGGATTATCAACACGTAATTCCCACAATGAGGTCCCTGGAGCCGCCAGCCGGTCTAAGATTGGTATCTCTTCCGTTCGTGTGTGGTCTTCATTGAGTATGGTGGTGCCAGGATTAAGGTTGTGCTTCCAAAGAATCCTGGAAAATATACGTTAAATCATAATCAAGAAGTTCTCTTGAACATTTTAAAATCATAATTAACTATCTCGTGGTTGCAATAACTAAGTTAGTCTTGCGGGGTAATTGCGTAACACACTTACAGTAGCACTTAATTTTGATAGTTCAACAACATTTATTCCATTATTTACGTTGTTGAGCAAACAAATTTTTTGATCATATGAAACAATGAATTAGCAATATTCTTCAAAATCATTCAGATGGTGCTTGAAAGTGTGTTATGCAATTAGGGTGCTAGATTTGATTGTCAGCAATGATATAATATTATCATCTAACTAGCAAAAGAATTTATCGGTCTATTGGATTTGGCCCCAATATATCACTGGCTATATCATAGGAGTCAGTTACCTATGGTCCTATGTGATATCATATTTAATTTATGATTCTCCATTGTTTTTACTTTTATTGTGTTACCGCTTTGTAGCTAGGATCCTCACTGGTCCATTTGGTCTTATGTTACAGCCATCTTTTACAATTAGATTGTTGGCTCCAGCATTAACTTTCACAACATCTTGGCAATGCTTTACAGCCTCACAAGGTCTTATTTCAAGTAGTTAAGTAACGAGATATATCTCCATACTATGCTGTAGATCTACGTCAATCCATCTACCGTCACTCGAATTAATGCCATGATCTTCACGTGCCCCTCATAAATCTTCGAATAATGTTTGCAGCCTTACGTGTCGTAAAGTACTTTACTCGTTAGTAAGACTTTAATTGTTATGGTCTCAGTTATGATCATGATTTGTGTGTGGTCCTTGAATGTCGAAAGAGATGAATCAGTCATTATTAGATGAGACGTCTATTGTTCATTGATGTAGCTTGTGTTGGGTAAAGATATTGACGCACTTTATTTTACTGTGCTTTATTTGAGCGAATGTGCTTTAAAAAAATTGGTTGTATGTAAAATCGGTTTACGGACGATAGTTTAACGTGACAGAGCGACGGGACAATAAGTCATCCTATTCGTGCGTACAGCCTGCGTTCATTGATTTATTAGACGTTGTCACGTCAAAAGAAAAATCTTTCAGTGTTAGTAAACCAAGATATTATAAGCTGTTAGCTTAGATTTTGGTTTACTAACCTAGTACCAGCCTATTATAGTCTCCCTGCAGGGAACAGCCCTCTACTTATACAGAGAAGGCCCGAGCATTGATTACTGATCACCACGCTTGCTCAAGATGGGTTGGCGATTTCAGACTTACATTAACAATAAGTCCAATTTGCTTCACGATGTTTTCCTTCACCAATGTCAGTAATGTTCAAGATTAATTCGAAAACTACATATGAATTGAAAAAGACACATTGGTACATGCCCAGATTTTAATTCAATACCTCATGCATGAGAGGCGAGGGCTTCTTCGAGGATGTCTTGAGGGCCCAGAGTTGAAGGTTTATTAACACTGAAAGATTTTATTTTGTGACATGATAGCGAGCACTAATATTTTTCCTAGAAATATCAATTTTTGATTCCAAAGTCAGCCTTTAAGACTAAGATTTCTTTGTCTTAACTTTATCCTCCTCAACTATAATTGAGTTCTAAAAATGCTACGACCACCTAACCCTGTTGCAAACGAAAATAAATTGCAATCACGGACCGACATCGCTGTAGGTGACGCAAAAAACATGTACTTAGCATTCACAGTATCAACCCACGGCCGGTGGTCGACGATTCGTATTCACAACGAGTTACGGATCGTAGGACCGCAATTATAAATTATATGGGCAGTTTTAAAACTACGCTTGTTAATTAGCTAATGTTATTTTGATTGTTATTTTAGGCAGGTAGTGGTGTTATTTGGGACATCGGAAATAACCGCTATATATCATTGATTGACGTCGTGGTATCCTGTTAGTGGATATAAATCAATAAATTGAATGAACGTATGTAATTGCAAATTGTGTCACGAAAAGTTTATTGCTTCTTAAAAGCAGTAACGGTGACGTTGTAACTATGATGATTATAAGGGTAATCCCTACTTCATAATTCTATCAATCTGCCTAGCCTTTTCCCAACTATGTTGGGGTCGGCTTCCAGTCTAACCGGATGCAGCTGAATACCAGTATTTTACATGGAGCGACTGCCTATCTGGCCTCCACAACCCAGTAACTGGGTAATACGGTACCCCTTGGTAAGAATGGTGTCAGACTTTCTGGTTTCTGAAGACTCGTAACGACTGTCAAAGATCCACGTATGACAGTAGGGACCAACGGCTTAACGTGCTTTCCGAGGTACGGAGGAGTCTCGGTATGTAAAGATGGTCACTCATGCACTGACCGACCCCGACAAGCGCAGCTTAACCTGATGGATTGAACCGGCTGTTATTACTTAGCCACGAGCTCCTCCCTACTTCATGATTATAGTCATGTATCTTGAGGAAAAGCAGAAACGATCACAAAAGGATCTGTCGTTGAAATCATTTCTCGTTACAAAGCTAACCTTAACTTTAAGGTCTTGAACACGATCAATTCGTTGACCACCTACCTAAGCAAACTCCAACGGAATTTTCCAATCCTAACAAGGATGCAAGCAATCAATATTCATTGTACCACGGTAAACAGCGAACCAAATCTCTATCGATAACCCACTGGCTGGTCACGGAGGTCTGTCAGTAAAAATTCACAAAACGTAGGCCAGACGAGTTGCCCACTCGATTATTGGGCCCCGGAGGCCCGGCCCGAATGGGAACGAGCTGATTATTCTGCCCGTTGAGGAGCGTTGTGTAATAGGCCCGTTAGGAGATAGGACTCGGATCTTGTAACAGTTGGTAATAACGATTGTTATCTTGCAGTTTTAATCGGATTGGATCGGCGAGTTTCAGTTTGAACTGAGTTTGGATAAGTTGAGGAAGATGTGTCAGATAATTTGGTAGCTTCGGTATTGCTGAACGAAGTTCGAGCTCCGATATAAATGTAAAGTTTTATCTTTAACAATGGTCCTCTCATTTTTGGGCTATTAAAGACTACAGGACCATAGACTTTCAGTAAGATTAGAAAACTGAAATGATACGAGTTTTGTAAGTGAAAATTTCTTTAGCAGCGTCGTGCACTTTTTTTGGGATGGGTAAAAAATTTTAAACTCGCGTCAGGACACGTGACCTGATCGAAAATTCGTTAGACGGAGGGAGAGTAGAAAGGGGTTTGAAGATTTTGGCCCTAAAATCAGCCACCATTTTGATTTTTTTTCAAAATTTAGGTGCACAATAAATGTCATATATTTGGATAGGGGACACTTATACAAACGTAAAACTTCATTAACATAACATCATAAAGCGTCACGTTTCTGAGATATTCAAAGATAAAAATAACAATTAATATAACGAATTTATTTATTTATGTTGTAGTTACTTCATGTTGATTAACTTATTTACACATTAATTATTTTACTACACCTAGTGGATAAAACATAAGACTTTTTAATCATCTTCAGTATAAATAATATCATCCAAGAAGGCAGCGGGAGGCTGAATAGGATTTTCTTGGGGTGTCGCGCCCATGCCATGCACCATATAAGACATATACCATATAACACACGTCCTCATTCGGCGGAGGGTATACATAATATATTTTTGTCTCTTTTGCTCTTAACTAAAATATTACCTATACATAATGCAATTATGTTTTCATAGTTCAATATACTTACCTGAAGGGAAAAAAAACAAAAAATCCTTGTTTCAGGGTTCAGTTTTCGACTTATATTTCGGTGAATAACTCCGAAACCTGACGCTTTAGCATATTATGTCATATGACATTTTTTGTTTGTATAAGTGTCCTCTATCTAAATATATAACTTTCGATTTTCACCGCAATTTTGAAAAAAAATCAAAATGGCGGCATCATGTTAGGGCCACCCTCCATACAAAAATCTTCTTACTCCTTTACAACGTTAATTTTCAAGTTTTCACTTCTTCCGGCACTCCCGGAGTGCAACCCGTTTTTTTATAATATCTAAATTAGATGTTACCAATAGATGACTGGTCCTACGACACGCCATATGATTTTTGTCAATTCTTAATCTTAAAAGTTTTTTTAATATATTATTAAGGTCTACTTCAAGCTTTAGTAGTTATTTCGCCACCAATAAATGACTAAAACAAACTAATAACTCAGCCAACATTTTATTTCCTCACACCAAAACTAGATGTCGCGTCAATGTGCGTTAAGAGCTCTGCTCCAATATATTTTACAGCGTGTAATGAACGAGCGACGTCGGCGATAAAGATATGTATGTTATGTCCACAATCTTCTGTACTTGAACGCTTTATTACTTCTCAGATCTCTTTGATTTTATTACTTTTAAATGTGCAGTTTGAAGCGAAATTTTACGTCTTTGAATTATGGTTCGGATTAATTCGTGAGATATGCTCATGTTTTTATGTTAGGAGTTTGTGATGTGTGATGGTGGTCTGGGTTTTATACTCGATTTGAGTACTTTTGATAGCACTTGTGAGTGTTTGAAGATAGTTTTCGGGTTTTCGTTGATGTGACTTGGGGCGATATATTTTTTCAAGCTATGTTAGTATGAGTGTTGCCTAATGCATCAAGGCAATCTACTATGCGAATTAAAACCATGTTATTTTTACATAAACACAATAATGTGCTACAGTAGAGCGCAAAATTGTCCATCTTCAAAAAACAATAAACTTTGTGGTGTTGAAATTGCATTGCATTTCAAATCTGACGCTCATTATCAAGCGCCAAACCACAACACTTTACTACAGCGACAATATAAAAGATTTAACAATAACTATTAGAAATTCCTAGAATTCCTCGAACTGAACTAACACTAAAACGCAGAAGGACAGACGGACACTCATCATGTCAGACACATTAGTAAACATCCGTAAATTAAAGTTTTAAATGACAATAAAATAAATTAACGTGTTGCGTCCGCACTGATGTGTTTATGTGTGTGATAAAACGCGCCTGCGCCCGCGCCGATCGCGGGGATTTTATTGTTAGCGACCGATTTGATTGTACACACGGAGCGATTGTTTCAGCATTCTCTAATTATTGAGATCTTCCCAGTTTTAGTGCGAGGTAGAGAGAGCTCGTGAGTATATCTATGTATGACTTGGCGTAAAGAGAAAAAAGACAACTTTTAGAAGTTGCGCATACCAGACACCGGCGAGAGTGAAAATCATATAAATATCCAGATATTTATATGATTTTCACTCTCGCCGGTGTCTTAGCACGCGAAGATGAATATGTTTTTATCCTGGTGATGAGAAAATAGCTGAGGTCATAGTTGCATATTAAATATTATAAGCAATTCTGAGCAGTGGTGGCCCAGTGGTAACGGCCCCGAGTTGTAGGTCGTAAGTTCGAACCCAAGCAGGCGCTTTACTTTGTGTATATAATTTCATCACCACTGCTCTCAAAACGGTGAAGGAAAACACTGTGAAATCGGCATGTCTTAGATCCAAAAATTCGAAGACATGTGACATCTACCAACTCGCACTGGGCCCGTGTGGTAGATTACAGCCTCACTCTCACAGAGAGGAGGCCTGTGTCCCAGTGGGAACATTAATAGGCTGATTATGATTATATAAGTATGAAGCAATTCTCCTTCAACATCCAATATTATTAACATAAAAATCAAAATCCAATGCTACAGAAAATATACCAACACAAGAAGCTCAAAAATCACCCAGTGTGCTCAACACTATGTAACTTGACGCCGAATCAACACGAGTAGTCCATAAAACTGCAGTTAAAATCAACGGATTTAACAGCGGACATAAACCGAGACATCGGCCGTTTATTGTAACAGGCGTTGTATTTATTCGTTAGTTTCCAGTTACAGGCTATGCTGCTGTAGGAGTTGTGGGGGATTAGGTGGTTAATTTTCGGTGTTGTGGTTACTTAGGACGTATTCTAGGTGGCAGCGGGCAGCGGGGCGGCGGCGGCAGCGGCACGAGAGCGGCTCGTTCAAATGCATAGTTTTATATGGAACTGTTCTCGATGGCAGAGAGAGAACAATTCCATAAACTATGCATTTGAACGCACCGCTGCCGCCGCCGCTCCGCTGCTCGCTGCCACCGAGAATATGGCCTTAGATTTAACGCGAAAAAGGTGCTTTCTTTTTTAGTTTTTTTTTAGAAATGTCTTAATAAGTCATTTCTGAAAAACACTACGTCATCATATTTATGTCTTTGAAAATTGTATTCTGCGAAGGGTTAGGCAAATGTCTACCTATAGCGATGGAAAGTTTAAAACCTACATCAAACGTGTCCTTATCAAAAAGCATACTATAAGACTAAAGACTACGTTGAAGACGAAATACGAAATATGACGTTGAAGTTTGGCAAATTCCCTCTGCACATGTGGCTTCCCTGGTACATCATTAACGGCATAACTATATAAATGTCTATTAACTGCTCCCAAAATACGATGATTATTTTATTTTATCTTGCATACTTCCTTGACATAATCCTTTTATTATTTGACATTATATACCTTCAATATATATAGATTAATCTTTTTTAAATTGTATTTTGTTACAGCTGTAGCTGTAATCATGCATTTGGTTTAAATAGATTTTTATTATTTTATTTATCTTTTATATGAGTAGATTCTTTTCCTCTAGATTTTGTGAATGTGAGAACCTTGTAGGCTTAACAGACTGTATATCTGTGGTCCATTTTCTATTTTGATAAGTATCTGGTACTTTTTGATAGGCCTACACTGTCCTCTCATACCTATTATCACTGTAATTTAAAAAATCCTTTGTAAAAACCAATTTATTTTTAAAAGAGTAACCGTGGAGTTTCTTGCCGGCTCTTCTCCATAGGAAACGACCATTTGGAACCGTGCACCTAGCTTCTGACGTTTCATAAGTGCCCTAGTTAGTTTATGTGAAATAAAATATTTTGAATTTGAATTTGAGTACACCCACATTTCGCCAGTTATTTTTGAGTCCCATGTAGAGGGCGAGCCTGTAGTCATCAACCAAAACAAATCCAGACTCCGGGCTGCTACTGAGATATTCCATATGGAAAAACACAATAACACTTTGCCCGACCTAGGAATCGAACCCTAGCTGCCTTCATGTTCAGCAGTAGCGTTTTTGGCGACTAGACCAACGAGGCAGTCAGTTTTTCAGAAATTGAATTTTTGAAAGCCAAAAACCACTTATCTTATGGTGGTCAAGAGTCTTGATCCAAGATTTGCTCGGCTTTAGGGACCAACCCTTATGGTGAGGGTTGTGAGAGCTGACGTCATGTGTTTTTATTGTTGCCACCTCATTTGAGAGGGGCTGGTTTTGCCGTAAGCCGTAATTCTATGTACGTATTAAAAAGTGATGGTTTTATTTTACCACGACTACCCATGAAGCGTCTGTCAGTCTTCAAAAACTGTCATGGTTTAATCTGACAGTGTCTAGTTTTATATTCGTGGAGTCGTATAACAGGGTTTTATTAGCTTGAAATGTACGGAAACACAGACTTACGTGTGGTCGTTGCCTAATAATTTATCAATTTACTTGCTGTGGTAAGTCATTGACAAATTATACTGATTGAATGATTGTCTCTTATTTTAGCTTTATTATATGTGTTGCCAATATGATTGCGTTACATGAATAAATAAATGTAGTTTTGCCAGCCCAGACGACCATTCGTCATGTTGACAATACAAAGCGTTTAACTTTTACAATTGTTTCGCAATTTACATTCCCAGTATTTATTAACAACATTAATATCAAATATCTTAACGTATTCGTAAACATGTTAATTTAACATTCAAACAGTGCTATTCCCGACTATTCCTATGGGAAAACTTGGTAATATAAAGAGCACTCCACACTGCCGCGTCGTCGCCGCGACCGGCCGTATAATTTTCACATTCAATCAAACGTGAAGCCCACTTCTCGCAACGCGGTCTATTCATAGTGCTGCCTGTCTGTTGCAATTTCTGTCGCTTGAAAAGTCTGGCGGCTTCTTTATTTTTATTTTTCAAGGAGTTGTCTGTTTTACGACTCTTTGTTTTAGGGGATGAATAGTAGTTCTAAGTGCTCCAGGTAATGCCGGTACTGAGTACCTCGGTATTCGGAGGTGTTAGGATGGCGTACGTGACTTTAAGTGGTCCTTAGCGACGCGAGGCTATTAAAAACTGTAAGAGATAATAGCTATATAAAAGCAACATAAATCATAAGTTAGCGGCGATATAATAAGCCATTGTAGATAATACAATTATGTCCTTTATTTACTTTCATGCATATTTAATTTAAAAAAAAATATTTCTTAAAATAATAAGATATAAAAACATTTAAAAATATTAAAAGATAGAGGTCCGCCTTTGTCGGGAGCAGGATCCAAGCTACCGGTGGTTAGGGCTGCAGAGACGGGAACTTCCTCACAATGCGAGTCGTGTCGAGTACTGCCTTCAGATTCAGGTTCTTGATCCAACCGCCCAACGAGAACCTCGAGTGATGTTGATCGAGATTTTCGGCTATCAGGCCATTGGCCGTTACGAAAATCGGCGTAATGACAACCAGGCTCTCATTCCTCATGTCAACAACCTCGTGTGCTAAGTCCAGAAATTTTATTATATATTATACAATTATTATTATTATTAAAATGCTATGAAAAGTTTTTTGAAGATAAGTCAGAAAGCTTCTTGAAAATAAATACAACATCGTCACATGCAAAAGGGTCAAATAAAATTAAAAATAAACACAAAACTGGTTCTCAATTTAAACATTTTACTTAGTGACCCGTATCTGTCATCGGACTTCAACTCTGGGTCGACCTGTTGAC
The DNA here is from genome assembly GCA_948150665.1 of Conistra vaccinii. Classification (NCBI taxonomy): domain Eukaryota; kingdom Metazoa; phylum Arthropoda; class Insecta; order Lepidoptera; family Noctuidae; genus Conistra; species Conistra vaccinii. The sequence continues at coordinate 2,327,975 of OX411318.1, read as the reverse complement.
TGAGTCGTACCATTTTGTGACGTCAGCAACTTGTCAGAGTAGACGCGATGATAAGTTTTAAATATAAAATGTTTTTATTGGGATGTGTCTGTCAAAGTTTATTTTGTAACTATTTTATTTACAGAATATTTGTTTTATTTATGATATGTGAGGATCTTTCAGAGCGTTAAGAATTTATTTTATAAAAGATTTTGATAATTCAAGGTGATCGTTTTTTATGTGAGATCTGCCAACCCGCACTGGACCCGCGTGGTGAATTACGGCCCTGTCCCTCTTGCCGATAGGAGGCTTGTGTCCCAGCAGTGGGAACATTATAGGCTGATTATGCTAAGGTGATTGCTTTTTTAGGCACTGTTTTAATCGATATCGAATTACTTGAACTAGACTTTGCCGACTATTAAATTTCAGCAGCTGAATAAATTAAGCAGTTGTGGTGACCTAATGAACAATACTACAATGTATCTTATTTGCAATTTTTGTAGGACATAACTAAAACTTTGAAAAGAAAAATCACCTACACAAAAGTTACTCAACAATCCCACCCCACACTATGAATACGGTCTTAAACAGCAGATTAGCTTGCGCGAGCGCACGACGCGTACTTCACATTTATTTCTTTATTTATCCGCGGCCAATAAGGCCTACATTCAAATAGTTCATTAGGCATAGCTGTGACATATCCAGCCCTTTGTATGCGAAGCCCGTTTCTTTGGTTTATTTGACTGGCTGTTGATGAAAACGGCCGGGACATACGGATGCACAGTTTGACGAGTACCTACGCTGAATGTAAATGGGTGAACTTAAAATTTGTGAGCAGTGGAAAAATACTAAATGTCCTGTAAACATGTTGTAGGAATTGCGTTACACTGTCTATCATTATTCATTAAGATTTATGTAGAAAGTTTTAAAGTGATTGCTATTTTGTGTTAATGTATCGTATAACGCAATATGGACTCTAAAGTGCGTATTAATAAACCAAACTTAACTTGAGAAAAATCAGAAAAAAAAAAAACAACTTATGGCAACGTTTTTCTTAACTAAGTATATCTCCAGCGCCACAAAGGAAAGACGGTCAAGTTTTATCATATTGGAAACTAGGTTCAATGATCTAGGTATTTGTGTGGATCAATCATCGAAACTTTGTTGTAGAACCTAGATGACTGGAGCATGAGCGTAATAATTGGCACGAACAGAGAGAAGTCTGGTAGTGAGAGATGTTGGTCTGTGGAAGATGATGGTTAACTTAAAAAGTAAATTAAAATATTTATAGTCACATTAAATCACACAAAATCGGAGCTTCTTGGAGGAGGCCTATGTTCAGCAGTGGACGTCTTTTGGCTGAAATGAATGAATGATGATGATAGTCACATTGGTATTTGTCAGTTACTCGTAGATTAAGAAATCTGAATCTAGTTCCCAAATCTACTAGAATGTGTTTGTTCAATAGGCATTAGTCCAAGCGACTCGGTTTGGATTCTTTAAAAGCTGGAAAGAAAAAGCTTAGGATTGCGAGAAAACATAAAAGAACTCCTTAGTCTAGGGAACAGTTAGCAAAAACAATTTTCGCTCATCCCTTCAGTCCGTATGTCCCACAAGTTAAGCTGCAAATCACTGCGTGAGGTGGTTATATACGACTGCTTGCAATGGGAACGGAAAATGATAGCACGTTGCCACAAGATGGCCGGTCCTTCGAGATTGGTACATGTGTTGTAACTTGTAATACATGCTGTGATCATTGTGCGGTGAATATTGACGTCTGTTTAGTTGTGAAGGTCTTTAAGAAGGGATTTATTGGATGGCAGCCCATCGGGTCACTAAGTAGGTTGAGGTGATGAAATGGTTACACTGGTGAAATATGGACAAGTTTGTAAGGACAAACGGAAGCCTGAAAGTTTGACAGTCAATATAGCATTGAACTAATGAAATTAAATGCAATTGTTTATTCTGTAAAAGGATATCGGAATCACATAGACACGTCATATTAAAAAAAGCTAGATGAGTTCGGCGTTTCCTATCTGAGACTAGTCTGACAAGAAAGGCCGAAACTAGCTCAGAGGTCGGCGTCTCTTTTAAAGTTCAGACATAATCTTGGCCAGGCCATATTATGAGGCCCATGTAGATTAGTGTCTGAAATGGTCTTTTGAGGAAAGAACCACATAGATTTTTGCGGACATGTGCTGGCAGTACAAGCATTTGTCAGTTATTTAATAGCGATGATGATAGATTAACGCCTTGTTGCAAGTTAGCCTTTTAATTATTAATGATTATATCATTATTTAAATAATAATGTTACCGAAAGTTTACTAAGAAGAAAGAAGAGAAGACGAAGAAGGAAGGAAGAAGAGTTTAGTAAGAAGTTTACTGACTTTTAGTCATTCTTATCCTATGCATATGCAGAAGGGAGAGTAATGACTACTGGAAATCTTGATCTCAATTGTCATTCTACGAAAAGAATACCAAAGTCAAACAGCTTGTGCTTACATTTTACATTGATATGATCATATATGAGTCATGATGAGATTTTCACACGAGAGGAGATAAGTCTCTTGTCGTGTCGTGTGTGTGTGTAATACGCAGTCACTATTGTAGTCACAATAGTGACTGCGTATTAAGGTACAAAAAAAACTGCATCAATCCTTCAATCTATAGTGATGGAACATTACAGTCATCGATGACAATCACAATGACTTTAAACGATATTTACGATACCCTCGATCTTATTATTCTGGTCATGAGCAGACGCATGGAGTTATTGGTCAGTGCTTTGTAATTTGTATGTACTTTGCTGTCGTTGTGAGAATATGTATTGTATTGTTAAGTTACCATTTGGTCTGTGCATTTATTTGATAATCTGCATAAGTATTGGTTTCGAAGTTTTTGTTTCCGGCCATGAATTTGTATGAGTAAGTCGTGTGTGGCAGTTTTTGGTTCCGTTTGTGAGTCAGGTTACGTTAGTCAATAGTACAATGAGGATTGAATTCACAATTTTTTTATTTTTTTTTGCACGATTCGTAATGCGAAGCATTAGAGTGTGCTCTACGATCGAAAAATTATTTTTGCCCCATTTCTGTAACTGTTTTTATCGTTACACTCCTGCTAGTACACAGAACCTACTTAATTTATATACCATTGTATAGATGATTAAATGGAGATTAATACTGTACTTTTTAACAATTGATTTAATGCAGCAGAAATGGAAAAAGCATAAAAATAGTTGAAAAAAAATTCCTGTCCGTCAATTTATGAACCCTGAAAACATTGTAGCTTGCGATAAAATCAACTAACTGTGTCAATTTTTTTTTTATACATTCGTTTCAGCCGTAGAAGGAACCCTATTGAAAATGGCTCTTTTATTCAAAGTAGTTAAGTTATAATTAATAAAATACTAACTAAAATATAATATCTTTAACTAAATATTTGCAACCTTTGATTTGATGTTGCCTAGCAACCGCCAAGTAAATATCTTTGTCAGTCGTTGACATTACGACTTCATGAAAAGTGATAAATTGTTAATTTTTAAACTATGTTTTGAATTTCTTTTTCGTATATGAATGAGTGATAAGTATGAGGCGTGCACTTTTGGATTTTCCAAACTATTTTTTTTATGTTTTACCACGCATAACTTTTTACTGAGTGGTTCGATTTGAACGATTCTTTTTTTATTGGGAAGGGTATACCTCGAAATTGGTCCCATAAAAAAATTAAAATTGAAACCCACCCCTAAGTGTAAAAAAATTGGGGTTGATTGATGTTTCACGTACTGAATTTTCAACTGTGAACCGATTCTGTTGTAATTTCGCACACATAATGTAGTTCTGATGACACAACTACACAATAAAGACCTGGAGTTGATCTGATGATGGAGTTAGAAGACAGTCGCGAGAGCTCCTCACCAGTTTACAGCAGCTACATCGTGTTTGGGCTTATTTCATTCCCCCTGATGAGAACTTTACACCTAGCTGGGGTATGACTGTCATCGACGGTCAGAGGTTGAGGCAAACATTAAAACCGCCTGGCCACGGAACGGGCGGCGCGAACGGCGCGGCGGTGCGTCTTGCGGGGCGAAATTCTATACATTTGTTTTAGTCGCAAGACGGTTCGTCGTTCGCACCGCGCGAATTTTCGCTGTAGCGAATGTCCCGTCGCCAGGCGGTTAATGGTAACTCAAAAGCTAAAAATAAAAAACTTTTTTGCAAAAAATTAAACCGACGAAAAAAAACTGAAAAGCGAAAAATAAAAACTTTTTTGCAAAAAAAGCGAAAAATAAAAAATAACTATGTATTTAGTGACAAATTGATGACCTCCAAATAACAAATTTTGAGGCGGCGCCAAACAAACTTATTATAATTACAAAAAGCGTAAAATGTTAGCTTGATAGATCTTCCTTGAATGTGTTTTAGGCGCCGCCTCAAAATTTGTAATTTGAAGGTCATCAATTTGTCACTAAATACATAGTAATTTTTTATTTTTCGCTTTTCAGTTTTTTTTCGTCGGTTTAATTTTTTGCAAAAAAGTTTTTTTATTTCTTTACCTCTCCAACAGCAATACCTAAAACGCAGCTTTTGAAGCTATTCGAAACCCCGCATAATAAAAACGCAAAATTTTAGCAAACATTTCAGATGATCAAGATGAGAAAGCTAGGCAGAGAAAAAACAGGTCACTTCCTTCTTGCGCAAGATAACATTATTATTAATTGTTTAGACCAGATGAAATAGAAAAACGAAAAAAAAGGCGAATCCAATATTTTGAAAAATTAAACTTCACGGAAATTGTTTTTAATTTATTAAAAATTAAAATTCAGCTGTCGCATCGCGCCTGTCTGGGGAAGCCTTCAAGGTTATAGTGTCTTTAGTTCTTTTGTTTCCATACAAAACAATATATACATCTCCATGATTACACACACAAATAGGAAAGCTTTATACAAAACCCAATTTACTTGTAAATAATTACGTCGGCAATAAGTTCAGTGCCGAGTCTATCACTCAAGCCGTAGTGATGGGCATCGGCGTTAAAAATAATGTCGATAAATCGCGCCGAAGATCAAAGCACGAACAAATCGGTTGGGCGCGCCAGTGGGGAGCAGCGAATGAGGTTGCGTGGATGTGGTATATTGTGTTTGTCGATATGCAGTAGGTATTAGTAAATCTAATCAGTCTAATGGTTTTGTTTCATTCACTTTAATTTTTTGACAAACTTAAAGAACAGTTTATTGATTTCTTGACAAGTTCGTGTTATTTGCATCATAACTTTTTATAATTTTTTTGTGGATCGTGTTTTCACCTAGTATCTTTGAGGGTTTCGAAGATTTATGGTTTTATATTTTTAGTAAGAATATTTAAATCAAACCAAATAATGAATTTTTTGTCTATACGAACTGACAACAAAATTAAAAGCAACTTTTTCATGTAATACCAAAAATAAAATAAAACACGTTTAAATCCTATAATAAATTAACAGATAAATCTAAAAATAATATCTATAATTTGAGTTGTTATTTTACAGCATTAAGAATTTCACGCAGTTTTGAATTACCACAGAGAAAATGACTTCCTCCACTAACCACAAAAAAGGACCATCTAACCACCAATCACTAATGATCTGTAACAAAATAGCAAAACAAAAAAATACCTACCAACAAAACAAATTGACAAAATAATTTAGCACTTCCACAGTTTCCCACGTCCATGGTTCCGCGTGATTTACTCTGTGCGAGCGGGCGCGGGGAGGGCGGGAGGCGCGGGGCCCGGGGCGCACTCGACTAATAAAAAACACCCCGACGCCCTCGTGACTGATGCGACAATTAATTTAATCCCATTTCTCTGCGTCTTTCAAGCCGTCAGGGCTGGTTCTGGTTTAAAAATTTGGGACTTCTTTCTTCTGTAGGAAGTTTTTAAAGTAGTTTCGAGGTTTTTTGTAAATTAGTGCTTAACAATTTTGTGAACTCCTTCTGCTAGCCCAATCTACGACCCCTTTATAAAGATTTTGATTTAAATATAAAATGTTATCTTTGTCTATAGCAACCATTTCATGTTACTAGCAAAATCTTTACCAAAATGTACTATTTAACCTAAAACAAACTGAAAGGACCAGTTGTACTAAAGGACCAATATAAAAAACTACTTTAGGAGATACAATTAAGCGGTACTCTTCAAATGCCTCTGTTCCAAGCTTATGCATATTTCTACGTCGAAGCAAATACCACTCTAAAACAAAATGCCGCGCCATATTTCATTAATTTCAATTGACATTCTAAAGCAAAAACCACAATAGCAAGTGCATAACTTGTGCAACTGCGCGCTCGTCTGTTCAACACTTTTGTCTATCTGTCAGCTGTCAGTCTGTCCGTCTGTCTGTCAGTTAAGAGGTCAGACGTCGCGACAGACTGTTTCTTTTATTAACTTCTCAAGTGAAATTGTAAATGCTCTGTATTTGGTTTGCGTAGTGGGAATGTTATTGTTTTTATGTTTCCTTGTCAAGGATAGTTGAAGTTGGATTGACAGTTTTTGCAGTCACCAAGTGACGCGCATATTAATGGAGTTTATTTCTGCTTGAAGTCTGAAGGCTGCGTGTTCCGGTAACTTAATTAAGCCTTCTGTGCTCAATATTAATATGAACTTTTATCTCACGTCAATTGTGTTGACAAGGTTGTCATTTGCAGGTAAAGCGACCTTTTAATAATGACAATTATTTGAATTTATATATAATTAGTTTACCAATCGATTTCACCTGTTCTGTATTAAGTCAGGGAGCTTATTAAAAAGCTTCTCATTAGTGTATCATTATACTTTTGTATATTTAATTTGAAGACCTTCACAGAGGTGTTATAGTTACATGCCTTAACGAATGGCTTCAGAAATCTTAATATACACCGCACAAAAGCTCATAAAATAAGTTCCTTCGGTCCGCGCCAACCCTGAAAGGCGCTAGAAGCAGACATCAGCGGAGCAGGCGGCTATTAAACAAGACTAATTGAGCGATAAATTCACGAGACGAGAGGCCGATATAAAAACGAACGAGAAACGAGAAAAATCTTAGATGAGAGAATATTGAAAGCGGTCCACGCGAAATTGATTACTGTCAATTAGGGACACGTCGGTGTCTGCGCCAGATGCTAACTCGATTCTATTAGGAGCTCCTTTGATCGCTGTTTATTTACCCTTTTGTTCGATGCGTGTTGTGATAGTTGAGTTGTTGCTGGAGATTTCATTGTGATTTCGTGGCTGAGCGCAGTTCGAGCCAGGAGTTTCTCAATAATTATCTTGGTAGAATCACGACGCTAGAACTTAAGCAAATAAGGAAAATAACCACCGCCGATATAATATATTTATAAGTGTTCGGTTACTATTTACCTCTTTTGTTTGATGAATTTGGTGATTGTTGCAATTCTGGAGATTTTATTTTGATGTTCTGTTTAGTAGCTGAGCAAGGTTACAGACAAGGTTTAGCTCGCAAAATAAATAGTCTAGAATCCCGACATTGAGACAAGTGTCGCAAGGATTATCTTAGTTTGTTTGATTGTGATAGTTTTGTCTATCTTCTAGGATTATCTTAACTTTTTGAGACAGGAGTAGCTCCCTCAAGTGTATAATGTGCGTTTTAATTATTAAGAATAAACTATTTTTCTTTCTCTCCAACATTTTGTGATACTTATCCAAATTCTTATTCGGCCTTGACTTATTTATTAAGGCCATCAGTGTCTGCGCCAGATTCTGTTAAAAGCTTGCCTTTGGGCAGTACTTGTTTATCTCTGTCGTTCGATGTGTATCTTGATAGTTGAAGATTTCATTATGTCTCTGTCCTAAAAGAACGTGTAACTCTATTAAATTCTATTTTGTCTGTAGGCACGAAGCTTGTACTTGACGAATGTCATTTATGGTATCTCTGCCAGATGTTAACCTGATTCCATTAGGAGTGTTTCTTTGATCTTGTTTTGTTTACCGTTCTTGTTCAATGGACTACCTTCGTGTTGTGAGCGGTTCTATCGATAGTGGGCTAAGGTAAAAGTATTCTTGTAGATGGTGACTCCAAAAGTTATTCAGTTAAATGTCTTTTCGGTGTTTACGATAGATGTTGACTGTGTTATATTTTCATTATTTTACAAAAAGTATAAGACTCGAAACAAATATAAATATTATGATAATTTCTAATTTATGTTAACTCATTAACCCAAACTTTTCAAACCAAACATCACACGTTCCCACCACACCATACAACACGTGAAAAATATGAGCCCATCCCAAAAATTTATAGCACCACTAACGCAGCTTCTAATTCCCTCGACACACATTAAAATATCCGTTGCAACCGCCTTATTACACACGACAGTGACTTATTTCCATGAATAATAACACACTCTCATCCTTACAGAACGTATTATATGGATCATTATACACAGAGACGTTCGCGAAGCCGCAACAATGGCTTTTCAACCTCATTTTTGAATGAACATGACTGATTGCCCGCTGCTTCGAACAAAAGCCGCTAACATAAACATTCTACACGATAATTTGTCTGCGTTGTCAAATGAATGACGCTGCTATTTCTACCCTCCTCATTCAATACCCCTTCTGAATGTTATACTTAAATAAAATGCCACACATATGCGGCAATGAAAAGTTAACTTATCGATTTAGTCGCGCGTTTTTAGTTTGTAAAATGCCGTAGTGATGGGGCGCATGTGTCCGGGAGTCATGTCGATTAATAAAGTTTACAAGATGAAAGCCGTTGAGCTGTTAGTCGCGATGCGTTCCAGAAATAAAAAGCAGCTTTAAACTCGGCTGGGGATACTTACATCGTGTAGTATCACCACGTTTTAATGGAAGGACAAAGTCAATGCAGTGAACGTCTGAAGACTGTGTTGTGCATTCTTTGAAAGAGTTTGATAGCACTGCTGTATTTTGCAAATGACTTTGTTTTGCACAGGGTGCATTGGCGTATGCTATCTGAAAACATGGTATGAAAATATTAGGCACAGTACATTCAAACATCATATTATTAAGCATGAAAAATACTGAGGCATAAAACATGAACCTTTTCGAGTTTTTATATCGGACTCTATAAAACTTGAATACCTAATCCTTCTGTAATAAACATAAACTGGCCAATTTTTAATTAACCAAAAACCACTCGTCTAAATTTACGACAAGCAATAAAAAAGAGAACTCCCTAACTGCCTATCAGCAACGAAATATGCCTACAACTGTTATAAAACGCATTGTATAAACGACAGCAATAATTGTCGCCCTACACGGCCGCATGAAATATACTGCGTGCAACTAATAGGTGGGACGGGCGTTAAGGAGCGCATAAATTAGCTGATGTTGTGACGGCCGCGACGGCCGGCCATCTGTTTGTCGATATGTCACGGCACAACACTACACATTTATATAGAGATGTTTATTTCACAACGCAGAATAATGTGACGTATATTTTTTATGATTTTTTGTTTGCACCTGTTGTTGTCGGCGAATTTAAAATATTGATGCTGAAATTTTTAACGTAACTCCATATTTTATCGAGAAGTAGGTAATGGGATGTTGGGTTGCGTCTTTTAATTCGTCATGAGTAATAAATTAGTTTGAATTATGACTTATATTAAATTAGAATTCACAGAAATAAGAGCTTATGAGAAGTATGATTAATGCATTGTAGCAGTATCTAAATTACGCTTATTAAAATTTGTGACGGGGCTTTTCATATAGAAATAGTTTATAACATATTTGTTTAAAGTTTAGCATATGTTTTTTTTTTATTAAATCACTGCACTCTATGCACTCAATGGCACTCTTTGGACATATTTTAGTTTTTTTTTATTTAATGCATTTATAATGCATCCACAGTAAATGAAATAATGAAGAGAAGCTATTTCGAAAACCCATCAAATTCGTTCGCCAAATTACAACAATAGTTTGTTACAGTTCACCACAAAAATCTCAAGAATGTCTTTATCTCCGGTTGGCATAGTAAAATAAAATGAAAATATCGCGCAAACAACTTTGTATGATATCCTAATCCCATAAGTAAGTATTATTTCTGATCTCGGGGCCCCATGCGATGATGGTCGGCGACATTTGCTTTCGTTTTTTCAGCTTCTTAATTGCTATACACATTTTAACGTCGACGAGGGCGAGGTTAGATGTCATGTTGATGGTTCGGATAAGATAATAACTTGAGAGGAAATAATTATGGGACGGGAAAGTGAAAAATTGAATGGAAATGGTGTGAATAATGTGTTGGAGGTATCTGATAAGGTATAAAGCGGGAAAGCTAAAGATAACGGTTTCGTAATGGAAGATGCATATAGTAATTTGATAATTATTTCTCTTTATTGATGATTCGCCCAAATTACTATAATATATTTTTGAAGTGAAAACTTATTAAGCGGCGTTGTGCACTTTTTTTTGGGATGGGTATAAATGTTAAACTCGCGTCAGGCGTCAGGCGTCAGTACACGTGACCTGATCGAAAATTCGTAAGACGGAGGAAGAGTAGAATTTGTTGACAGCGGACTCTGTTTTATTTTTTGGAATTGTTTTAATAGAGCTACAGCTTTCGTTTTTGTACTGACAGCAAGCCACATAAGTTCCTGACGTTTTCGTTAGATGGTGTTACTTAGTTTTCACTTCCGCGTGTTTTTTTTAAGTAAAAACTTCTTTAGCGGCGTAGCTCATTTTTTTTGGGATGGGTAAAAAATGTTAAACTCGCGTCAGGACACGATCGAAAATTCGTGAGACGGCTTGTACTGACAGCAAGCCCACAATAAATTCCTGACATTTTCGTTAGATGGCGTTACTTAGTTTTCACTTCTATCGGCAGTAACCAAAGACTGCCCCGCATTTTTTTTATGCGTACTATTAATTTATTTGTACGCGAATTGACAACTCCAGAAATCGATTCGCTTACAAATAAACTAAATAAATAAATTCTAAATAACCTTTAACAGTGTCGATTCGCCCGTTTCGGGCGAATTACCAATAAGCCCGTAATTGGGGTGTAGAGCATCGTTAGTTTGATAACCTATCTAATAGAGGTATAAGACAGCTTCAAAAGGAATCCATAAATTCTAGTACTGTATGGTATGTATGAGTAGACTTGAGACAATTACTCACAGGATTTATAGGCTATACCAAAATAGGATGGACTGATACAGAACAAAAAAAAAACAAACAGAAAAATACCGATTAAGATCGGTAATGATAAATGATTTAATTTCTGTAAGTTATAGGTCTGTACAAAAACTTTTACACGTCAATCATATTTCAAAAACTAGATGAGGTCGGCGTTTCCTATCTGACTACTCTGAGAAGAAAGGCCCAAAACAAAGTTGGATGTAACAGTCTCTTTTAAAGTCCACAATAATCTTGATCAGATCATGTGAATTAACGGTATGTCGATAATAACCAGCACTTAAATTATGAAAGGAATCATTTAATATAAAAAGAAGGAAATAAAAAAGAAAAGAAAGAAAAATGCGTTTATTGGCATTACAGCAGAAAAATACACTTATCAAAAAAATAAGACAATGATTATAATGCATAGAGGGCCTCAGCTCAGCGTTATGTGAAAAAGTGTACCACCTCAATCTGGCCGGGTCAACATAAATAAATAAGTACCACGTCAATAAACAAAGATTTAAAATGGCATGTGAGACATCAACCCAAAAATAACATTAATTAACAAAAACTGTCATTTAACGCTTTTCACGAATAACATACTAATTGAGGATGACACAAATTAAAATTGATTATATTCGCACGTCGAAAGAATTACACATCGACGTATACACACATTTAGTAATTGCCATCATCTGTTAAACACATCAGAAGTATATTTGGATCACTTAAATTCATCGCATGAATAGTTTAGAGTATTTTCATCTCGCATTTGCGCAGTTATAAAATGGTTGTGAATCGATAAGTGGTATTTTACTGCGCTCACATTAGCTGGTTTGCCAAGATTGTCTTAAGTGTGTAAGAGTTCTTATGTGGTTCAGAGATTGTCAAACTGTGGCTTTTGGGGTTGCAATATTGTGCGCTTACCTACTCAACGCAAGATTACCTATGGGCAAAATATTTGCGCATAAAATAAATTAATGGCAATTTTGGATTTGCGCTTAAAAAAAAATTGCAATTTTTGATCATCATTTGCAATATCTAATTTAAGTATGCTGGATATTAATTACGGATATATGTTTTCTAAAAGCTTTTTAATTTTCAATTAATAGTTTATATTTCACATATTTCTAGACGCCATGAGAAGCCAAAGCCGAGGCCCATTGGCGGTTTTGAACTCTGACATCAGGTTAGTCACTATAACCACACGAAAAGAAAAAGAAGAAGGTCAAATACTCTCGCTCGCTTTTTATTTTAGTTTATAGCTCAAGCTATAAACTAAAATAAAAAGTGTGAAGCAAGAATTAAATGAAAATTGAGTAACTTGAGCAATTGAGCACCTTATGGTTCAAAACCTATTGAAAAGTAGCACGGAAACAAAACGAAAAACAATTGAGCACCACTGCTCTAATCCCAATATTCTAAATACAACAGTAGCAACGGATAATGGACTTCTTGAAAAATTGTCTTACGGCCGTAAAGCTGTTAATTTACTACGTGTTCAACTATAAATAAAAGTGTTGGCCACATCTAATAGCACACACGTGTGGCACACTGTGTTATTGTCAAGTTATTTAAGAAATAGTGTATTAATACTCTTATTAACAATTTGTTACATATTTTAGAGTTTGGGATTGTTTATTTTGAATGTAAGGAGTCGTAAATTATGTTTTTATTGCGTGTTGGCGTCAAATGGAGCGTGTAGTGGGGTGATGTCTTGTTTTATGGGCGAAGTGTGGTGGTCGTACTGTCTGTCTGTCAGTAAAAGAGAATATTCTTTAGGAATTCATTTGGGAGGTCTAAAAGAGAGCTTTCAATCGTTCTTTCTTCTTTATAAGTGGCGTTTTCGGATTATTTAACAATTAATGATTAAAAATTGAAATGAGTGTATGTTACTTTCGCATCTAATCATTGCCTTAAACCATTTTTTTCTTTGTATAGTTCTATATCATATCTTTAAAAGTGAAGAAGGAAGTCTCTTTTGTATTTTTGTTTGTACTATCATAAAACAAAAATTGTGTCTTTTTTTATGGGAGGACACTGTCTCCTGCTGCTCCTGTAACACACTTATTACTAGGACAGGAGTCAGAGAATTCTTATACAAGCCTGAAAAATTGTTTTAATAAATATTTATTTTATTTTTTTCATATTTTTTTTTCAAATAATTTGTATCTTAAATTGAAACTCTGATGGTAAAAATCAATCGATATTCTAACTCACATCACTATCAGAGCCTCGCCACCAAAAATAAACGAAAACCGTTCCACAATTAGCTCACAACAAATCACCAATCCATTAACAATGTGGAAGACAAGACAAACGGCTTGTCAGCAATGAGGTAACAATTATACCGGGTTCGTTCCGGTCCCGGGATCCCGGCACGTCCGGGCACGTCCCGGGATATCCCAGGGGACGGTACCGAGCCATGGTCGCCATACTCGATCGATATTTCGCCGGTTTGTGAAAAATGTGCATTCGCTCATGCTTTTGATATTTGATGTCGTCGGTTTTTTCATTGTTTTCGTTGATTTTTTGCTTTTTTCGGTGCTGAAATATTGGACGCATAGTTTAAAGTTTTATCTTTTTGTATATTCAACCTGTTCAATTCCACAGCTGGCCATGAAAGAGGACTTTTACATGACATTTGCCTTTGTTCCGTTCATTTGCACCTAGGTACATAGGTACTACACAATATTGCCAATTATTATGTGTTGTTAAATTGTGTCGCGAAACTTTAATTGATAGAAAAGATTGCGCATTTCTCATATATTTTTCACGCATTTACGCAGTTAGGTAAGTAGGTACCTATTCCTTATCCACACTTTATAAAAGTAATAAAAATAATACCACTATGATACACATTAAAAATAGGCAGTGTATAGAGTACCACCATTGGCACTCTATCCCTATCGGATAAAGTGCCACTACAGGCACCCTAGTAACACCGCCTCGGCCCGGCTAAAGTGCTGCAAGCATTGGATTGTCATTGTCACTGTCACTAAGTCACGTCACTTGGTATTTTGTTTGATTGTCGAGGTTAGATCGCTGTAAAACACCACATTCCCAAAACATTACATTCTCTTGTGCCTAAACGGACCCTGGCACTTCGCCGGCCGCTACCGCGGCACCGCTCGCTACGCTCGCTCGGCTCGTGCGCTGTGTGGTCACAGTTCTAACCTAACCTAACCTAAATAACAAGTGACAGTGACAATGCAACGCTCACGGCACCCTAGCCGGGCCGAAGCAGTAACACTAGAGTGCCACAAGAAACTCGCGGCACTCTATACACTTCGTTAAAAATAACCACAGCATATTTCCATTTCACTAATTCGCATGCCCCACTTGCGTCACTGACACATTAAACAGAAATGGTCAGCATACAGTCCAGCATATTTACACACGTGGCAAAATTTGGAACTAACGCCAAAAACATACAAAATTTTGACAGTTGCCTTAGCAAGCAGCGCCACCCCCAAATGTCAAGATTTTCTGGTTAGTCCCCATACGTCGTGCGTGCCTCGTTGGAATGACACTGCGCAGTCCACATCATGGCTGACAGTCATCCTTGTCAATTTAAATGAAACTGTAAACGCTGACAGCCGACAGTCGAGGACTCAACAAAAAATAATTAATGGCCCGACTAATGAATATGAATACGGTTAGCAGCGCAAGTTATGTGGGGTTATGTGGTTAGAGTGTTTGTGGGTATGTCTATTCCTTTGATGTTCTTATTTTAAACAGAGGTTATTTTAAGTGTTGATTGATTTTAACTGATCTGTTATGATGTAGGTAATCGAATTCATTGTCTTTGAAACATTTTGAAGAAAATAATGTAAAATCTCTGAAATATACATAAATGACATCTCGGAAGTTAGAAAAAAAATCGTATACCCATCTTCCAATTGCATAAAATACTAGGAGCAACTTCAGCTAAGGTCAAATCTAAAAGGTCAAGTCATCATTTTAAATGCTTAAATTAACCTCACTTTGACCCTTAAATTATCAAATTAATTATACTTGCTCGAAATAAATAATAAACACCTTCTTCAAAGAAAATAAAATTATAAACCTGAAATTAAAACAAAGTAAAGAGATCTAAATGTTTCTACAGACCGTACCGCACTCCCCCGGGTGGAGTTAAACTTGATTTATTCACCTCATTTCCGCTCCTTGCGGTTGTTAGTCGCCCGGGCGAATTAACCGACGATTCATATGACCTTACAAATGTTCATATGATAATGTGCCTGTTTATTGACAACTGAATTTGTTCTGAAAATGTGGATAGTGCTGAAGGATTTTTCGATTTGACGTTTTTAGATCAACAGTTAGTTTTCCGGTTGTAGTTTATCTTTGTTAGCTTCTACAAGTTTAGGTCTTCTTCTTCTCTTCGTATGGTTACTGACTAACCTGGTGTCAGAGTTTTAATGTCGCCCATGGGCCTTTGACATGGCTTCATATGCCGTCGAGAAATATATCTCAGGATATATTCCTCACGATGTTTTCCTTCACCGTTTTAGAAGCAAGTGATAATTATACAATACGCACATGGATCCAAAAGTAAGAGGTGCTTGCCTGGTTCGAACCCGAGACCTATGACTTGGCAGTCCAACGGTCACACCAGTGTAGACTATCACTGCTATACAAGTTTAGTACATTTATGATAATCCCAATTTCCTCACTGTCATTATAGATTTACTGAAACAATCTGAAAATATTCGAGAAAATTTCAGAGTTTAAATTGGGTTACCTACAGATGACCTTAAAGCAAACTGATATTGCACAGTAAAATAACTCGGATAAAGGTTTTGAAATTGGGGCTTATTTTCATAAAACCAGTCAGTAAAAATGAAAATGTCTCTGAAAATATCTCTACCAACTATCTTAAGCCACACAATAGTTAGTCGACCTCAACCCATAAGAACTGGTCATCCAGGATCTCTGAAACTATACTCATAGAGCATCAAAATATATCTAAAACAGAATAAAAAGTATCACAAAAAGAGTGCTAAGAAAAGTGCTAAATGTTTTTGCAGCGACTCTTCATCCCGCGGGTGGAGTTAACCCTGATTTATTCGCGGCGGTTTCCGTTCCTTGCGGCTGTGCGGCTGTGGATCGACGGCGGAATTAAACGGTCCACGCGTTATACTATCACAGATGAACGGATCTGTGGCTGGATTATGGATTGGAAATTATGTATTCGGAAAGATAAAGAAGGAAATCCAAAATTTACCGCAAAATGAGCCTAATACAAACTGAATTATAAGGACTTATCGTTTAAGATGGTATGGTAAGGTAAGGTGTATGCTTGAATAAACGCAGGGTTAACATGGTGGTAAAACCCTAGATCAAGCGAAGTTAAAAGAACTTGAATATTGTAAGTTTAAGTTGAGTTACATACCTCTAAGATAAAATTTGTTGATAAACTAAATATGGAAAGAAATATCCATACCTTCGATGCTTTTAGTAACTTCAAGTGCTCGATTAAAAAGTTAATAATAAATAAAATTCATAACTGGCAACATAAGCTAAAGTAAAGGCTTTTGCAGACCAGCACGACTTGACGTGCGACGCGACACGAACAATACAATTTCTAAGAAAACTTCACGGTATAACAATAACAACTGGTGTCGCGTCGCGCGACATGTCGCGCTGGTCTGCACAAAGCTTAACACTTGTTCTATTTAATCAACCTAACATCTACTTACCGACCAACGACACAATTATTAATATGCATAATAAAATTATAACACAAAAACACTTTCCATGTCCTCATAAAACAATTCACGATAAGGGACAGAATTACCACATTTACACGCAAAAAAGTACATGAAAACACGACACCATAATGTGTCTATCTATGGCATTTTTTGCACGTTTCCGCCATAAAATGCCCATAAAATGACACATTGGACAAACATTGACTTTGCGTGCGCAAGAGCATCGCAGCATGAAATTTATTACTTCCTAAAGCAAAGGAAGACAGCACTTAAGTTTTGAAGGCACTTGGCTTTTAAACCAGTTTTTAGTCATGTGTTTAATTTGCATTGCAATTTAAAGTTAAGCTTTTAAATACCTCGATGATGCAATCTAAGATTCACGATAGGTAAATTGCGAAAAGCCTTTTCTGTTGTAATTTTTTATTTGTGGCTGTGGATGCTAAAATTCACGATATATTCCTAGATTATAAAGAAATTCGTGAAACATTCACTTATCAAATCGTCAATCATCATAAATAAATGATTAAGTCCCTTTTATTATGATGTCTTTAAAATTATCATGGCTAGCTTTTATTTGTTGTACGACGTTTAACACCATATTTACCAACCACAATCCCCCAAAATCCCACATAAAATTCAAAGTCAAACTTGGGCTTGTCAAAACAATGAGTTAACACCCAAAACCGTCGCATCCTGAACCCGCTAACAAGCAACAAACGGCCTGAACAAACACCCAACTGAAATATCGCATCGGTCCCTCTAACTACCGCTCAAATTGCACCTTTGTACGCAAAACTAACACCGCAGCACCACCATACAACACCCCTAGCCAAGCAAAAAGTAACCTTACTACTTCCACTTAAAGTTTCACCAGTCTGCACTTGTGTTGTAAGGTGTCTTCAAATGTTGGTAATCCAGAGGAAGCTGAGATTCATCACGCATCAGTCATGTTTGTCTTGTATCAAGCTTTCAAAGCTGGTCGTAAATATGGCGTAATCTTTTAATGTTTTCAACGTGGATGCGGAATGGCAATGGCAGGAAGCTGGAAGGATAGTGTTTAGTCAGATAGGATCTTCATTTCTTGGCTTCCTCATAGCTTTTCTCGAATTTTGACACTTTTATAAGCAAAGCTTTTATATGACTATTGGACCCAAGACTGCTTCCTGCTGCACTCTCTAAAACACATTCAAGTTTTTCAGCCAGCTAGCACTTGAAAACAAATATTGAATTAAGTCCTTTTGTGAAGTTTCCATATCCGGCATTGTCGACGAGCAAAAAGAAACATTAATTTCTGTCGGGCACTTGTACTATAATTTAGTTAAGCGCAAGCCCATCGGAATAAGATATTTATTACTTCCCTTCAATCGTTGTGAAGTTTTTTTTTTCATCTGAAACACTTATCTTCTCCAGGATACACATTGGGCAGCTGGCGAAAATTGCGAGCCAAAAAACTGGACTGAATAAATCTTTACTTTGACAAACACTTCTTGCTGCCGTCCTGTGGACACCCCAGTGGGCAGGTGACGAGAGCTCTTGCCCGAAAACAGTTATTAGTTTTTGGAAAAAAAATCTTGCAATTTGTCAGTAACCTGATGCTTGACATAACGCCGGCGCCAAGTTCCCATTGACCATAAAATTTTATCAAGCAAAAAATTGTGTTTTTAGTACGTTGTAGACATTTGCATGTGATTTTTATAGGAAACTAGGTTGTAAAAGTTTCTCGCTTTCAGTTTCACAAAACATATGTGCGGGTTTTTGTTGGTTCGGAGAATATTTTAGTAGTGCTTTTAAATAAGCAGTAAAACGGCTTGTAGGATTTTTTTATCTGACTTATTTATTCCTGAAATTGAGAAAATGCATAGCTTTATAAACTCTTTATAATGAATGTGGTCAAAACCACATGTGACTGTATATTTGACGTGAGGGCGTGTTTTTACTTTGATAATTGTTTTTATATTTCAGCAGGCGGCACATGATTTTGGTTTAAATCAGATGAAATACAAGATAAAATAGTCCTACAATGCCAAGCGCACAGAAAACAGAAATCCACAGTTTCTGTATCACCATACCAATTCTAAAAACCAACAACAAGAACACATCAGTGACAAAAGCTCATACAAATCAGGCTGCAAATAATAAATAATTTATGTGCCTATCTGTGAAAGGGCGTGCCAAGCGACGTTTACACAAAGAATGAAAAATGACGCCTGCCACAGACTACTATAGACCGTCAGACCGTCAGAGCCACGAAGGATTAGTGGGCTTGAATAATGTCCCACTGGTGAATGACTGTCCAAAGTGTTATTTTTGTGGGCAAGTAGCTAAGTCATGTTTATGATGGCTTCTTAGAAGTTAGAAGTGAGAGGGATTACAATCGGTTTAAGTTTGGAGTATGTTTTGTGATTTCGTTTGGAGTTTTGATATGGATCTGTTCAAAATAAGTATTGATAGTTAATAATGTTTACGGTGTCAGTAGATTAATTTGTGAATGAGAAGCAGTCATAATAAGCTTTGATTGGCAGGCCAATATCTGAAGAAGGAAAATACCAGCTTATTTATAAATAGTGACAACAACATTTTTAGTTTTAATTTCAAGCGCTGCTAATCTAAAAAGGACATCTACGAATATTCAAGTCAAGCTTATTGCTGATACAGGATAAGAAAACCATTGAATAAACTTTCCATTGATTTAACTTTCATTTAATTTATTTTGCCAAACCTCACCACCATAATTTGCACACCCACAATTCCCTTACAAACAAATGTCAATAAAAAACTGCGTTTTCGTATGCAATCAATGTGCGTACATTAATCAGGCAGCGGTCAGCGCTGTCAATCAGACCCGCTGCGCTGTCACAGAAACAAGTGACGTTCTGCGTGTACAATTTACGAAATGTTTTTCTGCATCGATGTGGTTTTTTTGTCCAGAGATTTAGAGTTTGGGCGCACTGGGTTTGTAGTGTTGGTTTGTGAATGATTTTGGGATTAAAAGCTTTGGTCTTTCTATGTAGGGATATACCAGAAAGATCACTGTATTTCTTTCTATGGGATATGTTTGCGACCAACAGGTGTTACACAAGTGAAATAGGACAGAACATGATAATAGGACTCTTGAGAAAATTGGTAAAAGATAGATAAGGTCCATCAAAGGCATGAGTTACAACATCCTTCCATCATCTTGGACTAACAGACTGACTTCTACACCAGTAATCCGCTAACCCAGTTAGGTGATCACGGCAATTGGGCCCATATCCAAGTTACACCAGGAACTACATTATCAATCTTCACCGTGACGTACACGATAAAGGCTAAGCATTTGACTAGAAAATTATAGCAGTACATAAACAGCCATAAGTTGTGTCCCATCGCCTGAGAACGTCATATTGACCTTATTCCCTCAGTGCACGTTGATAAACATCTAATACATTCATGTATAATTTTATTGCCAGCTCGGTTAGAAAACTTATTTATTAACAACATAGAAATTACTTACTTGCCTACACGTTATTTTCTTTTATTGCTTTATTTGGCTACGATACGTTATAATACAGCGACAAGTTTTATCGTTATGATTTTAATGAATGGTAGCGCGTTTAGGGTTAACAAAAATAGGGTTTAGGCATAGTTTACAAAAAAGATTACAGTCTTTATAATACAATATGATCGGCCGGTAATTGGCCCTGTGATGTTGGACAAATAGTAGGAACGAGCCCTTAAAGCCTATCACCACCTCATAAAACAATATTATTTTAATAAAAAGATGGAGCTATACAGAATAGTACTGATAAAAGAAGTATAAGTATATGTGTAAGATATTGTAATGCCCGTTTTCACCAACAGCTAAGTGATACTTAAATGAATCCCTAAATAAAATAGCACTTTGGATTTTCAACTCTCTGCGCTGAGCCTAGCGTTGGAAATCCAACAATGCACTTTTATTTAGGGATTAGTGAAGGTGAAACCGGGCATAAGAGTACTATTGATCAGACATGCAGTTAGCTAGAAATCATTAACTATGTAAAAATTATTGGTTTACCACTGGAAATCATTCCTGGAGATTACTCGCCCCAACCAAAATTGTTGGACAGACCTGCAGGGCTTATTACCTATCTTGCAGAAGCAATGCGATAGCGACCATTTGTTTCATTTTGATAGTTCAACAACATTCAATGCGATAATTACGTTGCAGAGCAGAATTAAATTTCGAACTTATGAAGTAATGGATTAGTAATCTGTTTCAAAACGAATTGATTGTATATTACGTAATTAGGGTACTGGATACAATTGACAAAAATCAAGAAAGTAGAGAGATTTAATTGTGAAGGTATCGTGGCGAAACGAAGTCAACCTTGTCTCTTTTTTGTAATAAGGCCAAGCTTGTTGATCAATGCAGCTACTGCATTAGTTCAAGGAAAAAAACGCCTGCCACACGGTCGCCAACCGCGTCTCCGACAGAAGTGAACTTGGTTGGCGACCGGCAAAGTTGTTCAACGTTTGATCGTAAACCCTCATCTACACGGTTGTAAACCACCAAGGTTACTTCTATCGGGACGCGGTTGGTGACCGTGTAGCAAGCGTTTTAGGCTTGGATATACAAGGCAACTCAAAACGCACTCTCACCTCCGATATAATGTGGGTCAAAAAACAGAATTCCATTGTTTTTCCACCTTTTTCTTTTTTCATACCCTTGACGAAGATTTGTTCGTATAATTTATGTAAAACTAGCTGTTATCCGCGACTTTACTCGCCTGAAATTAGAAATTAAATATTAAAATGCACGGCAATGCCATCTGTCGGGGAGGAAATAAAATGTTTGGTTATTCTCGCGGGGTTCGCTCAATTTTCCGGGTATATTTGCAGTAATGCGGGGTAGTTTTTTAAAACTATTTTATGGAAGAAATTTTTCTTTTTGGCTGGGAAATTGTAGGTTTACATAGGCTTAGGGAAATAATTCTAATCCTAACTAATATGTATTATAAATACGAAAGTGAGTTTGTTTGTTTGTTTATTTATCTGTTTGTTACGCTTTTACGCTAAAACGACTGAACGGATTGAGTAGACCTTGATCTATTAGAATATAGGGTTACTTTTTATCCCAATATTCTTACGGAATCGATACCTATGCGGGTGAAACCACGGGGTGCAGCTAGTAAAAGTTATTTTTATAAAATTATGCATGAATCGTTGACTGCCTCGTTGGTCTAGTGGTAGCAAACGCTACTGCTGAGCACGAGCTCCTGGGTGCGATGCCCGGGTCGGGCAAAGTGTTATTGGGTTTTTCTATCTGAAATTTCTCAGTAGCAGCCCGGAGTCTGGATTTGTGCCCGGTTGATGGCAATAGGCTCGCCCCCTATTACATGGGACTTAAACATAACTGGTGAAATGTGGGTGTATCTGCTACAGGTACACCTCTGCCCAACCCTTCGAGGAAACAAGGCGTGATGTTAATTATGTAATTATGTATGCATGAATCGTTAGTAGATTTTGGAATAATTGGCGTAATTAATGTCCTTTGTAACCATATTATAATAATGTTCTAGACCGAGAAGAAACTGCCACGTAATGATGCTTCTGTACCTATTTATCCAACTACAAGCCACAGATTACTACCCCTATGCTGGAACTGATTCTCCTCTACAGCGGTGACAAGACTAGGTAAGTACTTAACTAGACTTTTTCCAGCTACCCATAATACTCAGCTAACTAAACCATATGGACGAATAAATCCTTATTACTTACAAACGATGACCAAAATAAAAGTCGCAAAGCTCCCGGCAGAGCGTGGCTCAATAAGTCAGCCTCTCTGGCCCACCGTGCGCCACTAAATTTTTATTTTATATTCACAAAAAAGGGAAACTGTTATGTTTTCAGTGCGTTTCGCGAAAACGACTGGAAGGCTCGGTTTGCCCCTTGAAAACTCGTAATTTTTTTACTACGCTTTTAAGGGACCTTCGTGACTAGATCTACTGAAAACCGAGAAAACAAGTAACAAAATCGACTGGCATGCATACTTAGCTGGACATCGGTCTAGCTAAGTATGCATGCCAGTCGATTTTGTTACAACCTATCGAGGTTTGTAATCTTAATGGAAACTGAATTTCATGCCAATTTTATCCGCATCTAGTCAATATTTTTCCCACTAAATTATCAAGGTTATAGAGATAAGTCACACAAATTTACCTATTTTTGGATCGCAAACTGCTTAGTTTCGGAAACATACGATGGTGTTTTATGATAATAATACCTCATAAATACCTATATGTATTTCCTACAAATTCAACAAACAACAGTATTCAGTCACACTACAATCAAAATCAAGCTATCTTTTATCAACACATCCTAATCACCGTTCTAAACCTACCCCCATAACCAGAAACAACCCACTTCATAACCCCATATTATTAAATCGACCAAACTTATTACGGTCATATCATAAAGTAACCCTAAACAATTACAGTGCACCCGTTCGCGGCGTAATGTCGTAAGTGGTGTTAGGGTTGACACACACGAACCACTTTGCAATGACATACGACATTATGGTTTCCGTGCGGCACGAGAGAGCAGAGCAGAGCCGAGCAGTGCTGGCCTATTGGTAACGGCCTGACTTACCTATTATAAGTCGTGTGGGTTCGTACCCAGGCAGGCGCTTTACTTTGTCTAAATAATTTCATCACCACTGCTCTCAAAACGGTGAAGGAAAAACATCAAACATCGTGAAGACACAAAAATTCGAAGACGTGTGACATCTAAAAATCCGCACTGGACCCGCGTGGTAGATTACAGCCCACTCCCTCTCACAGAGAGATGGCCTGTCATGTCCCAGCAGTGGGAACATTATAGGCTGATTATGCTGTTGCATCAATTGACGACTTTACACCTACAGTTTTATCCACGGATATCAATGGTTTTATCGAAGTGTAGTTGTCAGTATGAGCCGATGAATCAGAAAATAACCACAGTCAGTTCAACAATAGATTTTGAAGTGGAAGCAGTCGTCAGTATGTCGGGCATGAATTGGATTCAATACCTACGCAATTGCGACAACTTTGTAGAAGAACTACCAATTGTCGTCAAAACTGACAGTAATGAGTCGTAAATGTGTATGCTACTGCTATGTCACATCATTATTCTCTGGCCCTTATCCCAATTTATTTGAGGTCGGCGCTAAATGCTTTCATACTTATCGATTAGTCGTCATATCCGTCACCCGTTTTTTAGTAATATCATCTACTGCTATGTCACATATCTGTACTAATTTGCTTTTCTACACAGAGAAAAACTTTTCATCCCGAGTCGCTAGAAAGTGGAACGTGTGTGTAACCCTTACAGGGTTGGCACGCTGGGGTTAATACCGGGTTACATTAACGTCGCGGTATCAGCGGTATTAATAGACTATCATCGAGATAGGATACCGCGCCGCGTTTATGACTAAGAAATGGAGGCAGCCTGATAAATTTTATGTACAGTGTAATATTCAATATACGCTTTTTTATGGTGAGTGGGGGTTAATTCTCTTTATGCTGTCGTTACTCATTGGTGAGTGGTTGTTATGTGGTTTTCTGTTCTGAATAATGTGCCTTTTAAGGCGATGACCTAGACGATAGTCTAGACTGGGTACGGTTCATGGTGTTTCTTAACGTAGGAGTGACAGACAGACACAGGCCCTTAATGATCAATCTCCTTTAATTTATTTAGAAATCCGGGTGCTTAAAAGTCAGTACCGCAGTCCTATTATCATATTCGCTTTTCCTATCAACACCAACCATTTCTCCAAACCACTCCATCTTCAAGACATCATTAACCCATTCCACCACATGTAAATCAATCCTCACACTAACGGGAAATGACACAACAGTATTCAAATTAAAATTACCGACACACGACACAAGCTTTTTTAATTGTCACTTACCACTTTTATGTAAATCCGCGGTGACGGCTCCCACTGGGTGTCGGCACTGTCGGCCGTCTGACAGCTCTGACAGCTGACAGCGCTGACAACTGACAACCGACAGGTCGCCGTTCACCGGGCAATTTGCGACCAAGCGGCTGCACCGGGAGCAATATTATTTTACTTGCTTTTTTTCCGCGGGACAGTGTGCGCCCTGTCAGTTGGACGGTGTTAATTTCATTAGGGATTGAACTATTTTTTGTTTTTATGCTGTACTGGTGAGGTTTGTGAAGGTTGGAGGCAAAGACTTGAGTGTAATTTGAGGATGTTGGCTTTAAATTCTGTTGTCAACTTTCTTTCTGAAATCCTAGTTTCTGTGACGGTCTTGAAAGCCTTGACGAATTCTTAACGGCCTCCACCAGCTCTAAATTTTTGTAGGGTCTACTGACAGAGGATTCCCAATAATCTGAATATTAGTTAGTGTTCGTATTTTGTTCGTGTTCGGGTTCGTACGTGTTCGGAGGGCATATACTGACCTTATTAGTTATGTTCCTCAGAAAAGTCAGGTGCGTAGTACTTGCAACCGGCGTGTGTGTGTGCCCAGATGTATGAGCGTAAATGAGGCAAAAGTAGTATGTAAGGATCGTAGCAGGTGGCGTTCTGCCTACCTCCGAAGACGGACGAAGGCGTGAGTTTATGTATGTATGCAGTTCTTATATGTGATTTCAAGAAGTTTGTTTATTCATACACATATGAACACTTAATAACTACTTGGTAGTTTTTTGTGTCAGACCAAATTACCGCTGTTCCTACTATTCAGTTCTACTCATTCCTATACCAAACCTACATGCCTTCCAACCTAACATTTTACTACCATTTCTACAACATTTATCCGAACAAATTCTCAAGAAAACATCCTTCTGTACAACACATTAAGCACTGAACATTCCCTATCTAAACTAACACACAATACGGGCCTTTCACACTGGCGCATTCCGGTATCTCAAACGGCTACGTCGGAACGGCCGTCTTGCGCGGCGTCTTTCATATTTTGAATACTTACTCGAGTTATAAGAATTTACGCGACGCTTACTCGAGGGTAATGGGTCGCATAAAATCTTATGACCACTCAACTCTTGTGTATTGACTTTTACAGCGGCGCCATTACACGGTATATTTTAAGAGGGGTAGCAATTCGCATTTGGTGGGAGCGGTGTGTCTGTTATTTGCGAAATAATTTACATTTTTTTACTGTTATCCTTTTTCTGTTAATGCTTTTTGGTGGCGGCGAATTTGGGCCACGGGTCGGCTTAATGATTGCTCGTTTGTGAATTTAAATTTGGGGAATAAGCTATTATGTAATGTGGGTTAGGTTGGGTTGGCTTCGTCGGTTAAGATCGTGGTAGACATGCATGGCGATCATGCTACAGCATGCATTGCTTACACACACAGTAAAGAAATTGGCCATCAAGTATGCCAGATGGCCACTTTTTTTGCTGAGTGCATTTTCTGAAGCTGTATTTACTGAAGCTGTAGTGTTATCCGAGGAAGCTTCTCTTTCTTTCTATTGAAGAACAAACACACGCAGTTCCTCATATCATCACTGTTATCCAAAGCCTGACTTCACCGACTGCTGGGCAGAGGTTTATCTTTGTGAGTGCCAGTTTCCAAGCTCTTATGACAGTCTCATCCACATCCAAGTTCAGCTTCCTTTTAGTTCCTCTACTACAAACAAATAAATATTCCTCAGCTCCCCGCTCTCCGCCCCCACTAAGTCCCCACCCCACACGTGTTTACATGTCGCCATAACAATAAGTTAAATAAACGCCCTTTACGCTTCGTGACGACTGCTGTTTGAATTGCATTATGTTATGACTCGCTGGAGGAGCTCTCTTTGTGTGGATGTAGTTCTGTGTTATTGATTTAGGAGGGAATAAGTGACTGTTGCTGTTTTCTTATTACAGTGATAATAAAGACACTTTGCGGAATAGTTATTGGAGCAATATTCTATTGGATCTAGCGCATGCTGGACTGAGCTCAGTTCACCCCGCTAACAATCTGGTGATTGGATAAGTGGCCAGTATGAGATATTCGTGGTCATGATAATTGAAGTTGCAAAAGGGATCAAGCTTGACCTCAGGAAAAAAAAGAAAAACAAAGTCGTATCTACTACTCGTACAGGTAAAAAGAGACTGGCACTAAAGTAGTTACCCTATTTGTAACCAGAGACCACAAGGAACTAAGTTTATTATGATTAAACCGGAATACCAACAAAACTAGAACGGCCAACACGGAACCGATAACAAACATACACAATTAACAAATCAACACATAAAATAAACACAACAAAACAAATAAAACTAACAATAAACGTGGAATCTATTAACAATAAATCATATTGTTCGCTAGAACGCAACGATTGAGTAATAAATATCAATGAGTTTAATGTTCGGGCGTACACGCGATAACTGTCAGCCGCCATGTTGGTCCGCCATCTTGATTTATGACATTTTATTGTAAACTGTCGATAGATAGCGCGGAGCTATGAAAGGAACTAATTGTTTTTGGTTTGATGAATAGATTTTGATTTCGGGTATAAAATTAAATAGAAAATAATTCTTATCGTTCTTATAGTTAAGCATTGTTGAACATGATTGTGTCCACATGTAGAACATGTTCAAATGGAACTCTCGGCGACTCACGTCAGAGAAGATGTTCAATCCCAAATGTTGATGTGTATTATTTTGTTTTCTTATTGATATCGACATTTTTTTTTGCTATCCTGAAAGTTCATTCACTCCAATAGAAATAACTAGTAGGAGCAGCCCCGTCTTTTCATTCAATGAAAACCTAAAAAATAAAAAGGCCTGTTTAGAATTACTAATTAATTCCGTCCGATGTTCCCTGCTGAGCCAATGACAGCAAAAACGTGTTAGATCAAAGATCACATTAGTTATACATACACAAGTGACAAGCCGTCAAGTCTTCCGCTGTTTACCTTTAACTCCTTAACTTGTGTTGAAATGTCGTCTTACAAGTATTGTGTAAATATCATTGGTGTTTAATTCGTACTCCCTGGCGTGGTCATTTGCATAGGAATATGGGGAAATTTTGTACAACATCTAATCGAAACCTTATTTGAAGATGCTAATGCTGGGCATTGGGAGAAAATGGCAAAACAAAAAATGGGCAATTTATTCTGCCTTGCCTATAGTTTCATTGATGTTATTATAATGCTGGGGCCGTACCTGCGTCAATCGTGACAAAGCAATGCGTACCGAAGCTTCGTATGTTTTGCTTGCTAAAGTTATCGTGCTAATACGGTGGTCACATTACCGGCTTCATAATTTTAACAAATTGTCGTGCAATAATCCAAGATAGCTCTGCATTATTTCATCAGAGCGACTACGCAGTCCGGAAACAATTCAACATTGATTGTCTACATCATAGATCCATGTTTCTATGAGTAATTGTGCAACACATGAATAACTAGCTAGCAATGTCGCAGTCAATACCAATTGAGACAATAGATTTTCTATGAGCAATCTGTTGAGTTTCAAACGCGGTTGATGAAGATTACCTTTGTGTGTTAATGGGTCAATGTGTTGCTCCAATTGTAGTGTCAAGTGGGTTTCTGACCTATTGGGTAGCAGTTTGACGTTTCTTTGGACTTCGATGAAGACATTTCTTTGATGGTTTTCAAGAGTGAAGAGGAGGAGCATTTTGACTAGTAAACGGAGCTGTTGAAAAGATGTGGTTAGTGTTCAGACCAAAACAAAAACAAAACATACCGCTGCTAACAATACAGTGAAGTATGCCAAAACTAAACTTCCGCTCTGTGCATACACGCTCACACGCACACATGAATCAAACTACACCTCACTAAGTGCACACATGTTTACGAAACTGGTCTCACGTCACTGTTGACAGCGCTATTGTCTTGGTTTTGTATTTGGTCTGAGGGTAGTATTAGAGTCTACCCAGATTTACTCAACTATGTTGGGGTCAGCTTCCAATCAAACCGAATGCTGCTGAATACCAGTAAATTTCATGGAGGCTATGCTTACGATGTTTTTCTTAGCCGTTAGTCTGAATGATTAAAATGGAAAAAGCAATCATGAAACGGAAAGTTGAAATCCAATCTCCATATTGCAATAGATTAATTACTACTTAGGTAGATTACGGTTTTGAAAGACTTTTAAACGTCAAGCATGCATGGTTAAATAGTCATAATTCATTACTTAACTTAAAGCAACGTTTATAGATAAACCCCTTAAAGAATTATCTAAGAAAACGTTGCATAGGGAAGTTGAACTGTTGAACGTTCTGAAAATAAAATGATGCATGCTTATTTTCAATCATTTTAATTATAAATATTTGTAGAGAATTATAATAATATCAGTTCCGATGAACTTTAATAAAATAATGAGGTGCCGAGGCCTCGATGTATCATTACAATAAATTAACAGCAATAAAGTTCTTACACTTGACACTTTTTAATATTCATTATGAAATATTTATTTAATATTTCATTGCTTTGTCGTTATGTAATAATTATTAATTTGTATTGCAGAAATGATTTCATTTAAATATTTAATAGTTGGTTCATTGTTATGGAAAGGTGGCATTAAATGTAGGGTTCCGTAGTATAAATAGGAATCATTCGAACTAAACAAGGTCCGGGCATGAGTCACAAAAATGCAGACCCTCAGATTAGGAAGAGTTCGACAGTATCATGACTGAACATGGCGTACTAGAAACTAAGTACCTATAGTATTTAGTAATGCCTCGACTGTTCACGTGAGCAGCCAGTCAACTAAAATGACTGAACTTCAAATACCAAGTACCTATAAATAAATACTAACTAACTATGTATTCTGGACACTACAAGCGAGTAAATCAACATTCACCGCTCATAATGTTTCCACACAAAGTTTCCTCTAAATCAGTCATATCTCCATTTATTATGACGATGTTCCTTCACCTCTAGAACAAGCGGTAACGAGCTGTATCGCGTATAAATCCTTCGTTCGATACGTTACAATTTATTGATGTTGCTGCTCCCAGTCATATAATTGCGCAGCGCCCTGATTGATGCCTTCGTTCAAGTTGATCGTAACTCATTCAGAATGAACGGAGTGAATGTATCTGAATCTGTGTTGTTTGCTTTGTGTGGTTCAGATATTAAATTAGTTGAGAAAGGGATGTTGTTGGCCAAGTAATAGACTATTCTGATCTGGTTTGTCAATAGGTTGATGTTTTTGAAAATACACTGTAAATGGAGTTTACATACAAACACACTATAGTTTTCCTAAAAATTGACATTGTAGATATTGTCCTATAACACCTATTTATCAAATTTATTAGTCGCAAACTAGCGATCCAGCAACTCATTGCTCTAATGGGTTCAATAATAAATTATCGTGTTGAAAATCCGTCAAAAATGACAGTTTCAAGCATTATTCTTTCAAGCTTTTTTCACCCAAAAATAGCCCACAGTCAACACTGAGCCCAGACTTCAAAGATAGCATAATAATCTATAACGCAGACTTAACCCTCCGAACTTCGTTCACTTTCAGAATATTAAATTTTAAACTGTCACCGCGCGCTGACTTCGTCAAAGTTTTTCTATTAAATTTTTCATTAGCATTTGACAGGACATTCATAATGTTCACGACTTTGATCAATGGGGCTCGGCAGCTCGGCTGTCAGCCAGGCAACGGCTAATGATATTTGCTTGAAACGCTTGATGTATGACTTTGACGATGGTGCGTGGCTCACTGGTAGCAAGGTACATATGAAATGGAGATAGAAATATTGTACCTATGTTTTTGTAACATTGCTACAAAATATTTGACTGTAATGTAGAATTTAAAGAATAAACGTTCAGTTCAGTTTAATCGGCTACATTTTAGAAGTCATTTCAAATCAACAACTTTAGTTGGAATAAATAAATATCAAGATTTTCTCAATTTTATTATAGGTACTATACCGTTTATCATAAGCAACGTACAAAATACTTTTTATTAATTTTTTATTCATTTATGAGTATAGAAGACGGTATGAACTGAACAGGTTAATCGTATAATTCCTAATCAAGAAGTTGTTTGCGTTTTTGAACACCCTTGTAGGTAAGTGTACTTACAACAAAAAACTTAGTGTATAATGCAATACCTACCATTACATATTTATACCAAAATACTTTTCACCCATTATGGCCACAAGCGTGACGTATTCAGAGAATGCGATCATAGATAGTCAACATTATGGCTATACCTTGTTTTCGCAATATGGAAATCGCTGATAAACTTCGTGATAAATGTGCCTATAAAAAGTTAAATTATTCGGTGTAAGAGCAAAAAGTATGAATAGCTATTAGCCGTAACATAATAACTGTCTTCATGTAGTTAATTTGCAACAATGTTGATACGGTTACCGTGTTTGTAAAATTGTAATGTTAATAGTTGGTGGTCACGCGGTTTTGCTTCGATGGTAAAATCTCTATGGTAATAGTTGGACTCTTATCTATGATGGCTGACTGCTATGGTTATGTATACTTCGGTAGATACGTAGTTATGATAAGTATTTTTTTTTTAATTTTTAAATTACTTAAGTAAGGAACATGTTTCAAACTTTTTTTCTTCAGGAAAAGGTTCTGGGATACCGTTTTCAATTAAACTTGGCTACATCAACCACGTTTTTGACAACGCCAATAAGTTATTCAAAACTTTTTTTGTTGAAATACATAATTATGTTTGAAAACATATTTTCACATATAACTCTGTTTTTACTATAACCTTATTTGTATCATTGCTGGTTCACCCCCCCCCCCCCCCCCCCCGCCTTTCTAAGCCTTCAATGAACTTCACAAAAAAGCTCTCACTATCCCAATTATCCTAATCCTAATTTAAACCACCCATCCACCAATAGGAACACAGTATAACAAAATGCTACATCAAAAATACAGTGGAGCCAGCGACGGAACAATAAAGTCACATTTAATACAATTACCTACAAAATATATTAGTGTTTATTTTGTAAGTCGGCGCGAATGTTTGCTACGACTGTACTGGCAGGGAGGTGCAAGGAGTAAGAGGAAGCGAGTTTGGGGGGTTGAAAATAAGAAACTAAGTGTGAATTTCACCACTGAAATTGAACGCGTTCAGCACATCTAAACGCGTTCAAGAGCTGTCAGTGTACAATCCATAACAATTATGACACTGACAGCTCTTGAACGTGTTTTAGAAATGCTGATCGCGTTCAGTTTCATTGGTGAAATCAGCCCTAAGCATTTGGCGCATCAAAATTCAGAGTAGTCTCATTTTATCACAGGAAGACACGTGAGAAAAGCAGATTTCAAAGTATAATTTTCTTGAATATTAGTTTTAAGTACGGTAAATAAGTCATTTGTACATTCTTTGACTTACTGCACTAAATGGCCCAACTGATTCTTTAACATCATGTTTCGACAGAATCTTAAACCTCTCTTTCAAATGAGCAAACTGTAGGATCGAAATCTACGGCTTATTGGATCAGCCAAACAAAATGATCTTTTTGTTTGCAAGTTGACTCAACATCGCATGTGTCAACACCCTTTAGATCGTTTTACGTTTATGAACCGCCCCGCTCCCGCTCACCCCTTAACCCCTTCGCAGCTTACACACGATAGCTATAAACATACATCAATGATATTTATGGGAGTCATTCGCTAAAGCGTGTAGCACAACGATTACTAAGAACCAAACGTTAAGGCAGCGGCGACGATTTGTGACGAACTTGCCGCTACAATTCTTTTTTTAGTAGACAAAATAACGTAATTTAGCGGCAAACGACGCCACTTTTGGTAGTTCGCGTTTTTTATGGCCCCACTTTTAGATTTAGTTTGGTGGGGTTGGTACTAAATGGTGGAAGGCATACAATGTGGTGTTGGGTTACATTTGGGGTGTCGGGCAAAAGTTTTTGATGTATGAATTTTGGAAGAAATAAGTATCAGACTGGCGTGAATGGTGCGTCTGACTCGGTGAATGGTGCATTTGGCACCATTAGTATGTTTTAAAGAAGCATTATTTAGTTTTATGGTTGCCAAGTTCTTTAAATGTGTGATGAGACTGGCTTCACCATATTATTTTGCTGAAAACTGAAGTTACTAAAACATTTTTGAGGTTATCAGGCTGTAGAAAGGGTTTACTAATGTTTGCCATAATTTAAAATGCCATAATTTTATATGCCATACTTTTATTTGCCATAATTTCATTAGAAATAACGCTTCAGTTGCCATAATCGTGAAATGACATAAAATCATTTTCACTAATTTCATTGGTCATAATCGATCAAGTGTCATAAATAATTTTAATCCATAAATTCATTAGCTATATTTTTTATTTTCAATAATGTCGTTTTCCATAACATTTATTAATATTCATTTGCCCATACTAGCACAACAATGCTAGTTCAGTATGTACCATGCTTGCTTTGCAAAAGAGGAAATCTAGCACTCGGCGGCCGCTGCCGCGGCACGCTCGCTACGCTCGCTCGCCTTCGCGCGTTGTTTGGTCACAGTTCTAACCTAACCTAACCTACCCGTTTCGAATTTGACAAACTGTTTATTGTCTGAACAAGAAAACCTAAAAATTACCCTAATCTGCCATGCATGCTTGATTTGCAAAAGAGGAAATATAGCACTCGGCGGCCGCTGCCGCGGCACGCTCGCTACGCTCGCTCGCCTTCGCGCGTTGTTTGGTCACAGTTCTAACCTAACCTAACCTACCCGTTTCGAATTTACAAACTGTTTATTGTCTGAACAAGGAAACCTAAAAATTACCCTAATCTGCCATGCATGCTTGCTTTGCAAAAGAGGAAATCTAGCACTCGGCGGCCGCTGCCGCGGCACGCTCGCTACGCTCGCTCGCCTTCGCGCGTTGTTTGGTCACAGTTCTAACCTAACCTAACCTACCCGTTTCGAATTTGACATCTGTTTATTGTCTAAACAAGAAAACCTAACCTAACCTATCCTATTTTGCAAATGTACGTATGTATATATTTAAATGAACATTCGGAATAATACATATCATATAATACAATACTGAGGACATCTGTCTGTAACGTTTCTAAATTATGTTTGTCAAGTGTCGATTATGTAATGTGTTACTTATAGAACTTAATGATTATGACACATGTTATTATGGAAACTAATATTATGGCAAATCAAAGTTATGACAAATAAGTTGATATGGCAAGCGTTATTAGTATAAATGATAATAGTGCAAATAAATATTATGAGTGGGGACGATTATGGAAAACAATAATAGGACAAATAATATTATGGAAAACAATATAATACCTGTAGAAAGACACGAATCTAAAGGTGCTGATAGACTTGAGCATTCACTTGTAACAGCACATTCGCCGTTTTTTAATTTATCGAACTGAACAGCGAACCGAGCCAAGCATAGAGTCAAACCTCGTTACGAACATTTTCACGATCATTCTAGCGAATGTGCGTCAATGCTCGTCAAAGAAATATTCTTCACGAAGATGGAAACGGAACAATGACAGAATGGCTCGGCAAAAAGGTCGAATCGAAATTACTGTCCTTTCGCTAGAATGTTCGCTAGGACGCTCGCTAGAATGCTCGCTAAAATACTGCAGTTAAATGGAAGTCGTAGTACCTAAATAAATAATTGCTATATACGGAGATCAAACTGTAACCCTTAGCACTCATCATCATCATCAGCCTATTAATGTTCCTACTGCTGGTCACAGGCCTCCTCTCTGTGAGAGGGAGCGGGCTGTAATCTACCACGCGGGCCCAGTGCGGGTTGGTAGATCACATGTCTTCGATTTTTTTTGTTCTAAGACATGCCGGTTTAATCACGATGTTTTCCTTCACCGTTTTGAGAGCAGTGGTGATGAAATTATTTACACAAAGTAAAGCGCCTGCTTGGGTTCTAACCCACGACCTACAACTCGTAAGTCGGGGCCGTTTCCACTGGGCCACCACTGTTCTCCCCCTGGGCCACCCTTAGCACTAAAACCCCTAAATAATCGGGTCGCCAAATCATTTTACATGATGGAATGAAATACTTGTAGAGGTTCTATCAATACTACAGCACGTGTTACTTTTATCTTCCATTACATATTCAATGGTAAGGAATATTTCTAATCCCCGCCTCGTTTAATACCTGTCACTCTACCACAGAACTTTAAACTACCTTCACAAATCCTCCTCTAAATGAACCACCGAGAAGAATTCCTTACATTTAGCACTCACAAACTAAATACCAGCTTCAGCCAGCACCATTAGTTGGCTGTCACATCTGTCGACTGTCGCGACGCGTCACAAAAACGCGCGATGTCGCGGCGAACGCGCTCAGAGTCCCGACATGTTTACGATTGCGACGACAAAAATATCGCAAGCAACGATTGTCCGTCGATTGAGTTACTGCGAGCCCTGTTCCCGGCTAATTTATCGACTTGTTAACTGAAAGTGTGCGAGTTTCACGTCTTTGAAAGTTAAATAAAATTGTCGAGTTTGTTTTTGGCCTTTATTACAGATTTCGTGGGCGGATTAAATGATAATTTTGTTAAGAGAAATGTTGTTGATAGTTTTATGTGGTGAAGTGATTACTGAAAGGATTTATAGATATGTTTCTTTGAATCTTATTGGTAGAACTATAGAATGAAAATTGTTTGGCACTTGTTAGAAAACGCAAAGTGTGTTGTACTTTTGTAATGTAGGTATATTAAGAATGATTCATGGTCACCCTAAAACTAATTATTATAGTGAGTTGAGCGTTCGTTTGTCGTCCAATTTATTTAACTTATTC
Source organism: Conistra vaccinii (assembly GCA_948150665.1). Classification (NCBI taxonomy): domain Eukaryota; kingdom Metazoa; phylum Arthropoda; class Insecta; order Lepidoptera; family Noctuidae; genus Conistra; species Conistra vaccinii. The sequence continues at coordinate 2,292,433 of OX411318.1, read as the reverse complement.
AAAACTACTTATATGAGATGATACTGAACTCACACCCTCTCTAAAGCCTGGCATCAGTAAGCATCATGTGACACTATCTTAATCCATTTGGATTAGATGCAAAATATTTGCTACTTGCAGAAAAGGAGCATTGTACAAACAACAGCTGCACATTAAACTTTCCAGTTCCTACCTTCTATCTCAAAAACAATTGTGCTGTAAATGTAATGTAGGTAAACAATAGTAAACTTAAACACTTGTAACAACAGAATTCAATCAGGCTATCGACGCGAGCTACAGACGTCAGCGCGACTGCGCTGCCGGCGACACCCGTCACTTGTTACTGCACCTCTAACAAGCCGCCGCACGTCGCATAGTGTGGACACGGCCTTAGTTTCTATTAATTTGGTGTTGTTCATCATAACAATTGCTTGCTGCACTTACAGTAAATACCAAAGCGCGCAGCAAGCCAACAACAACACAAAGGGCCGATTTCACGATGTCCGAATAGCCACTACTTACCGAATAAATTCAATAATGGAACAGAATTTGTACGAAATTATCTGCCTAGTAAGTTAATAGGAACTTAATCGTAGGTGGTGAAACAGGTCCTTAGCTAAAAAACTTCATGCAAACAGCAATCCTTTACGAAAGAGCAGTCTGGGCAGTGAGCTCTATTACCATACCACAGATCATACTTAGTTGAAAAAAAAGATGTTTTTCGACACGCCAAATGAAGCTATTCATAATAGGTTTGTACAGCGGGCTCCTGAGAAACCTCACTAAAAAACAATGCAATGGGGTGACGTTTTTCTGGACCTTCTGTACCAGTAAGGCTTATGAGTATTCAATTATCTGTAGCTTGAGTTTCCTTTGAAGACGGTGCCGTTATAGAATGGCCGAAAAAGACAGACGTCTGTCTGTGAAAATACGTAATTTTCCGTGGTGTTTTGACAATACTCGCAACCTATAATTATGTCGTCATTGCTTTCTTAGAAAAACTAAGCTGTTTAGAGAAGAAGTCTCTCCGTTAGACTGAGGATGGCTATTCAGTCTAAAGAAGAGTGCTGCATGAGAAGAGAATTTGAACACGAAACTAAAAGGTTCTCATTGCAGTCTCATTCATGATCTTCATAATTGTTTTTTTACTTCAAGTTCTTATTCATGACGATGGAAAGAAATATCGGTTTTATGTCCCAACACTCTTACTAGACGTAGCTCGTGGCTAAGTAATAACAGCCGCACGGGTCGATTCATCAGGTTAAGCTATGCTTGCCGGGGTTGGTCTGTGGATATTAACATATCGAGAGTCCTCCGTGCCTCGGAAAGCACGTCAAGCCATTGGTCCCGGCTGTCATTCGTAGATCTTTGACAGTCGTTACGGGTCGTCAGAAACCCGAAAATCTGACAACCAGTCTTACCAAGGGGTATCGTATTACCCAGTTGCTGGGTTATGGAGGTCTGATAGGCAGTCGCTTCATGTAAAATATACTGGTATTCAGCTGCATCCAGTTAGACTGGAAGCCGACCCCAACATAGTTGGGAAAAGGCTAGACCGATTGATTGACTCTTACTAGATGTAATTCTACGAGATAAAAACCAAAATTATTCCATTTTAAATCCCTCTCCATACTATTGAACCCCGTCTCGAAGCTAAGACGCTTGTTACTCCAAGTTTGCATTGAACCCCGCGGCTCACCCCCCAGGGGATCAATGGACAATGTGGGTGATTCGTCGGGTGACACCTGCGTAATGGGATAGCGTTTGTATGGAGGATATGACGGGACCAGATGTGTGATGCGGATGTGTAGATGTGAGTGATGCAGATCTGTGTTGGTTACATTGTGCAACAAGAAACAAGTTTGAAATCTTCGTGTGTGAAAACATTTGTGGTAGGTCTAGGGGTTTTTTGGTGATTCGCCCGTAATGGAACGAATCCATACTACACACTTATACAGTCAAACCTGAGTAAGTGAGAACTGGGTAAGCGAGAAAACTGGGTAAGCGAAAATCTATAAATGAGAGTAATTGCCAGGTCTTCATTTTAACCCTCTAAGACCTCTATAAGTAAGAAAAAGGAAACATCTATAAGATAATGAAGATTTTCACTTGTGGACCTCTATGCGACAGTCGAGCGTAATTTAACATCTGTTATTTATTACTCATTCTTAAATTCCGTGGAACAAACATCGTTTTGGTTCCTCTCAACCTTTCCCAACCAGCGTCAAGCTCTATAAGTGGGAAAGGACACTCCTGTACCTCTATAAGCTAGAAACGTGAGTTAGTGAAAAACCTCTATAAGCGATATAGAGATAACGGTTCCTTGAACTCTCGCTTATCCAGTTTCCACTGTAATATAATTTTTTCTTGAGGAGATTTGCCTAAACTTAATTTATTTGTAGGCGAATCGATTTCTGGAGTTGTCGAGGCTGTCACATACCAAAGTTTAACAATCTTAGTTTTATTTTCGCCAATTTATTTCCAGTTTATATTAATAAGGAAAATACCTTTTTACACTTCGTAGGTATTCGCCTAAATGAAGTAAAGAGTTATATTCTATTTTCAAGAACTAAAGAGTTGCAATTGTGTAGTACAAAATATGTCGTCGCAAATTTTTCAGGAAATAATAACTAATTACTGAATGAGAAATGGCTGTAGCATCCATAAAGGGTTTAGCAAAAGTGTCCATTGGTTTGGCTAGTAAATTCTAAAATAAAGCATAATGTCACAAATTCTAATAATGTTATGCAAACATGCTACATGCTAACTTAGAACAATGCATATTTACTAATACTTTATAAACATCGCTTTGAGACGTGTCCATTCCATAAATTAACACCAACCGTAACAATTTATGTGTAAACTGAAAATGTATAACATTATATTTAAATAACGTAATATTATATTTATTACACTGTCGATATACATAGTGTTGTCATAGTAAATATATTGGACAAACGGCTCTCCATTATAATGAATAATAACCGCCAGTGTAAACGAGGAAGTGCTAAAACAAATAAATTAACGAGAACAACTGTAAGTATGTTAACAGGTGCTGCAAATGTGGAAAAACATGCATAATTATTTGTTATGTGTCTTCTTGTATCCGTCATGACATGACTTACCTACTTTCTAGTAAATGTATGAACAAGATCTTAAAACATAAACGACCAAGATGTACACTCGGCATTAAGAATAAAGAATGTTTCTGGGGTAGACAATGGTAGACGCGGCTACATAATCTAGTTATCCATTCCCAGTAAAAGCTGACCTCGCATTGTACGGAAATCCTATACAATGCTAGATCAGCTTATATTGAAAATTTAAAGCTTGCTAATTATGTAGCCGTGTCTACCATGTCGAGCCATATCCACCGATTTATCGTAAGCGACATCCCCTCGAAAATTCGATTTTAATCGTTAACTGATTGTCATATACGATTAAAATCGCATTTTCGTAAAGATGTCGCTTTCGATAAATCGGCGGTTAGGGCTCAATGTGTCCTTACCTACCCCAGTAACATTGGGCACGCCACAATTGCGGCGATAAGTCCCCTCTTTGAGGAGTGGCTAGAGAGGCGCCACGGCGCCCTCACCTACCGCCTGACGCAGGTCCTCACCGGACACGGTAGTTTCGGGAGGTTTCTGTTTCAGATCAGGCAGGAGGAAACGCCCGGGTGTCACCACTGCGTGGATCGCCCGGAGGACACGGTGGAGCATACGGTGGAGGTCTGCCCGGCTTGGGTGGAGCACCGCCGTGTCCTCGTGCAGGCGATCGGCGGCAGTGACCTCTCACGTCCGGCCCTGGTCCAGGCCATGGTGCGGAGCGAGAGGGCATGGCAGGCTGTCACCTCCTTCTGCGAAGCAGTAATGCTCGTGAAGGAGGAGGCGGGGCGCGAGAGGCAGAGACAAAGGTCTCTCCCTCGAGCCCCTAGCCGCCGCGGTAGTAGACGCCCCGGGCGTCGGGAATCGATAGCCGATTTCCGGCCACCGTAGGCGCGGGCTTGCGGACGGAGAGTGATGGGTAGCTCTCCGTCCGATCAGGACCAAGCCCGGGTCGACGGCGCGTAGTGTTCCACGCGCGCCTCAAAGAGTCGTCAGTGAAGCTGAAGGGGTCCGTTTGGGCCAATGCCTACCACTGGGGTTGCGGATAAGTCCTTAGGGGAAACCGTGGCCCCGGTCTAGGCAAGGGAAGGAACACGGGTGGGTTTTAGTCAGTAAAAGTCTGACACGCCCTTCCGCTCCGCCCAGAGCGGGAGAAGTCATTTGATGATTTCCCAACCAAAAAAAAAAAAAAAACCCCAGTAACATTCTTAATTCTTAATGATGAATATGGGATAAAAATAATTAAGTACTGTATTTAAAAAGAAAAGTAACCACCCGGTCACTTCAAAATCTGAATAGAGGGGACTTGGCAGCTTTGAGGGTGCTGAAATAATCTAAATATGTAGAGAATGCCTAAGGCATTAAGTCCGCCTTTGTACCTTATTGTGCGAGAAGTTTAAATAAATAAATAATCTAAATATGTAGTTGGGAGAATCTTATTATTACAATTTACGTTTTCACGAAAGCAAAGTCGTCGAAATGGAGAACTGGTAGGCTGGAAAGACGCGAAAGATAGCCAAGCCTAAAGCCACCCACGGCTGTTCTTAGTGCCTTTGATGATGACGATTCTTTTCCAGTAGATTTGTTTTTAAAATACAAATAAAAGACAAACCCTAAAGGTTACTCTATTACTATGACTCCTTGCTGAAACTTACTTTGCATAGAGGTAACTGATCACTGAAAATAAAACGTACAAATTCTTTTTAAAACAATCGCCTGTCCTGATCCAAAGCGTTCAGAAACAATGTTTACACGTGTGTTATAGTATGTGCCAATACCCAAACTGCAAGAGTGCACTAACCTAGATACCGCGCATAGAAACAGCCCGACACGCGAGCTCCGAAACGCTGACATCGCATAGTGACGCACGGCATACAATGCCCCTGTTTACCGGATGCATGCACCTTTTTGAAATAATTAGATTCACGAATATTCTGTATCTAACATCGGTCGGAATAGGAATTCAATTTTGTAATAGTTAAATATTGTAATTTTACTTTAATTAAACTTAGTTAGAAATCATTTTGGTTTTTTTTGGGTCCTCCGACAGCGACGTACATATTTGGCGCAGTCGGTAGGATACTCGAGGCGTCTCGAGTTAAGCTAGATAGGGCTATTCTGATATCGAATACCGTCCTGCTAATTCGCTACCGCCGTCGTGAGCGATCGCGTTCGCCGAGTATCCTGAACAAGAACCTGACGTCCTGCGCGGAGGAGAAATCCAGACATCGATCCCAGAGGTACCGAAATGCAGCTTATGTAAGTACACTGACAATCGTTTCTGTGAGTTGCTTTCAATTCCTTCCCCTTTACCTAAAGTAGTTTATTTTAGTTGCAATCATTTTTCACCCTAAGCAATCTACCCCTGAAGGGCCTACGCGCTCTAGACTAGCACGTAGGACAGACATAGACTTAAATAGAGAATTCGGGGTAGGTCTGAACACTACGGTCGATAGTTTAGAATTAGATAATTCATTAAGTTTAGAGAATTTTGAGCCGGTCATAATGTCCGATCCCGATATGATTTTTAAGACTTTACGTTTAGTACCAGATTTCGACGGCAATCCACACATTTTGCCAAGATTTATACATCTTTGTGATCAAATTGCGTCTGAGTATATAGGAGCTAACCCAGAGAATGCTTTGGCTAAGCTATGCCTAATTAACGGTATTTTAAATAAAATAACGGGGCCAGCCGCGCGTATTATAAATTCAAATGGCATATCTGAAGATTGGGATAGTATTAAATTATGCCTCATAAATAACTTTTCTGATCAGAGAGATGAGACCGCTCTTTACAATGACTTGATGTTGGCAACTCAGGGAAACAATTCACCTCAAGAGTTTTATGATCGATGCCTTAATTTATTCAGCACCATTATGACGTATGTTACCCTACACGAGGATGTTAGAACAACTATAGAGGCTAAGCGTACTCTATATCGGAAATTAACCATGCAAGCATTTGTTCGTGGCTTGAAGGAACCATTAGGGTCACGTGTACGTTGCATGCGTCCTGATAGTGTCGAAAAGGCGTTAGAATTTGTGCAAGAAGAATTGAACGTCCTTTATTTGCAAAACCGGCATGAACCGATAACTGATAAAAAGTCAAATGTAAATGCAGTAAAAACTTTGCCGATGGCCGCATCAACCGATAACGCCAGCCCTATGTCTAGAACGTTCAATTTCAATGCACGAGCCGGGCCAATTGCAAACTTTCAGCCACCGCAGACATGGCGACCGAATTTTCAGGTTAACCGGCCTATCCCGTTTGGGAACGCTTCCGGAATGCCGTCGCATCCGCAACAAATGTATCGCGCGCCGATGTCGCATACCCAGCAAATGTTCCGCGCAGCTCCGCCTAACTATAATCGTTTCAACAATAATTTCCAAATGCAACCGCGGGTCATTCCACAAAATTCTGGCCCTAAGCCTATGAGTGGTGTTAGCCATTATATTACTAGGGAAAGGCCGTCGTTTGGTCCATCAGCGACTCATGACTGGCGTAGCAACGGAAACCCGCCCCCGTCTAATTACTTTAAGTCTAAAGAGATGAACATGAACGTATGTTTAGATGACGGTGGCCAGTACTACTATTATCCGGAATATTTTATTGAACCGGACTTTAATTGTTACCCAGAAAACCAGGAATATTATAACATAGAACCTACATATTACGCAGACACTGATTTAAATTCTGAAAATGTTGCTATAGGTTACCCGGTCGCTGTAACTAGCGAAACTGAACCATCTACGCCTAAATCCAGTAATGAAAAGGATTTTCAGAGGCGGGAGAAATCAGACAAGTTAAAATAGAATTAAACTTACATACACAAAGACAGCTTCCATACATCCAGATCTTACAACCACCGTTAAGATTTCTTATTGATACGGGCGCAAATCAATCATTCATTAGCCCGGAAGCTGTACAAACATACTTTAACAATTTCCCTTTAAATTTCGATCCCTTTGAGGTCACAAATGTACACGCTACAACAAGAAATAACTATTCCATAAATATTCCCACCTTCACTGAATTTCAGGAGCAAGACGACATTAAATTATTCATTTATAAATTTCATGAATACTTCGACGGGCTTATAGGATTAGACCTCCTGGAAAAATGGGAAGCCAAAATCGACCTTAAAGATAAATTGTTAATAACGCGTAATTCTACTAATACAATAAGAATGTATAACTCGCGTAACGTAAACTTATATGAGGACGTCATACCAGCTAACTCATCAAAAATGCTGAAGGTACCGATCAACTTACATGACGGCGATGCAATAGTTTCTGAGCAAATTATAGCGAATTGTATTATTAGAGATTGTTTAACTACAGTAGCGAATAATCGTGGATTTTTGGAAGTTATTAACCCAACTTCACATGACTTAATATTCTCAATGGATCGAGCCGTACAAGCGGAAACTTATAACATTCAGTGCACGCGTACCGAACAATCTTACGATATTCACCACGCGAACATCGAACACACGTCAACCAGAGCGAAAAATGTTATAGCGCGTTTGCGCACGGACCACCTCAATGACGAAGAACGTATTAACTTAGAAACTCTATGCGGAAAATACGCTGATATATTTTATATAGACGGAGAAGCTCTTACATTTACTAATAGAATAAAACACCGCATTCGAACCACCGACGAAATACCCATTCATACAAAAAGCTATCGATACCCGTACATACATAGAGATGAAGTCCGAGATCAGATAGGCAAAATGTTAGAGCAGGGTATTATAAGACCGTCGGAGTCTGCCTGGAGCTCGCCTATCTGGGTCGTCCCAAAGAAGGCAGACGCTTCTGGGAAAGCCAAGTGGCGTCTAGTAGTCGATTTTAGGAAATTAAACGAAAAAACCCACGATGACAAGTACCCCATACCTAACATTAATGACGTTTTAGATAAGCTAGGGAACTGCCAATACTTCACAACCCTTGACCTTGCAAGTGGATTTTACCAGGTTGAGATGGACCCCGTTGACATCCCCAAGACCGCATTCAATGTAGAAAATGGTCATTACGAGTTTTTACGAATGCCCATGGGGTTGAAAAACTCGCCGTCAACATTCCAACGTGTTATGGACAATGTCCTCAAGGACCTTCAGAACACGGTCTGCCTGGTTTATTTGGATGATATCGTGGTCTTCAGTACATCCCTGCAAGAACACATAATCAACCTTGAGAAGGTGTTCAAAAAATTAAGAGAGTCAAATTTTAAAATCCAATTAGATAAATCAGAGTTCCTCAAACTAGAAACATCTTATTTAGGTCACGTCATAACCAGAGAAGGCATCAAACCGAATCCGGATAAAATCACCGCTATCCAAAACTACCCTATTCCAACTACCCCCAGAGAAATCAAACAATTCCTCGGCCTAGTTGGATACTATAGGAAATTCATTCCGGACTTCGCGCGCGTAACAAAACCTCTAACACAATGTTTAAAAAAAGGAAGAAAGGTAACAATTAACTCCGAGTACACCGCAAGTTTCGAAAAATGTAAAGCCCTAATAACGAATGATCCGATTTTACAGTACCCCGACTTCCATAAAGAATTCATTTTAACCACTGATGCTTCTAACGTCGCTTTAGGCGCTATTCTATCGCAAGGAACGGTCGGCACGGACAAACCCGTTTGTTACGCCTCCCGCACTCTCAATGAGAGTGAAATAAACTACAGTACAATCGAGAAGGAGCTCCTTGCAATAGTTTGGGCCACAAAGTATTTTAGACCGTATCTGTTCGGGAGGAAATTTAAGATCATCACGGATCATAAGCCACTCCAATGGGTTATGAACCTGAAAGAGCCCAACTCTCGACTAACCAGATGGAAGCTAAAACTATCTGAGTACGACTTTACTGTCATATACAGAAAGGGTTCAAGTAATACAAACGCGGACGCTCTCTCTCGTATCCAAATACATAACGAAGAAACATTTTCCATGGCGGTAAATGTTTCTGAACGTCCGGGTTCAATAAATAACTCGTCTACAGTGTCAGCCCATACCAGTCAAGAAAACCCTATTCTTGAAATTCCGATTGTTGATCAGCCATTAAACAAGTTTCATAGACAAATCTGCATAACTGTAGTTGGTGATATAAAAAACCGCCCCACGGCATCTAAACCCTTTGTAACACATACTAGAACGGCCGTCCAAGCATCTCAATCTAATTTAGAAACGGACATAATCAATATCATCAAAGAATATGTAAACACCAAGGTTAAAACTGCGTTACTTATAAAACCCCCTCTGGCAATGTACAAAATCATACCTATCATTCAGGAAAAATTTAAAAGTTCGTCAATGAACCTCGTTTTGGCTAAAAGGGAGGTCGAGAACGTTAAGGATTATTTAAAACAACAGGAAATAATTAAGCATTACCACGACGGTAAAACAAACCACCGCGGAATAAATGAATGCTATTTAGCCCTTTCCGAGCGTTACTACTGGCCGAAAATGAAAGATGAGATAACAAAGTTCGTCAACGATTGTATTATCTGCGGGCAAGCAAAGTATGACCGTCATCCCATAAAACAATGTTTTAACATAGTACCCCCGGCCACCAAACCATTTGATACCGTTCATATAGATTTGTTAACAATCCAAAACGAAAAATACCTAACAATCGTAGACGTATTTTCTAAATACGCACAAGCTTATTACATACGAGATGGTACAGCCGTGAGTGTCCTACAGGCATTACTGAAATTCTGCACGCACCATGGTCTGCCTTTAACCATCGTATCGGACAACGGTACGGAATTCAGTAACCAATTATTTAACGAATTCATCAACTTGCATAAAATAATTCACCACAAAACTCTGCCACATGCCCCAAATGACAATGGGATTGTGGAACGTTTTCACTCATCCCTATTAGAACATTTACGTATTTTAAAACTAACCCATAAAGACGATGACATAAACAACCTCGTTTCCTATGCGATTTTAGCATACAACAGCACAATACATAGTTTTACAAAATGCCGGCCATTTGATATTATAACCGGACACTTCGATCCGCGAGACCCCTTTGATGTAGATCTAACTAAACATCTCTTACAGCAGTACATGCAAAACCACAAAGAAAAAATCAAATTAGTCCACAACGTAATAAATGAGTCTTCTCTCGCAACCCGCACTAAAATTATAGAACATCAGAACAAAAATCGCGAGCCCGAAATCGAGTACCAGCCTCAACAACGTATTTTTGTCAGCAACCCGTTAGCAAGCCGTCAAAAACTAGCCCCTAGATATACTCAAGACACCGTTTTAGCCGACCTACCCATACACATCTATACATCTAAAAAGCGAGGTCCCGTCGCTAAAAGCCGGTTAAAAAGAGTACCTAAAAGCGCTCTATTGTTACAGGGTGCTACTGGTCCTGACTGCTCATTTGATAGCAGCCCAGGAAACAAACCAGAAGATAACACTTGAAAGCCTGGACGATGGCCCAGGAATACTACCCTTTCGGCTTGGTGCAACCAAACTCATAACCCATTATCATACTTTCCTACAGTACATCCAAACCAAGGACACCGACTTAAATATTAGAATGTTACAGGATCAGTTAGACAACTCTAGGCTAAAATTAGATAATAACACGCATATGCTGTATGAAGTTCAACTAGACTATCTTTCAGAAAAACTGCCAGGTGTCGCACGCCAACTAGAATCGTTAAAACCAGGTCGTGTAAAGCGAGGTCTCATAGATGGTCTAGGCTCTATAATAAAAAGCGTCACAGGAAATCTGGATTACTCAGACGCGGTCAGATACGATAATACTATCAAAATCCTTCAGGAAAATAATTACAAAACCACCGAGGAACTAAATAACCACATCAGTTTCAGTAAGGAATGGATGGCCCAACATTCCGATATTATCGAAAAATTAGTAGCAAACCAAGTAAAAATTAATGATACTCTAAAATTATTACTAGACAGAGATGCTCACAAAGATTATAGCCTTATAAGATTTGCAAAATTCGGACAGTGTTTAACTATACTAGCTGAGAACCTAGATAAAGTATTAAACGAATTAGTGAGAGTAGAGAACATGCTGGCATTCATTCACAGCTCAAGCATGCATCATTCCATGATTAGCGTAGAAGTTTTACGGCATATGATTGATAGACTAGTTAAAATCTACGGTAGAGATAAGATAATAGATTTAGAACTTAGAGAATACTATGATATAATTAAACCGGGATATTATTATTCAGGCAGTCAAATAATAATTATATTCAAATTTCCGATATTTGCTGCAGAAACATACGACCTCTATAAACTGTCAATAGCCCCCAATAAATTTAGGCAAGCCCTTATCCCTCCTCATCCATTGATTGCAACAAACAGGAAAGGTTATGTGTATATAGAGGCTGAATGCCCGAAGTACAGTAGCTGGTACCTCTGCGGAAAAACGACGAGTCACCAGCTGCGCGAAAACCCAGACTGTATTCAGAAACTTATCATAGACCAGACCTACGATGGAAGCTGCGAAATCGTAACCACGTCATTATCAAGAATAGCCATGGAAGAGTTGGATGAGAAGCATTACGTCATATCATTTCCCAATACAACACGAATACATACCCTGTGCGGACGAGAGGAATACACTCTACTGAATGGCACTTACTTGGCCATCATACCCGTGAATTGCTTCCTGTACACCCCAGAGTTTACCATCACTAATCTCAATGATCATGTGGAAGGACAACCAGTCAAAATCACGAAGCTAAACTACAACACAGAAGGCCACCCGGAACCAGTACAAGTCAACCTCAACTCGATTGATCTTACTAAACTACACGATGCTCAATACAAAGTAATGTCTCAACCTCCTTTACGGATGCAACCTATACCAACGGAATACCTATACCACACAACGATTCCGTTCTACATCGTATTATCCAGTACACTTGCACTCGGTATATTCATTGTAATAAGACACTGTAAGAAATCGAAGTCTGGAGCCGAGAAACAATCTACAGGAAACAAGATTTATGCAGAGCCCGCAGCACCTGAAATACCGAAGACCCACTCAGCAATATTTTCTCAGTTCAAACTTCAAAAATAATTGCTGATCTGACGGTGGAGGTGTTATAGTATGTGCCAATACCCAAACTGCAAGAGTGCACTAACCTAGATACCGCGCATAGAAACAGCCCGACACGCGAGCTCCGAAACGCTGACATCGCATAGTGACGCACGGCATACAATGCCCCTGTTTACCGGATGCATGCACCTTTTTGAAATAATTAGATTCACGAATATTCTGTATCTAACATCGGTCGGAATAGGAATTCAATTTTGTAATAGTTAAATATTGTAATTTTACTTTAATTAAACTTAGTTAGAAATCATTTTGGTTTTTTTTGGGTCCTCCGACAGCGACGTACATATTTCGTGCCACATGTGCTGAAACTAATAAGATAAACAACACGTGTCGTGTTTCGCAAAAAAGGTGCTTCTATAACGAGGGCTCAGTGTCAATCACCTTGCAGAGATGCAGATCAGACTTTGAGAAGAGGAGATGTGAGGACAAACATGTAACTATCATTGTTACTTGGAAAATGTATGGTGATTTGTTGACATTGCATTGTTTCTTTTGTCAAACAAAAAAAAACAATGTCAAAAACTCACCCCGTATTTTCCTAGTAACGATGATAGTTAAAAATGATGATAGAAAGTTAAAAAAATTACCACAACGAGGAGCTCTTGGCCTTCATCTCACCTGATGGTAAATGATGATGAGGACGAAGGTGGAATCCATGTTCACCCGGAATCCTCAACCACAGAACTGGCTATCTTACCCTTAACTGCAGAAACAATGCTGTTGACATTGTTGCTATGGTGACAGACTTAGATAAGATGGTGATGGAATATCCTGAGAAAAACATTGGACTTAAACGGTACGAAATCGCCAAACCTCCCTGTGCGCATGGTGTAAGGCTTAGCTTGCACTGCGAATTTTTCTTGCAGTTTAAATTCAGTGTGCATGTAGATACATAAGATAACAGAATTGCGATAAAAATTTCGCTCGATTTTTTATCGAGTGCAGGCTAGGCGTAACTCTTGTAACTTTTCTGTGTGAAGAAGCCTTTGTAATATAGTGGCACTAATCTTCAGACTTACATAATTAGAAAGAGATAAGCTCGCAGAACAGATGGCCGATGGGGCCGAAACGTTCAGGAGTGGCGACCGCGTACCGGAAGACGTAGCGTTGGACGGCCTCCCACAAGACGGACCGATGACCTTGTAAAGGCCGCAGGAATCTGCTGGATACGGGAGGCATAGAATCGGTTGAATTGGTGGTGCTTGGAGGAGACCTATGTCCAGCAGTGGACGTCTTTCGGCTGAAATGGCGATTTTTTTTGTCGGAAGGCACAAATTAACTACCGAGTTAAAGTAGGCTTAAAATTCCATGCAACTGTTAAAAACAGTTCTTTTACAACTTAATACATGCATTTAACATTTACCAGCTAACATATTGAGCTCTGTAACAATGTTATCACCAGCCATTTTAAACCTGTAATTGAACCTACTGCCTAGGAATTTACGAGCATCTTATCTAGTCATGTTGCTAGTGGCACTAATTTGACTATTAAACGTCTTATTACATTTTGAATAGGGTGTGTAGGAACTCCATGTTTTTCAGGAAATTATTGATTCATGAAAAATTGGGTTTAAACTGTCACGCTTATTTTAAAGGAATAAAGAGCAAATATGCCTTAAAGCATGGGACATCATTCGTCAGGTAGGCTAAGCCTACTATTTAGTCATTTAGTTATGCTTCTTTCTACATAATTAATAAGCTCAGGCGTGACTTTACGGAAATCCATTATAAAATACAATAGACGACGTATATTTACTCGTAGTAACATAATCCGCTTAACTATTCTTAAAGAGTCATAAACAACCCTGTAAGAAATCGACACGTGTTTCAACGAGGCTTCCTCAGGATGACGATTGACTGGTTGCGAACCCGGACACGACGTGTTGCCACGACGAGCGCCGAACGCAGAAGCTCTGTGTTTGCAGGGCTCTGCGTTCGGTGCTTATTACAGGGTTCTTTATGACTCTTTCAGAACAGTTCAGCAGATTATTTTACTAAATATACACCGTCTATTGTATTTTCTTTCTACATCTCGACTAAAGTGATATTATTATCATAAATAAATTCTTAATTATTGGTAGTATATTAGCTACATTTCTTATTACTCAAACTGGTCATTCAAATTTGATCACACTAAATAACAATCTAAAGTAACGAATAATGCCGTCGATATTACATTTCTGACACCTAACCTAAACCACAGGAGCTGTGGTTACCTATTGTGCCACTGCTTCTTAAAATGTCAGAGCCATGACATACTTAATAGTGAAATATTATATAGGTGCTAATGCTTTTTCAATTAGTTATAGATTTGCATGATAGTATGCTTGGTTTAGTCCCATCTCGGCACCTTCCCATCTCGGCACCCATGAATTTATTTATCATGTCTACGAAAAATTCCCATCTCGGCACTCCGTTATTAGTCGTTGCTAAGTACTCACTACACAGTCATCAAATACAAAAAATGGGTACACTGCATCAGTATAGTGAGTAAATCAAATTGTCTCAAAACTAATAAATAACTTCCGAATAAAGTCAAAAGCCAAAGTCAAATAATTTCTTTCAAATAGGCCCTTGTAAGGCACTTCTGAACGTCATACAAATAAGCTATTTGAAAAGCTGTTACTCAAACGGCTTAAACCAATAATATATAGCAAAAACATAATACCAGAGCACCAATTTGGTTTTCGAGAAAAACACTCTACCATCGATCAAGTGCATAGGATTACAAACGTAATAGAAAACGCCCTTGAAGACAACAAAGTTTGTTCTACTGTATTCCTAGACGTAGCGCAAGCGTTTGATAAAGTATGGCATGAAGGCCTTATACATAAATTGAAGAGCCTGTTACCAAAGCAGTTTGCAGATATATTAGAATCCTATATTCTAAACAGAGTCTTTAGAATAAGACAAGAAGATGCCTACTCAGAACTGAAGGAAATTAAAGCTGGCGTACCGCAAGGAAGTGTGTTAGGTCCGGTCCTGTACCTACTATACACTTGCGATATTCCTGAATTAGAGCAAAACACTATTGGGACCTTTGCTGATGATACAGCCATAATGGCTGTAGGAAACAACCACGAAGAAGCAGTAGAAAAGGTACAAATGGCTGTAAATCAAGTTTATGACTGGACCAAAAAATGGAGGATTAAACTTAATGAATCCAAATCTGTTCACATAGATTTTACTAACAAAAAACCACTGTATTCTCCAGTTTACATTAATAATAAACAAGTCCCATATGAGAATACAGCCAAGTATCTCGGTATGACCCTCGACACAAAGCTACGCTGGAAAGCCCACGTCAAGAAGAAAAAAGATGAACTCGACTTCCGGTTCAAAAAAATGCATTGGCAGATTGGAAGAAACTCCATGCTGTCCGTGCAAAACAAACTACTGCTATACAGACAAGTCCTGATGCCAGTTTGGACTTATGGTATTCAGCTATGGGGCTGCACCAAACAGACCAATAGATTAATCATACAACGATTTCAAAACAAAGTGCTAAGGGAAATTGTAAATGCACCTTGGTACATAAGAAATGATGACCTCCACCGGGACCTAAAAGTTGAGTTCATCGAAACAGTGATCCAGAAACTTGCAGAAGCTCACGAAACGAGACTTCATCAGCATGTAAATGTTGAGGCAATCCAGCTTCTCGACCACACACACATAGCAAGAATACTAAAAAGAACAAAACCGTTCGAGCTAGTGTTTAGTGTTAGTGAATAGTGTAAAGTACAAAAGTGCCAAACAAACACAAGAACGAAGTGTATTCGCCTTAATAGAGACAATAAGAAAAGTGCTATTGGACACATTCTTAGTAAAGACAATTTAATAGTTTAGGTTATAATTAAATTACTTATTAGTCTATTTCTAAGGCTAGATTGTAATAAGATTAGGGTCCATCGTATTTGTTGAACCCTAGGAAAAGGGGAAAAAAAAAAAAATATACAAATAAATATAATTGATTCCAGTCGCCCTTTCCAAAAAGTAGTTTTCGTATGGAGAAGAATGCAGGGCAAGAAACAAAGAAGGAAGAAAGTTCAGTTTAATCAACCAGCAGACAATTTTATTTAAATTCTGACCGTTTTTTTCGTGTGACTATCCAGACAGATCCTAAGTGGAATTCAAATACATTATAATATGTCAAACTAATTGTTTGTTTTTATCTTTTATTTATATATATTTTTTTTATATTTATTTGTATAGTTAGTATAGTTAGTTAGTCATTATTTTTTAGTACGTAGTGTAAATAGTTTTAATTGTGTGAAATATATAAATAAAGATTCATATTTAGCCGGACATTTTGCCCTGAAAGACCATTGTATGTAGGTACATAAAACGACACAAGATTTTCCATTGTAGGTATTTTCAGCAACACTAAAATATTTGGGCACACCAACAAAATAATCCGATTTCTATAATGAATAGTTTTTTGTTTCTCAGCGTTGTCACTTGTTTACATTATCCTGCAAAAATTTACTAATTGAGACATTGTAAGTTAATGTTAACTTAGTAATCGCTCATTTCCCGTACTTAAACTTAAATTAAAACGTTGGAGATACGACAAACGAGCGCAGGGGTTAGGAAACGTATTTTATATGGTAAATGCGTTTCTTTTTTTATTATTTGTTTAAATTCTTATCTTTACCTACAACTGTTTAGAGTCAAGTTGAGGCCATAAAGGTAGCCGACCGCAGGTGGCAACTGCAGGCGACGTATCGCCGCGACACTGGTTTGTATGAATTTCTATGAGGATAACCTTCCGTAGCTAGCGACACATCGTCTTCACAGAAATACGTAGAATAGAATCCAGTCGTGTCACGGCGACACGTCCATGCAGTTACCGCCTGCGGTTGGCTACAAAGTGGTACCTTTATGGCTTCAACTTGACTCTAAAAAGTTGTGGGTAAAGATAAGGGTTTAAACAAATCTCTGTTTCTTCAAATAGATGTGAATGTGATATGAAAGTGTTTGGCAATGAACCAGAGTAACTGACATGGTTGGTAGTAGGCTGTAGTTGGCATATCTTCTAAAAGACTAACGGTTGTTGAAGGAGCAGACTATGTCCATCAATGGATTTGGATCGCCCAGAGAAGAAGCCCGAGTGTCGTGGCACAACTTTGCAGACGCCTATGTGTAGCAGTGGACAGCAATAAAAAGTTGCTGTACCTATAAATAAACGCATTTATCGTATATAATAAGTTATTGAGCAATATTTAGTTTAGAGATATCTGTCAAATGATTTCTTGTTGCATTCAGAAGGTGACAACTTGCTAACATATTTTATGTCCTACATTAGAATGCACATTACGTCAGATGCTAACATTAAAGTTTATGTCCCTATACACGAAGCGAACTAACCCATTTTCCTTACAAATTATAATATTACAATGTAAATCAGCGAAAAAAATGTAAGACACAACATTTACTAGACATTATAATTTCGCATTCACGACACAAAATAATCTCACAAATTAAACTAAGAACATAAATCAGTATGTCAAGTTATGTCCAATAAATAACTTAGAATGGGTTTACCGTAATTCCGAGCATGAGTATGACCATTAGATAGCCGACTTTATGCGCTTGCACATCTATAATTTATGAGAAAAACATTGTAACTCGATTCTTGTTGAAAGACAAAAAGTTAGAGCTACTATTCTGTGCTATTCAGCCCATGAAAGTCAATGTAGAGGGTGTAGGTACATAATTATTATGATTTGATGTTGCAAAGACTATGAATGGATAGAGACTTTGTTTTTGATTGCTTGCTTGTTGGGAACATACTGGTATAGTGTATGTAGCTCAGCTATAGTCAAAGAAAATCTACACAAAAAAAAATTTAAGTGTCTGTTTATAATTTCAAAGTAACAGCTTTTTACTAAATGCATTATTATTAAAGTACTAGCTGCCCGCCCCGGCGTCCCACGGGGTGCTACCCGTGGCGCACCTACCTATATACCTACCCTATCTACCTACCTACCTACACCTACCCCTACCCTACCTACATACCTACCCTACCTACCTACATACCTACCTATATGTATAATATCTACCTACTTACATACCTACCTACTTGCATACTTACCTACCTACCTACTCTACCTACACTTAGGTACCTATCCTAAGAACCTTCTCCTTACAATAACAAACACAACAAAAAAGAATTAGCGAAATAGGTCCAGCCGTTCACGCGTGATGAAAGGGAAATAGGGATTCATTTTTACATACATATATAGATAATAAAGTACATAACAAAAAAAAAAACGAGCGAGCTTTACAGTAGTCGCATATGTGTTACATCACACATTTTGGCTGATAGTACCAACCTCTCGGAAATAGGGGTTGGTACCATCTGATGAACAACTCTAGCACCGCGCGCGCTCATTGGTCAAAGTAAACGCGCGCTTGCCCGGCTTCCTGTTACACACTTCCGTCCTTTTTCACAAAATCGCTCCCACAGATTGCAGGAAAGTGAAAGATAAGATGTAACACATCAAAAACAATATTAAAATTAAAAAAGTCTGTTTGTTCCAGACTTCCAGCTGATCTCCGCTGATAGCTGATGGTTTAAAAGTAACTTAGACTACTATTATTTTATAAAAATAATTAGGGTATACAAGGGCGAAGCCGCACTCTGTAGCTAGTGATACATAAAGAAGATGACGATAGAGTTTTTATTCCCTCGCTGTTTTTAATATATTTCAGTAGGTAGATACTGTGTCATGCAAGAAAAATCTTAAGAAAATTGAATATAAAAAGTGTAATACAAAATCAAGACTGTTTAGTTGCAATTTGCAATTCTTGGAATAGTGGAATATAATAACACTGTAATTGATACCCCTCTAGTTTCGAATCGTTCTCATTCCGACTATTTCCGACGCAATTTATTCGATTCTAAGCTCGAATAGTATCGATATCAAAATACTATCAGTTCTGGCATACGAAATGAATGCAATGTCTGAAGTATTTGATATTTGTCGGTAACGTATTGGTGCATAGAGCTCGATAGAGCAATTTATGCTGTCTTGCCATTGGCTACAAACTATGGAGTATATTACTACTGAGAAACAAAGATCAGCAGTGGCAGGAGCCATAATATTTTTGGATGTTTATAGCATTTGATAAAGAATAGGCAACGCTCAGTTTCCGTAGTCTGTATCAATTCTACGTGTTATAGGTACGTAGTTTCAATTTTTTCTTCAAAGAAGCGGAAAAATAAATGAAGAAAGATATTTAAAACCATAAAGTGTTCTGTTCACAAGTACGACTGCTGAGCATGATGTCCTTTTTTTATTTTTTTGTGGGAAATCATCAAATAACTTCTCCCGCTCTGGGCGGAGCCGAAGGGCGTGTCAGACTCATACTGACTAAAACCCTCCCGTGTTCCTTCAGTTGCCTGTACGTTGCCAGGGGCCACGGTATCCGTTTTGTACTTTGAGGTCCTGGGTTGATTCCCGGGTCGGGTAAAGTGTTATTGGGATTTTTCCATCTGGACTTTTTCAGTAGCAACCCGGAGTCGTGGATTTGTGCCCGGTTGATGGCAATAGGCTCGCCCTTTATTACATGCGGGACTTAAACATAACTGGCGAAACGTGGGTGTACTATATGTACACCTCTGCCTAACCCTTCGGGGAATACAGGCGTGATGTTATGTTATGTTATATAATAACTTAAAGTAGGTACTTCTAAATGATCTATAAGTTAACTACTATGTTTTTGTGTAATAGGTAATAGGTAAAACGGGCTGGTATCCGCAACTCCACACGTCAAAGCGCGTATTTTGCGTACGGGTGGGAAAATAGGTTATTCGATCCACCCCAGCACCTCAAAGAAGGCTAGCAACGCCTTCGTGTCACTGACAATCTCACGTAGGGTACCTGGGTTACCGAAGTACTTTGCCCTGTAAGCGGCGACCACCGGGCAGTTTAACAGGACATGAGCTGCTGTCTCGTCGTCCTCCATGCAGGCTCTGCACAGCGGACTGTCTGTGACTCCTATGATATAGAGGTGTTTATTAAATGACCCATGGCCAGTTACAGCTGCTGTGACTGTGCGCAGCTGTTGTTTCGTTAGTCGGAGAACCTTTTTCGTGAGGCGGTCATATATTTTTGTATGCCAGCAAGCAGAATGTAGGTACTGGGAATATATTTGAAACTAACACCATTATGTAACACCTGCATTCTATACAAATAAATAAAATTAAATAGTTAGATGTATTTCGGGAAACTGTTACTGAGATGTTATAGGTAATATTTGGAAGTAAGAGAAGGATTGAGTTGAATATTGGGGTGTTTGATCCTATCACGAAAAATGGAAGTAGGCGGGACCATTTCTGTACCTAGCTACCTCAGTAAATATAGATTTGATTTAGCTTAGCTAAGCTTCTGGTTCCTCTAAAGGTTTTTACGTTGCATTATTTGTTGCTAGTCCATAAAGGTGACCTGCATGCTCCTAAACTTACTCTCTTATTCATAAAGCTTTGTGCAGACCAGCGCGACTTGTCGCGCGACGCGACACTGGTTATTAATATACCGTGAAGTTTTCTCAGAAATTGTATTGTTTCTGTCGCGTCGCGCGACAAGTCGCGCTGGTCTGCTCAAGCCTTAAACGTTGCTTAAAGTTAAGAGACGTTTAAACTTCATAAATGTATGGTTAAACAGGTGTTAATCATTACTTAACTTTAAATAGCGTTTATAAATAAGGGGGTTAATATTATAAGAAAGAAAGAAAAAAATATTTTATTTGGGACACGCACAGGAAATACAAACAGTAATTGTAAAACATAATAAACAAAAAATAAAAAAATAACAAAACGGAGTATTTAAAAATGCACAGAATATAATGACCCGTGCGAGGCCAAAAAGGCTCCTATCTGAGCATAACGCTGCAATATTAAAAAATAAAAAAAATACCATACAAAGAGAAAAGGACACAACATATAAAGAGAAAAGATTTGATTTTTTGTATATTAATTTGTTATGCTTTCACGCTAAAACAGCTGAACAGATTTGTATGAAATTTGGCATATGGGTAGCCTATAACCTGAGTTAGGACATGAGATTTTTATCCCGACCTATTATCCCGATTTTCCTACGGGATAGAGACATAGGTGGGTGATGCCGCGGGGCGCACCTAGTAGTCCATAAAATGCGAATTTTATATACATACAAAATAACGTAGTTCTTCAGTAAGTAACAACTTAACAAGTTGCCATTTCCTTGTCTGTCTACTAGTAAATAAACTGTATAAACAATAAGTCCTTACTATCAGTTAGCAGTAGTTTTACGACTGACGTGGTAACAGCTGATACATTTAACTGTTTTTCTTGAATTTCCAGAATCGTAAAAGTAATGCGTTGTGTGTTTTTCTTTTCATAAACTGTTTGTAATGTTATGTAGGTAGTTAATAAGATGTAAAATTGTAGACGAGTTTTTGAAAGCGAAAACATGTTGTGTGTTTTTCGTCTGCAGGCATTTATTTAGCGATCAGTTTACACAGGAGAGCAACAAAAATGCAATCTTTATTTTTATTTATATTTAAGTTTTCATCCTTATTTGTTTTCTTACCAGAATACCCGCGAAGTTTCGCGGATTTTTGCATAATTTTTTAATTAGTAGCGATTTTTAATTCAAATTCTTTATGGCACTTCTTCGGGTCATGGGCTACCCTTTAGGGGTATGAGGAACAGGGTGTAAAGTTCACTCATCCACCATAGAAAAGGGAGGATCCTCCAACCAGACGGGTATTATGTCTGGCGGGCAACTGCCCATATGTTGATTTCGGATAGTCTTATCTATGTTATTCGCTCAGTAAACTCTAACTGCGAGATGTAGGAATTGTGTGACGTCATGTCTTTTTGTTTCGTAGTTTTTGTATGTGGCGGTCTAACCGCTACATCACTCCCCTCCGGAGACCGGAGGTCGATAGTGGGCTGAGTCTTGGATCTTGCGATGCTTCACAGTGCCAGCTGTGGTTCCAGTGAGTCGGAACCGGGTGCCGCTCAGTTCACAGTGGGTCGGAACTGTCTGCAGTGATTGCGGCGATGGTGATTGTGGTGATTGCGGTGATTGAGGTAATTGCGGTGATTGAGGTGATTGCGGTGATTCCCCAGTGAGTCGGGGTGATGTGGCTGAGGGTGATGACCAGGAATGCGCGTTCGCTGCATGCTGGTGGTCAGGATACCCGTTGAAGCCGTGGGTGCTGGCTGGCTGTGTGACTCGCCTCACGAAAGCTTGCGGGAGTGATGATGATGACGTCACGCTGAAGTAGTTGCACGAAGGCTGCGTTGACGTTCATACTCGGGGTCACCAATTTAGGGGTATGAGGAACAGGGTGTAAAGTTCACTCATCCACCATAGAAAAGGGAGGATCCTCCAACCAGACGGGTATTATGTCTGGCGGGCAACTGCCCATATGTTGATTTCGGATAGTCTTATCTATGTTATTCGCTCAGTAAACTCTAACTGCGAGATGTAGGAATTGTGTGACGTCATGTCTTTTTGTTTCGTAGTTTTTGTATGTGGCGGTCTAACCGCTACAACCCGAATATTAAAAAAAAAATACCTAGGGGTCATAAAGGAGGAGACGTAAAAGATTTGCTGTCACAATGTATAGTAGAATCTCAAAGATAGGTACATAGAATGGCTTAATTCAACCAAGGGTGACAAAGGAAATCCATTCCTTGCCCCAAATCTTTCTACAGAAAGGATGTAGGTCGGTATAGGTCCTAAAAAGCACTCCGCCCTCCCTGATACAACAGCCATATAGGTACAAAC
This sequence comes from Conistra vaccinii, assembly GCA_948150665.1. Classification (NCBI taxonomy): domain Eukaryota; kingdom Metazoa; phylum Arthropoda; class Insecta; order Lepidoptera; family Noctuidae; genus Conistra; species Conistra vaccinii. The sequence continues at coordinate 2,269,428 of OX411318.1, read as the reverse complement.
CTCCCCCATTCCCATACTCTATGTCAAGACAGTGCCGTTGCCATTCAGTTAGATTTACAACAACAGTGACGTTTTAACGATAATGCGTATTTACGAGTATTTACGTGTATTTATGCGTATTTACGCGTATTTACTGCCGGCGAGAAAGCCCGCCTGTTTAATTGTCGAATAAAATTGAAATTTACAACCGTTGATTTATGTGAATGCTGCGCAGGCGATACGTTTTACGAGTTTTTATGAGTTGCCGTAGAGGAAGGATGAATGAGTTGTTTGACGGATTAAAAGGATGAGTTCCTGTGCGCATATGGCTGTATGGAGGAACTGGCTTAACATGAGGTAGCAGGCCTTATTGGGTAGAGAAAAGAAAGTTCTTGTCTTGAATGACCATATAGCACCATTTCAAGAGGGTTTTTTAAAGTCACTAAGATAAGTGAAAAACTTAGTGAAAACCGCTTGCGCTGGTACAAACATTGTGATGAGGCGAGAGGTTGACCATATGACTAAAAGAGTCATGCATATAGAAGACGGAATAAGAGGCCGTGAACGACTACCAATAACTTGGCTACGAACAATAAAAAATTATATGATATCGGGCAACATAACAGAAGAGACAACCCACAACCATACGGTGTGACGCAGAAGTACTAGGCGGGCTGACCCTAAATAAATTGGGATACTAGCCAGCAGAAAGAAGAATAAGAGATCATTTCAAGAGGAATGCATAATAGGTCATCGTTGGAGACGGATCAGAGTTTTATCAATGTTAGTTTGTTCTTGTCATCACAGCCTCGAGAAAACCGTAAGCTTGCATGCTTCTAATATTATGTTACCTGAAAAAAGTGTCAAATAAGATCTCTATCGAGTGTTTTAAAATGAGTTACTCAAAAGATAGATAAGCAGAAGCAAAAATGTTAAATGTGAACAACTCCTTTAATGAAGGACATAATAGTTGCTGCTTTTCATAACGATTCAAATCGTGATAATTACGATGTTAGTGCCACTATTATCATTTATGATAGTGTATTTTTCTAGGTTGTAGACTCGTGCCTAAATATTAACAGCGCTTATTACCGAGGTGGGTTCGTGGATGACTATCCATTACATACTGAAATCCCTTCGTGCCTCGGAAAGAACGTTAAGCAGTTGATCCTGGCTGACATTCTTAGATCTTTGACAGTCGTTACGGGTAGTCAGAAGCCCGAAAGTCTGACAACCAGTCTTGCCAATGGGTATCGTGTTACCCAGTGACTGGTTTGTGGAAGTCACATAGGCAGTCGCTCCATGTAAAATACTAGTATCTAGCTGCATTTGGTTGCACTGGAATCCGATCCCAACATAGTTGGGAAAAGGCTAGGCAGATATTATATTTTTCTAGGTTGAACTCAAACGTAAAAATCGGTTAAAAATAATACACCTAAAACTGTGATGCCACAATTAAACCAAATCACATCGCTGACAGATTTTAATGATTAAAATTACGTGTTAATAGACAAGCGTCAGTAATTAGGGAATCTAAAGGTTGCGTAGCAGCTGCAGTTGGCTTGCTGCCTACCCACTGTGGTAACACATCGCGAGCAATGTTTACGACCACATCAAAGGGTGACGTCGTAAATTAACAATTCCATTGCTTCATCGGGTATGTGGGATGTGGGTTTCAAATTAAGTTATTGGCTGCCTTATTTTCAAAATTGGACGGATAGACACTATTTTTAACGGACTTCAAAAAGGAGAAGGTTCTGAATTGTTTTTGAAGTATTTTTGTTTTGTTTTGGTAGGTTATACTTCAGAGGTGGTCCCATATAAATTTTATTATCTTAGCTTCGGTAGTTTTTGAGTTAGCTTCAATAATACATATTTTTTCCACTTAGCCTATGTGTATGATATGATGATAAGTTCCTGTCACTGCTATTTAGATAACAGGTATTTGAATTTGTGTGGGGTAGGTACCACAACTAAAAAGTGAAAAATAAAAACTTTTTACTAAGAAAAACAACCGACTTCTAACAAAGACACTACGAACTCAAAAATAAGTTTAGTTTCGGAACTCGGTGCCAAAAAACGAAAATTCAAAATCAAAGACACAGACTTTCGAAATTAAAGTTATTTTAGACTTTGTAGTGTCGGTGTTTTTCTTTTTACATATCTTATTAAATTCTTCAAATATACAAGGCCTAAGAATAGGGTCTTTCTTTTGTTGTGCCAACTTTCTTCAACAGTTCTCAGAAGGCAGACAGAATTAAACTTAATAAAGCACTTGATTAGGTTTAATTACGTTAAGCAATGTGACGCCATCTTTACACAAGACAGCTGAAAAACATCTATTTGAATGTTTAGTCTCCCCTTGACTCCTGTTAGTAGCACCTTCAAGGTGCTACAGGAAAGGTAGTATAGCACTTAACGTCGTAAACGATGCTTTCCAGCTGACATTTTAGAGTTTCTGAGTACCTACGGTAACAGTGAGGGCATAATAAGGGGGGGGGAGGGGAGGAGGGGATATGGGATGGTATGGGAAATAAAAATCATCATTCACAACTTAAACTAGCATATTTTTACAAAATAGAAAAGCATACTCGACTGTCACATCATCGTCCCGAAAAAATAAACTAATTTTGCGATTTTTCTAAATCTATTAAAAGCCGAAACCTTCCTAACTTGCTCTTGTTTGGATAGGGGGCGAGCCTATTGCCATTAACCGGGCACGAAACCAGACTCCGGGCTGCTAATGAGAAATTCCAGATAGAAAAACCCAATAACACTTTACCCGACCTGGGAATCGAACCCAAGATCTCTTGCTCAGCAGTAGCGCTTACGACCACCAGACCAGCGAAGAAAAAAAAAAATATAAGAAAAGATTCAATATCAAGAAAATATAGATATTTGGAAACAAAGTAAAACTCACTTCAGCAATCACATGCTACTATTCTCTACATGAATGATGCAAGTCTCTTCAGAGGCTTTAGGACAAACCCTACGAAAAATGGCGTACACGGATCGAGGCGGCAGCAGCGAATCATCTACTTGAACGGTCAAAGGCTAGAGTTACAACAAACAAAACAAAATGTTCACAGTACTCTACGATCGTAATATTCCATTAATTCACGACGATAATAAAGTTCAATTGTTACGAGTCCATAAAAATATTCAACGCTAACTACTATCATAAAAATGTTGGGCTAATAAACCTATTTTCAATGACACAGTTTTATTACGAAACGTCCAATGTTTTGTTATTGATTGGGATGCGTTGTTTCAGTATTTTATTTATTGATTTATATGCGTATAATAGTTAAGATGATGGACGCAAATGTATATACAGTCAAGCTACATAAGTATGTACGGTCAGCGTAAAAAGGCTTCTAACACTGCTTATCATTTTAATTGATACAATATTACTCTATATAAATATTGTATTTCAGCTAAGAAATAATTTTCTTTTAATTTTACTTCTGCTCCGATTTTAATTAAATAACATTAAAAAACTCAAGTGTTAATCAACTTTTGTCGCTGACAGTTCAATCGTTGGGAGAAGGGATTAACATTGTGTAAAATAAAAAGTATATAATGACATGGTAATTTATAAATTAAATACCCTTAGCTTCAAACGTGTCGGTCAATATTTTTCTTGTCGCTTTTCATAGAAAATAACTCTATTATCATTATGTAGGAGTACTATAACTATTACACTTGCCTACTACATCGGGAATACACGTTGAAGGTATGTTCTACAACATTACGGTACTGTGAGGGGTACGTGTTCGTGTGGGGCGTCGCGGTCGAGACGCTTTTAGTATTGGATAAATATGTATGTTTATAGTGTGCGGGTTCTCTTCAATGACACAGCAAAGCGTTATATTTATAATGGGTATTTAATTAGATATTTGAAGTTAAAATATATTACAACATGAATACGCGCCTACGAAGTGACAGCTAGCCTTCTGCTATTTTCTATATAAAACAATTATTACGAACCTATTCTAAATTAGAAAGTGACTCATCAGATAGTTCGAACTGATATATTCATAACAGCCAGTACAACATAAGGTTGATAATACAATAAAACCTTACATGAGCTACGCCCACCTCGAATAAAAGCACAGGAAAATTGCTTTTATTCAGAACATTCGAACAATCTGACTTTCCCTACCTATACCTATACGAAAAACTACCTAACAGTGGGAAATCATTTACACGGCTGAGGTCTTTCTCTTACAAGAGATGGCTTAGTTCATGACAAGCGAGTCGCGAAGGCCTGACACTACGCTAAGTGTCAGCCAAATTAAACTATAGCATGTGCTAATGTGCACTTCAAAAATTCAACGCTGTCATGCCTAAACCATACCGCAGCAAAACCACTGTAAAAGGTACGGCAAGCCTCGGGAAACAAACAAACTGATGTGACAATTCACATCGACCCAGAAGGGGTTTAGAAGAGATAAGAAAGAAACTTAACATCTAAAACCTTAACCCCATCGGACAATATTGAGCCAGAGGGAATTCAGGATCAAGAAGTAAGTGTCCAACCAAAATAACTATCTCATGGCCACACTCCAGATGAATAATTCTCGAAAATTCATCACACCGCAATAATATCAAAATCCCAAATTATTAGTTCATGTTGACTGAACTGTCGATCCTCAATCATCGGCAGAAACCAAATGTGTCGAATCGACACACTTCGCGAGGCTATGCCCCTTTAGCGAAGTTGGTATCAACCTAGATCAAGCATCATCCCCTAGTATAAAACTCAATCCCCATTAAATGTCAGTCACTCCTGACTAAACTGTGGGTCCTCAGTCATGAGTTAACCAATTGTGTTTATCAAACACATTTTGCAAGGGCTATGCCCCTTTTAGCAAAATAGATGTCAACCCAGACGGAGTGCCATCCCCCCCCAGGAGGGACCACAGTATTTCAAAACTATTTATTTCCCTCTTAAATCACAACGATAAATTCTGGAGTGCGTTCATGCTAAGCTAAAACAAGAATATAATTTGAAGACGATGAGGTTGACACGTTCCCTCAGGCTCCTTGGCGACATGAGGAGTGACACCTCACTCGCTCCCGGCCGCGTCCGATGTTTATTCCCCGCATATGTAACGAAAACACACATAACAATGCATTAGTATAATATAATTAATTACTAAAATAATGTGCTAAACTATTATGATGTTTACATCTAAATGACCTTAGCCAAATTATAATATGAACGCTCTTTTAAAATAAAAATAAAATAACAAATAATTACATTCTAAAGTGACATTGATATGAAAGGAGGTGACACAAAATAAGAAAATCTAATATGTATAATGTTCCTAAACTTCTTATTATTCAATTTTAAAAACTCATATTCTAAAATGGTAAACTTTATTATAAAATGTTTATAAGCTTTCGACCTTTTTAATTTACTTGTTTTTGGCACAAAGCATTTCATTTTACTGTTTCTAGCAAATATGGTTTTGTTTTTAATTGGTGCACTTCTTAAATTGCTTTTAGCACTTTGTTGTTGTAATAATATAATGATGTAGTATAATAGTAACATGACGATATGAAATAGTAATAATATAAACTTTGTTGGCCAAAAGAATGATAACTTTATGACAAAGCAACCTTGCGATGGCACACTATGTTTATGTTCGTTGTTATAAACTTTCACTCGAAAGTCATTACTAATATCTTCATTCGTCACTAACGGTGACTCCACATCAAACTCGATTAAGTCTTTGTTGGCTTTAATTGAGTTTAAATCAACCAAAATATTAACTTGTTGCTCATTGTTAATTATTTCCGTCGAAAATGGGGTTTGGGCGATCTCCTTTGAATCGGAAAATTTTTCAACAATATCATATTTATCGGATTGAACAGCGATGAGGTTATGTATAGGAATATCCTCCTCGAGATCAATTATTTCATTTGACGAGGGAACATTCTGGTATTCTGAAACATATTCAAACGGTTTAATAATAATAATTGGACTGAACTGACCCGATTCGTGAATTTCATCCAAATTTTCGTTTTCGATTGAGCCGTCTTCATCAATTGTAAGGCTGCGTTCCAGGCAGCTGCGCTCGTCATCATCATTATTTTCATCATCACTGCGCTCCTGGCAGCTTTGTTCAGTTTCAAGTGGGATAATATCCAGTATTCCGCTAAAAAATAAATCGGTATGATTATCTATGTTTGCAAGCTCTTCCTGTCCGCCTGCCTCGGACATTATTTGTACCATCTCTTCTTCTTGCAACGTATTCATATTTCTATGACATTTGCATGGAAACTCTTTCCTTAGTGCATTGCACATCGAGTCAAAGCTCATACCTTCATGGTACGTGTACTTGTGGACAATCTCAGCTGGACTCACAAGAAATGCGCGTAAAATTAATGCCCAGTTGCTCTCTTGCCATTCATTGAAGGTGGCTGTAATCCTGAAATCATCTAGGAAATTCTCTAGGCATCCGTTTATACCTGAGAAGTACTCCATGTCGCACTTTTGTTAGAAAAAACACTTTTAATAAAAACCACTTAGCTTTAGTTTCGGCTCCGGTGAGGAGCTAGCATCTTCTTCAGCTCTTTGTTTGCACCGTTATGGGTATGATGCCTATTATTTGTCGAACTGTTACGTGTCGAATTATGATTTTTTACTAAATTATTTTTTTTTTTCTAGTGCAGTATTAACTGGCTCTGCATACGCCTTACTTCTAAAACCCGGTTTTAGGCGCCATCCACCAATATGTGAGGGGTACGTGTTCGTGTGGGGCGTCGCGGTCGAGACGCTTTTAGTATTGGATAAATATGTATGTTTATAGTGTGCGGGTTCTCTTCAATGACACAGCAAAGCGTTATATTTATAATGGGTATTTAATTAGATATTTGAAGTTAAAATATATTACAACATGAATACGCGCCTACGAAGTGACAGCTAGCCTTCTGCTATTTTCTATATAAAACAATTATTACGAACCTATTCTAAATTAGAAAGTGACTCATCAGATAGTTCGAACTGATATATTCATAACAGCCAGTACAACATAAGGTTGATAATACAATAAAACCTTACAGTACGTAGGCAAGTCTAAAATGTTCTTGTCGCTTTTCATAGAAAATAACTCTACAAGATTTGTATCTGTAGCGTACCCTATTATGTAGGGGTACTATTACACTTGCCTACTACATCGGGAATACGTCATGTTGACGGTATGCCATCTACAACATTACGGCACGTAGGCAAGTCTAATTAAAATTTTCTCGTCGCTTTTCATATAAATTACTCTACAACATTTGTATCTGTAGCGTACCTTATTATGTAGGGGTACTATTACACTTGCCTACTACATCAGGAATACATATTGACGGTATGTCATCTACAACATTACGGCACGTAGGCAAGTCTAATTAAAATGTTCTTGTCGCTTTTCATAGAAAATTACTCTACAAGATTTGTATCTATAGCGTACCCTATTATGTAGGATAGTATCACTATTACACTTGCCTACTATATCGGGAATACACGTTGAAGGTATGCTCTATAACATTACGGTACGTAGGCAAGTCTGAAATGTTCTCGTCGCTTTTCATAGAAAATAACTCTACGAGATTTGTGTCTGTAGCGTACCCTATTATGTAGGGGTACTATTACACTTGCCTACTACATCGGGAATACATATTGACGGTATGTCATCTACAACATTACGGCACGTAGGCAAGTCTAATTAAAATGTTCTTGTCGTTTTTCATAGAAAATAACTCTACAAGATTTGTATCTGTAGCGTACCCTATTATGTAGGATAGTATCACTATTACACTTGCCTTCTACATCGGGAAAACATATTGACGGTCTGTTATCTACAACATTACGGCACGTAGGTAAGCCTAATTAAAAATGTTCTTGTCGATTTTTATAGAAAATTACTCTACAACATTTGTATCTGTAGCGTACCCTATTATGTAGGGGTACTATTACACTTGCCTACTACCTACATCGGGAATACATGCTGACGGTATGTCATCTACAACATTACGGCACACAGGCCAGTCTAATTGAAATGTTCATGTCACTTTTCATAGCAAATTACTCTACAAGATTTGTATCTGTAGCTTACCCTATTATGTAGGGGTACTATTACTATTACACTTGCCTACCACATCGGGAATACATGTTTGAATAATGTTATCTAGATTGCAGTATGTAGGCAAGTCTTATTATAAAATTGCGCAATCAATATAATAAAAACGTGATTATTTCTCAGTAAGAAATAGTTGTTAACAATTAAGTATTAACAGTAACTGCTATAAATAATTACAAGAATTATGTCAGTTATTTATTACTGAGTTATTTAACGATCATTGCGTACTTTAAATAAATACTTAACTAAGTTTTATCTGTGTATTTAATTACATAACTATGTAGTTAATTATGTTATAGGAATTTGTTCTTAAATTAACAGGTTAACAGTGCTAGATGATTTAAAGCATTCTTGAAAGATTCTTGGAGACAATTGTCACTTCTGACTGCATTTTCGAAGGGTGAGATATAGATTAATTACTATAATACTTACCTACCCATAGATTTGAAGGTTCTTAGATTTTTTTTGGTGGTTTTACTTCTTATAGAACGATTAATTGCACCAACTCAACAGTTCATAAACATGATTCTGCGTTACTGAACTTAAAACTATTATCTACCAGAGATCATTCCTGTCGAGGTGTTTTTTTAAAATACCAGTCTCGCCAAAAGTACAAATTAAAGTTTTTAAAACTATTAATTACATTTTTACTTAGGTATATTTCGAACTAAGATTAAGAATAAATATTTTAATGTACACTTGTGGAATAAATGTTTTAATGTATACTTTATTTACATCAACCAAAGATATAACCCTAAAAAAGAAACACTTAACAAAATAGGTCCTATCTAACTGTCCACTTATCCAGTCATGTGGAGCCGGCGATATTATCATATAAACAGTCAGTACATGCCATTAGGTCCCCAAAGGCTTTATTGCCAGAATATGTATAAATGTAAAACCTTCCTTAAATGGAGAATGGCGCTCATATATCGCGGTGTTGGGTCTAAAACGTACGATTCTCTGAGGTTTTCGGATGTGGTAACATTATTGGTGAAGAAACTTTAGAGTCTTCTTTCTGTCCACCAGCCACCACTAAGGACATGTTTATTTCTAGCTGGTACAAACGCTTTTGTTATTTCAGAATGCTTCATAAATATAATTTTTAAGAATCATAACAATAAGAAAATTAAACAGTTTTTGCAAACGTTTCATGAATTAGGTATATGGCATCGAACCAACCGATCGGGTCAGTACGCAATTTTTCAGCATCTCTGAGCATTGTGTAAATGAAGAATATCGCGCTTTAATTTGCAGCTAGAAGCGCTAGTGTAGAGTAACCTTACTCTACACTAGCGCTTCTAGCGGCAAATTAAAGCAGTAAACGTTCATCGGCATTTGAGATTTCTAGAGACCTCTCTAGAAATGTCAAATGCTGATGAACGTTCACTGTTTGCGAGATTTTCATCGCCAATTTTACGAATTTATCAAATTTGTTATAACACTTATACATATCCCTAACATATCAAATAAAAGTACTGACCTATCTTACTCGCCAGTGGCACCAAGCACTGAGCACAAAAACGATAGCCTCCAATGCATTAAAAAGACGCGACTTTTACATAATAATGATAGTCATGAATGTGCTTGACTTGTGTATGGAGCATGTCATAACCTGTAGAAGTACAACTGACAACTCCAATTTTAAATAAAACTGCCGCATCCGCGAGTTCTTGGCAGCACAGCTCGACGTGTGGTGGCCGACATGTTTGAGCGCCCCGCTATTTTAATTGATATGTCTCCGTCTGTTCGCAGCCAATACCAATTACGCGTAGGGCTGTGCTTGAAGATATACGTGGGCTATGATTAATTGTGATCTGTGATAATATCTTCAGGGCTCTTGACCAGATGAGTTGGATATAGATTACAGAAAAACCATCAAGGGAGTCTATGATAATGATGTTGTGGAAGTTATAAGGTTTGATGATACAATTGGATAATTTACAGAAAATTGGTATAATAAAAACACCAGGAAAGAAATGTCACAGGGAAGGATGTCTTGATGGACTTGCTACATTCCCGAAGCCCATAATTGGAAATCTTAGTCAAAAACCGATAGTCCATCCATTGTCGAGCCTCACAGATATTATTATGCATCATTAAAAAAAAAAAAAAACAATGTTTCAGCAGATCTAAACTGCTAATGTCACTTGTAAAATATCACAATAAAAGACGAGAAATACGTATTTTATTTTATTTTATTTATTAAGGGATAATAAACAACTACAACATATATAAAACATAAGATTAACAAGACTTTAAGTAATCATGTTGCAGTGCACTGCATTATCCGCAAATACGACATATTTAAGGATAAGTGGTTGCCACTAGACGAGCATTACCAAAATTTGCAAATATTTTAAAATAAATAAATAAATTACTATAAAGCTAGCTATAGGTAGAGACAATTAGTTTCATCTACTTTACAAATTATACAATTTAACAAATAATAGATTAATAAGTTTACAATTAATTAATTACGATAAAATTTCCATAATATTAGATTTAAAGTATAGTGTATGAACTCTAAAGTAAGTAAGAATTGTAAAAAAAAAACTATTTATTTTTGATCTGCAACGACCTGCTTCAGTGCATTATTTACGCAGTAACCTCACACTTTTTCCAACCTATCGGTAAAAGATTTCTAAATCGACAGAGAAATTGCTTCGTGCACGTGCACACACTCGTAGCTAACGGCATTTGGGACTATCTGTATGCAATTTGGATCGTCAGGCTTTTTCCTGCCATCCATTCTGAGCTGTCACTCGTTGAAGTTAGATTGAAAGGTGCATGATATACTTGATCTAGTTATACTTACATCTTTGCGGTACGATAAAAAATGGATTGGAAAGATTCTGATTCTGAAAGTAATTTTCTATTTCTGAGATGAACATAACATAAAAAGAAAAAAATTGGTTTGTCACAGAAATATGTGCATACAAAAAGATAACAGAAAACAAAAGTCATATGAAATCACGAGCATAAAACAGAAATAGTCGGCAGCTGCACTGCATGATGCTGTGCAAGGCGCTGATTCCCCGAAGAGTTATGCAGAAGTGTACCAATAGCACACACACATTTCGCCAGTTATGTTGAAGTTAGTTGAGATCATATTTTGTGATTTGACTGCCGATATTTTTCATGGGTTATGTTCTCGTACCCTAAGAATTATTTCTATTTGTTTGTGTAGGTGGGTATCGTGAAATCCACCTCTTCAGAGCAATTTAAAATGGCACCGAGTGAAATAAATTATCCTTCCCCAGAGTTATGGACAAATTAAATTTTAACTCGTAAGAAGGTGAGTAACTGTTTAACCATACATTTCTGACGTTTTGAACGTCACTTAACTTTAAGAGGGTTTATGCTGAAAGTTGGCAACGTCGCAAATAGATGTCAAATATTTCGCTGTTTTGATTAATTTGATAATATTTCTACAAGGAAATAAAAAATGTGGCTAACTAGCGAACTAGAATATTGATTATGAAATGCAATTATAAAATTGATTTTGTTAATGTACCCGTTTTAGGTGTAAAAAATTCATTTGGAAAGTTTCCAAATACTTTTTTTTACATCTAAAACTAAATATTCGGTGTTACGATATTAATTATTGCAATTCATTATTAATATTCTAGATAGTTAGTGAGCCACATTTCTTATTTCCATACAGTATTATTTCCAAATTAATCAGAACAGGTGAATATTTGACAGCTATTTACGACGTTGCCAACTTTTAGGATGCACCCTCTTAAACATCGCTTATAAAATAATAAACCCCATAATCTTTAGAGACCTCATAAGTCGCATTGACCATGGATTTTTAGGAGAATGAGGAACAGGGTGTAAAGTTCACTCATCCACCATAGAAAAGGGAGGATCCTCCAGCCAGACGGGTATTATGTCTGGCGGGCAACTGCCCATATGTTGATTTCGGATAGTCTTATCTATGTTATTCGCTCAGTAAACTCTAACTGCGAGATGTAGGAATTGTGTGACGTCATGTCTTTTTTGCTTCGTAGTCTGTATGTGGCGGTCTAACCGCTACATCACTCCCCTCCGGAGACCGGAGGTCGATAGTGGGCTGAGTCGTGGACCTTGCGATGCTTCACAGTGCCAGCTGTGGTTCCAGTGAGTCGGAACCGGGTGCCGCATAGTTCACGGTGAGTCGGAACTGTCTGCGGTGATTCCCCAGTGAGTCGGGGTGGTGCTGCGTCGTCATCCAGTGAGTCGGATGTGGTACAGCGCCGGGTTGTGGTTGAGGGTGATGACCAGGAATGCGCGTTCGCTGCATGCTGGTGGTCAGGATACCCGTTAAAGCCGTGGGTGCTGGCTGGCTGTGTGACTCGCCTCACGAAAGCTTGCGGGAGTGATGATGATGACGTCACGCTGAAGTAGTTGCACGAAGGCTGCGTTGACGATCACACTCGGGGTCACCAATTTAGGAGAATGAGGAACAGGGTGTAAAGTTCACTCATCCACCATAGAAAAGGGAGGATCCTCCAGCCAGACGGGTATTATGTCTGGCGGGCAACTGCCCATATGTTGATTTCGGATAGTCTTATCTATGTTATTCGCTCAGTAAACTCTAACTGCGAGATGTAGGAATTGTGTGACGTCATGTCTTTTTTGCTTCGTAGTCTGTATGTGGCGGTCTAACCGCTACAGATTTACAGACGTAATGAACGAATAAAACCCATTTTTCATACCTAATACATAGCCTACTGTATTGCCATCATCTAGAGGAAACATAAATAATGCTCATAAGTATTTTTATATCAAAACAATTTCTGATAACCATAGCTCAATAACATTTATGAATTCGATAAAATACTTATACGAGAGTGCGAACACGGTGAAACAATTCGAGCAACGCGCCATGAAAAATGCAGTATTATACCGACATAACATGCGTTTGATATAAAAACAAACTGCGACGTTTGTATGTATGTATGTCGTGACACGCACAAACGTCTATACACGAACCAACATAAATATTTTTGAAAAAATATGTTGCACATAAATATGTCCTTATCCATCAGTGGGGTGGGGCTTGAGTGACGGCGAGACGCGAGAAGATCTCTTGGCTTCATTTGTGTTAATTTTGGCATAATTCGGTGAGCGAAAGTTCGTGCCAAAACTTTTTGTAGGACTGGTGACTGTCCTGTCTGTTTTGTTTTCGTTTGTTTGTAGCCTAGGAAATTTTGTAACGTGTTCATCCGTTCAGGATAAATGTAAGTAATTGGTCCAGCTTTTGGCCAATTTCAGTGACCGTAATTGAATGCCCAAACACTTTGAAAGACAGTGATTGTTCGACCAGTTTGTTTATGTTTTAGTTTAAACATGAATGGGTTCGAGATTGTATTTTATTGGATTTGTGAGCTGTCAATTCCTTGTTTAAATCTTTGAAGAAAGTAACTAATGCTCGGTTCCTATAAAATAAACCGAATCGTTATGCTTACCAATGGTAATGTTTTTATTGCCAAACTGGGCATATAAATATATTCGTAACCTAATTTTGTCTGTGATAGCTACTTCCATATGGGAGCGTCTAGTATGCAAAGTTATGAGGTCTTTGTTTCATTATTGGTAAATTATAGGAATCGGCCATAAACTGGCTGGAGGTACAGGCTGGTAGGTATAATATGTTTACAAGCAAAAAAGTAATAATTTTAGTCTATATTATTTTAATCATAACTTATTTCAACAAGAAAAACACAATTTTTCCAATTGCGTTATTTTACCGATTTCCTTTAGATTATATTTTTGTACATAATGTATATATAATTTAGTACAATTTGTATTCCAAAACAGAAGTTAGACTATAAAATATGTACTTCGCCATGTTGTTAAGAATTTCAGCATTTAATTAAAACACAATTAAGGGTTATAAACACAAGGTAGCATCACCGATACTTGATAATTATCCCCCATTACGACTTCCGTGTTACAACCCCTTATCATTTAGAGCCAATTAAATTCTTTTCCTTTCTCCAACACTGTATTTAACCCGCTCCCCGCGGGCGGTGCGACCACGCCTCCAGACGCCGCCGCCTTCGCCCGTCACGTTATAATTATCATTTAAATTGTGCCCACCGCGCTACCGCTCGACACTTGACAAATGTAATGACGATAGACCGTCGCTTCAAGAATTTTTATACGCTCATATCCACTGTTTTATATGATCGTGTCAGATCCCCTTTATATGTACGCCATTTTACTTTAACACCCCGCGTTCTATCAGCGGACTTTATGGCCCGACTTATAAGGCTGCTTATACAATGTCTTTTTATTTTTGATAGGAAAATATATGTTTGTCGTAACATACAGAAAAACTAAAATGGGTTGCTTGATGAATACCCAACAATGGAAACTTAGCGCTTTGTGTTAAAGTCGAAAATTGCCTAGACAGTTATTTTAGTCATTACATTGTGGTAATGATAAGTAGCGTAGTCAATGTTTTGCTCATAAAAAGCGCGATACTGTTCTCATAGATGACGTTCTATATAATTTCCATTTGATTTGAAGCCAGTTTTTGTTTAGTGAGCGTTGTCATTTTTATTTTTATTAATTTGTTTGGTATTATGGTGGGGAACGATTAAGTTCTCGTTGAGCGTCAATTTATTTTTATTGTTGTTAGTTGAAATAAAAACTGTATCATGCTGCGTTTGTTTTAATTTGATGACAGTTGTTATAGTGATAGTCATTTATAGATTTGACGAATTAATAATACATAATATTATGCACATAAAAACTTAGGTACCTAAACTTCAGAAAACATCACTATCATTATCATTTGAGATTTTGGTCTTCGTCTCTAAGGACCAATATTCATCTTTTTCTTTAAGCTTTCTTTTCCTGCCTCTTTGCCTCCATGGTTTAGTGGTCGCAAGCGGTACTGCTGAGTATGAGGTCCTGGATTTGGATTCTAAGGACTGGCAAAGTGTTATTGGGTTTTTCCGTAGAAATTTCTCAGTAGCAGCGCGGAGTCTGGATTTGTACCCAGTTGATGGCGATAGGCTCGCCCCCTATTACATGGGACATACATATCTGGCTAAATGTGGGTGTACTATAGATACCGAAAATCTTATTGCAATCGTCTCTTAATATAACTGATTACTGTATTTAATTTAAGGCATGTTTGTTTATTTAATTTATTCTATAAGTACTTGCATGACACTCAGTACCTGTTGTATGCCATTATACCTAGAGGAACCTGGCTCCTAAAACACAGGCTTTTGGCCTAGTTTAGGAGACATCAGTTTGCCTTTTAATGTGACTCTTGTGTACAATATTGCTAAAATCCTTTGTGTACTTATGTATGTTTATTCAAAGTGTACAAATAAATATTTTATTTATTATTATTATTATACACCTCTGCCTAGCCGTTCGCCGATTACAGGCGTGATCTTTTGTTATGTTATTTTTCCTTACTTGATTATTCTCATCATCTTATCATTAACACGTTGGCATTTTGTCTATCAGAGATTAGTTTAGCTTTCGCCATAATCTTTTTTATATAAAGTTATTCCGAAATACATACATTGAACCACCCTACGTAGGGTACAAGCACCAATTCATACAACTTCACACGCTTTCGTATCAGATTAAATTTTTATTGCGAAACGAGGAATTTATTACGCTCAGAATATTCTTAGATAACATTTTATTCGTAATAAAAATACTTATTTAAATTTTATACTCATTCTAAGTGAAAATGAGTGTGTCAACGCGGCTGGCTCCTTTTATCGATCAAATTATTCGATGTATGTTGATCGTATCGGGATTTCGGGATCATTCTCTCACCATTAAAAACTCGAAAACTATACAAGTTTTGTCGTGTAACTCGACACCTCAGGTGTTTTAACAAAGGTTGGGGATACACTGAGACTTACATTTCACCCGAGAGTTTAAAAATCACGCGCATTTCTCAAATCTAATTTCGGTTAATCCCCCTAAGCTCTAATCCCACTATGATCGACTCGAAAAATACCTACTAAAAAGTTTCGCTATGCACGAAATTCTTCAGTTCTACGTAAACATGCCTGCATTTTAATATTACTATGTCTTCTTTATTGGCCAGATGGGTGGATGACCTACAGATGATCGTGGGGAAGACCTGGATGAGACTCCCACGGACTAGGAAAGCAAGGCACTAAAGAGAGGAGGTCTATACTCAGCAGTGGGTGGAAGAAGGCTGCCAATGATGCTGGTGATGTCTTCTTTTCTGCATAATAATAGAAACATTCATGTTACTGAAACAAAAGACGTAATTTTCTCTAGGTTTCTTGAATGCAAAGTTCCAAATAAATATGAGATAGATATTAGTTTTGCCTAAGTGTGGCTGTCTTGCACACAAGATTACATTATTTATACTATAGAGGGCTCCATAAGATATATTAATAATACAATCTTGCGATAGTTTTTGATAAAGTCTAATTTACAAGTGCAACAATCCACATTATTTCATTGAAATGTAAGTCAAGGAAAACCGACGTTAAATTCTCTGCTGGTTCAATGTTAATCTTGATGATGCATAAGATAAGATTAATGGACTGATTGTCATTCCAGGCTGCTTGTAGGTTTACTGCGGGAAATAAATTATGTTCTGATGACTGTAATCGATCACTGGTTCGTGCAATTACTGATGCTGCTCTTAGAATTATTAATTAGCTCAATGGTGTACTATATGATGTATATTGCTCGTGGATCAGATGACCGATGGGACCAAAAGTTTCTGGAGTGATGACCGCGTACTGGAAGACGTAGCGTTGGAAAGCCTCTCCCGGTGGACCGTTGACCTGGTGAAGGACGTAGGAATCCGCTGGAAGCGAGAAGAAAATATGCGGTGCTATGTCCAGCAGTGGACATTTTTCGGTTGAATTGATGATGATGATTTACTAGACACGAAAGTTTTACGTTTGTTGTGGAGAAGATTAGTTTACTAATAATTTGTGGAGAAACGTCTTGAGGAACTTCTTCTTTTCGTGTGGTTAGTGAATAACCTGGTGTCAGAGTTTTAAAGCTGCCCATAGGCTATAGGCATAGGCATTTCGTATTGTTGGAGATGGATAAAATTAGGCTTAGAAGAAACATTTTCTGTTTTATCATTTTCACCAGGACTTGTTACTTGAGGACAGAGGACTTCTGATGCATTTTATGATTTCTTATTCGTAATCAAAAGAAAAACAGTAGAATCTGTCAAAAAACATATTTTATTTTTCAAGAAAATTAAATTAAAATATTGGAATAGACTTTAAATTAAAATAAAACCTCACTACATCAAAATAAATAAGCACATTAGAGAACCGAAATTAAATTCGAAAATGTGGGAAATACAAAAGCTCCGCTTCCTTCATATTAACATAATAATTAAAACTTAACCATCCAAAGTTCCTCTCGGTGTGTCTCTCAAGACGACAAACAACAAATAGTGTCGATAGTAATCGCCGGTTGTGAGTGTAAATATCGTCGCGATCCGCGCGATAACGTGCGGCTACCGTCCGTTTTATGTACGAGTTGTGATCGAGATAATACGACGATTTATACGTACGGGATAGGTACTTGAGATGTTTTACGTGATTAGAGATGATGGTGGAGATGCGACGGTCCTTGCTTTGGGAAAAGGCGAGAAGTACCTATATCGTGTGTTTTAGTCAAACTATTTCATCAGCTAACCAGTTAATCTGTCGAACTGTCAAAATAGCACCGCATTTTATCACTAGATGGAATTAAAGACAATCGTCGCTTTGGATAGTGTACCATCCTGGGCATAAGACTCGACTTTTTTTTTGGATTTTATGCTATCGTTATACATGTGAGTGGATAGAAAAAAGTATTCATGCAGGTTTTGTTTCCGTATTTAAATAATACTAGTTTTGCTAGTGGCTTCGCCCGCGTAGAGGTCGGAAATTATCCCACGGGAATGTGCCCTAAGAAGTTAAAAGAAGAAGTATCCTAGGTCTTAACCCAGATTGCCAAATTTCATCCAAATCCGTTCAGTCCTTTTAGCGTGAAAGCGTAACAAAAAAACAAACAAATCCACTTTCGCTTATACTCGTATGTTAGATGGCCTTAGAGATCATTATGAACTTTATAAATGGAAATTTTTCATAGGATCTATACAAGACTGAACGATGCAATCCATGAAATTTCCACAATCATTTTGCATTATCAGAACTAGTAATACTCTGCAGACGTTCTGTAATAAAAAAAAATACGTATTTCGTATATCGCGCATTAAAATTCCCAAAAAAACACCAATCTTATAAATCCCAGTTTAATTATGTGTGGGAAAACGAGCAGCCAAAACAGAAAGCACTAAATTCCTCACTCATTTATAAACCAACCAAACTAATGAAACGTTAATGGCACATCTGTGTACCTAACCTTAATCTTTGCCTCAATAACCAGTTGAAAAATCCGTATGTTGATAGCCGAATGAAAATAGACATTTGATATACGATCAGCTGATGTTCGTAAACACAATTCTCTTTCAGATTTATGAATAACCACTAGATATAGGAGTCAATGGAAACGTTGTAAATTGTAATAAACCATCGGCGAAGAGTTACGTGCTCTCGTAAAATATTAGTTTTATAGTCGTGTTATAACGAAATATGTTTCGGCGGAAACGTAAACGGGAGTAAAAATAATGGTTTACGGTTTCTTTATAATAATTTATGTTGTGTGTTAGTGTTGGGTAGGTGTGTTGCGTTTTGTTGAAGGGGGTTCAGACGGGATTCTGTTAGAAAACATCGTGTTTTGGATGCTTTGGCTTTGTAAGTTTAATGCACCTCAACACTTTAGCCAAATAATTGATCTACGGTACATACCTACTACATTATTTACTTGCCATGTCAAAGTTATTTTTTGGGACACGTTTGAGTTTACGTTTTCACAGCATTGCTTTTGTACCCGACTGAGCAACGCAAAGGAAAACGAGAAAATGTTTTGTTAAACTTGGCTTTATATTCAATAATGACAAGGAATATTTTCTATTAAGGCCTTAAGAATAATTTATTTATAAATAATTTTGAAGATTATTAGTTTTTATTTGGAATTCCCTTTTTAGAATACATTATTAGGCTGATAAACATATTACACAAAGTGTTTATCAGTATCTATTTTATATTTGTATGTTTGTTAATTTGTGGCGCTCTGGAGACCAAACGCGTGGGCCGATTTTAATGATTCTTACGTCATCGATTTTTTAAGTGAAAACTTCTCTAGCGGCGTTGTGCACTTTTTTGGGATGGGTAAAAAAATTTAAACTCGTCAAGACGTGACCGTAAGATCCGTTGCCTAGCAACCGACAAAGTAAATATCAAAATAAATAGTCTTTGACATTACGTAAAGATTGCGAGGTAAGAAATTTTACCCATATTGATGGGTAATAAATTGTTTATTTTAGTTAGACTATATTTTAAAAATAAATAAATATACTACTACTGCTAATGAATATTGTATTTAACCACATAAATGATAGTAGTTTTATACTGATAAATAAAGCAATTCGTGCGAAATTATTACCTAACCATTCCAAAATATTCAAAAATGCACAGCGTTAATGTTCAAGTTTTCACTTCTGCTGGCACTCCCGGAGTGCAACCAATTGTTTTTTTTTTAATTGTTGATCAACCGTAACCATTTCCGTCTACTGCCAAAATAATTGTAGTTACCTACCTATTTTCTAGTTGCATATACCCGAAGCATAGGCCATCCCATGCTTTGGTCTTTTGAACATTTGAACTAATGCGAAATGATCCACCTGAAAAATTCTCAACTAGAATTTCCTAAAGAACCCCAATTTCTAGCATTTTAAGAAACATCAACACATTGCATAATTTGACATTGAAAGTAATTTACTGTTGTAATGTTTATATTTTATGTACCTACGTAACGGATTTCTTTTTAAACAAAGTTTCATCTATGAAAATTCCATTAGATTACTTTTCTACTGTATATTTGAATGTCTGTCAGTTTGACATAACTTTGAGAAGCAGCATCTGCCAATCAAATTAATTTTATAAAAATATAATTTTGAATCAATTAATTCTGTTATGACAACTAGTTAGTTTTATACTTTGAAATGAGGCGCCAAGATTCCTAACTTATGGCATTATAATTAGAAAAAATATTATACCATGAGGCACATTATTTATTGATATTACACGGAATTCTTTTTCGAATTTAGGAAGTTAACATACATTCATGACATCACGCCGTGTTTCCCGAAGGGTTGGGCAGAGGTGTACCTGTAGCAGGTACATCCACATTTCGCTAGTTATGTTTAAGTTCCATGTAATAGGGGGCGACCTATTGCCATCAACCGGGCACAAATCCAGACTCCGAGCTGCTATTGAGAAATTCCAGATAGAAAAACCCAATAACACTTTGCCCGACCCGGGAATCGAACCCAGGACCTCGTGCTCAGCAGTAGCGCTTGCCACCACTAGACCAACGAGGCGGTTCAGGAAGTTATAGTGTTACGAATGCTGATTCTGACGTCAAATAAATAATACTTGTGTTCTATGAAGAGAAAACAAGAGAGAGAGCAGTGGTGGCCCAGTGGTAACGGCCCCGACTTACGAGTTGTAGGTCGTGGGTTCGAACCCAAGCAGGCGCTTTACTTTGTGTAAATATTTCATCACCACTGCTCTCAAAACGGTAAAGGAAAACATCGTGAGGAAACCGACATGTCTTAGAACCAAAAATTCGAAGACATATTGTGACATCTACCAACCCGCACTGGGCCCGCGTGGTAGATTACGGCCCACTAACTCTCACAGAGAGGACGCCTGTGTCCCAGCAGTGGGAACATTAATAGGCTGATGATGATGAAGAGAAAACTTAAGTGATAAGAAGGTAGAGCAAAAAGTGCTTTAACGAAAGGGACGTCCAATATTCTCGGAATTTTATCTGACTACATTGAAACTGGATGAAGTCTTCTTCTTTTAGTATGGTTAGTGACTAACCTGATGTCAGAGTTTTAAAACCACCCATGGGCTTCACATGCCGTCGAGAAATATCTCTCAGGCATGCCGGTTTCCTAACGATGTTTTCCTTCACCGTTTTTGAAGCAAGTGATAATTATACAATACGCACATGAATTCGAAAAGTCAGAGGGGCGTGCCTTGGGTTCGAATTCGAGACCAGACTGAATGAAGACTGGATGAAGTACCTAATATAAATAGAGTAAAGAAATAAAGAGAAATAAAGAGTAATAAAGAGTATTCTCTCTATCTACAGGGTGACAGGTAACAGGTGTTTTTGGTAACAAGTCAGAAAATTTCTACAAAATCGAAGAACCGTCACAGCTCGAGAACCATCCAGTTTTGACCCCTACTTCATTGGACTTAATTTGTTGCTAATGACCTCTAGTATAACCCCTTTCAAGGAATAGGTCGAATTTCCCTGTCACCCTGTATCTAGAGTATGTACCTATTTACACAATAATCGGTAAAAAGAGACCATCATATTTTCGTTAATTGATACGCCCCCAATGACGTAGGCGTCTGGTAGGAGACATAGAGTAGAACTTAGTGGAGATGCGTCAATTTTATAAAATAAATGGTGAAGTTTTGCTTACTAACTAATATCACTTCAAGTACCTAAGTTGAAAATTTCTGTAATTTACAAAAAAAAATACCTTTTAAGTAGATAAAACGACATAGAAAAATTACAAACGGTACCTGCCCTGATCTAATCGAATCTAACTGGTCTGTTCACTGCAGGGCAAAGGTTTCCTTTACCCTTTTCCACACAATTCTGTCTTTTGCCTATCTACCCTAAAATAACTACATTTTTTTGTATGAAATAAAGACATTGCCTTCAAGCTAGGCCAGCAGCTTGGCAATTAAGTCCACTTTCACAAATAAGTGTTGGTGTTGTATTTACATGAACAGCAATATTTTCTAATTTCCCACTCTTTCTTCGAGTACTGACTCAAACGTATAAAAGAAATGCTTGCATTCCTGTACAATTAAATACATAAATTGCACCAGTTTTATTTGTTTATAACAACAGTGTTGGCATAAAAATGTGGCACTTCTGCACATTTCCACGAACATAATCTGCGCCAATGATCCACAGACGGACAACTTGTTTGTTTTACATACAATATTTACGACACCAATTAAGAGCCTAGCTTATTAACTACTAAACGAATTTATGTTTCAAAATAACGGTTAACCAACGTGCTGTTTGTTTTCTTAGCTACACTGTGACTTGCTATATTTAACAGATTTAACAAAGAGTAGACCGCATCTGTTTTAAATTTCGAAGGCGTTAATTATTTGTGTCTGAACCTTATACAGGATTATCTTGTACATATTTTTAGGTAATTATCTTTGATAATTTATTGTTAAAATATTGAGGATTTCACTTTATAATCACCACTTTTTATTGGAAACGAAGTTCCCTTTCGCGCCCCTTTCGCGCGTTGCGAAAGGGGGCTAGACGGAAAAAAGACCAAATTTATAATTTTTTATTTTCTCACCACAATATCCTTACAAAATAATAACAATAAAACAACATTGTCCAGCTATGGGCTTAAAGAAAAATATTGTGGGAGACTGGTGCCTAAGCTAAGCCGAAACCAAAAGTTGTAACGACACTTTTTATTTTTTATTCTAACGCCATCTGTGAGCGACCACAGGTACTAATTAGTGGCATGCCTTTGTGAGGTTATTTTTTTTTATTAATACGCCATCTGTGAGCGACCACAGGTACTAATTAGTGGCATGCCTTTGTGAGGTTATTTTTTTTTTATTATAACGCCATCTGTGAGCGACCACAGGTACTAATTAGTGGCATGCCTTTGTGAGGTTCATTTTTTTTATTATAACGCCATCTGTGAGCGACCACAGGTACTAATTAGTGGCATGCCTTTGTGAGATTCATTCCATAACTTCGTTCCATCTGGGTGTCCCTTGACACCTCTCAGCTTTTTTATTAAAAAAACGTCACATAACATCACGCCCGTATTCTCCGAAGGGTTAGGCAGAGGTGTACACCCACATTTCGCCAGTTATGTTTAAGTCCCATGCAAAAGGGGGCAAGCCTATTGTATTGCCATCAACCGGGCACATATCCAGACTCCGGGTTCCTGCTGAGAAATTAAAAAAACCCAGTTATCCAACCAAACCACCAACCAAGTAACCAATGTGATTTATTATTCCAGTAAAAGAGGTTTAAGTATGTAATTAAATAATAATAATATAATAATAAAAACGTTTATTTTCTCCACCACATAATGAACAATCAGTACAATACATAAATGTGTATACAAAATCGACGATATCGATGTAAAACTTGTAAAAGGCATAGTAACAATCAATTTTACGTAGAAAATCAAGTCGTGTGAGTATCACAGCAGCTGAAAATATATTTAATGGAGTGCAATTTCTTTAATTTGATTCCACTTTACTCTTCGTAGAAATGTAGTGACCTGATTTTTACGCCTAGCTAGGTGCCTTCATGCTAGTAATTGAATAAATAATCCTCCTGATTTGCATTAAAAAGGCTCACGATTGAACGTTCACTGTAATCTTTTCAGTAGAAATATTCCGTAGTACTTAGGATAAAATGTAAACAACCAATAAGATGAATAAATAGTATAAAATAACGTGAAAAACATATCTGAATATGTAAGTACGTACTAAGTGAGACATTGCAGTGGACAAAACCTTTATAAACCAAAAATTATATTTATAATCAAAAGATAACTAGGTGCCTACTTATATTTTGTTTCTATATAGCATTTTTTGCTGTACCTTCTGATTGAAAAATTAACCCCTGTAAAGAAAAACAAAAATCCTGTTTGCTTTACCACTTTGTCTACCTTGACATATCCTCTTCCGACTGCACCGGAAGTACGTCACGATCCTGCCATAGACTATCAGACACAATGCTGTTATCAGAAGGGGTGAACTCGTAAACAGGGGATGTTTATGGCGGCGCCGACTTCCGGTGACGTCACACTGCTTTTTTGTGAAAGTAATAGTGTAGTTAGTAGTTATCTGTGTTAAGAATTTGTAGGTGGTCTTGGATAAAAGAAGCCGAAATAAAATATTGGTGTTTGCTAGAAATTATTTTGGGATAATAAAAAGGGTCCTGTTGCAACTTTTGGGTACGTAAAAAGGAAATCAATGATATACTATTGACCAATACGAGGTGTAAAAGTTGTGAGAGGAGCTCGTAGCTAAGTAATAACAACCGCACGGATCGATCCATCAGGTAAAGCTACGATTGCCGGGGTTGGCCCGTGGATGGGTGACCATCTTTACATACCGAGACTCGAATCCTCTGTGCGTCGGAAAACATGTTTTTGACCAAAAATCACTTTATCGAGGCTCTCCGGGACAGGTTTTCTTTTGACGAGTAGTGAACTGCAATGATAACTTAATTAACTGGTAGACCGTAAAATATTGAACCAGAAAAAGTGTTCCAAATTGCTTTTATCTGAAACATATAAGTCAAAGCACTTGAATACACAATTAAAGACACTGACCTTAAAGACCTGGCTGTCAAAGAGCTTCGCTGTCACAGAGACTAGCTGTCAAAGAAGCCAGCTGTCACTGTCAATCAGTAGCCTTCCTTTTATGTGCCGCTGGTAATTATAGAGTGAGGAACACGTTTCAATGAGACTGAATAGTCCGTATTGGAAAATAATTTATAAGGCAATTGTAGAGCTTTTTGATGACCAATGCTTTGAAAGTTGGCTAATAATGGCCATGTAAAAAGCTTGTAATACGGATATACGTGAAATTCCTCGGAAATTCCTAATACAATCATGACTTCAGTATTGTACATTGCAACAGCAGCAGCAGCATTGCAGCATTGCTTCAGCATTGCATTGTTGCATTAGTGCACTTTCCTGGTGCGCAGGGTGTGGGGCAGCTCCAACAGTGTCTTAAGCATGGTTGCGAACTTGCGAGTCGCCTGGACTGTGCATACGTGGGTCACTGTTGTGCTGTCTCTCATGGAAAGTCGCAACGGTGACCAACCGTTATTTCGTGTTATTTGTTGTTATTTCTGTAATTAAAATTAAATTAAATTAAATATTTGTTTATTGATGGCAACTATGCATAATTGTTAGTTACATTGTTCTTAAAAACTATTGTTAGTAAACAAACAGAAACAAAAACCAAAGACAATTGTAAGGTTAGCTGTAGGGTCTTCTGACCAGCACCGTGCGACAGCCAAGGTGCGTCGTACTTTTCAGACAACATACTTAGGATGCCATACTTAGTAATGTTTTCTTGTTTTTGTTTAGTGTCTGTGCTTACTAACATAGTCCTAAGTTTTACTAACAAACTTGTTGAGTCTCGGTTACTCCAATAAATAAAAATTCTATTCTATTCTATTCTATTTTTGCGATGATAACGCACAATTATGCATATAGCAATGCTAATTGAAAAATACCTAGCTCAAAATGCTCCAAGTTACATTCAAAGTCACCACAAAAAAGAAGTCATTATTTATTCGCATTTTCCTTCCGAAACTTAAAAAGCGTGCCGTGTTCCCGTTCCCCCCTCGCCCCCAATTGCCATCACTTGTTTGTCAATCTGTCTCTGAACATTAAAGCCAGTCTTCATCTAATGGATTTTAACGTCCAGAATGTTTACATATCAAACTCGAGAGAACATTATTTTTTCTTTAACACATTTAATTAAAACTGTTTGACTTTCCTCGGTATAAATTGATATGTTTATTTTGGGTGAGAAAACAGAGTGCCGTGAAGGGTTTGTGTTTTATTATTTTTTGGTTAAGTACTTGTGATGAGTACTTTTAACTGACGGCTTGTACAAAAATATGTTTCTAGCTATGTGTGGGGCACGTTTTGAACTGTTTGGCTCAATGATATTATAAGTAATAAAAAGAGGGTTTGGCTTAAGGCGAAAGCGTCAGGGTAGCCCGAGTAAAGCGTCAGGGTAGCCCGAGTAAAGCGTCAGGGTAGCCCGAGTAAAGCGTCAGGGTAGCCCGAGTAAAGCGTCAGGGTAGCCCGAGTAAAGCGTCAGGGTAGCCCGAGTAAAGCGTCAGGGTAGCCCGAGTAAAGCGTCAGGGTAGCCCGAGTAAAGCGTCAGGGTAGTCCGAGTAAAGCGTCAGGGTAGCCCGAGTAAAGCGTCAGGGTAGCCCGAGTAAAGCGTCAGGGTAACCCGAGTAAAGCGTCAGGGTAGCCCGAGTAAAGCGTCAGGGTAGCCCGAGTAAAGCGTCAGGGTAGCCCGAGTAAAGCGTCCGGGTAGCCCGAGTAAAGATTTTTGAACTGAAAACTTCTTTAGCGGCGTTGTGCACTTTTTTTGGGATGGGTAAAAAATTTTAAACTCGCGACAGATCCGTGATTGTAAGATCCGTTGCCTAGCAACCGACCAAGTAAATATCAAAATAAATAGTCTTTGACATTACGTAAAGATTGCGAGGTAAGAAATTTTACCCATATTGATGGGTAAAAAAAAGCAGTCAAAACATACTATATACATATAAGCAGTCAAATTATAGAAGGTACTTTTATACTGATAAATAAGCAATCGTGTGAAATGATTCCCTAACCATTCCAAAATATTCAAAAATGCACAACGTTAATGTTCAAGTTTTCACTTTTGCCGGCACTCCCGGAGTGCAAGCAATTGTTTTTTTTTCTTTCAGTTTTTGTAAATTGCAGGTCAGTAAGAGCAGTGGTGGCCCAGTGGTAACGGCCGCGACTTACGAAGTTGTAAGTCGTTGCGTTGGTTCATACCCAGACAGGCGCTTTACTTTTTGTAAATTACATATTTCATCACCACTGCTCTTAAAACGGTGAAGGAAAACATTGTGAGGACACCGGCATGTCCTAGAACCAAAAGATCGAAGACATAATGACATCTACCAATGGGAACATTATAGGCTGATTATGAGGTCAGTATCGCGTTTATGTTGATCTAAATATGATTCGCGACCATAACAATTGACCAGAAAAAATAATTCTATAAATACAGATATTATACCTAATCATCAATACCCGTATTGCACCACCATTAACGAATTGTTTAGGCATCATCATCAATTTATCCTAATTTCGAACCACGGGCAATAAACGAAATCTTTGACGTTCAAAAGTTTCATAAGTTCTACTGTAGTTTACTGTACTAACATTCTATGGATTTTTAAGTCTGAAATAAAAAGTTTTTTTATTTTATTTATTACCTATAAAAGTGTCTTTTACGTGCCTAATTGAAAGAAATTATTTTACTTTGAGTTTCGACTTAGAGAGCATGTTCAACTGCATAATTAAAATTAAATATATAGTGCATGTGGTGTTAGCCTGTAAATAACTGTTGCACTTATAAATGTATATCATGTATTTTTAAACGAAATGTAATGTGTAAACAGTTGTAGGCCAACCTATCAATAAATAAATAAATAAATAATTGTCATCTGAAAGCGTACTGAAGTCATTAGGTATAGGTAAGTCAAAAGATTGAATCGTAAAATGAATGTAGCCATACCATTTCGGAGATTACTGAGAGGTCAGAGTCAGTCTAGATGTCAGTCGTTCCAAGTTCCTACATATTTTGAAATACTTCATCATAAATATCATAAATAGTCTATAACGTTCCCACTGCTGGGACACAGCACGCACCACCACGCGGGCCCGTGCCGGTTGGTAGATGTCACATGTCTTCGAATTTTTGGTTCTAGGACATGCTCGTTTTCTCACGATGTTTTCCTACACCGTTTTGTGAGCAGTGGTGATGAAATTATTTACACAAAGTAAAGCGCCTGCCTGGGTTCGAACCCACGACCTACAGCTCGTAAGAAGGGACCGTTACCCAGTGGTAACTGCCCCGACTTATGAGCTGTAGGTCAGGCCCAGTGGCCACCACTGCTCTCGGGCCATCACTGCTCTCTCAAATACTTCATAATCATAATCAGAACGGCTGGGACAAGGGCCTCCCCTCTGTGAGAAGGAGTGAGCTGTAATTTACCACGCGGGCCCAGTGCGGGTTGGTAGATGTCACATGTCTTCGAATTTTTGGTTCTAAAACATGCTTGTTTCCTCACGATGTTTTCCTTCACCGTTTTCAGAGCAGTGGTGATGAAATTGTTTACACAAAGTAAAGCGCCTGCCTGGGTTCGAACCCACGACCTACAGTCGTTACCACTGGGACATCACTGCTCTCGGGCTACCTACCACTGCTTTCTCAAATACTTACGTAACCACTATTATTCAACAACCTCTTTTTTGACTGTAACTATATGTAATTAAAATAACAGTACACTCATAGGTACCTCCGTAGCAAGAAAACTAGTACTTATAATAACGTTTACCACCTGTTCCAATTCCAACATTCAAACCAATCACTAACTTAACTGCCAATACAATAAGAAATCGCACAGATTCATTCTTAGAACATTTTTCATCCCAATCGCTTCCGAAAACAAGAACAAAGCGAAACTAAGTAAATAACAATTTGTTCCACCGAAGGAACATCGCACACAAAAAGGTTAAACAAAAAAAAATTTAAAACTAGACACCAGTTCAGTAGCGGACGTTAATCTGAGCTGACAACGCGCAGCGGCTTCAAAGTGGCGAGGCTACGTTAATCACTCTTCCACTCGACTGTACGATGCTTATCTGCCCATTGCTTTACCACTTCAGATTATTGACTTTGACTGTACCACCATACTACTCACGTTTCATGGAAAAAATATGGATATCTTTATGTAATGTAAATCGGGTGAGTACTGGCGAGGAGAGCGGTGTTATTTTTAGAAATTGTGCGTAGGCCTTAGGCACCTAAGGTACCCAAGTTATTGATGCGCAAGTTTTAACATTAATGTCACAGATGATAGATATTGCCTTCGTAGAAACTTGGTCATTTATAATAAAGTTAAGAGTTTGAATATCGTTCTATTATAACACTAATATATTTTAGGCCAAGTGTTTATTTTGCTGACTAAACATGCACCCACTACGTCTACGGATTTTTAATTATTTCACCCTCTAGATGACGTAAGGGGATTATCTCTGGTGTAGTAGTAGTACTTGCCTTTGGTTGGTGCTGCTGAAATCTTTTTCTGGACATAGTACTCTTCCAAAATATTCTATACTAGTATTATAAAGAAGTTTTTTTTTTTGTATGTAGGGGGGGTAATGTCCGGAACTACCTGTCAGATTTGAAAAATACTTTTTTCATTGAATAACCCAATTCTTGAGGAAGGTTATTGGATGAAATCAAGCGCAGAAGCTAGTTGTAGATAATATCATTAGTATACTAATAATCATTTTGAAAAGCCCAAAGCTGCAAAACCACATCAAAGTAACATTCTTTTCCACTCCACATATCGTTCCACTTGCTGACTCATTTAAAGGCGCGACAAAATACTTATTTCGTTTACTCACTCCACAATACATCAAAATCATTAACACCTAAGACGACAGGTCGTCAGTTTTTTACCTTGAAACCAGTGGGGCATGAGCTAGACAGCCTCAATTTGCCGTCACCGTGAGTATACCTAGACTTCTTGTGTAAGCTGACCCCTCATTGTACGGTAAGACCAAGCAACGCCAGATAAACTTATACTGGAAATGTATGCTTGATGTCGTGGGTACTTTGTTGCGCGGATGTAATCAGCGACGCTGACGGAGCGATGACCGCTCCTCCTGCGTTTTGTAAAAGAGTTACTGCTTTAGGTATTTTATTTTATTGGCTAGACTTGCTAATGTTTTGGAAACGTTAACGTAAATTACATTTAGATTAACCTAGAATAGTTATTTTCAACTAGTCGTTCGTTTCCTTTTCGTTGTTTTTTTTTATTTTCGTCTGACAACCAGTCATATCAAGTGGTATCGTATTACCCAGTAACTGGGTTGTGGAGGTCAGAGGCAGCCGTTCCATGTAAAATACTAGTTCAGCTGCCTCCGGCTAGACTGGAACCTGATCCCCACTTGGGAAAAGGCTGGGCAGATGATGTTAATCCAAACACTCCATAATATCGACATTGTATTTACAACGAATATGCGCAAATATGTTGGTATCCGGCCTCCTGCGAATTTACAATGATCTGACCAAGATTATGTCTGGACTTTAAAACAAACTGTGGCCTCCGAGTTTGTTTTGGCCTTCTTCTCAGAGTCACATATGAAAAGCAAACCACATTTAGTTTTTATAATATATTGACGTTTAAAAGTGTTTGTACAACAAACCTATTTGCAGAAAATAAAATCATTTAATAATTTCATTTCATTTCGTAACACCCGATATTTTATGTTTCCTCTACTTCTTGTTTCTTGCATCACTATGACTGACAGGACAAGTACTCGTAACCGACAGTTAACCATATAAGAACACGGAATATGGGGACTTGTTAATTATTTATTTTATTTCATACGGAAGACAAACGTAAGGTAAAGGTACCTAATTAAGTTAACCTACGTCATAAAACTGCAAGGCAATTGCATAAAAAATTGTGTTTCTAATTAAAATAAATTAAAGGTTCTAAGTAGGTTGTAGTAATTCTTCAGTAGGTTTTCTTTCCATTATCGTTAAAAAGCATTAATTTATTCTTAATGACTGAACTAGCATGAAATGAGACCACTTTATTTTCATTTT
The DNA here is from genome assembly GCA_948150665.1 of Conistra vaccinii. Taxonomy (NCBI): domain Eukaryota; kingdom Metazoa; phylum Arthropoda; class Insecta; order Lepidoptera; family Noctuidae; genus Conistra; species Conistra vaccinii. Next base: position 2,238,722 of record OX411318.1, on the reverse strand, counting down.
AATTAGGCAGCTCCATGGCACTCCGTAAAATATTGCCCCACATTAATTTTCAAAACTACCGTAAATTATTTTTTAACGAAACGGTCGACATTTAAATGTTTCGTCATCAACTAAAGTAATTACCGTCACCAAACTCGTACTACGTAAACGCTAATTACTCTGACATTATTGCCAATAATTTTCGCGTAAATAAAAATTTACATTTAAAAAAGTTTTTGCACTTTTTTACTCGACTGTACAAAGTGTCATGGCGTCGGGTGAGCGGCGAGATCAAAGCGGTCGGCGCCTTTGAACCGCCGCGTGTATCAACACTGCCGTGCCGTAAACGACACGTAGAGGAATGAGTGGTACGGTCTGCAGCGGAAATTAGCTGAGCGTCTGTTCAACGCCATTTTTTTAATACAAATTACTTGCTATTAGCAGTGGATGGAATATAAATGAGACGTATTTACATGGCTGTTAAATTAGATCATTTGGAACGTTCCAAGAGATTTTATGTTTAAGTTTTAATGATAAGGTATTATGTATTATTATGTATAATAATTTGATATTGAATACTTACTATAAGGATTAAAATATGTAGTATGATCTATATTTAAGGCAAATGCTATATTTAATTTTAAAAGTTAAGATACCTATTTTTTTTTTCAGTAACACCTAAATTAAAGTAGGTTATGTTTTCTTTTCCACAATACCCCTGAATATACTAGTCATTTTTGTTTTCAGTTGCACTTCCACGTAGTATAATAATATAACAGTTCAAACAACGGCACCAAAAACTGCAATTAACACTCACACCTTACCGGTACCGTTAACAAAAAAAAACAATAACCAACAAATTAATTAAAGAAAATTAATTTGCTGTCCTTCCTTACCTGCGATCTATCAAAACCGTCGGGCCGTAGTTTAAATTATATGTAGTATGTAAATAAGTCTATAAGACAGGTTGACCCCATTGACTGCGTGCTACACCTGCTTACCAAGGTTCCGGGTTGGATCCAGTGTCGGTACATTAGTATATTTCCATATGATAAAATATTAGCCCGGTAACTCATAAAAAAGTTGACATAGTAAATGCTTGATAAGGTGAACAAGAGTTATTTATTTTCTTTTAATTAAAATTAAATAGTAATTAAGTTATAATTTAAGAGTCCATTTGTGTAAATAACTATACAGGGTGTTCATTGCGACGTCAATACTTAAGGAGGGTACAGCTGTTCTGATGAATAATTTAGCAAAATACCCGATAAGGCTGCCTGTCCACTGGAGCGGAGAAGTGAGGAGAGGAACGGAGATGTGCCAATATTAACCAATAGACTATAATATACAATAACCAATAGACAAAATATGAATTTAGACTCCCAGCTCCGCTCCTGGATTCTCGTCTCGTCTCCGCTCCTCTTCTCTCGTTTCAGCTCCAGTGGATAGGCAGCCTTACTCATTTACATATGTCTATATCTCTAAGCGGAATAATAACTCCATAGAGCGTCTAGTTGAGCAGGGCAGAGTAAAAGGTAAAAGGCCACGGAGGTCACCGATGAGGCGGACTGATCAAATTAAATCCGCGGTTGGAGGCCCTGTTAATGAATGCGCCAGACTGTCATCTAACAGAACCGATGAGAGATCGTGAGGCGAGCTACGACTACTTCTGCGATTGGACACGATTCATCGTGATTCGTACCATTTTGTCAAGAATGAAGCGAGGAAGGAGAGAAATATCTCCACTTGGTAAACTTACCCACGTTAATACCTTGGTTCACCAGCCTTCAAGCCCAGTACCCTAATTACGAAATACACGATCAATCAGAATCTGAATAGTTTTGAAACAGATTGCTAAACCATGGCGTCATAAGTTCGAAAAAACATCAGCTCAACAACGTAAATAACGCAATGAATATTGTTGAACTGTCAAAATTAAACAGATTAGTCGGAATCGTTTACGAAAATGTGTTGCGTAATTAGATAGCTGGTCAACGCACGCATAGATCCTAGAAGCCTCTTTTTTCTGTAAACAGCGAATCATACCGTCTATTGAATGAAGCATACGACTTTAGTGAGTACCAGCTTCCGTCAACGGGTTCTCCCGCGTGATATTTTTATAAATTATAGCCTATTAGGGTCGGGCCACACCTGCCGAACGTTCCGCGGCGGAACGTTCGGTTGAATACGCTCCTAATGTTTTTCAAGTTACCTATGACACATCAGCCGAACGTTACGTCCATAGAAATATGACGGGATGGAGCGTTCCGCCGCGGAACGTTCGGCAGGTGTGGCCCGACCCTTATACTCAGAGATAATATAGCATTCTACTGGTGAAAGAATTTTAAAAGCGGTCTAATAGTTTAGGAGTTTATTTATTACAAACAAACAAACATTTAAAAAAATCAAATCCATTTTCTTAATAATGTAAGTTTAGATATTTCAAGACCTCTTCGCCGAACTTCACCACCTACGATTAAGTTCCTATTAACTTACAAGACTTGGCAGATAATTTCATACAAATTCTGTTCCATTTTTGAATTATTTCGGTAAGTAGTGGCTCTTCGGACATCGTGAAATAGGCCCTAAATGTACACTGGAATCCAACAACGGCTGTATCACGTATTTCTTTTAATAAAACACTACACCTTCCACCTCATGTCAAGAATTACAAAGTATGCAGTTAGTTGTAATGAAGCAATGTACAAACATTAACAACGCAGCGACCGGCAGCCGGCAGGAACAATCAACAAAGACATTAGTGACATTACGACAACCCGACACGTCAGGTACAGTCAGACACAAAACTGTTACAATATAATAACTAGTAGCTTTAGAATTTTAGAGTAATAATTCACATAGACACTAAGCATACTAAGCATAGACACAGTCTATGCTAATACTAAGCATAGACACAGTCTATGCTTAGTATTTACAACATCTAAGGCTGCCTGTCCACCGGAGCGGAGAGGGGAGGAGAGGAGCGGAGATGTGTCAATATTAACCAATAGAATCAAAACTCCGCTCCAGAGGTGCGATTCTATTGGTTAATTTTGACACATCTCCGCTCCAGTGGACAGGCAGCCTAAAGAAGAATATTTTTCCAGCTGTATTTTAATGGTGACCTGAATTTAGGCTGAAAAAATATCAGGACGATAAAATGTTCAGGGTACTCTTTTTAACTCATAGGACGCTGTAATTTTTCTGTATTTTTCCCACTGCTGATCAAATTCCTCTTCTCTTCCAGAGAAGCTTTACGAACCATGCCAAGTGCCCTTTCCATGTAGGCGATTTCAGACAGTTGTAGAATAGAATACTCGTACCTATTCTTTATAGCCAGTGATTTCGAAAAACATCTTGTTTCTTGGTTTGAACCCGCATTCTCTTGCTCGTAAGACAGTTCGTTTTAACTCCGGGCCTTATCGACACAATGATGACAAAACCATTTTACCACAGAGAAAATATTCATAATATAAATAGCCAAAGACATCCGTTGTCGAGCCAAAGCGTCGCTAGAAATCAAATTAATTTATTAAACGTGTGTATTCATTTTAATATTAAATTGAATGACAAATTGATGGTTATGCTAATGCGTGTTGGTTTCCGTTTCGCTTTATAGCTTTTGATTTGCAAGCGAATAATCGGATTTCGATGTCATATGATTAGTGATTCGTAGTGTAGCAGTTATTAGAATTGAATAGTTTAGTAGGTTGATAGAATTTGAATTGTTAGATCATTAAAGTTATGTGGTTTATTGTATTACAGTCTGTTTTTCCTAGACGGGTGTAGCTGATGATAGTGTTACATAACTAAAAACTTCAACTTTATTTATTTTTCTTAGTTGTTTGTTAAAATCCTGCTTGCTAGTAAAATGCTTGAATAATAGGTATCTACGAGTAAATGCATTTTTTGGAAGATTGGATAATTTTGAAAATGATTTGGTATATATTTCTAGTATTTACTTACCGTTAGTTGCCATTTTGTTTAAAAGTAAATTCCATGTATGCCACAGCTGGCAGACTGCATGTAAGTTCATTAAGTTTTTAAATGAGTTTATTGAAAACCTGAAAAATCTTTCATGCATGTAACTGCAACTGAAACTTCGACGCCACGCCGTATGATGCTCAGCGACCCAGTTTTTTTTTATCTCAGTAGGTAAGTGATGATTTGATGAACTATAAAATCGTTTTCTGGATAATTATGACCTACTGGATTAATTCGACGCTTTTGAGGTGCAGTTCATTAAAAACCATTTTGCTAAGTCTCATACCCCGATTTCTTGAAACGTAGAGTCAAAGTGTTTTTAAAGCATTTTTTCGCTGATATATCTAGTTACTTAGGTACCGTAAAGTGAAAAAGACATCATTGAGTTGCGTCTGATTATTCGGCAGTAAGTGATGGAACTGGAAAATAATGCTTATATCCATCACAACCTGATATTAACCCGTAAAATCATGCTCCAATTCAACACATCTCAGATCTTGTTTTGAGAGTCTCATAATGTGAACTCACGCTTCCCTTCTTAAAAGGAATGCTTCCAAAACCCGTAGCAGCTACTACGTTACCAGAAAACATAAATAATCCACATTATAATGAACTTCAGTGCACGCAGTCTCAACATCTTATTAATTCAATATCTGGCGAGATGTATCATAACTATCATAAGTCTGCGCTCGTAACTCTAGGGTGAATGATGCAATTGTCGGACGGAAGTTCAACAGATTTATGTAACGTAAGTATTTATGTGTATTAATGTGGATTTTCTTTGGCGTGGTCTGCATTACCTCGTGTGGTTTTAGTTACCAGTTTTCTAGCTAGGAATGATTTTGGCGGATTATTTCTAGAAATTATCAACGCTTCAAATTGTAGTAAATTATAATGTTCCCTGAAGGGAGAGCTGTATAGTATAGACACTTTTCACCAGTCATGAAAGGGGACTCTTAAGAAATATTGTTCATGTTGCAATCAAATAAAATAAAATATAATTCAATTATCGCCTTTAAAAGAGTTTAGGCTACACATTACGTAGAAAAATGGATTCTTGTATACTGAGTAATAAGAAAAAGAACTCCGAGTTTCAACGATCGACAAATTGGAAGCCATTGAATTAATAGCATTGAAATTCGTAGAAAAGAATAAACTATTAAAGCTGACACTAAATAAATTGCTAGCAGAAAACTAAATTGTTTTCCCGTGTACCTACACAAAGTCATGACCTGCCTTTTTAACTATTTAAAACAAGAGTGTTTCTTCAAGAACAATCGAAAAGAGACTGTTGAACACAATAAAATTTAATGAATGAAACAAAGACATATTATAGTCGTTTACGACATTAATGAATATAATAATGCGAGAATTATACTTTAAATATATGTTTTATAATTTTATTATGTTTCTTGGCATATATATTTCGAAATCAGCAGGAAACTATAAAGTTTTATTATACATAAGTATACATAAATACATACTAACATTGTTTTTGTAACCGCCATTATTTATAATAAAATGAATGGCGTTATTATAATTTAATTTAATTTATTTAATGTTTATTATGTTTACCGTCTGTAACGGCGTTTAGTTTGTAATTTTAATTTATAATTTAATTTTGGATTTCTAAATAGGATGTTAATTTGATTTAATGTTGGAAACTTCTTTACTTATTCTAATTATACCTACTGGTCAGTGTATATTTAGTCAGTGGCTTGTTAAAACTATGTCACTGTATTTTAATTAATGAAAAGTTGACTAAGTTACTTAAATGAGTTAAAATTGAAGGTATATTAAGTACTCGGTAAAACCTATCAATAACAGAAAAATCTTACATTCAGTTGCAAAAGAAACGAAAACACATAATAAATTGCAACCTAAAAATCATTTCACACGTTCATATTGTAACATTTAAAAGATAATGCTTGGCCCGCTCGGTTAACAAATGGTGCGTCCACCGTGCACATTGGTCATAATATTTCAACGCTAGTAAATGCTGCACAGTTCGTGATGTATGGCGAGTTGGCGACAGACAGACAGATAAATTGCTTATAATTTATTGTAGTGGAAGCCGCAACAGTCCTAATTACGAACGACGTTTGAGTCATGCCTTCTGAAAAATATCGTTTATTCGTTCTGTTGCATCATGTGCGTGGGTTACTGCTAGTTGTTGTTCTTCTTTTTCTTATCCGTGTTGTTATTAATCTTCTTGGCTTGGAGATACAGCCAAGTAATTTTGGAACACACTTACAATGACAATGCGTTAGGTTTTGTCAATTTAACAACATCATTGCGTCATTTACATTGCTAAGCAGACGAATTTTTCAAATCTATGTAGCAATTGCCTTCGGATTGTGTTTTAAAATATTTTTCGCAAGTCTTGCCACAAATATTTTGGTTCTCCTGTAAAATCAGGAACATATTCCTGATTTTACAGGAGATGCAAGACTTACTAGATTTGTACTCAGTGTTGTCTAATAATTCTTTGCTATCTGTATTGTAGTTAAGATTGAGTTTTAATAATATTTAATAATAACTGTATGTATTTAATTATGTAAAAGGATGCCCAATAAAGAGATTTTGTAAATTAGAATCATATCATTCTTTCATGAGTGTCGCTGTTTTTGGATCCCAGGCTGTAAGTTTTAATTTCAATTTAAAAAAATCGAATGGTTTATTAATTTGTCTGACCCAGTAATCTTAGTATGGACTTACGATCCGGCCAAATTAAGATTACTGGATTCATTGGTAATCGGTAAACTGTAGATAGTTCTCGATAAATTAAAGCTGCGAGAATTAAAATAAAGTTAAAGTTTTTCTCATACAGCGGTGTTTAAATATTCATAAGTTCTTACTGTTTGCAACTTTGTGAATAATAATATCATTATTTAGATATGCAGTGAAACATTAAAGATTATGGAGATCGCTATGAAGACGTATTCGTGTTGGTTAGAAAACTTGAACAGCTGGTTTTTTTTTTCCTAAATAAAGTGGCGAATAGGGTTTTTGTATTTTTACGAAAGTTAAATCATCATCAAAGAATTTAAAATTGATGATATGTACTTTGATGCATATCATTTTGAATTCTTAATGACACTTTGATATTCAATCAGCGCTTTCGACCATTATATATTTTGTAAAGGGTTTCAGTAATCAAAGTCTGGAGTTTCAAATTAAATATTTACGTATATTTTTTTTCGCTTTATGCCCTTTATAACAACAAATTTTTATTTCAACAGTTATCAGTTGCAAGTATTACAGTGTCCATTACTTTATTATGAATGTTGTACACGCATTCCGCTTTCACACTATTATAATTTGTGTCATTACTTAACATTCTGACAGTGTACTATGTAAACATTAATTTATAGTTACACATAAAAATATAACGTGCCAGTTTTGCAAGCATTAGAATGTAAATTTTAAAGTAAAGTGTATCCGTGAGATTCATCTAAGATCTTATCAATTTGAAAACTGAAAGTAGCAATTATATAAAAATAAATGAGGAATAGTTGCGGTAACATGTTATCTGTAACATTACTTTAGTTAGTGGAACTACCATGCGTCTACGAGAAACGTTCAGTCACAACGCACATAATTACAAAGATATGTGATAGATCAATGTATCGCCAAATCATTAAACATTCACTAAAAAAATACAAACACAATTAACAACCCTCACTAATTAATTGCAACAACTTAAATTATACAAAAATCAATTTAAATTACAATCTATAGATTTGGTACATAAAAATTTCGTTAGTCTAACTAGAAAATTAAAATCCGCGCACGCGGTTACGACGAAGCGTTCAGTGCACTAATTATAATGATTACGAGTTAGAGATCACAGCTGTCGCGACCCCCACAGGGGCAAACACTTCCGTCGATGATATGAGCCGACTAGAAACCCGAAGAACACTAACTTATATGTACACATACTTCGGTTCCGAATGTCCTTTTGGCATGGGCGTTAGCGGTCGGCGCCCCCCTTCTTGTGTCCGTGGAGCGCCGACGGTCCTCAAGGGTGCAGGGGCCGCGGGCCGAACAGCGGGTACGGCGGGAAGTACGCGGCCAGCGAGGGGTGTGGGGGCATCGGGAACGGCAGCGGCGGCGACGACACCAGGTGCGACGGCTTGCTGTACGGGTGGAAGCGAGGAGTCAGCGGCGACAGCGGTGGCGTCGGGTACGTGCGCTGCAACAGCGGGTGCGTCGCGCTCAGCATCGACAGGCTCGGGCTCGACTCACCGCTCGCAGTGTGTGATCTCAAGTGTTGCAGCAGTTCGTCTGATGAGGCGAACCGCTTGCCACAGTACGCGGAGTCTCCTGCCATCCAACTGCATACATAAGGCAGCTGTGAAGCGGCCGCTAAAGCTGCTAACTGTGCGTGAGCATACGCCGCTGCCGCAGGGTGATTAGTAGGTAACGGAAACGGAGTCTTGGCGTGATCGCATTGAGCACACCCAGCCGGACACACGGCGGATTTGAGCAAATGTGAGCTTAATGAACAACCCGTGCAGTAAGGATCTCTGCAGATTCCTAGATCACTTCCAGGCGCCTTCATTCTTGCGTAGGCGAGGTACGGATTTAATCCATTCTTTAAAGCGTGGTGCTGTGCAGCCATCAGGCTACTGGTCATTAGGTCCATTTGTAAAGGAAATCCACTATGATGTAATCCACCGAGGAAGGCGGATGTAGATACAGGTATGCTCGGCTTGAAGCTTGAATGTTCTTTGGTGTCTGCGCTGGACGATAAAGAGGTGGGCGTGAACGGTAACTTGGATGCAGACGACATGCTGATCGACTCTGAGTTAGATTTAGCCGGCACGGGCGAGCCGTGCAGTGGGCTGGACCTCTCGTCTGACTTCTCTGACGGTGTTTTCCGGTGAGCGGGAGGTGGAGTCCTCTGTGACGAGGAGCTCTGGTTACTAGCACAGCGCGCCTGTACTGGTGTGGTGGACGCGCTGCCTTTCGACGAGAGTGGAGTCTTAGACGACGCATTGACAGACCCTCTATCATCTGGTGTTCTAGTCTTTTCTCTCGCAGTTAGGCACGATTCGTAAGGCTTAAAGCTTGGCTTGTTGTCGGGTATGTGCGATTTCTCATCGTATTTCTTACTCGCTTTCTCGGCGGCGGAAATCAGCTTGGGGTTGGGCGAGTCCGCGCCGATAGCGCTGCAGGTCTGCGCTAGTAGCGCCAGCGGGCTCTTTTTCGCGTCGAGCTGCAACAAAGAGAGGCAGTTTATGAAATGAAATGTCGGGTCGAGGTTGCGAGTGACGGGCGTACAAAGGGACCGCGGGGGTGCGGGGAGGGGGAGGTGGGCGTCCAATCACGCGGCCGACGCGCCATTATCCGCGCGTCTGGCAGCCGTCGGCTCCGCTTGACATTTCACTCGGCTCCCGCATGATGTAATCTCGCAGTGAAAAGGGCAATTTGTGCCGCTGAATTTGCGGCACGCCTGAACTTGTGGCGTGTTGTCACGTCTATTGCCGCCGCTCAACCGTCGCTATGTGTCGGGAATATGTTTTCTGTTTTACTCACGTTGTTTTGTCAAAGTTTATTTTAGCGACGATACGAATCGTATTAGAGTCTAGTTGGAAATACTAATTGCTTGTTTGTTAGCGCTCCAGAGACGATTGTTGTTTTAATGTAGTAATTACGAGACGTCTTTCAAAATAGATGGGTGGTTGTTAAAATATTTTATGTTACAAGTAATTTTAAATACAATGAAAGCTAATGGCTTTCGTCTGTCATGAAAGCAAAGCTGTAAAGATTTTTGCAGTAAAGTAATATGAAAATACAATGTTTAAAAGAATTTAGTAAATGCTATTGAAATGTTACTGAAAAACGTCTCTCTAGTTTTCTGAATTTTATTGCCTACCACTTCATCAATTTCGCGAAATTACGTTCTCCTTCCGGAACTATTAACAAACTTGATGAAATTTTATTTTTCCGGTATATTAATACATATTTACACATACTAAGTATTAATACGTACGTATTAATAATAAAATATTAATTTCATTAGCGTAGGATAATGAGAATATTAAGTACTGTATTTCGTTTTCATTTGCTTTAAGATTTTCAATTGCAACCGCTCTATTTACTCACTTGTCTCTTACGCTTTTTATTGTATTGCCTGAACTTTAATGAACTATTTTAGTTTCTTCAACTTTTATATGTACTAAATTATCTAAGGATAAATAGTTAGTAGTAGTAGTAGTAATTTATTTTCGTTTCCTCGAATTTTCCTTTTGGATCAACGTCATTAGCATGCAATAAAATTGTTTAAGTACCAAACATTTGATTGTTTATTGTCATAAAGTATCATTTATACTTGTTGAAAACCTCGTGACGCCTTTTCACGGAGCTATTGTTCCAGGTTCACGGAATATGAATCCGTCATTTACTGAAGTTGTAGCCCGGGGCCCCGGTGAAATCTATTTGTTTTTATTGAACGACGCGCGACGGGAGGATACGTTTTTCATGTTGGATTTAAAAGCTTGTTTTTCAAGCATTATCTCATTATAGTGTTTTACTTTTATAGTACTTTAGGATTTTCTGTTTGTTTGTTGTCTATTTTTTATTTTGTTGTATTCCATTATATAATATTATGGACTTGCATAGGTTTTCTATTTAGTGAGTACGTTGCTTATATCTTCTTGAAGAACATTTATTTTAGAGCGGTTGCATTATTTTGAAGAATTCTATCATCAGTCAAGAATTCGTTATTTTTGTAACTTATCAGTCACATAATGAGCGTGTTTCAAATGAGACAGTAATCCAACATAAATTCCTTTTTGATACAACCAACAAACTTTCCAGCAACGCTAATGTAAAGTAAATTATACCTAACGCAAGCGCAAGGATAAGAAAACACGAGTTTGTCATCATCAATCAAACTTACCGTTGTCGGAAGCGGCGACAGGTAATCCGGTCGCAAATACTGATTGCTTGACGTGAGCATGTTGCTCCACAGTCCGATATCCTTTTCCAGCTTAAAAAAATATAATCAATCCACAACACAGAAGAATATCACTTCACAAAATCCAAGGCTTGGTGTCAGCACATGATACACAAGTCACTAGTCGCGGCGTGTGTACGGAGCGGAACGAAACGTGCGGTTGCCGCGACGGACGGCTCTGAACTGAGGTTCGCGGTGTGACGTGCCCCCCTCCTGACACCTTGTCACTAGTCGCCTCGCCATTTTTGCATTCTGTGTGCTCTGCGGGAGCTTTGGCGTCTTATCCCCACCGCTGTTTGACACCCCGTTTGTCAGCGGCTTCCTTCTCGCTCGCTCGCGAGAATTACTAAAAGCGCTTTCCGCGAACTCGACGTTTTGATGAAAGGATTATATAAAATATGCATCGCGCAGTCAAAGGAGTGGATGCGACGACTGAGATGCATAGCATGGGAAATTGAATAGCTGCGAAGCTGGTAAACGGCGGCTTAGTAATAATTTAGTTTTAGTGTCATCTCGATGTGGGCGGACCTTTGTAGCTTAATGTGGGTCAAGAGATTTTTCTGAACGATTATTTGCTGCGTTTTGTTATTCGCTTTGTATTATGACTGTTTTATGGGCTGTTTTCGTTTTATTATTAGTCTTATTATGTTATAAAATAGGAACTTAGGTGTGTTTTAGAAAATTCGTCGCATTTGTCATCACTTTCTTTTGTAGAGACGTCCTCAGCATGTTAATTTTATCGCTCTGTAGAAGCGATATTAAAATTCCTAATGCCGTTGCATAATCTCAGGTAAAGCGTGAGTTTACTTTTTAACCCCAAACTTGTATGGGTGGGGGGGACCACCCACTGGTTTTACGATTGTGAAAACGCATTCTCATTGTTTAGTTTTCAAAAACAAATGGCTTAGTCATCGCAATTTCTATAATCTTTCCAAATCTTTTGTAGTTTTACTGTGGGTACTAAAATGATACTTTTGCTAGTTTCTGACAATAGCGTGTTAATACTACTGCTTAACTTTATTTATGAGCAAAAGTTTTATGCTTTAAGCACTTCTTTGTGAGTTTTTTAGAAAAGAGGATTACTGTTGTAATGTAGACGATTAGGAATGAATGAGTAAAAGTAAGCAAGTAGTTGCTAAAAGTTTTACATGGTATTGTTATATTCTTCGTAAGAATTTAAAATTGTTTGGCGTTTGTATTGTAGGATCATAATAATAATACTTACTTACTTGTGCTAAATCAAGTATCTTGACTTAGCACACGAGGTTGTCGACATGTGGGACGTGGACTCTGCAATCATTGTACCGATAATCGTTACGGTTAATAGCCTAATAGCGGAGAGCCTCGACCAACACCTCAGGAGGCTCTCATTGCGCGGCTGGGTCAAGGGCTTGATTCAGAAAGCAGTACTCCTAGACACGGCACGCATAGTGAGGAGGGTCCTCTCTAGAGCCCTGACCACCGGCATCTTAGACCCTGTTCCTGATGCCGATGGGCGACTATTTTTTATATTTTTAAATGTTTTTTTATATCTGTTTTTTAAGAAATATTTAAAAATGTAAATACATAATATGAAATAAAAGAAATACCTACTTACTTAACTAACTAATAAACATTTAAGTGTCAAATTAAAGCACCATTTTAATATAGGTAATATAACAATGGAGGTCTGAATTTTTGTTAATATTATTATCCTTGTATCACCATACCACTTGTATAATATTATAACAATTTAAACTAAACATTTTCTAATTAAAGATTTTATTGCCGGTTTTTATCAGACTCAGAATTTATTATTAAATTAAAAACAAATTCACATAAAGTCTGTATAAACCTTACAGATCGTATTACTATTGTGTTATGAATCTCACAACTTGATTTACAGGACTCTGTGACAAGATTTGTCACATAACATAACCACAAGTAAAACAGCCCTCCCGTCAGAAACACCATGTCATCACCGTATGTTTCACGTCACGGCGGCCATGACAGGATCAATCGTGCCGACAAACGACAGAGCCCCGACTGTGCCCGACCGTGACGACACGGACCACATTATGTCATGACTTGATGTGTCACGATTGAGCTACCTAATGGCTCTTATTAGATACATAAGAACTTATTGTGTCTTATTACAAGCTTTATATAGATCATCATCAAAACATAAGATTTCAGAAAGAGTAGACGTAAAACTGACCATTGCTGGTGCCTCAATTTTTTATAGGTAAGCACCTTATGCATAAAGCAAAATTTCACCATACAAATATAAAGTAGATGCAACTCTTTTGCTATTGTTATTTGTTCTTGTTTTCGAGTATTGGGGACTCGAAAACAAAAACAGTCTTTCTACAGAAATAATAGAATTTGTCTGTCTTCGTAGATTTTATCCATGTGATCTGACGTTGGGCCGAATGGAAACAGAATATTTCAACACAACCTATCACAGTCAATCAGCTTCTCGAAGTTCTCGTGTACCAGCTTTTTCAGTATGGTGGGAAAAGACAAAATCAAAATTAAGAAAATTAAAACATAATTTTTACTGTAATTTGGCTAACGAAAGCCATAGCTCATTTCAAAGTCTAGACAGCAGGTGCACGTACTAAACTCGAAATTCGTTCCAACACAGGAGGATTAACAAGAAGCAGTTCAGAAAATTAGTGTAAGACCCGCTGTGTCTCAGTCTAAAAGCTATAGTTGCAATTGCAGAGTTGCAGACCAGAAACATCAAACCGCTTGCATTAAAACGTTAACATAACACTTTGAATGCATTACACAATCTGTACGTTAATCTCAGCTAGAGATTAGTTTTGGCATCGCTGCGTTTGAGCAGACTTGAGCCAGCCCGAGACTCAAGCCCAGCTAATCCCCAGGACTCGAGCCAGATAAGAACGATAACATAACTAGAATTTGCATACGTTTGTTTTAACGAGGTTTCTCAGGGTTTTGGTATGTAGAGCAGTTGAATTTTGAGTGTGGAAATGGGTTTCTTTCTGTGTTTTGTTGACAGAAGTACCAGGGTATCAGGTTTGAAAGAGACATCGATTACGAAAGTGAAAGGGTGCTGTTTAAAGCGTTCATGCTTTAAACAACTGAAGCCCTTCACTTTCAAAATGCCTAAGCATTCATCCAGGTTTAATTGGACATATTTGTATCAACCAGTGACGTTAGAAAATCTGATAGTATTGATTGAAATCAGAGCAGCTTTTACAAATGTGTGTACATGGTCTGCATAAATTATTCAAAATTCTATTCACAAATAAAGGAGACATTTAAATTCAATCCGAGACCAATGACTTTGTCCACCCCTTTACGACTAGCAGCCATGTTAATAGCATGGCGGTATGTGAGATTTTAATAGTTTTAAATTGGATTTATGGGGTACTTTCAATTTCGGCTTAGCACGAATGAGTTATTTCAATATTTATTTATTGTGCGGGATTCCTCTACGGATTTAGATACAATATGATAATTGTGATGGATGGACGAATAAATATAGTACTACTTCTAGCTCTCATTTGTGTATAATAAATAAAGTTAAAGCGTCTGTTTGTTATGTCAAAGTAACAGCTTTTTACTAAAAATGTCTGTCTGTCTGTTTGTTCCCGCTAAATTCCGAAACGGCTGGACCGATTTTGACAAAATTTTCTGTGGGAGAGGAGGCCTGCACCAGCATGAGGTTGCTATAAGGAGTAGGCTACTTTGATTTCAGAAAAAGAGTTAGGGTCAACGCGGGCGAAATTGGAAATAAAAGTTAGATGATTCCAATTTTGAATGGTTCCCAGTTTGATAGTCAGCTTTTCAAAGGCGAGGAACTGTAATGTACTGACTAAGAACTGCGCCCCTAAATTGCAAAGCAGACGTCAACAACTTACAACACCATAAATTGACAACTTGTCAACCAATAACCTGTCATATAAACACCAACGAACAATTGAAGTCCAATAAACAAACGAAAGTCGCCGCTGACAGATTTCAAACTAACAAATATTGTACACGTAGTATCTGATCGCCAAGCAAATACAGCGCTGTATATGTCGCCGCGTTCGACAAGCACTTAGTGGCCGAGTTGCTTGAAGCGCTGGAAGGTAGACTTAGAAGGGTCGAGAGAAGACCGATTCAAAATGGAAATAGTTTATTTGTTTAAAATGTTTAAGCTTAGCTTTGTGGGTTGCGCTGTGGTCTCGTGGACTTTAGTAAACCGCTTTATTTTTGAGTCTGTCTTTGTGTTCTCATAAATATTGCGTACTTAGACTTAGAATAATTACTTTACCCGCGGTTCTTTTACATGGCCTGAATATGCTTTTACTGAAGATGAACGGTGAAATAGTAGATTGTTATACAAGGGTGGAAAGGAATCAATTCCCATACGAGGTATTTGGACGCCCGAGCGCAGCGAGGGCGGCTATAGTCCGAGTAGGAATTGATGTCTTTCACCCGTGTTAAACACTCTACTTTTCATTTCGAATATAAGGAAAGTAAAAAATAGTGTTTAAAATATTTATGGTTTAGGCTAGGAATGACTAATTCGCGAAATGCCTACAGAGTCTATAATTGACCAATTCTTGGAATGTACAATTCTATAAATGACTGATTCTACAAATGACCGATTCTTAAATTGACTGATTCTATAAATGACCGATTCTATAATGAATAACATGAGTAGTACCTATTTAAAATGAACTAACAAGTTAGAACAATTTGTAAAAATTTTTAAATATGGAACGCACTGCATTACCGCTGCGGGCCGTCCCGCGTGTAAGTTTTTTTTTTTTATTGACTCTGGCTGTTTATAATATACTCACAAGACCGGAGCCCAGTGCTTCCACTTTTAGGGATTTCTCCCTTTTTTTAGGGAAAACGGCTAATAATAAGCATGGTTTACTGATATTTTATTTTGGCAGGGATTTAGGGAAAAATTTAACTTGAGTTGTTAGCCCTATTGTTTAATTAGTAGGCAGAACCCAATGTACTACTTTACTCTATGGCACCACCGATTGATTAAAGGGGATTTCCTGAAACTTGTAATGATTGTTATTCGTCTAATTTTAGTTTACCATGTTATTGTTAATAGTACTATTTCCGTGGCTAAAGACGACATCAGAAATAAGTCGCATTAAACCTACAGTTGGTTTGTTTCGTTTGTCTCGATTAATAATGAATGTTTTCTAGGTATTTAATGACATAAAAATTAAAAATTCCCTAAACCAAGGAATTTTTATATTTTTTAGGGAATTTTAGGGATAATTCATTAAGAAACTGGGGAAAACCAAAAACGTAAGTGGAAACACTGCCGCAGCTTTTATTTTTATTCTATTCGATATTTTTCTTAAAAAGTTTCGTACCCACAGATATTAATCTAACTAGATGATGCGATTGTACGTAAGTATGTACTTCGCGTGTCAATAAACGGAGTAAAATTACGATCAATGATCGTAATCTGAGATTTTCATTTAGCATTATCGGCACCGGAAATCCACCAATATCTAGAAAAATGTCTTTATAAGCCATATTGAGCTGTATAGAAAAATTGAAAAAGTGGCACGCTTGGTTTTCATAAAGATGGAGGGACTTGCGATATCTAGTTAGATTTATATCTGTGTTCGTAGCCGACTACCTAATCATAAGTTCTATTTTTTTAATTCATTCCCGCCCTAGGGCGGGAAGCAATTACTATGAGTCTTTCCCGCCCTAGAGCGGGAAGCAGCGTCTCCCACCCGCTTCTCGGATCAAACAAACACTACTTTCCGAGCATGAGATATGAAAATAATAAAACGTTTCCAGAAAGTTTGATCTTAAATTGATGCTAAATATATTAGTTATTCAAATGCATTAATGGACATTTTGACAGTAGGATGTACAGCCTAAATAGAAAAAATAAGATCCCAAGATAAGATGATGAAAAATAAAATGAATTGTACAGTAAACAATGACAAATTGTTTTCGCCAATTCTGTCCAATTCTGTCGTCTATTTCAGTAACAGATCTGAAAGCGACCGTGTGACTTCCGTCGACGCAAGTGCACGAACAAGATGTTTGGCTTTATACTATTTGTGTGTATGTTGTATATATTTGTTGAAGTCACGTCGCGTATGTAATATAAATGTGGCAAAGAAGAACTGCAGTTTTTGAAAAGCTGTGGAGTCTTTCAGCGGTTTTATGAGCAAGCTGTTAGTGACATAACGTCTAAAGATAGCAGCTAAGAAAGCTCCTGAAAATGCTTGAGTAATGATAGAGCTTCGAAATATAGGTTATTAAGGTCTCATTAAAATAGATGGACAAACTTTTAGTAATCATTCAGACCACCAAAATAAGGACAATGGTAAAAAAATAAATAAGAAAACCGCATTATATATACTTACAAGAAAAATAAATCAGCTAACGAAAATACACTAAAAATGTTGGTTTCCCAGTGCCATTTATTATTTTTGTTCAAAATAAAATCACTTTCTTTTTGCTTGGATATCTTTGGTTAGACGTACTGAACGTTGTGTTAAAATTTGTCTATCTATTTTAATGGGACCTTGTATATACTTCTATATCTATACTTACTATAATATAAAAAGAGGTAAAATTTGTTTGTTTGTAAGTGTGTAAGGGGTAATCTCCGGAACAACCAGTCGGATTTGAAAAACTCTTTTTGCATTGGGTAGTCCAATTCTTGAGGAAGGTTATAGGCTCGCGGACAAAGTTGTGGTCAGAAACTAGTAAAAAATAAGTTTAAAAAAATAACTGGCATTGAACGAATGTTTTTTGGAAAAAAGGAAGGCATTGAAGGTTTTACGGTAAATAAGCCCTTTTTTTTTTCAGACAAATAAAAGCAAACATGATAAGCGGATTAGCAATAGGATGGTAACAGAAGGTTATAGGCCCAGACCAGTGTCACTAGAAAACTATGACCCTTTACATGAGGATAGTACTCCCCATCAGCCTAGTAACTAAACCTTAGCACCAGTGAGACTTCTGCCAATACAAAAAGATGTACAATATTTACATTGGCACGGCATGGATGATGGATGGGCGTGATTTATACCGGGCCATCAGCCGGCCCCTATTTATGCACTTATTGTGGAGGAAAGCGATCATAATTCATAATGGGACAGGCGCGAATTAGAGGTGACGGCGATTTTAGAAAATTTAGACATTACCAATCTGCCTAGTCTTTTCCCAACTATATTGGGGGTCGGCTTCCAGTCTAACCGGATGCAGCTGAATACCAGTATTTTATCTGACCTCCACAACCCAGTAGCTGGGTAACACGATACCCCTGGGAATGACTGGTTGTCAGACTTTCGGAGTTCGACACATAACGACTGTCAAAGATCCACGAATGACAGCCGGGACCAACGGCTTAACGTGCTTTACGAGGCACGGAGGAGTCTCGGTATGCAAAGATGGTCACTCATCCACAGATCAACCCCGAGAAGTGTAGCTTAAGCGTTATTACTTAGGCACGAGCTCCTTTTCTCCTTTCAGCACGAGAATTTTGACCGTTACCTTTACGCTTTTGTCTTCTCTTTCTCTATTTATTTGGATATTTCCAATAGGTACAGCTTCTTTTATTGTATTCACCTGGCAGCGTACACATTGGCTTTGGGTAATGATTTTTTCAGCTATAATATTTATTTATAAGTCTTATTAGAAATCTCTCGAAGTTTTTGAGTTTATGGAGTTTCTATCATTCATTGCACTACAACTCTCGTATACGGTCACTTTGCAATAATTATGCTTTAGTAGCTTCATCAAATATGAACGAAAATAGTAAAAACATTCTGTTAGAAAGATGTCATTGAGAATTACTTTGTCCTGTCTTATTGGAACTGACTTTTAGTTCCAACAAGATATATGTATTATGATTATTCTGACTACGAAGAAAGTTGTTTTCAAGTAAATTCATCTCTTATATCGCTTCAGGTTCTAGACTTACACCAGCCCAACAAGACTGGCGAAGCTCATTAGCCAGGAGATAATCAATCATAAAGAATTACCGGCTGCCGCCACGGCTGCCGATTGCCCGTCACTGCCGACACCGACGTCTGCCGCCCCTACTTACGTAAGTAGCATGATGTAAGTTTGTGACGTCAGCGGAAAATGGGAGGTGAAGGGTGTTGGCGGGTTTAAAAAAAAAATTGTAGTTGATTGTCAAAGGACCTCGTAACTAAGTAATAACAGCCCCGCACGAGTCGATCCATCAGGTTAAGCTACGCTTGCCGGGGTTGGTCAGTGGATGTGTGACCATCTTTACATACCGAGACTCCTCCGTGCCTCGTAAAACACGTTAAGCCGTTGGTCCCGGCTGTCATTCGTGGATCTTTGACAGTCGTTACGAGTTGTCAGAAGCTCGAAAGTTTGACACCAGTCTTACCAAGAGGTATCGTATTACCCAGTAACTGGGATGTGGAGGTCAGATAGGCAGTCGCTCAATGTAAAATACTAGTATTCGACTGCATCCGGTTAGACTGGAAGCCGACCTCAACATAATTGAGAAAAGGCTAGGTAGATTGATTGCTTGTCAAACTAGTGATCTTAGTCCAGTTTTATGCAAAGGCTTCTTAAACTTTCAACGTTTGAACCGGACATCAAGCATTCCTTATCAGGTTCTCGATAATTTTTTGTGATCCATTCGGTTTTTGCTTGGTACTGCTTCATACTAGATTATTAGGATCAGTTAGGTACTAGTCGACTGTAATGCTCTATTGGATATTGAGCTTTTCCCGAGAACCAGCCATCATTACCGTCTACTGTACCTATTGCTAACTAGGTTCTCTTAAATTAGTGCTCAGCTTTCGATCCATTGAGAAACAATTTCTAATTCTTCTGGCTATCTTATTTCTGTCGATGCAAGACGTAATTCTCTATTTACTATGCAGCAGATGATACATACCTACATAACTTAGATGTTTTATGAATGTAATATCTTCTAAAACCATTTTTATATGCTCACATAACCCCAAAACATATTAATAAGACAATTTCAATCCGTATTAACTCGTCGGAACATGTAACGAGCAATTAGGCGAGCCACACACGGCCGACACGCGATATTAAACGCGACCCCACTTTGTAATGAAAGAAACAATGGCGTTATATTTGCGCAGAAATTGTGGATCTTGCGACTAACGCGTGCGTCAAATTGCCGTGTTTGGATGTTGTTCGGTGTCGATAAGGCGATAGAAGAGGTTTTCTTGGATTTCTTTGTGATAGCATCTAACTTAACCAAATCATTATACTGTTATAGCATTAGTTTCTTGTTTTGTGTTATGTTAAAGAATCTAAAAATAATAAAGCTTTGAGGTGTATTAAAGTTATATTAGATATTATTAAAACAATGTTCAAGACCTATCTTGGGCATTGTTCAAACAATAGCTTGAATAGGAGATCCATCTATGTAGTATGATAAGTTCTAACTTTAGCTTAGATTGTGAAGAAAAATGTAACAGAAGAAAGAATGACATCCTACCAGTTCCAAATGAAAGCTCTCTATAGCTTCAATGCTCAGCTTATGCTATTTATGCTCTGTTGCTAACTGTGGAGGTTTGTAAATTGCTTGTCGTCAATTACCCAATTACTCCTGCATTGATAGCTGTAAGCCACCCAAACACAATAAAATAAAATAAATAAAAAGATAAAGCAATAGACTCTGATACACGTAATTGAATCCCAGCAAGTGGGCAGAATGTTAGCCCACGATATTCCAACATCGGGAGATATAAGCGAGTGAAATGAAAGCAGTATTATGTAGCAAATTGCCATGTTTGTCATATTGTCTCATTTGTAGCACGATGTTATTATAACTTATTTGCTGTAAATAAATTGTTTCGAAGAAGGACAACGAAGGACTTACTTGCTATTTATCTCAGAATACAAAGCTTTATTTTTTCAAGCAAAAATATGACAAGTCTGGATTAATAAATGCTGAATTTTTAAATGAACGTCAATTTCTTTTAGCAATGAAATTGCAAACCTTGTTAACTCAAAAATATATCATAGTTATCAGAAGCAAAGATATTATTTCTGTACTGGCGAATACTGATGCCTTTCAATTTAATGAAATTATCTATTACTTAGTCTTAGTAGATACTCAGCCGACTAGAACACCCACAGGAAGAGGAGTGGCTATGTTCATCGGGAACCAAACGGCTAGCAACATCGTTGGACAATAGATGACCGCCAAAACCGCATTACTTTCCGTTGAAAACAAATCAACCAACCACAAACTCAAACGAGCATACCAAAGAAAAGGGAATGACGATCCAGAATTTAAACAGTAGCAACCAATAATACAGTATACAAAAACTTAATAACAATGAATTTAAAAGGGTATAATGCGTTATTACACTGTCAGTCACAACAAAGGAAGTCGACAGAAGAAAACATGGTGCGTTCAATGAAATAACGTAAATTAATACCTTTGCTTCGTGACGTGACGTAAAATGACCCCTTTGGTTCGTTTTGCAATGGTATGAATACGCCCGACGATGCCCGCGGGGTCTTTTTTCGGTGAGAGTAATTTTCAAGTGTCTGACGTTTTGAAAGTTTTTGCGTGTGTATGTGCATAATTAGATTCAAAATTTGGGGAGTGTTAGTGTTGCAAAAGTAGGTGTTAAAGGTAGTCAAGTTGTGGTTGTTAAATATCCTCAGACAAAAGACTATCTACGTGTATAGCATGTTTTTTCAACCCTGAATGAAATAGATCTTTTGTAGTATGATGTTATAAGTGCTTAAGTGGATAATGCTTCTCATCTCTCATTGTTCACGTTTGTTTGCAGTTCTAGGTTATAACTATGAAGTATATAGGTTTTATAAAATGCCACCATTATTTTTGACACGGTTATATACCTATTTCAACACACAGACTGACAGCTTTGTCCCTACATAAATAACGAGGTATAATCCATCAGAAGAAATGAATGCGCGTAATATGTTTTACGCAAACATAGAATTTCATGGCTCGGTGGGTACATGATTACAATGTTACAGTCGTTAGTGCAGTGACGGAAAGTCATGGTACGGTAATGAAAATTATCTTTTGTTAAGTTTGAAAATGTAATAATTAGTGACGTGGATCGACCACAATGATTATGAAGAAAAATGTAAAAATGAACCATTGAAAAATCTCATAATTAACACAGACGTATGGAGTTGTGAAGGTATACAAGAGAAATAGAGGTGCAATTCTGCAGACAACACTATCTAGCCAAAAGTAAGAAAAGCTATCGTTATCATTGTACTTTATACATAATGCTTTCATAGACAGAGCTACAGGCGCTAATAGTAAAGAAGCACTCAACAAGGCAAAAACAAAAGAACCTTTTAGAAATAAGGAAATCTACCACAGCGGTCTTCATATTTTTCTAACAAAGCGCCCTCAGGCGTCTTTACTAGGACCCATTTCTCTAACAGCTTACCCAATATGACAGGTGTCAGAAACACGCTATCCTCCAATTCCAAGAAAACGTTTATCAATTTAAATCGAATTAAAATTCAGAATTCACATCGTCTCATAAATAAAACATGAATTAAATCACTCAATTACCGACGCCATAGCAGGCTTCCTCGAGTAGTAAACGACATAGATGGATGGGATCCCTTCAACGCGTCAATTGTCAAAAGGAAATGATCCAGTTTTTTTGCTTCCAAAACAGTACCGTCCTTTATCATCATCCTTAAACTTTACCTCTCTGAAAATAGTGACTATATTTGTTAGTCAGTTTTAATGTTTTCTTCAACTAATTTGTTTATGAATAGCACAGTGTGATTCATTAATGCTCACCGAAGCGTGAAGTTATTAAGTGCTATTGTGTTAAACTGAATTTAGCGACGAGCGTGTGATTGATCGGGTTAACGATGACAGAACAATGATTTTATGCATGTGTGAATATTGATAAAGGTTTTTGTATGCTTATGTTAATTCAGGGGTATGATCGCAGTTACAATTACTGCCACAGCTTTTTAGACATCAGGTTTGACGAGATTTGGTTTCACAGATCTAATCTTGCTATGTTGTATCACGATTTCTTTACCAATATAATTAATTTGATTATGAGCTTTTCTTTTCAATGTTGATATCTCCCCAGGGTAACGATTTACTTATATAACATTTGATTTTAGTTTTAAGATGCAGTGAGAAGTTTATGTGACTTACCAAGCCTTTATGGAATTTATCAGCTTACAGATATTACCAGTTTTGTTTTAATTATTGTTTCTTAAGTATACTTTCGAAACATTTTATTCCCTATTTAGAATACAAGCATGATCAAATATCCTAACAATCGATAAAACTGGTGAGACTTTATAAAAATCCAAAAACTACATCCAGTATAAATAATAGCCGTTTATCATCCTATATGCGCCAGACACCCCAACATTTAATATCTCAACATCTTAGCGGTGTTATAGGGTCGTAACAAAGAATTAAACAGTAAAACAAACACACATTATACTTGCCCCTCTACACTCGTGCTTACGTATGATAGCGCTAATCCTCCACGTCTGATCGTAGGCACGGATAGAGGGATAAGTGTAATGAAGGTGTTTGTTGAAGAACTTTCTCGAGGAAAACAGTTTCAGAAAGATGAAAATTTTTGTTATGGAGTTTGGAAATCAAAGGCCAATGTAGAACTGGTGAGAAAACTAATAGATTGAGAAGAAATAAAACAGAACTACATGGTTGTAAAGAATGAAAAAAAATATCGCGAGAAAAATTTCACTATGAATGTGGATAGATGATGAGTATGATGACCAAGAAAATATTGAATGCTTCGTATGAAAGATAGAATAGAATAGAATATATATTTATTTATTGTAAAACATGAGTATACATCAAATAAGTAATATGTGCAAGGTCTTAAAATAACAGGTAGATCTGCATGTTTTGCCATGAATGGCGTAAAACAACATATTTTAGGCTTAGAATAAACCATAAAAAAACAATTTGACTCTACACAACAAACTATGACATTAATAACTTAATACTAATACTTAATACGAATTTATTTAATTAATTGCGGTCATTTAAAAAATCCGATACGGTATAGCATTTGCCTATGAGATATTTTTTTAAATGTATTTGAAATAGAGCAGTAGGCATTTGTCTAATAGGTTTTGGGATTTTATTATAAACAAGAAATACTTTTACGCATCAATGCCGTGGTTGATCTTGGTACGTATAATTTATTAATATCCCGTCGATTACGAATCGAAATGTCTAATAGTTTCTTAAATAGGTTAGGATAGGTTTGTACAAAATTAGCCATTTCATAAAAAAATAAGGAAGGCAGACTTAAAATGTTTTATTTAATAAAATAATGTTTGCAACTTTCAGTTATTTTCAATCCAAACATAGCCCTAATACACCTTTTTTGTGACTTAAAAATGATTTCTTTATTAGTAGAGTTTCCCCAAAATATAACTCCAAACCTCAATATGGAGCCGACAATACCATGGTAGGCAGTTATAAGCGCATTGGTACTTATAATAGGTTTTAGTTTATAGAGGGCATAGGCAGAAGAACATACTTTTTTATTTAATTCTTCTGTGTGAGCTTTCCAGTTCAGACATTTGTCAATAGTTACACCTAAAAATTTAGCTGTATCTACCCTTTTTATAGCAGTTGATTTGTGTTTAACATTAATATTTGGTGCTTCTAAACGTTGACTGAAGAACATAATTTTTGTTTTTTCAAGATTGATTTTAAGATTATTGTTATTTAACCAATTAATTATTGAAGTGATTGTATTATTAATTTCATGTTCATACCTATCTTTATTTATAGGATTAATAGTTACTGTGCTGTCATCGGCAAAAAGTGATACACGATAATTAGTTATTAATGGCAAGTCATTTATATAAATAATGAATAATAAGGGACCCAGTACACTCCCTTGCGGGACCCCATATTTAACTATACGTTTTCTTGATGCATATATTTCTTTTTTTTTGGTATTAATGTTTATTTTAGAAAGATGATCAATCAATCTGCCTAGCTTTTTTCTTAATTATATTTAATATTTTTTGAGGTCGGCTCCAGACTAACCGGATGCAGCTGAATACCAGTATTTTACATGGAGCGACTGCCTATCTGACCACCACAATCCAGTAACTAGGCAATACGATACCCCTTTATTAAGACTGGTTGTCAGACTTTCGGGGTTCTGACGACCCGTAACGACTGTCAAAAATCCACGATTGACAGCCGGGACCAACGACTTAACGTACTTTTCGAGGCTAGGAGGAGTCTCGATATGTAAAGATGGTCACCCATCCACGGACCAACCCCGGCAAGCGTAGCTTAGCCGATGCATTGACCCGTGCGGCTGTTATTACTTAGCCACGAGCTCCTCCTTATGAAAGATGGTACGGCTAGAAAAGAAGATAACACTGAGATGACGACTGACTGAATCTATCAGTCGTCATCCTGACCTGACAATCAAACGATACACAATTGAAACAAATACGCACATGTACACACATACTCACACATACTCACACACACAACACACACACCACACTCACATCACACGTACACAAACCGAACAACACCTGAAATCACCTCTCAAGAAGTCTCCACTCTAGAATTCGTACCCCGAGCCCCAAGATACAGAATAACTGTCTAGTTTGGGGTTGACTGGCAAATAATATTTTGAAACATAGCTATACGAGTAGGTAATATTTTAAGCTACTCATTTCGTCTCAACTTGGTGTTAACATGTTAACCTGCTTACTGTATTACCTGGACAATACACTATTTTCTATTTTCTATTTCAGTGTCATCTTCTTTTGTCTGAATTAGGTTATGAGTATGTCGTTCATCAAAGAATGTAGTTTATGGATTTCTTTGTTCGAGACTATTTCTAGTTTAGGTGTAGCTGCACACTGTTGCAATGTTTTTATTTACCTTGACAATTTTATATTATAAAAAAGCTCAAAAAACTGTCTGACGGTGTACCTGTCCCTTCTTTTCTTTTAGCACCTCGTAAGTTTTAACATTCGTATGTAAACTTTAATGTCTCAAATTAACTGCCCACCTAACGTAGTATATATTTTTGAAAGCCATCAGGTGACCAATGAAAACGGTACGTTTTATTAGTGGTATCATTGCGGCGACTATCAAAATGAGACGTGACTGCTTGGCTGGTCAGGTGTCAGTTTACTAGAACCTTTGGGAGTAAGGATTAGATCGAATGGCAGGTGATTATTATTTTAGCGACAAAAAGTTGTTGTACATTTTGTAAAAAAAATGACAGCTTTTAGTCTGATGAAAATAGAACAGTTTAATAACAGTACCTATTAACCACAATTTTGTTGTTTTCATCTAGTCTGGAATAGCAATCCGGAGTCTGGATTTGTGCACGGTTGATGGCAATAGGCTCGCCCCCTATTACATGGGACTCAAACATTACTGACGAAATGTCGGTTTACTATAGATACACCTCTGCCTAACCCTTCGGGGAATACAGGCGTGATGTTATGTTAATATAATAATGTTATTTTGTCGTTTTCTGCAATCAACGTGTGGTTTGAGAAGTGTAACCATTATGTTATGTCTTCTAGATAAGTAAAATTAGTCACAGTGTCTACAAATGAGTTGATAATACAATTACTTACTACAAATCAGTCATTAAGCCTTCTAGGTACAAACAGAATGCAATATACAAACCAAAAAAATTAATAATATCAGTTTTAGCATAACCAGAACGAGGTCAAGAGCAGGCACATCCTGCTATAAAAAAAACCTACCACAATATTTCCAACAATTTTTTACATCCTATAACCAAGACAATTTTCCGGCTTGTCACTTGAAACACAAAAAAGGCACCATTGCCGGGGAAAACGAGAAAAACTTTACATTCAACAGATATTTCCTATTGATTCTTGCAATCGTTCAGTATGCAAAATAGCTGGTTTTTCCTCACATAATAAGAGAATGATTTAATGCAGTTTATATTAAGTGAACTGAGTGCCGTGGGACCGCGTATGTTGTGAAAGTAATTTCCACGGAGCGACCTTCAACTGTTTGTTAGTTTGCTTGGAAAAATAAAACTTTATAAAAGTTTTGCATAATCCTGACTGACAAGCTTCCTGTTAATGGGAGCTGCATAAAATATTGTTATTATTTTTACTTACTATTAATGGGACTGAAACATAGTTTGCGAAATGTGTGTTAGTTAGGTGCACCTCTTGCTGAGCCTTCGAGGAATACGGGGCTATGTGTTATTTTTACTTCACCATTTTATATAGTATGGAGACAAAGTACTGAAATAGTTAATATCTTAGTGCAGATGATGAACATAACGAAATTCATAATCTAGAATGCACAAACTAAATAATACGATTATTAATTTATAATAGGGTGACAAGCAGTGGTGGCCCAGTGGTAACGGCCCCGACTTACGAGTTGTAGGTCGTGGGTACAAACTCAGGCATGCGCTTTAGTTTGTGTATAATAATATAATTTCATCACCACTGCTCTGCAACCACTGATCAAACGGTGAAGGAAACCGGCATGTCTTAGAACCAAATCAAGGTTATCGACTTACACGGTTCATCACTCAACAAGTTTAGAAGATCAGTGTCTGAGGTACGAGAGTGCATAAATTAAGCAATAAATAATAACTTTTTGAAAATCCATGTTTGATGTCACTCACGTTCATTTTTCACCTTCCACCTTTCGTGGTAACATTTTTATTTAATTTTTTTATGATATACCTTCATTTATTTCGTTTTTTGTTTTCTAATTGTATTTTATGCTTAGAATAATAACGCTTTTATGTTTAGTTCTCATATGTTTTGTATAGTTTATAAGTTTTTTTTTCTAGTTTTCTAGTTTATAACGTTGTTGTTTCATGGTAAATGCTGTGTATACCTATAATAGGCATACATACCAGTATTTGTATTATAGTATTGTTCAGTTTAACCTCTTTGCATGTATTGTTGTTGGTGTACCAAATATAAATAAATAAATAAACCAAAAATTCGAAGACATGTGACATCTACCAACCTGCACTGGGCCCGCGTGGTAGATTACAGCCCACTCCCTCTCACAGAGAGGAGGCCTGTGTCCCAGCAGTGGGAACATTAATAGGATGATTATGAATAGGGTGATAATATTTATTGTCATGAAAAATAAGAAAAAGATATTATATCCAAACACATTAATGATTCATATAATAAGTCTTATGTCATAATATTTATGACTCATAAATCTATGATCCCAGATATATATAAAGTAATGTCAGGCTATTTACATTTCCTTAGGAAACATTTTTTAAGAAATGTTTTATTCTAGAGCTCGCACCAGGAAAATTATGAAATTATTTTAGATGCTTGACATGTTTTATGAATATCCCATTAGCCAATGGTCCAACTATTCCCAATAACATACACACAATTAAATAACCTCCACATAATCCTCTGTAATATAAAACTTAATTATTTATCCTCCATCCTCTAAAGCCTGCACCCAGGAGGATAGGGGCGGTTTTCGGGGATCGGGAAGCAATTTCCGAGCCCCGGGCGATTGTTACAAAATCACTGATGTAACGACTAGGAGGATCGTCTGCCACTTTGATCGTAGGTAATACGATTTCGGGATATTGCATTGACTTGTTTGTAGGTAGGTACATATAGTAGGTGTATATGTGTAGAAGTCTGTGTTGTCTTGTCTGGTTTGGTGGTGATAGCCTGTTGGTTTTGGTTGTGACTGATGGTCGGTGGAGGTCTGAGTCTTAATTAATTTAGGAAGATCTGACCTTAGTAGTAAAATCAGCCTGTATGTTTTCTACAAGGATACCTAAGGCTAATAAAGAAAAGTATAGAGTATCTATCATTATCTTGTTCACTAGGATTGCAGTGTGTTCTATTCAGTGTCTTTGCATGCGTTGAATTTTTCAAATTTTGATTCACATGCTTGTTTTCATTTTTCTCACTTTCTGTACTCATGTTTTTATTTAAATTCCCACACTAGCTTTACACAGCCAACGCGTTAACTAGAAACTCATTTAATCCTCAATTTATTTACGTTATTTATCTTCGAACAACAACAAACATACCTACAACACAACTGAACCAGTTCAATTAAACAACCAGTCCAATACTGGTTTATTTGAGTAACACATTCATAAATCCTACATTTAATCGCTTCAGTAGCGCTTAAACTTACCATTGTGTACGTACACGTCCAATTTGAATAAAAAATATATCTATTGTAACCCAAATGAGTGTTATCGGGAACCGGTATCGAAACGAAAAACATACATGTAACTTGTTCACGAAATTCAACGTTAACCCTCGTAAGACGCGGGGTCTACGCGTACATTCCCATTGTAAGCGGTCGCCGCGACCCGAGTAATGATCTCACGTCCCGCGTGCGTGTCCCGATAAAGGGTTAAGTACACACTAACAACCTGACGTGAGTCACAAATCCACCATTATTATGTTATTGTGGGAGCCGTGTCGCACCGGTCCGCCATTTACATACAATTTAACATGAAATGTGGGCAATAATTCATGGCGGCTGTTGCGTTATTATTTCTATTATAAAGTGTTCAACTTGACGTTTTTCGTGTTGCCGTCTGGCGTGTTACCTTTTTTTCACTGTAAATGCTTTTCGTTTATATGTTAACGGCCCGCCATTAAAGTCCAGTTTCACTATCTCGCTAGCTTGAATAATGATCGCTGTTTTGCATGAAATTCATAACGTGCCTACTTTTTCTATTATACCAACTCGTATAGTTGAAATAACCCCGTATAATTAATTCCGTGCGAGCGAGTTTAACGATATTCGAGCATTAAGACGGCAAAACAAATTAATCAAGAATAATCGTCAATTAATTCGTACCATGCCGCGAAGCAATATACTTACGTGCTTATTTTTTGTTGTCGAATGAAAACAGAACAAAATAAAAACCCTTCCAATAGGTCGCCCGTCGACAAATCGACGAACAGCATTATCTACGCGCCGCTTAATTCGAATTCAAATGAAGGCATTCAGTGTTTAAAATATTAATCGATGCGAGAAGCTTATTGAATATTTTTACGACGATTTATGCCCAATTAGCAGCCGGTGCGTGAATTGAATTGTTTGTGCCCGAAATCTGAATAAATACCACAATATTTACGATAATGTCCGGCCGTTTGAATAGGCGGCACCGCGGGCGCGCCGCGGGACAGTCCGACCGAGTAGTTTATTATGCGGCGGCGAAGGGTTACTCTTTGTATGACGTTTTCATGTTAATTTACGCGCTAGCTGACAAGGTGGTCTCTCCGACCCGTGGCGCATTACGACGTCGGATTTTAAAAATGATATTTTAGTGTTAAAGCTATCGTTGAATGAAATTGCTTTTCGTATAAACGTATATTTACGAGACGTTTGTCTGGTACTTGGTTGGTTATTGGCTAGTGTTGTGTTCACTGATTATTTCCGAGCGGTTAAACTTTTCATAATAGCTCATTATTGCCGTTATTTAATTACGAGTAACGTTTGTTCGGCTCAGTCGGTTTAATTAGTATGAAGCGGGCGGGTCCGTGATCAAAGCTTTGTGGAAGCGATCGCGCGGATACAAATCGTTTTGTAGATGGTTAGTCAAGCGATCGCGTTGCTTCAGCGACTATTGCCTAAATATAGAGAGACTGAGATTTGTACGATAACTTTACTGTAATGTAATAATCTCTGGAAATCCTTTTATCTATCTTAGTGGAAAATGGTCTCGAACTTAGAAACAAAAGAAAGAAAGAAAATACGTTTATGTGCGGTTAACATGACGTAAAGGTAGAACATTAAAAAAAGAAACAAGTTAAGGAAAAATATGCGTCACATCCACGCAAAACAGCCATCGCTCAGCATAATGCTGCGACCCTATGTGCATGACACTAAGCCCCAGCGCTGAAAACCAAAACTGAAAACTAAAAAGGTAAGTCACAATACTCTTCAGAACTTTTTGATTTTTCAGTTTACCGTAGATACAAGCGCACGAGTGCTTTATTTAAAACTTTCAAACCAAGATATAAATTAAGAAGCTGTACGGTGTTAGTTATTGCTTTTTCCTTGAACTCCTCAATTATTATAACAAAATAAACCCCAGAACATTATTAATCAAATTATTCCTTCATCACTTCTCAAGATTTTGCACAGAAATTGTAGATACCTATCCAATAAAATCCATACCATCTCAATTAAAGTTGAAACTTGCCATAAATACCGTGAAACTTGTTAGCGAGCCTATCTCAAGCTCCTAACTGCTGGATAAGGGCTCTGCCGTAATTTATCGTTGCGCTTAGAGATAAAAGGGGCAGCAGATTTGTTTTGTATTTATATGCTGATGGTTTATGAGCGACAGGTGCGGGGCAGTGATGTTGAAGTGTCGATGGATGGAGAAAATTGTCGATGAATTTTCGAAATTGTTTAATAAAAGTAGATTCAAATTATCTTTTAACATACTTTTTAACCGACTTAAAAAAAAGGAGGTTCTATGATCGTCTGTACGTATTTTGTTTTAATGGTTTGGTTGGTTGGTGGTCAATTGTGGACCGATTTTGAACATTCTTTTTCATTTGGTAGAGAAAGCTTGCGTGGTGGTCCCATATAAATTTTATTATATTTGCTTCGGTAGTTTTTGAGTTAGCTTCAATAATACGTATTTTTTCCACTAAACCTATGTGGATGATGTTATACAAACTTTTTGTCACTGTTATTCACATAACAGGTAGTGTATTCGAATTTGTGTGGAGAGGTACCACAACTAGAAAGTGAAAATAAATACTTTTTACAAAAAAAAAAGTCGGTGGCAAAACAAGAAAATTCAAAACCAAAGAGACCGACTTCAGAAATTAAAGTGGTTGTTCACTTCGTAGTGTTTATTTTTTGGAAGTCGTTTGTTTTTTTTTTTAGTTTTTATGTTTAGTAGTGTCATAAACTCTATTAAATAAAATATAACCTAATGTCCTCATTAGTAGTATAATATATTTTTTCTATTTAAATAACATCAGAAATATCTAAAAGGAACATAAAGTTCGATATGAACATCTTTTACAAAATATACAATCAATAGGTTATGAAATATTAAAATAATATTCAGTTCTTTACTAATAATCACGAATACTTATGCGATTTATGGAATTTTATAAAAATTAAGAAGCCATGGTACACCATAATGTTGTGGTAGAATGCACAGAACGTGTAAAATTAGTATTGACGTCATACTATGTAAAGTTCTTACAAATAAATAAATAATGATTCTGAGTTTGCTGATCCCAACAAATTCGTATTAATAAAATAATATTCGTGTCTATCCCTTTTCAACACCCACAAAATTAAATTATCGAAACTTTCCCGCCACCGCACATCCCTAGCCACTATTTCCACATGCCATAACTCAGGTCTGCCCCTTATTAATGCATCTGTATCAAAGCGCGATGACATATTTAGTCGAATAACTCACAAAGCTACGGTAATTCAGTGGACTGTACTCTGTTGAGGACGGGACGGTCCAGTGAGTGGGATCATTTCACTTGAAATGGGTGATTTGAGGGATAAAGGAAAAGTTGACTGACTGAATAATGGGGTACTGAGTATTGTGGGCAGTGGACTATACGAGAACTGTCGTATTATGTCAATCAATCATTTTATACTTTGTTACTTAGGTACGTCATGGGCTGGTTTTTAGAGCCTAATACACTTCGAATGTGTCATGTCTTTCACGACTATCGTAAATGTTGCTTGTCGTTTCGTAATCTCTTTTCTTAT
The DNA here is from genome assembly GCA_948150665.1 of Conistra vaccinii. NCBI lineage: Eukaryota > Metazoa > Arthropoda > Insecta > Lepidoptera > Noctuidae > Conistra > Conistra vaccinii. The sequence continues at coordinate 2,206,056 of OX411318.1, read as the reverse complement.
AGTTTCTTTCGCGTTAGCAACTAACAGCGTGTTTTAAGGAATGAGCAATTCGTTGTACCTATATGCTTTTTTCAGGTAAGTATATTTTTGGTTTTGGGGCATTATATTTATTTTCCATAATATAACTGGAATATTGTGAATTTACTCGTAGAAGAGATAATTTTGTGAATGATCACCGCTTAAAATTCTAAGATACCATCACTAGAAATTCTTTTCCAAGTATGTTGTGTTATGTAGATGTAGATAGATTAGTCTTAATCTGAGTCTCATCCTCTTTCGCACTTATAAGATAAGTCGATAGTAATTACTGTAATTTATTACGATTACCTACTAGATTACATTAATTAGAACTATTAACATCTTTGGCGCCTGCCGCTATAATTAAAAGAGGTCTATTAATTATGTTGCTTAGCTCTTGTAAGTCTTTAAAATATAGATAAGATGGTACGATTAAAGAGAGTTAAGCCTTGCAGATTATAGCTGGGAATAGATTGACCTAAATTTAACAACCCTTTCCAAAATTATGCTGATGAATTGATTTACGAACTAGCTGTGCCCTGCGGTTTTACCCGCATAAGGTTCGATCCCGTGAGAATATCAGGATAAAAAGTATTTCATGTCCTAACTCAGGTCATGGTCTACCCATGTGGCAAATATCATCCAAATCCATTAAGCCATTTTAGCGCGAAAGTGTAACAAACAAACATACAAAAAATCAAATCAATGCTCTTTTTTTTAAATATTAGTTTTGAAAAAAGTTGCTGGCAAAACGGTTCCCACAGTAACAGACTGTATGTATTAGAATCCACATAATAATAATAATAATCGCTTGAAATTACAGAAATTATCATAAAATTGCCAAAAAATCTGATCGTGATAAAGTGCTTTACAAAGCTAAAGCAGATAAAACTCTAGAAGATAAACTACGAAAACTATGTTAATACCCAACTACAGCCAACAAAGATTTGAATACTGACGTCACAATCTAGAACACTACAGAAAAACCTAATAGGATTCCAACTAGAAGTCTAAAAGAGCATAAAGAAGAACATTAACATAAAATCGCAATTAGTTTCAATGACAGCAACCGCAATGTAGGAAAAATTATTTCATAAAACTTAAATTACACGGTGCAGACAATAATTTCCCTTGAATTATAGGGACGGTAATCATTGGGTACTGTATTGATACAATGTTACTGCCTGCTATTGGTAGTTCGAAACACGATAATTTTCATGAATAATTTGTCGGTTTTGACTTTGGCTTTGTTAATTCTGTCGAAGTTGGTAATGTGTTTATTAAGGAAGAAATTGTAACTATATTTAGGACAGAAGGTTGTATTTTTACCGATTCTGATAATGGTAATAATAATAAGCTTCTAAGCTCGATGGACAGAAATTAGAAGTTGAAAGACGCAGTGGTGGGAACCAAGTAGGCAAAATTAAAGTTGAAAATACTTAGGCTTGGTAAGATTGAGAATATTGCGCGTGATGATATTAATTGGTCTATTACACCTATTAGAAATCTCCTTAATATTAAATAATATCTTCTTAGTGTTAATGATTATTTACGTCTTTTGGTCTGAGGCTCATAGATCGATCACTACAGCAGTATATCTAAAATATACCCAAGGCTGCAACATTCATCCTTGTAAAAGCAGAAAATATAATTCTATATGCTCATTCAATCAAATTAACGAATACAATAACGAGCCAACAGTTGATGTAAAGTATAACCCCGTATATGACGCAAATAGTCATCTAGCATGCGAAATGTGCATTGAAAACTTTGCATAAATAGATTTATATCTGGTTATCCATTAGAGCAGACTATGATTTATGTTATGTGGGCACGCTTGGCGTATCATAAAAGTGTTTGTTCTGTTTTATTAGAGAAACTAGCTCGAATCGTGGCTTTACTTGTTGCTGGGATTCAAATATTTTGTACTCGTTCTTATTCTTTCGGGTGAATTGAATTTGAAGGAGTAGATAATTTGGCGTGTGTATCCTGAGTCTGTTAATACTAATAGCTGGGCTGACTTCTCACGGTGTGCCTGACGAACCTTCTTGGAGTATTAATAATTGTAAAGTTTATTAATTGCCATATGGCTTAATTTTTTTTGAGTAATCCATAATGCTCACTGGAAGAAACTTTGTATCAGACAACGCTTGATATTCTTCAAAGTTGCTTCATTTGGTACTCTGCCTTCCCCGTCCAATCCATCCGGTTCTTCTTACTTAGTCCTGCAATAAACAATACTTATACATCGATTAATTATATGTCATTATGTAGAAATGTTCATAATAGTATATCATTCTTTTGTTCTAGCTATAAAGGTCAGACAAGGATCGTTACTGTTGTGTAGATAAGTTCATTCCCTTCCGCCCCCCCGCCGCGATGACGCAAATATACCTTGACTACCGTAAACGTACCGGAGACCGCCGGCGGCGCGTCGGAGATAAGAGCGCGCTAACATAAACAAAAACTGAGAGCTTCTTGTTACGTAAATAGTCTTATCATTAATGGTTTTGGGTTCCTGATTAGACAAAGGATTTTTTATAATACTTAGAATCTTTGTAAGCGAACGCTAGTATTGATAAATAAACATTCTTATCAGATTCTTATAAGAAATTGTTATAGTATGTGCCAATACCCAAACTGCAAGAGTGCACTAACCTAGATACCGCGCATAGAAACAGCCCGACACGCGAGCTCCGAAACGCTGACATCGAATAGTGACGCACGGCATACAATGCCCCTGTTTACCGGATGCATGCACCTTTTCGAAATAATTAGATTCACGAATATTCTGTATCTAACATCGGTCGGAATAGGAATTCAATTTTGTAATAGTTAAATATTGTAATTTTACTTTAATTAAACTTAGTTAGAAATCATTTTGGTTTTTTTTGGGTCCTCCGACAGCGACGTACATATTTGGCGCAGTCGGTAGGATACTCGAGGCGTCTCGAGTTAAGCTAGATAGGGCTATTCTGATATCGAATACCGTCCTGCTAATTCGCTACCGCCGTCGTGAGCGATCGCGTTCGCCGAGTATCCTGAACAAGAACCTGACGTCCTGCGCGGAGGAGAAATCCAGACATCGATCCCAGAGGTACCGAAATGCAGCTTATGTAAGTACACTGACAATCGTTTCTGTGAGTTGCTTTCAATTCCTTCCCCTTTACCTAAAGTAGTTTATTTTAGTTGCAATCATTTTTCACCCTAAGCAATCTACCCCTGAAGGGCCTACGCGCTCTAGACTAGCACGTAGGACAGACATAGATTTAAATAGAGAATTCGGGGTAGGTCTGGACACTACGGTCGATAGTTTAGAATTAGATAATTCATTAAGTTTAGAGAATTTTGAGCCGGTCATAATGTCCGATCCCGATATGATTTTTAAGACTTTACGTTTAGTACCAGATTTCGACGGCAATCCGCACATTTTGCCAAGATTTATACATCTTTGTGATCAAATCGCGTCTGAGTATATAGGAGCTAACCCAGAGAATGCTTTGGCCAAGCTATGCCTAATTAACGGTATTTTAAATAAAATAACGGGGCCAGCCGCGCGTATTATAAATTCAAATGGCATATCTGAAGATTGGGATAGTATTAAATTATGCCTCATAAATAACTTTTCTGATCAGAGAGATGAGACCGCTCTTTACAATGACTTGATGTTGGCAACTCAGGGAAACAATTCACCTCAAGAGTTTTATGATCGATGCCTTAATTTATTCAGCACCATTATGACGTATGTTACCCTACACGAGGATGTTAGAACAACTATAGAGGCTAAGCGTACTCTATATCGGAAATTAACCATGCAAGCATTTGTTCGTGGCTTGAAGGAACCATTAGGGTCACGTGTACGTTGCATGCGTCCTGATAGTGTCGAAAAGGCGTTAGAATTTGTGCAAGAAGAATTGAACGTCCTTTATTTGCAAAACCGGCATGAACCGATAACTGATAAAAAGTCAAATGTAAATGCAGCAAAAACTTTGCCGATGGCCGCATCAACCGATAACGCCAGCCCTATGTCTAGAACGTTCAATTTCAATGCACGAGCCGGGCCAATTGCAAACTTTCAGCCACCGCAGACATGGAGACCGAATTTTCAGGTTAACCGGCCTATCCCGTTTGGGAACGCTTCCGGAATGCCGTCGCATCCGCAACAAATGTATCGCGCGCCGATGTCGCATACCCAGCAAATGTTCCGCGCAGCTCCGCCTAACTATAATCGTTTCAACAATAATTTCCAAATGCAACCGCGGGTCATTCCACAAAATTCTGGCCCTAAGCCTATGAGTGGTGTTAGCCATTATATTACTAGGGAAAGGCCGTCGTTTGGTCCATCAGCGACTCATGACTGGCGTAGCAACGGAAACCCGCCCCCGTCTAATTACTTTAAGTCTAAAGAGATGAACATGAACGTATGTTTAGATGACGGTGGCCAGTACTACTATTATCCGGAATATTTTATTGAACCGGACTTTAATTATTACCCAGAAAACCAGGAATATTATAACATAGAACCTACATATTACGCAGACACTGATTTAAATTCTGAAAATGTTGCTATAGGTTACCCGGTCGCTGTAACTAGCGAAACTGAACCATCTACGCCTAAATCCAGTAATGAAAAGGATTTTCAGAGGCGGGAGAAATCAGACAAGTTAAAATAGAATTAAACTTACATACACAAAGACAGCTTCCATACATCCAGATCTTACAACCACCGTTAAGATTTCTTATTGATACGGGCGCAAATCAATCATTCATTAGCCCGGAAGCTGTACAAACATACTTTAACAATTTCCCTTTAAATTTCGATCCCTTTGAGGACACAAATGTACACGCTACAACAAGAAATAACTATTCCATAAATATTCCCACCTTCACTGAATTTCAGGAGCAAGACGACATTAAATTATTCATTTATAAATTTCATGAATACTTCGACGGGCTTATAGGATTAGACCTCCTGGAAAAATGGGAAGCCAAAATCGACCTTAAAGATAAATTGTTAATAACGCGTAATTCTACTAATACAATAAGAATGTATAACTCGCGTAACGTAAACTTATATGAGGACGTCATACCAGCTAACTCATCAAAAATGCTGAAGGTACCGATCAACTTACATGACGGCGATGCAATAGTTTCTGAGCAAATTATAGCGAATTGTATTATTAGAGATTGTTTAACTACAGTAGCGAATAACCGTGGATTTTTGGAAGTTATTAACCCAACTTCACATGACTTAATATTCTCAATGGATCGAGCCGTACAAGCGGAAACTTATAACATTCAGTGCACGCGTACCGAACAATCTTACGATATTCACCACGCGAACATCGAACACACGTCAACCAGAGCGAAAAATGTTATAGCGCGTTTGCGCACGGACCACCTCAATGACGAAGAACGTATTAACTTAGAAACTCTATGCGGAAAATACGCTGATATATTTTATATAGACGGAGAAGCTCTTACATTTACTAATAGAATAAAACACCGCATTCGAACCACCGACGAAATACCCATTCATACAAAAAGCTATCGATACCCGTACATACATAGAAATGAAGTCCGAGATCAGATAGGCAAAATGTTAGAGCAGGGTATTATAAGACCGTCGGAGTCTGCCTGGAGCTCGCCTATCTGGGTCGTCCCAAAGAAGGCAGACGCTTCTGGGAAAGCCAAGTGGCGTCTAGTAGTCGATTTTAGGAAATTAAACGAAAAAACCCACGATGACAAGTACCCCATACCTAACATTAATGACGTTTTAGATAAGCTAGGGAACTGCCAATACTTCACAACCCTTGACCTTGCAAGTGGATTTTACCAGGTTGAGATGGACCCCGTTGACATCCCCAAGACCGCATTCAATGTAGAAAATGGTCATTACGAGTTTTTACGAATGCCCATGGGGTTGAAAAACTCGCCGTCAACATTCCAACGTGTTATGGACAATGTCCTCAAGGACCTTCAGAACACGGTCTGCCTGGTTTATTTGGATGATATCGTGGTCTTCAGTACATCCCTGCAAGAACACATAATCAACCTTGAGAAGGTGTTCAAAAAATTAAGAGAGTCAAATTTTAAAATCCAATTAGATAAATCAGAGTTCCTCAAACTAGAAACATCTTATTTAGGTCACCTCATAACCAGAGAAGGCATCAAACCGAATCCGGATAAAATCACCGCTATCCAAAACTACCCTATTCCAACTACCCCCAGAGAAATCAAACAATTCCTCGGCCTAGTTGGATACTATAGGAAATTCATTCCGGACTTCGCGCGCGTAACAAAACCTCTAACACAATGTTTAAAAAAAGGAAGAAAGGTAACAATTAACTCCGAGTACACCGCAAGTTTCGAAAAATGTAAAGCCCTAATAACTAATGATCCGATTTTACAGTACCCCGACTTCCATAAAGAATTCATTTTAACCACTGATGCTTCTAACGTCGCTTTAGGCGCTATTCTATCGCAAGGAACGGTCGGCGCGGACAAACCCGTTTGTTACGCCTCCCGCACTCTCAATGAGAGTGAAATAAACTACAGTACAATCGAGAAGGAGCTCCTTGCAATAGTTTGGGCCACAAAGTATTTTAGACCGTATCTGTTCGGGAGGAAATTTAAGATCATCACGGATCATAAGCCACTCCAATGGGTTATGAACCTGAAAGAGCCCAACTCTCGACTAACCAGATGGAAGCTAAAACTATCTGAGTACGACTTTACTGTCATATACAGAAAGGGTTCAAGTAATACAAACGCGGACGCTCTCTCTCGTATCCAAATACATAACGAAGAAACATTTTCCATGGCGGTAAATGTTTCTGAACGTCCGGGTTCAATAAATAACTCGTCTACAGTGTCAGCCCATACCAGTCAAGAAAACCCTATTCTTGAAATTCCGATTGTTGATCAGCCATTAAACAAGTTTCATAGACAAATCTGCATAACTGTAGTTGGTGATATAAAAAACCGCCCCACGGCATCTAAACCCTTTGTAACACATACTAGAACGGCCGTCCAAGCATCTCAATCTAATTTAGAAACGGACATAATCAATATCATCAAGGAATATGTAAACCCCAAGGTTAAAACTGCGTTACTTATAAAACCCCCTCTGGCAATGTACAAAATCATACCTATCATTCAGGAAAAATTTAAAAGTTCGTCAATGAACCTCGTTTTGGCTAAAAGGGAGGTCGAGAACGTTAAGGATTATTTAAAACAACAGGAGATAATTAAGCATTACCACGACGGTAAAACAAACCACCGCGGAATAAATGAATGCTATTTAGCCCTTTCCGAGCGTTACTACTGGCCGAAAATGAAAGATGAGATAACAAAGTTCGTCAACGATTGTATTATCTGCGGGCAAGCAAAGTATGACCGTCATCCCATAAAACAATGTTTTAACATAGTACCCCCGGCCACCAAACCATTTGATACCGTTCATATAGATTTGTTAACAATCCAAAACGAAAAATACCTAACAATCGTAGACGTATTTTCTAAATACGCACAAGCTTATTACATACGAGATGGTACAGCCGTGAGTGTCCTACAGGCATTACTGAAATTCTGCACGCACCATGGTCTGCCTTTAACCATCGTATCGGACAACGGTACGGAATTCAGTAACCAATTATTTAACGAATTCATCAACTTGCATAAAATAATTCACCACAAAACTCTGCCACATGCCCCAAATGACAATGGGATTGTGGAACGTTTTCACTCATCCCTTTTAGAACATTTACGTATTTTAAAACTAACCCATAAAGACGATGACATAAACAACCTCGTTTCCTATGCGATTTTAGCATACAACAGCACAATACATAGTTTTACAAAATGCCGGCCATTTGATATTATAACCGGACACTTCGATCCGCGAGACCCCTTTGATGTAGATCTAACTAAACATCTCTTACAGCAGTACATGCAAAACCACAAAGAAAAAATCAAATTAGTCCACAACGTAATAAATGAGTCTTCTCTCGCAACCCGCACTAAAATTATAGAACATCAGAACAAAAATCGCGAGCCCGAAATCGAGTACCAGCCTCAACAACGTATTTTTGTCAGCAACCCGTTAGCAAGCCGTCAAAAACTAGCCCCTAGATATACTCAAGACACCGTTTTAGCCGACCTACCCATACACATCTATACATCTAAAAAGCGAGGTCCCGTCGCTAAAAGCCGGTTAAAAAGAGTACCTAAAAGCGCTCTATTGTTACAGGGTGCTACTGGTCCTGACTGCTCATTTGATAGCAGCCCAGGAAACAAACCAGAAGATAACACTTGAAAGCCTGGACGATGGCCCAGGAATACTACCCTTTCGGCTTGGTGCAACCAAACTCATAACCCATTATCATACTTTCCTACAGTACATCCAAACCAAGGACACCGACTTAAATATTAGAATGTTACAGGATCAGTTAGACAACTCTAGGCTAAAATTAGATAATAACACGCATATGCTGTATGAAGTTCAACTAGACTATCTTTCAGAAAAACTGCAAGGTGTCGCACGCCAACTAGAATCGTTAAAACCAGGTCGTGTAAAGCGAGGTCTCATAGATGGTCTAGGCTCTATAATAAAAAGCGTCACAGGAAATCTGGATTACTCAGACGCGGTCAGATACGATAATACTATCAAAATCCTTCAGGAAAATAATTACAAAACCACCGAGGAACTAAATAACCACATCAGTTTCAGTAAGGAATGGATGGCCCAACATTCCGATATTATCGAAAAATTAGTAGCAAACCAAGTAAAAATTAATGATACTCTAAAATTATTACTAGACAGAGATGCTCACAAAGATTATAGCCTTATAAGATTTGCAAAATTCGGACAGTGTTTAACTATACTAGCTGAGAACCTAGATAAAGTATTAAACGAATTAGTGAGAGTAGAGAACATGCTGGCATTCATTCACAGCTCAAGCATGCATCATTCCATGATTAGCGTAGAAGTTTTACGGCATATGATTGATAGACTAGTTAAAATCTACGGTAGAGATAAGATAATAGATTTAGAACTTAGAGAATACTATGATATAATTAAACCGGGATATTATTATTCAGGCAGTCAAATAATAATTATATTCAAATTTCCGATATTTGCTGCAGAAACATACGACCTCTATAAACTGTCAATAGCCCCCAATAAATTTAGGCAAGCCCTTATCCCTCCTCATCCATTGATTGCAACAAACAGGAAAGGTTATGTGTATATAGAGGCTGAATGCCCGAAGTACAGTAGCTGGTACCTCTGCGGAAAAACGACGAGTCACCAGCTGCGCGAAAACCCAGACTGTATTCAGAAACTTATCATAGACCAGACCTACGATGGAAGCTGCGAAATCGTAACCACGTCATTATCAAGAATAGCCATGGAAGAGTTGGATGAGAAGCATTACGTCATATCATTTCCCAATACAACACGAATACATACCCTGTGCGGACGAGAGGAATACACTCTACTGAATGGCACTTACTTGGCCATCATACCCGTGAACTGCTTCCTGTATACCCCAGAGTTTACCATCACTAATCTCAATGATCATGTGGAAGGACAACCAGTCAAAATCACGAAGCTAAACTACAACACAGAAGGCCACCCGGAACCAGTACAAGTCAACCTCAACTCGATTGATCTTACTAAACTACACGATGCTCAATACAAAGTAATGTCTCAACCTCCTTTACGGATGCAACCTATACCAACGGAATACCTATACCACACAACGATTCCGTTCTACATCGTATTATCCAGTACACTTGCACTCGGTATATTCATTGTAATAAGACACTGTAAGAAATCGAAGTCTGGAGCCGAGAAACAATCTACAGGAAACAAGATTTATGCAGAGCCCGCAGCACCTGAAATACCGAAGACCCACTCAGCAATATTTTCTCAGTTCAAACTTCAAAAATAATTGCTGATCTGACGGTGGAGGTGTTATAGTATGTGCCAATACCCAAACTGCAAGAGTGCACTAACCTAGATACCGCGCATAGAAACAGCCCGACACGCGAGCTCCGAAACGCTGACATCGAATAGTGACGCACGGCATACAATGCCCCTGTTTACCGGATGCATGCACCTTTTCGAAATAATTAGATTCACGAATATTCTGTATCTAACATCGGTCGGAATAGGAATTCAATTTTGTAATAGTTAAATATTGTAATTTTACTTTAATTAAACTTAGTTAGAAATCATTTTGGTTTTTTTTGGGTCCTCCGACAGCGACGTACATATTTAAATTCCTTTGTGCATTGTTTTGATGATTTATAATAAAACTACTGGTTCGATTCACATGAAATTTCGCAGGATACATTATGAATACATATACTATCGGTCAAAACCATTATTTACGAACAAACACAATAAATAAAAACACCAATAATTAAAAAAGTTCAATAATAGGTATCCGTATCATTACGTAACATTACTTAGTTGATAAAAAATATTGAACTCTTATTTTTTTCTGAAAAATGGCATTTTTATTATGCATTATCTAATAAAGAATATAAAATAAATGACTTACCAGCGATTACATACACAAAACACACACAAAACTCAAAATTTCACAACAATACGTTTTTTCATTACCGAGTTTGTTTACATTTTTTGATGGGTCCGTAATAGGTAATTACGATGTTATTTAGTGCAAATATTAACTAAATACGATGACGACACTACTTAATTATTTAAAAAACAACATTTCCCGTCGATTTACACTTAAAAAACAATAGAAAACAAATAAATAGAACGCGGAGTGCAGCGCGCTGAACGCATGCGCGGACGCCATTTTGCCGTGCCAAAATGTTCAATTTTTACTTTTTTCTAGAATTGTTTCTGCATATTTTGACGTTTTAGTCGATTTATTTGACAAGTATATTACCAAATCCATAGAATAAAATTAACCACAGACCATATTAGCCCCTATCCATAGTACAAATAGACCTTGAATCAGCGTGCGCCGACTGCGTCGCATGCGACGCAGTGGGGCTTGACGGATATGGCAAATTTTGCGTGTTTTGCGACGCAATGGGGAATGAGGGGTTAAGATGCTTTACGATCAATAACTTTATACTTAATGCAATATCTGCTTTAATAGCTGAACGATAGCCATTTATGTGATAATTATTGCATGGTAGAGTGGTCGATATTGAATTACTAATCTTGTGAATTGCTTCATCAATTATGTTATTTAATTTAATTTTTTATACTTGTGTCATGTTTAAAATTTTGCTTAGACTTGATTTCGAGTGTTTTATAGTCCATTTGTCTTATTAGAACTTCATTGGCTATTATTAGTTTGAGATAGAGAAAAAAAACACATGTCAAACGATTACTGCGAATCTCAAACATTTCATAAAATTCAAACTAACCTCATTTCTAACACTTTATAGTTACGACACTACTTCCACGTAGTGAACGAGTTGACAGCAAACGTAATTTTTATTTCATTCTCATGTCACCCACGCGGAAAGCAGGCGACACACTTTATGCCTTCCTTTCAAACTAACACTTACAATCCCAAACCCTATAAATATACCATCGCAATTTATTGAAATTACCAATCGTATAAATATCAATTATTTGTTCAAAAACATAAATTTTGTTCGTTGGACATCGCGTGCATGTCAACTCCGTGTCATGAGCCGATCATTATTGTGTCACTAGGCGATGTCACAACGCCCACAGTAATGATACCAACGATACTCCACACTGACGTTAAATGTCATAATTGAAATGTATCAACGTGATTATTACCAAATGGGAATGACGAATGGCTGACGGTAATGACACTTTTCAAGAAACGACGGCCTGTAATCTATTTCATTTTGATAACAACCACTTGCTTACTGGACTATGCATAATGAAACGCTGCCAATTCTAAAAGCCCATTATGTCTTTGAAGTTATTTTCACAATTTGCGGAGGTATTAAAGCCAACTCAATCAGGTTTCACCATCAGCACGAACAATGTTCTATTTGAACAAATAAACTGCACAAACAACGCGACTATCGTTAAGAAACAATACATTTTAACTAAGGGAGCCTGACGTTCCCTGCCATTCGCCGAAACCAAACATTGCCGGCGTATCAGCCGTATAGACACGATCCAATCAACCTTTACTTCACAGAGGCATGCCGCAGACGTCTCTCGATTCAATCGAAACTGCAACTGCATTTCCAGTTGGCAGTCCTTTGATACGTCCATCGCTTGTCTGTCCAAACGATTGTGCGACATATCCAAACTAGCTAGAAACCTCGTTCCAGAACCGCGCCCCCCCCCGCGCTTCTACAACCAAAGGGTTACAACCATCGCGGGAGCTCAACGTACGTCGGTCAAACGTCAGCCTCCTTTGAATACAGAATACACCATCATTTCAATTGTCAAGCCGTAACTCGTAAACAGGGGAGGTGATAAATTAATGCACTAGTACATTAGACGCCCGTGATAATAAAACACGCATTAAAATGTAATTGCTGACAACCGTTCCACCCTAATCGATTCTACCCCTACATTGCACGTTCATTGCTAGTTTTGTCAACATCACAAGCAAAGTTACTGTGTATCACGAAGCAATGGTGTTGTAGTACATCGATGTGGTTGTGTAGCGTGTGGGGTGAATGTTCACATTGCAGGGCGCCTAACAGCAGAACCCACTCTGGAGGGTAATCGCGCACGAAAGCGTCTAGTAATAAAAGTGATCGTAAAATTGTAAGTTTACGAGCCGTGAGAGAGGAGAGTGCACTTGGATGGCACACTGATACGTTTTTCGGGTTCAGTCGTTACCACTTGAACTAGTGTCATTTATAAATGATTTATGGATCTCCTGGTATTGACGGGTCGTATCGGCAACACAGTTGTGTGTGTTTATTACTTGTTTTTGTGTATTTATTGCATAAAACATTCAGTGTAACGTGTGTCAAAAAATTTGTCAAGTCCATCACACTCACTTACTGACTTTATACATTTAATCACAATCATTCCAGTTTATCAAGAAAAATTTGTTCCGAATTGTTATACCTCTACTAGCCAAAGAGTCGATCTGAAACTTCTTAGTTGTACGTAGTTTTGTGGAAAGGTTGCTTACAAACTCAATACGACTAGAAGTCGAAATGAAGCAAATGCCAATGTGTATTTCACTGTCTTTCCATCTACTACTAGTAATATTGTAAATGATAGATCTGTTTTTTCCATCAGTTTATTGGCCAGTATACGTCTTCCAATTTTGTGACAAATTCAATATAATTGAGTGTTTGGTTTTATACAAACAAAATAAAACTGTTTACTTCAAATAACTGCTTACTCCGTGCCCCAAGAAAAGTTATAGCAAAAAAAAAAACTTCTAACCAATGTTAAAACACAATATTTTACCCCAGCACCCCCAAATTGTCTGTGTCGAGAAAAATTTGCTCCCGCCAATAGACTACGAGATTAACTCGCGTATCAGACGGCAGCGTTTCATGGGTTTTATCTCGCGCGGTAATTGCTCGTAAGATTCGGGCTTTACAGTCGACACTGGCGTAGTGGCGTATTTCGTAGGAGCTTTTGTGCTCGGTTGTACGTGATTGCCACCGAAATGATTATTGAATGCCCCGATAAGGCTCGTTCCAGATTTATCGTTGTAAGTTTTGATCGTGCTTCAACTGGTGTTACATTTAATATTAGGGTGAATGTGTGGGAGTTATGTGTTTTAAATGGTACTGCGATAAGTCTGGTTTTTCTTGTGATGTAGATTATTCTTGGATACGTTTAAGTTGGTTTTTAAATTACTATGTCTAGATATACGCCGGTATAATTTGAGGGTTGCCCATGAGAAGTAACGCAACCTTATTTTGCATGACTGCACAAGGGCGCAGTTTCTTACATGAAAGCCAGTAGTAAATTTCAAAATACTTGTTATTAATGGTTGTTATTAAAAGCGATATTTAACCCAATTACTTTCAAAAACCTTCACAAAATGATAAACTGTCGGCACGCTTCACGTTATTCAACACAATGTCACTAAAATGAAAAATTATTACGAATTTAATTTGTATAAAGTACCCTAACACAGCAACTTTCATTTAAGATATAAATAATATTCTCGCAGTCCGTAAAGGCTAGTTTACGTTAACTTCAGAACTTTAAGTTGGGAAAAGCGAAAATTATAAAATGGTTCTTCTCGAGTTTTCACTAAGCACGGTAATGAGGCGACCAGTACATTTGGCCCCTGCTCACCCTTTAAAAATTCCCTTTTACGTTCCATTTTACAGAACAGAGGGGAGGTCGGGGAGGTCATGCAAACTGGTGTTGTTGAAAATGTTTTTAATTTATTACACCACCGTGTATTTTTCGGCCATCTCTTTTGAAATATTGTCCTCGAAGCTTTGTAAGCTGAATATGTTTTTACCGAGCATAAAATGGCGGCAGGTACGCTTTTAATGGAGAAAAATGTGCTCGATTACCTAAACAACAATAATTCTAATAAATATGGCAGTTTATTTGTTTGTTTGATGAATAGGGAATTAAAACAATAATTTGAGTCATACTTCTGTAAGCTTTGAGTCGTAAAAGTGATTAAATTGTACATTACAACGCGCCATACAAGTTGTGATTTATAGTCCGAGATATAGTGAGACTAATGGATTCTGTTGACGATAGTGTAACCTGTTGCCAATTCTCTGCTACTAGCAAGAAAAGGCCACAGACATCATTTGTCTCTATTTCTTGAAAACGTAAAAAAAAATCCAATAACGTTTTATCAAATAATAGCTCAAGCCGTCTGTGAACACGTGTCACCATTCAAACTTACACGCTCAAAACTGACCATTAACACGAACAAAATGTAAAAAGGCCTTTATACGTTCCTTTTCACGAAAACTCCCGAGCATAACGCGACGTCCCTAATGACGTGTGAAAGATTGATCGAGCTAACCTTGAAGGCGCGCACAATTATTCTTTTATAATGTATTTTAACTAGACATTTTCGTGGGAGTACGATTTATGAACGTTCAACGCTGTTTTATGACGTTAAATTATAGTATGTTGATGGCAGTTGACAATGTAGGCGGAGGGGATCCGATGATCTGTTATTTACGATTATTCGCGAAGTCGTTAAGATTTAAGAGTCTATTAATGTTTGCGATAAAGAAGTCTTGTTGGTGTCGTGTTGCGTTTGATTCTGCTTAATGATAGTTGATTGAGTGTTGTCAAGTTAGGTGATTTAAGTGGTAGTATTGTTTAGCCTAGATTATGGAAATTACCTATTATGTTTCTAGTCTCAATAAACATAACTCATCGATCTGCCGAAGAAATTGCTATTGATTAATCACGACAAGGTTGATGTGGTCTATCTCGGTAAAGTCATTTGGTGTTAATAAGTTTTTATTTTTATTATTTTATTTATCTTTTATATAGTTCTTTTTTATTTTGTGAATATGAGAACGTTGTAGGCCTAGTAGACTGTAGATTTGTTTGCGATTTTCTATTTTGTTAAGTACCTGGTACTGGTTGAAAGGCCTAGACTGTCCTCCCAAACCTGTCATCATCACATCAATCACTGTTATTTGAAAAATTGTAAAAGCCAATTATTTTTTTCAAAGATTGGAACCGTGCACCTAGCTTCTGATCTGACGTTTCATAAGCGTCCATGTAGATTTATGTGAAATAAAATATTTCGATTTTGTTGATTTTGATTTTGAAAATTCTGACGTAGGTACTTCATGATAAAAAAAATTACCAAGGTTTTTAATAATTAATTTCTGAACTAAGCACATATGTAGAAAAAATTATACTATAATTATGTACGCATTCATTGAAATTCCCCACTTTAATTTTTCTGCCTCACATTATTGTTTAATTATTTAAAACGTTTGTGTATAATTAAACTGCACTCTCTCTGCCATCAATCTTCTTATTGTAGTCAAACCATAACTTTTAAAAGTTGCACAAACGCAACCGAACCTTAGCTTCCCTGCAAATAATACAGTAGTCGTAACCCTTTTAACTTTAGCGCACAAAGCTGACCCACTTCCTCGGTACAGGTACGTCTAACGACTCGTTCAAGCAGATAAGCAGATGATACCTTCTTAGCTCAAGTTGTTTGTGCTAAGAACTGTAGCTGAGTCTCTGTATTGTCTTTGTTGATATCTTGGAAAAGTGTTTTTGAATTTGATACTAGTTTTATTGGGTGTTCAGTTTTTACTCTCAAATAATTATCGCAGGTTTACAAGCGTTATCAGCTATCCCCTACTCTTTTCGGTACCATTGCCTACCCGTTCAGGGAATACCTTTAGTAAAATAAATGGATGTGTCTGTTGTTTAATACATGGATGTGTCTGTTGTTTAGTCAAGTGGTGGTGCCCAAGAAAATTAACAAGCGTCTCTAAAAACGTGGGTGCAGCATGCACTTGTTGCCTTTAGGTGAGCAATTTGCCCAGTTTTGTGTGCATACTCATATTATTGAAAACAATAATAGACTGACAACTACACAAGCCTTGTGTCCAATTGAAATTGCTATGGGCAAATATGACGAAGTTCTTTGGAAACTATCATCCCCTATTTAACCTTTTTAGGGCATGAATTAACTAAAATCCTTGCGCAGTGTTCACCTTCCTTATACAAAGGAACTCTTGTGAACAATTTAAAGCTTTTAGACTTAGCAGTTTAGGCTGTGCGTTATTTGTCAGTGAATTTAACATTTTTGAAGTGAAAACTTCTTTAGAGGCATTGTGCACTTTTTTTGGGACGGGTAGAAATGTTACTGACATTTTCGTTAGATGGCGTTACTTAGTTTTCACTTCAATCGGCAGTCCCAGACTGCCTCGTTTTTTTAAGTAGATGACATGTGACTAGTTTATATTAAGAGTTAGAGTTATCTATCTTTTACAATGGACGTTCAAATGCTGTCTGCGACACAATTACTTTCAATCCGCGCATTAATAGCTGCTCTCATTAGTCTTTCAGCAGACAGAGAAAGATTAACGTTATTTCTCAAACGTTTGTTGTCACTTGCATCTCGTCTACATGTCAATGTCTTGGTACGGATTTATGCAGATTATTGGCATCTCATCTGGTACAGCTTGTTGGTTGAGAGCGACTAGTTGATCTTTTGTCTGCATTGTCAATTAAATTCATACAAGTTTTCATGTCAACATATGTACATTTTACAATACTTTGAGTTGACATTACAATACTAGTATAATAGTTTTATAATCCCTACTTTTGTAAACTACTTTGCAGGTATTAGTTCTTTGGCTCATCTTACGTTAAAAGGTAATATTTTTTCAGTAGTTCAATGATGCAACAACTCATGAGGATGAGAGAATGCTAAATGTTTACAACAACGCTACAGTTTACCACAACACGTAAAATGTAGCAAAATATCGCACCTAAGTATTTCATCCTCTCACTGCTTAATCGTCTGTCACTATTAACTCAAAAGGGGATCTGGCAACAGCATCAACATTAGCAGTGTGAGGGATAATTAGCCGCCGTGACAAAGATATAGCGTTCGGTGAGTCACCGTCCTATAACAACGGACGAAGAAGCATAATAAATTAATTAAAGCCACATAAATTGGGCTTGGATTTGTGTGTCAACAGATTGTTCTCAACTTTGTTTTTAATATTAATTAATTTTATAATGGCGTCGTTTCTCATTCGAAATAAAATAACCTACAGACTGTGAGAGAAAATCTGTCAAGCAATTATTTTTGTTGTTGACGACGACGTACGGAGTAAAAGAGGGCAATATACAATAAAAAAATATGATACAATTCGGGGCTAAAATGAAAATAATATTGCTGTCAATCGACTTTCAACAGTAACCAGGGCTATGTAGAAGTAAGATTGTATGACATAGTTGACCTCTCAGAAAATTCTTTTAAACTTTTCTTTCCAATTCTAAGTTATGTGGACATTTGGCTGCTACAGTCACATAAATAAAACTAAACCAGCAATTTGGCATCCATCTTTAATTTAACCTTTCGACACAAGTTTACATCAAATATTTCGTCGTCTAAGCCAAAAAAACTTTGGAATATTATACCTACTCGTACGGATTCAATACAAACATATTGCATCATAAATCCTCATAAATAACGATATTTGGCACCGATACAGTGTTGCTAGTGTTATAAATTTACGGATTTGCACACAATTTATATGTTTAAAGTGAAAAGCCATTGTGTTTTTGGAGTTCAATGTTAGAAGGGTCTGGTTAAAAAACAAAATGTTTAATTTTAATAAAATTTATTTTTTTGTGTAATCTGTATTTTTAATTGCTCAAGTTTATATTTTTCTACTTTTCAGTAGCTATTCATGTTCTTTTCCCGTCGCTCACTAAATTTTTATCATTCATTCATTGAATACACATTCAGTTTAGAAGCTTTAATGATTATTTGGTTAGTCTCGTCTATTAACTTGATCATCGGTCTTTGTTTTTGTCTTTATACAAGTCAGTGCTCAATTGATCTTAGATTTTGATAACAGCTGATTACACCTATATTTCGCGTAGATAAGCCAATATTGATAACATGTCAGTGTTTGTTAAATGTTTGTCATAAAGAAATGTATGGTATGCCATAGATACTTGCCAAGTTTGGGGGCTATTCTCAGATATTGTTTTGTTCCGAGTAAATCATTTATATTTACTCAAAATGAATAATATTTTAAATAATATTCAGTTCTGATACATTTTCTTTTAATGAAAAATGACATTAGTAGTAATTGTAATAATTAGGGCCTGTTTCACCAACTACGATTAAATTACTATTAACTTGGCAGATAATTTCATCTCTATATCTATTCGGACTTCATGAAATAGCCCCTTAGTCCTCTAATTTGGGTTGCGCTGGTCGTTACCATGCTTATTTATTATATCTTCAAAATTGTCAATATCACAAAAAAATTATAATGGTCTATTTATTTTGTATTAGTCGTGATTACGGAACCCTCAATTTCCCAGCCGAAACACTCTTGCCTTTTTAGTTGCCTAATTCAGGTATTCGCGTGTCGCGAGCCCACAATACTGTTTAGAAATTCAATTGTTACTGTCGCTCCTTTTTGTTGCTACTAATCCTTGCCCATATGGGTTTTGAAAACCAAGCTTTTAACAAAGTTATGATAGCTTTTATGTTTGAACATTAAAGTAAAATTTCCTGTAATTTTAATGAACAAAAGATTGGTAATAGCTCTAAAGTGTTTGCAAATCTCGGAGTCTTTGAAATTTCCGGCTGCAGCACAAATACAATGCAGTTTATGGGAACTTTTGTATACTGGAATAAAGTTGATTTTCGTGTGAGTTAGATTAAGCTTGATACGTTTAATGTTGACTCAGTTGGGTTGACAAATAGTTATGTCATTGAGGTTAAATTGACGGTAGCTAATATTGATTTATTAACTAAATAGTTGCTGTAGGCGTTTTCTTATGTTTGGAATTAATAAATCATATAATATGGGAAATTAAATTAATGTGTTATATGGGTTTAGTTAGATGCTGCTTCCTAATATTTGCTTTTAGAGTCAAACTGTGTATAATCTGAATAGTAGAAAACGAGATTTATAATCCATGGAAGAAGAAGAAGCTCTTCGATTTGGAATATGCAAACTGTAATGAAGAAAGGAACTGAAGGCTAATTCCAGTTTGAAAACGTTCAAAATCTTGTCAAAATTTCGGCGACAATCAATATTAAAAACTCGACATAAATGTAGGTAAATTAGAAGAATTTTTGACAGATTGGAAAATAGAATGCTATCGTTATTGAAAATACAGGAATTTCCCCTCAGGTAATACTTTTAAGCTCGTCAGAGACTTAGCTATAAGCTTTTGCTTTTTTTACGTAGTTTTTGGCGCGTACTACTAGAAATATAATGTCACTCGAAAATTACCATGGAAAATATATCGCAATATGTCTTGCTATAATATATAATTATTATAGCTACGTCTGTAATGGGCTTTATGGTTGTAAATTTATATTCCTGCATAAATCGGATTTCGATCTATGTACGAATAGAAACTTTATGAACACTGAAAATGATAATTCTTTCATAATAAGTATTAAACAGGGGAATATCTTCACTATAGTAACTAACCGACTACCTCCATCTACCTACTTCACGATAACGAATAAACATCTCCAAGACCTCACTTCGCGTAGAACAGTACAAAGGTATTTTTTACACAACATTGTTTTTAAATTCTCGTAAATCGTTAAGTACCACCTGCTCATTGCTTCCAATTTGAATTGCTAAACTGAATTCACGAGTACCATGGAATGGATATTTACAGAAGGCTCAATATGTGTGAAAGGTCTACACACATTTATTCACCATCTAATTCATCATTTTCACGAAAGACGTCCACTGCTGAATATGCCTCCAAGCATCGCCACTTCGATCGGGTTCTGTGCTTTTCGCATCCAGCGGATTTCTGCGGTCTTCACAAGATCATCGGTCCACCTTGTGGGAGGCATTCCAATGCTACAGCTTCCCGTACGCGGTCGCCACTTCATCAAAATGATTATACCTAAAATTGTACGTTCAGGTCGTGGGTTCGAACCCAAGCACGCGCTTTACTTTGTGTAAATAATTTCTCACCACTGCTCTCAAAACGGTGAAGGAAAACATCGTGAGGAAACCGGCATGTCTTAGAACCAAAAATTCGAAGACATGTGACATCTACCAACCTGCACTGGGCCCGCGTGGTAGATTACAGCCCACTCCCTCTCACAGAGAGGAGGCCTGTGTCCCAGCAGTGGGAACATTAATAGGCTGATTATGTTATGTTATGTATGTGTTGGTTTGGGCGCAGTCCACTGCCGTTGGGTGAATTGATACATAAGGTTTATTCTTTTCACCATACTGACGCTGAAGAAAGTCATTACATTGATGAGAACAAAAGCTAGATTGCCTGTTCTTGGCTTAATCTTTATCATAATTATGTGGAATCAGGCGTTAATTTGCTAAAGTACATGACATTAAAATGTTCCGCATTCCGTATGGGAGAACATGTTTTTCAACTACAAAGTTAAGTTTGATCTTGGAATAAATTCATCTAATTTACGGAACCCTTCCTTTCAATCTCATATTATGAGATTGAAGACTGATTTTCTTTCTTTCTTCTTTTGACGCCCTGACCATTTTAATCATTATTCTGCTATTTGGTGCATTTTGCGGATAGATTTTCTTTTGGTTATTTATTAAAAGAAAAATCAATCTTTTGCGCGTTTGCTTACTACATATTTTGTTGCAAGTGGAATTACTGATCTTCATTACTCTAGGTTGGTACCTTTATGGTCAATTAACTTGAACTTAATTGCTTTATACTTGATACCCAATTGTTTTATAAAGATGTCTATTGAATGTGAATGAAGGACTTTAATTTACTTTATTTTGTGGCATTTTTTCGCTAATTTAATTCTAGTTTTAAAGTTTTTACGATTACTGCATTTTAATGTCAGTAGTTCTTCTATAATAGGTTTCTAATAAACTTTTTGTATAAACATTTCTAGCTAAAGACACCAATAAGTTAAATTAGATTTGCCAGGCTTAAGTATAAAACTTGGGTATTTATCTACTTGTTGTCAAATTAAATTCTTTCAGGCTTTATTCCCCATACTGTTACTGTTATCATGATTTTCATGACTTATGTTCACGCCTGTCTTTTCATTTTCCCAATATTCAATTGCGATTTATTGTAATACAATAAAATAAAAGACGTATTTAATTGAAATGTTCTAAGTAAGTGAAGCAATTTGAAAACCGTAGTCATGAGTTGTTATCATCGACTCAGAATCATCCACTTATACAATTACCTACATAGTATTTTATAAAGACCTGATGTGTGAAGTAAAACAATTTTTCTTAGAAGAATGCATAAATGGGAATATTACAAGGTGTTAGTAAGACATTAGCCGTTTTATTATTCATGTATGAGGCTATGTTCACGGTATTTTACCTTAACAGGGGCAATTGAATTCTAAAGTCGTTTGAAAGTATGTTGATGAGTACTATTAAATTGTTGAAGTCTATTACAAAGTGAGAGTGCTATTGTATTGTTTCCATATTTTATTATTAATCTGCATGAGGTTCTAAGTCCTATCTCTATTACTGTAATATGCACCACTTGAGGTTTTTCTACGAAACACAATAAATGGCGAGTCTATATACCTACATACTCATGGCCTAAGTGTTTATAGTAGGTAAGTATATTATATAGATCAGGAGTCTCCAAATGGTTGACCACGGTCAGGATCTGGACTGCCGACCTATTTTGTGTGGACTTTAGTAAACAGTAATATTTATAACTAAAACATAATCTAAAAATAATAAAATATGTTTTTGAGTAATTTTATTTAGCCCGCGTTTTGTCTTTTCTGTCGTCGACATGACAACTTTACTCTAGACTTAAGACGAATAGTTCAAATTAAATAAAAAAAAATCACATTAATATTCTTAGAATACTTACTTTGTTATTATTGTAAAATTCATAATATTTGCTACAAAAAGATATTCAGGATTCTGTTCGTTTTATTTCTTAATAGATTTTTGGTTGCTAGTAATCGTATACCAAAACGAACGAGTGTACGACTAAATGCTATTATTTTTTAATACAAACCTCTAATGAAACTAATTGGTGATCTCTGATCTAGATATGAACACAGATACAGATTTATTGTCATCAAGTATCAACCTTTTTGCTTCTCTCAGCTATGGCCCGCATATTTTAAAGCCTCAGTACATCAAATTTGTTTTATTTTATGATCCATGTAATCGTTCTAGATAATCCCACGATGCAGGAGAAAGTCCAAGTGAGGGGAAAACTTTAATGAACATGAACAATCTTCATGCCAAAGGATTCCCAGAAAAAAGTACACCAATTATTATGATTTGCGATATGACAGCGTATAAACTATCTAATATAAACAGGCATGTACCCCAACTCGCTGATTTCTCCACGCTTTCCTACGTACCCACATTTCACCCTATTCAAAGCACTCACGTTCTTGCTAATGGTTTTGAAGTATCGGCTTTGTGTCCCGCGGCCCTAAGCTCTTTGTACCGCGTTATTTATGTGGCGAACCTATTAATACTCATTATTATAACAGCTGTGAATTCCCCTATACGTGTACCGACAACTGGGACGCTAACCTTGTCACAGCCTAAAATATTTAGCTTCAGTCTTTTGTTATACTGTAATTTTAATATTTAGGATGTAGGGTATCTTGTTAAGCTGTGACAGAGTGTAAGGTATAAACGCCTGTTATGCGATATGTCATAAGCCATTTTGTAAAGAGCAGAAAGATCGGCTTTGTTGCACAAAGTGCCGTCGAGGTGGCGTGAGTGATGTTTTTACCTTTTGTGTCGCGGCACACATTTCTCATGTTAATGTCTTCTGAGAGCTCTAAATTATTTATTTAATGGTGGTCATAATTTCTGTTAAGATATTTTGAGGAGATGAAATGTGTAAAAGTAAAAAAGGAAGACTTCACATATTGCTTACTCGAATTGTTTATTTCTTTTCTCATAAAAAAATGCCTCACTTGGCGTCTTATTAACGACTGTGTTTCTCTTAAAGTTAATTGTTTTGCAAAATTATTTTTTCTTTAGTACCTAGTCACAACTTAGTAGAACAGCTTTCATAAAATTCTTTTAAAATACACAAAGATCATCATTACAACAAAACCCATAATCGCATATACCCATACCCATTTAACCCACTCTCACCACACAACTTCCGAAATACCACGTCATAATACCCCACCCCCACGCAGAGTGAGGATATTCAGCGTCCAATATCACGAGCAATAAGCGCCCGACTGCGCTCGTCACGTGTAATCGCACATATAAATCAGCCATTATCTCGCCTCTCGAAGGCAACAGTACAAAACGGTGACGCCAACAAATGACCGCCATTTTTCCCCAGCAGCCGTGGCGGAGGACTCTGTCAATATATCCGTGAGGTGGGGTCGAGTTACGACGGCGAGCGGACGATAAGTGGAGTATTCACCCTACGAAAAGTGTCACAGTGTAAAAGACGCTCATTAAAATGTTTTGTGTTTTTGCAAAACCGCGTGACTGTGTGGAAAAGGGAAAGGGAGGCCTTTGCCCAGCGGTGGGACTTTATGGGCTAAATAGATAGAGATAGATAGATAGTCACTGTTGCTATTTTTCACTATAAGGCGGAGCGAGAAAGAAAAATGCAGTCTACACTTTTTTTGCCCTCGTCTTTTATTTACATTCACCACTTCCTTGTTTTATTTACGAAAATGAAAAGGCGATCTACAGTGGTAACTCCATGCGCCAACGCTGATTATGTCCTTGTAATGTTCAAGCAGTCAAAACAATAATTATTTTTGTGGCAGTACTTTTGTTTCGCATAATAAATTGTAAATAATTATCGTTGTTTATGAAGAGTTGAGTCTTGAATGATTATTTGGCAAATGGCACACAATATGTGCTGTCGTCAAAATGTATCTTTGTCAACGTGAAAAATGTTACTGTCGCTCATTACTAACGACAAAAGTGCTTTATTTCTGGATTTTTATAAGTCGTGTTTTTGGCAAAGTTGAGCACACTGGCAGAGACAATTTAAATGTTTGTAAACAATTAAAATGTTGGAAGACATCAGTCGGTCAGCACTCAATTTACAGTACCCAATTAATTGGTCGAGATACGTTTTACTACATTTAATAAAATAATAATACCTATCTATTCAAATAATAAAAAAAAAACTTATATAAGATGGAAACAAAAAGTTTGAAAATTTTTAAATCGTCTTCTGATGTGTGGCCATGAAATCGAATTTAGTTTACACGCTCCCCGCTATCACTGCCACTCCTGCCCGCCTCGCCCCATCTGCCGCCCTAACCACTGTTATATTTTATTTGCGCGATAAATTACTTTTTATTACACATATTTTGTCGTGTTATAATAACTAATGTACTCTCTCAATTCGCGTGTAATGCTGCGTAGCGATATTTTTTTTTGTTATTTATTTCTCCTTTTTATTGCATTCACCCTCCTTTGTTTGATCGACGGTTAGAGCTTTGAAATTATTTGATTTGATTTTTTTTGTAAGGGTTACTTTTTATTTCTAATTTTAACTTTACCAGTTGTGTCAAGTTGTGATACTAACTACCAACTCAAAAGCTGATTATTTTTACGACTAACGTGGCAGCAATATTATAAACAATCAAAGTTCCATTCGTGATTATTTTAGAATAAATATCCTAAATTAATTAAATTAATTATTTGACTTTTGACCTATAAATATAGGTCAAATTCAAAAGTCTAATAATTCATAATATCAAGTAGGTCATTAAAAAGAATTGATTCTAGGCGCAACTTCCAAAGAAGTTTTAAATGGAGAATAATGTACAAGAAACTGCAAAGTTACTCTTACAAAGTGTTTTACAATAAGTTGTATTGTATACATCCTTCTAATATTATATAATGTGAAAATTTGTATGTTTGTTACTCAATCACGCAAAAAAGGCCGAACAGATTTGTATGAAATTTGGTACACATGTAGAACATGACCTTGGTTAGCACTTAGATACTTTTTGCCAACCTCCATGCAACCGAAGCTGCAGGCTAAAGCTAGTTAATTATAAATATATGTGAAGACGATGCAATCTGCACGTCATAATCATTGTGAACTTCGTACCACGAGAGACAAAATTGGGATTTTTTTCGACTTTTCGGCTGTTCCTTTGAGTTTTTCCCAAATTTCTTTTTTCCTAAACCACCTCATTATTAAGGCAAATAAAAAAAATAAAAAATCAAATCGGTCGAGCCAATTTCGATTTTTTTGCGAGACTAACGCACGGTACCTAATTGATTTTTATATAAAAGATATTTAATTATATATTATGTACATAAAATAGATATATACAAAGATACAGATGGCTTGCGCTTAAAATACGTGCCATTGTTTTGTACTCTAGTGCGAACAAGGCTTACAAAATTTGCTATTTGGCTGACAAGACTATCTCCATCCCCTAATATTGTATTTAACATTTCCATCTTGTTCCCAAACAGTGTTTCCTCTTATTTTGTTTGGCAAGGTGCACCTATTTCCCCCAACGGTAAAATAGACGTAAAGATGTCTACAAAAGTATAATACGCAATAAAGGGAACGAGCGAAATGCCTATACGAAAGCTTGAACAAATAAACATAAAAACAGTAATAAACTTTAAACTAAGAATCCCATAATCCAGCACCCCTATGCTCAAACTGCTCCAAGATCTAATAAGGGAGGACAGAAGTTACACTCTTAACAACAAACAGAAACTCCATATAAAAAAACTATAAAGAAATAAAAAAACGTGAATTAAAAAAATCCACTCGTCAATATAAATTATATATTACTTATATATTATTTTTTTATTAACTAAAAATAAAATATTCTTACATTTCCTTAAAACTTACATAGACAAGTAAATTACTCCTAAAAATATTTTCACAAAATAAACATAATTTAAATTTTAACTTGTCGACACACTAGGTCGTGCCTGTCTTGTGATGACAATTACTTTCCTAGTAATTACCAACAGTTTTACTGTCTCACTAATAATAGCAACGAACGTAACGAACAGTCAAAGGACAGTAAAACTTCACAACCTCATGAAAAATCTCTAAATGTTTGCCTGTAAACGACTTTTTACCAGGAATTAAGCTCACTGTAAAAGTCTTTGTCTGGGTAATCGAACTCCACATTCAACTTTAGCTCATACTTCCAGAGTGCCGTTATCCACTCTAATTACAAAAACAACATGAGATCTTCATCTTTCTTTCCAAGGTGCATTTTTGTATCTACGTTCTCTTGGTGTTAAAATTACTTGTAAGCTTACCTTTTCATGGTTTAGATCTTCTGCAACTTTCCATGTGGTGGTGCCAAGACTCTATCCTCGAAGGCATGATCTTTGTTGTTCAATACGTCTCGCTCGCATCCGCATTATGTTCGCGGCCGCTCGTAAAACTTCGACAAATTCAAATACTGCCAGTGTTGTAGTTACTGTTGATCGATATCGATGAATGCGGCTTTTGTTACCTAATCACGAACCACGTTCCGATTTTCAAGGAGTTACAAGTCATAGAGTGGAAAGAGAGAAGACAAAATAGATTAGAGAAAATAGATAAAAAAAAATAGATTAAAGCAAATAGATTAAAGCAAATAAATTAAGGATTAGAAAAGCAGATTATGTATTGAATTGACTGTTTTCCATACTCCATTTTATACATATTTGCATAACCACTTTATGATTAAACTAAGCAATTTCTTTTTTTGTATTGTTGTATAATCGCCTCTGAGGTCTTATGTTAAGACCAGCTGTCTTAGACCCAGAGGTTCCGGGTTCGATTCCCAACGGGAGCAAAAATTTCTGCTCGGTTTGGTTGGTGGTAGGATTGGTTCCAAGTCCGCCTGGCTAGCTACCACTATCTTATCTAAATCTGACGCCATAATAACAGTAGCAGCAGTTAACAGCATTGTTGTGTTTCGGCGGTTAGAGGTAAGATAGCCAGTTCCTCTGTGATTGAGGATTCCGGGTGAAGTTCGGTTCCACCTTCAGCCTGATCATCTCTTACCATCAGGTGAGATGAAGGCCAAGAGCTTACCAGTAGTGGTTAAAAAGAAATATATATAATTTTCTAAATACAAATGTTACACTATACTTTGATTGTTATTAAATTTTTATATCATGGCATCTATATGTTCGCCATATTGATTTCATAAATTGTATGCTATGTACTTACGTTGTCCTTCAGTAAACATGTTGTGTCTCATAATTGCGCTAAAAAATATGACAAATGATCTTCGTCCACAATTTTATTATAATCATCATTGCGTCAAAATATTTTTTTCAGATTCACGATACATTAAACGTGAACATTAATCGTGTCATAATTGCTGTATATAAGTACATTAATCATAATATTATGAGTGCGTTCATTAATCATACTTGTAACGGTCCCATCGAAATTTATCATTTTTTAATGTTAGTCGTCAAACTTTAATTTTTGGGACAATGTTTTATAAGGTTAATGTATTAGAGGTTTAAAAATATCAAAACTAAAAAAGTCTTCACAGAAGTTAATAGAAATAGAAATGATGATAATTACCTGCCTGAAAAAGCTAGTAGTGGCGACTAAATAAAAAGAACAATTACTTAATGAAAACAAAACAGGCAGAGGACGTCCGTGATTAGCTAAAAAAAAAGTGATGATAAACCGGTCACAGGATATCGATAAAAAGAAATATCCGCACATCACTAGAGAAACGAAAAATACTGTTATTGCGATGGTCGGTGAAGAGTTCGTACGTTTTAAAATGTAGTGAAAATTTAGTATTACGGTAATAGCTTTTATTGTATTGGGGCATATAAATATAGAAGAGAGTTCTTTCGTGAATAAAACTTGGCTATTCTTTTAGTATCTTTATGAGGGTAGTTTCAGCTACATAAGAAGCCTTTCACTATTGTGTATGTACTGGGATATTCAGAACTAATGTCTTGTATGATAATGGAGTCCATTTTGAAATCAGTGTGCAATGTTATTTTAATGTTTTTAAGTTAAACAGAAAAATGGCATATTCTCAAATGACTAAATCTAAATTCAAGTTATAAAATGTTACAGTTAAACTATGTAATCGTACTTTTAATAACACTTCTAACCTGTCAATTCTCACAACACAGGGAATCCTAGTGTGAGGTCCAGGAATTCAATTCACTTGAATTTAAACTTTACGAAATAAAATAAACTTATTCTTAATTAAAACAGTGATATAATTACGTGACTTAATTAAAATTAATATGATAATATTTTACGAGGCGATATAATTAACACCATCTATTGACTGATCGTCCATCTATAGTCCAGTACCAACGCCACACCATTCACAAATGACATTCACCTCATATAAACCAATGCAACAGCCTTATCACCATTGCCTTAAGTAGAATTAATACAAATATTCCCACTTACATTTATAACGATACCCTCAAAGTTCCGCCAATACGTAAATAAATTGAAATGATGCGGAGTACGGGCGTCGAGACAGGGTGATATGTGTGGCGTGCCAGTGTAATGGCCGCTATCCATCTACTGGCAACTGTAAGGGGACGAGAGTGATTTTTCATTGGGACAGTGGTGTAATGCATGAACTTAAAAGTTTTGCGTTCATGTGGGCTGGCTTGTGGATTTGTTTGCTCAGATTTTTGTGGGGTTTTGAAAGAATACTGTGATAGCTGCAGCATAAGCTTGTGTTGAATTTATTTGCTAATTGGTCAACGGTTATTGTATTGTTTGCCTATATCGGTCGATACAATATCATTCTAAGAAATGTAAGATCAGAGTTTATTTGCATCGTGTTAAAAACAGAATTTGTGAGTAAAATTTTCCTGACTTATAATTTTGGGACCTAAGTCAAAATCTAGAATGATTGATAATCTACTATTATCAATATTCCTAGGAATACGCGAGAAAAATAATGTAGCACAGAAAAAACATTTTTAAAAAGAAATATATTATTAAGTATGTAACTATCGGCTATAACGTAAATTAAGGCACAAATCAAATTTAATTCATACAAATCGCAACAGAGTCGTAACGGTAGGGACATGTGCAAACGCAAATAAATCGCAACGATTTATTAGTCGCACAATCCGAGAGCGATATAAATAATGATAATAACGGATGAAAGAATAAAATAACATGCGTTTGTAACGCAATGGAAAATATTTTAGATGTTGCTGTGATTTGCAGTGGTTGGAGTTTTTTGGAAAGTTCTAAGTTGGTGATTATGTTTTTTTTTTTTAATTTAAAACTTGTGCACAAAACAGAGAGATTTGAAAGGAAAAACGTGAGGCCTTTGCCCAGCTGTGGAACACAATATAGGCTAATAAAAAAAACAAAAACAAACTTGTGCAAATTAATGAGGCTTATATGGTTTAGTTGTTCTTATTTTGACGTACATCAATTATTTTGTTAATTGTTTATCACAATGATTAGTTTATGTACTCAATATGTAATCCATTTTGCAAATGTATCATCATGTTTATACAGGAAATACAAAAACAATTACTGTCGCGTACGTCAAACCAAACAAAACAGTCACAAGAAAATACGAAACAAAGCAAAACAAATGACAATACATGAAATAATATTCACCCTGCAACAATCATAATACAAAATATAGATTACAAGATTGATAACAGCTCAACAGTGAATGACATTTGTTCACGCACTTGCGTGTTATTTTAGGAATAGGTTGTCTTCAATAAAAACCCTATGAAAACTTTACATAAAATTATTATAATTAATCAGATTCTTTACAGTCTCTGGACCCGTTACAATCGTCGTCTATAGCGTTGTTGTCGACCGTTCGCTGGCGGCGCGCGGAGGAAGTGGCCGAGGCTCCGCTGTCGGACGCGTTCCGGCGCTCGCGTCCCCCGTCCCTGCGCCCTCCTGTCACCCACGCGACGCTCTGATTGGCTCGCGTAGGGTGGTGTGATGGGACGCGCGTAGCCCCGCCGCCCGACTGTGTTGCCAGGCGGCGAAGGCCGCAACATCCTCCCAGGCGTTGAAGACTTCAACTGGTAGACGTGTCCCCGAAGAGGGGACACATCGTGCGGACGGCCCGAGTGACCGTCCCTTTGGTGGTGGCGACGTCAGCCACCCGGCTGATCGCATCGGGGCCTGGATGTAGGCGTGTGACGCGCCCCAAGCGCCACTGAAGCGGCGGCAGGTTGGCCTCGCGTAGTAGCACGAGGTCGCCGAGGCAGATGCCTCGCTGCTGCATCCTCCACTGGGACCGCTGCTGTAGCTCTGCAAGGAACTCCTTTTGCCATCTGGACCAAAAATGTTGACGGATTTTTTCTATTTGTTCGTAGCGGTTGGGCCGCAGTACGGTGATGGGTGGCGATGGGACGGCGGTCAATGGCCTGCCCACTAGGAAATGCCCTGGGGTTAACGGAGAGGAATCATTTGGATCGGACGAGAGGGGAGAGAGGGGACGGGAATTGAGTATGGCCTCTATCTGCGAAAACAGTGTAGCCAGCTCTTCAAAAGTTAAGCAGGCCTCTCCAGCTACTCTTTTGAGATGGTATTTAGAGGATTTGATACCCGCCTCCCATATTCCCCCGAAATGAGGGGAGTATGCGGGTCCGAAGACGAAGCGGATTCCCTCGTTCGCCGAGTAATTGAAGACCGACTCTTGGCTCTTTTGCAACATCCTACCCAGCTCATTGCATGCACCTATAAAATTTCGACCATTATCACAATAGATAGCATAGGGTTTACCTCTCCTAGCTATAAACCTACGGAGACAGAGAATGAATGCTTCAGACGTGAGATCGCTGACCACTTCTAGGTGAACCGCCTTAGTGGTTAGACACACAAACAAACATAAATAGCTTTTAGTTATACGGTTTCCTCGGCCTTTACGACTTGAAATACTAAAAGGGCCCCCAAAGTCTACCCCACAGGAACTGAACGCGAAGCTACTGTCAGTTCTTACTGCTGGCAAATCACCCATGATTGGTTCGAAAGGTTTACCTCGCAGTCGTGTACATACAACGCACTGCTTAGTAATAGTGCGAGCTAGGTTTCTCCCTCCTATGGGCCAATATTCTTCACGAATAGCTGCAAGCAATGCCTGAGGACCAGCATGAAATAAACGTAAGTGTTCGTGTTTAACTAACAGTTTAGTGAAAATATGGTTTGAATCTAGGAGAATAGGGTGCTTCTTATTATAGTCAAAGTTAGAATTTCCTAGACGGCCTCCTACGCGTAGCACCTGTTCAGGGTCTACGAAGGGATTAAGTGGCAATAATTTAGATTTGTTATGTAATTGATGCCCTTTGCTTAATGTTTCAATTTCATCATAGAATGTCTCAACTTGGCTAAGTTTTATTAGAAGAGTGCATGCCTTTTGCAACTCTTCAACTGACAATGCATGACTTACATTTTTTTTACCTTTACAGTAATTAATAAACCTTAACACATAGGCTACTGTTCTTTTTAAACGTGAAAAATTAGAAAATCTACGGAAATCTATAATCCTGTTATCTAAACTTTCCTTATTATTTACAGCACATGAATATGAGGTGACCGCTTTAACCTCAGGCAAGGGTTCCTCCTCTGATGGAGTTAGCTTAGTGGACCACTCGCAGTCCTCTTGTTTTAAGAAGGGAGGGCCTTCCCACCAAAGAGTTGAACTCTTCAACATGTGTGGGTCTACCCCTCTTGAAGCCAAGTCAGCAGGGTTCAAGCTGGTAGGGACATGACGCCAGTGATAATCAGCTGTTAGCTCCTGTACTTCGTTTACTCTATTGCGCACAAAAGTTTTCAGTGAATTTGGCTGCATTTTTAACCATCCTAATACTACCATGGAGTCTGTCCATATTATTTTCTTATTTATTTTACATTTTAAGGACTGACTGACTTTCTGACAAAGTCTAGCTCCGAGGAGCGCTCCACATAGTTCTAATCTAGGAATGGTCATTGGTTTAATAGGCGCCACCCTAGCCTTTGCACATAACAGGCGTGATGTATACGAATGATTACTACTTTTAGACCTTAAATAAACACATGCACCATATGCAGCTTGTGAGGCATCTACAAAACAATGCAATTCCGTGTTTTCTGGCATTTCACACAGAGCATACCTAGGTAAATGTATATTATACAAATGGGATAAATTATTACTAAAGTTTAGCCAATCCTTAACTAAATTATTTGGTATTGGCTCATCCCAATCTAACTTTGCACACCATAACTTCTGAAGTAATATTTTTGGTTTTATTATTGCCGCACACAGTAGTCCCAATGGGTCAAATATTTTACATGTCATAGAGATAACCGTTCTTTTGGTTATCTGAGAAGCAAGAGGTACATTGGTAGAGAATTGAATTGTGTCACTCACCGGAGACCAGTTCAACCCTAATACAGCTGATTCCTTGCACAGATCTAAGGTATCACTATTAAATTGTTCCTTCTGGAATATCTGTGGACAATTGGTACGGAATTTTCTAAGTATGAACCCAGCTGATTCTAAAATTCGAGTTGTACCTTTATAAATGTGTGTCAGCTGATCTTCTGACGCGCAACCGGTACTTAAATCGTCTATGTAGAAGTCAGCTAGCATAATATTTTTTATAAGTTCATCATTACACTCTAGTGCTAGCTGTTGAAGACACCTAGTACTAAGGAACGGCGCAGATGCTGTCCCATAGGTTACTGTATTTAACTGATAGATTACAATGTTGTGGGTTTTCTCACAACGCCACAGTATTAACTGCAAATGGCGTTGACTCTCATCTATCACAATTTGCCTGTACATTTTAGCAATATCTCCAGTGAGAACAAACCTATGCTCTCTAAAAAGGTAATAATATAGACATTAAGTCACTCTGGATGACTGGACCTACTGCCTGAATATCGTTCAGCGACTTACCCGATGTAGTTTTCGAAGACGCATCGAAAACTACTCTTACCGTAGTGGTCTCACTGTGTTCTCGAATGACACAATGGTGGGGCAAATAGTACCCAAACTTAGGCTGTGCAATTTCAGTTAAATGACCTAACTCTTTGTATTCATTAATGAAATTTGAATAAGCTTCCTTTAATTGAGGATTTTTATTTAACCTAATTTCTAAATTTAGAAATCTTTTCCTAGCTATAGCATAAGAATCTCCTAGAGCGCTCTTAGGTGCTTCCTTTATAGGCATTAGCACTGAAAATCTACCATTAGCTAGACGTTTAGTATTTTCGACAAAGTGCTTTTCACAAAAATGTTCATCAGGTGAACGAGAAAATTGTTCGGAATGACCTTCTTCAATTTCCCAAAACCTTTTTAGACAATCCTGTAATTCTTGACTAAAATTACAAGTTATCTTGAGGGATTTTAGGCTGCCTTGCCCTGTAGGGCCTGACACTACCCAACCTAGCTTAGTGTCTTGTAAGGCAGGTTTATTTTTACCTAAACATATGTGATTCTGATTTACAATAGACCAATATACGTCAGCACCTAATAAAATGTCTATCTGAGACGGTTTATAGAAAGTGGGATCAGCTAGCCTAACTTTCTTTGGGATACTGAGTTGCTGAACGTTGACCTGTATGTTAGGCAATGTACCTATAATATTTGGTACAACAAGACATTCAATTGGAATGCAGAAATTGCTTACCCGCGACTTAATCTTAATATTTACCCTTTCGGAAATATTAGAAACTGAATTATTTATTCCAGAAACATAAGTTGGATGTGATGTGTCACCTTTTAAATCAAGTTTTTGTTTCATCACACTTGATAAGAATGACATCTGACTGCCTGTGTCTAACAATGCTCTTGCTTGATAAGTTTTGCCAGTTTGCTTGTTAACTATGTCTACTAGAGCCGTGCCTAACAGCACTTGACCTGCCGCTGCAGCTGAGAGTGACACCGGTAAGGTAGACAGCTCCGGAGAGTCTGCTATAGTATCTGCTACCTTTGGCTCATTCCTATGTATTAATGAGTTATGTTTCTTTTTACAGACACGACACATAGGCCTTAATTTACATTGAAATGAATTGTGACCACTCTTGAGGCAATTCTTACATAATTTTAACCTAGTAATTTCAGATAATCTATCCTCAATGTCCATATTTTTAAATTTGGAACACTCATGTAACTGATGGGTATCCTGACATATATGACACTTTGTAGATGTACCTTCACTAGAAGCAACAAATGCCTTATTAGGTTTAGGGTCCTTATGGCTACTTAACCTTCGGTCACCACTATCAGTATTAACCATGCTGGCAAAATGCATAGTTTCTAATATGTCTGCCCTATTTCTTAAAAACGTTGTAAAGTTTTCTAAGTTATGATAATCAGGTAAGGTAGACCTGTACTCTTCCCACTTGGTATTAGTGACAGAGTCTAACTTGGAAGCTATAATGAAGAGGACTAGTGCGTCCCACTTGTCAGTCGGCTGACCTAGAGTATTCAGCGCTCTCAAGTTTTTCGAAATATGGTCTACTAAGTACCTTACCGCTTTGTAGGATTCCCTACTACATTTTTCGACAGTCAATAAAGCTTTAAGGTGATTATTTACGAGGATATTCTTATTATCATACCGTTCACACAGTAATCCCCATGCTAACTTGTAGTTGTTCGAGGTAAACTCTATGGATTTAATCACACCCTTAGCACTCCCTTCCAAAGCTGATCTTAAATAATGGAATTTATTTATTTCTGGAATTGAATTATTACAGTTAAGAATGGAATCGAAGGTATCTTTGAATTCCAACCATGTTAAAAGGTTTCCATCAAACTTTGGAAGGTGTATGGTGGGCAATTTCACTCCGTTAAATGCATGAGAACAGTTACTTGGCTGGTGAGAACAATTGCTTAGTTCTTCAACACTATTGGCCCTATTTATTCGTGACGGGGTAGCCTCAACTAAATCTTGAGCTACAGAGAGAGCTGAGTAAAACTGACACTCTGTGGCCTCTCTTTCGTCTAATTGTTCATCTACATCGGAACACAATGCTTCTATTTCTGACTGTAATTCATCAAAAGTTTTGAATAAGTCTTGAAACTTAGCTAATCTCAATGAAAGCTCTTTAGCTTGTACACTGGTTATATCACTAGACTTTAAATTTTTAACAGTATTTAGATAGTCTGTGAATTTAGTTAATCTACCTTTAATAGTGCCACGCCTTTTAATCAACTCCTTAATTTTGACCTTAAGGTCGGTATCTGCATCGGGCATTGTGCTATTCTTTATCTATCTAAACACTACTTAATGCAATACAATGAGCTGAATAAATAAATGTGCAGTGAACCTGACAATCTTAAGCGCCGCTCCAACACGTGGTCCCAGACACGACTACTCGCGTCGGTCGGCCGGCCGCAGACTCGATGTAACAGGCTCGCCGAGGGAATCCGCTTTGCTGGCAGGGGCGAGGCTGGACCGGAACAGTTGCCGTATGGCCGGAACTCTGAAATAGTCAGCCGGATTGCTGGTTCACCTAGCAAGGAAATGTGCGTGCAGCTGGTTCACGCGCTTGCGTGAATAGATTAGAATGGATAGTAGGCAATATAACCTTGAAATATAAGGCGTGCAGCTCGAATGCTAGCTTGCGTTAAACAATGGGAAACTCCAAATGCGGTTATGCGTAGCGTGGGCGCCGATGATTATGGATAAACCATACCAGGTATGCGCAATGACCAAGAAAATGCTAATAAGTAATGGGAAACACTGCCCCGCAGCACCTAGCCTAGCATCACCCGGCTCACACCCACGTGCAATTTTAACCTAGCAAGCAAATCTGGCCTCCCAACTATTGACTAGCAAGCCCACTGTTTCACAGCGCGAGGACACACAGGAATCGAGAACAATAGGCAAGGAATAAAGAAAGGATCAGGGCTTACTCTCCTGGGCTAGACCTTCGGTTGACGTGTCGACTCGCCGTCTTCACCGGGGCTCCCGAAGCAGCTCGTCCGTATCCTTCTTCCGCTCGCTCGATCCGATTACGCAGCCCGGCTGGATGGATGGCGGGCTGCGGCACTTGCTCCACGCGGCGACGATTTCGACGATGTAGGTACGCGATGACGCGATGAACGATTTTAGGTACGATGTAACGGGTCCTGTCACGGTCGCCACTTGTTCACGCACTTGCGTGTTATTTTAGGAATAGGTTGTCTTCAATAAAAACCCTATGAAAACTTTACATAAAATTATTATAATTAATCAGATTCTTTACAGTCTCTGGACCCGTTACAATCGTCGTCTATAGCGTTGTTGTCGACCGTTCGCTGGCGGCGCGCGGAGGAAGTGGCCGAGGCTCCGCTGTCGGACGCGTTCCGGCGCTCGCGTCCCCCGTCCCTGCGCCCTCCTGTCACCCACGCGACGCTCTGATTGGCTCGCGTAGGGTGGTGTGATGGGACGCGCGTAGCCCCGCCGCCCGACTGTGTTGCCAGGCGGCGAAGGCCGCAACAACATTGTCGGTACAATAAACAATTATAAATCAATCAATCTCTATTTCAACGATCCGAACTGTCAGCAAAACAAGAAAGTAATTGACGTAATTACGCGTCGACCTCAGAAAACATAAATCGTTTGACCTTAGAACTGAACCTGGGACCTTGCGCAGTTGCTCTCAAGTTGGTTGACGTCATTATACCAAGTGTCACTGCATCAGCCATTAATGAGACGCTCATGAATATTGAATGTGTTTGATTTTATGATTGTTTTTCTCTCGAAATGGTTCTACTTGTTCTCATAGTATCGATGGCGATCTAAATTGTGTGTGCACAGAACTTCGCTGTGACCGCTATTAACATACCTACATTCTAAGTGTCGCCTAGACTGTGTTTTCGTGGGTCGCTAATGTGCCATCTCGTATGGGTTGCCAGAACGGTGATCCACAACTATTGGTTTGTTTTTGTGAAGTGTCGGTTCTTACTCATATAGTTGTAAGTCTTATTAATTTTTTTTTA
The DNA here is from genome assembly GCA_948150665.1 of Conistra vaccinii. Lineage (NCBI taxonomy): Eukaryota > Metazoa > Arthropoda > Insecta > Lepidoptera > Noctuidae > Conistra > Conistra vaccinii. Next base: position 2,168,524 of record OX411318.1, on the reverse strand, counting down.
GTCATAATATACTTGAATTTATAAGTTCCTTAGGCTGCCAACTTGATTGGTATTTCATTGCGTTTAAGTTGATGTTACAACCCATATCTGATGTCCACTTTAGATAATTTCTTTATAGTTATTTAGGAGACTACATGAGTTGGAACTATTCTTTGACCAAGGTGTCGAAACTGAAAATATATATGAGTTTGACCCAAAACCAAATAGATTCACATAATGGTTTACACATAAGCAGTATCAAGTTAAAACAAATAGCATATCCAGTTCCCTCCCAAACCCACGTGTAACGACCAGACATTCATTCAAATGTCCATCAATAAAATTTTACTGCGACATAAAAATATCAAATGCTAGGGTGTCGTGATGGATGGTGCGGACATAATTGGCCGTCCCCTACATGTTAATGAATCGTGCGTAATGAAAAATGATTGTGCAACCATGTCGGGACATGTCCGGTCGTGCTGTGATGTATGGTCACACTATTTCGTGTAACGAATCGAGTTACAAATGGCCGAGTTTGAAGTGTTTTTGGAAGTAGTGAGAGAGGGGAAGGGTTGTTAATGATGGGCCGAAGAATATTTAAGTGGACGCAGATGTCCTGTTTTGAGCCAATGATAAGCTTTTCATTATGGGGTAGATTTAACAGTTCCAAAATTGAAACATTAAATGTTTGTAAACGTACCCGCAATACCTACACGAGAAATTCCTAGTGTGGTGCAACGTTATAAAAAAAATAAAAAATATTAAGGACAGGAATAGGAAAGTTCTAGATGTTTCAAATTATCTATAAAGAAGTTTCTGTTGAACTAGGTATACAATGTGGAGACTACCATACAACAAAAAATTTAAATACTGGCACTACTAATGCTTAAGAGTATTTTGGAACTGTCAAATAAATCCTAGCTTCGAAATAAAAAAATGAGTTTTTCAAACAAATTAAATGTAATGTATGATCCACCCTAAGCCTGTAAATTCTTGTCGTCTCCACCTTGTATATTTGAATTGTAAAAGCAACACCCCTCCACTTTACAAAATATAATTAAAAAAATCTGTAATATTTCTGACAGACAGGAAATTAGAAACTTTGGCAAAAGTCTTATCACTAACAACATGAACTACATTCCATAATTTAATAATACAATACAACAGTAAATTATAAACCAGTCCTATAAAATTAAACTCAATTACAATCTCCCTTCACGAGAAACCGTTGAAACTTAACGCACGATTTGCAAACGCCATAAATATTGTAGTAATATTAAAACTAGTCATATATTTTGCATGATAGTCCAGATAGCGATGACCATGGGCCCCATAAAGCGTATGATGACAAAGTGCCACCATAACGAGGGATCCCCGATATTTTTACGTGCTGGCGCATTTCACGCCTCTTATATTAGGAGGGGTGTAAGGCAGAAGATTATAGCGGTGATGCTAAGTCAGCATTTTAAGAGGATCTCTTCTACTTTTCGTGTGGTTAGTAACTAACCTGTACCCTAATTTCGTAATACACCATCAGTTAGAATTTGAATCGTTTTGTAACAGATTGCTTCATAATTACGTTCGAAAAAAAATCTGTTCAGCAACGTAAATAACGCAATGAATATTGTTGAACTGTCAAAATGAAACAGATTAGTCGGAATTGCTTACGAAAATGTTTTGCGTAATTAGATAGCTGGTGTCGGAGTTTTAAAACACACGACGTTTTCTTTCACCGTTTTTGAAGCAAGTGATAATTATACAATACGCACATGAATCCGAAAAGTCAAAGGTGCCTTTCGTTCGAACTCGAGACCTATGACTTGGCAGTGTGACGGTCACACCTTTAGGCTATCACTGCTCAATAGGATGTGTAATTAGTAAACTTACGCATTTGGTTCGACTGAGATTGGTACGGTGTAGTAAGTTATAATTATATAAAACTCCTTTTTTGAGACCACTTCTCTCTAAAATAGGGCCAGTGGCCAATGGCAGTGTGGATTCAGAGTGGGTCTGGTTCACGATTTGACACCTAAAAAGTGGCCATTTTGGTATAAATATTATACATAGTCAATTAGGTAAGTGTATTAAGAGGGCGTACAGAGGTACACTAGCGCCGCTCCTGTAAAAAAATATTATCTCGTGGCTGAGAAAGAATTATGAATAACTTAATTCCTTCTCAGCCAATGGAATCTCAGAAATTATGGTTCTTATTAGGCGTTATTCATAATTCCTACTCAGTCACGGGACAATTTTTTTTTAAAGGTGTGGCGTTAGTGTACCGTTGTACGCCCTCTTAAGAAAAAATGTCAATTCAGAAACTTCCGATAAAGAAGAACCAACAAATAACTTGATAGTGTCAACCTCGCTTTTCCTTATAACTTGGCCCTGAGGGGCTACTGTCAAATTTGGCAATAAAAATTGCTTTTATGTATAATGCCCATTTATACCACCATTCAAACATAGTGGTGAGCACAATTTGAGTTATGGGTGCTGGGGACGTATTTATTACTACGCTTTGTGAGCATAAGTCTTTAGTTTGATAGTGGATAATGCTGAAAGAGACAGAGTGCTTAGTGAGTTTTCACTTGGGTCATGCTGGTAGGTACTTTAGGGTTCCTTTCTATTTTTATGTCAACTTAGATTGCCTCACACTAAGAGGATACGAGGGTAACCAAAAGCCAAACCATGTTGTGGTAACTACATAAGCTGGTCACTAAGGTAGAAGAACCACTTGCCTAGGGAACAAGAAAATAAACCGCATTTTTCCATTTTAGTTGCATTGCCATTCTCTAACATAGGAATATTCCTAAAAATTTAAAATGGAAAAATGCGGTTTATTTTCTATATAGTTAAAACACAAATCTAATCTTGAAAACCAAATGGACCTAGTCATTTTTATGGAGAGAATAATCAAAGGATGTTGCCCCAGCTTTCAGAACACAAAAAAAGTGACCCGAGCAAATATATCAGAACACACTGAAAAGAGAGATTTGTTCAGAAATAAACATCACCTTTGTACGTATTTTTCTGTTCCTTTCTGCTTTTCTGTATATGTGTGTACATAAACTGTTAAATAATTAAAGAACTAACCGGAATCACGATTCAATAAAATTAAACGTCGTAAAACGTAGAAACATCAATTTCAATATAATAACTTCTCACATAAACTTAATAAACACACCTCATAGAGCCGAACTACAAAACGATTGAATCGAACAATACTTTACAATCGAATACATAATTCATACAATTCTGTTAAGCTTTCGACAATTTTATCGATACGCCCCGGGATAATGTTAATTTATATATCGATGTTTGTCGGCGCTTTGTGTTAAATGATGCTCGATTAATTTTATCGAGTTTTGAATCGATTATAAAATGGTAAAGCGCATCTGTCGTGACTGTGAAGGGTGTGGTTATTAGTATTTATGGTAATGTTTTTATTTGTACCAACGTGAATGTAGTTTGTTTAAAAAAAGAAAACTACTTAGATGAAAGTTCGGGCACGAAACGACAGCGGTGACCCGCCGTCGCTCCTCACCGCTGCAGCTGGTTTCGTGCTCTCAGCCTAAACAAGTACTGAATTCCATACAAAAATGAATGAGAGTTTTGTGTACATATGGCATTGATTTAATTTAATATGAGAGACAGTATCAAGTGTCAACTTTAAGTTCAATCTTCAACAAAAGAAAAATAAGAGAGACAAGAAAATCCATTGTAGGTCTTATGGATGGTAAGTGAGCCTCTAGAAGCTGTATTGCTTCATGAAGTGTTCTAAATAATATTATATCAGATTCAAAGAAAGTGGAACAGACTTGTGTAAAGTACAATCAGCACTATTCTAAGTTTTAAAATAATTATCACGTAAAAAATTTATTACATTAAAATCGCATAAAGGCTAGATTGTAATTCATTATTAAGAACCTGGTTCTTTTTAATAAAGAACAAAATGAAAAAGTGTTCTAAATGAATATTCTGAACGAAAAGCAAGCTCAGTCTCATTGAAATGAACAATCAGTAATGATCAGGCACAAGTTATTAATTAGAACAAAAATCATCATCAGCTCCAAGTACTGAACGAGTAACTAACAATAAAAATCTTCCTCCCACACACAACGTAAATCTTAAAAATCAATGTACAGTCAATAACCTCATTACGTCTCGTCTGTCAAATCGTAACAACATTAGGAACCCCTTATTTTCGTATCCAATTCGTTCGCATCAAACGGCCCGACAAAAAGCTAATTCAAACGACTGTTTGACATAACAAAATCTGAAAGGAGAAAATTCAAATTGGATCACGTCACTTACTCGAAGACGTAACAGTGAAACTATAGCTGTCTCCCTCTCTCAGAATTAATGACTAAAGTCGGTTTCAGCTGTGACGTTTTTTTGGCAAAATCTTGGCGCTTGGCGAAAGGATGGTCATTAACACGTTTGCCTCATGAAAGTTAAATTATTGTTTAAGTGGAATTGGGTTTTTTATCGCTTGGCCTTTTTTAAATTATGGCGTGAGGGAAATTTTTGAACAGATTCAGCAGCGGGGTGGGTTGACATGGTTTAGCTTGTAACAGCAAGGGTGACCCAGTGGTAACGGCCCCGACTTACGAGTTGTAGGTCGTGGGTTCGAACCCAAGCAGGCGCTTTACTTTGTTTCATCACCACTGCTCTCAAAATGGCGATGGAAAACATCGTGAGGAAACCGGCATGTCTTAGAACCAAAAATTCGAAGACATGTGACATCTACCAACACGCACTGGGCCCGCGTGGAAGATTACAGCCCACTTCCTCTCACAGAGAGGAAGCTTGTGTCTCAGCAGTGGGATCATTAACATAAATAATTGGCTGATTATGTAATATTATAAAGAGTTTTGATTTTTTGTATGTCCGTTTGTTTGTTACGCTTTCACTCTAAAACGGCTGAACGGATTTGAATGTAATTTGGCACAAGTGTAGACAACGACCTGGGTTAGGACATAGGATACTTTCTATTTCGATATTCCCGCGGGATCGAGACTTATGTGGGTGAAACCGCGAGGCGCAGCTAGTAATTGATAAAATCGATCTTGAGTATAAGTTTTCACAAAATTAAAGAGAAAATTATAATTCTAAATCTATTTCCGGTATTAAAGGTAGTGCGTAAGGATGAAACCTTACTCCATCAGATTTTTCATCCAAATCTCATTGCCGATAATCAAACACCATACTGACATCTACAAGATTTAAACTCATTAATTTAATATTTCGACTTTCCATCAGTACCCACCCTTATACGGGCAATAAGATTATTATATTTGACAGGGTAATTCAGCGACACAGGCAGTGTCAGGCCAATCTTATTAGCCATGTAAATGAATATAGAATGAATCCATTATTTCACAAACAAGCCTTGGGGTGGGGGCGATCATATTTTAGGGAAGGCGACCGTGGATTTGTATAGAGCTGTTTATACTTTGTTTGTAAACAAGAAAGTTTTTAGGGTTAGTATCGAGTCAAAAAGTATTTGATTTACAAACTGATTGAGGATTCCTTTTGATTGCAAAGAGTTTAATGAAACATAGCCAATATAGGGTAAATCAAATATTTTTCACATGACTCGTAGTTTTGTGTACTAACGTATTTCGATGAGCCACTTTGAGGCCGCGCGCACTTTGGGTATGTTTTCGTACGAATTTCACACGTGCGTACACGTACGAACTAGCACGAACGATCCCGACCTTCCAAGTACAAAGGAAGCGCGCAGACTGGGTGCGACTTAGTCGTACGTATACGTACGTATAGTTCCGACACTTTATGACATTATAATTCAATTACGAATTCCCAGTTTTTCATTTAAAATAATACTACCATCACTAATTCCCAGAAAACGTCGTAATCATTTTGATTATACAGCCTTGTCACATGAACCTTCGCTTGGCATCTTCACCCTGTGTGGTACCTACCCTTTTACCCAAAAACTTACGTGCGAATTTTGGCCCGACATGACACAGCTCAAAATGACTCATTCCAAAGAAAACTTACATTACACCTACCTAATTACGTGACACTGGCAGGTAATAACAACTCCGTACGACACTTGAACCATTAAGTCGTGGCTATAATAAATGCGTTACCATATTTTCGGGTGTATTACGTGTTATTTATTGGCTTAAAATTGTACTCATCGCGTATATTATGTATGCTGGTAATTACCCTGCTAGCGCTCTCTTCTTGGGTCGGTCGTTCATATTATGAGGTTGAGGCACAGAGTAGGGAGTTACAATGGGACAAGATTTTTAGGCACAGTGTAAAGTTGGTATACTTTTCTTTTGTTAATAATAATTATGCTTGATTAAACCGTTTAATATGTCTAGAAGCTTTAAAGAGTGTCCGTAAAAAACTGCGATTTTATTAAATAGCTTTTTTAAGTATTAATAATAATATCTTTAAATAGTTTCTCAATCAAATTCTGGGAAAAAGCTATTTATTTATATGTTTTAACAAGACGTCAAAAACTCGAAAGCATTAAGTTTTTAAAGGCGAAGCAACTCTTTTTGCCGTCGAAAAGCATGAATATCCATGGTCTTACTGTAATTTTTCTTTAGTGACACCTTCAGTTTTAATACCCAAGTTTGAACACATCCCAGCGCCCTCTTTCGAGCTCGATGACACTTCACTTTGTTGACAGGTCGGTGATTAATTCATATTTGGGGGTAGACAGAATATTTATGCGCCACGATATTTATAGTGCGGGGGCTAGTAAAAAGTGGTGAATATGATTAAATTTTAATATAATTTTGGAAGGGACCTTGTTTTAAGGGTAATGTTTTAATAAGAATACTGTTTCTGACGCGTGAGCTAACATTTGGTGTTTTATGTTGGCATAATAAAGTAGCTCGTCTCATGTTTCTTTTATGCTTAGGGGAGGGACAATAGGCTTTTCTTTTTAAAAAACATCAGTTCCATTTGTTAAATGCTATAGCTGAGTTTAAAAAATGATATGAATATAATATAATGTATAATTATCATACAAATACAGTGTCTTCTATCTTCTGAACATAGAGGTAGTAAATAAAAAGTAAGGCTGCGCGCACTTTGGGTGCGTTTTCGTACGAATTTCTCTCGTGCGTATACGTACGATCATGGTCGTACAAACTGAGTGCGCACACTGGATACGTTTTTTTCCGTCAAATAGAGCAAATCCTCGGACGTCGGAACTATACGTACAGCAAAACTATTTTCGAACTGTTTCGGCAGTCGTCGGATTTCTATCATTGTCCTTTGAACTTGGTGTTGATACACAATTGATAGAAATTCCGACGACTGACGAAACACGAAGTTTGCCGAGGGACATTAAGAAAATAGTTGTATTGTATGTACCGTTGTACGACTAAGTCGCACCCAATCTGCGCGCTCCTTTTTGTACTTGGAAGGTCGGAATTGTTCGTGCGTATACGTATGTGTAAGTACGTACGAGTGAAATTCGTACGAAAACGCATCCCAAGTGCGTGGCCTTATGGTAGCAATTCGGGGATGCTTAAGTTCAAGTGTTGAACTAAAATAGGTTGATTTGATGGCCTTCTAGGAACACCACAAATAACAAACGCCTATAGAATTCAAGCCAGAAGAGTAAAACATTGTTTAGCCTTATATAGACACTGTGCTCAATCGTCCATTTCAATAAACCGCAATTCCATACAAAATCTGTCCTAAAGCACCAACAAATGACTGCCATCAAAACATCCCTACACGTCAGAAATGCCAAACAATTACCACACCGCATGTACAGCACACAAAGTCTACAAGACAAGCGTCGCACCGCGATTACTCGCTATTAACCCATAGCTAGCCCCCGTTTAATTTAATTAACACGCAACCGCACACCATCCCTTTCTAACACAAGACTGAGCTGTACCTCTGTCTCTGTCCCACAGTAATCTGCACACAGCCTTGTGGTCACCCGAGGCAGTTAACATGCTGGCCATTGTTTCGGAGATTTCAGTGGGCCACAAGGATAAACTTGTAGGATTAGTACATTTGTCGTGGTTGGGGTGAGAATCGGTTGGGGTTCGTTCGGATAAGTCTTGTTTAGGCTGGCGGGAAATTGGTGATGGAATGCAGCTTTTGGTAAGGATTTGCGGATAGTTAGCATGTTGTTGCATGTTTAGGTCTTTCAACTTGGTTCTTTTTCCTAGTGACATAAGCTTCTTTTTATATTGTCAAGTCATTGATGATTGCTGACTCGATGAATGGCGAATGCTGATCTTCGTTAATTCTTTTGAATGGTTTAGTATCAGCTACAATATTAGATTAAGTTTAATTTCTGTATTTAACCTTTGATTCGCTCGACAATTGAGGCTTTAAATACATAGGTTTGGAACCCTTTATTAGTCTTGGTATTGTACGGCGTAACGTTTCTGAACCTACCGCAAAATTCTGCAAATGGTTAGGCTGGTTTTTAATAAATCAAACCTGTTTATTAATATTTTAGTAGCAGATAAAGGAAACCTGAAGTTTTTGCTGTGGAATTAGAATTAGAATTTATTTATTTGTAAGAATGTAGTTTTACATAGTATGGTGTTAATAATATTTCTGTTAGTTCTATACATTATACCACAAAATATATGGTATACAAATATTTACTTGTCATTCTTAACTAAGTACAAAATTAATTATAAGATTTGCAATTTACAGTAGGTAAGTCCAATATGAATTAGTATTATTAAAATTAGGTAATCGTTACTTTAAAATGTCAAAATTAAGTGAATGTCATCTTGGATTTTTACAATATTCCTTATATTCGCCAATGTCATAAAAGTTAAGTCTATGTCATCTTAGAGTTTTACAATAGTCCATAATATATTCGCCAATGTCATAAAAGCAATGATCTAATAGCCAACTTGACAGCTTTTTCTTGAACATGGGGATGGGAAGTTCCTTAAATGAATTAGGTAACTTGTTATACATCTGAATGGCATTAAAAAGTTATAGTGGAAAAGTTGAACTATTTTTTGGTGGTGTGCAGGAAGGTGTGCAATGATCAGCATTAGAATATAAATCACCACGCTTTATCTATAAACTACATCACGGTTCTCAAAATTAAAGCCATGTTCGGTCTCCCCACAACCACAACGTCTGGAGCTCCTACCGTGCGGAAGACTATGCGGTCGGCCCTTAATGTGGGCCGTATTAAATTCTGTGTGTAACAGTTGTGGGCGCCATGTTAATTTGAGACCTCTGTATTACCTACTAATATTGTCTGCTTAGTTTATGATGCTGGGAATTATCTTGGGATCTTTGTGCTGATTTTTGAGACGTTAATTTTCCTTACGGAAATAAGAAGGCCTTTTAAAGAACGTGTCAAGTCACACAATTTCACCTAGCTATGCTTTCTGCTGGGGAGTTTGTTGCGCCACTTCTTCTTCCCAGCTAAAGCACTGGGAACTGGTGAAGAGCGGGGGTTTTCGGGGACTGTCTTATGTTATTTTGACGTTCTCAAAGTGCTGAATCTCAGCCTAGTTTGTATAAATGACTTTTGTTTTTTTTTGTGTTTGAGCATACCAGGTGTTTTTTTAAGCTATTTGTTTCTCTTGTAATCTTTTATCTTATCCATACATCACTTTTCACAGTTTCATGCACTATTCAACTCCTACTCTTTCAAATAGAGAGCCTTTTCCTTTCTGTGAAATATTAACTCAATAAACCAAAATTCACGATCAAAACTCAGTCCGCGACCCCTAACCACAGATTCACTCCCGCCGCCATTTTACCCAAAACCAGCAAATCAACGAGAACAAACTGGCTTACCGAATCCCTTTAATTTCTCCCCACCTCATAGAGCTGACCACGAGATTTATAGTTTTAATAGAAGGCCAATATACCGCCTCCATTTATCTGGACTCCACTGCATTAAAGGGATCTAGTGACCCTTAACGGGTTTTAAATGGTTCTGGGCCCGGTTTAGGTCTGAATGCGAATTTGGGATGGAGAATTTAGTGTTTAAGCTTTAGTCTACCTATATTATTTAAAAGGTGTGCGGTGCTTCTTGTATTTAAATAAATATGCTTATCATCTTGAATGTCAAAAGATGAGATGATGTAATATATCCAAAGTCCAAACGAGCATTGTAGGAAGGACTAGTAACTATTGGTTAGGTCAATTATGTGTCAACTTGCACTGTATTTCATTGAATATAATTTTTTTTTTGAAATTATACCTACAGGTGTCAACTTACTACACTTCTGCCAAAAATGTATGCCAACTCAGTTGATAGTGACTCGAATCCTCACTCAAATTCCCTCTGCTTTTGGCCACTTGTCAGTCACTGTCGCCCCTGTGAATCTAAAAGAGACCTCTTGAAAATGCCTTTACAGAATTTTCAATTCTTCAGCTACCACAAAACTGGTTCATTTCTCGCTCAGCTACGCTCCCCAAAGTTAGGACAATGTGGGAATCACAGACGTTACCCGCCTGCATTAGTCCGGAGATTTGTGCGGGATTGAAGCGGGTGAGTTAGTGTTGGTCGTGCGGCCAGTGCTGGGATTTCACGGGATTCCGGGATTTTGAATCTGGGTCGAATTTAGTAGTCACCTGGGCGGCTATTAACGATGTCATTAATTTTGAGTGTTTATAGTTATTTTGCATGCTTCAGACGACGAAGGACTTACTTATAATTTTAAATGAAATTTTGCTATGTTTTCAATTAAATGGGCAAATTTTGCTGCCTGAAGTAGTAAATAAAATTGTGGTAGATTCATTGAATTCCTAGTCTATGAAAATTATATTATACTAGCTTTAGCCCGCGTATTTGTCCGCGTAGAGATAAGAAATTATCCCACGGGAATGTACTACTGACACAGCTAGAAAGGCAGATAAACAGACGGACAAAGTAACTTCCGCATTTATAATATTAGTATGGATTGTTGGCAAGCCCCCGAGTAACGTTTTTAACTTTTTAAGCATCTCTAGCGGTTCTCTGAAATTTTGCTGCTAACCTTGCTGACCTGCAAATCTATTCACCACAGAAGCTAACAGGTTGAGATATCTGATGAGCACTATCTCACTTGACCTCTCTAGGTCAAACCTTTTTAAAATATTTTTAGGTAATTCGCATGTATACGAAAAGTATCGTTCTTAGCCCACTTATACCATAGTGTATCTTCCTAATCAGTTGTTTAAGCTTTATTTCTAACAGGAAACTACCCAACACATCACGTAACACAAGAAAATCCCGGTAAATTCTAAAACCAATCAATTCCCAGCTAAATCCGGCAGCATACGTAATTTCCTATCAAAACATTTCACCGTAACATAATTATGAAGCAATTTTACTACAGCCGTATAATCTGTGGCTTTCAAAACATGGAGGATTATGCCAACTATCTAATATGATTAGCATACAAATTAGAGGTTTTTAACGGAGTAGGAGTAAGTTGGTTTATGGGTGTGTATGGTGAAGGGATTTTGAGCTTAGGAACGTTTGTTTACGGCGAGAAATGCGTTTGTTGTTTGTGATTTAGATTTGAGTGTGGGTGTATTTTATATATTGCTCTGCCGTTTTAATTTAAGGTACCTGATCGACCAAGATCTACTTGGGTAAAAATAAAGAATGCTCATTTAATAATAGTATAGGATAGTTCATAATAGTTTGGAAAATCCAAAAGTGCACGCCTCATACATAACACTCATTCATAAACGAAAAAGAAATTCAAAATATAGTTTCTGACAAAAATTAACAATTTATCACTTTTCATGAAGTCGTAATGTCAAAGACTGACAAAGATATTTACTTGGCGGTTGCTAGGCAACTTACGGACATCAAGTCAAAGGTTTGAAATATTTAGTTTTAGTTAGTATTTTATTAATTATAAGTAAACTACTTTGAATAAAAGAGCCATTTTCAATAGGGTTCCTTCTACGGCAGAAACGAACGTATAAAAAAAAATTGACTCAATTAATTGATTTTATCGCAAGCTACAATGTTTTCAGGGTTCATAAATTGACGGACAGGATTTTTTTTCAACTATTTTTATGCTTTTTCCATTTCTGCTGCATTAAATCAATTGTTAAAAAATACAGTATTAATCTCCATTTAATCATCTATACAATGGTATATAAATTAAGTAGGTTCTGTGTACTAGCAGGAGTGTAATAATAAAAACAGTTACAGAAATGGGGCAAAAAAAAAATTTCGATCGTAGAGCACACTCTAATGCTTCGCATTAAGAGTCGTGCAATAAATCCATGACTAATTCCATGCTGCCATGTCATTATTCTAAGGTAGCCATCTTGTTCTAAACTTTGGGCGACCGAGCTTTGCTCGGGTGAAAATACGGAGTAAAAACAATTTTCCCAGATACTCATATCTGGGAAAATCGATCTAGCTAGGTCTCAACCTAGCTAGATCGATTTTTCGCCCCCGTAAACCCCTATATTGCAACATTTGCAACTTTAATCGAAATCGTTAGAACCGTTTTTGAGAACATGATTACAAATATAATTATATACAAATACTGCTCGTTTAATAGTATAGGAAAAACTGAATCCGACGTCAAGATTTTAGATTGGTTCATGTTTAATACTTTTTTTTTTTTTGCTTTACATTTTTATTTCTCATAATACAATTATATATAATACAATGCTGTTAATATGCAAACTGCAACCGTGTGTTACAAAAGTATTGAAGCCTTGAAAATTATTGAAAACTGAATCTTTAAAGTATAACCTGTATCCTCATATTTTATTTTATTTGACTGTATAAGTCAATTCATTTTAATTTAATTTTAAAAGAAAGAAAGAAAAATTGTTTACAATTGTTGTTGTTGATTGTTGATATTGTTGTTGTTAATTGTTTTTTTTATTTTTATTTATTATTTAAATAATAATCTACTCATTACAATGTTTTTTTTAATGAGTTGTACTGCAATATGCGCTAATGTAAATTATTTCTGCGTATGTAGGTACTATTACATAGAATCAAGTTTTTCTAACTGAACAGACAGCTGTGCTGCTGGGGAGTTTGTTGCGTCACTTATTCTTCCCAGCTAAAGCACTAGGAAGTGGTGAAGAGTGGGGCGATTTTGGGGGTTTATCTTATGTAGTTTTGACGTTCGAAAACTGCTGATTCTTAGCCTAGTTTGAATAAATGACTTTTGAATCCAGTATAACTTTGAAAGATTCGGGAAAGGGCTGGACAAACAGTCCAAAAAAAAATTGCCGTCTCTATGGTCTAGTGGTAAGACCATCTGTCTCAGACCCAGAGGTCCCGGGTTCGATTCCCAAAGTGAGCAAAATTTTTTGCTCGGTTTAGTTGGTGGTAGGGCTTGTTCTAAGTCCGCCTGGCTAGCTACCACCATCATATCTAAGACTGTCGCCATAACACCAATGATAACAGCATTGTTGTGTTTCGGCAGTTAGAGGTAAGATAGCCAGTTCCTCTGTGGTTAAGGATTCTGGATGAAGCTCGCTTCCACCTTCAGCCTGCTCATCACTTACCATCAGGTGAAATGAAGGCCAAGAGCTTCCCTGTTGTGGTTAAAAAAAAAACAAATTGCCCAAAAAATTCCTATTCCATTAGCTAAAAAGTAAATACCGCTCCATAAAATTTGGAGTCCCACATAAAGAGCAGTAGTTTAACGGTGAAAAATTTACTCTCAAATGAATAAGGTCAGTAAAAATGTGTACCAGTAAAGGTCCATTTCTATGTAAATGTTATTGGGGGCGTCCGTTTAATCCTACGTTTTCCCCCGTTCCCGGCTTGTATCTGGTTTAAACCGGATTAGGGCTGCTACTAAGTTAATAAACTGTGTTAACTAAAACTCTGATGGGTTTTCAGGCATTATTTTTGGTAGGTTGAATATGAAAACGTACCATACGTTTTCATGCATGGTAGAACTAAATTTAAATTGTGATGATAGTGATAACTGTTTAGCTAAGCAGGTTATGTATTACTATATTGGCCATTTATGATAAACACTCTATCACAGGACAAATCCACACAGCTACAAAGACATAAAAATTCAGTCTAAGACATAGTTCGAAGTTTCTCGTACTACACTACAATGGACTAATGTACCAGTCATATTTTACGTTTGAAACTATGACTATTTTTGTGGAATAAAAGTATAATAAAGTATTTAATAACCCGGAATTAATTCCATAATATAATATGTATAAGTAATAACAGCTGCATGGGTCGACCCATAGTTAAGCTACGCTTGCCGGGGTTGGTCCGTGGATGGGTGACCATCTTTACATACCGAGACTCCTCCGTGCCTCGGAAAGCACGTTAAGACGTCCCGCCCGGCTGTCATAAGTGGATCCTTGTAAGTCGTTAAAGGTCGTCAGATGCCAGAAAGTCTGACAACCAGTTATCAAGGGGTCGTGCTACCCAGTAACTGGGTTGTGGAGGTCAGATAGGCAGTCGCTCCATGTAAAATGCTGGTATTCAGCTGTACCCGGTTACACTGGAAGCCGACCCCAACATAGTTGGGTAAAGGCTAGGCAGAATAATAGAAGTAGGTTCGTATGTGCTAAAGATATTCAATTCCATTGCTAAACGCTTGAAAGTTTTCTTCTTTTTTCATACTCTAGTGAGTATGAAACCTATAAAAATTTTAATAATATTTTGTAAGTATTTTTGTAGTGCCCATCCCTAAACACTAGATCGGTGAGCAGATTCCCTGTTCATCTGATAGTTTGGCAACTCCGTTAATGTTTGTTCTGATACATATTTTGTTGTAGGGTTGTCTAACGCGACGTTAGATCCCTTATCTCTTCTACAAGGTTAAGCCCGACTCCCACCGTGCGCCATATCGCGCACGCGCACCAGCCCGCACGAGGACGCACCGCCACACACGCGTCTTGCGCTACCACGCACGTTAGGTTTCCCACGGTGCGTCGTGCGGGCTGGTGCGCGTGCGTCCGCGATATGGCGCGGTGGGAGTCGGGCTTTACATTTCTTTGTTAGGGCATGACTTTATACAGCCTTCTTTATCATGACAGAGTAAGTTGTGTGTGTATCGACATAATCAGCCTGTAATGTTCCCACTGCTGGGATACAACCTCCTCTCTGTGAGAACCCGCTCTGTGTGTAATAGATACTGTGGAAATGTAGATTGTTCATAAACTTGAAGCGTTAAAAACATGAAGAGAATTTTTTTAACTCCATTTTACGGTTATTTTGTAACTTTATGAAGAATTGTCCTATTTTCGTTTCTACTTTTTGCCTGTTTCTTTATAAATTTTCTTCTTTCTTCAGTATAAATTGGTACAACTTAAGTGTGTGGTATGACCCGATTCAAACTTTATGACGGGTCGGGACATGAGGCGAGTTGCTGCGCAGTAACAAATTCATACGTCAGCGGGGGTGAGGGGTTCGGTACTGCGCATCGAGTAGCACACTTCAGAGCCGCCTTAAAGTTTGACGCGTACTGTCGTACTGTCGACAACATCATACAGAAAGACAAAAATCTCTGAAACCTAAACAAGTGCACAACCAAATCCCACAACCATAACACCAGACTCCCATGCATTATAAAAACGTGCCTACCGAACAATAAACGTAAAACTGATATCCACAGCCATCCATAGCCATCCACGGCCATCCACGGACATCCACGGCGCTCGAACAACTTAATAGAGCCTTATTCGTTCTAATAACCACCTTCACGGCTTTATCTTTATCGATAATGGCGATTGCTCTAACACTATCGCCTTTGATTCGAAGTTTACGGAAGGTTAATGTGGACGTGAATGTTTGTGTAATGTTTTGCTGAACTTATAAGAATTATTGTTCCTGATATAAAATGCATTTTCAAAAATAATGTTTTGTGAATGAGCCGTTGGACTCATCTGTCCACACCAAGGGTTTTAAATATTTGCACTGATTGTAAAGTAAGAGTGCGTGTCAACATATGCCGCGTAATGTTGGCTCCACCATGTAGGATCAATACGAAATACGCGGGCGCTACCTAATAAGTCCGTTTTTTTTTTTATTTTACATTGAAGCCAACATTATGGCATAGGAACTATTTGTTGAAACGCACTCTCCTTGTAGAACTTTGGAATAACTTTTTTGAAAACCAATGATTGAATAATTGTTCGTAGTGCTCTTGGCAAGTGGATCAGCATAAACAATATGCTGTTATACAACAAAATTATGGACGGATACGCTCTGAGAGTCTTCCCGTATGTTTCCTCGCAACATCTCACGACCTAAGTCTTGCAACTGTCTATTTTTACTCCAATCTCAACTTTACCCTTTCTAACTTAGGTCCACTTTCCCTTGATCCTTTAAAAATGGAATGTCCTGAGTCCGATAAGGTTGTATCACGTTAACTATAGTCGCAAATTGGAACTATGCGACACTCAACGTTGTTATTCGCTTTGCATTCAACGAGCGTTACTATCAACTCGGCCATTCGGAATCAGGTATCGAATAGGCTCGCATCGAGATAAAATTGAAATCGTTAGAATCGAATAAAGTATCGATTGTCTGTACATGTCCGTAGAAGGGTTTTTAAATGACTAGTGTTTTTTGCGTTTTTATCGATTAATTGCAGGAATGTTGTGTGTGATTGGATCCGTTAGGGATGTACGTTTTATTGGGCTCAGTGGATTTTTATTGCATTGCATGTACAGAATAGTAAACGAATAGAGTGCCAACACGCATATTTCTCTTTAAGATAAATCTCACCTAATTTGCGGGAAGCGCAACACGAAAATGCTTGTTTTATGAAGAAGTAGCAGTGGCAGTTTGAAAGTCAAGCCCGATAACCATTTAATTTTAATTCTTTGATTATATGTTCTGTATTATATCCGTAACAAGGTGCCTTTCTTTAATTTTGAGTTCATAGTTACAATATTATTTGTCAGCCTTTTACCGTCTCAAAGCAGGGTCAAGGCATCGAGCGCAAGATTGATCACGCTCACTGTGATTTTTACCTTCACCACCAGTAGTGTCACCTTTAAAATTTTCATTCTCATTCATATACTCACGGCTCAGACCTTAACCTTTAATCAAATCTCGTAAGTTAGCAAGCAAGGGTAACCTTTGATTCAGCCACAAATCAAATCAGCAGTGTATCTCCACCCTAACTACTAAAGCGAGAGCACTTTTTGTCGGCTGTCTGCAAACGCCACTACACCAGATCTATGTTCTTCGTCGTCCACATTTTTATCTCACAAAGTGCTTGGATAGACACCGGAGGAACTTTGCGGGATATTCATCACAGTGACTGGGTTTGAACGATGCAAGATACTAAACCAAAACAATCAAAATTGAGCTCTGTAACTTGAAATACTGGGTTGGTTTTTGTATGGAGGTGTTGATGTATTAAAGTAGTATTTCATAAATTTCAGGCTTGTTGAACGGGAGAGCCACGTATAAATGTATGAAGGTACATTAATCCAAACAGACGCGCTTCTTTGTGGGGTATAGTTGAAATGGCGTGAAAATATGACTCGTTATTTATGTCCTGAGTACATGCTCCGTTTTGTAGTGACTGATTCACTTTGCTGTTTGTTCTTGAATTCTGTTTTCTGTGCTGTTGAAGAATAAACTTACTGTGTCAGGTAAGAGATGTATCGTTTTTTTTTAATAAGAATGTGATATGTAATTGTTTTATCTCTTGTTTATGTGGGTTAAGTCCAAATAAGACTTATGCTTTCAGACGAATAAGAACTTGGAAGCCTTAAGTACATACAGGAGGCTTTGTATTGTGAAAATATTCTAATTTCTAAGTTTCAGTATTGCACTGCAAGATGGAGACTTCTTACTTTCACATTTCGATGCCTAACTCTAACAAACTGTGCTTTACAGCAACTTATAACATCACATCATGCCAGTATTCTCCGAAAGGATGAGCAGAGGTGTACCTATAGAACACCCACATTTCGCCAGTTATATTTGAGTCCCATGTAATAGGAGGCGAGCCTGTTGCCATCAATTGGGCACAAATCCAGACTCCGGGATGCTACTGAGAAATTCCAGGTGGAAAAACCCAATAACACTTTGCCCGACCCGGGAATCGAACCCAAAAACTTCAAAAAGTTGTTGTGACGTTAGCACACCTTTCTCATAAAAATAAATATTTTCATTGTAGAGTACTCTGTTTTGACAGGACCCATGTTATGGCTGTTCTGAATGTTCTGATTTAGTAGACAAATCTTTATAGGAATCATTTGCTGGCTGTCTAATAAAATCACCCAAAAGTCTGACAAAATCCTCGAACATTATTGTAACAGACACCCATATCTCACGCATCGCTTAAAGCGTTTCGTTCGAACATCTTCCAAAGCTAATACATAACAAGAATCCCAAAATAAAAAGCCGCTTGAAGCGCTGTCGGATCGCGATCACACAAGTTATGACGTCATTAGCCGCGTTCAACGCTGCAGCTTTTTCCAGCGCGGCTTTACCCCCAAATTTATTTGACAATTATTAAGGTGTCCGCATTAAAGGAGCATTACCGGCTCGCTGCTGGTGGAAATTCATGTTTTTCTTGGGATGTTTTCACCAGTAACTCAGTATAAAGACCGACACGTGCGAACTATTAGCCTCCCGACGTTCGGATTAGAAAATAATTCACCACTCTGAATGTTATTATGGAGGCAAGTCGGATTTATTTTATTGCTCCGCGAGATATATGTTAGTCTTTCGGCTTTATCCGTACGTTTCTCCGGTTTGTTTATTGAGAAAGCTGGAGATAAACGTGTGTAGCAAATTTTATAGTGAGAGGGGAGTTGGGGCTACGTGTTTAGACGTAAATCTTGTTAACGTCCTGTGCTCAGTAATTATTGCTTTATACGCTTGAGTAACTCGAGTTCTACATGTTATTGAATGTTGCTATAAAATATTATTGATAGCGCCAATAAAACGTTATTTATGTGGGTTCTGCGTTTTTTATTATTTTTTTCTGTTTAACTATCCATTTGTTCGTCTATTTCTGTTTCGGTTGCGTATTTTATTTTTACGGTTGTTGGTCGTGGAATGGGCCAAGACTCATCGCTGTAGTAGGTAGTTACTCATTTTTATGAGCAGACACGGAACACAGACTACTGAGAGAAAATTGATGAGTAGATAGCCCCTGTACCAACTTTACAGGAACTGTAATTGTAGATTTAATATCAATAAATAAATATATAAAATCGTTTATTGACCAATTAAAGAATTTTTACATTTCCATAAGTAAAAATTCTAAAGTAATATAACTATCTAAAATTATTGTTATAAAAGAAACATAATTTTAATATTTAAACTTGTGGACTCCATACTAGCTTGAGCCTGTCTCATGGAGTCTTTGAGAGTATTTAACAATTTGCAATTTCAGGGTCGATGCTGTACTGTATTTATTTCTTTGGAATCACATTTCCTAACAGAATCAAAATAAAAATCCACACAAAACGAAATCTAATTAGGTGTCGCGAACAGTTTCTGCTATTTTTCACTACCCTCCACTTTCAGCGTTCCACATTACCCATGTAATTGCCCAGGTGCTCGTAAATAATACCTTACTACCCGTTACCCGGCCCGAAGACCGGGTACCCGGCTACCCGGGAATATATTGCGGATGCACCGACTGCATTACTCTGGCAGTCTCTGTTTTATTTCTGTTAATGGGTAGTGTGTTTTATAGGGTCATTTTGGGGTTCTGCTGGACAGTTTTATGGGTTGGCATTAGAATGGATGAGCTTTAAACAATGTTATGACGATATTCTTAAAAAAATACACTATTCTTGATGTAGACAATGAACAAAACCAAAGATTAACCAAGAGTTCCAAAAGTATTCATATTCGCAGTTTGATTTAGCGTACAGAAGAAAGTAGCTGAATGGGTACAGAAAATAATCTCTTGTATGCTTAGATATTATAACTTATGATTGAGAAAAAGAGTTTTGTCCTTATACAGAACGGGTTTTGTCGACTGAAGAATATGCAAAATTACAGATAAAAAATCACAATCAGTCATTTAACTTCTATTCTTCCGTCGGTGCTGAAGTCTTATGAATAGGCCATTTTTAATCAGACCTCCAACTGCATAATAAGTGAAAGTAATTCACAAACTCATAACTCAAAGGAAGGTTATTCAAAAGATAATTCATTTCATTTGGTTTTTCTAATGCTGAGGAAATTATCGAGACGAAAAATCATCAACATAATGATGATGACATAGGGATGATGACTAAAAAATGTTTTTATGTCCGGAATGTAGATTATGAAAAAATAACGTAGGTACACCTATTTTTTATTTTATCAAAGATTACGGCAATACATTGAGTTAAAATGTGCTATGACGCGTGACGTCATAGCATATTTTAACTCAATGTATTTTAAGTTGAGTATGTAGATTTTATACTTACTTGTGACGTAGCGACCCCCACTCCCCAACTTCAATTGCGTTTTACCCGCGTAATTTTTTATTAATATGGTAAAGCAAAAAATACGAGTCTAATATTTTTTTATTATCTGACTGACAGACTAAATAGAATTACATTTTTTTGACCCAGGCATCATCCCTGTTATGCAGTCGAAGGCCAATATTTTTTTCACCGAGCAACAATCCATAAATTGAGCGCAAGTTCTCGTAAGCCGTAACTACCATAACTTTGGCCTCATAATCCGCTGAGGCCATACTTTAGCTTTATGGCCTAGTGGACGGGCGAGTAGCGAGTAATTGTAGGCGAGTAAGCTAATCCATTTTCGTTTATGACGTCTGGGTGCAGTTATGAATTTGTAGGGAATTTAAACAGGTCCGAAAAGTGGCCTAAATATAGGGTCAGCCACAATATTTTGTGTTATTTCAAGTGGTAAGAAAACTCAGATAAGAAATACTTTTGCTTAGGTTTTATTTCGACTGAAATGATAATAATAATGAATCTCATCGATTGTTCTTGAATCTGAGAGGCAATTTTAAGAACATTCTCATTCGCATCTTATTTGTAGTCTGTCAAAAATACATTGTATTTACCAACATTATTGAGAAGTTTGACAGATTGTCATTTGAATGTGAACGTTTTATAGATACGAGAATTGGCCTTCAGGACAAAGCAGTCTCCTCTATTCTTTTGTTTTCAGTGATAAACAATTAGATACGTCAACTGACTAGCTGCCGGCCGCCGGTTAACTCCATCGACCCTCGGGGGCATTAATTACCTTGAAAACCAAACCAACCCTGACATCTTCCTCAACCACTCAAATTATTCTGCCTAAAACCCCATTTCAGAAACTTTGCAAACATATCTCAATCAACGCTTTAAGCATACGAAATCACAGTGCCCGGGTGTTTCAACAAATAAGTGCTTGAAGCGATTTATTCGAGCGATAAGAGCGCTAAGTGCTGCACGGTGCAAATATTTCGCGTCTAAGTCTTCCTTGCGTTAGTTAGCGCTTACTTACACTCGCTTACGTCGGAGTTTCGCGTGATGTATGCGATGGAGTGGTTCTAAAGATAGGATTAAAGCGAGGAATATTAGTTACTTTCTGTTTTTGTGACGAAGAAATCTACAATATCGTAATTTTGTCTTTATGTTTTTGACCTAGTTTTCGAATTAACGCACGTTTGCCCTCTAAAGGTAATCAAGTAAAACTTGCCTGTCAATTCCAATAACTGGCAAAGAGTCATTTTCAATTGTGCATGTGCAGTCATCAATTTTGTATACAAATTGGGCCAACGTCGTTCACACCTAGCATTATCAGAGGTAAATTGTGCAGATTGCCTAAGCTTCGTTAGGATATCATTCTTGCTAGATACACCTCACTGAATATTAATACAGGCGCTTTTGCAAATACATACATACTTAAAGAATAGCTATCCGCTTTTACTTCATCTCTTGGACCACCGTAGCGCACCTCTGTCAGTCTTAACTGGGTTGCTTACGATTTACGTACAACGTTACCCGACTATCGTAGGCACTTATTAACATCTATTTTAGTTAAACGCGATCCTCACTTACCTAGCTTAGAGTTAATAGCCAAGTAATGATCGAGGTAAATTTGAACTGATAGCAAGTTGATGTTGATGTGGGAACTAAATTGTTGCTCGTTACCCTTTAAGTATGTAAGATATTTAATGATTTACAACTTCACGTTTATTTCGGAATCATAGTTTCATATTAGTTCTCCAAGGGATCTTAATATCATCACAATATAACTGACACCGCAGATTAGAACTATTGTGACAGGTTATGATGTTATTTAGTCTTATTTTGGTTTATTTATGTCATATGAATGTGACTATTTTAGTGTGGAGGAAGTCAAAAATTCAAAATTCAAATTCAAAATTCAAAAGTCATTTATTCAAATTAGGCTGAGAATCAGCACTTTTCGAACGTCAAAATTACATAAGACAGTCCCCCAAAAACGCCCGCCCTTCACCACTTCCTAGTGCCTTTGCTGGAGAGAAGAAGTGGCGCAACAAACTCCCCAGCAGCACAGCTGTCTGTTCAGTTAGAAAAAAATAACTTGATTCTATACAATAGTATGCAAATAATTTACATTACTCAACACAAAACATTCAATAAAATATATGCCATAATGACAGCTAGCACGCGCCAATGTACCAACAAAAAAAAAAAATATCGAAATCTAAACTCAAGCAAAAATAAAAACTAAAAACGTAAACAGAACTTAATACCCGAATTATAAAGCCTCCAGGCATAAAGGGCGTGCCCGCTTACATATAGCTAATAAAGCTGTAACTCGAAGTCACATAATTAGATATGATAAACTAGGACCATTGAAGTAAAAATAAATCAACAAAAATAGATCAACAGTTAGGCAAGAATAATATATAATCTACTGTCGAGGTCGCTAGCTAATCACATATTGCAATACAACTCATACGAAAACATTGTAATGAGTAGATCATGTCAACAATAAATAAAAATAAAAAAAATTGTATAATAAAGTCAAATAAATTAAACATTCTATAAACATATAACCTGTCAGTAGGTAAGCTAAAACTGGAGAAAGAACATAAACATTGTCTTGAGTTAATCACAGCGACCAACTATTTTTATCGCTTAAGTAGTCATTGATAGAATAGTATGCCTTTGAACAAAGGTTGGATTTTACTTTAGCTTTAAACGCATTAAAAGGCAAATCTAGCAGAGAAGTGGGTAGCTTGTTATAAAAGGTTATACCAAGCCCAACAAATGAGTTATGAACCTTATGAAGCCGGTGAAAAGGAGCTCGTAATTTGTCTTTATTTCTGGTGTTGATATTGTGGATATCACTGTTTTTAGTGTATACGTGTATATTTTGCCTAATATATAAGATATTGGCGAAGATGAATTGTGATGCCACTGTAAGAATACCAATATCTTTAAAAAAATCTCTCAGAGAGACTCTGGTACCTAGTTGGTAAATTGCTCGGACAGCTCGTTTTTGAAGAACAAATATATTTTGAATGTCAGCGGCTTTGCCCCACAGCAGAATACCATAGGACATAACGCTATGGAAATAACTAAAATAGACTAATCGAGCTGTATCAACGTCAGTGTATTGTCTTACTTTCCTGACAGCGTAGGCGGCCGAGCTGAGCCTTCCCGCTAGACTTGAAATATGTGGGCCCCACTGAAGTTTGGCATCTACTGTTATGCCCAGAAAAACTGCCGAGCCCACAGTTTCAAGCACTTCTTTATCTAAGACGATGTTGGGTCCTAGATTTCTAACATTCGGTAAAGCGAACTTTATACATTTCGTTTTCTTGGAGTTGAGAACTAAGTTATTTGTTGTAAACCAATCCGTAACCATTGAGAGTGCACTGTTTACATCGTCAAAATCTTGTCTGTTCCTGTCTACTTTAAAAATAAGAGAGGTATCATCTGCAAACAGTACAACTTCACAGATACCCTTTAAAAAGAATGGTAAGTCATTGATATACACTAAGAACAAGAATGGACCCAGTATTGAGCCTTGAGGTACACCTAACTGAACTGGTAACCCGGAAGATTTCACACCATTAATATCTACACATTGGGACCTATTACTTAAATAAGAATTTATAACATCGAGAGCTTCGTTTTGTACACCGTAATGACGCAGTTTACGCAATAGCGTGTCATGGTGCACGCAATCAAAGGCTTTGGAGAGATCACAGAAAACCCCAATAGCATTTTGCGAGTTCTCCCATGCGCTAAATATGTGTTTCAGCAGAGCAACACCCGCATCTGTAGTCGAACGACCTTTTGTAAAGCCATATTGTTCATTATGAAGGAGGCTATTTAAATTAAAATGTCTTAGTAACTGCTTGAGTATTAACTTTTCAAATATTTTACTAAATGCAGGTAAGATAGAAATAGGCCTGAAATTGCCAACGTCAGTTTTATTACCTGATTTAAATAATGGAATGACTTTACTACTCTTCATGAGGTCAGGAAAAGTTCCTGAGTCAACACATTTATTAAAAGTAACAGCTAGATAGGGGGCTACGATGTCTATTATATTACTTAAAAGTTTAATGGAGATGCCCCAGTAATCACCAGTGTTTTTGGATTTGAGTGTGTTAAAAACATTAACTACATCACGAGGTGTTACATGTTCGAAGCTAAATAAACGACTACTTTTAGACACACTACTAAGCAAAAGGTTTTCAGCTTTAGACGGGGACGAAGTTAAGGAGCGAGTCGTAGTTAAAGGTATGTTGGCAAAAAACTCATTAAACGCCTCAGCTACGTCAGCTGCTTTAGTAACTAATTTACTGTCGACTATAATCTCAAGTTCTTTATCTTGTTTAACCGACTTACCTGTTTCATTGTTAATAATTTTCCAAGTGGTTTTTACTTTATTATTGGAATTTTTAATTGTATCGCTCAAAAATTTCGATTTAGCATAAACACTAACCTTTTTAAATAATTTTGAATAATTTTTAACATACTCTAGGAAAGGAGTATCAAACCTGTATTTTTTCAAACCATATAACTCGTATAGTCTCGCTCTACTTTTATAAATACCTGGAGTGGCCCATTGGTTAAAGCCAGCGCTGGTGCCATTAATTTTAATAGTTTTGGTCTTGAATGTAGATTGGTACTCTTTTTGCACGACATCAAAAAGGGCTCCATAGATTTCATTAGGGCTCTCGAGTTCTACTATAGATGGTGTAATTCTATGAGCTATATTATTTTTAAACTTATTGCAACGACTAGCTGTATAGGGCCTGCATTCTATTTTACGCGGCTTTTTATGTAATGGCATGGGGAAGCTAGCTAATAAACCACAGTGGTCAGAAGTTAAGTCACTTAACACACATTTATTTTTGGCATCACAATCACTAAATATATTATCAAGACAAGTTGACGAAGATGCCGTGATCCTAGTAGGTTCAAAAAACAAGTTAATTAAATTATAAGACCTAAACAGATTAAGAAGTCTAATACTTAATGGAGTAACATCTAAAATATTAATATTAAAATCTCCACATAAAATTATACTTTTATTACTTGATTTTAACCTATTGAGTGAATCCTCCATTACCGATTCAAAACTAATAAAATCACCAGAAGGGGGTCGATAAACGCAAATTATAACGTACCGCTCGAGTTCAACACAAGACAACTCAATAGTGCGCTCGATAGAAAGATTAACTAAATCTAAACGTTGTTTACATTTCAACTTGTTTGAAACAAGAACTAAAGATCCACCGCGAATGGCGTTTTTTCTTACAAATGCACTTTGTACAGTAAAATTATCATCATTGATAAACACTACTTCATGTTCTTTCAACCAGTGTTCAGTCAAACATAACACCTGAACATCATAGTTCTCCATAAATAAACTTAACTCTAGCTCTTTGCCGGACAGACCCTGCATATTTTGATGAACAACATTCAATATATGGGGCTCACCCGTTGTCGCACCTAATAGTTTAAACTACTAGGCGTATCAAAAGTAGTGTTAGTATCACTACTAACAGTAATCGATGGTACACTACAAGTACCAGTGTCACTGTGTATACTGTATGCTAAAAGATTAGCAATTTGTCTCCTACAACTAGGTGGCAAATACATTGTATATTCTGTCAGTTTGTAATCAGTGATAAATTGATTACAATCAAAATATAAAATAGCATCGCTGTGACGACATGTCCTATTATAAATTAACATATTTAGATTATAAATATGCCTATTTTGCTCATCAGACAAATAATGAGAATAAGGCAAGGCACAGAAAATAAATTTACAACTATTGGTCGCATTGAGATGTAACATCAAATGGACACATTCAATTATTTCTTTTTTTCTTACAGATAAACTATCCCCATATAATAATATAACAGTTGAACCGGGGTTTATTTTTGTCAATTTAATATTACAAATTAATTGGCTAACACTGGCACCGGGTAAACAATTATTTATAACATACTGTTGTGAACACTGATTAAATATTCTACCAAAACCTTGACCAAATTTGTCAGAAAATACATATGTTGGGTTAACCAAATTATTCATACTATTATTAACTTCATTAATACAGCTACCTACTGGCTGAGCCACTGAGGGTGTGGGTGTAACAAGTTGAGGCTGAGTTGCCAGGGAACAGGCACAGCTAAAAGAGAGGTTATTTGTCAGAGACTCATACCTCTCCGCATTGTGCTTGACCAAGTCTGCCAACTCATTGGCCTCCTGCATGCGCTTACTTAGATCTTGTTGACAAGCCTCATATTTACTAAATATGTCCTTTAGAGCATATTCCCTAACAAACAATTCATCCTGTAGATGCTGAGTGTCAGTGTCATACATAGTATTACATAGTTGTAATTCATTAGTACACTGCTTTAAGTCTTGTTTTAAATTTATATTTTTTTGCCTTAGTTTTGTATTTAATTTATTAACTTTTAGGCGTTTTAATGATTTCTGAGTTTTCCTAATGAATTTATTAATTTTAATATATTTTTTAATCTTATTGTGACTAGTAAACAATTTGGTTTTATTGATAGTATCATCAGTTAAATCTATTGTTACAATTGGCTCAATACATGTGGGTCCGGACCTGCTACCAACCAACTCATCATAAAGACTGCAGGTGATCGCAGACTCTTCACCGGCTTTGAGAGATTCCAAATGGGTTATTGTGTTGTGGGCCCTGCTTAATTCCCGTTCTAGTTCAGATATGCGTCTCAAAGCCAGTTCGTGGGTGTCACTACATTGCTGGAAATTTGACACCAGTTGACGGAGATGTTGATGCTGGTCAAGTATGTCCATATGCTGTGTATGTAGTTCAGCCAACTGGTTCTTAAGCTCAGTGTTCTTGTTATTAATAAACTGAATTTCCACCTCACTGTCTTCCCTTTCATGTAGCAGCTGATCGCACTGGTTTTTACTACATTCCAACTCTTTCAATGTAGCCTTCAATTTTTCCTCCAAGGATGCAGCTCTACGGGTCAACATATTGACAAACCAACCCTAGTGCAACCCTGGAATGAGAGATGAGAAAGCTAAGTGAGTAAAAGGAATAAGAGAGAGGGATAAGATGTAGAGGGATGATAGAAGTATACTAAGATGAAGGGAAATTGAATTGAAAGAAAACAAAGGAATAAAAGTTATGAAGAGTGTGTCATCTAAATTATGGGATGATAATTTAATTATTCACAGGTATATCTTATTTGAGATATTAATATTCCAAATATAAAAGA
This sequence comes from Conistra vaccinii, assembly GCA_948150665.1. Lineage (NCBI taxonomy): Eukaryota > Metazoa > Arthropoda > Insecta > Lepidoptera > Noctuidae > Conistra > Conistra vaccinii. The sequence continues at coordinate 2,140,931 of OX411318.1, read as the reverse complement.
GAAAATTACAAAATTAAGTTTGCAAAATGGTTGGGGGTAGGTACTACAAACTATTTTAAAGAAATTGTTAATCTAGTTTTTAACAATAATTTCATAAATTGACACTAATACAGTAATTTAACAACATATCAGTGGTATTGTATGTGTAGTAATAATCTGCAGTGATGTCTAATGGTAAACAAAAGTGAAGTTACAAGGAATAACACTGCTTTTATTAAAGAAACTTGATTGACAATACAAGTTTATGACACATTACAGGTTTAAATAGGTAGTATGAATAAATAAAATACTATAAGGCCGTATGAGCCTATTTTTTGTGTAGTAAATTATGTAGTGTTTACTGTCTGGGCGAATGTTTTCGTCTTCGATTTTGCTTCCACTAGTTGTCAAGCAAAAGGAGTCATAAACGGTGCCAGCGTGTGATGGACGTAGCTCAGAGACCTGAGCAGTATTTTGTGATGTTCTGCATTATGTAAATATTAAGTAGAATAAGAGAAATAAAACAAAATACTCCCCGGGATTGATGAATTTTTGAAATCCGTCACCGTTGGGATGGTTAAGTTGACAGCCGGTTTAAAATATCCTTTTTGTGCGAAGTTCCCGCAACAAAAAACACTGTATAATCACTGAATATGCTAATTAATAACTAGGTACGACTATAATACACTAATTGAACATAATCTAACACTTTTTACTAATTTTCTAAATTAAAACCTAAGAGGTCGTTTTTATGACGACCGGCTACCAGTGTTGCCAGAGCAAAAAAAAAAAAAAGAAAAAAAGTGTGAATCATAGCATGATAGTTGACAGGGGAGAATTGAAGAAGAAAACGTGTTGCACCGACCCCAAATAACATGGGACAAAAGCAGGTAATGGTGATGGCGATGATGATAAATGTGACTATTTTAATAAATTTTCTCTTACCTCTGAACACATTAATAATTCCAGATAATCTTTTAAAACTTGAACTGCACATGAACAACATGGATGAATGAATGAAATGCACCGATCCCAGCGTGGTTTAACCAGACTCGACAAATCGAATGAACCCCAAGATTTGCACTAGCCCCTGGAGCCTCATGTTGCACGGTGCTACAGAGGCCATTGCATATCAGGGATAGACCTGGTGGCACGGTAATGGTAAGGAAGAACGTGCGAACGTAGGATATGGAAGGATTTGCGAGCCAGATATGCATCCCTGAGTAGGCAATGGAGTAGTGGAGAGACGGGTGATTTTTATCTATGGATGGCATCTTTTAACGACGTCGCAGCCAGATTGCTTTATGTCCAGCTTCACCAGTGCATCTTTTGGCTGGGTTAACTGCTTCCTCGACTCTTTTTTATGTCACTGCAATGCTGTATTACACGTTGCTGTTTCCATTGTCTTCATCTGGCTACTATCTGTTTCAGGTTTCTTATATATCTCGCTAGCTTCTCATTTTTCAGCCGTCTTCAACTTCACAAATGTTTAAATATGTAAACTTAAACACTTCTTCACAAAATTAACTTTACCACCCAACTAAACACGAAACTACATGACCTGTAATGACAACATAAAATCAATTGACTCATATAAACCGCTTACCTGATTGGCAAAACTGGCAACAAAATGAGACTGAACAAGAACAATGCCACTAAAGCTTATTACCTTTTATTACAATAAAAAAATACAACAGTTAAGTAGGTACTAATAAAAAAGGACGGACGGATGGACAGACGTACCCTGCGGTATCAGAAACATATAATTTAATATGAAAACCACGGAGGGTATTACGAAGGGAACTGTGATTATAATAAGGTTATTATTACGGAGAATTGGTCTGTCGGTGTGTGTGTTCAAGATAATCGAGGATATGAATCAATTTTTGCCGACTGTGATGGTGTAAAAGAGGTATAAGCAGAAAGCAATCACAGAGACTAATGACTTTTATTTGAAAAGGCACGTAACGAGTTTGGGATTTGTGAAATTAGTGCAGTAATTGTTTTTGACACGGATGGCAAAGGAGAAGTGAAATAGGAGAAAACTCATAGAATTAATACTAAAGTTTTACTATAACAAGCAATTCTGTTAGAACAAGATGGTTGGTAAAAGCAAGAAGGAATATGAACTTAAGTAAAACTACTGCCAAAAGGGTAGCAGAGATCCTACCTGAATAACCAAGTAATTCGTTTTTTTCCGCATTGTTATTTGGCTTGAGTAATTTATTTTTTATCCAAAATCACATTAGAATTTAAAAGCATCTCCAAATAACCATGCACTGTCACCATCACATACCGTTATCCAATTACGTAGACACAATAATCGATCCACGAACAAAGCGATGCATCGATTTATTTTATCTGTCAATCAAAATCGATTGTTACGACCGATCGAAGCGGACACAACTTTGCATTTACCGCCAAGCTTACGTTCTTCAACCTTATAGTCTTCAACTCAAGGATGGTAATTGAGTTGAGTGAGTGCAAATATAAGTTAGTTTTTAAAGTAGTGACGTGATGTAGATTGATTGGCGGCAGATCGAGATAACTCAAGCTCTGGATATGCGGCTACCGGTCAGATAGCGAGGCAAATAAAAGAGAAACATTTGTAGACAATGGTGATATTAATTCTGGATACGACAATCATACGGAGTAATAAATGTTCTAGAGTTATGGTTGTTGGGAGCCTGCGTGAAATGTGAAATGGCATGTGAGACAACAATGCTTACGTTCGTCACGTATATATACATTTTTCAGCAGGTTTTTATACGTTATTTCGTGAATTTAATTTTACGATTGGTCTCTCTTTCAGAATGGCGGTGACTACAATGTCAATCCTTAAATTGACGGGTGATATTTTCACAACGGAGTTGCTAACGAAATGTTAAAACATTTAAGGACACGTTGCAAATGTTACCTGAGTTTCAGCCATAATTATTATTTGTTGACTCAAAGCGAAACTTTGGGAGAACCTAACATAAAAATTGTAACGTTACTGCTTTGCATTCAGAGAAAAATCATTACGAGTGTTTATCCTAAAAGTTGTCGTAAATTACTGTCAAATATTTACCTATTTTGATTAATTTAGCAATATTACTGTATGGAAATATGAAATGTGGGTAACTAGCGAATTAAAATATTGATAATGAAATGCAATGATTAATATCGTAATACTGAATATTCAGTTTTAGATGTAAAAAAGTATTTGGAAACTTTCTAAATGCCTTTTTTACACCTAAAACGGCTATAACATCAAATTCAGTGTTTTAAATGCAAATCATTATTTCGCTAGTTAGCCACATTTCATTTTTCCATACTGTAATATTGCCAAATTAATGAAAACAGCAAAATATTTGACATCTATTTGCGACACTGCCAACTTTCGGAATAAACATATTTTAACGCTGCTTCACAAAGTTATCGCCTGAAGAATAACACAATGTTATAACCATCATTACTCTTCCAGATCAAATTACAGTAATATCGTTCCTAAATCAATTACACCAATACGCAAGAGTAAAAAGAGGTAAGACAGAAGCTGTAAGGTCGATAAAACGCGCTCGTATATAACATTCATTACGATAGCATTAAAATGATGGCGGGTGATTCGTTAAATTTTATCCGGTAGCAGATTGGGATGGGTAGCGACAGAAGAAAAGTTTTAATGAAATGGTGATATTTTTAAAGAATTCATTATAACGTGCTTTTTTATGTGCGTTTAGTTCGTGCAGTATAAAAAAAAATCTTTCTTTCTTTTTTTAAGAAAACAAAGAAAGATAGTGAAAAAACACTAAAACGAAGAAAAAATATGAAATAAAAAATATGTTTGCTGTCGTCGTCTTAAATGATATGGGATTGCTGATGAAATGATTATTGGAAGTGTAACAATTTTGATGCAGAAAATTAACTATTGGAAAATCACTGCATCAGCTACAGTAGGTATAAAGAAAAAATATTTTTTGTAATACTGTCTGACTGATATAATATGGACGTAAGGTTTACATGCTTAATCACTACCTTGTTAAAATTTACTGTTTTTAGGCCATCACGAGTATTCTCACGACATTTTCCATCATTCCCTGGCATAAGAACCCACTTTTATAGACCATAAACTATACAACGACAATCCAATTGCTGTTGCAATTTTCTCGCTCATATTTCACCTTACAAGTCAACAGTTTATTACTTGGTAATAAAACTACAGGTTAATTACACAATAATTACTTTAATACATTATGTGCAAAGGGATTACAACATGCCATGTTTGGCTCAGAACTCATAACTCTTCGTCAAAGGTGTCATTAGAAAAACTGGCCAAGCGCGTGTCGGAATACGCACAGTGAAAGGTTCCGTAGTTAGGACGAATATTTACGCATACACGGTGGCGTTGATTTTACCGACCGCAAAAATAATCTCCAAATCACCATGCACTGTCACCATTGTGTAATTCATAGTAGGGATTTCTTGAAAAACTATGAAAAAAAAAAGTTATGATTAAGGTTGTAACCGAAAATAGTTATCCCATAACTAACAACTATTAAAAAAAAGTAAATAAATAAATAAACATTTATTTTTATTCTACAACGGTGCCTTAAAAATAATTATGAAGATTACAATATCCAATAAATCTTTTGTGTGGTGTGAAAACCTGTCACACATACCCCCTTTCCCAAAAACAGTGTCTGTGTATTAAATCTTAAAGATATTAAATATTCTTCTTCTTTTCGTATGGTTAGTGACTTAGTGACTAACCTAGTGTCAGAATTTTAAAACCGCTCATAGGCCTCTGACTAATTAAATATTAACAAATTCAAAGGTTTCCTCTCAGGCCGCGCGGCTCGATTTCGCGACACCCCTCAAGCCGCGCGGCACGCCCGCGGCGCGTCAGAGATAAGAGCTCGCTAATATAAACAAAAACTTAGAGCTTTTTGTTACGTAAATAGTCTTATCGTTAATGGTTTTGGGTTCCTGATTAGACAAAGGATTTTTTATAATACTTAGAATCTTTGTAAGCGAACGCTAGTATTTATAAATAAACATTCTTATCAGATTCTTATAAGAAATTCCTTTGTTCATTGTTTTGATTATTTATAATAAAACTACTGGTTCGATTCACATGAAATTTCGCAGGATACATTATGAATACATATACTATCGGTCAAAACCATTATTTACGAACAAACACAATAAATAAAAACACCAATAATTAAAAAAGTTCAATAATAGGTATCCGTATCATTACGTAACATTACTTAGTTGATAAAAAATATTGAACTCTTATTTTTTTCTGAAAAATTGCATTTTTATTATGCAATAACTATTAAATAATATAATTAAATAATATAAAATAAATGACTTACCAGCGATTACATGCACAAAACACACAAAACTCAAAATTTCACATCAACACGTTTTTTCACTACCGAGTTTGTTTACATTTTTTGATGGGTCCGTAATAGGTAATTACGATGTTATTTTGTGCAAATTTTATCTATATACGATGACGACACTACTTAATTATTGAAATAACACCATTTCCCGTCGATTTACACTTAAAAAACAATAGAAAACAAATAAATAGAACTCGGAGTGCAGCGCGCTGAACGCATGCGCAAACGCCATTTTGCCGTGCCAGAATGTTCAATTTTTACTTTTTTCTAGAATTGTTTCTGCATATTTTGACGTTTTGGTCGATTTATTTGACAAGTATATTACCAAATCCATAGAATAAAATTAACTATAGACCATATAAGCCCATAAGCATAGTACAAATACAGTTTGAATCAGCTTGAACGTACTGCGGCCTTGCGGCCGCGATCTGAATTGACGGTATTGGCAAAGAGCGTCGCCGTGAAGCAACGTTCTAGACAGACCGGTAGGACCTTAGGTACCTTTGGTAGGATAAATGAAGAAAAAAAAAATAGTCAATAGTCATTAATGAAGATTATTGACAGTCAAGTGTGAAAGTCACTTAGAAACATCATAATCATTTTAATTATGGGATCCAACAATATCACATGCTATGTACAATGAATATTTTTTTTCATTGCTCGGTAACATGCAGCACCCCTAACGTTTTACTACCATGCATTGATTACCTGCATATAATACAACTTCCTTACAATTTTCATCGATATAATGGACATCACCAAATTATTTAATAAGGGTTCCGTTTTTGCCACTTGGCTAAGGAACCCCAAAAACTTAATAAGTGTGCTTAAGTTCAGTCTTACATTAGACAAAATTAGTTGATTGAATGTTAGAAGTCAGGAGTAATCGTTATATGATTACATGTTCCATAAAAATTATAATCGTTTTCCTATTTATGGTCACCATAGCTCTGCCATTTTCCAGGTGACTGACAGCGTCCGTTACGCTTGAGGGCACTGGTAGGCTTGGTTCTGAGGGCAATTAAATAAATGACATCGGTCTATCTTCAATTTTTTCTATTTGAAATCTGGAAAAGAAAGAAACTACAGGTCCAAAAAAAAACAAAACAAGAAGTAAGCAACTTTTTAAAACGTAGTCGCTGTACTGTTATTTACCCGGTTAGTTTGATAATTTAATTCTAGTAGGTCCTACCATCTGTGATATTTTGTGTCAACTACCGAAAATACGTATAGACGCCAGTACGTCAACCTACTCCAATCTGTCTTTTTCCAATCTACATTGAACCTTATTCTTTAGTGATAAAGTTAAAAATCTATTAAAGAAATTTGAAAAATTGTAGTAACTTGATGTGCTGACGTCTGTACATTATAATCCCTCTGTAATTTGTAATTATTCCAAAAATCAATGTTAGCCTCACAATCTTTCCGTAATTATCACAGTAGACAGTCATGACGTAGAAAATATAATTCTATAACATGACGTACTTATAATATTTTATAATATCTATTAACCCCTCTATCGGTACCCCGATCTGCGCCGACTCGGCGCAACTGTTACCCCTCGCACCCCTCGTCCCGTATACCCCCAATCTTGTGAGCATTTATTCTGAAAGTTGGCAATGTCGAAAATAGAGATAAAAATTTACCTGTTTTGATTAATTTGGCAATATTACTGTATGGAAATAAGAAATAGGCAAAACAGGTAAATTTTTTATCGCTAGTTGCGACGTTGCCTACTTTTAGGATAAATGCTTTTAAAGACACCTTTTCTGCTAACCCTCCATCCAAGTATATCAGCCGATCGACGCCGACCGCAACCGGTCGCCGACTGTCTAAATGATATACTTTTGACAGCACAGATACAGTCGTGATAACAGTGACAGCGGCAATCCGCTCACAATGCGCGCTGATAAAAACTAATGTATTGTCACTAATGAAACGAGCTAGATGAAGTTAGATTTAGATAGTTTATGTTTGTATGGAGAAGGCTTGGTGGACAGAGAAAGGATTTTAAATTGGGTGAAGAATTGGAAGGAAGGAATGATGCAGAAAATGAAGAATTTGGTATTGTGCGGCAATCCAATATAAAGTAAGAAAAAAAGAAAGAAAGAAAGAATGAAAAACATTTATTTGACAACAAAATAGAGGGGTTGTAGAAAACGGTGCTTTTGTCATAAGCTTACTGGAGATAAAAATAGTTTGGAAATTCCAAAAGTGCACGCCTCATAACACACATTCATAAACGAAAAAGAAATTCAAAATATAGATTCTAACAAAAATTAACAATTTATCACTTTTCATGAAGTATGTTTTGACTGCTGTTTTACCCATCAATATGGGTAAATTTCTAACCTCGCTATCCTTACCTAATGTCAAAGACTATTTATTTAGTATTTACGTTGTGGGTTGCTAGGCAACACGTTAAGTCAAGGTTGGAAATATTTAGATAAAGATATTATATTTTAATTAGTATTTTATTAATTATAATTAAACTACTTTGAATAAAAGAGCCATTTTCAATAGGGTTCCTTCGATGGCCGAAACCAATGTATTAAAAAAAAATTGACTCAATTGACGCAATCAATTGATTTTATCGCAAGCTACAATGTTTTCAAGGTTCATAAATTGACGGACAGGATTTTTTTTTCAACTACATATTTAGATGTGTTTTTCATTTCTGCTGCATTAAATCAATTGGTAAAAAGTACAGTATTAATCTCCATTTAATCATCTATACAATGGTATATAAATTAAGTGGGTTATGTATACTAGAAGGAGTGTAACAATAAAAACAGTTGCAGAAATGGGGCAAAAAATATTTTTCGATCGTAGAGCACACTCTAATGCTTCGCATTACGAGTCGTGCCATAGTATGATAAAACTAAGTGTGGATTTTTTAGACAATAGTTGTCATGGATGTCATACAGGATTGAACTTCTAAGTCTTAAGGTGACGATAACCGACTTTTAATGTATTTAAACTGGGCAATTTCGACTATGGGGTAATTTCAACTAATGCCAATAACTCTTATTCTACTGTATTTTTAGCAGCACCATCTGTGAAATTTTGTGGAAATTATCTGTTTAGCTACCTGGATATATATGGCGTTTTGGTACAAATACAGTAGAATAAGAGTTATTGGCATTAGTTGAAATTACCCCATAGTCGAAATTGCCCCGCCCGACTTTACTGTTAATTTGAAAAAAATTATATGTTAATTTAGAGCATTTTCTTAACTTATTATAGGAATATTTTAGGTTCTGTTTATATGACAAAGTGAATTAACTTGTAAAGTTATGTCTAACGCGAATAAAAAAACTAGAAATCACGCAAAATCTATAAAGCGGACTAATCAGAAACATTCACCATTTTAAAGATTCTAATTTTCGCTCCTTGATGGGTGAGTCCTTTACTGGCTAGACGTACGAAGCTTAGTATGTACAGAACACGCAAGCTAACGACTCAAGCTCACTGGCATATATCTGCGTCTTAAGTGAACATAGTTGACTTTTCTGCTTAACAATACTCTGCTTTCATCATTCCATCTCCTAAACGTGGTAATTATGACACTGTTGAAGGTCAGGTCATAAAACACGAGAATAAGTTTAGTTTATTTTTTTCACTAGTTATACAAGGTGGAGACGACAATACAGCAAAAAATTAAACGGCGAGTCCATAATGATGTTCCCATTCTGCATACAAAATTTTTATTGAATATATTCAATAGTTTAGTCAATATAGCTCGGCAAAATCCATAGTCGGATCGGGTTATTCCGTTTATCCACCCCAAAAATCCACCCTAAGGTGGATATTCGGAAACGTATGCCCGAGAATCCACCCTACGCCTAGTCGGATAAACGGAATTTATAGGCTTAGGGTTTTTTTTTTTTTTTTTTTTTTTTTGGGTGGGAAATCATCAAATGACTTCTCCCGCTCTGGGCGGAGCGGAAGGGCGTGTCAGACTTTTACTGACTAAAACCCACCCGTGTTCCTTCCCTTGCCTAGACCAGGGCCACGGTTTCCCCTAAGGACTTATCCGCAACCCCAGTGGTAGGCATCGGCCCAAACGGACCCCTTCAGCTTCGCTGACGACTCTTTGAGGCGCGCGTGGAACACTACGCGCCGTCGACCCGGGCTTGGTCCTGATTGGACGGAGAGCTACCCATCACTCTCCGTCCGCAAGCCCGCGCCTACGGTGGCCGGAAATCCGCGATGGATTCCCGACGCCCGGGGCACGGTAGACGGTAGGCCAACTTCATAGAAACGGACGAAGCGCGAGCTATACCTACGCGCCTCGATCGAGGTATGCGCGAGGTACGCAGACAGTCGCGTCTGTGCCGCAGTGACGAACGAACGGTGTGTTGTTTTTTAAACAATAACCGCGCGATTTTTACACTAAAAATAAATTCAAGTACATATTTAATATGACGAGTAGGATATATTGTTGCTGTTTTTGGTTGCATGAATTTGGCAATAACGCATCCAGAGATAACTTTTTTTAGATTACCTGGAAACTTTGAAAGGTATTATTATTAACAAACAACAACAACAAAATTATTTTATAGTCTTACTATAAAATAATTTTACTTACTGGTAGGTAGGTACATATTGTGTGTATTTTTAATGGATAAGTATTTCCTTTTATCTCCCGAAAAAAAGATGTCTGGATTAATAAATAAAGTGAATAGAGTAAAGGAAAGTGATAACACGAGTGAAATAGGTAGTTATAGGAGGTTCATGAATTAATACGGTAGGTACGCTTGTTTTAAAACCTCGGGCTTTTGTTTTGTTATTCAATTCACAAAGTATTTTATTTATTTGTGTAGATAAAAAAAGTATATTTACAATCACAAAACTAAATGGAAACACAAAGTAGGCAAATGTAATTAAAATACTGGAGGCGGGCAGCCCTATCGCATGTTTACGTACCGCGCGGCTGTAGGCACTTATTTCTAAGATATGGCTTAGTTATTCTACCGTCTACCGTGCCCGGGGCGTCTACTACCGCGGCGGCTATAGGCTTAGGGTGGATCCGGCATAGATTACATTTAATTTTTTTGAAAAACTATTTTTTTATTTTGAAGCTAGGATTTATTTGACAGTTACAAAATACTCTTATGCATTAGTAGTGCCAGTAATTTCATTTATTGTTGTATGGTAGTCTCCACATTGTATAGGAAATAACCAAGATAAAACGTTATGATTATTTTATCACATTAGGTACAAGCTTCATAGTAATTCAACCTTACAATCATGTTCCGAACAATCATTTACAACTTAACATCATAAGCTGTCAAATTAAAACACAGCTGTGTCCTACATATAAATATAATACCAACAAACTTTTATCTCAAGAATTTTAGCTCTTCAACCTTGTCTCTGGGTAATAAGACTTATTTTGCAGATGTAACTAGTTCCCCAGCAGTAGTATAAAGTATATGGAACTAATATTATGAATTAATCAGTCGTGTAATAGATCAAAGTAGTGCAGGAAGTACTCAATAACGTTGACAACTTCAAGTAAACTGCGTAATAATGCCGTTTTCCATACTGATCTAGTTACATAAAGTGAGGGAAATCGATTAATGATAAAGATACAATACATTACTATATTACTTAACGTAATTGATTATAATAATATACCATTTACATTATATCCTAATTAATGCTGGGGCCGCATCTGCGTCTATCGTGACAAATCAATGCGTGCCGAAGCTTCGTATGTTTTGCGAGCTAATGCGGTGGTCACATTAGCGGCTTCATAATTTTAACGAATTATCGTTCTATAATCTAAGATAGCACATGATTATTTCATCAGAACGTCTACGCAGTTCCGAAACAACAGTCGAAATGACCAACGTTAGTCCGACCACGCTTATCTAATGAATCAAATTAGTGAGAACAAACGATAATTTATAACAATTATTTATTTTATTTTATTTCCACATTAACACTTTTGCTACTGATTGTACCTTTTCATAAGTAACGTGGGACGAGTTGCAGAATGAAAATAATATTTATTTAGATTTTCTGCAAGTCGTCCTAAATGGGCTGTAGGCATGTAATACGAGTTAATGAATTACTCTTATTATGTACCGCCACTCGGGTGATAAGTGCTACGCAGCCCGAACTATCGCGACTACACGCGATAATGGTTAGTCACTTCTGCGTGTATCGAATCACGGTGAGAATTTTCGCCTCGCCCTCGATAGACGCAGATGCGGCCCCAGCATTTTGTGGGCAGTAAACAGATTGTAAGGCATTTTGCAGTATTATCTTCTGCGATCGAGGAACTGAACTAAATACAGCTCAAACCAAAGTTAACGAAAAAAAAACTCGCTTGGTTTTTATCTATATAAACGACGAAGATAAAAGCAAAGAGCACTAAGAAAAAAAAATGACCCTAACAGTAGTCGTCGCATATGATGTGTGCATCTGACATCTTAACTGACTGTACAAACCTCTCGGAAAATAGATGGTACCATCTGACAGCAAACACTATCCCTGCGCGCGCTCATTGGTCAAATCGAATAGCACGCGCTTCCCCGGCTTCCTGTTACACACTTCCGACCCTTTTCACGAAAATACCCATATTGCAGGAAAGCGAGAGGAAAGATTACCCGCGATAACTCTCGGGTAATCTTTCCTCTCGCTTTCCTGCAATATGGGTATTTGTAGTAAGAGAGAAGTAATTTTTTGGTGGGTAACCCCACCAAAAAATTTGTTAGCTCTTATCAATAATCACTACACTAAACCAACAAGGAACTCCAAGTGACCGAATAATTAACCATCAGTTCTTGCTTCTGCAGCGAAGCAAAAACGCATGAAAGTGACTCTTCCACGTGAGCACAGTTCAAAACTTTCCTCTACAAATAACATTTTATATCCCGCTTTGTTCGAAAGATTTTAAATTGAATAAGAAATAAATCTTGTCAATGTTTTTTATGGGATACAGTGACGGCGTCTCCATGTCGGCCGTCAGTCTTTCCATGGTTTATCTTAGTTTATTCGTCGGGGAATCACAAAAAATGTCGCCATGACTAATAGTTATATTATGCGTTTATATAATCAGGTACTGTTTTCTAATGAACTGGAAAATAGAGGCTGGAGTTTGCTGCACAGCTGCCAGTGTTTGACGAGTTATAGTATCATTGAGAATTTCTTTGTGTGGATCTATGAAGGTCCATTAGTTAGGCCTAAGTCAGCATCTCATTCTCCTGTCCTTATCATAACTTCAACGCCGGCTGTCGCTGAAAATCAGCACTAGGGCTCTGTTTCGCATAGTGTCGCAGCAATATGCTGAGCGATGGCTGTTTTGCGTGGATGTGACGCATATTTTCCCTGAATGTCTTTTTATTTTGTGTTCTCTCTATGCGTCATGTTTGCTGTAAATAAACGTATTTTCTTTCTTTCTTTCTTTTCTTTTTTTATCAAAATATATTTGGGGTCGGTGCAACATCTCTTTTTCTGCCATACTTCTCTATTAGTCGTCAGTTAGGTGTCTTTTTTATCCACAATCGGGACGCTGGCTTGCATCTCACCTAATGGTAACTGATGATTAGGCCGAAGATGGAAGCGAGCTTCACCCGGAAACCTCAACCACAGAGGAACTGGCTAACTTACCAGCAACTGCTGAAATACAACAATTCTGTTAACATAGTTGTTCTGGCGATAGACTTAGATAAGATGGTGTTAGCGAGCCAAGCGGACTTAGAACAAGCCCTACCACCAACCAAAGCGAGCAGAAAAATTTGCCTTCACTAGGAATTGAACTGACCTCTGGGTCTGAGACAGGTGAACCACTAGACCACAGAGGCTGTTAGGTCCATGTGGATGTAACAACAAAATAGAACAGGAGAAAAATGTTCAGTATTGATACTTCTCTGGACGAGCCCTATTAAAAGTTTATGAAGTCATAAGTAATGTTTTTCTGTTAGATTACATACGAGTACATTAGTTTAGGCGTGTATAGGTTACACAAGGCGTTGACAGAGTTAATTTAGCATTTATAATATTAGTATGAACTGTCTGGGGGGTTTAGAATAATATTCTGAATTCATGGTAACAGTTTGTGCGTCTATGTCCTTTCCACCCTGTATACCCCCCTGTAGTTTCCCTTCCCTGTAGTTTTGTCATAATAGGAATAATAATAAAAAAAAATTTTTGTCCGTCAGGTAGTTTAAAAAAATAAGTTTCACAGGTTTTTTTTTCTTTTATTACGTAATCAAAAGATTACGGCAATACATTGAGTAGACAATACGTTAAAATGTGGCATGACGTAGATTTAACCCCCGGTAGATTTTATACTGACTTGTGACGTAGCGAGACCCCACTTCCCAACTTTAATACGTTTTATCTAAACCAATTTTTAATAATAATTATGATAAAGCAAAAAGTACGTGTCTAATATTTTTTTATTATCTGACTGATGCAATTACCATGGTTTTCAATTAAATTAATAATAATAGAATGTAATTCAAATAAAGTAGAACTAAAGACGTTAAAGTCTAGGCGAAGTGTTGTAATCTACATTAGGTATTTCACCTAAGCCCAAATCCGCAAGGGCGATTTTGCCCGGGGCGGTCTTCCTAATAGTAGGTATTGTTTATCACCGTGAAGGTTCATGGTATAGAATAATTGAGGAAGTGGCGAACTGGCAATTAAACAGCAAGGGCACTCTTAATGTTATTATAATTATTCAGGGTTAAATAAAATTAGCTAGCTAAACTCCGCAGGCGTGATGGGAAAATAAAAAAAATAATGATTTTTTTGGCGGCATTGACCGATTGTAGTGTTGTTACTTGAAGTATGAGTTTTTTTTTTGTATTATTGTGTTTCGATGTTGATACCCATCACGTCTTTGAAGATTACATTGCGGTTATGACCCCAAAAAAAACCAACAAATAAATTAATTTTTGCGCATGTTATTTTAAGGATAGTGTTTACATAGTACACAATATGTAAAAAAAACCTGTCCGATCCGAAAAGGAGGTACTGCAATTACACATACACACACCACACAAAACATACACACACACACACATTATTTGTTACATTACTGAAAAGTAGTAAAAACTCTTTTTATTATTGTTAATAAAAAAGTTCAATCAATCAATCAACTCAGCCTATCGCAGTCCACTGCTGGACATAGGCCTCTCCCAAGCTGCGCCACAACACCCTGTCCTCCGGCTTCCGCATCCAGTCTGTCCTGGCCACTTTCTTAAGAGGGTGCATCCTAAAAGTTGGCAACGTCGTAAATAGCTGTCAAATATTTACCTGTTTCGATTAATTTGGAAATAATACTGTATGAAAATAAGAAATGTGGCTAACTAACTATCTAGAATATTCATTATGAATTGCAATTATAACATTGAATTGGATGTTGTACCCGTTTTAGGTGAAAAAAATGCATTTGGAAAGTTTCCAAATACTTTTTTTACATCTAAAACTAACTATTCGGTGCTACGATATTAATTATTGCATTTCATAATCAATATTCTAGTTCGCTAGTTAGCCACATTTTTTATTTCCATACAGAAATATTATCAAATTAATCAAAACAGCGAAATATTTGACATCTATTTGCGACGTTGCCAACTTTCAGAATAAACCCTCTTAAGGTCATGGGTCCATCTAGCTGGGGGGCGTCCCACGATACGCAGTCTCCACTCTAGGACTCGTCTGCTCCACCGGCCATCGGTCCTTCGACAAACATAGGCCAGCCCACTGCCACTTCAGTTTGCTTACTCTGCAAGCTATGTCGGTAACTCCGGTTCTTTTCCGGATAATTTTCCGGTGCCGAAGCGTGGACACTGACAGTCGGGCTGGTCCACAAATTCAAGGTCGCTCAGCGCGCCGCGAGCTATGCTCGGAGTTTCTTTGTAGGACAAAATCAGAAAAAAATGTTATTGTTAATAAATTCACGTTTTTAACCGACGAAAAAAAGGAGGAGGTTCTCAATTCGACACGTATATTTTTTTTTGTACCAAAATTACCCCTTCAAATCCATTTAAAATTAGGAAATTTTCAAGTTTTTCATATGTAGTGACTTGTAGACACCCCCTAAACGACGGCCGCCTGCACCCCATGTAATAAACCGGTAAAATTCCCCATTAAAAAAAGTAGCGTTTATTTTTATTTTTTCCTGAAAAGTAACACCTAAATAGAGTCTCAGTACCATACTTAGCCACACCCGCATGGATCGGAAAGGGTATTTTTTACATGTTGCATACGCTAACAGACTTAAAATAATAATAAATGTACATGTATATTGTTGCGGTTACACCGCCACATACGAACTACGCAGCAAAGACATGACGTCACACAATTCCTGCATCGCGCAGTTAGACTATCCGAAATCATCTTACGGGCACTTGCCCGCCAGACACAATACCCGTATGGTCGGAGGATCCTCCCTTATCAATAGAGGATGAGTGAACTTTACACCCTGTTCCTCATACCACTAAAATATAAATAAAATTTAAGTAAAAGCTTTTTAAAAACAAGTTTTAATTGAACTAAAAAGTAACAAATAAAACTTACGTAAACATAGAATTTTTATATTCTCTTAAATCTTGAGCCGTGAACGTCCTTCTAACACTTCAAAATAAGCCTTGTTTTTAAAAAGGTTTAACTTAAATTTTATTTTATGTTTTTTAGCATTACAATTTGTTTAAATATCTGTTCTATCACCTTCACTTGTAAAGACAAATCCAACTAACCCAAACACGCATTCGCACAAGTCATCGTGTGAAGTCAACCAAGTTGCACTACTCGTATCCAAGTCATGCTAAACTTTAGAACGGGCTACCATAATTTAATACGTATACAAACTTTTGTGTCTATGCTGTTGACCGCTGAGGAGATCTCTCGTATGTAGCCAATCGTGGGTCAGCAGATAGGTGTGTATATTTGCGTATATAAAATTTACTCTCTGTGCTGTTGACCGTTTAAGAGTTCCCTCGTCTGGAGCAATCCCTGGGTACAGCACCGAGGTCATGGTGAACTAGAGATCGGGCTATCATAATTGAATGCGAATGTAATATTTTGTCTTCCCGTTGACTGTTTAGGAGTGCCCTCGTGTGGACCCAACCTTGAGTGCAGCACCTAGATCATGGGAAACTTTAGAAAGGGCTACCATAATTGAATGCGTATATAAAATGTTGTCTCTATGCTGTTGACCGTTTTAGGAGTTCCCTCGTCTGGACCCAATCCTGGGTGCAGCGCCTAGATAATGGTGAACTTTAGAAGAGACTATCATAATTAAATGAGTATATGAAATTTCTTGTCTGTACTATTGACTAGTGAGGAGTTCCCTCTTCTGGAGCCAACCCTAGGTGTCGTAACCAGATCAAGGTGAACTTTAGAATGGGCTATCATAATTGATTGCGTATATAAAATTTTGGCTCTATGCTCTTGACCGTTTAGGAGTTTCCTCGTCTGGACCCAATCCTGGGTGCAGCAGCCAGGTCATGGTGGACTGAAGAACGGGCTATCATAATTAAATGGGTATATTAAATTTCTTGTATGTATTGTTGACTGTTGAGAAGTTCCCTCTTCTGGAGCCAAACCTGGGTGTAGTAGCCAGGTCATGGCGGACTTTAGAACAAACTATCATAATTGAATACGTATATTTAATTTCGTGTTCGTACCGTCGACTGTTGTAGAGTTCCGTCGTCTAGAGCCAATCCTGGGTATAGAATCAGATCATGGATCATAAAAACATGCATTGTCATCAAAATTAAACCAATATGTAAATCAACTCCGTGGAAATGGATTTAATTCAGCTTGCAAGATTTGACTGCCACATACTAACTAACTAACTAACACGGAAAATTAAATAAAAGCTTGTAAAAAAGAGGAGAATTAATCATAGCGCATCAGACTCATCACGTGTAGAGAGTTTTGCTAACTAATTATTTTATGTGACCCTGTATAATTAGTTAATATACGGAATACGGAAAACGGCTATTAATATGGAAAACGGGAACGTGGATGTGTAGTGATGCGATGATGTGATGAATTTGCGCTATGCATGTGATGAATAATAAAAAGAGAATATGAAAAGTGTAAACTGTTTCTCATGTCGTGACTTCTACAAGAGTGAATATAACTCTGCATTTGAAATAAGATTAGACATATATAATAACCTTTTTTAGAGTTCGTTTAACCGATTTTGGCTTCTATTACATTAGTGACATGACAAATGGCAACTTCAGTAAAAAGTTGGTATTGTAACTACTTTTTTGCTTTTAATGCCATCCTTATACCTGCGGTATAGAAGTCAGAATCAGTTGAACAGACTGTAACAAAGGTTTGTTTAAATGTCTCTAATCTTATTTCACACGGAGTATAGATGTTTTCATAACAGCTAACGTAAAATCTCTTCTCACTCAATCTTTGCCTCACTGAATTATCGTGAAACTCTTGGAACTTTAAAGTACAATAAGATCTATCAGAATAAAATGAAATATGGTGATCATCGTTCTCTATATTAGATTAAGCATTTGTAGACTAAAAAACATTACTCTCCTTTCGGAGCAATCGGGTAAAAACCATGTACGTATAAACATAAGCAAAGGACAAGCCTAGGATGATCCATTGAAAGATATGGTAAAGAGTTTGACTGAGAAAGATAAATAGTACGAAACTCATCGAGCAAGCAACATCACTATAATATCATTGTATCAGCCTAATTACTGCTGTTGATCTAATATACAGATATATAATTGAAGAGTCCCTTTGGTCCAATGCGGTCAAAAACCATTAACCTAATTAAATAGAAATTGTATCACATACGAATTTTTCTTTAGTTGCAATAACAGCGTATTTGTGAAAGGACGCTTGGAAAAAATTGGCGAAAATGGAGTAAGTACATGCTATTTATGTGTTAAAAAGGAAATAAGGAATACCTTTCCTTGGTTTAATTAATTCATGTAGAACTACTTGCTTTTAGAACCTCTTTCATCACGAAGAAACAAGAAGATTATTTTCCAAACACTCAAAAATATCCTTTAAACCTCTACAAAAGTTTTGTATATTGCGTTGATCTTGTTGATTTTTTGGGGACGTGTTACTTAAGATTCAATATTATATTTAGCATCCATTTGCGGCGATTTACCGAGATAATATGGTACCTTTGGAGGAACAAACTTTGAAATGCTGTAACAATTTTTTTTTTTATTGTAAAAGTTTTTGATTCTGTTTATATTTTTTCTTCCTTTAATTAAATCATGATAACATTCGTTTATCGATAAAAGATTATTATTCTAAATCCTTACGGACATTGCTTTATATGATTAGGAATGAAAATGACACAAATGAAGGAAATGGCGGTATTTTAAACATATTTAGTAAACTACATGAAAAATAAACCCACAAACTTTTTCCAGTGAAGATAATGAGGTGGTTATCGTTACCAACGTATATGGCGATATTTGTCTTCGCAACGCAAGGAGAAAACGACAGAAACTGTTGGTGAAGGAACTAATGTTTGACTACGCAAATAATACAACGCTGCATGGTCTTCCGTATGTCACTAAGACAGGACTTACTGTCATCGAAAAGTAAGTACTAATAATTTACAAAATCATATTATTTATTTATTTATTTATTAAAACTTTATGCACAAGTAAAAAAAAAAATACTGTACAAAGGCGGACTTAATGCCTGGGGCATTTTCTACCAGTCAACCTCAGGGTGATGCAGAGACAAAACATGGCAGGTGCAATATAAGGGATAGATAAATTGAAAATTAATACATACTAATACATAGATATATACATACATACAGTATACATGATGTATACATATATTCAGTCTGTGATGTAACTGCTAGAACACAGGCTTCTTCTCTGTGAGCGATGTCTGGCTGTAATCCACCACTGTTAGTGGATGTTACATTTCTTCGAATTTTTGGCCATGCCGGTTTCTTTATCAAAGTTTTCCTTCACCGTTTTGGGAGCAGTGGTAATGAAATAAATTACACAAACTAATCACCACCTTATAGTATCTGAAACTACTTAATAAGTGTTAATGAGCAATTCAGATATGGAATATTTGCACGATTTTCAAACACAGTACCTAACAGTTGAACCCAATAACCTATTTTGAGGCAAATACAGATCTCTATTGATGCTAGACAGTATAATTCTATCTGGCATTGAATGTCGTCCCACAATTCCGTAAGATTCTTTATTCTCTGACGGATTATTGGGACGTTAAAACAATAAATATATAGGATTTTCTATTTCCAATATGCCAAAACTAGCGATAGATAGGTTATTGGGTTCAGCCGTAAATTGTTTGTCCTTAAAGCTCACGCACATTTGGGCGGTTTCAATTTTTTGTATGAACCATCGTAAATTATAGGCGGGCCGCACCTCCCTTTTCTGTATGAAAATGCGTTGCGCTGCGACCCGATGCGGCTGTAATGTGTGCTTAGTATAGCTAAGATACTATATATTTTCTGATTTAGTAAATTCTTTTTCTTATCTCTCTGTGTTTTCATTTCAAGTTGGGATTTCTGAGAACGATTAATATCAGCAACGTCACGTTTACCCTATTTTCTATTTGTTACTTTTCAGAATCTTCTGGGTAATAACTTTTATAGCTAGCGTGTCCATGTGTCTGTTCTTGATCAGTAAGGTGTGGTTTAAATGGCAGACCAGTCCAGTTATAGTGACTGTCAGTGAACAGCTAGTTCCTGTCAATGAGGTAAGATATAATAGATTCATCATTTTCATCATCATTTAGCGGAAATTCACGGCTGGACATGAGGCTTCCTCCAACCATTCAACAACGAATCCTTTGCCTCCCATATCCTGCCGATTCTGCCAGCTTCGAGGTTGTGTAATGTCTATGGTTCGGTAATTTGCCTATAAATGAGACTATCATGTTCATTCTATTCTAGGATGAGACTGTTAAAAAGAGATTTATGGAAACTTACCTATTTCCAGCAGTGAGTAAAATGATTGAAGGAGAGGTTGAGGAGGAACTCGTGGCTAAGTAATAACAGCCGCACAGTTTGATCCATCAGGTTAAGCTACGCTTGCTGGGGTTGGTCTGTGGATGGATGACCATCTTAACATACCAAGTCTCCTCCGGAAAGCACGTTAAGTCGTTGGTCCCGGCTGTCATTCGTGGATCTTTGCCAGTCGTTACTGGTCGTCAGAAGCTCGACAGTCTGACAACCAGTCTTACCAAGGGGTATCGTATACCCAGTTACTGGGTTGTGGAGGTCAGATAGGCAGTCGCTCCATGTAAAATACGGTATTCAGCTGCATCCGGTTAGACTGGAAGCCGACCCCAAAGGGTAGGCAGATTGATTAAGTAAAATGATTGAAGAAGAAATAGATTATTATGGTAACAAAATTATTTCGCAGGTACCATTTCCTTCATTAACAATATGTCCGCAATCTAAATGTAAAGCGTCTGTCTACAACTTTACCAACGAACAAATTATATTATCTGCGTTCATGGAGCAAAATAATGCCACCATTAACGACACGTAAGTTTTATTTACATGAAAGTTGCTTTTGATATGTTATGGCCTAGGTATACATCACAGTTAAAACTCCTAACTGGTTACTCACTACTTTTGAATTCGCAAAATCATTCAAAACTCTTTTTTGCAATTACATTAATAAATAAACCATAGGTTCTGAAAACTTCTCTAGCGGCGTTCTGCACTTTTTTTGAATGGGTAAAAAATGTTAAACTCGCGTCGGGACGTGACCGTAAGATCCGTAGCCTAGCAACCGACAAAGTAAATATCATAATAAATAGTCTTTGACATTACGTAAAGATTGCGAGGTAAGAAATTTTACCCATATTGATGGGTAAAAAGAAGCACTCAAAACATATTTCATGAAAAGTGTTTAAATAAATTGTTTATTTTTGTTAGACTATATTTTGAAAATAAATAAATAACTAATACTACTAATGAATATTGTATTTAACCACATAGATTATAGTACTTTTATACTGATAAATAAAGCAATTCGTGCGAAATTATTCCCAAACCATTCCGAATTATTCAAAAATGCACAAGGTTAATGTTGAGATTTTCACTTTTGCCGGCACTCCCAGAGTGCAACCCGTTGTTTTTTTTTGTGATTATATAGTAATAGTAATATAACTTAAGGTTGGTTTTTAGTAGAGTAAACGCATTTCAACCTAATTACGGTTTTCAATCAAAAGTAATTTGATTGAAACAATATGATAAAAGAGTACGTTACTGATCATTACTCCCATAATCTATATAGTTTATGTTTACCCTGCATTTCGTTGTTACATTTGAATCAGTCGTTGTTTTAAATAATGTCTGTTTATTTTTTTTCAGAATGAGAGAAAGAATCGCTAATTATAACGGTTTGTCAGGAATTTGCAATTTTTTTCATAAGTATGATTTATCTGAAATATATCCAAACGGTCATACTGATTATTCTGTCGTAGAACATATTATGGAGGTAATATTTTTTTGTTTGTTTGTTTTTTTTTAAATTTCTTGTTGAAGTAGTTATGATAGTGAACTGTTTCTTTCTTCATTTTGAGGACAGTGGTCTTCAAAATGAAGACCTACTTACCTACCTGTACCTAGTGACGTATGTACGTATGGTAGGCCGCACGGCAGCGGTAACAAAACCTGTAATCCTCTTATTACATTGAAACTCAGAACTGCTACAGAATTTTTTCTCCCGAAGCGACGCGCGCTGTATTTGTGGTTACAAACACGCTGTTCAATGTGTATGTAAGCGCAGGAGCTCTCAGTACCATCCCGTCCGAAGCAATGGCGAAATCGGAAGTGTGTGTTTGTTGACACACACACACGCATGTGTGTTGTGTGTTGACGCTACTGGTCTTCACACACACATTCACAGCGTGTTTGTACACTTAGTTACCACAAGTAATGCGCGCGTGGCCTTGTTAGATAAATATACCTACAGTTCGATTCAAACTTAATGAAGGCTCGGAAGTTAGCTGCCCGCTGCGCAGTACCCCACCCCTCACCCCCGCTGACCCTTGAATTCATTACTGCGCAGCGACTCGCCTCATGTTCCGAGATTTTATTATTTGTATCTATTGTGCACTTAGTACTCAGGAATATATGTATAGGGTGACTGGTAATTAGTGACCGAAACTTAAACACGTGACTTTACTCATCATTATGAACAACTTTTACTATGGGACCTAACCCGAAATCGCGAAAAAAAAACTGCTGATCCCTACATTTATGTTCGCAAAACTCGTAAAAATGTATGGAACAATCGGAACAGCAGATTTTTTTGTCGCGATTTTATGTTTGGACCAATAGTAAAAGCTGTTCATAATGATGAGTAAAGTCACGTGTTTAAGTATCGGTCACTAATTACCAGTCACCCTATATATAATTCGGTCAAATAAACTAAAGTTCTGGTAAAGTTCGGTTCTGGTGGATAGTGGTGGTGTACCTTCTTTTAAATTAGTTTTTTCTTTGTTTTCAGGTTGCTCCAAACTACACAGATGTATTTGAATCGTGTAGAGTTCAAAATCAAGATGTAAATTGTACGAGCTTATTTGACATGGTTTTAACCAGCGAAGGATTATGTTTCAATATGAATTCACTTGCAGCTACGGAGATTTTTAGAACAGAGAAGTAATACATTTTGGTCTTTCTTTCATTTCAGTCGAATGTCGACATAGGGCTTTCTTTATTTTAAATCAATAGCAAGTACCTTTTCATGGTCAAGTTTTGAGTATAAATGTCGATGGCTATAAGAGTAGGGGAAGACCAAAGAAACGATAGATGGACTGTGTGAAAGATGATATGGCTAGAAAGGGGGTGACTACCGAGATGACGACTAATAGAGAAGTATGG
The DNA here is from genome assembly GCA_948150665.1 of Conistra vaccinii. Lineage (NCBI taxonomy): Eukaryota > Metazoa > Arthropoda > Insecta > Lepidoptera > Noctuidae > Conistra > Conistra vaccinii. Next base: position 2,117,705 of record OX411318.1, on the reverse strand, counting down.
AAGAAAGGGACATGTTGCGTTGACCCTAAATTGGGATAGGGGCTGGAGAATGATGATGAATAACTTTTTACGTAGATAATTATGAAGTTTACATGAAAGTAGAATAAATGCTGAGGAAATGTGTTTCTTGCAAAGTATGTGCGGTGTAACTATGAATGATAGATTTGGGAATGATGTTATAAGACGAAATTGCGGGAAGATAATATAGCTAGTGATAAATATTTAAAAGATTTTATGAGATGGTTTAGTAATATTGAGAGTGTGAATGAAATGCGTATAACAAAAGACATTTACAAGCCAGATGAGAGTGGAAACGCCGGAGTGGAAACGCAAGAGGATGCTATAGAAGGGAATAAACTGACTTTATTGGTGATGCTCTTCAGGAAGGTCAGTAGCGAAGCTCTCGCAACCGACGTGCGTGTATGACCGGTAACGAAGCAAAAAGAGTATGTAAGGACTGCAGTTGGTGGCGTTCCGTATTCTGCGCCTACCACCTATGGAAAAAGGCATAAGATAGTAGTAGTAACTTTTGATTCCGTATGAAAATAGCTCATTCTTTCCTAGTCATCATGTTATAATTTTCTTCTTATTCCGTTTTCTTCCAGCAAAGGTCTTTTGCACTACTTTATTATTAAACCTGTTAGATCATTGTATATCCATACAGTAGTGTTAGAAAGAAAAATCCAAACAAATGTTAGTATCCAAACAACTTAAACCAAATAAAAAAGTAAGACAGAGCGCTGTCGACAGTGAAGTGAAGCCGGTTTCGTAAACATATGTGCATTTTGTGTGGTGTAGTTTGAAGGCTCGTGCAGACCAGTGCGACGCGAAAGCGCGACGTGACACGAACAATACAATTTCCAAGAAAACTTCATGGTATAACAATAGCCGGTGTCACGTCAACTCACGTCGCGGTATCGCGTCGCGCTGTCTGTCACGTCGCGCTATCGCGTCACGCTGTTGCGTCGCGCTAGTCTGCACGAAGCTTGATTGTAGTGTCATTGTAAAACGTTGTAAATGTGGGCGTGTAAGCGTGTATGCACAGAGCGTTGGTGTAGTTTTGGCATGCTTTACTGTATTGTGCGCAGCGCTCGAATCTGTCTTGGTTTTATGATCTGAGCCAAACGACAATCTTAGTCTAGGTAAAGCCTAGAACCGAACCTCACACTATCCACGCCGTATGCGTAGACGTATGAAGTTCGACGCAGCATTGGGTCCTTTCTGGCTAAAGAAAAACTTTTAGACTTTTACTTTCTCTAAGCATATATTATAAGTCTCTTCACGTCTATTTTTTAACTTTGTCTTCAAATGATAAAAACATTCGTTAATTTGACAGTTTGCAGAAAGAATATCAATACTTGTATACTACAAAACCACGCAAAGGTTGGTCAGTGGAACACGGATACAATGAATCTATGATTACTTTTGAAGCCTCTTTTAATGATTCAGATTTTTATCCAGCTCCTGGAGCGGTAAGTTATGAATCCTAAACAGTCTAGCGATTAGGAAAAAAAAAAGTGAACCGGAGATCAGAACTGAATTGTGAATCAGTCGTTTTAGAAATGGGGAAGCAATTTGTGAAGTCTTGTATACTGATTGTTTGAGAGACAGAACACAATTTTTACTTCTTTGAAATTAATTAGTTTTGTTTTTAAGGCTGCCATTATTTACTAGCAAGAAATAAAATATCAAAGCTATTGTATATTGATAATAATAGTTTAATAGTGTGTCAGTCATGAAATCACTGTACTTTCATCTTTAAAAAGAGTAATCGTGGAGTTTCTTGCAGGCTCTTCTTCAAGAAACGACCAACCTAGCTTCTGACGTTTCATGTGCCCATGAAGGTTTACATAATCAGTCTATTAATGTTCCCACTGCTTTTTTTTTTTTTTTTTTTTTTTTTGGGTGGGAAATCATCAAATGACTTCTCCCGCTCTGGGCGGAGCGGAAGGGCGTGTCAGACTTTTACTGACTAAAACCCACCCGTGTTCCTTCCCTTGCCTAGACCAGGGCCACGGTTTCCCCTAAGGACTTATCCGCAACCCCAGTGGTAGGCATCGGCCCAAACGGACCCCTTCAGCTTCGCTGACGACTCTTTGAGGCGCGCGTGGAACACTACGCGCCGTCGACCCGGGCTTGGTCCTGATCGGACGGAGAGCTACCCATCACTCTCCGTCCGCAAGCCCGCGCCTACGGTGGCCGGAAATCCGCGATGGATTCCCGACGCCCGGGGCGTCTACTACCGCGGCGGCTAGGGGCTCGAGGGAGCGACCTTAGTCTCTGCCTCTCGCGCCCCGCCTCCTCCTTCACGAGCATTACTGCTTCGCAGAAGGAGGTGACAGCCTGCCATGCCCTCTCGCTCCGCACCATGGCATGAACCAGGGCCGGACGCGAGAGGTCATTGCCGCCGATCGCCTGCACGAGGACACGGCGGTGCTCCGCCCAAGCCGGGCAGACCTCCACCGTATGCTCCACCGTGTCCTCCGGGCGATCCACGCAGTGGTGACACCCGGGCGTTTCCTCCTGCCTGATCTGAAACAGGAACCTCCCGAAACTACCGTGTCCGGTGAGGACCTGCGTCAGGCGGTAGGTGAGGGCGCCGTGGCGCCTCTCTAGCCACTCCTCAAAGAGGGGACTTATCGCCGCAATTGTGGCGTGCCCAGATCTGGGTTGCGACAATCGCACTCTCCAAGCCGCCATGAGATCCTGCCGGAGCTCTGTCCGCTGTGCCGTGACTTGTCGCGGCAGCGGAGTTACACCCCGGCGCTTCATCTCCTCGCGCCACTCCCAGATGTGGGCGAGGACTTTCGCCTCCAGATCCCATGGCGGCGTTCCGGCAAGGAGGCTCGCTGCCTCGCCGGAGATCGTGCGGTATCCCCGCACTATCCGGGTGGCCATGACCCTTTGGGCCGCGTGCAACCGGCGGGTTGGCTGCAGCCTCAAGGTTGGCGCCCACACCGGCGCCCCGTAAAGGGCCATGGACCGCACGACCCCCGCGTAGAGCCTCCGGCAGGAGGCGTTTGGACCCCTTAGATTGGGCAGAAGCCGCTTCAAAGCAGCCCCGGCCCGCTCCAGTTTGGGAGCCAAACGTCGGAAATGCTCCACGAAGTTCCATCGACTGTCGAGGACGAGTCCCAGGTACCTCATCGTCACCTCGACGTCGATGTGAACCCCTCCTACCGTTATTTCGGAACCCGACGGTGGCGCGTTCCGAGGGCCATGAAAGCACATGACCTCGGACTTGTGCAGCGCCACCTCGAGTCCCAACTGCCGGATCCTGTCGACGATTGTCGCAACCCCGCGTGTCGCCAATTCGGCCGCCGCCTCGTGCGACCTCCCCTGCGCCAGGACCAGCGTGTCGTCAGCGTAGCACACTACGCTGACGCCGCTAGGGAGGTCGGCGCGCAGCACCCAGTCGTAACCGATGTCCCACAGATATGGCCCCAGGACCGATCCCTGTGGGACACCGCACGACATCTCTCGCCGGTTCCATTCCCCCTGGTGACCGGGGTAGATGACGGCCCTGTCCGTCAGATAGGCCTCGACCAAACGACAGAGGTAGGTCGGCATCCGGTGATACCGGAGTGCCTCCCTGATGCAACTCCAGGGCAGGGTGTTGAAGGCGTTGGCGATGTCTAGAGACACCGCCAAGACGACCCCACCCCGGGCCACAGCATCCCCCGTCGTGAGGGCCCGCACGCGCATGATGGCGTCCACCGTAGAGCGCCCTTGGCGGAAGCCAAACTGGCCATCCGCCAAATCCGGCCCCACCCGCACCAGCTGCCCGACGAGGCGGTTTGCAATTACTCTTTCAAAGAGCTTGCCCACCTCGTCGAGCAGCACGATGGGCCGGTAAGCGGACGGAGAGTCCGCAGGGATGTTCCCACTGCTGGGACACAGTCCTCCTCTCTGTGAGAGGGAGTAGGCCGGAATCTACCACGCGGGCCCAGTGCGGGTTGCTACATGTCACATGTCTTTGAATTTTTGGTTCATGAAGGTTTATGTGAAATAAAATATATTGATATTTATTTTACTTTGATTAATTCAGGAAAATGGGGAAGCACCCGATGTCGAGGTTGTGTTGCAACATAACATTCGCGACCGTGACCATCTCTGTAACGGCCTCAACGCAGGTTTCAGAGTAAGATTACTTTTTATCTATTATAAAAAAAAATATTATCAAACTATTTGTTTCTCTACAGCTTCTATATTTCGAGTCACTTAGTACGATCATTTATTTCAGGTATACATCCAGCATCCTACCGATTTGCCTCAGTCTTCGCTGTACTACTATGCTGTGCTAAACAATCAGGTTTCATCAATGGCGCTGAGTTTCAGCGTACTCAATACTTCAGAGACTTTGAGGGGCTATGACCCAGAAATGTGAGTTTTAGAAGAACTTCGATATATACAATATTACAAAGAGGTATAATGTGTATGTAGGGAGTAATCTCCAGAACTACCACTCGGATATGATTTTTTTTTTACATTGTATAGCCCAATGCTTGAGGAAAGTGAACAGGTGGATATTATTTTAGCATCCTCTAAAGTAATTAAAAATTTAATTCCATGTAATGTAATTTTTCTATGAGCAATGAGGATAACATCGTGAGGAAAGTTTTGAGTATGAATGTGAAGGCCAAAAGAACAATGGATGGATTGGGTGAAAGATGATATGGCTTGAAAAGGGATGACTACAGTACTGAGATGACGACTAATAGGAATGACGACGATGATGACTAGAGAATTAGGGAAAAAGAAGAAATGCTGCGTCGACCTCTAATGGCTCCTACACACAGCGCCGGCTTTTGCCGCGCGGCACGGGCCTCCGGCTTTTTCTCCTTCATTTTGTTTGCGTTTGTTTCTGCGGCTTTGTACGGTATGGCCGGCGGCAAGGCCGGCGGACAGTGCCGGCAGCCATGCCGCCGGCACTGTGTGTAGCTGCCATAAGAAATTGTGATAAAGGTAAGAGAATGATAAAATAATTATATTTTTCTCTTTTTTGGTTTGGTTTTAGTCGTCAATGCTATTTCCCTGACGAGCGATACCTGAGGTATTTTAGCCTATACACAGCCAGCAACTGTAGGATTGAATGCCTGTCCAACATAACTGATGAACACTGTGGGTGTGTTGAATTCCACATGCCACGTAAGTATTTTTATCTCATATCCCCGTGTCTTAATTTTTATTATAAGACAGATTTTTACATTCTGTGATTACTCCCTCACAGACTGACTTAAATTGTACAATTTTAAGTAAAATCGTCTACTTTTCCAATGTTTGTAAATATGTGAGCACCATGTACCTATTTATCACATAATAAGTTTATCTGTCATTGCTTCATTTTTCATTCTTTTTACCAATTTTGTTTTAGTAATTTTATTTTAGGTGTATCGTCTTCACATATAATTATTGTTAATATACAGGGAGGACCAAAAATACACGTCATAAAAAAAAAATTTGATTCCTCATGTTCAGGGGTATTTGAAAATACCCCATATTTTTATGTTATTAATTTTATTGTAATTTTTTTTTGAGTTTTCTTGCCGGTGGAGCTTCAAAAACTCATATCTTTTTTGTAGTGAGTATTATCTTTTTTTATGGCGTCGCTACTTGGACCACCTATTTTAAAGCTTAAAAGGATTTTTAGCCTAACCTTCAAAGGCCGATTACAGTGAATTATTAGAAGGTTAAGTACAAACTTTTTTTTATTTTTTGCGTAGCTTAGAATGCATAGTTTTTAAAGTCAGCTAGAATATATAGAACCTCATTTTTGTATTTTTAAATTGAAGTTGAAAATTTCTCTTATCACTAAAAACTTAAATTCCTGCTATCGATACTTTTTTGAGTAACTTGCAGGAATATTAGGAAGTTTATTATTTTATGTATGAAAGTAACATTCAAGACGATACAGTTGCAAAAAAATAAATGAATTTTTAAAACTCCACCGGCAAGAAAACTCGAAAAAATTACAGAAAAAATAATAACTCGAAAACTACAAAAAATCGCGGAACATACATGGGGTATTTTCAAGTACCCCTCCCTAGACATGAGGAATCAATTTTTTTTTATGACGTGTATTTTTGGTCCATCCTGTATATACGAGTATATTATAATTAATGTATACAAAGTATTGTAAAACCATTTTAAAAGAGTAACGGTGGAGTTTCTTGCCCATTCTTCTCCGTATGAAAACTACATTTTGGAAGGGGCGACTAGAATCAATTCTATTTATTTTTTTGTAAGTTTTTACGTTCAAAAGTGCCTTTTATGTGCCTAATTGAAATAAATTATTTGACTTTGACCTAATTATAAGCAAATTATAACTAATCGTCGCTATTGAATTCGCGATCATCGCATTTATTACGTTCTGCGAACCCAAACGTGTCATTAGTTGCGCCTACAGACCTTTCCGTTTTCCGGTTGATTGATTGAACGATGGACATACTGAAGGTCATGATAATGTATCCTCACAAAATAACGATTTTTTTTGTTAAAAAAATCCTTAAAGTTTCAGGTTTGTAAAGTGCCGCAGCACTTGAATGGGTAAACCGAATTTCCACTGATGGGTTTTGTTTTTTTACATGAGTAATGTCAATATGTCCCTGTATACTGTATATTCTTCATTTTTAATGTTCTGGGACTCATAAAAATTTATTATACCAGATTTCTTCATTTCTTTTTAAGATGCAAGCAGTAAAAGAATTTGCACCGAGCAAAATAGAGAGTGTTTGTCGGAAGCAAGAAGTAAGTTTATAGACAAATAATTTTTATCGCATTTAAATTTAATTGGCTAAATGTGGGTGTATTTGGGATTTAAATATAATTCGCTAAAATAATGTGGGTGTATTATAATTACGGGGAATATAGGCGTTATGATAAATATGTATGTTATGTTAATTTCTTCTCTTTTTATTTTTCTATTCTTCATTGATTGAAGGATCATTTATTTTATCTTTCAGGAAAAATGCTATACCAAGAATTAGTTAAAGATAGTTTCAAATGCCATTGCTTACCAGCCTGTAACAGTATGGACTATGAGGCTGAAATACTGAAGACCGAGTACAATCTGAAGAAATTCATCAACTCCTATTTTAAAGCTTATAATCTTACTGATGATACTTTAAAAGAGTAAGTATACATATTAAATAAAATAGAACTAACAAAGGTTAAAAAAGGTTACTTTTAGAAAGTATAATGATTACGAATCGGGTATGTAATTTTTATTTATTTTATTTAATAGCAGTCTTTACTTCTTGTATGAGTAACGGTGCCCAATTAGAATAGTGAAAAGTTGGGCATATCTTTATTATCACCAGCCTAAAGTTTTTACAATGAAAACTTATCGATGATATAGAAATGACTACCTACTGAGTAGGTCAATGTCAGTTTTCTAAAGACAAAAGTCTACGTCAGAAGTAAATATTGTAAAATGAGTAATGTGAAGACTTTCAAATACAATAGGGCTATAAACGGACGTTACGCGTGGCGGCCGTAGTGCGACTCCGTCGACATTTCTGCCTGGAATCAAGTCTGGAATCAGTTATAAACATGTTTATTTTTTTTTAAACCTTTGTTGAAATCAAGAGTTAATTCTAAAAACTTCAATGATTCAACTCAAAAATCTGGATTCCATTATGACCATAGTCAAAATTACACTGTTACTACTAGTTCATCTAAAAGTAATGACAATCTTGCTAACATCAAGGAAAAGCGAGGTTTCATCCTCGCTTCACTGGTGGTTGAGTAGATCGCCATCAGCGATAAAAATACTGTACCTTTAAACTAACTAAGTTATTATTGTGTGTACGCTGTGCTACAATGTTGATGCATAATAAAGTATATTCTATTCTTTTCTATTCTATTCTATGCAGGGTCAAATTCTCTAAGCTAGAGATGTACTTCAAGAGGCCCAGGTTCCTGTCGATGCGTCGTTCGGAGTTGTTCGGGTTGATCGACTTCCTTGCCAACTGCGGGGGTCTCCTGGGCTTATTCCTCGGGTTTTCGTTCTTGAGCCTCGTCGAGATCTTCTATTTCCTCTCTTTAAGGTAACTGATATCTGCTTTCATTGGCATCCAAATAAAACTTTTTATTCGTATAGAACTCTTAGATTTTCACATTGAAAGCTTGAAACAGAAAGGATAAAGACTCTTCAGGGTAAAGCCATACCCAAAAGGGATCAATATTCTGTCTCCGTCTGTAAGTTTACGCCGACTCCATGTGTACTGATAGCGTTTAATAGTAGACAGCCTTAATGGCCTATCACCCACGCCATCAACTGGGGTGCTATGTTTTTTGTTTCAATGCTAGGTATCATGGGAACTTTTTCACTAGAAGTCACTTTGATTTCATCAACAGTTACCTATGTTGATGGAGAGTTGGCGACTAATAATTGGCTGTAAGTTCGGAGCCCATATCATGCGGCGTTGGATGAATACAAGAACTTCAGTCTAGACTATAAACAGTAATGTGCTGACTGGATGACAAATGTGTATGACAAATAACTGCTATTTTTTACATTTCAGATTATGCTGTACACTGAAGAAGGATCTGGAAGAAGAAAAAGCTCAGAAAGAACCTGGAAAAGAAATTCGCGTCGATAAATACTAAGACTAAGACAGATTCTTCGATCTAATATTTGATATATATGATCGTAAGACAGTCTTGAGATATAACATTTATGTTATAACTTCGAACCTATATTTCAATAAATTGAGAAACGTGAAAGATTGCTCCATATTTTGATTTATAAAATCCTTTCATAAAATACGTATTTTAGTTCATGCACTTCATGCATTCATGGTGTAAAAAATAATCGTATAAAATTGATATACATATTTTGTGGATAAATGTAGTTTGCACCGGCAAATAAAATGATTGAGTTTCCATTTATTCTGTATTTTATTCGTAGGAACAGCTTTATATCCTTTGGTATATTTGTAACTCTTTTTAATCCTAAATTTCTTCAGCATCGCTTAGTATGTCATCATCATCACCAGCCTAAAGCAGTCCACTGCTGGACATAGGGCTCTTCAACTGCATGATTGATTTGCATTGTCGTGGTGAACAGACGTGTCGAACAATTAATTGAAATAAACAAATAATCACTTGCGAAGTCGTGACCTAGTTTTTAGTGCAATAGCCGGTAATTACGCAAACTGTGTCGGAAATTAACGTAGGTTTGTGTAAAGTGTGTGTTTGGTTGACAATGATCCATGATTAGCAAGTAAATAAACGGTTTCACAATGGAGGAGAGTCCCTTCAGTCCTAGAAGTAGGTGTGCCCGCTCCCCACCAGCTACACCCGTGCCCGCAGCTGTACCCGCTGCTCCCCCTCAAGCGCCGAGTCAAAGGAACAATGACCTCGATGCTATACCGACGACAGAAGTTCAAAATTGGATGAGCAATATTGAACAGAGCCTGAAGGAGGTTTGCGCTATTGCAGCTGATGGCAAGTTGAACATGGACCAGAAATTGCGCATCAATGCCCTATGCCGGAAGGTTGGCCATGGAACGTCGCAAATGGCCGTCCAGTACCAGTCCATCAAAGCAAAAGCCGTACAATTCCACCATGCCCTTATAAATTTAGAAAACCAACTTGACCTTTCGCAGCAGCTACAGGAGCTCAAGTCGAGAATCGGAGATTCACTGAAACCTGCCCAAGGACCGTCTTTTTCTGATATGGTAAAGAAAGGAGCCAACAATTACATCCAGCCAATTAACTTAAGTTCAGTGGCTATCTATCCGAACGACAAATTGAAGACCAGTGATGAGACAAAATGTCTGGTCCAAAAAATAATTTGCCCAGAAAAAATGCAACTTCACGTGAGGGGCTTACGCAAGACTAAAAACGGCGGAGTGATTATCAGCACCGAGACGAAGGAAGATATTGAAAAGCTGAGACAATCGGTGCAGCTCACAAAGTCGGGTCTAACCATCGACGAGCCTCATAAAAGAAAGCCCAGAGTAGTCATCATAGGAGTGCCGACATCCATGACAGAAAATGAAGTCTTCACATGTTTGTACCATCAAAACTTAGCCGAAAAACTTCAGGACTGCAATGTTGAGTCATTCTTGACCTCTATAAAGCTAAGCCATAAGTCAGGTAAGAAGGACGCCGAGACCTGCAATTATATCGTAGAAGTATCTCCGGTCATTCGAAAAGCCCTGATGTCTAAAGAACGTGTTTTTGTTAATTGGTCATCGTGTCCTGTCAGAGACTTCACTTTAGTCACACGCTGCTATAAGTGTCAGCAGTATGGACATGCTGCCAAGTCATGTCGACAGACATCTTACACCTGCGGCCATTGTGGTGATCAGGGTCACTCGATTAAAGACTGTCCAAAGAAGGCAAATGAACCAAAATGCGCTACTTGTTCGCATTTCAAAAAGCCAGACAATCACATAACAGGCGCTACTGACTGCCCGGCGAAAATAATGGCCGAGAAAAGATACGTTAATTCTGTTGATTATGGAGGCGCCTAAGAGCGCCGTTTATAAGTTATTTTAGACCTTTTACTTAATTTTTATTTTACATTTTTCGCTTTCTATTCTTTTTATTTAATATGATTGACACGATAATTAATGACTTAGATAATTTCTCTGTATCCGAGTCTAAACTCTGTGAAGCGGAACAATGCAAACAATATATTTCCGGCTATAAAACTCCCTTAACCATACTAACACAAAATATTCGTAGCATATATAAGAATTTTGATAGTTTTTGCACTTTTCAACAACGGATAAACATGGCTTGTGACATAATTGTTTTTACCGAATGTTGGCTTGCTAAGCAATATAACATACCGCAAATCACGGGATATACTATGTACAAAAGTAGTATAAATTTCAATCAAAATGATGGGGTGATAGTTTATGTCAGAAGTTATTTAAATGTCTCCGTTGAGGAACCTAATATGGTCGACTGCAACAGTTTGTTAGTTAAAATTGGGTCAGAATTTGCGATATTAGCAATTATCGGCCACCCTCCTTTAAAAATATCAGCAATTTTACTAACTCTCTGAATGACACCTTGCAAAACCTGTCATCCTTCAAAAACACGATTTTAATTGGCGATATTAATATTAATATTCTTCCAGGAAGTGCTGATGCATCTGCTCAGGACTACCTCAACCTATGCGCCTTTCATGGCTTGCTCCCCGCACATAATTTTCCTACACATCAAAGTGGCTCTTGCTTGGACCATATCATGCTTAAATCGAATTTCCCTTCACTTGCACTTGTTGTTAACTCAACAATAACCGATCATAATGCTGCCCTATTAATCATAAACTGTAAATTACCTAAACAAAACACTCGCACAATTTCTAAATTAAACATAAATAAACTTGAAGAAGATTTACGCGTCATCAACTTTGATCCAGTCTACAATTCTGCTGATCCGCAGTTTTGTATGTTGTATGTAATAGAAAATATACGACATGCAATTCAGAAAAATACAGAAATATCAAGACTGAGCCGTAAAAATTGTAACATAAAACCCTGGATCACGACAGGTCTTATTCGTTGTATGAAACATAGAGATAAACTGCACATGAAGGCTAAATCTCATCCAGATAATGCAATACTGCAGCTTTCGTACAAAAGGTATCGTAATTTCTGTAATGATCTCCTTAAAAAGGTTAAAAGCAACTACGATAAAACTGCATTGGAAGAGGCTGGAACAAATAGTAAACAGATCTGGAAATATATTAAAAATGTAACATATACCTCGAAACAAAATGAGTCTTCTTCAGGTTTATTAAAAGCGCACTCGACACCGCTAACATCTGCTAACTTTGCAAATAATTTCTTTGTTAACGTTGGAAAGAATCTGGCAGAAAGAAATCGGGTTCAATCACACTTTCTAATAAGCACGCCTTTTGCATGTAACCCCACCTTAACATCCTTCGCCCTGCTAGATACTGACGAAACTGAGGTAGAAAGAATAATCATGACTTTGAAGGACGACTGTGCAGTTGGTTGGGATAATATATCAAATAAAATCATCAAACAATTCAAGACTATTTTGGTACCACCACTGACTTATATTTTCCGAATGTGCCTGTCCTTGGGTATTTTTCCCGAGTGCCTCAAAAAAGCAGTTATTGTCCCTGTATACAAAACAGGCAGTAAACAGGAAGTAACAAATTATAGACCAATTTCTTTACTGTGTTCTATGTCAAAAATTTTAGAAAAAATCATAAATAAAAGATTGTTTAGATATCTGGAGGATAAATCAATTTTGTCGGACCGTCAATATGGATTTAGACCTAAAGTTTCAACTGCCGATGCCGTACATCATCTGACTGACTATCTAGCCCAAGAACTTGACAAGGGTAACCACACAGTTGGAGTTTTCCTGGACCTCGCCAAAGCTTTTGACACAGTCTCCATTCCTATTCTGTTGCGCAAGCTTGAGACAATGGGCATAAGAGGCATTCAACTGAAACTTCTCAAAAGTTACTTAGAAGACCGAACCCAGTGCGTTAAAATTGGCAATGTTCTCAGCGCAGACGAAAAAAACACGTCTTTTGGTTTGCCCCAAGGAAGTATTTTAGGGCCTACTCTATTTTTGATATACATAAATGACCTCTGTAATCTAAACCTAGAGCACGGCACTATAATATCTTACGCTGATGACACTGCCCTCCTTTTTTCTGCTGAATCAGAACATGAAGTCTACAAGTTTGCGCAACACGGTTTTAATATTGTAAATAAGTGGCTTCAGCATAACTCACTAACACTAAATGCGGCTAAGACAAATTATATTAAGTTTTCAATGCGCAAACAAACATCTGTTTTGCCCTCGACGATGTATGCTCACTGTTGTATGGCCCCGGCAGATTGCCTCCTTACGTGTCCTAATATTAATATAACTAATCAAATAAAATATCTGGGTATTATAATAGATGAAACCTTATCTTTTAAACAACACATAGAAGCCTTAAATAATAGAATGCGTAAGCTTATATTCATTTTCAAAAAACTACGTTATATTGCAGACCCAAAATTAATTAGGCGAGTTTATCTTGCTCTCTGCCAGTCAATTTTGACGTACTGCATCACCTCTTGGGGTGGAGCAGGTAAAAGTTTGCTACTACCTATCGAGAGAGCTCAAAGAGCGATTCTCAAGGTGTCTACTGGCCGCCCTTTCCTTTTTCCTACTAACCTACTCTATAAATCCTGTGAAGTACTAACAGCTCGACAGTTATTCATAATGAGCATCGTATTAAAACAGCACGCAGCCCTCCCATATAGCACTGAATTTACTAAAAAGAGACGGAAAGATATAGTTTGCCCTACAAAAAGTACAAAACATGCTTTCGCAGCCAAATTTTTTGTCTTCCTAGGACCTCTACTTTATAACAGACTAAATGCTAGAGCCAACATTTATTCTCTTAATTATATAAATTGCAAAAGAACTCTCAAGAAAGCTCTCCAAAGTACACTCGAGAGCAATGAATCCGGGTCACTTAAAGAATGTTAAAAATCTCGGAAACTAAAAATGATAGGTTAATGCAATAAATTGTATTTAATAGACAATGTAATACTCCTTAAATGAAAGTAAAAAAAATATGAGTCACCATACATTTTATTAACACAAAATTACATAAAGAAAAAAACTGCTGATCTCTCCTTAAAACAAAAATAGGAAACATGAAATTTTTGAACTTTATTACGATTTTCTTGAATTTTAATACTTCGTATTGCCTCCTCGTGCTTCCATTACTGCGTTTACGCGGTTTGGCATGCTGTACACCAAGTTCCTTATACGATTTTGAGGAATATTCTCCCATTCCTCTGTGAGAGCAATTTTGAGCTCACGAAGCGTGATTGGGGGAGGGTTTCGTTGTTTTACGCATCTGCCTAGCTCGTCCCAAGCATGCTCGATCGGGTTGATATCCGGGCTGCGCGCTGGCCACTCCATACGAGTAATGTTCATCTCTTGAAGGTCATTCACAATCCTACCTGTATGAGGTCGGGCATTGTCATGCATAAATATAGCATCCTCACCTAAATTGACCATAAATGGACCAACGTGATCATTGAGGATTTCTTCCACATATCTTACGCTAGTTAAAGAGCCGTTTTCTATGATCACCAGCTCTGTGCGACTTTCAGAAGAAATTCCGGCCCACACAAGTACAGACCCACCACCGTAGGCTACTTTTTCTTCGATGCATGCTTGCTTTAATCTTTCCCCTGGTCTTCGATACACTCTGTGTCTTCCATCGTGCTTGTAGAGCATAAATTTTGATTCGTCGGAGAACATAACTTTTGACCAATCTTCAATACTCCAATTTACGTGGCTCTGGGCATATCTTAGTCTTGAAATACGATGCCCACGCTCCAGTTTAGGGCCGTTTGCAGGTCTAAGGGGTTTTAAGTTAGATTCAGCAAGCCGACGTCTTACTGTCCATGCACTTGGGTTACTTCCTCCGAGGCGTCGAAACTGATTTGTGAGTTCAGTTCCTGTGAGAAAGCGATTTCGAAGCATGGTGTTCACCAAGTATCGGTCTTCTCGTGCTGTGGTACACCTGGTTCTGCCCGTTCCTGGTCTGCGTAGGTTAGAACCAGTTTCTTCGTAACGTCGGAGAACTCTTTGTACTGTTGACAGCGACACACCGACAGTCCTGGCTGTATCGCGCTGACTCCGGCCGGTTTCCAGCATTGTAAGTATTCTGGTGCATTCTTCAGGCGTAAGCGACATAATTTCAGCTTGAATAATGAATATAGAGCACTATCAACATGGTTTATGTACCCACATAAATGACAGATTACAAACAAAAGCAAAACCAAATGCTGTAATTTCGTAGTTCCATCTTCGAAAGTGGCCCTTTTTCAAATTTGTTTTTTTTATGATATAACTTTACAATAACTAAGAAGTTTTAATACCTTCATTTAAGGAGTATTACATTGTCTATTAAATACAATTTATTGCATTAACCTAGCATTTTTAGTTTCCGAGATTTGTAGGATTCTTTAAGTGACCCGGATTCATTGCTCTCGAGTGTATGTCCTATGAAGATACAGAGAAATTATTAGTTGTACTTAAATAAAAATTGTATTTGTACTAATTAATTCTAGCTAAGTTAGGATAGGTACTAAGATTTTTAGTTTTATTGTACTATTTACACCATTTTACATACCTACTAGATTTTATAATTAATGTGATTATTTAGAAATATGATACCTTGCCACGCCTGAAACACAGGATGACCTAGTTCAGGCACATAACACAACTGAATTTTTCGTAGATTTAAGCAATTTCGTGTATTTAGTGTTTTACCTTTTTACCTCAATAAACTTTTATTTATTTTATTTATGCCATCTTACTCGACCCTCAACAGCTACTTACATCCAATTACTGTCACCAACCCTGCGAAGAACAGCGCTCCACCCCGCTGAAAAAGATAGATAATCATCATCTGCCAAGCCTTTTACCAATTACGTCGGCTTCAAGTTAACCGGATGCAGCTGAATATCAGTATTTCACAAGGAGCGACTGCCTATCTGACCTCCACAACCCAGTTACTGAGTAGGTATCACTATGCCCCTTGAGCAAGACTGTTTGTCAAATCAAGCTTTTAACTACCCGTAACGAATGTCAAAGATCTACGAATTATAGATATAATATGTAGCTTTTGCCCGCGGCTTTGCCCGCTTGGAGGTCGTTAATTATCCCCTAGGAACGTGCTACAGGGATAAAAATTCTATGTATGAACCGTGGTCATAGTCTACTACTGTCATTTTTCATTTTTCCACATTCTTTTTGCATTTGATAGCCCCATTCTTGAGGAAGGTTATAGGCTATTTAACATCACGGTAAGACCCTTAGGAGTCGAGCAATAAATAGGAAAAAAAGTCAAAAAGTATGCTAAGAAAAAACACAGTACAAGCGCGGGCGAGTCATGCGATGCGACGCGGTAGGTATGAGAAATTACACACGGACTAAGTCGCGGGCATAAAGTAGTAATAATTATATAGTATAGTTTTCCAGACCGAGGAGCTCATGGCTAAGTAATGACAAGCCGCACGGATCGATCCATCAGGTTAAGCTACGCTTGCCAGGGTTGGTCAGAGGATGGGTGACCATCTTCACATACCGAGACTCCTCCGTGCCTCGGAAAGCACGTTAAGCCGTTGGTCCCGGCTGTCATTTGTGGATCTTTGACAGTCGTTACGAGTCGTCAGAAGCCCGAAAGTCTGACACCAGTCCTACCAAGGGGTATCGTATTACCCAGTAACTGGGTTGTGGAGGTCAGATAGGCAGTCGCTCCATGTAAAATACTGGTATTCAGCTGCAACCAGTAAGACTGGAAGGCGACCCCAAGATAGTTGGGAAAAATGCTAGGAAGATTGATTGATAGTTTTCCAGACCGTATTTCGGCCACGGTGGCCAAACTCAACGGAGACTAGTCTTCGGCGCGGGAGATATTATAGTGCAGGCGTGTGTGCGCAGACACAGGTGCACTCTCTCTTCCCTCACTCTCATAGTCCGATGGGACGGCAAACCGACACAACTAAAATATTTAAAACTCTTACTAATTCTCAAGATCCAACGCGTTGTGCAACTGTACCAATATTAGCACAAACAGGACGTCGGTTCGACTCCTGCGCGTCGGATCAAAGACGCGATTTATGCGCCGTCGGATTACTTCGATTTATAGCGCGCTAACGAACGCACGTGCCCGACAACGATTATAAGTAGATCTCGAGATGTGCAATGAGATAAAAAGGTCGTTTTAGCTTTACTTTGCGATACCATTTCATATTTATAGGTACCTATAGTGGGAATTTGTAAAAAAAACTAGCTCGATTTTCAAAAAGACTATATATCGCAATGTTGAAGCGTGATGAATAATGGGTTCTATATTCTTCTCCATTATGAAAATTTTAGATTTTTGTCCTTTATAGAAGTAGGTAATTACTGGAATTACAGGCATTATTCTGTTAAATCTAAAGGTAAAACGAAGCTCTTATATTTTTCTGCTTCATCTTTTGATTAATTTCAGCTTAACTTTACCTTTAATAGGTGCTAAGCAAAATTGGTTGGTTAGTATTCTTATTCTCATCTCTAAACCTCATATTATTATAGCCTTAGACATATTTTTTCTTTTTTAAAGCAAGCAGTAACGCCGCTGCTGGTCTGGCGGTCCTTTAAAGAAGTAATAAATTAGGCTGTCTATCGAAATAAGATCGAAAACTCTCCATTACTAAACCCCACATAACTCTTAAAAAACAATAAACACGAACATTAACAAATATCCAAACATCTTGTCTTATACGTAAAGTGAAACACTTGAAGATCAAAGACGCTGGCGCAGGAAACGCGCAATCGTCTATCAGTGATACAGAGCGCCTTTCAGTGCCACTTGAGGGTTAAGTGGGGCAAAAAATGACGTCATTGATCTGTATTGTATCATGGAAAGATAACAGACCGCCAGCGGCTTGGCTTAGCATAGCAGTGATAGCCTAGTGGTGTGAGTGACCGTTGGACTGCGAAGGCATAGGTCTCGAGTTCGCACCTGACTTTTCGAATTCAAAAACTGTGAACGAAAACATCGTGAGAAAACCGGCATTCCTGAGAGATATTTCTCGACAGTATGTTAAGCCAAATCAAAGGCTCATGGGTGGCTTTAAAACTCTGACACCAGGTTAGTCACAAGCCACACGAAAAGAAGAAGAAGTTCCTATAGCAACATACTATGAAGGCGTGGCCTGGCAAGTGAGAGGTCGTGAGTGAGTTCGAATCTTCTCCTTGTACTGTTAAAGCTAAGGCTTTCCTTGTGAAAATATAATTATTTTAGCTGTGATAAGTTACGGAATCAAGCGTGACTTTGAGGAAATCGAGGACAATAGAAAGGAGATCAGCAATTCCTGGCCCTGATGGACAAAGTATTACACCATTCGAAAAAATATTTAAATAATTATAAGCCCTACTTTAATCTATCATTTCCTAAAAAAACCTAGGAAAAAAGAATTTCTAAAAAAAGTCAATTAATGTATTCCTCGCGTTGTAGTTGTTTTAATAACAACTGATGTTGCCATATTATGCGATTTTTAAATAAAAATATTTTTTTCCATTAAAAGATTTGTATTATTATATTCGATTTATATTTCTTTTCACTTAAAAAAGTATTATACGAGTTTATTGCGAAGTAATGATTAAAGATAGAGTATTTTTTCGTTGTTGATAAGTTATTTTAATGATTTTATAGAAAAATCGATTTGCATTTTTGTAAACTGCAACACTCGATACGGTTGTCACTTGTCAATCAATCTGTTGTCAACAACAGATTGCCGCCACAAAGTTTCTCGCTCGTGTCGTGGACTTTCTTTTTGTGTTTATTTTGTGTGCTACATCTAATTACCGACCCTTGCTGTGTTTTTGGACAATTGTAACTGCCTTTGTGACCGACCCTATTTCGTTCTTGAACCCCGTTTCTTCCAAACCTATTGACCTTAGCACGCATTTTGGACTCCGATTTTGCCTTTTGATATTGTTACCTGTTGCTTACGATGGATAATCTCCGCTGTATTAATTGTGGCATATCGACTGCTCGCATGAGAAGAAACCTGCTGAACTCACTCAATCGATATACTATCAGTGATTAGAGAATGGATATCTCCACGACAGGTAAGTGTTGGGTATTTCATTATTATAAGTGTTATTTTATTGTTATTTTAATTATTAGACTCAAAGTAAGTTTCACATCATATTAAAGAGATAGAGCCTGGCAAAATACTTTTAATCTTTTACTAAAACTCATAGGTAACTAATAAAAGAGCGGGAACAAATGATAATGGAGTCTATTGACTATGGTCTGAAATAAAGTTTTGTTTTTTAATTTCCATATCCCATGTTATATCGAAAAATTAATTGCACAGGGTTATAGACTAATATTACCCCTTGAAAACCCAAACTATTTCATTTTTGTTTATTGAGGCCTAATTTATTAGGACTGTTTGCCGATCTCCTTTGTGCACACATAATAGTTTTAATTCCGCAAAACTAGATCCAGGCTTGGAAACAGAATGTAGCATAGCATTCTATTCCACGCGCAAAAGTAGATATGCGTATGTATAACGTTTTGCATTACATCTCTATGAGCTGTGTAAAAGTTGACAGGAATTTTACCATCCGACATTCTTGCCTGGTACAACCAATCAAATAGTGCTGTATTAGTAGAGCTTCTTGTGGTCTTCCACAGTTCCACAGACACTTTGATAGTAGGTATTTCCTATATACTATTATTTTGAATTTTCATGGACGATATATTATCTATATCATCCGTAGAAGTATCACGATGACTGTTTTAGCTCAGACTTCCAATCTGCCTAGCCTTTTCTCAACTATATTGGGGTCGACTTCCAGTCTAACCGGATGCAGCTGAATACCAGTATTTTACATGGAACGACTGCCTATCTGACCTCTACAATAATACAATAACACGATACCCCTTGGAAAGACTGGTTGTCAGAGTTTCTGGCTTCTGACGTCCCGTAACGACTGTCAAATATCCACGAATGACAGCCGGGACCAATGGCTTAACGTGCTTTCTGAAACATGGAGGAGTCTCGGTATATAAAGATGGTCCCCCCCTTCTACAGTACAACCTCGGCAAGCGCAGCTTAACCTGATGGATCGACCCGTGCGGCTGTTATTACTTAGCCACGAGCTCCTCGTATTATTATTATTTTCTATGAACGTTACGACACCTTCAGCTGTCATTAATGAGACACAATAGAATTTTAATTGTTATGCCCACCTGATGTCCACTGTACCAGTCAAGCGGAAATATCATCCGTAGAAGTACTATAACGATGACTATTTTAGCTCAGACCCTGTTTGCACTGTTTCAGATATAAATGCCCTTGGTTAGCTTTGGAAGCAATATTTAAAAAAACCACATCACAAATCACGCAGAATGATAACATAACAACCTCACCTAAATTAATCCTAAGACATGATTATCCCAAACGGCGTCACAAGATGCGACCTACCGTGCAATTAGCGGCCAATTCTGCCGACTCCCCTGCGGCTAAAGGATAATGCAAGGGCAACAATTTGGTGGCCATTACAACGTTTGTCGGGTTAATGGGTAATCAAAAAACAGCTCGTAAGTGGCAGCTCTTTGTTCCGCTTCGGCCATTGTAATTGGTTAAGGTTGGGTTACATGGTGGAGATATTGTACGGTGTTTTGTAAGATGAGTGCAATATTGTCCTCCTGTGTACTTCAGCTGCAACCTATTGAGCCAATGTCAGGAGTATCAAGGACTAACAGAAATCAAATTACAAAGGAATTAAATATTTCGAATTTTTGTGTAGAAAGTACCTAAATGGTTGTGTTTTGGTCTAAAAACCTGCACCAAGTCCATCGGCAGTTGCATATTTTAATATAAAATACAATTTCTACGGTGTTTATGCTACTCGTGGACTTAGAGAAATTATTTTTTGGGGCGTATTCAAATAATTTTGTTGTCAGAATTTGTAATGACTTGATTATAAATTCTAAAAAGAAAACAGCTCCTTCTGGTTAGTTAAAAAAAAACAATGGGTTGCACTCCGGGAGTGCCGGCAGAAGGGAAAACTTGAACATTAACGTTGTGCATTTTTGAATATTTTGGAATAGTTAGGGAATAATTTCGCACGAATTGCTTTATTTATCAGTATAAAAGTACAATCATTTATGTGGTTAAATAAAATATTCATTAGTAGTTACTACACTACTATTAATTTATTTTTTAAATATAGTATAACAAAAATAAACAATTTATTACCCATCAATATGGGTAAAATTTCTTACCTCGCAATATTTACGTAATTTTAAAGACTATTTATTTTGATATTTACTTTGTCGGTTGCTAGGCAACGGATCTTACGGTCACGTCCTGGCGCGAGTTTAACATTTATCACCCATCCCAAAAAAAGTGCATAACGCCGCTAAAGAAGTTTTCACTTCAAAAAAAGAGTAGATTATAAGCCAGGCAGTACGAGTAGATTGAAAAAATACTCCATGTAAACCAATCCCGCTCAACCATCCTACTTCGCTATATATGATTAATTTTTTCTTCGACGTTTTTGCGTCAATTCTGTTAAAATTACTGATGATTCGGATCTCCATCATTGTAAAGATGATTGATTACTGCCTCCTAGCCTCCGGAGTAATGAGGGGCCACCGTTGAATGTCTTTGTTTGATCAGTGTTACATGTAGGTAGATAAGTACTTTAAGTTAAAGAAGAACGATCGTGTTTGTTTTAAATTATAAATCAAAACAAGCGGTTGGTCGACTCTTTACGTGACCACAGGGCTGGCCAATTCTTAGGCCAAAAAATCAGCATTACCATCCAAGGTGGCAACGCTGCTTTGGGCACTTTTTCCGCTGACAGCGATGCGGACAACTTTTTTGATGCCCAATAAGCTCTTCCTTTTATTTTTAGGTTTTTTAATTTTTCCTTTACATAATTTGTACATGATATTATAATAGTTAGTTGTTTATACATAGTGTAAATAGTCAGTTGTGTTCAAAATTGTAAAACTTATATTACGTGCATTAAATTCAATAAAATTAAACCTTTTTTTCTTGAACATATAAAATACATACATTGCAATATTTTGAGTGAATACGTAATTCACCATGTTCTGCCAAATAAGGCATGCAAAACAAAATTATAAACATTTCATCATAAGAAACTTCTTATGATGAAATATTTATAATTTTGCATGCCTAGGTTTATGCAAAAGAAATAATTTATTACGTTTTGTTTTTGTTATATTGAGTGAAACATATCAGATGCTTTTTTCTGGAAATATCCATTGACTTGGTAGAAGAAGCTGAATATAGAGCCTATATGGCTATATTCAGCTTCTTCTACCAAGTGCAGATGCAGAACAGTGGTGGCGCTGTGGTAACGGCCACGTCGTACGAGTTAAAAGGTTGTAGACTCGAACCCAGACAGGCTCTTTTCTTTGTGTAAATTTTTTCATCATCACTGCCCTCAAAACGGTGAAGGAAAACCTATTGATAAACCGGCATATCCTAGAACCAAATATTCGAAGACACGTGACATCTACCAACCCGCACTGGGCCCGCGTGGTAAATTGCGGCCCACTGCACTCACTTTCACTGAGAGGAGGCTTTTGTCCCAACAGTGGGAACATTTAGGCTGATTATGCTAGGCTAACAGATTAAAAGTTTACTTGGATTTGGAAAGATTAACACTCGTATTCGCCTTCTTTTTGTAAAAGCTTTCTTCAAAATATTTCACAAATACCTATTTCTCAAACTATGTCACCGAGGTATAAAGTATTTGTGTAAAAAATGCCCTACTTCCAAGCACAAAAGATATTAAACCACACAGCTCCTATTCACACGCCCCCTCGATCCAGGACATACAGTACAGGGATCTAGGCTTCGTATCAAAGGGCTATTGTATGTCTAATGCGTTCTATTTTCTTCTGAAACTCGATATCAGAGCTGTCAATATGGAGGTGGTGAGATATGGGTGTCTTGTGGAAAGAGTGCAGAGATGACGTAATTAAAGTAGACAGGATATAATTATAGGAACAAAGAAATAAGCAGGGACAGCTTTCTCTGTTTGAGTGGCTCATTGGAGATTCGCACGAATTTACTCGCCCGAAATCGACGGTTAATTTATGTATTTGTAGGCGAATCGTATTCTGGAGTTATCTAACTTCAAAATTCAAATTCAAAAATCATTTATTTCGATCCGTAAATATCATATTACGACATTGTACATTTGAATAAAATAAAATATAATTCCAATAATAATCAATATAATATAAAAATAATTAGTTAGCTAATATAAATAACATTAAAATTATAAAATTAAATTAAATTCTAAAATCTTAAAACAATAAATTACAATGAAAAAATTAAGGCAGTGTATAGAGTGCCACCAGTGGCACTCTATCCCTATCGAATAAAGTGCCACTACAGGCACCCTAGTAACACCGCCTCGGCCCGGCTAAAGCGCCGCAAGCATTGGATTGTCATTGTCACTGTCACTAAGTCACGTCACTTGGTATTTTGTTTGATTGTCGAGGTTAGATCGCTGTAAAACACCACATTCCCAAAACATTACATTCTCTTGTGCCTAAACGGACCCTGGCACTTCGCCGGCCGCTACCGCGGCACCGCTCGCTACGCTTGCTCGGCTCGTGCGTTGTGTGGTCACAGTTCTAACCTAACCTAACCTAACTAACAAGTGACAGTGACAATGCAACGCTCACGGCACCCTAGCCGGGCCGAGGCAGTGACACTAGAGTGCCACAAGAAACTCGCGGCACTCTATACACTTCGAAAAATTAAAATGTTTAAAAATACGCCTGCCTCTGAGTCATTTGTTTGTTTGTCATTACATTAATCATAAAACAATGGTTTAATGTACTGACAATCAAACCTGTCCGCAAATACGCTCAGGATGGTGTTGGAGGTGGCCCGGACCCTGCGCACCGTTTTCGCATCGTCGTGTAGAACTTCGTGCGAATCGCCTGGTTATGTGATAAATCTTTGTAACCACCACAAAACCACCACCACCACCTCTTTGTGTCTTTGTTGTTTTGTGTTTGTTTGTTGGTAATCTTTGTACACCATCATTGAATTAAGTGTTTTTTGCTTTTTTTTTATAGAAGCAATGTACATTGTTAGCTTCCTGTACATTGTAGAGATCATCTTATTTAAAATTGCACGCCTCCACGAAAATTTCTATGCAAACATTTAAAATGTGTATGCAACAAGCAGTCGAGGGGCGTGCTATTTTTTTTTAGAATGTGCGTGATTAATACAAATATTAACCTGCGGGCAATATCATATTTATTTATCTCGATATTATTGTCCAGTTCATCAAAGCGCCATATTAGAGGCCCGGAAGATTATTACATCGACAGAATTTCAACTGTCAAACCTACCGTGGAGTGTTTACACTGCGGCAGTCACTTGAACGAGTCAACTCGACCGCTGGACGGTAGCGAGTGTTTTGTTTACTCTGCTGTGCCAACAGTAATGTTGAGAGCAAGTGAATAATTGTGCGCTATTGTTGGGACAGGTTAGAGACGCAATAGTGACTTCGATAATATTTTTGATTTTATGCATTATTTTTCACGTCGAATTTTCGAGCGTTTTGTGGTAAAAAAAGCGCATTATGAAATTGTACGAATTATAGTTCATACTCGTTTGAATTTTCATTGCATTGGAAAATCAAAATGCTGTTACTGTAACAATTTTCCTCATCAATCATTGATTCAACCTCTAACTTATTAAATAAATGACGACAAGGCTCAGCAGGAGCTCAGCAGAAGCTCGGTAGGAGATAGGAGGAGTTAGAAAATGCAGCTTCTATCTTCTGCCAACCGATCACGCCTCACGTTACACGTAAAATTTAAATAAATAAAATCTATTTATGTATTTTTTTATCGAAATGTAGTATAATAATTATTCTATTTGATAGAATATGCTTCATTCATTATCGATATAAAAAACATATTCTAAAATATGAATACCAACACCATCTCTAAGCCATAACGAACACAAACACTCTATAGTGAGCATAGTTTTGTATGATCGATGATCGGAACGAGACTCGCGTTCAACTAATCGTGTTTACACACTCAACACTCGATATTGACATTTAAAAATCCGCGGGTGGCCAGCTACTGTTTGCTTTTTACCTATGATTTGAACGCTTCTTCAAAATTAAACGTATTTATTTTAGACTGTCAATTCAATTTGAGCTCTATGCTGTTAAAATACAGTAGAATTTTGTTGCAAAGATTTTGTTAGAACAAAGACCTCTTAAGTCACGTGTGGGCTTATTTGGTGAAACAATAACTTGTGTAAATAGGTACTAAGAAATAATATTGAGTCTTGTAAGTATAATTAAGAAACCACAGAATGCTTTCAAGTTAAACGATAAACAAATGTTTTTCAGACTCTGAAAGGAGTATTAAATGCTACTTGTCGTAAATAACGTTTATTTACAGCATTTTTAAATGTGTTTTAACGTTAAACGACTTAATTACGGCTCGAAAAATAATCCTTAAACATCCGTTTGGTATTAAAACATGGTTTGCTGGTAGGGTGACTAATTGCATGACGATTTTAGAAACTGTCCCATTAATAACGCTAGCTGATGACGATGATAAAATTGTTTTATGGGCCTAATGTAGATAAGTTGCTTTTAAATTAGTGTAATTATAATATTGTGCATTTAAATTAAAACTTATTGAAATGTTCCTTTATGTGTTATATAGGAAAAAACTTAAGGTATAAATCGAGGTTATTTTTTTTGTATTTTTGTTAAAACATTAACTACAGTATTCAATGATTAATGAGGTTGGATTTTTAATTGATTAAAACTGAATTCATTTAACCTATTACGTTTTTCCAGCTGCAATTAGTACACAAGGCTGTTCTGGTACAGGTAAAACCTTTCACCTTTTGCTAATTACTTTGACACCTTTGCGCGATTGTAAATTATTAAATTATTCAAGAAAATTATGATGCTTAAACTTATACTTCCAAAATCATACTTACATAAAAAACCTGATATGCAAATGACAAAAAATATGCATTTTTGAGTTTATCGAGGCATGAATATCCAAGACACAGAGACCCCTTCTGCATAACCGGGTAAAAGAGGTGTAACAACTTGTTTGACGTATGACATGATTAATGTACAGGAAATAATAAGAAACCACTATAATTATACGTAATTGTATGTTCAATAAAGCTCGCTATTTTGCTTGTTAACTGTCAAGAATTATTTATCGTGTTTAATATGCATGAGAGGTTATGAATGGTCGCGATAAAAAAGGATGAAGGTCGATGAATTAATTTAATTTTGGTATTTTTTTAAGCTAGCTTTTGGTTGAATTATTAAATGAAATAGTATGTAATTAGATGCTTTACACTGGTAGTCTTTAATTTACTTGAATGTGTCATAAGAACCTGGATATTTATATATAATTTATTTACATGAAATTAGTTCATGGACCTACCTACTAGTTTAAAGTATTTATCTGAATCTGTAGTCATTTTATTAGGAGACATGGCTACCGCAAAGAATGGTCATTATATGTATTATTTAATTCAGTAATTTAATTCCACATTAATGACTTAATAACATAAAGGTTACGGCATTCTTTTTATTACACTTATGTTGAAGAATAATTACTCATCAAAAGCTATTAACTAATTTAGACATTTAAAAATATAGGTAATTAAAACAAATAAATACTCTTCTGCCCCGGTTTGTGGAAATTTAAGGGGTGGTTAATCTACCCGCAAAATAATAGAAACTTATAACCAATCAGAACATTAATTCAGCTTACTAACTTCAAATAAGTCAGAAGAGACGTGAGATTTTTTACAATCGATAAAAAATAGAGGACCAGAAATGAAAAATCCGCTATGTTGATTTAGTATCATTGCCACCCTACCGTACGCGCCTGATTATGTAACATCAATTAAAAATCTCAAAAATTCTCAAAGATAACACTTACAAAAGAGCTTTCAAAAGATAAGTTCGAGTCTCATAATTAAAAAGGCTCTCAAAAAAGCCGGTCGCCCTCTTAAAAATTCTAAATTTAAGTAACAGTTTTATCGAAATGTCGACACATGCTTCAACGGCGGCGCTTTGTCGATACCGATAAGACTGTTAATCGATAAAAAATTATGCCGACCACATTATTTTGGGAATTAACTACTGGCGTTTGCGTTTTTATGTGCATAACGGATTTTTAAGTGTTAAATGGAATTATTTGCATGAATTTTTGGAGCTGCGTATGTCCATTATTGCTCAGTAATAAAATTTTAATTACGCCTTTTTTTCTTAATTATGTCCTTTTAAACACTCAGCTGTCTGTTCATTAAGAAACCGTAAACCTCAATCATACACAGGCAATGAACCCTAACGTTTGATCGAATTCCTGGATCCCTACAAGCAAGATTATTTTTTTAAAGAATAGTTTATTTGTTTTTACAGTAGATTTTTGAACATAACTAATAATCATCATCTGCCTAGTCTTTTCCTATCCGGATGCAGTTGAATACCAGTATTTTACATGGAGCGACTGCCTATCTGACCTCTACAACCCAGTTACTGGGTCATACGATACCCCTTGGTAAGACTCATTGTCAGACTTTCGGGCTTCTGACTACTCGTAACAACTGTCAAAGATCCACGAATGTCAGCCGGGACCAACTGCTTATAATGTGCTTTCCGAGGGACGGAGATGTCTTGGTATGTAAAGATGGTCACCCATCCACGAACTAACCATGGCGAGCGTAGCTTTACCTGTATGATCAACCTGTGCGGCTGTTATTACTTAGCCACAAGCTCCTACCTAAATATGATTTTTAAAACTTACGAAGCAATCGGTATTTTTTAATCAACAAAATGAATTAAACCTATCTTGTCTGCTGTTTTGTTCTATGTCAGTCTGTCTATCTATGTTAATTGCAGCGTGATGGGCATACACGAGAAAGCAAGTAAGTTCTTACTACTTTTTTAGTAATAACTTGTTTATATGTGATTGGGTTACATTTAATTTTCAAAGCTCTAGGCTACAAAGAAAGCACAAAGAAAACAGCTTAACGTCAATATCAATTACCTGTAACTTATACCAGGCCAGGTTGAGCCTTTTGCCTACAGGAATCATTTAACATGCTATATCCTTGAGCGAAATGGTTTAGTTAAATTACAGTGTAAGTAAGAACAGAAGGTGTAATTTTGAATTTTTGATGGAACTGGAAAGTTAAAGATAGACAGAATTTTACAGTAGGAACGTGGGTAACTGGGTAGCACCACAGAGGAACACAGATGGGGCTCGACTTGTCGAATTCAGTGGGCGTAACGTAGTCTGAAGGTATAAGAGTTACGCGATAGAAATAGAGGCAACTTCTAGGTGAATTATAACTGTAGGTAATTAGCGCTGTGCGATCTGAATTGCACTTTATTGTGTTGTCACAGGAGTCGGTTTTTTAGGGTTCCGTACCCGAAGGGTGACAAACGGAACCCTATTCATAAGCCTCCGCTGTCCGTCTGTCTGTCAGCGAGCTCTATCTCATGAACCGTAATAGGTAGGCAGTTGAAAATTTCACAGATTGAGCATTTCTATTGCCGCAAGAGCAACAAATAATAAAATTAAAAAATAAAGGGGGGTCGCCATACAATAAAATTAAATTTTGAAAAAAAAATTATCTGACCCTGGCATGTGGGGTATCATTTTCTAGAGCTCATCGAGTAGAGAATAAATATAATTTTTATTTGTTTTTATCTTCAAATTTGATGAATTAGGGGGCTGTAGAAGTTGTCTGTTTTAGACCGTTTTTGTACGAGCTCTATCTCAACAACTAAACAAATTAGGAATTTGAAACTTGTGTGTATCATGTAACATATACTGTTTATAATCAACAAATACTAAAAACGCCGATTCATAACGTATTTTATATAATATGGGCGATTTTCTGCAACTTAAAGTAATAATTTTGTATTTCATGCTAATATTATGCGATATAAATTCCACAGATAACTATTTAATAGTCGGAGTAATGACATGGAATTAGTAAGTACCTACTATCATGGCAGCATATACTATTTCGATCATTTAAATTTCGATCATCCATAAAGGTCTACAAAATAAACTTTCTTCACAAGATTTTAAAACCGGCCAGTATTTTTTGAGTTTAAGAACTTTATCGACTTTTTTCAAAGTATCCCTAGACGGTGTTGATGTGTGTACCTCGTGTTAAAACTACACTCCAATAGACAATATATTCAGTAACATTGAAATGAATGCTGGCACATACAGTGTACTATTCAGTTACCTAGCTTAAACCGTTGTGGATACAATTTCATATTGAGAAAAATTATTGGTGTAAAAATATTCGGTCATGGCGGCCAATCTCAACGGAGACTGGCCTTCGGCGCGGGAGATATTATAGTGCACAAGTGTGTGCGCAGACACGAGTGCACTCTCTCTTACCTCACTCTCATAGTCCGATGGGATGTGTAAAAATAATAAGTAAGATGAAATAATAGATTTCTGTATGACTATCAAAAATAACGTAAATAAATACCTGTATTGACCCGTGCACATGTTGAAATCTCTAGTTCCTGTCAAACATTGTATGAAAAATTGACAGAAAATTGAGATTCCAACATGTTTTGTTGTGAATGTTTCGCCAGTGCAAACGCACAGTTATAATTAAAATTTGGCGTACTACTTACATTCTATTTTGTACAATATAGTCTGATGTTAGCAAGAGAAATCCTTTTATTTATAAGTAACTAGCTTTACCCGGCCTGGCTTCGCACGGTTAGCACTAAGTACTTATCTACGGCGCATCTACCTTTCCTAATTACCTATTTCTACCTAATTACCTACCCTACCTACCTACCCTACCCTTCTTACCAGGGTAGGTAGGTACCTAACCTACCCTATCTACCCTACATATCTACCTGCTTACCTACCATATATACCTATTTATACCTACTAATACTATGTTAGTAGCAAATAAATAACTTTGACTTTAGATAATGCATGTTACTGGATAATGTTAACTTAATATTTTTCTCTTAAAATAAATGAAATATACTCCTACACCTATATTTTAACACAACAACATTTTCTCATTAAAATTAGACAATTTCTTTACAAATCTTTGTTTTTTTATAGCGCCTCTGTTGTTACCTTTACGAAAGTATTACAAAAATTCATAGTGTTAAATCTTGTACGACATGTTATGGAACCCTTCGTGTGCGAGTCTGACTCGCACTTGACAGATTTTATATTTAAATGATTTGGCGGAGTGACCCATCTGTACTAATCTGTTAGTAGCACGTAGCGAGCCTACATAATGGTATCATGTAACCTCTTTAATTAATTTATATCTCAACTTCACATACCGTCAGACGGTTTAGTATTTTCAGCAGCTTGGCCTGCACTCTTTCACTTTTCATTAACATTAAAAGGCTAATAAATGACAGAACAGAAGTTCCTTCAGTTATTAGTACAGTACATTGGAACATGAACAATCCAATGGCGAAACGAGATGATATGTTTTTGACAATAGCTTTTACTTAGTGGCCTAAGAAGCTAGGTTTGGCCATTTTTGGGTCACTATCATAAACGGCTGGGTCTGAAAGGTTTTGGAGTGGCGACCGCGTAACGGAAGACGTAGCGTTGGAAGCCCAAGATGGACCGATTACCTGGTGAAGGCCGCAGGAATCCGCTGGATGCAAGAAGCACAGAACCAGTCGATGTGGCAGTGGTTGGGGATGGCCTATGTCCAGCAGTGGACGTGATGATTATGATGAGAGGAAAGCAATAAAATCAAGACAATCTAATAAAATTGTAGGTGTAAAAGTCTTTATTCAGCGATGTGTTAATATGTACGGAAAAGTAATCGTATTTTCCACAGAACAGATAACAGGTATTTAACAGGTATTAACAGGTATTTTCCGACGTAGGTTGTTGACCTTCTGAAATGCTACCTTAATACTGACCCTACAGGTCTTAACTTACTTACTTCCTTTACCCGAGTCTGACAGACACCGGAGGCAGTGAACAGCTGACTTGTCTTCACGCTTTCATTTGAACATGGGTGAGCAGAGCCACAGGTGCAAGCAGGTGATGGTGCTGATCGAATGAACGTTAATAGGTGTAACTGACAGACAGACACATAGTTTATTTATAAGTAGTCTGTTATTTTGTAAGTGTGTTTAGAAGCCATGCAGTTGAAGCCTTATTTTATAGGGTAAAAAGTTTAGTGTATAGTGACTAGAGACTATAGTCTATTCATTTGCACAAAAAACGGAATCTTCTTTACATTGTTGGTAACTTTTCAATAAAAACTCTGATAGTATAATGTTAATCTTGAAACTTTCCACCTGGTTAGTTTCTCTATAAAAATCTCCTTAAAATGCCATAAATCAACCCGTTTCCTGTACATCGATGAACATCAAACCCACGGTCTTTATTATAAAAAATTGCGCATATTAACTTCTATGCGTAACCGTCCTCTCGCTACAAGCTGTCTATCATCGTCTCATATGATTGATATCACTTTTTCACTCACCAGTCACCACGTATTGTGCGAAAATGTTCAGTATTCTCCTTAACCAACTCTACAAACACACTGGATTTTTAACCCTATTCCCAACCATGAAAGTCTAAATTCCGGTGATCGTTATTTGACTTACATTTCTGACTACATACAAGTAAAATTGAATTTTCGTAGTTTACGTTAAGGTTGATTTCAGTGTGTATTACAAGTTGTTTAAGGGGTCGTTTGCCGCGCACTTAACACACAATGAAAGGCAAGTTGGAGCGTTTTTGCTGTATTGATGGATAGGAGTCCACGGCTAATATTGTATTGATCATTAAGATAGGCAAGTCGGAGAAAATATAGTGAGTGTATACAACTACGATTCTTTAATAATTATGCTAAGTACTTTGTTTGATTAGAAAAAGCTACCCACAACCAGCTAGCCTTAACCAGAGTAGATAAATGGACCTTAACTTTAGCATATCGGGAAGTAGCAAAGATAATTATTTTTCCTCTGGTCTTTCTGAGATATTTAACTAAAGAGTTCTGAAGAATTTAGCCTATCTAGCCACTTTCAAAAAAACACATTTCCCACCCAAATTCCTTTTCCGAACGTGCATCATAATTCCACGCGCGTTCGCGACGAATATTTCAGTAGCTCCATTTGTAAATAAATGCGCATCGCGTACTAGCGCAAAAAACGCCCGCGAAACGCGCCGGACACGTCACACGGCGCGATGACACACCGTCGGACGAGAAAAAATGTTTGACGCGCGGTTAGAAACTTGAGTACTGACTGCTGTGAGAGATATATTGAAGTGAATCTATAATTTTATTGTATCTTTGTAGTTTTTTATTTTTCATGTGGTTAATATTATGACTAACCTGAAGGCCAATTTTCGTATAAAAAACGTTTTCATTCAAGTCGCAATTTGTCAAACTTGTCATAAATGTTCGTAAAAATTTTTTTTTGACAGATTGCGAATGAGATGCGAATGCGAAAGTACTTAAAAATTACGGGAATTGCTTCTCTGGTGTCAGAGTTTCCATTGGTCTCTGATTTGGCTTCACATGTCATCGTACCGTTTTCCTCACGATGTTTTCCTTGAATTTTAGAGCAACCAAAATAAGGGAAGTTTTACAATACAATTTTACTGGCGATAGTCGATACCTACACGTCATTGTCAATGTCAATAAAATGTAAGTCAAAGTCACGTGATCCCAAATTTCTATCGAGGAATAGTGAAGAAATAAAAAAATATATTTTGACAATCAATCTATTATTATAGGATAGATTGATTGTCAAAAAATTTTGCGTAGATCCTAAAATAATACTTCTTTCCAGTTTTTGCGAAAGTGTTACATCGTCTGGCTAATGTTATTTACATAATAATTATAAGTAGCTTATTTTTTTTTCTTCAACCAGAATCGCATGCACCCTCAGAATGACGTCGTTTGACGTCATTTTGTTTTTGATATTTTTTACAATTCTTTTTATGTGTTGGATTTTTTTTTCTATCTATATGTAAGTAAAATTAAACGATCTAAATAATTAACACCGCGTACTGACGTAAAAAAACGCCCGCGCCATTTGCATCCGCTGCGGAACGTTGACATGCCGTCAAGCAGCGCTGAAAGAAATGTGTAAAGCGCTGCAAATGCTGCCAATCATTCAGCACCTACACACGTCACTCGTTTGATGTCGCTCGCACTCGTGGGTAGTTGAAAGAGTTCAATGCGGTCAAAACGGGAAGCTTGAACACATCACTTTCCGATGACTTTTGATTTTAATATCGTTGAAAATTTGAAAAACGTTGCAAAGTACTATAATTAACACCATAACCTTAGATTTCATGACGTAGTTTGCAACTTGAATGATGAGAAGAGGTGGAGAGCAGTATCTTATTAGTTTATAGTGCACCTCTATATTGCAATTTTCATCGAAATCGTTAGAGCCGTTTTCGAGAACGTCATTACAATATTTAAGCAAACTATGTAATATAAAAAAAGTAGATGTAACGCAAATATGAATAGCTAAAACCCGTAAAATTAATTAAGTCGTCTACCAAAGTACTTTATTTATAAGGGCTGTTTTAGGATTCCTATCAGTTATCAGTTTCGCTTACTTAATTAAATCTATTTTGAATAAAACAATTTATTGTATTACCATCTCATCTTAACAAAAAACATTCCCCTGTATCCTGACAATAGAATTATAACCCTACAATGCGGGCGGTCTAATTAGAGTTCCATTTACCGCTCAGAGACGTTATGAAATATGCATGCAATGATTTGCATCAGCGTCGGATAAACCGAGACGATTCGCATCAATCAATACGGGAGCGATTGTGGAGCTGATGATTTAAATATTTTGATGACGTAGGTGGGACTATTTTTGGAGATGAAGTTGATAGGGTTAGATTTAGATGCAGTTTGTGTATAGGCTGAATGAATGCGGATAATAGAGTTAGGTTTTTTGTCGATAAAATTGGTTATCTAAAGTTACCAGTCTCAATAACAGG
Organism: Conistra vaccinii; assembly: GCA_948150665.1. Taxonomy (NCBI): domain Eukaryota; kingdom Metazoa; phylum Arthropoda; class Insecta; order Lepidoptera; family Noctuidae; genus Conistra; species Conistra vaccinii. The sequence goes on along the minus strand of OX411318.1, from coordinate 2,084,104 downwards.
AAGTACGAACATGTTGAGATTGAGATCCGTTTCTGATCAAATTTGCCTTCCCTAAAGCTTCCTCACCCTTATATGGACTATGTGATCATTAGTAAATGCATTTAGCGACCATTTCTCCCATTCGTGTAGATTTTGTATGGACAAATCCATAGTAAGGAAAAGTAATAAACATTCAGAGGACACTTATTCAGATCGACATTCTATTTTAAAATTCTATTGAAGAGACGCGACCCGCTGCTGAATAAACTTTATTTTTAAAACAATCTTATATTTTAAACCAGAATAAGACAATAGAATTGTGCATCACATAAATCTCTCAACTTTCCCGACAACGGATGATTAAGATTGACAAAAGAAACGGTTTCTGCTAGAGAAATTCACGAATTCCACCATCTATGGCCACCGAAATTCTGGAGAATCGATTTAGCGGTAAAAGAAGTGCCGCCCGAATAAATAATAGGACAAAACACGTCGGAAATATTCGCTGATACCGCCGACAGGCTTGCCGCCACGTCCGAAAATGTCAACTTCGCGTTCCGAACTCTTCATGGGTGGAGAGAGGCAAAAAATCAAGCATGCCTAAGTCGGCTTCAGCGCTCGACGCCTAATTTCGAATGCTGCAAGCGCTTCGATCCCGAGACCTCTATTATTATTTCAATCAACGATAATTGGACACTTGTCACCGTAAAAAGCGCTGGAATCGCTGATTGGTAACCGCGAGTCACGAGCGCGCGGCGCTTTTGATTTTAGAGTCGTTTCGATTGAAATTCAAATGGTTTGAAGACGTTCGGGCGTTGTCGGGTACGATCGGTTGAATAGTCGAGCGTACGTTTGAAAGTTCAATAAGGGGACCAGCGACAAGTCGCGTCTCTATTGAGCTTTAATTAAATTTATTGTTCGCGTCCGATGATATTATGGATTGCTGAATATGGAGTGGTTAGGTGTAGGACTATTCCACTGACATTCAGTAGATCAATATTATAATTTAAAGAAAAAAATATATAAATTGTTTATTCTGCACAAACTAAACGCAATTACAATAAGAACTAAACAATATGGCAAAGATAGAGTGGGGAATTAAGAAAAAATACAGTCTCATGATAAATTTCTTAAGACGCAGATATAATGCCAGTGACCTTGAGTGGTTAGCTTGCGTGTTCTGTACTGAGCTCACGCAAGGCATCGTACATCCAGCCAGTAATAGGACTCGCCCATCAAGGGGCGCTTTCCCCAATTTGACGCATTATTAATTTATTATACCTACATAAAACAGATGATATTTTTATAAAACACGTGTACTAAAAGATCAATAATTAAATTATCTTTAAAATGGTGAAAGTTTCATAAAAATACGCTTGATAGATTTTGCGTGATTCTCAGTTTTTTTTTAATTTTACTATTTAAACATAATTCAAAAGATTCATATACAAAGTTATAAAAAAAAAATGCTCTAATTTAACATATATATTTATAATATATTTATTATATATATTTATTATATGTTTTTTCAAATCATTAACTCTTACTACTCGTTTAGACGTGATCTTCAGTATTTACTCGTACATTAAAAGTCGGTGATCGTCGCCTTAAAATACAATGGCGTCAACTGGTAATTCACAAATGCCAAGTTGCTTTGCTACAAGGTATTTGAAGGTAAGCTGATTAGCAACTTTTTTTTTGTTACATTGAGAGACTTAAGTATTATCAGTTGCTCAGTTTATTTTTCAGGAAATACCTGAATGCTTTTCGTTTTTGAACGGATAAATAAATTACTTATCCGATTACTAAAATTTTTTGAACACAATAAGTATGTAGGTACTTAGCTGTAGAATTAAAAAAATAGAAAATGGCTTTAAAAAGACAAAAATGGTCTACACAATATTACCACCATAAACTGTCCATGGTTAGTCGAACAATGGCCTTATCGTTTTACTGACGCCTACACTCATAATTAGCTACCCAACAAACGAAACAAAGAACTCATAAAAACAACTTTCATTCATAAATCCTACCACCCAAGAAGTTACCGAAATTACTTTTTAAATACACAAAGACTCAGGTACTAATTATTACCTTGTTCCGGCGCCAACACCAACTTGGCGCCAATACCCACAAAACTTGAAACACCCAAATTGTTCACGAAACCATTCGTCAAATGTTTGACACAAAAATTTGCCAAATTCTCGCCTTAATAACTCCTGATGAATGGGTTGGCCCAACATCACGCGAGTGCTGATTAAGCGACCGATTTTCGTACAACATCTGTAATTTGGAGATCGCCGCAAAGAATTAGCTTTTCTAATTGGTAACGTGAAATGGCAGCGTGATTGTCTGTCTGTGGTTTGGTTAAATTACATGTTATTTGGCCGGGGCCGAAAGCCGAAAGCCGAATGTTGGCGCCTCGTTGGACGACCGGTCATTATGTTATTGAGGGTCTGTCGAATCATGACTGGTGTACAGGACCGGATTTTGTGGAGATTTATTATTGGAATTATGTCTGTCTTCAGCGGTGAAATAAATAACAGAGTGAGTGTTATTTCCTTGTAATTATACATATAATACCTAAATTGGCAAATGGTCCTTTGATCCACAGTTTGTGTGGGTCATACGAAAAAGGAACTAATGGATATACAATAATTGTAGAGCCGACATAATAGATTTGTGGTTGCGTCTAAATCGCCTTAAGCAAACTATGCATCAAAATCCTGATGACACACAAAATCCTGCATCGCACAATTAGAGTTTACCGCGCAATCGACAATAACTATAACTTTCCGACATAAATCGTTGGGTAGTTGGCGTTGCCCGCCAGACACGACACCCGTCTGGTCGGAGGATCCTCCCTTTTCTAATGAGGATTAGTGAACTTTATACTTACCCTGTTCCTCATACTTCTAAAGATTTAAAGAGGAGATTTTAAAAGATCCAGCCTAGATTGATTACAACAACAATTGATTGATTGATTGATTGATTACAATTTCCGGTCCTTTCCACATTCAAATTTTCTTTCTTTTTCTGCAATTTGCAGCTCAGTGTCAGGTTGTATGTTGATTAAAATATGATTCGCGGCCGTAACAAATGTGGCTTTACAGAATTATTATCATTAGAATTAGCAATACAACTCCTTAAGTTAGTAAAAGTGTCAAATATCATGATTTCATGAATAAGTCATTCAATACAGTTACATAAACTTAGACCGTCTTATTACAAAACACGGTCTAAATTTGGTCCAAGCTTAATCCTTCCAGTCAGTTGTTTTATTTCGAACCTTATTCCGACTGGTTTAAAGTTCTTAATTCAAAATTGACAACTTAGACTCGGATTTAAAATCAGTTTTTGTATTTAGAACTTTAACGATGTCAAAATAAATTTCGAAATTCAAAAATGGCTCACTGGTTTAAACCTGGTTCTAAAGATAAACCTTGTTTTGTAATAAGGCCAAGAGAGTTGTGGTTGTGTTGATGACTTTAATGATTATAATTCTATAAATTAACATTTTATGCGGCCGCGAATCATATTTAGATCAACATACAACCTGATACTGACCTGCAAATTGCATAAAAAGTAAGAAAATTTGTATATGGCGGGCTACCCTGACGCTTTCACCTTAAAGCCAACTCATAGGCGGCTCGTAGGGTGAAAAACGAGGTGAAGAAAGTCACATTAGTGCAAAATCACGACCTAAATACACGCTTTGCATACTTACTTAATGCTGGCGTAAAAAAAGGGCAAACTACAAGTACTGTTGGGACACACTTTGTTCTTCTAGACTCTTCTTAGAGATTCTTCTTTTTTCTCCTTCGTATAAGAGTTGTTATTTCATCAGGATTTTAAAAACTCAACATCATAAGAATATGTTCCGTCTAAATGCCAACCTGTTTTCAATCGTCGGTCATAATAATAATAAAGCATTACATGATTAAGCCCAGCACTCGGTTAGCTAGAGTATTTTTACTGTATTCGTAATTGTCCTGGTAAGGTGGCTTTTGGGGCTGATCATAGTTACTTGTAACCATACGTTAGATAAGTACCGGCCGATAAGGTATTACAGGTATTAGTGGGAAATTCATATATAAAGGGTTATTCCGTTGGATTTGATTTTACTCTCTTTTTGTGGCCTAGGAGGCTTCTAGGAATTGTTTACCTGTAGGAAATATCAGATGAAATATATCAAGACGTCAAATGAAGGCAAACAAGGTAAAATAATAAATAAAAATGTCTTTATTCGCCTATACTAGGTACCTATATAGGTATTAATACTAGCTGCGCCCCACGGTTTCACCCGCATAAGTCTGGATCTCGTCAGAATATCTGGATAAAAAGTACCTTATCTCTTAATCCAGGTCATAGTATATCCATATGTAAAATTTCATCCAAATCTGTTCAGCCGTTTTAGCGTGAAAGCGTACTTAAGAAACAAACAAAATCTTCTTCTTTTCGTGTGGTTAATGAACCTGGTGTCAGAGTTTTAAAGCCGCCCAATGGGCCTCGTGACTTGGCTTCACAAGTTGTCGAGAAACTTTTAAACAAACAACCTCACTTTCGCATTGTTTTATAAATTAGTTACAACTTACGATAGTTAGGATATTCAGAGGCCACACGTTGCAAAAAAGAAGGATAAATCTTCTTCTTTTGAGTTTTTAGCACCAATGTGGCAATCTAAATACGTAAGTAGTGTCTGCTAGATGTCACGATGACAGTCTATAACTTAAGCTATCAGAACCGTCAAGTTCAACGAACCGGTAATATGGCACCATGATGTCCAATGCTCATCGTTTTTGCGAAACAGCTCTCCAATCTAATTTCTGTTCAGTGTGGATCCTAAAAAGGCCCATTAATCTCAATAGGCCTCAATGTGTAAAAAACAAAATATTATTTTAAGTATACGCTGCACTGGTAAAGCTGTCATTATTGCCAACGTAATAAAAAAAATCAGTAAGCATTAATTTGTTCACAATCAACAATGCAAAAGCTCGCCTACACCAATCATCTATCATTATTCATTACACTCCAACATCCTAAACTCATTAACATCGAAACACGAAAATAATTAAAAAGCTCTCACCCACTTACTCTTCTGCCTACCCACAAACAAAGCAAGTTCACTCACGCAAGAACGTGCAGTTGCAAAGTGCAGGCGGCCATGTTGTTACGTGACGTCAGAGGGGCGGGGACTGCGGCGCCCCGCCTCCGGCGCCCGCCTTGCGCGCGTTTTTATAGCAACTTCATACGAAAGTTTAAAGCGCTGTTTTTTTGCAAAAACTTTTATGTTTTAAAGTGATTTAACGCTTGATTTTTTGTTGTATTGATGATGATCTGGACAAAATAACTTTGCTTGCTTATTATTATTTTTTATTAAACCGACAACTTTTTAGGAGCTTTGACTTTTTTATAAAATAGGATTTTTCATAAAATTCAAATGGTATTAAACTTTTTTAATAGGCTGAAAAATTCAACCGTTTCTCAGTCAGAAAAATATTTTCTGATTTTTCTCTTAGTAAGGTGAAATAATATTATGAATTAATAATGTCTTGGTAATTTTAAGAGGACTACGTTCAGAGTTATTACAAAAAAGTCTCGAATACAAATAATTTCTAAGTAGGTAACCCACATTGTTTTGCTAGTCTTATTTTTTTTATTAAACAGATTACTTCAAAAAATGCATTCCAAGCACGTCATGCCACAATCTACAAATCACCAACTCATTAACGTTTAAAAACGCGACTCACGGTTACCAGCAGTTACCAAAAAGTTAGCGTAACCCGGCAGTTTGAGACGCATCAAACATGTCGGCAATAAGTCAGAGGGGCAAAAACTGTGGCGGCAAGATCAAAGCCGGCGGCTCGTTCAGACGCCGACGAAATGACTTGTTTCTCAGTTAGGTTAGTGTAAACACACCGCTACATCAAAAGCGCCGGTCTGGGTTAACGGGTGCTGAAGCGGATTTTTTTCGTCGAAACGTTTTTCGATAGTGTCGAATTTCGACGAACTTGATTTTAGCAAATTTTTTGTTTGGTTACTGTAGTCAATCTTGAACTATATGCTTAAATATTGAATACAGGATAAACCGTATTTATTATCGAATATTAATTGTAATAAATAAAAACACAGACAGGTTATTATTAGCTAAAATATTCTCGAGGCATTTTCAAGAGTCAATTAATTTATTTTCTTACACAATATCATGAATAAAGGTTATCCACAATTTTGGCTGTAAGTTTGCTTGATTTTTATAAAACACATTTAACTTTTCCACTGTCGAAAACGAAAACCATTTCCAATTTTCGTCAGTCATCTTTCGATTCGACAGCACCTTCCTCCGACCGTCCTATTTCCAGACGGAGAGGGGGCTCTAAATTTTTTTACGGCTTCTTCCGTCAATTTGCCAGTAATACAATATTTATTCAACGCCGGAGGCCTGTTATTATTATAATGAGACGCCCAAAACTATCAATTAAGTGGCGCCTGCCGGTACCTCAAAGGCACGGGATGAATATATGGGCCTTTTGATGCGGTCAGCTAAATGGTACGGTTTAATGTGGTTAATGATATAGTCTTGGCGAAGTAGGGAGGGGATTTTTATCGATAGTCGATTTTAGAGTGTCGATGAGATTTTGAGTTTTTGAGTGACCGTGGTCTTTCTACTATTTATTTGTGACAAAAAAGTAGTTTCTGTAAGAAAGAAAATCCTCGGTATTTAGGTGTATACTAACAGAACGTTTCTACCAAGGTAAAAAAAAAGTTAATATTTACATAGATTGAGTTTACTTGAATAAAGGTCTAATGCAAATTTGCATATTGCAAACCTTTAAGTGACGTCAATAAATTATGTTCTAAACGATATCGATAATTTTATCGACCAGCATTCATCACTTTATCTCATATTCATAATTAATATTTAATTTTACACCATTTTACGGTCCGTTTTAAGTGGTTCAAATGGCCATTTCCGGTGTTTTAGTGATTTCTAATGAAAAACGATCGTTTTTACACAGGTTTTTATGACCATCGATTTCAGATTATGGTTGCAAAATTATTTAATTATACACAATTTCGAAATGGCTTTAGGTCTATCCGTAAAAAATACCCTTGAACTAATATGTTTTGAACATTTTATGACCTGTGTAATAAGGCTAATAAAACTATATATAGAAATATAACAGCTGATTTGAGAGTTTTATTACAGCTTAGCTACGTCATAAAGTCATTACGCCTTTGCAGCAAAACTATAAAGGTTAAACATTTTCTAGATCTGTCAATCAAACTACCAACACTAACACGAGCAGGACCTTTAGCGAACAGTCCCATGAGTCGTCGACCTTGACTCTATAATGTATATTGTGCCTTGACTCCTGTGCTAATCCTAGCATAGCTGATGTGGCTTCCGAAGTAGGTACCTGTAGTTGAAATATGACTTTTCCGATGCCCCTAATGTGCCTGCCAGTTCTGTCAGCCACAATAAGAAAATGTTTAAAGTAAGAAATAGAAGTTGTTACGGGTAGTCGGAAGTCCGAAAGACCAGTCTGTCGAAGGGGACTCGTGTTGCCCAGTAACTGGGTTGTGGAGTTCAGAGAGGCAGTCGCTTTATGTAAAATACTGGTTATTTAGCTGCATCCAGTTTGACTGGAAACCGATCCCAAAGTAGCCGATGAAAAATAAAAAAAAAGAAAAGAAAGAAAGAAAAAAAATGCGTTTATTTAAATGAAGAATAAGTAGAATTCAGTTTCTACGTAGCAATTTGCTCAATTGCAAATTTTATACAGGGTGTACATCGACGCGAAGCCTGTTACCATGGATTCAGTAAATAATTCTGAATCCCCCTGCGTCGAAATTTTTCGTAGGTTATTTAAAAAAAAAAACAGTTTTTCCATACATTTTGATCGCGTAGGTATTGCACTTTTCTATGAAACAGCAGATTTTTTTTAAATAAGAATCAGAAAGGTTCAGAATCATGTACTGAATCCATGGTAACAGTTTGCGCGTCGATGTCCCTGACACCCTGTATACCTAGGTTCTTAATTAATTATTAAGATGTAATGTTATGTTATGTTATGTACATGCGTATTATACTTATAGTTACATAAATAACATAACAAATGCATTGCAATGTCCAAAAACGATTGCGTGTTCTAATCACATAACTTCACGTTCGTGTACAACGATGTTGAACACATGCCCTTGATAAGTTTGATTAATGGGCTGTTGAAATGCTATTGTGTTAGCTAACCGTTCAATTAATTATAAAGTATTGCTAGTTCATGATTACATGTGTTGCTCTTTGAAAATAATGAGCGGTTCTATTTGCGGATTTAATTATCATGCATCGGATGAGTCTCAAAGAATTAGCGCCATCGGAGTTCAAGGGTTAAAATCCATCAAACCTATACAGGGTGTCAGGAACATCGACGCAAAGTCTGTTACTATGGGTTCAGTATATGATTTTGAACCCCCCTGCGTTGAAATTTTTCGTCGGTTATTTAAAAAAAACAGCTGTTTACAGAAAAGTGCAATATCTACGCGGACGTGGACGCGTGTATGGAACAGCTGTTTTTTTTGGTTCAGAATCATGTACTTGGTAACAGGGTTCGCGTTAATGTCCCTGACACCCTGTATTTACCACAGTATACAGTAGGCCGCACTACAGCATGAATTAGAAAGTTGCATTCTTTCATTTCAATTTTACGAATGTATTTTTTTATGTACTATAATAGACATGAATAGTTATTTGTGTTGTTTTTATATGACTTTACTAGTTTTTACGTTTGTTTAAAGATCTTTTTCACCTAAAGATACTGCTTTAAACTGAGTGCGCCTTCAAAATCACCAATCTTTATTACTTACTTTTTTTTTTTTAAGGCGCACTCAGTTCGGATCGTGACCGGTTTTACGAATTTTGCCAATGCTACATCTAAGTTGTGTCGCACTGTACGGAGATTCAAAAGAATAAGAGTCCAGCTTATACATACTGGTTAAGTTACCACTGACGTGCCTTCTACTGTACTCTTAGCATTACGAAATACTAGGTCACAAGTCACATCACAGCCACGCGGTCCACTTGTCCCCGTCTCCATGAAATTGCCATGATGCGGACAGACGGCGCATCCACTGTCGCCTCTGCCTGACAGAGACATTACACGAAAACTGGCTGTTGTCAACTTTCAGATGTTTGGAGTGAGATTAGGAAGGAGCGGGGATTTGAAATATGGTTCTGTACAGAAAATTTAAAATAAAAATCAAAAGTCATTTATTCAAATTATTCTGAGAATCACCAGTTTTTGGACGACAAAATTACATAAGACAGTTTCCCAACAAGCCCGTTCTTCACCACTTCCTAGTGCTTTTACTGGAGAAAAGAAGTCGCCCAACAAACTCTCCAGCAGTACATCTGTCAGTGCATTATAAAATACTAGAATGTATTAGTCTCAAGCATTACATTTAGGTATAAGATACTAGGTCACATCTATTTATTCACCGAAATACCCCACGCGGTCCACTTGTTTCCGTCTCCATATAATTGCCCTGATGCGGACAGACGGCGCATCGACTGCCGCCTCTGCGTGACAGAGACATTACACGAAGACTGGCTCTTGTCAACCTTCAGATGTTTAGAGTGTGGTTAGGAAGGAGCGGGGATTTTTTTTGTGGTTCTGTAGGCGAAACAATTAATTTTCATTAATTTAAATATAATAAAAATAAAGACTGAATTTAAAATTATGCTGTCTAGTTATGCATAAATAAATAAATACATACCTTGTTCTATGTTGGTCGTGAATTCGTGATCTGAAAGAATCTTGAAGTACTATGTCCTTTAATTTTTTTAGTTTCACCTTCATTAGCTTTATCTAGCCCGGAACATAATATGAGTGGAAATAAAAAAAATACCTTTAAAAAAACAAACATTTAAAAAATCGAACCATTAGCTAACCCTCAAACGCGCACGGTACCCAAACAGCGTATAGCTTCACAAAAATACCCGGTAATACCCGCGGAGATCAAAGTTGTGTACAATTAGGTTGCAACACGATACGCCTTCAAAGTGGCGGGTGGCGGCGTTACTACTAATTTCTTTGGTCCGTCGTAACGTGTCAAACCCTTTTAATGGTAAGAACACGCGTCAGCCACCCGCGACGGTAGGGCTGACAGATACGATCTACTGGTTTCGTTGACGTTTTAGATTTTTTAGATTTTTAATTGGAATTTGATGTTAAAACACGATCTACAGTTTTAAAATATTGGATGATAATTAAAGAGATATAGTTGTGTTTATTTATTTAAAAAAACACAGCCACATCACATACATATGTCACTTATACTAGAAACAAATATTATATTAGAAATAAATAAGTGATTACGATTATCGATTATGTCTGTAACTAAAGATAAATACTATGCAGTGTAATCGTTACATTGTCTGTTTATAAATTAAAGTACACATAATATTACATCATTACTAGCTGCGCCCCGCGGTTTCGCCCGCACAAGTCTCGATTCCGTGGGAATATCGGGATAAAAAGTATCCTGTGTTCTAACTCAGGTCATGGTCTACCCATGTGTCAAACTTCATCCAAATCCGTTCAGACATTTTAGCGTGAAAGTATAACAAACAAAGAAAAAAACTCAATGTCGCATTTATAATATTAGTTAGGAATGTTAGGATATTGTACTGTTCACAAGAGGTGAAATAGATAAAATCTTAAAGCCCACACTGAATCGTTTGATCAAACACCGCCAATAATAACCAAAATTTCCATACTCTTACCTGCCTACTAATTAAATCTTATATCCGCCGAACCTGCAACCATAATTAATAATTCCCGGCCTCCCAAATTATTTTGACAGCGTCAACCCTGTTGGCGGCGTGGACAAAGCTTGGCGCTAACTACGCTCGCCGTGAAACGCGCCTAATTGAAAAACGCTCGGCGATTACCCGCCACAATGCAACCGCTTGGTAGCCACGATGAGAATTTTAATTGCTCTCTCTTGGCCTTTTTATCTGGCGTTGTTGTAGACGTAGTGCATTTTTATGTAGCTTAGAATATTATAAGTTGTCTAGGTGAACATTTTATTAGAGGCGGAGGTATTGATAGTATTAAGTATATTTTTAAGTTTGCAGAAAATTACCGTGAAGAGTCACGTCTTCTCAATTCCATAATCAAACAAGAATAATAAAAAGAAGAAAACTTTGCATGAAAAGTAAAAAAATTACAAAGTAAGAATCTTGAAGTATTACTGTAAATATACCTACATTCATTTAAAAAAAGTCACTATATCCGTCACTAATATGAAATTACAACAGTATAAAAATGAAAGGTATTAAAACTATGTCCTACAATATCCTTGTACATTGCTGGGATGTCCGAACCAGTCGTGAAGTCGAGACAGGACACGCATAGCAACATATCCGATCGACGTTGGAGGGTTAAAATGTTAAGAGTCCAATAAAAATTATTATGAAATATTTTTAAGCATTGCTTCGTCTGAGGGATTTAAGGGCAGGATAATCTAAGTGTTGTTCGTATTTTTTTGTTTTTTTTTTATCATGACGAGAAAAAATACAAGTTGATGATTGATTTTGTGTTGTTTCTTTTTCCTCAACTCTACAGACATCACAATCATAAGCACTAATTAGCTTCTGACTACCAACAACCGCTTAAGTAAAAGAAAATACTCAAATTAACAAATGGTGAAATATCAAATTATTGAAGCTTTTACAGATTTTCCCTCTTTTTAAACCGCTAACACTTGCCAAATTGCAAAATCCATTTTCAAAATTATTATTACTGTTAAAACCGTCTTTTTGTTTAATTGAATTAAAAGAACGCATTAAAATATCGCAATAACTTTAAACACGATACCGTACAAATTAATGCTACAAATATTTATAAACTGTTCGCTACATTTTTTTATTGTCGAACGAGCATTAATAAAACAGCAATCCAAATTAAGCTGAATTGCAATTGCTAAAAGGGCTGTTTTAAATTACGGTTATTCAAGTAGTGTTGTTATGAGGTAGCAGTCAAAAATGAATTGCAAACAATGCCATTTTAATTGGCAAGTTCTCGATAGCTGTCGAGCCAGCCATGGCCTGCCGTTTTGGCATTCCTCGCGGGTATAGCAAGAAATTGATTGGAAAGAATGTGGGGCTATTACGCCATGTTTTTCGCGACACTCCTTTTAATTATTAATTTATATGACTGTTATTTCCACGTTGCCATTTTGAGTGATACTAAACGGAATACCTTGGTTTGCTTGTGCGTCGATGCTTTTTATTTTGTTTGGATAGCGTTGTGTGGTCTATAGACCACCCTGTGGTTGCTGTTTGCTATCAAAAATATTGTAGAATTGACTTAAATAAGCACTTGGTTGAGACTATAAAAGACTACTTACAGTTGCTGCGCACAAACTTAAAAACTTGTCACATTAAACATTATAAATTATGATATTGGGAATTGTTTCGAAATCTTGCTAAAAGAAAACTTTGTTACAAATAGACAAACGACTTATTCGGCGATATATTGGATACCACCCGCTGACCGGTAGTGTTAATCTTGAATGACAACGTCCTGCTAAAAATATTTGACGTCATAACAATTATAAACTTTTACAGCAAACTGTTCATTGTTATTGTTTCTGGTTAGTGCACTCCTCTTCCTCCTTGGTATTAAGACGATGTTTCCGGATGACCCTCCAGAATAAATATCAGATACCATTAAACGATCTTAGGAATACAGTTTTATATTTACTTAGGAACAAATTGCTAGGTTTTTTTGGTGCTGATCTTCGTTCAAGCTGACGGTCAAGTCCAAGTTTTCAACTAAAGTAACCCTCGCGTTTGTGAGAGCATAATCACGCCACTTAGTACCGGATTCCACGATAGATTACAAATAAAACAATCTTGGAGCAACTTGTGAACGTCATGACAAGAATTGACATAAATCATTAAGTTCTTATGAAAGAACACTTACAGAGGTCATACTAACTCACCCTTAACTATATTTTTTCCCCACTTTGAAAGAGCAAATACTGAAATGATTACCATTTTAGGCAGTTACATTGTTTTAACATTAAACGGACGTCCCTTTAATACCTCAGTTATGAAGATGTCATAATTTTTTTGCAAAGTAAATGTTATTGACAGCATTTGTCACCTTATAGGCCACTTTTATAGATGTCAACGTTTTTACCCACCCTTAATAGGCAATGGTAAAATGTTACATGGTAATACTTAATGGTGGATAATTTTTATGTGCTTAATTTTAACATAATTTGTGTCAAGACTATTTTGTCAATATAAGAGAGAATTTTATTACTACCTGGTTAAATATAGTACAAATCAAACTCAAACTCAAAGAATTTAATACAGGCACTTGAATTGTCAAGGAGTCAGTCAGTCAGAAATATGAAGCCATTCCAAAGCGTAGTAGGTACCTATGGAGAAGAACGGGCAAGAAACTCTACGAAAACTCTTAAATAAAAAAAATATAGCCCTCTCGAAAATATTCAGTTTGTTATGGTGAAATTAATTCTTACAATAACATCGAATAAATAAATATTAAAATTTACTGTCAAAACTTTAACGGTTAATTGATCAATACTTAATTACTTAAAATATATTATCTGCTTATTTGTTAGTAAACCGTCGCGCGTCGGTCGTGTTGACAGCTCTGTAGTTTTTATGTATTTCTCATACAAATGTACTTATCAAACTACTACATAATATAACAGTGTAAATAAATTAATAATTTAAGAATCTAAAAAACACCCATATCTGAATAATTAATTTAAACCTTCGTATATTTAATTAAGAACCATAATCGACTAACACGTCAAGTTGAAAATAAAAGAAATAACTATTACTTTTCATAGTCCATCAAAAATTACTATTCAATATTCACATAAGTCTGTTTAATGCCGTTTCATGTATAAACCATAGTTTGCAACAAAAACTGGGAAAGGGCAGGTACTCATGAATAAGTTCTTGCTTATAAAGCTAAAAACAATTACATTGTCATACAGTGTGCAACGACTTAATAATAGAGACTTGAATGATATGAATTATGGTTCAGAAAATATGAATTGCAAAATATCATGTATGATAATAGAATTGTTTGATTCTATTATTTCAGTTGATCGTAGTCCAGTGTTTGACATTTAGTTTTTAAATACGTTACTTTGCTCTGTTATCTCTTGAACTAAGTATTAATAATTAATACTTAATTCAAGAGGTAACAGAGTAAAGTATGCAACGTAAAAAAAAAAATGTTCAACACGACGTAGGTATATGGTCACCATAGTCCTAGATACTAGTCTAGAACTCATGTTCAACGAAAGAAAACCCTTCAACCACTGATTCTCACTTCATTTTGGTCATCAGTGAATTCTAAATTTTTGCTTGCCATCTCCATCTTCAGTTCACCTACTCATTTTCTTCTTTTAAAACCTCATCGTCATGATCAGTTACAGAACAGCTAGTATTTTCAGCTGAATGCCAGCTGGCTCATAGTGAAACTGAAACTAGAATATTTAAAATACAAACAGAAGCCAACTCTCACTTTTATAGAACGTAAGTTATTCATAATTCAAGTTTCACATCATCAAACATTTCGCCCTACAGGGTTTAACGTAATGATAATAAAACTAAGCGACGTTTCTGTCAGGTATCACTTTAGGTTACGAAGCAATAATTTAAATAACATTAATATTGATCGGGAGACGTGTATGATACATGATGATAAGTGATCGATCGATGGGTATCAAAGATTATAATACACACATCAAAAGTGTCTAGGGATCAACATATATTTTTGCAATAACTTTTCTCCTGATTGATATTAATTAAAATTTTCTTTAAGGATTCATCAAATAAAGTGTTTTCGTTTGTCACAGTAACGATAAACCAAGTCACCTTTGCATTAATAAAGAAATTTGCCATTTTCCTAATAAAGGGATTTTTGACATTTGAACCACTAACATTAAAGTTCGAAAAAAAGACTGAAATAACAGTTTTCTTTAAAATTTTATTGGGTAACTTAAACAATTAATAATCCGTGTTTCTACCGCGAACACTAACAACACAAGAACATCGGTTTGGCATACTCAAAATGAGTTCATCCAAATCACGCTGTGGAATGGCCGCCCATGTTCGTTGCAACAACAAAAAAAGGTCTTCTTGCGACTGGATACCCTCCATATTCGGCAGAGCTCTTCTCTGTAGCATACCCATGCATGCTCAATCGGGTTCAAGTCTGGCGACTGAGCAGGCCAGGGCAGGACATTGATGTTAGCTGCGGCGAGAGTCTGTCTTACAACTCTTGCGGTGTGCGGTCGTGCATTATCATGCATTAACTGAAATAAGGGACCGATTTGCACTTGTAGAGGAACGATGACGTCTGATACAATCGTCTCAGCATAAATTTGAGCGTTGAGGTTGCCTCTGATCCAAATCAACTCAGTTCTTCCGCCGATCCAAATACCCGCCCATACCATGATGGTTCCACCACTATAAGGATGGACTTCCTGGCAGGATTTTAATCGCTGTTGGCGTCCAGGGGTTCTCCAGTGTCGTATACGTCTTGTATCCGGTCTCATACCAAAACGAGACTCATCAGAAAAGCACACGAAACGCCATTGTTCTTCTGCCCAATTTCTGTGTTCAAGAGCCCATTGATATCGAATCCTACGATTGTGCATTGCTATAGGTGGTACCCGTAGCGGTCTTCGGGAATGAAGGTTCACTTCATGCAAGCGGTTTCTGACTGTTTGGTCGCTAATTAAGTTCCCTGAAGAGTGATGAAGCCTCACGGCTAACATCATGGCGGTTATTGTTGGAGTTCTTCGAGCTAAGATTTGAATGTATCGGTCTTGTCTCCGTGTGGTGCAGCGATACCGTCCTCCATGGCGCTCAGCCACGGTACCAGTGCTTCGGTAACGTGTCCAAAGTCGACTGATAACACTCTGACTTGTATTCAGAGCTAAAGCCACAGTACGTTGCCGGGAACCAGCTTCTATCATTCCCACGGCTCTGAGCATTTCTTCCCTGCTTAAATGACGTCGCTGCTCCATAATAACGTTGGTTTTAATCAGTAGTAGGGAAACAGTAGCACTAATAATGTCTTCAATGCGTTGTATGTTTTTATAGGGAAAATATTGACAGCTGATTTTCATCTTTTACTCGAATTTGATTCACAGTTCCTGATTCAAATTATGAAATGCACCAAAAAGGATCCATATAAATTTATAAAATCATAAATTTATTACAAAGCCACATCTCAATCTCAAGAAATCCGCATAAAAATGCTTGATCCCTAGACACTTTTGATGTGTGTAGATTCATTAAATTTTATAGTTATAGAGTTCTGTAGCTGCAGCTGCAGATATATTAAATTTGTTTTATGTTGCCGATGGGCTCATGTGAATTTACCTTTTACTGGTTTTCCGATGTTTCCTTTTTAATGTTAAAATAATTAGTTCAACACATGCATGCAATAAACGTATTCGGGCATAATACATAACTACTAATACTAGCCGGTAAAAATACTGAAATAACAGTAGAATAATACTTAATTTACTCGTTACTAACGAGTAGAAAGCGAATTAAACTCCTTCAGGAGTAAAACCAGATGTTAAAACACCTTGTTTGTACCTGAGTAACATTACAAAAGGCATAATGAATTGTATTCGCACAGACAACTACAAAGTACAAATTAATGCCATTATTAAAAGACTATGAATAAACATAGAATTTATAGTGTGTACTAATTAACACAAACCGTTTGTAGCAACTAAAGAATTAGCATAAGTAAAAGGACTTGAAAGGAATGTGCTTATAAGAAAAAGTTGAAACATAAGAGTCAACAATTTTCATCATCATATTGAAATGATCACAGTTTGTCAACTTAATGGTTGTACGGACAGACAAATTACTAGCTGTCTTGTAATATTTATCTCCGTCAGTAAATCAGCTTTTTGCTGGAAGGTATGAAGTTTCTGAGAGTTTCCAAGTTCGATGTGAAGTTTTTTGTTGGCAACAGTAATCAGAAAACAATTCGTATCTGCATGTAAAGTGAGATGTTAAACTGAACAAATAAAAAAATATAAATAATATAACGTTTTTGGTGAGATTATAAACTGAAATGATAAAAAAAGAGAATTGAGGCAAAAAAACAAAGGATCGTTCATAAGAAAACCCCAATCCAGTAGTGAAAAGGAACAAACTGAAGAAGAAATTAGTAATGAATAAAATCTAGAAATGCCAACTACTTTTTGAGCTATAGCTATCGCCGTCATTTTTACGTATCTTCAGTGCTAATGATAACTCTGATTTCACCGAATTGTCAGCTTATCTGTTAAAAAATCCCTTTACACGAAGAACCACGTCTCACCATACAAGTTTAATATTATTTTACCTTTTACTATAAGTATTCTTTTATTAACGAGTTTTACTTTATCCCTTTTTATCAACTCAACAAATTGCGATCTTAACACCCTACTCTGCATTTTTTCCATCAACACTTTAACTATTGACTTCTTCGGCTTCAGTAACTAGTTTCCCATATTTAACTTTACAAACTGATAAGAAAACAGCTGTAGTTTTTTTAAATCAAATTAAGATAAATACGTGTTGGTATTTATTCGTCGTATTATGAGCCTTTAATTATTCACAAGTGGATATTTTTTGACGCTAGCCTTAAACGGGTAGTTGTCAACTAATTAAAGTTGTAATACAAGGAAAGACTTCTGTTAGTTGTGTCAAGATGTTGTTAAGGACTTTGTACATGATACTTGACTTAAAATATAATTATGCGATTTAGTTTCTATTTTATATTCTGATTGCTATCGGGCCCAAGATAGTACCATGGGAAACGCCTTTTCTAGGTGTTTTTCTTTGGAAGGAATGCTAGTTTACTCGTGTGTATAATAGTGGACTTACATATTTCAATGTCTTACAGAAATAAAACATTGAATTATTTTTACGGTGCATAATTCTTCAAAATTATGAATTTATTTTATTACAAGGAACACAAAACTGCTCAACAACAGCATCATTTTGCAGAAGACGAAGGTTTTTGCAGGCGTAACGTTATACAACGTATGAGGTGCTTCAAAGAATCCATCAAATAAAAATCGAAAGCATAAAAACAACGAAATAACAAGCATTCCTTTCACGGAAACTTAGAAATCATCATTGAAGCATACACACATAAAACTATGAGAAAATACCGACGTCACAGATATACAGATCGGTTATGCGGATGGCTGGTGTGTTTGTAACGTAAAAAATGTTTCAACAATCTCCCCTGGCATGTGTGAATAGGCCATTAATGAGTTCTAAATAACGAGACAAGAGGAATTTCCTTAGTCTTACAGATGGTGCTAATGAATATATCGTGTTGCAGTGTATGAAGAATAAGAAGTTTCTTTGAGGAGTGAAAAAATATGGATCGTTTAATTAGGCACGACTTTTGTTACAGCTGCATATTAATTAAGCTGAACCTGCGTGATGTGTGATAGTGCAAGTGAGAATAAATATTCATATTTCTTGGATAATTTTGATATGCTGGCTATATACGGTCACCAGAAATTATACATAATTATCTAGTTTTCACAGCAGGGTCTTGCTTGTTAACAAAAGTTCAAGAATTATGTCTCGAATAAGCTATCGTTGATATTGATCCTATTATCCACTTTTCTTTCATTATTACGTATTTCTTCTCAGTTCCTATAGTTTTCAGTATAAACGTTTTTCTTTTGGATTGCACTCTAAATATTTGCATTGTATGAATAGCTGCTTTTTCTCTGGCCTTAGCAATCGTTTTCTTCAAACCATCAACAAGTCTAGTTATTTTTCGAAACACTTACTTACCATCATCACCGCAACAACAATACATTGTGTTCTTTTTACCGCACACAGTATAATACCGTTGAGAGATCGTTTTTATACGATTCATAGAACCAGTAGCATATGGCCGTTTTAATTAATTAATTATTTATTTATTAAGCCATAATGTACATCACACGCAATCATTAGTGTACTTGATATATAAAAAAATCATCCTGGTTCTTTGCAGTTGTTGTGACAACTCTTTGAGTGCTAATTAGCTCTGAATATCTTGTTAATGGATTTTGTTTGAGTTTAACTGGAATTAAAGGGCTGTTAATTGGTACAG
Organism: Conistra vaccinii; assembly: GCA_948150665.1. Classification (NCBI taxonomy): domain Eukaryota; kingdom Metazoa; phylum Arthropoda; class Insecta; order Lepidoptera; family Noctuidae; genus Conistra; species Conistra vaccinii. The sequence continues at coordinate 2,064,938 of OX411318.1, read as the reverse complement.
ACGCCTGCTTTAATTCTGTTCTACCCCTAACAAATACAAATTCCTTAGAAAAGGGACTTACAGTTAGTTATTCTACTAGCCTCACTGACTGCCTAATTGTTTCAAAGCAGCACAAAACGTTTCCTTGTTAAAAATCATTGTCATTTTCTAAGTTCATCATTACCTTAAATCATGTAGGTATTCATTGAAATGTATTCTCATCTTGTAAAGACGAGCAATAAAGAAATTTGATATGTATTTACTCGATGAAGACGCTGGTATTCGTGAAATGATCCAGGAAAACGAACACGAAAAAATATGAGGGGGTATTAAAGTTTTTGCTTTCAAAATACATATGGTTTCATTCTTGTCTACACCACTCCTATCCACATTAACAATAATTGCCAATATCATACATTTCAGCACCCCACAATGGTCAATTAATTTAAGCTTCCACATTCTGTATTCTTGAAAGTTGCACAGCAATTAACCGACATTGAAGAGAGAAATACTGTCCGTCAAGGTATGGTAATGATAATTATTATAATCGACGGTTTGACACGCCTAAGTAATTGCCTGTTGGTTTAAAACATACTAGCGTTTCACGCGGCTTCGTTTGAACGGAACGAACTAATTTATGGAGACTTGTTACAAGTATTGCAAGTAGTTTGGTCTGGTGTTGCAGTTTGATTTGTGGTTTAATTTTGTAATAGAGACTGACCGTTGTTACATTATTTACAACAGTTCTTATATTGGCTGTGGTGTCACTATAATTGGCTGTGACTTTGAAAGGATTTATTTATTAAATTATTATATTCGGCAATTATAAAGGGATTCCAAAAACAGCAATAGGTTTTTAGGCGATTCGATTCTGCGTCTGCCACTATCTCACCCAAAGGCACAGTATAAAAAAGTAACAGTATTATATCTCGACAGCAACCTTGAAATAATAACCTACGACCTACGACCGCTCGGTAGATAAACCTTCCGCGTCCGTCCCGCGCACTCTATACTGTGGCGTAGGTATACTCGTACATTGAGATTTCGAAGCGCGTCGTTTCGGCCGTCTTCTATGAAGATATAATACTGTGCCAAAGGTAAGCGATAAAACAGTCAACGATGGCGTCAGTAACTTAGACATCTAAAACATTGCCGAGTTGCCGACCTCAAGTAATGCATTTACATTCAGCCTTCACAATGCCACTTTAGCCGTAGTAGCCAGCTCAGCATTATGATTAAAGTTCAATAAGAAGTACCAGCCCATAGACTTGAGAATTTATTATAATCAACCTATCAACATGACAGTTAGATGACATGCTTCCGCGTCATCAAATTGAAATGCAATAAGATATTTCCAATAACGTAATGTCATCTTACATGTCAGTCATAAATCTGACGAGACAGGCTATAAATCTAGCGAGTCTATTGAGAAGATGAGCATGGTAGATCTTGGAAACTAACGTTTTAATATATTATGTCCATACAAAGGAACAAAAGGATGTGGTCTATAACTATGTATTGAATGCGGTTTTTAATGTATGTGGAAGTGACAGACTATTGGAACTACCTATCTGCTTCAACTAGCAACTACCTAGGAACACAGTATTGCGCTCCAAAACACAAATCGCCGACGTCACCCAAAAGGCGATCAAGCTTAAGTGGGACTGGGCCGGACACGTCTGCCGCATGTCAAATGAATCATGGGCCAAATCTACAACCATGTGGGTCCCAGAAAACGTCCGTCCACATCGAGGCAGACCCAAGAGAAGATGGCGAGACGAGCTTGACGCCTACAGACAGGATTGGTCCACACTGGCTCAAAACAGAGAGGAGTGGAAAGAAGAAAGGGAGGCCTTTGCCCTGCAGTGGGACAACACAGGCTAAAAATAAATAAATAAAAATCTGCTTCAATAAGATAAGTTAGTAAAAGTTAAAAACGTTAGGATTTCGGAAATAGTTGGAATTTCAGTAATTTTCTTTTCGGATACTCTCACACACTCACTAAACTAAGGTTGAACGGTGCTATGGTTTTGGTATTTCCAAAAATCTAACATTTTTTAACTCACTAATTTTATTTCATCATAAAGTCCTCCTAATCTGCAAATTCCTTTCCAACATCTTTATCATCATCCCACTTATCTACAGCACTTATCCAGCCTTAGGTCTAGACCTAAGTCAACCACCATCAAATCATTATGCACTAATTCTCCCATCACAGTTCTACGCGCAACCGCATTGTACTTGCGTTGTCACTCGTAAATCAAATGCGTCACGTTGTAAATCTTGAACGTCGATTGCGCAAAAACGATGCGCGCTGGTTTTACGATGAGACTAGTCTGTTGAGCTTGTTGGTGGATATGTTGGGTCGGCTTTGTGAAGTCAACTGCCAACTGCAACTGCCTGTGTGTGACAGAAGTCAGAAGCTATTCATCATTTTTGAAGCTAATCCATGATCACAAGTAAAACTATGAACTCTAATTAATGATGTCATAAATCTTCTATTGATGATTACGACCTATTGGGAGGCAGTGTAAGCTCTATGAGGCTGGTCCTAATGCATATGCATATTATGCTCATAATTATGTTTTTTTTTGTCGATATGGAATGGTTAATTTTTTTTAAGGATGCCAAATGAAAACAGTCCTAAAAACGAAAATTTCAAAGACAAAAGAATGACTTGTTGCATTTGTTGCAAATAACAAAATAGAACCTGAACCTCATATGGATCTATGTTGGACAAAATCGCCACCCGTATAAAACGGACACTAAAAACGAAAATTACGTACCATTCTGTTGACGTTAAGGCGGCGCGCACACTAGCATTCAATCGCAGATTTATTGCAGATCACGATAAAATTATAATCGTTATTTATCGCCGCGTCTTAAAGCGTGTACCTGCATTATTCATCCGATCGCTTGTTGCGATGTCTTGCAACGATTTACTATGCATTGTGGAGTATTTTAGCCGCGATTTTCACACGACATTTTAGTATGACGAAACGCAGTTTGTGCGCCGCTTCTTAGTAGTGTTAAATGGTTATGGTGAGCTTTCGAATACTTAGTTGTTTGATTATTTGTTTTGTTATAGTACATGATTGAATTTACATAGTTATTGGTGTTATATAGGTTCTTACGGTGGCAATTTGATGGTATCTGTGCGTGGTAGTCTTCAAAATCGTTTGTGGAATACATAAATACCCTGGGTTTCTTGGAAGATAAGTTGGAAGCTATTAGGTATAGTTTTTTAGCACCTGTAACCGGTTAAAATTTTAAAATACATTATTCTAGAATCATAATATTACTTTGTATCATCAGACAGCTTCCCTGGAACAAAAAATCAAGTCAACAACCTATGTGGTTAGTTTTAATTTATATGTTTGTTGCAGTGAATAAGTGGCGAGTAATCAAGATGTCTCGACTGACAGACAGCTACGTGTTAGCGCTATCAGGAGCTATGTAATGTAGCAGCAATTTGCACGCTCAGGGAGCAAATATTTGTTTCTGTTAAGGAGTTGATTTTGTTTAGTTGAACTAGTTTAAAGAGTAAACTTTATCGAATAAAGCGACAAGTAAGCAGCAAGCTTCTTTAAAAAAATTAAAAAACAAACCACGATGGCTAATTTGATTGACAAGCGTGGAGATATGTACTAAGCTGTTTTAGAATTTTTGTAATTGGTTTTGAGGATGTTCATATTCTGCTGTCCATAGGCTTTTGAGGTGTGATATGATGAGGATTTAGAAGATGACGCTACAGCACAACCGACAAAGGAAAGTTATTGATTATTCAAACTAACCTCAACCTGACTCTCCTTTGAGTATCAAGCTGCTTACCTCAACCTGACTCTGCTTTGATTATCAAGCTGCTTACCTCAATCTCACTCTTCTTTTAGTAACAAGTTGCTAACCTCAACCTGACTCTCCTTTGAGTATCAAGCTGCTAACCTCAACCTGACTCTGCTTTGAGTATCAACCTGTTTACCTCTACCTGACTCTCCTTTGAGTATGAAGCTGTTTACGTCTACCTGACTCTCCTTTGATTATCAAGCTGTTTAAGTCAACCTGACTCTCCTTTGAGTATCAATCTGCTTACCTCAACTTCACTCTCCTTTGAGTATTCAAGCTCCGCGGCAGTTTATGAATAGTGTTTGACGTAGTTCGTATAGAAAAAATCACTATCTTATAATGTGCTAATTCTGACATACTCTGACATCTAGTCATTACAGCAACACATTTCCCGTAGTTAAGCCATTATTACCTGAGCAGTAGATTAGCTAGCTGTTGACACCCTGTGTTTATCATTCATTACTGTGTGAATAGCATGTGTGCAACTATGTTGGTAAGTGTCACGTTTGCGATCTATAACGGGCAGAGGTCTATAGACTGCGATAAACGACAGTCTAATGAGATTTCTAGTCGTATAAATTTTTATTTTTTTATTCTCAACGACGAAGCTCTTGGCCTGTATCTCACTTGATGGTAAGGAAAGATCAGGCCTAAGGTGGAAGCGAGCTTCACCCAGTATCCTCGACCACAGAGGAACTGGCTGTCTTACCTCTAACTGCCGAAACACAACAATACTGTTAACATTGTTGTTATGGCGGCAGGCTTAGATAAAATAGTGGTAGCTAGCCAGGCGGACTTAGAAAAAGCCCTCTACCACCAACCACACCGAGCAGTAAATTTTGCTCCCGCTGGGAATCGAACCCGGGATCTCTGAGTCTGAGACAGGTGGTATAACCACTACACCACAGAGGCGGTTTAAAAATAAATTCGTCATCGTCATGATCAGAATCTTACGCTTGATCAGTAATTTACGAAATGTGGATCATGTCTTACTCATTAGTGTATATTACAAAGAACCTGCTTACTTATAATATTCCTCGTTCATTAAGTCATATCAATGTAGTTGCAGCTGACTTCCTGAAATACAAAAAAGACAAATTCATATAAGCGTATCTATACCTTTTATTTTAATCAAAAGCAACTGCAGCCTTTTTGAAAAAACCTTTTTATTCCATACATTCTTCGTTCAGTTAAAATACCTATAACTGTCTTTATTAATTAAGGTTGACAAAGAAAAAACTTTTTCGTACGAGAACGAACCCGAATTCTGTCACGGTGCTCATCAAACAAAGGAAGGGAAGCTAATTGTCGAACTAATTAACGGACACCTTGAGGCCATCCATCAAATGGATAAAAAATCTGGGGTACCTTGGTACCGATCATTAAGAAAGGCAAGTTTTTGGTTCAGACAGTGACAGGTCTGTCAGTTTTTGGGTGGTTCAGCTTGTGAAGTATGGGAGTAATGAGGTGGAATTAATGGTAAATCGATCACTTAAAGAGCAACGTGTGATGTTTGGGTAAGAGTAAAATTAATAGTTTCTATTTGGATCTTACTAACGTTGACAACCATACGCGAGGTACCTACTGTGCAGAAAAACCACAGACAATAAAACCTTAAGTAAAAAATGCATTTTGCTCTTGTAATGAATTATAATGTTCATAATTTTATCAGAAAATAAACTTCCACTGCTGGACATTTGGGCTCCTAGAAATAACAATATAATATATCAACTCCTAAACTGTTTTTCTATTCCCAATGATAAAAACTAAAAAGTACAAAAAAGAATCTATTCGAATCGTGCATTATGCAGCGGTGACCCGATGTCTCGTGGATAACATTATGCGTAAAAACTGCAGAAATGTCTGGCCCATCCATCATGACAAGCCGTTGAATTCGTGATGATCACGTGGCTTAAGAACTTGGCAGAAAAAATATGGTGCTAGAATTCATATACTTAGGTACATAGTTAGATAACGGTTGATCGTTTTTGACCAAAATGAAGACAATATTGAAGAAATTTGGAAAGACGATAAGACGTGAGTAGTAGCCAGTTAGATTGATGATCTGGTGGGTAATTTAGAAAATTACACGATTTAGACAAACACCGAAGTGTACAAGAAAAACTAAAACGTCAAAATACATCGGAATAACGAACATTATCACTATACCTTGAAAAATTTTAACAGATTAAAAAACATTAAAGAAGAAAAAGTAAAAAAGAATTGGTAAACGACATTTCAATTATTATTAGGAATTATGATACTCATAAAAAATATGAAGTTTTATTCAATGATAACGCAAAGAAAACAATATTTAATTTCATAGCATAATTTTCGCTGTGGGGTTTCCATCCAAAAAGTATTATTAAGTTGTAAATAATGTTTGTTCATTTCCATTTGCATTTGTTTAAAAATCATAAAAACTTCGGCGTCATGTGAAGTAGTTGGCTAACTATTTTTTATTTTGCTTTATCTCTTGTTGTTCCACATCCGCAAGGTTTCTTCACGGTACTTACTGACAGCATCAGAATGCAGAATTAAGATTTTACATTTCTGACTAATTGTCAACAGAAACACTTCCTTACTTTTCTTCTCTCCGTACTTTTCTTCCAGATTTCATAACACGCATTCAAGTTTTTCAGGCATTTTCTGAATTTCCTTGACGTCATCGACTTTTTTGCATCCTGTAAAATACATCAAAAACAAAATATACTTCCAAAAATCTTGCACCAACGAAGGTTACCAATTAGCATACAGACAGAGACGTACTTACTATGCGCCGTGACCTGGACTCTCAAATTACCAAATTATGCTCAACAAAAGCTGCAGACAACTGCATTTAATACAGTACAGGCATCATTTATCATGTATCTGTCCAGCAGACATCTATTCTGGTGTCAAATGAATTAAACATACTTCATTCGATGCTGCTGTCTGTCCGGAGTATAATATTATCATTAATAAACCCCAAGGTTTTGCTCCCGTCTTTAAATTTTGGAGCTCCTTTTTTTAGTATTTTTTTGGGAACCTTGGTTTATTTTCCCGGTGACATATAAATCGTAATGTTTGTTATTTGGGTCAGTAGTGCCAAAAATAATGATACCAGTCACATGATTAGTTTGAAAATCAAAATTGATCTTGTTTGTAGGCTATGTGAAAAATAATTATTCGCGAAAGCTATTAAGATAATTGTAGCGTTTTAGTAAACTCGCGTTGTGAAACGTTCAAATTGGTTTAACTTTCACCGTTTACTCGTGAAAGAAGGATATCCTTCAAGGTCAAGACTAAACTAACTACGTTCAGCTCCGTCCTGACCTTGAAGGATATTCTTTTTTGGCAATAGGTGGCAAAAGTAGTGATACCAGTGCAAAAACAACCACTAACCTAAATGGTGAGGATTTAGAAGATGACGCTACAGCACATCCGACAAAGGAAAGTAATTGAGTATTCAAACCTACCTGATTCTCCTTTGAGTATCAAACTGCTTACCACAATCTCACTCTCCTTTTAGTAACAAGCTGCTTACCTCAACCTGACTCTCCTTTGAGAATCAAGCTGTTTACGTCAACCTGACTCTCCTTTGATTATCAAGCTGTTTACGTCAACCTGACTCTCCTTTGATTATATATCAATCAGTTTACAGTTTCCTTATGCTGTTAGCTATCAAGATAGCTAACAGCATCATTATGTTGTTAGCTATCTTGATAGCTAACAGTATAAGGAAACTATAAACAGGGTATTGGTATTTGTCGAATCTATTAAGAGCATGTAGGAGAGGTTATTTACAACCCAATGACGCTTTTTGACTTCTATGCAAATGTCAAAAAATTTCGAGTTATTTCAAATTTTATATTTTTATTTCATTCATTTTAAAATATATAATCGAAAATGGTTGACATTGGCATAGGGGCGATCAGGGGTAATTTGGTTGCAAATGATTCTCCTACATTCCCCATAACGGATTACCGACATTATATAACCAATAACTCTGTATATGAACCATAAGCAATCGCTCATAGTTCATATACATTGGATTAGGATTTAGGATTGCATGCATGATTATTTAATAAACAGTCAATAATAATGTAAGAATAAATACAAAAGTGAATTTTCCATTATCATTATGTTTAACCATATTCAAAAGCTCGATGTTGCTACCTTCAATAATTTATTTTCATTCAAAATCACTTTTACAATCACCACCTCCAAATGCAAGTCGCTACATACATTCACTATCTTCCAGCATCAGTAATCTATTAGTAAGAATGACGTTATTTTCTTCATATGTATCTAACTTGTTGCCATGTCTTTTTAGCATATCAAGTAGCAACTGCATCAGTCTTTTGAATTTTACATGTTCTTGAACACCGATCAATCTTGGGAGCAAACATTTTGGTTTGAACATTTTTTATGCTCATTTTCAATAAAATTTCCATAAGTTTCGGTGGTATTGGATATTGTGTGGGTAAAAAGTGCGAGTCAGACTACAGCATTAACGGTTCCGTACCGCCAAAAATGTTTATTTAAGAATTCTTCTTTTAATTTACCATGATTATGTTATATTATATACCTTATAGGCTCCTAAAGTAACATGTAGTCTGTAACAAATTCAACTAGCTTTATTATTCAAATATACAGATAGGCGACAGTTGTATAGACAGACTGATTGACAGACAAGCAGCCATACAGATGGCAAAGGTTCGGCAATGCCCAAAAAGTGAAAATAGGGGTCCTGTTTTTAGATTTTGTGTAAGGAACCCTAAAAATATCTGTCTGGCACTCAGTGTCTGCATTATACATGACAGTGACGTTAAAGAGTGCAGCGTCTGGGTCATTTGTCAAGTGCTGGTATTAACGTTTCATATGTCTCACTGTTTTGTTGACGGTATAATGTTGTTCAACGCGATTTTTTTTCGAGTCTAGTTTTTTGGGTGTATATTGGTGGAGACTGAAGATTTATTTAGTGCATTTTGGTTGACCCATTAATAATTACGGAAAAATATGTATTCCACCAGCTTATCGAGCAATTTGCAGCAAATATATAAATTACAGTAGATGAGAGCGTTCCGAGCGCTGACGGTACCAGGATAAATAAAACGCTTGTTTGTGATAGGTACAACTAGAATACTTATTTAAAATCTTATTTTATATTATCATGACATCATGCACTTGTCAGCTTGGGAGGCCGACTGTCTAAACTTTTCTTATTCTCATTGTAAAATCAATATTTGTTTCGTATTTATAATAGACTAGCTGCGCCACGCGGTTACACCCGCATAAGTCCTGATCCCGCGGGAATATTGGGATAAAAAGTATCCTACGTCGTAACGTAACCCAGGTCATGGTCTACCCATGTGCCAAATTTCATCTGAATCCGTTCAACCGTTTTAGCGTGAAAGCGTAACAAACAAACAAACAAACTCACTTTCACATTTATAAATAAAAATAAATATAGTTACGATCAGGATAAGGATTCACGGAGGTTACATGCAAATATCATGTCAGGTCCAAAGCTTCTACAGAACCTTGTGGGTCCCATTCCTATAGCTGTAGGATAACTAGATCCATCTATGTATCATTAACATGAACTATGCGAAGCTCATCACTCGTCATCGTCATTAATCATGATCAAGGCAATATCTTCTGCAGGCATATTCCCACTGTGCAATGTACACCAGTATATGACGAGCAATATATTTTGACATTTACGACCTGCTATGACATAAAACCAACGAAATAAAAACATTACAAGAAAACTTATTACGAAAATAGATATCAAAATGCCATACAACTTCACAAACCATAAAAAATACCCAATATATTGTCCCAACAACTTGAACTTCACCTCACGTCATACATTGTCGTGCAATAAAAAGTGACCGCATAAAATAACCATCGTCATAAACCGAGTACAGTTGTGACTCCATTTGTATATCTTAAAGTACTTTAATAAGCCTTGTACCTTATCTCAATCGGCTTAGCAAAGCGGCTTGTGTCGATTACCGATAAAATATTGCACTTATGTGTATTATTTTCAGGGCGAGCGAATATTAATCGGGTTATCTTTTTATCGGATGTCGGTTTACTTTAACTTGCGTTTGAGAGTTGCAGCAGCCTTTTCAATTTACCTATCTCGAATTTGCAATTATAATTGGAAGAGGTATGTGCACATGGGCACTCGCTTCTGTGTTTTTGTGAGTTGTAATTAATTTAGGTTTACATACATTTTCAGGGAGCGAACTTTTGTAAGATTCTGAATTGTATCCTCCAGTGGCAATATGGTTGTCGTCCGTACCCTTGTTTTCAAGACGTTTATGGCCAGAAGCATCATGAATGATGGAGAACTATCAAAATATGTAGCTACATTTATTTCTTAATTTATGTTATTAGTATTTTTTGTGAATACCGACCTTTTCTTTTTATGTTTTGTGTTTATCAGTGGAAACTTGTAAATGGCCTTCAATTTTAAATTGTTTAAGAACACTGTAAGTTACAACACTGTTGTAGAATAAAATAAAATATGATTATGTAAAATTTATAAAACAAAAACTTTATATTTATCTAAATTCACGAGGGTAATAGACATTCAATTAAATGTTATATAGAAAAGTTAAACTCATTACATCCACGGTCACAACATTACACCACTAACAACAATTTTACGACCAATAAGGCTATAATTCTAGTATACGTATAGCAAGTACCTTTAAACGTGTACCTTTATCTTAATCGGCTAGTATAATAGCCTGACATAGCCGATGTAAGATAGTGTTTGCAGTAATATGAGCAAGGTGCCGATAGGCTTTCTGTTATGTATTGGACTGAGAGATGTCGTCAGTTGGCGAAAGTATCAATTTTCAGATTTATAGCGTTCTGTTTTGTTTATAGCTGGATGAAGGAGGGATATAATTTTGTTGGTTTGATAATAAATATTTGCTACTGTATAATAGCCTTCTTTGTGTTGAAAGAAATGATAATAATAAAACCCTAAATTATATTACAGTATCAATTAATCGGGAGAAGGGTAAAATATATGGATAACAAATGAGGAAAGCCAAAATCACCACCTTATGAGTCATTCCAGCCGAAATACGTCCTCTGCTGGATATAGGCGTCCCGCATATGAGACATTATCAGTTAGGAAAAGAGATATAATAGTAGGTGATGTTAAAGTAAACACAGGAAACTAGATGCATTGGAATTAAAGTGTGGTAGCCTTAGTAATAAAGCTCTTTTGTAAATTGTTTCTTGTAAGAAGCATCTATAAGACTAATCATATTGCTAACGAAGTATAAAAATTGTGACTTATGATCAGTGAAAACCATTCTATATTAATTTTTTTGCATAATGTATACTCAGTTACAGGCTAGGCTAAATATTATTTTATTTTATTTTATTTCTTAAGAAAACTTACAGCTAGGATACAGATAGTTGACAGTTAGTGAAAGAAAGCCAATTAAAAGTTTTCACTGACAATATTGGGGTAGCACAAGAGACAGCAGACAGGCAAGCGAAAGTTTATACTTATACTGTTAGGGCGCAGTAAGTATTATTACATTTAACTTATATCTAGGTTAAATATTTAGACTCCATATCATCGCTTTCTCAACATCCTGCCAACGCATAGACCTCCTGCAGCGTCCTATTCAACGCTTAGCAATTCCAATACAAATCTCACCAACTTTCGAATTGCAAAAACAGCGTAAAATAAAAACTTCACGGAAGACATCAAAACTAAAACTAATGAGGCAAGAATATAAATAGTTGAAAACTTATACAGAATATTAGCTAATCGATGTCCTAATAATGGCAAGCGACGCCGCGGGGCTTCGTCGGTGTGCCAGATGGTAGATATAATGTGATGCTATCTATCGCGTTTGGGTTCAGTAGTTGATATTTTAAATTATCTAGTTCATTTTAATTATGATGAAGCCTTCATATGTGGATAGCTGATACATAACGACGCTCATGGCTAGCGAAGCCAGTTTACAAAGTCCTAATTTTGTCATAATTATCTATAAGGATATGAAAAAAATAAGGACTGCTATAATCATCATCATCATCATCATCATCAGCCTATTAATGTTCCCACTGCTGGGACACAGGCCTCCTCTCTGTGAGAGGGAGGGGGCCGTAATCTACCACGCGGGCTCAGTGCGGGTTGGCAGATGTCACATGTCTTCGATTTTTTGGTTCTAAGACAGTTTCCTCACGATGTTTTCCTTCACCGTTTTGAGAGCAGTGGTGATGAAATTATTTACACAAAGTAAAGCGCCTGCTTTGGGTTCGAACCCACGACCAACTAGTAAGTCGGGGCCGTTACCACTGGGCTATCACTGCTATAATAATAAATATAAAGTTACTATTATAATAAGTGGAAGATTATCTTCCCTTTACTGTAACAGTAACTTTAATGAAGCTCAAACTCCAAGCATTTATTTCAATTAAACTATTTATAGGCACTTTTGAATTGTTAAGAAGCCGGTCAATTAGCTAGTAGTCCATTCCAAAACGTAGATCTATACGGAGAGGAACGGGCAAGAAACTCCAAGGGCAGTCTTTTAAATCAAGAATTACAATCTTCATGAACTACATGAAACTACCATCAGAGTTTGTCTACCTCCTGGTTCAAAAGACTCTGTCCCTTGTCAACAATGAATGTTGACTGGGAAAAAAAAAATTGTCCGTCAATCAGAAAACAAAAAAAAAAAATTGACACGTATTTTTTACTTTTTAATAAATAATGGTTTAGATAAAACGCATTAAAGTTAGGGAGAGGGGGACTCGTTACGTCACTAATCGGTATAAAATCTGCCGTGGAGTGACGTCATGCCACATTTTAACGTATTGCCTACTCAATGTATTGCCGTAATCTTTTGATTACGTAAAAAATTAAAAATATTGTCCAATATTTTTTAATAATCTACCTAACCGACAAAAATAAAATCATTTTTCATGCTATTTTGGAGGCTAGGTGGCAATCACTTCAAAAATAAAACTGATATCGGATACTCAAAGTCTAGCAGGATGGCCAGTTTACATGCTCATACGTCGCGTGATGACAATGGATAAAACTACTAATACCTGCTACTCGAGTCGAAGTGGTACTAAGAGAAGTCTGCGTAAAGAACTTTTATAGGCACTTACGACAATTATGATATATACGGGACATAAGGCAGCCCCTAAGTTCCCTCTTGTCCATTAAGTATCTAGGTAATATGAACGTCTGAAGTCACATAACGATCGTACGCTCGTAAACGTTTAATTTACGATTATTATACGACTTTAAAACGTTATTGAAGCTTAATTTTCGCGTTTTATTGTCGTTTCGTGCTTATTTAATAAATATTTTTATTTGTTATCGACTGTCGTAAATGGTAATTTGTTTTGTATTGAAATGGTTTACGCTTTGAATATGTAATGAGGTTATAAGACGTTTATGATAATGTCATAGGTAGTCAGAAGGTTTACTTTATCCTACGATATTGGTAAAAACTAGGGATGTAACGATTCCGATTTAGATTGCCGATATAGGTAATCGGAAAGCCGATATATCGGTATCGCCGATTATACAATGTCGCCCATGCGCATGTGACCGCCCGTAATTTTCTGAATATTCATGAAAAAATATCGAAAATAAACTTCAAAAGGGGGAGTCTATCTATAACATTTTTCATGTTATTAAATTTTTAATTTTTTAAAGATTTGCTTTCTGTTTTTTGACACATCTCCGAAGTTTATGGGTCGATTTGGATTCTGTTTATTATTTCCAAAAGCTTATGAGTTATTTTAACAGGTTAATTAAAATTTTTACAAAAAATGATCGACTACGAAAGAAAAAACGGAATCGAAGTTATTTTTTCGGTAAAAAATTGTGTATTTATTTTTAAAAAAACTAGTGAAAAATGTTATAGATAGACCCCCCCTTTTGAAGTTTATTTTCGATATTTTTTCATGAATATTCAGAAAATTACGGGCAGTCACATGCGCATGGGCGACATTGTATACAACCGATATCAAAAAGTTCGAAAACCGCTCGAAATTGTGACCTGCGCGCAAAATTGTGGCACCGTCGCAGGCGAGATGGGCAGGAGAACCGCAGCGCATGCTTTGCGACATGGCAACACGATCAACAGCAGTGTTTGCAGTTTGCAAGTGTCAAGCAACTAAAAATGAAATTTTGCAAATAAAATGTACAATTTATAAGCGTTTTTCATAACATGAATATGGAGTAAAGTGAATCTTCTGCGTTTACTTTCATCGTGTCCAAAACTTGATGGAATTACGACTCTCCTTGTTACAGCTAGTTACAAACAGCTTGTATGAGTAAATACGTTTAGCCATGAGCTGTTAGCGATAAATATTTAATTTATTGCATTGACTTTATAGCATGATTGCTTCCCGTCATCTGGGGAAGGGAAATAATGTCAGCTGTTCGTAAAGTAAGTCAGTTCAGTGTGGGAACGAAAATACAGTTGTATTTTGAGATTTATAATTTATGAGAAACTTCATCCCTTATTTTTGTAATCGAGATAATGATTTCATTTGAAGTTTATTAGGCGCAAAAAAGGGACTTGATGGAAAGAAGGGAGGTTGTTGACTAGCAGTGGGACAGTTAGTACAGGCAAGCTATCATAATAAATCTGTAAGATTCGGTGAAGGTTGCAGGAATCCGCTGAATGTGGAAAGCACAGGACCAGTTTTTGTTGCGGTTGTGGCTCTGCCTAACAGTGGACGTCTGATGAAGATGATGATTGCGTAAGAAATGCACTACCCAAAATTGAAAACGTTTAAAGATTTGCGAAAATACAGCTGAATTCCCAAAATAAAAGCGATGCATGCAGCTAGCGGACGTAAAATATTAATTACCAGATAAACTTTTAATCTGAAACTAACGGGCGACAATTAAAAATATTAATTCCCTCATCAATAAAGATTATATTGACAATAATTTGACGGCCCAAATACATTTGAAAATGGCGGCAGTCGGCCATGTTGTAAACTATGTTGTCAAGTCAATTGGCATGAATTTATAAGCTTACTTGCCAGTTAAATATGATTTTATAATGGAATGATTTTATATTCTACAGGCAATCATGATTATTTATTAATTTTACTTACTTTATAGAGATAAAACAAAGTTAAGTATTTCCTAAGTGTCATATACAACAGTGGAAGGGCGCTGATGTCTGATATACAGATATGTTATATCTAGTTCAAACACTGATGTTCAAAATCTTACCATAGAATAAAGTTTATTACCATTTATTGTTATTTAAATGGCTGTATATTTTTTAACATATAAATGATTATTATTCCATGTCGCGATCTTAAGTTATCTATCAATCATGAATCGCAGCAGATGTCTGTCTGTGCTTTAGTAAAATAACGGCAAGATTGACCGAAACAAATCAAACTTGTCAAGTATAAGAAAATAAATTGTAGAAAATATATACTGTATTCGATTTTCCTGTTTTGTCGTCGATGCATCACCATTTTCTAGATCTATAATACTGGTATTTCCATCGTTTCTGTCCTCTCAACAGTAAGTACTCAAGTCCTGAGTCAGAGAGTCAGATGATCGGTAAAATGACTTATTTTAAAATTCTTCTTATCCTGTAAACACAAACACATCGTGTTATGCAATGTCACATTCAAATGACATCAGATTACATAAATCATAAAACTTTATGGACACATAATCACCCAAATCTCCATTTGAATCTCAACATATCACCTTAATTGCAGCTGACAGTAAATTAATTACCAAGTGTAAAAGGTCGCTAATATATATTATATATGAATAACGTAGTGGTAATATACATTCTAAATGAATAGTGCTGTGCCCTGTCACTCGATTATCGATTGTTTATCAAATATGCTAATATTGTAATAGTGTTTTAATGGGACAACCGGCTGGTGATTTAAATATTGATATTAATATAGTCGCTGGTAGGTGTTGTGGGAATAGGGCGACCAATGGAGTCGATATATTTATCCATCACACCAAATTAGAATTTCTATAAGATGTTAAGAAAAAGTATTGCAGTCATGCTCATTGTAATTTTCTTCTTATTCTGACAACATGTTACATTGTATCATTTTACTAGCTGTTGCCCGCGGCTTCATCTGCGATTCAGGGCAAAATAGCCTATGTCCATTTCCAGGTTAAAGTCTACCTCTGTGCTAAATTTCATCCAAATCCGTTTAGCCGTTTTAGCACTGAAAGCGTAACAAACAAACCAACAAACTCACTTTCGGATTTGTAATTTAGTTAGGATTTAAAGTAATAAAGTTAGTTACACTTTGGAGTTGTTTATAAAAACAATCTATTACAATAATATTGCAAAAATCAGCATTCAAATGAAACATTTGTTATGTTTTAAACCATCAATCCCTCAAAACTTGAATTCCGATGTAAAAAAAATAACTAGTACCTCAAAGAAGTCTTCACGCCTTCCTCTGTCCCGACACTTGTCTTGTAAATAGTGTCAGCGTGTAATTCGGTGTGTATATTAGAATTACGAAACGTGTCGATTTACGTGACACGTCTGTCTGTTTGATCGCTTGTTTGTCGACATTACGCAACTAGGTAAACGTACGGCGAGTCGCTTTAAGATAAATGTCTAACATTTCATTTAGATATTTGGTTATGGCAGTGTTTATGGTTTGGCTAAGGAAGCGATTTTCTGGTGCAATCGCATGTTAGTGGCTTTGATAATGTCATCTTAACTTTATTTTACGGTTTGTCATCCAAACAATTGTGTATGCTCTGATGACGTAAACCACAGTACCTACCTTTCGCTTGTCTACTTACGAAAACAAGGTAAACATTATCTTAGAAGATCAATGGGAGAAACCTACATCGAGCTGTATTTGCATACTTAATTCTGATTCACTTCTGAACGATCTCTCTTTCTCAGCTATCTGATATTATCTTTGAAGGAAATATTGTTTAGCAATACCAAGTTGATTGTATTAATTCACCGTTTTGTTTTATTGTGTCATAATTTAACATTAACAACAATAAACATAATTTACTTCACTAAAACATTTGTTAATCTTGTGTTGTAATCAAATAATACTAAGACTCACACTAAATTAAAACCAATAAATATACAAAAAAGAAATTTACGTGACATTTTTTTACAGCACAATATTAATGTTTAAGGTTAACATTATAATTTAAAATGCAATTAAGGAGACGGGTGATAATAAATTAAGAAAAAAGATAATGACACGCCATTATTTATCGATACAATTAATTCCACACTCTATTTTTTTCGATAATTTTATTTATGGCTCATAAAATAGGGTCACAACTTCTCGCAGTATTTGTTTTAGAAACCTTTCAAATACATTCAGATATTTTTTATTTTAGTAAGAGTGACAGCACCCTAAGTGGCGTCTTTAAAGGTCAATAAAACAGCAAGGGTTTTGACGTATTGATTGTTCAATTTGTTGACAGGCGAACCAATTAACCCTTTTAGTTTTTAATTACCCTTTTAACTTTCGCGTGCAATAATAGCAGCTGATGTTAATTGATATTTTAAACTGTTTTCGAATTGGGATCTCAAAAAAGTAAGTACCGTGCCGGAACGTGTGAACTGCTCCTTTGAAAATAAACCAGCATATCGTTGGATGGCGTAACACATAATAATAAATGGATTTTTTACCACACGAAAGAGAAAAAAAGAATATCGGATTGTAGAAGTTAGCTAAGGTACACTATAATTATGTGAAAGTCGGAGGACCGATAGTTTTTGTGCAATTTAGAGATTTCTAAAACCGTAAGATATACGATTTTAATTATCAGCCATAGATCTTTATTCGATAAAATATCTTTGCTTATCTTTTCACATTTGTGATAGTAATGTTTATTAGTTGATACATAAATTCTCATATATTAACTATTTATTTATATTTTCTATGCTAATCAGATTCTTATCTCTATCTTGCATCTGATATTTATTTGACAGTGCTTGCCACCGTTAAAAGCTTGTTATGTTCGGTTTAAAGGTCGAACATAAACTAACTGTTTAGTGTGATTATTAGGAGTTGAGGTTAGACAGGTGTTAACCAGTAACTGGGTTATGGAGGTCAGATAGGCAGTCGTTCCGTATAAAATACTGATATCTAGTTGCATCCGGTTATTCTGGTAAGCGACCCCAACATAGTTGAGAAAAGGTTAGGCAGATTGATCGAGAATCGATAGGTGTAATAAGAATAAGATTTAAATACGGTAGGTATAGTTTACCATAGTGAACTGTACAAGATCTACAAAATACTGAAGATAAAATAAAAAAAAACTCTCTATGTTTTTATGACAGACTTTTCCAAGTTAATATTATGTTTGCAACAGCATCACATAATAATATCTCATGCATTTACTTCATAACAGACGTTACAGTGGCCCTATAATTATCTTCACACCCATACAATCAAAGCTAAACATATAATTCTATTTAACATCACCTACACACAAACAGTTTATTACGCAATTAAAATGACATCCGCAACGGTTCGTATCGTGGAAACGCGATCCTCAATGCTAATGAATGTATAACGATTGGCGATTATCGTTGTGTCATCATCAGATGCGGTATCTATTTGCATTTTATTGATTGTAAAATTTTACGAGCATGTCGTGCTAAGGTGGTATCGACTCTCAAATTGATATTTTATCGATATACCACTCGGACAGCACGAAACGCGAGAGCGGCGAACTTTAAATATGGAGTTTAATATTTATGTTAGCTAAGAATTTTATTTTGAATTTATTAATTTAGGATTAGCTGTATAGGGTACTACTATTATTATTATGGTGCTGTACTATTATTATGGTGAAATTTATGATTTTTAATAAAATTTAGTGTCAATACAGTATGTTAGTCGAATTTTTTTTAGAGTTTTGAGAAAAATATCGCGTTATCATAAAGTTTTTATGACGAGAAGTTGGAGTGGCTGTAAATTATACTTAATAGACTAATTCAGGGACTTAGTAAGTCATTACAGTCAGCCATTTTCACTGAGATGGTTGTGTATGAATTGTAAAGTTTTATGTATTTTTTCCTTTAAGAGATGAAGATTACCAATGCAATCAATGCTTGAGGGTGTTGTAACTTTACTTGTAACCTACTGTACTGTACTTAAATTATTATTCTCAATAAACGTGCGGCTGTTTCTCTTCAACATTGTGTTCGTTGTATTTCAGGAGAAATAACTAATTTTGATTGAAGATAAGATATGAATTAGGGGTAGGACATAGGAATATTATATTCAGCGGGTGGCCGATTTAGATATAGATATAATTAAGTAATTTAGAGCAGTGGTGGCCCAGTGTTAACGGCCTCGACTTACCGAGTTGTAGGTCGTAGGTTGGAACACTTGGAACCAAAGCTTTACTTTGAGTAATTTATTTCATCACCACTACTTTTAAAACGGTGAAGGAAAATATTGTGGCGAAACCGGCATGTCCTAGAACCAAAAATTCGAAGCCATGAGACATCTACCAACACGCATTGGGCCTGCGTGGTGGATTACGGCCCGCTCCCTCTCACAGAGAGGAAGCCTGTATCCCAGGCAGTACTAACGTCAAAGGCTGATAAGGCAAAAAAAATGGACAAGGTTTTGCGCTGCTGTTTTTTTTGGCTACACCAATTTTATAAAAACAAAATTTTACTTGAAAACATCATTCACTCTTTCTTAAACTAGCAATAACTTCAGCTCAAAAGAGAATAATGACACCTGCAGCTACTAAAAAGCTGAAATTCCCCGCCGTTTTTCGTCACGTCAGTCGCGACGTCAACGTGACAAATCCGCGGGCATTCGTCTAGTTGGCGGAGAGTGATCGCGGCAGCAGCCAGCGTGACACGCGCATTTATCACGCCACGCTACGTGTTAGCGAGGTATTGTCCCAGGTCTGGGACATTCAGAATATAGTGGGCAGAAATTTTGCACTGAAGCTGCCAACTTAATTAGGTATGGGATTTGATTTCTGTAACTTGAAGATAATTTTGTGAATGATCATTGCATTGGTAAGACTATTATCAAAGATTAACATAAAAAATATAACATAACAGCACACCTGTAATCCCCGAAAGGTTAGGCAGAGGTGTACACCCACACCCACACCCACATTTTGCCAGTTATGTTTAACTCCGATGGAATTAGGGAGCGAGCCTTTTGACAGCAATCGGGCACAAATCCAGACTTCAGGCTGATACTAAGAAATACCTACCAAAGATTACTAGACTAGATTAATTGCTGCCTACCCCAATTGGAAGAAGGCGTGACTTTATGCATGTAAGTATCCTACTAATCCTACAAAACTAATATTTATAAATGTGAAAGTTTGTTTGTTTAGATGTTTGTCTCTCTCAGTCACGCAAAAACGACTGAACGGCTTTGTATGAAATTCGGCACACATGAGATAGTTTATAACCTGAATTACCAAATAGGATACATTTATCCGGCTAATACGTTCCTGCGGGATAATTTCCGACCCCCACGAGGGCGAACCCGCGGGCAAAGTTATTTAATAATAATAGAAACGGTGTGTAATTTTTCCAAATCTGCCTGTAAAAATTGACAACAACATAACGATGCAGTTTTTGCTGTTTTCAAAATAGACCCCGAGACTTCTTTGAGTAGGTAACTACAAGCTACCTAACCAAACTTAGATAAGCCTGGACGTGTTAGCATCGAGAAAGGAAACATGTTAACATGTTTTCACGTAGGATGTTGCGCTGTTATTTGCCGAGCTTTTAAGAGACTTGAATTTCTAGCAAAAAAGTTGTTGAAAAAAATAGTTGACCCTATGTCATTTTATTTAACAAAAGTTTGGTATTCACAAATCACTAAACACATATTTGATACGTCTGCATCAAACCTTTTTAACTATAAACACCATTGTTTAAAATGCAATATACATTCCTTTTAGAACCCCCCCTATTTTCAACCCCCAGCATTTATAGTAGAACCGCAACAGGGATTCAGTTTGGCGTCATCAAAGGGTGCAGCCAAACAAACGGGCTAACCAAAAAACAAGCTTCAAACGTTTTAATACGGCACGCGTTTATTGCGGCTTGAGTGTAGGGAGGCTAGGCGATTGGGAAAATGTGGGATAGCCCTGATAAAAAATTAAACTGTGATCCTACTTTGCCATTATCCTACATGAACATGCAGCTGACTATAAGTGCAAGATGACTGATAAGAAGAGTGATAGTTGTATACAAGCGCCTGGCAAAGTCATCGGGAATTCTTGTCTTCTATCTTCTTAAAAAGTTTTACTAAGA
The DNA here is from genome assembly GCA_948150665.1 of Conistra vaccinii. Classification (NCBI taxonomy): domain Eukaryota; kingdom Metazoa; phylum Arthropoda; class Insecta; order Lepidoptera; family Noctuidae; genus Conistra; species Conistra vaccinii. Next base: position 2,043,819 of record OX411318.1, on the reverse strand, counting down.
TTTAATCACCCATTCTGTGTCTGCTAATCTCTACTGTTTGCTTTTAATGATAAACAGCACAGCTACCAGAACTCATCATGGAAGTAAGTAATTAATATTTATTGGTCAAAACACAAAGGTGCGTTCAATAGCTGTCAGTGTCAATATTGCACAACAATGTGAACGCGTTCAATATCATTAGTGAAATTTGCCCGAATGTCTGCCTTTTTAATTTTGCAAGTGAAATTGGCATGTAGTGCGACTTGCTTTGCCATTCCCTGCTAGTCAACCTCAAATATCCTAAAATAATATTTCTCAATAGCACCCTACCTGATGAGAGAACGTATCGCAAGGTTCATTTTGACGGGTTCTTGCGCCGGGGGCGACACCGTCGTTTCCGGGGGAAGCCGACAGAGGGCGCTGGCAAACACGAGCTCCATTTCCGGCGCGGAAGAGCGCCGCCGACGTCGCTTCCGGCGGCCGACTGATTGGGCCTTTATTAAAAACTGACACCTGAGGCTATCCACCGGTTTTTGTTTTTCGAATATTTCCTTTTTACTAAGGGTTGGTTGTGACAAGTGCTTTTTTAATGTTCCTCGGTTGTAGTTTGTCGCGTTTGGATTAAATTGTGGGTTAAACCGAGGGGAGCTAAGATTGTATTTTGTTTGTTTGTTTTGCGCACTTTGGTGAACGATTTTGCCTGGGAATTTTAATAAAGATATCAGGAAATTGATTTAAGATCATGGTTTAGAATTACTTTGGATGCAAAAGCCAACTTTTGAATATATTTTATTGATCGTTTTAATATAATATTAATTTAAACGTAAGCCTAGATGGGGGAGTGGTGGCACGGGAGCAGAGGTGGCCCAGTGGTAACGGCCCCGACCTACATCGTGGGTTCGAACCCAAGCAGGCGCTTTACTTTGTGTAAATAATTTCATCACCACTACTCTCAAAACGGTAAAGGAAAACATTGTGAGGAAACCGGCATGTCTTAGAACCAAAAAATTCGAAGACATGTGACATCTACCAACTCGCACTGGGCCCTCGTGGTAGATTACAGCCCATTCCCTCTCACAGAGAGGAGGCCTGTGTCCCAGCAGTGGGAACATTAATAGGCTGATGATGAAGCCTAGATGGACCGATGACCTTGTAAAGGCCGTAAGAATCTGCTGGATGCGGGAAGCACAGATCAGTCGAAGTGGCGGTGCTTGGGGGAGGCCTATGTCCAGCAGTGGACGTCTTTCGGCTGATATGATGATGATGAAGCCTAGATAATTTCTAACACAAATACAAAATGTCTTTGCTAATCATTAGTCTATACCTACTTATATTTTTTGTCACAGGAAAAGTATGGTTACATGCCTACTCTGACATAATAACTTCTTTACCAACAAACTATTATCATTCACAATTTAGAAGATGTAGAAGACAAAAATCAGTGTGCTGTAGAATTGTTCTTCGTGGAACGTTTCACTTCGGTACAAATCCGACGCCGACGCCTTGTTACATGCACACCGGATAAGCTGACTGGAATAGTGTTGTGTGTGTAGTTGTCGATGTCGATAAAAAAATGTTTTATTTTTATTGTTATTCAATACAATTTGTATAACATTATGTTTGTTTTATTTTGTGCTGTATATTTTGATTAATAAGAGCTTTTTTGATACTTGCACAATAAATTCTGTCGTTCTTGTAGTATATTTTTTTTTTAAACCAATGTTTATTATCTGGTTTTTATTACTTGTTATGACTCGTAGCTTCTGTATACGTAAGTTTATTGAGGTGGTAAGTGACATTATTTCCCATGGGCTTGGAAATATCCGGTACCCACGTCAATGATTGGTATAGAAATATCTCACTATTTCGATCTTCTCCGCATTTGAATCGGTTTCAAGCCCCAATCGTAAAATCGAATCAAAGCCGTAGCCTAGCTTACACTAACATTTTATGCAAGCAACCAAATATCACCAAAGGATACTTACACGTGCAGTATTAGATCTTCACGTAATGCTAGCATTTTGATTGGTTTCAGGCAATCAAAAGCTAAGTATAGCAGAACCTTATTTAATAAGAATGCAATTTAAATTGAAGTCAAATCACAACAATTTTGTGCAATGTTGTAAAAAGCCCTGAAAAAACCAGCAGTGCACAAGAAATAGTTAAAGAAAATAAAAGAAACAGTTTCCTTTTTAAGCATTTTTATCTACAGTACCCTAAAACTTTGCTCCCACCTTATGCCGTCGCCACACAACTCCGAGAGCGATAAATCGAAAACACACGAAATCTGAACAATAAATTGCAGACAATATTTTCAGCAACATCGTTCCCGTAAATATCGTTGAAACTATAACTGAGTTCTTCCTGAGTTAGGGGTGGCACGTAGTTGGTAGTTTTATAGGCGAAAAAATAGTTTGTCGCAAACATGGTATTTAGTTTTTTTTTCTTTTATAGATTTTCTTTTTTATATTTCTAGCGGCCCGCTCCTGCTTCTCACTGTTTTTACGACTTCACAAAACATCGAGATTTCTTAGGTAAACGTAAATTTAATACTAACGTATTCTACACAATATAAACCTTCCGGAATAAATTATCTAAACGATGGTGAAAACCTCATCAAAATCTGTTGTGTAGCTTAGAAAAAAAACGCGGACATACAGGCAAACGTTTTATAATATGTATAAAATATATTGGATAAAGATTAAGTGCTTTGCTTTATAAGAAAAACGATACCTTATTTATTAAATTGATTGAAAATTGCCTTAGCTTTTATATGAAACTCGAAAAAAAAATTTTTCATCTTCCTAAATTAATTTGAAAGCAGGAGTTTGAAGTCCAGTTTAATTGCTGTTTTTAATGCCCACCATATTATTGTCTATCTATCACAATATTCAAGACTACATTATTTAAAAAAATGATATCCTTCTCTCCCATAATAACAAAATAATAATAAAAATTAAAAAAAATCGTCCTCCTAAACTTTGACCAGCCCTAAACGACTATGGACTCGTAAAAACGTATTTTATTCGGAATCGTCAATGCAGTGGGTCCCCAGTGGCCAGTTACATGTCGTTCGAATGTGCCGCCCTCTATACGATCACTCTTTTTACGTGTCTCAACTAGTCACGTCGGACACGTGGAGGAGTACTTTACGGTAGACATGTCAGGCTTTTTAGGATGTCTGGGGGCTTCAAGTTTGCACCTTTAGTCAGTTGTGATATTGTTTGCTTGAAAGACTGTGTTAGTCAAAGGATGCTTGCCTGTTTTTCTAGTTATGAATAATGATCACTCAATTCATACGCTTTGTCGAGAGAATTAAGCTGTTTTCAGACCAGTGCGATTTGTCGCGCGACGCGACACCGGTTATTGTTATACCGTGAAGTTTTGTATTGTTCGTGTCGCGCACCCGCGTGACAAATCGCGCTGGACTGAAAACAGCTTTAAAATCTTTTGCTTCCTGTTCTTCAACATAGGAATGTACTGAAAAGTCTACTGTAGCTTCATTAATTGGTCGTTCACTGGAAAAAGAAGATAATACTGTAATATCCTTTTCTCAATTTAATATTAGTTTTCAAATGTGAAACTTTCTTAAATTAATCCTCACCATAAATTATAACAACAAAACAAAATTATCATTGTGTTAACAGCCAATAAAATATTTAAGATTTCAATTGAAGATCTTTCTTCCATGTCATTTTAAGTGTCAATAAATACTCGACGCGACTTTTGATCTCACCAGCTGAGGTTGAACAGAATTGAAACTCGACAAATAAGGTCACAGACACACTGTCACATCGACGTCTTCAATTTTATGATCTCCGTAAATGACTGTCTTCGAAACTGGCTAAGTTTAATCGATTTTGGAACTCTTATATGTTATTTCTGTAGTTTCAGTCCCTCTTTTAAGGTTCTCAGTTTTATTGCTTTTATTTTTATAGTTTACTTGGGAATAAAATGGAATTCTTGCAAGAGCTTGTATGTAATCGTTTTATGATTGTTTGGAAATATGTTTTGTTTTAAAACATCACGCTATTTTTTTGCAATGTTTGTTACTAATCTTTGAACTTTGATGGACAATTCTAGATTATTTTGGTGTAAAGTTATCTCTTTATATAGCTTCAGACTTCTAAATAAAGTGTTGAAATTGTGAAGTGTCAAAAATAACATTTCATTTTGCGTCTATTTGCAAATCATATCACTTTTGCATTGGCATAATATTGCTCATTATTCATTGACACTTCCATCTAAATTCATCTTTGAGGTCTCTAAAATAGGGTTCAAAATTGTGATGACGAGTCAAAACATTTAGAAATTCTTCAGTACCGAGCCGTTAAATTGAAGTGCAAACAACACGTTTAGGCGTATTAATAAATTATCGGTCGGCGAGTTTATTTGCTCACACATTTTAGTGTACTTATGTTAATCAAAAAAGAAACTCAGCGTTAAGTTGTTGGCAAACACTGTGAGTGTGTATTTGCTTAGAATTATGTACGCAGTATGTATTGATTAGGTTATTTATAGGGATGTTTTCCTTGCCTTTGATTTTTTTTTTTGTAAAGTGCCAGACTTATTATATGTGCCCTTGGTAATATGGTCATCTTTGTAGAATATAGTCTGTTCATCTCATCATCTGCCTAGCCTCTCTCAACTATGTTGGATTCGGCTTCCAGTCTAACTCGATGCAGCTGCTTACCAGTATTTTACATGAAGTAACTGCCCATCTGACCTCCACTACCCAGTAACTGAGTAACACGACATCTCTTGGTGAGACCTTTTGCCACAGTCCCTTAAATTGGTGGTCCTCCTTATACTGAGATTTTTATCTATTATTATTGGACTATACAATAATAATAATAATGAGAGCAGTGGTTGCTCAGTGGTAACGGCCCCGACTTACGAGTTGTGGTCGTGGGTTCGAACCTAAGCAGGCGCTTTACTTTGTGTAAATAATTTCATCACCACTGCTCTCAAAACGGTGAAGAAAAACATCGTGAGGAAACATGTCTTAGAACTAAAAAAATCGAAGACATGTGACATCTACCAACCCGCACTGGGCCCGCGTGGTAGATTACAGCCCACTCCCTCTCACAGAGAGGAGGCCTGTGTCCCAGCAGTGGGAACATTAATAGGCTGATGATGATGATACAATAATAGATCATTATGTGGTGTACCAAAAAACCGAACTGAAAAGTGATATTGACTTAAGTACTTGTAGTATTCCGTAGGTGCACGTTCCAGTGATCTGAAGGGTTAAAAATATTTATGATCACGGTGCATAACTATGTAATTTCAAAGCATAATTTCTCAGATGCCATTATTGCAGTTATGTGTGTTAGTATGTTTATTAACATTTTTCTAAGCGATTATAAATTATGAACCTTATAGTGACTCAACTCGATCACATAACTCTTTTAAAGGATACAGAGTGACAAGCAGCTGACAGCCAGTTCTTGCTTTATTTCCCTCATCAATATGGATATTTACTACAGCATATTGTAATCCAACTGGATATTGTGTAACTTTGTAGAATATGAAGGAGTTAGATGCGTCATAAAGTTCTAGGAGCGTCAACAAAATTAACTTTGTTTGATAAGAACCTAAAAATACAGAAGGCAGTTCACAAAACTTCACAAGAATTTCTATATTTACCACCAAACTTGGGACAAAAGCAACAAAAATGGTAGCAGCAAACATGAAAAATTTAAACCCTTCCATAGAATTACAAAAGTGATTAGAGCTGCGGCATAAATAAATAAATATTTATTTCTCTTTGCCGACGTCAACCGACGTCAATCTTTAGCGTGGACACGTTAAAATCGCGTTTGCCTTCGCTTCACACACATTCCCAGAAGGACTATCTGTCAATACGACGTTCTAAAAATCGAATGTCAAATTGCTTGGACAAACCGTTCGGGTCCAGTCGGCTCGTATCGTACGTCACGAACCAAAAGGAGCAAAGGGATTGGTCGATTTAGTATTAGCTCGCTAATGCGTATAGGACGACAAAGAAACCGACGTCACACAAACCTCGTATTTCGGTTCCGTGACATATTTTACTTAAATCAATATATTTTTACTATTTGTACATATTGGTATTTCTTATATGAGACAGTTCGATAATTTATTAAGTAAATACGCGGTGATTTTCAAATGGAGTCTTGGAAAACTGTTTTTTGTCAGTGTTATTTATTATCTAGAAAGGTTGTTTGTACGAATAAAGATTAAAACAAACTGATTTTCATGGTAATCCGGGAGTAGTAAAATAGTGTACTAACTTCTTATCTTTGTTTTTATGTTAGTTTTGTCGAGCTAACAAACAAAACAATTTGTTTTTAGTCACGCTAAGTTTCAGTATTATCTAGATGAGACTCACTTAAAGTCACTGTAATAAAATGGTCTTATTATTTAAACGGTTTGGATAGAAAATGAAAATGATAAGAAAATAAGGAATTTTGTAGAGGTTAGAAATCTGTCACTACTTCTAAACCCTATGTGTTTGTGGATGTCTATTTAAACTGGGTATTATTCGTTATAGACAAAGATCAGAAAATTTGTTTAAACCTACCTATCATTGATGAAAAACTGAAACGTTCGAAACGGAAGTTTTAACGAATCTTTAAACATTTTTTTTTTTGTTAATTTTGCTTTTTGTTTTATAATCATATTTTCTGCATCAAGGATGTAAACATGAATCTATACTAAGTATAGATAGCTGTAAAAATCCGATGCTCATAGAAACTATACTCATAGGGGTCAAATTTTATCAACCCCAATATCCCTTTGAAAAATAGCAGAAAGCGGTCACTAAATAAATCGGGATACTTGTCTCAAATAACACGATGTGAACCGACCCGGGTATCAGCCGGGTAAATTGGATCGGCATCGTCGACTCGATCGCGGGATTATCCGGCCATCGTTACAGCGCAACGTTAACGCTGGCCGCTTCTGATTGTCTCTTTACTCTATGTGCACTGTGGCGTACAGCGATGTTTTTGGGGACAAAATAGTTTTTGAAGTTTTGTGGAATTATTAATTATATTGAATTGTATTATTTTTAATTGTATTTTTTGTTGTGAGTCAAAGCTGAATTAACTGCGTAATATTAACATTAAATTTTTAATATAATTGTTTGCTTTCTGTCCATATTTACCAGGAATAATCAAAGTGGGTGAAAAAAACTAACAAAAGTTTCATTATCATTTAAAAAAAGAATCATCTATACTATCAATTACAACTTTCACTTATTTAGAAGCTCATTACTTTTTGTTTGTTTAATAATTACATATCTTATTATTATAAAAACAACGTATTTTCCTCACAAAGTCTACCCACTGTGCAGATCCCGCCCACAAGTTCAGCTGGCTATCGCAGATCTCCGCTCGTTTGTAACGACGTCTCGCGTCCGACGTAACGACTCGATCCCGCTTTTTATTTCTTTGCCCACCTGGTTTTTGCTGAGTGCCCACTGTGCATTTCAGTGATGGGGATTTTTTGGCTAGTTTATTGAGGCTTTCTGTTAAATTGGTATGTAATTTGATTTCGTAAAGAATATCACATTTTGCAAGCTTTTAATATTCCTCAGGTCCTTGCTTCGAAAGGTTTTACGATTTGATAAAACATCGAGATTTCTATCTAATCGTATATTATTTTAGGTGTTGGAAATACGTTACTGAGTTAAATAATCGGGACGCCAGCGCCGCCTAGCGGCGCTCGACAGAGTCTACAACATAACACTCGGACCAGCCGGAGCTAAGCAGAGTTGGTCGGTAGCTGTCGAGCTGTGAACTCGTTTAGAAACTGTCGTGTGTTCCGAATAGTTGTGTCGTGTAGGTACCTACAGCGTATGTTTTGGTGAATTATAATTTGATCTGAACTGCAAACGGTTTTTCTATTGGGCGTTAACCAACACTACCCACAGTAGTTAAAATATAGCTGATAATAACGAAAGAGAAACAGACCCTTCTCCGTTATTTATGTATTATTATGAACATAAAACATCAGCAAAAAATTCTGTAAATGTTGGTGAAAACCACATCAAACTCTGTTGCGTAGTTTAGAAGAACAACGCGGTCACACATACAGATACAAAAAGACACTCTAAGAAGAGAAAATATTTGATTTTTTTGCATGTTTGTTTGTTTGTTACGCTTTCACGCTAAAACGGCTGAACAGATTTGGATTAAATTTGGTTCATGGATAGACCTTGATCTTAATTAGGACATAGGATACTTTTTGTTACGATATTCCCACGTAATCTAGACTTATGCGGGTAAAACTGCAGTGCACTGCTAGTTTATAATATGTATAGAATTTAAATATAGAAGATGATGAATGACAGTTTCCCAGTATTAAGTTGTATCTTTTTATCGAAGCTATACTTTTATTAATACACTCGTAAGATTCAATAATGACGAAACAAACGTCACAGTTATGAAATAAATCCTGTAAACATTTAAGTCTCACGACACACTAACAAATTAGAATATTAACTCTAAATTTGGGACGTGCTAACCACCACAAATCACGATAAAAATTAAGTACATTTTAGCAGGAGTTTGAATCAACAAAATAAACTAATCAATCACGTACATATTACACATACCATCCAGTTACAGCAGTCACCTAGAAACGTGCTAACAGACGGACAAACAGACCATCAAACATGATAAGTGACGTCTGTCCGACTTGAGATGCTAATTATGAATGTAACTGCGTTTTAGCAGTTTGATTAACGAGGTTGGAGGCACGGTTTGAGTATATTGATGGTGAATTATTGGAATCAAATGTATCAAACATTCAAACAGTAAAAAGAGTAATGAAATCAATAACAGATCCCGGCCTACCGCTTGTTATGACCACTTACAATACTTAGCAATCCCAACCTACTGAGATTTGAGAGAGAAACTGAACACCAAAAATAAGTACTACATAACTGTACTCTATAATGTACTATATAATAGAATTTTTGACGTATTCAGTAGCAATAACATATTTTAGCCATGGAACACGGTATAGGCAAATAAATTATATTTTTTAAATATTTTGTATTCCAAGAGAAAGAAAGATAATTTTATCAGTCACTTCTTATAATCAGCCTATAATATTTCTACTCCTGGGACACAGGCCTTCTCTCTTTGAGAGCGAGTGGGCTGTATTCTACCACACGGGCCCAGTGCGGGTTGGTAGATGCCACATATATTCGAATTTTTGGTACAAGAATATGCCGGTTTCCTCACAATGTTTTCCTTCACCCTACTTTATTACCTACACTCACCTACCTAAGTTTTTACATAGTATTTTACATACTATGTAAAAACTTAGCCTTTGACGTCTCTTGGATGTCACCTTTTCTCAATTACGATTAATTTGCTTCTATTACTTTGTCACAGCCAGTGCTTCACACATTATCAACTCTGACCACACAAGTGAAATTCGGATTTCAAAAGCTCTCAACTACTCTTGTAAATAACATACGGATGCTAATAACAACCAAATTGATATAACTATCGTTGGTATGGAATATCAAACAGAGTAGGCACGAGTGGAAATAGCTGAGTAATAACGATAATTGATTTGGCCAATTTTCGAAACGTATGTTTTATTTGGGCAAACAGACATAAGAATGTAGCGTTTGTTGACATACTTAGTGATTTGAGGAGTTCTGTTTGAGATGGTGAAGGAAAAGTAGGAATCGTAGATGATGGGAATGAATTTGATGAATTTGAAGAAACGAAATCTTATAAAGCCAAACATGATGACGAATTGATGTACATACTACTATTAGAATAGAATATTTTAATTTGCATTCAAATATGGCGTAATAAAGGCCTTAGAGTATCATCCTATCTAAAAGTACGTACATGTTTTGCCAAGGACTGGAATATAAATACTAAAACATGTTAAACAATATAAAATCTGACCTCTTCGTTGATGATGTTGACAAATCTGATGAAATAGTAACACTAACTTTTGCAAAATAAGCATCTAATATCCTAAGTAACAAGTTAAACGTTATAAAGAGTTTCAGGAGACAATCTATTTGAATTACTCGTTTCCACCCCGCCTCTGTTCTTAGTAAGATTTACGTGGCTTTTAACTTGACGTTAGTGGAGATTATCAGTCCAAGGGCGCTTTCTTGTTGACCCTGACTGAACTTAGCCAATCAATAATTATAATTTTACAGCCAGATTAACACCGTTGCAGGATTTATGTTAACTCGGTGAAGTTTTGTGTAAGTCTAGAATAAGTTGTTTGTAATATTCATGAATACTCATATTGCAAGTAGTAAATAATGTAAGTGGCAATGAAGTAACACTGTAGATACGAAATCTAGTAGTGAAGACAGCTACTTTTTATTCGTATATTTTCCTAGATAGAGCTCGTGATAAAATCCTGAAAAAAAAAAAACGACCTCGATGTAAAAAAAAAATCACCTTTAATAAAAACAACCAAAAATACGGCCGAACCAGACGTACTAAATCTAAATACTGCCATCAATCACCCCTTACCGTTTCACTTATCCGAGCTGTCCACATGTAAGAGAAATTCGTTCACCGTTTACAAAACCCGAAAGAAATCAAGCGATCGATCAATTAAAGTAAAACAACTTATCATTCCAACCGAAAAAGAACCACGAATCCATTATACAAGGGCATTAACAAACAAATGTTCACACTTAACCTTTCTTTCTGGCTTGCGATATACATCTCTCGACGAAGCCTCATTATTACTGACCAGCAAACTTACTGAAACAGTCCCTTCAATTCTTGTACCCTCCACATAAAGTTCAAAACCTCCTGGCTTGTAGATATATGGAACGTAGCCGAGGCTCTTAACACAAGGGGGGTATCTCAGGTGTCGTGGAAAACTTAATTTATGTTAAACTCGTCTGCGCCGCGATTATTTAACTGGCGGCGATGGAACGATAAGGAAGATTAATTGGGCTGGGCGTCGGATAAAAAATGCGAGGACAAGCAACCCGTGTGGTTCCGTCCGCCGAAATAACGATACGAACAAAGGCGGGTCTGGGAGGTTTATTTATGGAAATGCGTCGGACAAGACGAAGACTCTCATTTAAGCTGAATAAATTGGGTAATGGCGACTACTTATTAGGGAGAAAGAAGAGTTTTCAATAAAGTTATTTTCATGGTATATAACCTTGATTACGTGCAAAATGTTAGCCATGCCCTTATTTAATTTAGATAATGCTATTTGGAACGTATTGCATCTATAATATTAATATTAAATTGTGTCATCAAAACAAACATACAGGGACCTTTATCCATGACCTACAACAATAACCAGTTCATTGGTCTAGAATTACATCAACAGTTGATAAGTTAATTAATTAATTAAAAGTATTCATAACAAAACTTACCGATGGTAAATACATAATAATTTTCATCAATTCATCATTTAGTATCGAACTTACTTTCAATAACGATGTGTATAAAAATTAGTGCAGTTTTATTTTTTACTAGAGGTTTAAAAACTATACGATAACTTTCAATTTTAGAGTAACCAAATTAATGTCTCTAAGAATAAATCCCCTTACTCTCAAAAATCATGTAACAGCATCAAAATTAATAGCAGATTCAATTAAATTAACTATGGATAGTGGAAGAAGAAGTAGCAGTTCAGAAAACTTGGTCGATAGTGAATTTGAAGATGACTATGTGGTCAAATCTATTGGTGCATTTGGTGTGTGGCAAGCTACAGTTTGCGTTATAGCGGCTTTATTAAGATCAACAGCAATATGGAACATGCTATCAATCATCTTTCTGACACCAACAACAGAGTTCGTATGCATAAAATTTCAAGATAATGCTACAATCAAAGTGGAAAATTCAACATGCTACAACAATTGTGAAGAATATAAGTATTATGAAGATGTATTTGAAAAGACTTTGATCTCAGAATTTGGACTGATTTGTGAGAATGCATGGAAAGCTAGTTTTAGTCAGTCAATGCTGATGTTTGGATTTCTGGTTGGAGTTTCACTTTTTGGTTGGATCTCAGATAGGTAATCTACATTTTAAACTTTTGTTTGGTTTTAAATACTTCATGTCAAATATTTTTAGTTTTTAACTGTTTTGACTCTGAAAATATTATTTTTCAGATTCGGTCGACGCATCGGATTAATAATATCGTCTTTACTTAACGTCATATTCATGTTGGCCGTACCATTTTCTCCAAGCTACTGGATATTCAACGGCTTAAGATTCTTCATAGGAATGGCCTCGGGTGGCACTATGATAATCAGCCTAGTATTTATCATAGAAATTGTTGGACCACAGCATAGGGAAGCTGCAGGCAGTTTAGCAATAATACCTGATGGATTAGCACAAGCACTGTTATCAGTATTTGCCTATTTTTCGGTAGATTGGAGAATGTATCTTCTAGAATATGCTGTAGCGTCAGTTTTTATTTACGTATTTATTATATGTTTGCCTGAATCTCCAAGATGGTTGATGGCTAAAGGTAATGGTGAAAAAGCACTTGAGGTTTTGACTAAAGCTGCAAAAAGGTAAGATAATCACAGTAGCTAATGTTTTCACAATTGAAAATGTGTGCACTTTTTTGATGAATGTTTATAAATTGCATTTGATTTCAGGAACAAATTAAACACAGCACCCATTCGAGAGAATGTTGCTATGGCATTAGATGAAATGATGGTCAACGACAAAGAGATTCGCAAGTCAACGTACTTAGATCTATTCAGAACTAAACACATAGCGTTCAAGATGATATCTTCGATAATCATTTGGATCTCGGCAGGAGCTTGTTATTTTGGAATAAATCAATATATCACTTTTATTGGGTCTAATGTCTTTATCACCGTGATATTATTAGGATCTATACAGGTTGGTCCATCGAATTGACAAGGATATAACAGTAGCTAAATACTAGTTTTATAAATTACCAACCTATGTGTCTTTATATTTTCAGATCCCAACATGTCCTCTAGCAATGATGCTGAACAAAACCTTTGGAAGGAAAGTATCAATTGTAGGAACTCTTACCATCATCGGCATCACAATGACAATCCTCATGTTAGTACCACCAGGTCACCATGGGTGCACCATTCTAGGCATCATAGGCTTTGCAGCCACGTGTACCACATTCGGCGTCCTGTGTGTCTATGTTTCGGAATTGTTCCCTACTCCATTGCGTACTATGGCCTACGGTTTGAGCTCTGCTGGTGCCAAAATAGGAGCAATGGGTGCACCGTTTATAGCTACTATCAACCCACATTGGATACCTTCGTTGATATTTGCTGTTCTACCGTTTATTGCTTCAGTGTTTTGTGTTTTATTGCCAGAAACTAAAGGGAGAAAATTGCAAGATACTATGTAAAAAATACTATAATTTCTATTGTAAATAATGAAAGGAGGAATTCTTGGCTTCGCCATATTTTCTAGGATTATAATGTTCGCGTGTAGACTTTATTAATGTCTGAGAAACTTGTAGCAATTACTATTAAGATTATCCCGTTCATCTCAAAATATCACAAAGATTTATTTGTCTAAAAAACGTGACCGAACGTTGTGATTTAGAAATAAATTGAACTTAACTATCACGAAAAGTTATCACGATTTGTATAATAAATACATTCAATAACTTCACGAAGTAGAAAAGAGAACAGAAAGCCCAGTTAATACAATACAGGATGACTATGTATTACAGATAAAGACGCAGAAAGCACTAAAAATGTGAAAGCAAGAGCAATTTGTGAGACTGTTTTAAATGTAATATCATTGTTAACTTGTTTATATTGACTTCTAGTCTTATCCACTTATGGGCCTAAATATTAAAAGGTACATGCTTTTAAAGAAGCCCTTCAAATAATTGAAATGTATTTTTTCATGGTCTAACTTTTGAGTTGAGTATGACTATCATGGCTTTAAACATCTTTGTAATTTTCTTACAAATAAATGCATCTTATTTTTATTTCAACGAAATTAGCATCACTCTCAATGCTACTGCTACTTTGACCACAACCACTGCAATCTCTAATAAACGTGTTTTCTTTCCTTCTTTCTTTCTTCTTTTTCCTTCTCTATCAACAAAAGTGCCAAGCTCCTCAGTTTTCTGTTCTATCTTTTTCTTACTTTGTGCCACTAATGGACGTTGACACTCATATTTAAGATAAACTTGTCCGTAGCAAGGTTGGCTCGTAATTTGTAAGTAGGTGATAATAAGAGTGATAACATTGGATGCACTGAGCTGAATTGTAGACGTAAATAAATTGTTATGTACTTGATCGTTTATAGACGATTTACGATGCCGAACTTACATAATGGAGCTGATAATTATTGTCATTACTATAATGTCATGTGAGTATGTTAGTACTTCACGTAGAGTTGTACAGTCAACATCATAAATCTATACATATTATATATTAAAGTCACTTATAGTTTCTGTCTGTGTTGTTCGTCTAAACAACGCAACGGATATGAATGCAGTTTTTACCACACATATTTATTTACAGAATTGATTCCGAAAGGTTTATGTAAATAATACAAACAAAGTAATTTCTATGTTTTGTTAAGTTAAAAAAACTATGCGAAGCAGGGGTGAGTCGCTAGTAGATTATAATTTCACTTAAAAAATTGAGATTGTTATTTTAGTCTAATAACAATGATTGGTGAATACATACATTATTTTCATGAATACTTTAATGATTAGAGAATAGACAAGAGGACTCTTTGAATTTAAATTACAATTAGGTAAAACATAAACAATCAACAAAAAAAAATTGGTTGTGACAGACGGACAGACAGACAAACAGACACACGAGTGATCCTATAAGGATTCCGTTTCTTGCTTATGATATACGGAACCCTAAAATAGATTTGAAGAAGCCAATTTTTGTGGTAATGATAATATGATGAAAAGAATTGTCATTCCACGCTAGTTAGTTTCACAGTAAAGATTAATCAGAATGACTAATAGGGAAAACTGTGTCTATTATTTTATTACAGACGATTTGAGGCTTGAACTTCATATTACACACTTTCTAAAACCATAACTGCATCACCACCCATTTTCCCATAAAATAAACTCCATAGAACTACCACACCATTAATAATGGTGTAAATAATTCAAGAAATAGCCATAATAGCGACAATTAGCCGTGGGCTGGCTTCTCCCATAAACTGATGGTGTTGGTGGTTTATGGGCAATAGTCACGCGATGCGCCCGTAAGGATGCGCCTGGGCATACAGTAATTAATTGTGCCTGATACCATATCGGGCTGGCGTTGGCTATTTAATGTGGTGTTGCTAAAATTAGGGGGAGTGTGACTAGCGAGCGGTTTGAAGTGAAATATTGTTTTGAATTTAATTGTTTGTTGCAGTAGGAGCAGTGGTGGCCCAGTGGTAACGGTCGCAATTTACGAGTTGTAGGTCGTAGGTTCGAACATAGAATTTACTTTGTGTAAATTATTGTATTATCACTGCTCATAAAAGGGTGAAGGAAAACATCGTGTGGAAACCGGCATATTATCCTAGAACCAAAAAAGTCCGAACCGAACCGACCAACCGAAGTCATGTGACATCCCGCATCGGGCCGCGTGGTGGATTACGGCCCATGCCCTCTCACCGAGAGGACACCTGGGGTGATTATGCAGTAGACGTAGAGAACCCGAACAAGTTCTTTATTTCAAATATGCCGTGTTTTTGTAAGTATATAGCTGCAATTTTAGGAGTAGTAGTTTTTAAGCTAGTTCAGTATTTTATATCCCTTCATCCTTTCGATGTTATTTTACAACACAGAATGAAGTGGACTGTATATTTATTTGTAGGGACCTTTCTAATAAAAGACTTATTTGCTTCAAGACTTCTTCTATTTTCTTGTTCCTTGTTGAGATGTTTCTTGTTCGAGCGCTGAGATCCGACTGTAACGTTCCGCTCGACCCGCACGTCTTTTATAGAGCGATTTCGGTACCTTATAGAGACCGCTGATTTTGAGACCATTTTAATGTTCAAATTTCTTACAAGATTCTCATTTGAACCCCTGTTTTAACTAGTTCCCGTGGTCGGATCGTTACAGTTTTTACATATTTTTCAGCTTACATGTGCTCCAATTAAATGACATAATTACTTTTACCATAACTTAATAAACAAAAAAGTTTCTAGAACATTGACTACTAAAAATTAAGGTTTGCTACATTTTGATTACTTTACACGCTCATATCTTCGGAACCTGTGGTCCGATCTTAAAAATCTAAACGGAATACAAAGTTTCTAATTAAACCCTGTCGTTTGACACTAATTTGGTGACGATATCACCACAAACAAAAAACCTCAATTTCAACTTACGTAATTTCTTACTTTCGACAAATACGTAACTTATTTCACTTTTAACATTCTTATTAGATTCTAATTACAAAACTATCTTTAAAAACATACAAATTGGAACCTAATCTAACTTAATTAACCTAATTAGAACATAAAATAGAATAAAATAAAACATCAAATTTCCGCTGAGGTCCCGCCGCTAGTTGCGCCTACGTAAGAGTTGACCTCAGGGCAACATACACATTATTTGACTTTGCTATTTTCTTAATTTCTACCTTATTTCTAACCTATTTACATACATGTTATGTTTTACATGGTGCTGTGCTCGGCGTCCTTTACATTTCTCCCCCCGGCGCAGCTCGCGTAGCCTCTTCTTTCTTCATCACGACGACGAGCTTGCTCACGGGGCGTCGGAAGGTGCCGGTCCTGGTGCGCACCTCGACGATCCTGATGCCGCCGTCTGGTCCGCAGTGTGTCCGCTCGACGACTCCCATCGGCCAGGTGTTCCTGGGCAGCGTGTTGTCGACCACGAGGACCACGTCGCCAGCTTGCATCGGTCGCACGTCGTTCTGTGGCTCGCCGCGAGGTACCAAAGTGGGAAGGTACTCGCGTAGCCACCGTCGCCAGAAGTGATCAGCGAGCGCTTGACTCGCTCGCCAGGTTCTTCTGTCCGTCTCGTCGCAGGGTCCCGTCGTTGGCAGCCCATCTGATGACCCCAACAGGAAGTGGTTGGGGGTCAGGGCCTCGGGATCGCTGGGGTTCACGCTGACGTGGGTCAGCGGTCTTGCGTTGATGGAGAACTCGGCTTCTGTCAGTAGAGTTCTCAGGACTTCTTCTGCCGGCGCCTTCTCCCGTAGTGTCACGCTGAGAGCAGTCTTCACTGAGCGCACCATTCGCTCCCACGCGCCGCCTTGGTTGGGCGCGCCAGGAGGTATGAAGCGCCACTCCATACGATGCAGTAGCCCCTCGTCGTTCAGGGCAGGCAGCCACTCGGTGTAGGCGTTGCGAAGCTCTTGATCAGCCCCGCGGAAGTTGGTCCCGTTGTCGGAGTACATAAGTCTTGGCCAGCCTCTGCGCGCAGCCATACGTCTCAGCGCCATGATGGCTGAGTCGGTGGAGAGTGATGCGACGAGCTCGATGTGCACGGCGCGGGAAGTGAGGCACGTAAAGAGTGCGCCCCACCTCTTCTCTCGGCGGCGCCCCACCTTGACCATCATCGGCCCAAAGTAATCCACCCCGCAGTTGGTAAACGGGCGGTGGAACGGGTCAAGGCGGGCGTGTGGCAGGTCCCCTGTGGCTGGTGGCCGCGGCGTCGCTCGGCGTCTTCGGCAGAAGGCGCAGTTCTTCTCTACGGCGCGTACCGTGGGTCGCAAGTGGATGACCCAGTACCGCTGCCGTAGGTCGTTCGTCACGCGCTCCCTGTTGGCGTGACCCGCAGCGCAGTGCTCCCGCAGAACTAGGAGCTTGGTCAGCTGATGGCGGCCGTCCAGTATGACTGGCCGCTTCGTCTCGGTTGGCGCGGAGGAGGCCTCGATCCGGCCCCGCACCCTCAGGATACCGTCTTCCAGCACTGGATCCAGTCGATACAACCGACTCGTCTTCATGATTGGACGAGCAGACCGGATCTTCTTCAAATCTTCCCCGAAGCTGTCTTCTTGCGCCTGCTTTATCAGCTCAGCCTCGGCGCGCTGTAGATGGCGATGTTCCATCGTCGTTGCTTTCTTCCTGCAGATGTCGGTGAAGGCGATGGCTCTGGCGGTAGCCCTCACCAAAATCTCGTACTTGGAGAAGCGGGCTGGGTTCGGCAGCCAGCTGGCTTGTTCTGTCTTCTCTGCAATGTGGAGAACCTCTTCGTCCTCTTGCTCGTTCGTTGTCGCCATGGGCCACTGCTCTTCCGGTAGGTACAGGAAGTCCGGCCCCTGGAACCACCGATCTGCTTCGTTGATGGGTGTGTCGACAAGCCGGGTGGCGTCGTCGGCAACGTTGCTGGCTGTGGGCAGCCAACGCCATTCTTCCTTCTTACTCAGCTCGGCGATCTCTCCCAGGCGATGCGCGACGAACGGCGTGTAGCGTCGCATGTCGTGGTGAATCCAGTGCACCACCGTTGTGGAGTCAGTCCAGTAAGTCGTCTGACTGACCTCGATGCGATGCTCCTTTCTTATGGTGTCGGCCAGTCTCGCTCCGATGACGGCCGCTTGTAGTTCCAGACGAGGTATGGTCTGGATCCGACGAGGCGCTACCTTGGCCTTGGCGGCCACCAGCACGACGTCCACGCTCCCATCGGTGTTCTTCACCCTCCAATAGGCGACGGTTGCGTAGGCTTGCTCGCTGGCGTCGCACAGGATGTGTAGGTCGATGCGCTCGTACTTCTTTCTCACGTAGCATCTTGGCAATCGAAGATGGGTGAGCTCGTTCAGGCGGGCGAGCCAGGTTGCGAACAGCTCGTTCTCTTCTTCTGGCACCTGCTCGTCCCACGTAATCTGAAGTCTCCATAAACTCTGCAAAATAATCTTCGATCGTATAGTGTAGTGGCTCAGCAATCCTAGCGGGTCGTATATAGAAATCACAGCGCTGAGTGCTTCACGCTTTGTCGGCCCGCGGGTTCTTGCTCGTACTTCAGCTGGAACTCTGTTCATCGACGTGTTGAATCCCAGCTCATCTCGTTCCGCGTTCCAGTACAGCCCCAAGATCTTGCTCTCGGGCTGTTCTCCCCCCAGTTGTGTGGGAGAGGTGGCGTGTAGCTCCGGAGGCACGTCGCGTAGCACCGTCCTGTCGTTGGAGCTCCATCCTCGTAGCGTGAATCCCGCGTGCGCGTGTACAGCTCTCGTCTCTTCGACCGCTTTCCATGCTTCTTCGGGGTCCTTGTAGCTGGCCACTAAGTCATCCATGTAATGACTCCTCTTGATGGCTTCTAGGGCGCGTGGACACTCCTGCCCGTACACGTCGGCGTTATAGTTGCGGACGTGGTAGGCCATGTACGGGGAGCTCGCAGCGCCGAAGATCATACTTGTCATCTTGAATTTCTTCGGAGGCCCCTCTCGTTGGTCGCCTCTCCACAGGAACTGCTGCGCTGGTTGATCCTCCGGCCGTATCTTGATCCTCAGGAACATCTCTTGCACGTCCGCTGTGATCGCCACTGCCTGTTCCCGGAATCGAAAGAGGATTCCTGGCAGTGATAGCAGTAGATCGGGTCCCTCCAGCAGCTCGTCGTTCAGGCACACGCCGTTGCTCTTCGCCGCTGCGTCGAACACCAGCCTGTGTTTGCCGGGCTTGTTCGGGTTCTGCACCGCGAAGTGTGGCAGGTACCAGCAGATGGCGCTCTTCTCTTCAGATCCGTCGCACGGCGTCGCGTATCCTTTCTCCAACAGGTTATTTATCTGCTTGGAGTACTCACCGGCGAAGTCTGCATCAGCGTCCATCTTTTGTTCAATCTTCCGAAGTCTCCGGAACGCTTGCCCGTAGCTCGGTGGCATGGTGACGTCGTCTCGTCGCCACGGCAGTCCCACCTCGTACCCGGTGTCAATCTTCTTTGTTGTACTCCCGACGATCTTGATGGCCCGTAGATCTTCGTCCTTGATCCTCGGCTTTCCTTGTATGCCGAGTGCGTCGATCCTGAAGTGGCCCTCGACCAAGTCGTGGAGTTCCTGGCTGCTCGTTCCCGTCGTTCGGTCGGGCTCGTAGACGTGCAGCACATTCCCTTCTTGACAGATGGCATGACGTGGCGCTGTTCCGTGCACCACCCATCCTAGTTGTGTCCTTGATGCGGCCGGCTGATTCGGCCCGCCGACTCGTAGCTCGCGGGACACGATGCACTCCCAGTGGTCTGTCCCCACTAGAAGCCCGGGGCGCGCCTTCTCGTAGCACACCTCCTCCGGTGTCAGGTCCTTCAGGTGCTCGTAGTGTAGCAGCGTATCTGGGATGGACTGCTGATGCAGGCGAAGGTTCTTCATCGTCCTTGCTCTGACCTTGTAGCTGCCGTCGTTCTTCAGTCCTCTGACTTGGACGTTGACCAGTTGACTCTCCATCTCTTGCTGCGACATGTTGACCCCGTTCAGATGAAGTGGCTGCGATGGTCCTTCTGCTCCGATGCTCTCCGCCAGGTCCTTGTCGACGAGGGTGATGGTGGCTCCTTCATCCAGGAGGGCGTATGTCCTCGCCTCCCCCCGTGGTCCAGACACGACAATAGGGCACATCTTCAGCAGGACTGACCTTGATCCAGCAGCTTTGGTTGCTACCGACAGGACCGCTTCTTCCTTGGCTGGTTCTGCAGGCTTCGGATCTTCCTTCTTCATCTCTTGATGGAGGCTCGCATGATGTGGTCGGCTGCACTGGTTCACTCCGCACGGCTTCGCTCTGCAACTCATGCGCCTGTGTTGCTTGTGGGCGCACTTGAAGCATATCCCCTTTTCCTTCAGGAACTTCCACCGGTCTTCTATCGCAAGTGCCTTATACTTGGGGCACTGCGCCAACATGTGAGCTTGTTCACATTTGGGACACCTATCCCGTTGCTCTTCCGCACCTGCAGTCGTGTTGAATACGCTTGCCTTCTTCTTCAGCATTATCGTCGGTCGAGTCTCCTTCTTCTGACTGGCGGCGCACGTAGTTGGGGCGTACGTGTACCTCAGGGCTCGGTCCGCTTCGCGCATCAGGAAGCGAGACATGACGACAATCTCCGGGTCCGATGTTCCTTCTTGATCGTATGCGTAGTCGCACCATCGGGATCGTAGATGCGGGCTCAGCTTCTCCAACACTTCTCTTGTCATCAGGGGGTTGAATAGGTATCCTCTTCGGTCGATCGTCTTCAGCACGCAGATGATGTTCTGCAGCTTGATCGCGAAGCTGTTGAGTTCGGCCGCTGATGTCCCAGGTTTCGGCAGCTTCTTCAGGTCCTCCAGCGCCTTGTCGATGATGACTTCTGGTCTTCCGAAGCACTGCTCGAGGGTCTTCATCACGATGTCTGGATCGGTGGCCGTATGCAGAAGGGCGGCCACAGCATCTCTCGCATCTCCCTTGAGGCAGCTCCTCAACCGCTGGATGTTCTCTGCTGCAGAAATTTGGTACATACCGGTGGTATCTCTGTAGGCCGCCTTGAATGGCAACCAGTCGTTGGCCGCTCCTGAGAAAGTCGGCAGGTCCGTGTGTCGAGGCCTGGGCCTGGCCATCTTCTCTAATGTGGCTGCCAGGTGCTCGATGCTGTTCCTGTTCCTCGTTGGAGTCGGCGATCTTCCACGTTGAACCTCGAATCGCAGCTGCTTCTGTTCTTCGCGGGTTCCTTCTTCTGCCCGTGCTTCCTCCCCCCGTGTACTGAGGGGGTTGGTCCTCAGCCATTCGTCCACCTTCTGATGTGGTTCCTCACGGGGAGGGGCGGGTCCTTCTTCGTGGATGCTATCTTCATCGTTGATAACTGAAACTTCTACGGCTAGTCGCTTCTTGACCAGGTCCGCTTCCAGTTCCAGCTCCCTCTTCCTGATGGCAGCTAGCTTCTCTGCTGCCTCCAGTTCCACCAATCGTAGCCTCGTAGTGATGCTCGTTGTTGACCGCTGTGACCTCACCGATCTTGTTGGTGATCCTAACCTTCGCTGTACTGCTGTTGCTGTCGTTTGGATTCCCGATGGTCCCGCTGTGCTGGTGTATGCTGGCTTGGAGAATGGTGACGCTGGTGGGTCCAACGAGAGTCTTCTCTGACGCTCTCGCTCGATCAGCTCCGCTTCCCTTTGTCGCGCCTCTTGCTGCAACTGGATGCGTCGCTGTTCCTCCATGTCCGCTGCATCCCCTTGGCTCCTTGTGACCACCATCTTCTAAGTCCTGGGCACCTTTTCTTCGGAAATCTTCTTGATCGCAGGTGTCTTCGGATCTCGATCGATCTTCAAATTTTGCGTTTTTCTCAGGTTCGGGTCGGCACGTTCGGTTCGGGTCGGCACGTTCGGTACCGCACCTCTTCGGTTCGGCTACGGCTCGGCAACTCTTCGGCTTGGCTTCCGGCCGTCGACTTTCCGGCTCGGCGCGTCGATCCCCTTCGGTTCGGGTCGGCACGGCTCGGCACGGCTTCGGTTCGGCAACGCTTCGGCTTCAGCTCCTATTCTTCGGCTCGGCTTCCGGGTCGGCGACTTTCCGGCTCGGCGCGTCGATCCTTTTCGTTCGGGTCGGCACGGCTCGGCACGGCTTCGGTTCGGCAACTCGTCGGCACGGCTTCGGTGACGTCGGTTCGGCTTCCGGGTCGGCAACTTTCCGGCTCGGCGCGTCGATCCTCTTCGGTTCGGGTCGGCACGGCTTCGGTTCGGCAACTCGTCGGCACGTTCGGTGACGTCGGCTTGGTGACGTCGGTTCGGTGACGTCGGTCCGGTGACGTCGGTTCGGTGACGTCAACACGGCGATCTTGATACGGTGACCTTCACTCGGTGACCTTCACACGGTGACGCTTGACACGGTGACGCTTGACACGGTGACGCTGGCACGGTGACGCTTGACACGGTGACCTTGACACGGCGGGTGGGTGACGATACTTCGGCTCGGCGATCTTGACACGTCGAGTCGTCACGTCGGTTTGCCCGCTGGTTGACGCGTCGGTCGATCGGTTGGGTGACCAGTCCAACCGGTCGAGTTTAAACCTGTCGTGGGCAGGTTCAAACCAGTTACGACTGACGAATCTCGTTCTTCGCTCTTGCTGCAGGGTTCTTCGTTCTTCCTTGCAGCTCCGTGGACCAGGATCCTGTGGCGGGTTCTTCGTTCTTGATATCCGCCGCTCGATGGACCAGACTGAAGTGGACTGTATATTTATTTGTAGGGACCTTTCTAATAAAAGACTTATTTGCTTCAAGACTTCTTCTATTTTCTTGTTCCTTGTTGAGATGTTTCTTGTTCGAGCGCTGAGATCCGACTGTAACGTTCCGCTCGACCCGCACGTCTTTTATAGAGCGATTTCGGTACCTTATAGAGACCGCTGATTTTGAGACCATTTTAATGTTCAAATTTCTTACAAGATTCTCATTTGAACCCCTGTTTTAACTAGTTCCCGTGGTCGGATCGTTACAGTTTTTACATATTTTTCAGCTTACATGTGCTCCAATTAAATGACATAATTACTTTTACCATAACTTAATAAACATAAAAGTTTCTAGAACATTGACTACTAAAAATTAAGGTTTGCTACATTTTGATTACTTTACACGCTCATATCTTCGGAACCTGTGGTCCGATCTTAAAAATCTAAACGGAATACAAAGTTTCTAATTAAACCCTGTCGTTTGACACTAATTTGGTGACGATATCACCACAAACAAAAAACCTCAATTTCAACTTACGTAATTTCTTACTTTCGACAAATACGTAACTTATTTCACTTTTAACATTCTTATTAGATTCTAATTACAAAACTATCTTTAAAAACATACAAATTGGAACCTAATCTAACTTAATTAACCTAATTAGAACATAAAATAGAATAAAATAAAACATCAAATTTCCGCTGAGGTCCCGCCGCTAGTTGCGCCTACGTAAGAGTTGACCTCAGGGCAACATACACATTATTTGACTTTGCTATTTTCTTAATTTCTACCTTATTTCTAACCTATTTACATACATGTTATGTTTTACATGGTGCTGTGCTCGGCGTCCTTTACACAGAACTTATAATTACTTATAATTAATTGTGATAAACAATTACGTCCTTGCTTGTGAAAATAGAAATGCTGGGTTTAAAACACGACCAAAACATCGTCATGTTTTGACCAAACATTTCAATAAGCGCATACTAGCAACAAAAGCGCGACATATTTCATATGCAAAGAAGAATCACCCAACATGCGACAATAAACGACACGGCTACGTCGCGTTATTGTAAATGCCATACCTCGCATAAATTCTACTTTTGAAACGTCGAAATATTGATCGTGGGAATGCACACTTGCGACGAAAATTTAATGAAAAAATCGCGCAAGGTAAACGCAAACGCAAATAGTTCATGCAACAGAGATGGCGCATTTCTTTAAATTTTAGGAAAGTATTTCAAAGTAATCCATACTAATATTATAAATTCGAAAGTAACTCTGTCTGTCTGTCTGTCTGTCTGTCTGTATGTTACCTTTTCACGGCTAAACCACTGAACGGATTTCGATGAAATTTGGCAAGGAGATAGATGGCATCCTAGAGAAGGACATAGGGTACTTTTTGTCTAAAAAATAACCCCCAAGGGGGTGATATAAGGGATGAAAGTTTGTATGGGAAACTCAATATTTCTAAGTTGGGGATATGGAAATTCAAATTTATGCTTTTGGTAAGAAATAAAGAATTACGCTTTTCAGCGTTTTTGTAAAATCATCCCCCAAAGGGGTAAAATAGGGGTTGATTTTAAAATTCACATGTATTATTGATTATTTTTGTTGTCTCTTATTTTTAAGAGATTTAAGGTGTGGTTCCAGTGAGTCGGAACCGGATGCGGCACAGTTCACGGTGAGTCGGAACTGTCTGCGGTGATTGTGGCGATTGTGGTGATTGTGGTTCCAGTGAGTCGGAACCGAGTGCCGCACAGTTCACAGTGAGTTGGAACTGTCTGCAGTGATTGCGGCGATTGTGGTGATTGTGTTGATTGTGGTGATTGCGGTGATTGAGCTGATTGAGGTGATTGCGGTGATTGAGCTGATTGTGGTGATTGAGGTGATTGTGGTGATTTCGGTGTTTTCGGTGATTGAGGTGATTGCGGTGATTTCGGTGATATCGGTGATTATTTTTGTTGTCTCTTATTTTTAAGAGATTTAAGGTGTGGTTCCAGTGAGTCGGAACCGGGTGCGGCACAGTTCACGGTGAGTCGGAACTGTCTGCGGTGATTGTGGCGATTGTGGTGATTGTGGTTCCAGTAAGTCGGAACCGGGTGCCGCACAGTTCACAGTGAGTTGGAACTGTCTGCGGTGATTGCGGCGATTTTGGTGATTGTGTTGATTGTGGTGATTGCGGTGATTGAGCTGATTGAGGTGATTGAGCTGATTGTGGTGATTGAGGTGATTGTGGTGATTTCGGTGTTTTCGGTGATTGAGGTGATTGCGGTGATTTCGGTGATATCGGTGATTTGTTTTGTTGTCTCTTATTTTTAAGAGATTTAAGGTGTGGTTCCAGTGAGTCGGAACCGGGTGCGGCACAGTTCACGGTGAGTCGGAACTGTCTGCGGTGATTGTGGCGATTGTGGTGATTGTGGTTCCAGTAAGTCGGAACCGGGTGCCGCACAGTTCACAGTGAGTTGGAACTGTCTGCGGTGATTGCGGCGATTTTGGTGATTGTGGTGATTGCGGTGATTGAGCTGATTGAGGTGATTGCGGTGATTGAGGTGATTTCGGTGATTGCGGTGATTTCGGTGTTTTCGGTGATTGAGGTGATTGCGATGATTTCGGTGATTATTTTTGTTGTCTCTTATTTTTAAGAGATTTAAGGTGTGGTTCCAGTGAGTCGGAACCGGGTGCCGCACAGTTCACAGTGAGTTGGAACTGTCTGCGGTGATTGAGGTGATTGCGGTGATTGCGGTGATTGGGGTGATTTCGGTGATTCCCCAGTGAGTCGGGGTGATGAGTCTAAGGGTGTTGACCAGGAATGCGCGTTCGCTGCATGCTGGTGGTCAGGATACCCGCTGAGCCATGGGTGCTGGCTGGCTGTGTAACTCGCCTCACGAAAGCTTGCGGGATTGATGATGATGACGTCACGCTGAAGTAGTTGCACGAAGGCTGCGGTGACGTTCAGTCTCAGGGTCACCAATTTAGTGGTATGAGGAACAGGGTGTAAAGTTCACTCATCCACCATAGAAAAGGGAGGATCCTCCGACAAGACGGGTGTTATGTCGGGCGGGCAACTGCTCATAAGTTGATTTCGGATAGTCTTATCTATGTCGTTCGCGTGGTAAATTCTAACTGCGCGATGCAGGATTTGTGTGACATCATGTCTTTCATGCGTAGTTCGTATGTGGCGGTGTACCTGCTACAAACATTACCTCCTTACTAATAAACGTTGTATAGCGTCTGTATAGTTAAACATATAGTATAGTTACAAAGCTTTGTCTTCTTCTTTCGAATGTCAAATTACTGACGACTGAAAGAGATCATTTTTTCATTTTGAGGTACGCAACCCTAAAATGTGCCTGTTACTTTTTCATGCCCCGTAAGGGCTGAACGGATTTAGTTGAAAGGCGTATGGTCTTTTAACTAAATCCGTATAGGCCATGATCTGGGTTAGGATAGAGGATAATCTGAATCCCGGTAGTACGGTCCTGTGGGATATTTTCCGACCTATACGCGGGCGAAGCCGCGGGTAAAAGCTAGTCATAATATAAGATAACATTATTATAAGATATTACTAGAATATAATAAAATAAAAGAGTAGTAAAAGTATATGATATAAGAATAAGATATAAGAAAGTAATAAGAAGAAGAAAATTGAAGTAGAAATAATAAAAGATTGAAGACGAAATATAAGATTTTGATTCCTTTAAAATCTATCCACCAAAAATGGTCGATGTAAAATACATGTTCAGCTGCATCCAAAGCTGACCCCAACATAGTTGGGAAAAGGCTAAAGATGACTTTCAGGATGCTTGAACATTGCATCTCTCATCTCTTTATCAAAATCTAGGCACAGTGTGCACTAATGCTCGGTTCCTATAAACTAAAACGAATCATATTGCTTACCAATGGTAACTTTTTTTTTTAATACAATAAGAACAGTTAAGCGGATTAGGTTAGGTACTATATGCCAACATAATATATATATATATATGGTTTATATAGTAACCTAATCCGCTTTACTGTTCTTAAAGAGTTATAAAGTACCTTAGAAGAAATCGATACGTTTTTCACCTCTCAACGGGGCATCCTCAGTATGACGATTGACTTGTTGCGAACCCGGACACGACGTGTTGCCACGACAAGCGTCAAATGCAGCAAAGTCACGCCTGAGTAAAATAAAAACAATTTTTTTGCCAAACTGGGCATATAAACAGATTCGTAAGCTAATTTAACCTGTGATAGCTACTTCCATTCCCGGGTCTAATATGCAAAGGTTTGAGATATTTGCTTCATTATTGGTAAAGATACTCTAACCTAATACGGTTCGTAAATTATAGGAATCGGCGAGTAGTCACTAGTTCTCATTTCTACAAGAAATTGCAAAAATACGACCTACCAGTGCGCCAAAATAGTCGCAAGCTTGCACCCACGGAAACATATCTCATCGAACAGATGAATAACGAGCGAGCTGCCAATTACACTAAAAAATGTCCATAGGCGCCAATTAAAATGATTTACATATCAATAAATCGACGCCATGTTGGTCGTTGCGAGTTTTTCTACGATATCGCGTAGCCGGCAGTGGGTCGCGGGTTGAATTATTTGTTGCTGTGGACAATGGATTTTTACCTTATTGTGTTATGTTTGTGCTGATATTTGATAAAGTGCATGGAATTAAAAAGCGTGCTTTTTGTTTTATTTTAAATGATTTTTTACTACGGCGAAGGGCTATGACTTATGATTTTGACCGGTATGTATGTGGGTATAATGTTCATCTGTTTCCTCTTATCTTCTAAACTACTCATCATATTTTGAGAAAATTAGGTATCTTTGGAAGCGTGTTTATCATCCGCTGGTTATAGGTTAGGTATGCCGTCACAATAAATTGAAAATGGCTAGAGGTCAAAAAGACTTGAACGAAAAAAATCAAAAAGATGTGCTTAATGAGGTCATGCTTGCCTTTCTTCATATTATGAGGATAGTTGAAAGTTTCGAGAGTTATTTGAACCGACCCTGTACTTATTATAGAAGGTGTAAGGTTTTCAAAAGGTCCAGCTAGGTAGGTCCAATTTCGAGAAAGAGGTCAATCGTCGAATCCGACTCGGCTGGGCAGCGTTCGGGAAGCTACGCAATATCTTTTCGTCCCACATACCACAGTGTCTCAAGACGAAAGTCTTTGACCAGTGCGTGTTGCCAGTGATGACTTATGGCACTGAAACGTGGTCGCTCACAATGGGCCTTATTAGAAGGCTAAAAGTCACCCAAAGAGCAATGGAGAGGACTATGCTTGGAGTTTCCCTACGTGATCGAATCAGAAATGAAGAGATCCGCAGGAGAACCAAGGTAACCGACATAGCCCGAAGAATTGCCAAACTTAAGTGGCAATGGGCAGGACACATTGCCCGCAGAACAGATGGCCGATGGGGCCAAAAGGTTCTGGAGTGGCGACCGCGTACCGGAAGACGTAGCGTTGGAAGGCCTCCCACAAGATGGACCGATGACCTTGTAAAGGCCGCAGGTATCCGCTGGATGCGGGAAGCACAGAATCGGTCGAAGTGGCGGTGCTTGGGGGAGGCCTATGTCCAGCAGTGGACGTCTTTCGGCTGATATGATGAAGGTTTTCAATGGTCCTTTGTATTTGATCTGCACTATTTAATGATTAAGTACCTAATTGTCAAACTATTTTGAAGTTTTAATGTCAATGTAAATGTTTTATTTATTTCCAACTAGCTGCATCCCGCGATTTGACCCTCATAAGACTTGATTTCGTAGAACTATTGTGATAAAAAGTATCCTGTGGCCTAACTTAGGTCTTGGTCTATCCATATGCCAAATTTCATCAAAATCCGTTGAGCCGTTTTAGCGTGAAAGCGTTACAAACAAATAAACAAAGGTATTCACTTTTGCATTTATAATTTTAGTTAGGACTAGATACAAGACAACTTCCGCATGCAACAAAACAACGGAATAAAGTAAAGAAACAAACTTTTACCGACGAAGTTGCATGTGACAAGTCAAATTTGACCTAATGAGCGTCATTGTTGACAAAACATTGCATGTCAAAAAGTAATATAGATCAACCAACCACAACATTCATCATAAATCACAAACACCACACAGTGAATTATACACCGTACGATTTGCTGAGTAAGGTTGAGATTGTATTGAGGAATATCCATTATTTACAATCTTGAAAGTACAGTCGACGAATAAAATTGTATAATTAAAGGCAATGTAGATATATTATCATGATGAGAGAGGGACGATGTAATGAAAGAGATTATTGCTATTGCCATCGCTCTAATGATAATAGACACATGAAAAAGTTAACCCTGAGTATGTATAAATGACATTTAGTAATGCTAGTTTAATTGTGTTTGATGGAGATTGCAGAGTAATCAAGTCTTTTCATCTGATTGTTAGCGATAAATTCGTTTGTAACATGCATCTGCGTTACATAGTAAGAAGAACCAACATATTACTTATTATTTATGTTAGTTGTTTAATTCATACAGTAATTATCAATGAATGCAGCATTTCTTCCAATTTTCCTCTTTTTCCAGTGCAAGGAAACCAATAATTAGTTCCACTACGCAAAATAAATAAATGAATCTAAGTCAATACCTTTTTTCCTCAACTGTACAACATACTTACACATCCGACCAGTTTTATTGATACAACATTTAACACAAATCACTTGTTGATTGAACGTGCGTGCTTTACACTGCGTTGCAATTAATCGTGCGTCGCAACTTGTTTACACGACTTTGAGTGCACGCGAGTGTACGATACACTTTACGTTCGACGTTTGACGTTTTTATGTCGATAATGGGTGCGTTATAGTGGCCTGCAGTTTATTTTAATTAATACACCATAAATCTTTTTTGGAATGGAATGGAAAATAATATAGCGTAGGTGCTTGCTGCACTGGAAGTTGTAAGCGTCTCAAGTTATTAATTTTTGTAGCAATTTAAAACCGAAATTAGAGCAGTTTAGAGAGCTATAACTACTCGAGATTTTCTTAAAAATTATTTCATTCTCTGTGAGATTTTATGAAAAGCATAATATTTGTGGACAAGAATGAGAGTCAATATTTCTCTCTCATTAAGGTGCATAATGAAATGATACTTATAATCTTCACCACTCCTCTCTACCAAAAGGTTCTCAGTCCAATCAAATACCTACCTAACAAATCACCCACATTATTTCCCAATACCGTCGTAAATTAAAATTTACAGCCTTAATTTCGAAAAACACTTTATAAGTCGATTAATTATTCGTTGATTAAACACAAGCAGTCGTAAAAAGAATCGATATAATGACAATATCATTAACATACGCGATTCGAATGACATTATTAGTATTCAACATGTGTATGATAATGTCCAAACTTGGCATTGCCTCCTACGATTAGTGGGTTTTTTGGAGATTAATAAGGACGGAACTGCACATTTTGAAATGTATTTTTCAAGTCATATTTTTTTCGTCTCGTCGTTCTATAGGTAATTTACAAAATGAACCTCTATGTAGGTTTTCTTAGGTATTCTTACTACCTTTTGTAGGTATTCCTAGGTATTCTTACTACTTACAGATTTTGAGAAGCATCTAGGGTTCTTCTAATAATATAACCTGGAATTTAAACTGCATGCTGATGACACACCTGAAGGTTATTTCAGTAAGCCAGGTGGTTGGTGACAACTAAGATTAATCACTCACTAGTGTAACTTTCATCACTACTGTCGGGTATTAAAGGTTTGTAAATAAATCCCTAACCCTTAACTACTAATGGTACAAATAGGCTACAATTTAGTACCTTCTCCGCCTTTCTTGAGTGTATGAGAAGAAGAAAAGAAAAAAAAAACAATCAATCAATAATACTACGTACTTTTCAATATTTATTCTTTCATCAAACTAACAAATACACACTTTTCCACATCCACCGTTCACGTCCCAGTTCCAACCGCATAATGTTAACATAAATTACATTGGCGAAATCGATTGCTAATTAAAACCAAACATATTTTAACGACCGCGTCAATAAATTTATAACAATAATAATTTATTGGCAGTCAACTTTTTATGTCGGCTTTTGAATATTAATGGGACGTTATTTATTACCCGCTTAACGCTTGATATAACATGTTTTTTTAATATGTTAATAATATTAAATACAGGTTTTATTGAGTTTTCAGATTAGCGTCTGTTCTGTTATTGTAGAGGAGATTAGGGACTGTGGTTTATGAAACGTTTGATCGATCAATTTTATTGTTAAAGGCAGTAGTCAAATTTGTGGTTTTTTATTTGGGATAATGTCAAGAACCTATTCGGTTATTAATAGTTTTTGGGTATTAGTCATCTATGACTTGGTTTTAGGTAATTCACAAACTTGTTGGCCTTTTTTATAAGATACCCACTAAAATAAAATAAAATAATTATGTATACTCCATTTATTATAGCATTAGAAAAATAATGGTAAAATAACAGCAACTATTGTGTAATATTGTTGAAATAACTGCGCTTTAGAACTGTAAAAAAAAAAAAAAATTGTAAATAGATTACATTGTTTTATATTTATCGTGGAATAATGGAGTTTATTTCAGTTATTGGAGTTTAACGAAAGGATGTTATCCTTAGTTTTTCGAATGTTATAAATAAACCAAGTATAGGTAAGTATTATCTTGGAAAGTGAAATAAAAGTATTTTATAAAATAATACTTACTTACTCGGCTAAATTTAAATAGTTATGTTTCCCAGCAGGCGATGACGTTTCCAAGCTATAAAGGCTATGGTTAAACATTTATAATTCTTTTTTACATAAATAGGTGCAGTGACGTAATTTCTTCCGTCCCACCGAGCCATACTATAATTGCCGTCCATACCACATTTGTACGATACAATCTCTCTTCCTGCCCACAGATCAACATTGTATGTAAATACTTGTAGATCGTATGATAACATTGATAGTACATCATGTTCTTAGTTACATGTTAATGCTGTTATCAAGTGTTTAAGCTATTCGTTGATTGTCGTTGTAAATGGTCATTGTTCTGTGATCTGATATACTTGGAGATGTGTGATAGTAGCGTGGGCATGATCGTTGGAGCGAGACATGTTTATTTCGAAATTGTTTTGAAAGGTGGGTTATTTTAAATGGTCCGAAGTGTTAACTTTTTAAATCAAAGCTCAAATATGTTTTGCAATAGGGGGGGGTTATTCTCAATTGATTTTATTGTTATATTTTATTATGATGTAAAATTAAGACGATGAATAATTTATTTCTGAAACGTATCCAAAACTAGCTGCGCCCCGCGGTTTCACGCGGTTTTCACATCGGGATAAACTGTGTGTCCTATGTGTGTCTTATCCAGGTTATAAACTATCTGTGTGCCAAACATCCAAATCTGTTCAGTCGTTTTTGCGTCAAAGAGTATTTAACACAATCATCCATCCAGGACACGGTGGAGCATACGGTGGAGGTCTGCCCGGCTTTGGCGGAGCACCGCCGTGTCCTCGTGCAGGCGATCGGCGGCAGTGACCTCTCACATCCGGCCCTGGTCCAGGCCATGGTACGGAGTGAGAGGGCATGGCAGGCTGTCACCTCCTTCTGCGAAGCAGTAGAAGGAGAAGGAGAAGGCGCGGCGCGTGAGGCAGAGACAAAGGTCGCTCCCTCAAGCCCCTAGCCGCCGCCGTAGGAGACGCCCCGGGCACGGTATACCGGGCGTCGGGAATCGATAGCCGATTTCCGGCCACCGTAGGCGCGGGCTTGCGGACGGAGAGTAATGGGGTAGCTCGCTGTCCGATAAGGACCAAGCCCGGGTCGACGGCGGGTCGTATTACACGCGCGCCTCAAAGAGTTGTCAGCGAAACTGCAGGGGCCCGCTAGGGCCGATGCCTACCACCGGGGTTGCGGATAGTCCTAAGGGGAAACCGTGGCCCCCATCTAGGCAAGGGAAGGAACACGGGTGGGTTTTAGTCAGTAAGAGTCTGACACTCCCTTCCGCTCCGCCCAGAGCGATGTCGGTTACCTTGGTTCTCCTACGGATCTCTTCATTTCTGATTCGATCACGTAGGGAAACTCCAAGCATAGCCCTCTCCATTGCTCTTTGGGTGACTTTTAGCCTTCTGATAAGGCCCGTTGTGAGCGACCACGTTATAAGTACCTACTTAATGACAAATCTCAGGAAAACTCTAAAAGGTCGGTAAAAATGTTGTCAACAACATTATTTTTAACAACATTTCCATTTCACATTAATTAAACACACGTTCCACATTACCTTTCATTCCCACAATAAAATAGAAAATGGACACGGAAATTATGTAAATAAATATAAATAAACTACTGGCAAATATCAATCGATATCATTAATAGTACAACTGTTTTGATAATTAACATTTAAACGAGTGTCATGTCCATAATTAATGAATTATATGTTGCAAACACTTTCGACTAACGAACCGAATGTAAAATAATCTTTTAATTTATTACCACACATAAAAGACGGTGATTTCATTAGGTTAATCGCATTATTTCATAGAATTTGCATATTATATGCATTTCTGAATTATAGAATGAGGTGTGCTGTGAGAACGCTGTAAACAAGTGAATGGTGTTATGCATTAGTAATGAATTTTTAAATGAAGACTTTAGAATTAAAAGTCAATAGACAGGTATTATTTTTCAGGTATTATTATGAGGTTAAGAATTGCTCTTTTCAGTTATATTAAAAAAGAAACATAATTTTACTTACCAACATGTTCCTTTGTACTGGTACACTGCCCCCTGGGCACTGGAAAATTCATAACATTATGTTGGGTTTACAATAAGATACACACTGGAAATACATCCAGTTGCAGAAACGAACTTAAAGTTTTTAAGCTAGTTGCAGAAACGAACCTAAAGTTTTGCTGTCATTAAATACTGATATTCCATTAACTTGTTTTTAACTTGTTGCAGAAGGCAACATTAGTGTCTATTTTAATGTTTCTTTGATGAAATTAATGAAATTATTAGCGTTAATGATCCATTACGTAATGGGGCATTAATGTTTGTCTTTGTACAACTGGGTGTAGATTTAGAACCTTTAGGAACAACTAGGTTTACTAACACAAAAAAAAAAAATAAGTCCATTTTCTTTTTCTCTGCCCGACTAGCATCTTAGCCAAAAACTAAAATCAAAACACTGAACCCTCTGTGGTAAAAGTCTCCTCTTTGGCCAAAGATCCGGCAAGGCATTAAGGTGTCACAACACCATCGCAGATTTAACGCCAGTCTCCGGACGTACAGCTCACAGAGATTACCTCGACGACCATGACGAATGAGAGATGAGATGTGTCAACACACGTAGGCATTATGTAGGATGAGCGGTCTGTTGTTTTGGTTTTTAGCCAAAAAATGAAGTACAAAACAAAACCTGATATGACGCAGATTATGATGAGATGCGATTGTGATCGTG
The DNA here is from genome assembly GCA_948150665.1 of Conistra vaccinii. Taxonomy (NCBI): domain Eukaryota; kingdom Metazoa; phylum Arthropoda; class Insecta; order Lepidoptera; family Noctuidae; genus Conistra; species Conistra vaccinii. Next base: position 2,009,325 of record OX411318.1, on the reverse strand, counting down.
TTGTGGTTTGTGTGATCTTATTTGTTGTTGCTTTTTTAATTTTATTTAATAAAAATAATAGCATTGTGCAAGATAAAATTAAATATATGCACACTAAATATATTTTGTTTTTTATTTGTATTTTACCTAACAGTACTTCTATAGGTATATGTGTCACTTTTTAGTTTGCTCTGTACAATGCCTTGAGATTTTATTCTGTAATAAGTTCAATAAGTTTTCATGCACAACATTACAGAATAAACCACTCACCACCACCACCACTACCACCCACCACCACTACTTTATATTCTACCATTACTAGTAGAATATAAAGTGGCCATTATAGTTTTAAGATCATACTTTGTTAACCTACGTTCTGGCAAATAAATTAAAATAATTTCGAGTTTTTTTGGAATGGGTGATTAAAAATATAAACTTTTTTTTAATTACCGATTTCAGAGGCAATAAAATGCGTGTCAAATATACAGATAAAACTATCAAATCTTTTTCTTGGAGACGATGATGTCATCATTTACTTTACGTCACACTATCATCACTTCGACGAATGGCAAAATTAATTTGCATAGGTAGCACACTACGTAGGAAAACTGTCACCTTGCTGCCACCTTGCGGACTATGCCTAATAATGTCACCAAAGAATAAACATTCATCACCATCATCAGCCTATTAATGTTCCCACTGCTGGGACACAGGCCTCCTCTCTGTGAGAGGGAGTGGGCTGTAATCTACCACGCGGGCCCAGTGCTGGTTGGTAGATGTCACATGTCTTCGATTTTTTTGGTTCTAAGACTTGCCAGTTTCCTCACGATGTTTTCGTTCATCGTTTTAAGAAATAAACATAATAATATTACCTATAATAAAACCTTTTAAAGCTAAAACCCAGACATCATAATTAATCCTTCAAAAACCAATATAAAATTACCACATTAAATGATTCATAAATAACCACAGAACACCAAAACTGATGGACGTTCGAATGAATAGTAAATTATAATGTCCCGCCAACAGGATAAAGTTAATGAAACAGCTTCATTTACGCCATTTTGTGGGCTGGTGTGTTTCCAACGCGTTTAATTGCAAATGAATTATGAATATTTACCGGTGTCATTTCGAAGCTGGTTGTTAGTGCAAGGTAGAGGATTAAGCGATGCAATCAATATTAAATACATTAATTAATTAATATTATATGTAAGTGATATTTTAATCACAAGGTAATAACTGACATCGATGAAGGAAAACATCGTGACTTATAGTATAAACCACCTGGACTTTAAGGTGTTTATTAATAAATGTTTCTAAAAGCTAAGTGACGTTCAAACGTCAAAAAATTATGGTTAAACGGCCGCTAATCATTATACTACCTAACTATTTTTGATTTTCAACATGTATGTAACATAGTCTAATGATGGTGACTTACAGTGATCCACAAAGCAATTTATTACCGAAAGATCCTTAAAGCTCTAAAATTTTATCCACATAATATACTTTAAAACTTTTTTATCAGACTGTATTAAACACCTTCAATTATTTGTCTGTGTCCGAATTGTCAGTGCAATGTGTCAATTCGGACACTATCCTAATATATATTGTGTCTGAGTCGTCGGCAAGTCGGGACAACACAGTCAAAATTAACAATAAGTTTTTTTTAAATGCTGTATTCATCATCACGTCATATTAACATGTAGGTTTAACAGGAGTACCAATAGTGGTTAAAGAGTTCCCTCCTGTGGAGGCGGTCTTGGCTCCAGCATCAGGTCATTTGCTTCAAATAAATGTAACTATCGTCATCTTTTAACTTGATAGTTCGTCAATTTTTGAAAGTATATTAGGTAGTAGGTAAATTAGTGTTTGAGTGAAAAGGCATCTGCATCAGTCAATCATCATAATTTCAGCCGAAAGACGTTCACTGCAGGACATAGTCCTCCCCCAAGTACCTACCGCCACTTTGACCGGTCCTGCGCTTCCTGCATCCAGCGGATTCCTGCGGCCTTCGCAAGGTCATCGGTTCACCTTGGGGAACCTTTCCAACGCTGCGTCTTCCGGTACGCGGTCGCCACTCCAAAACCTTTGAGCGCCATTGGCCATCAGTTCTGCTATCTATAACAGATGGCCAGTGCCACTTAAGTTTGGCAATTCATTGGACTATTTCGATTAGGTACCTTAGTTCTCCTGCAGATCTCTTCATTTCTGATTCGATCACGTAGGGAAACTCCAAGCATAGCCGTCTCCATTGACCTTTGGGTGACTTTTAGCCTTCTAATAAGGCCCATGATTGTACCACCACCTGCATAAAATATTTGACACAATTTTCTTATATTTCCGGAAGCAGCAAAATTTTAATACCACCTAGTTCGATAGATTGCGTTGTCCCTGCGCGGCGCCGCGGTGGCCCGGCTGAATCGCACAACAGTTTTGTTTACAAATCTGAATTATGTTCAACGAATAAAAATGGTTTTAACATCGGTCTCACCTCACTTTGCCGAATACTTTATTTTTGGGATACCTAAAATAAAGTATTGGGCGAACTTGGGACTGATATCAAAAGCATATTGTTCGACTTGGTGCCTGTTTGGTCGTTTTCGCGGCTAAATTACGGTACCCATTTCTACACATAATATTGCCCGCGAATTCGTTTTTTCCCGACGATAGTTGTCGGTCTTCGTTTTTTGCACTGCGCCTTTTGTGAGACTAATCTCGCTTTCAAGTTCGCTTCATCCCCCATCTTGTATCCAAATCAACAGTTGTTCCGCTCACCTCAATACAGATACATTGATTCAGAGCGAGATAGTAAACGTCAATTAGCAACACTGATGTATGTATATATTTACCAAGAGATTTATTACCGAACAGTGCTCAGACTGCTCACTGATCAGCGACAATGTTCAGCTGTTTTATATGCAAAGTTGGTGCTGGTTTATTTACTTCGTGGAGATTGAGGCTATGAATAGACTGGTCTTTTCCTTATATTGGAGGTTATAGACTCTCATAGGTCCTGTTCTTCGAATTTTTTTCCACAGGTTAGACAGTTTTATGACTTCGGGTATCTAACTATTGCCTCATCATCATCAGTTTTTGAGCGTTATCGCACTGACCATTTGCCGGCCGGCGTGTTTCCATCAAGGCGATTTGTGAACGTGCTCTCCGCGGGTGCGAAGCAAGGTAGCCGCGACTACGCGACGTGTTGTCCGCATTTTCAAAATATTGTTCACTTGCTTGTCTCGCTCTCTCTTGTACACTCACGGCAATCGTCGTCCACCTACGATTAAGTTCCTATTAACTTACTTGGCAGATAATTTCATACAAATTCTGTTCCATTTTTGAATTTATTCGGTAAGTAGTGGCTATTTGGACATAGTGAAATAGGCCCCAAGTCTCTCTCTATTTAGAATTACATGATAACCAGTATCTATATTATGACTAATTTTATTTACCACAAAAAACCAAACATTAAAAAAAATTATGTGATAAACATAATTCTCACTATTTGTTCTTTTCATTGAATCCATATTGGCTTTCGGTTGATTTTAACAATTACCTGTGAGTGTTTGAGTATAAATATTTTTGCTGAGTAAATATTATTGCCTGTATTTTTGGTTGAGTAAAGTTTAAAATATTGACATCATTTGCATGGATATTTCTGGAAAAAGAAATTAATCACTTCCTTAAAACCGTTACATAATACCTGTTTCCAAAATTTGGTAATGAAGAAGGCACCTGACTTCATCTTTCTGACAGACCGACTCCTTGACGATTCAATAGTGCCTGTATATGCTTTGAATTTCAGTATCTTATTACACCACCAGCTGTGGTTGCAAAGGAACTGCCTTCCGTCAGAGAAATTAATAATGGTTGTGGCTGTGTAAAACAATTATGACGTGCAATTTCAAGAATAAATGACGCTAATCACACGCCATAAAAAAAACCGATCACTTTCATTCAAAAGTCATGTTTTATCTTCTAATCTTTAATTACTCAAACTGTAATTAAAAACCCATTACTACACGACATTTTATTATGTTCATCTATTACAAGCAACTGTAACAAAATCAATTACAATCCATAATAGACGGCCGTACATTATGTATGAATGTAAAAAACTGTAAATTTTTTCGATGTATGTTCGCACATACAAGAAGTTAGTAATTACATATCTAATAAAGTGTAATATGTATTATGATTTACACATGGACTGGATGCGAGTGTAAAAACGTGATAAGAACATGTAGAGCTGTAAAAAATTGCATTCTGCGCAAGAGTGCGTATTGTGCGCGGGATGGGACTGTTTGTTTGTTACTTTGTTAAGAATATCAATATGTGTATGTGTTTTATTGATGGTTTATTTTTTATTTAAACTGTAATTGAAAAAGATGGAAAATAATAATCAGTACCTAGGTGTATTCATTGCGAGATAGATACATATTATTTTGTTTTTACTAGTACGTTTCTACTGTTTGAAAAATATATGTAAATTGTTGGAATACCAGGAGCACAAGCAGTGTCAAGAAATCAAAATAAAAAAATAAAATTATTTTATTTCACATAAAGCTACATGGGCAGTTGAAACGTCAGAAGTGTGGTAGTAAGTATGTAGTTACTAGAATTGTGAAGATGAATTTTCCCATTCAAGGCTTATAATAACCATCAAGGCTTTTAATCGAATAAGGTAGGTAAGCCTTGAGGCAGACATTACCTCCAAATGGTTGCAAGTCTCAAATAAAATATAATGAAAGAAAAGGCCATTAATTTTTCACTTCCCAGAATGAAGCAATATATTTCTATTATAAAAGCCATACCAAATAATGAATTTATATAATTATAAATTATCTGTACATAATAGATTAATTAATTAATAAGGAAGTGAAACCGAATGCTAATACTAGTGCATTATAAAATATTGCTTGTGAATTTTATTGTGCGCAGCACTGTGACGATTCTAGCAGTATAATAACAACGAACTGTATTGGCGTAATGTGGTAATAAAAACTGAGACCTCACAACAAATTAAAGATCAACTAATTTAAAACTGCACGCACATCCCGCACTGAAAGTTGATACAAACATTTGAAATGTCTATGCAAGAAACAATGAAGGGGCGTGCAATTTTAAATTAGATGATCTCTACCTAACAATTACAGAAGGAAGTTACAAGTCAAGAAGTTTTACATTGTGTTTAATAAATTGTATTGAATACTCACATGTTATTGGCTTGTGTAGTTTTTCAGTTCTCAGCAGCAGATTGCCATTGGCTAATTTTATCAATTATTGAATTTTTATTCCTCTGTGTTTTGTTTTATAGCGACTCATGCAAAATCAGTCACGTTTTTTAATATTTTATTAGGTGACTAATTATTTTCTGTGTACCACTTCGCAATAGAAATTCGATGCATATAATAAACAGAAAACTCTTCACTTATTAATTTTCGGAGTCACAGTTGCCAATTCACAGTAGCATTAGTACAAAACTCTTGAGCACTAACTCCTTATAACCACACATACTCTCATACACATAGCTATATAATTATTCTTTTAAGTTATTACGCTCGTTAAACCGTCTAGCAGCTGTTGCTACTATGACGTCACTATAATAACTTTTTATAAGATGATGACAACACTAAAGGTAAAGACAAAAGTTTTATTTTGTACAAAAGAGTGAGAAAAAAACTACGTTGATTAAAACGAAAGCATGTATAAAAACAATTGATTTTTTGGAATGAACGATAAAGTTTACTGTTTTATTTACTCTGTGGGATCTTGTCTATGGATTTTACACTGTGGGTCTTCTGAAAGTTTTTACACTGTGGCAGTATTAAAAAATAAATTGGTTTTCCAGTATAAAATTATATGGGTCAATAATATAGGATATATTAATTGGAGCATGTTACTGTATAAGTGGAAAGGAATTATATGACACCGTGTGTGTCAGGTAATAGATGGGGAGACAATTGATAATGTTGAATGGAATCTATTGTGGTTTTCAAATATGACGTTTTTAAATTTATATTTTTTGTGGTTATGTAATAACAGCAGATTTGTATAGAACTGCCTAGGTAACAAAAACTGGTTAAAAAAAAGTAGCTCAATGTAATTGTGTTTTACTGAAATAAAAATTTTATGAGACGGGCATTTGTTAAGAAAATATGAGAGCAACCCTCAACACGCTTTTAAACATAGAAAATGTGGAAACATTTTATTAGTTAGTTTACGTAACAAATACTTAAATAAAAAATGAAAATTCAAGGAAATGTTGTAAACTTAAGGACGTAAAAGCTAAATTGCATAACAACTAATAATTTATTTAATTCTACACTACAAATATAGTTAACCATTAGGTTTTACCGACAAGCTATCAACATGTTGATAGGTCCTCCTAATAAGGGATAACGCGTACATGACATGTCTATCCAAGAACTCTAACTTTTTAAGTTAATTCATAATTGCTTGCTTGCATAAATTTTTATAATAAAAACAAATTATTTCAGAATTGGTCTGGGCATAAAAGTAAACTGCTGTGTAATTTCTTGGTGATAAAAACTTGTAAGTCGGAAGAGGCCTTTTCTGAGTAGGCTGTGGTCAGCGAAGTTTTATGATTGAAAAATACAGGGTGGTAGGGACTAACCGATGAAAAATTTCAACGCAGGGGGGTTCAGAATCATGTACTGAATCCATGGTAACCGGCTTCGCGTCGATGTCCCTGCCACCCTGTATAGACTGACAGACTGGCATTTTCTGGAGGTGTACCCCAATTACTGTACTCTGTGGTGAAAACTCATGTGAATTTTTAAGAGCATTTATTCTAAAAGTTGGCAACGTCGTAAATACCTGTCAATTATTTACCTATTTTGATTAATTTGGCAATATTACATTATGAAAATAAGAAATGTGGCTAACTAGCGAACTGGAATTTTTATAATTGATTGTAATTATAACACTGAATTTGATGTTATAACCGTTATATGTGTAAAAAAGGCATTTGGAAAGTTTCCAAATACTTTTTTTTCTTTGAGCATGAGGTCCTGGATTCGATTCCCAGGTCCGGCAAACGGTTATTGGGTTTTTTCATCTGGAATTTTGTATAATCACGCCTGTATTCCCCTAATTTTAGTCAGAGGTGTACCTATAGTACACCCACATTTAGCCAGCCCACCAACCGGGCACAAATCCAGACTCCTGGCTGCTACTGAGAAATTCCAGATGGAAAAAAAACAACAACACTTTTGGGTTGATTTATTATGGAAATATTGCTATCCTTTTGTTGATAAACTTTCTCGTGTAGAAATGCAATTAAAAAGCAACGAAGTGCAGTCTCATATTATATGTTTATATTTAAATTAGTGAATAGTTTATTTCATTTTATGTATGTTCTCTTCTACTCTTACACACATTGTCTACATCACTGGCATCTACGCGGGCGAAGCCGCAGACAAAAGCTAATTCTCTAAATAAAATGCTTAAGTTGACTTTCTGGAGTATATAGAAGATCTATCAGATCACAAAAATAAAATTAGTAGTTCTATATCTCTTCTAAATGCATAAGGTATAGCCCGTGTCATAAGTAAAGGAATTGAGGAATGACGGAATCCTCACACAACATGTCCATACAGCTGCATACCGTTATACAAATAAATGCACTTAATTTCTTTCATTCCGCAATTCATAGTCACACAAACATGGATAAAGTATCGCCAGTAAAAATTCTACACAATCCTGCGACGCAGTTTCGCGGGGCATTCGACGGTATGTGTAATTGGCGCAAAAAATATCAAACACTGCTGGATAGCGCACATGCTAAACGTTTCTAGGACTCGTGGTGAGTGATGTGAATTTATTAGGAGTATTAGTGTGTACAGGATCTGTTTGATGGGAGATTTAAGAAAATATTTTCACATAATCTGACCAAGATAATGTCTGTCTCAAAAGACCAATCCAGACACTAATCTACATGGTCCTCATTATGGTCTGACCAAGATTATGTCTGGACTTTAAAAGAGACTGTGACCTCTGAGTTTGTTTCGGCCTTTCTTCTCAGAGTAATCAGATAGGAAATGCCGAAATCATCTACCAAATTTTTTTTTTTTTTTTTAAATATGACTGTTAAAAGTGATTCCATATTTACAGAATAAACAATTTCATTTTATTTCTGGACTGTAAAAAAAACTAATCTCTGAGTTTGTTTCGGTTTTTCTTCTACGAGTAGGTAGCCGGTTTGGAAACACCATCATTAGTTTACAGAAATAAAATATCGTTATAAAGCTGTAAATTTAGGAGCCTTTAGCATTTGTTGTTGAGGCAGCTCCAACAGTTTTCGGCTGCAACGGCATTGTAAGAATGAGTTGAGTGGGAATTTTAAGAATAGCACCCTACTGCACTGAAACGAAAGTTTCTGTTTCTCACTTCTCATCTCTATAACATTTATTATTTCTTTTCATACCTCTTACGTTTTAAATTGTACTTTATCTCTGTTTAGTAGATCCATAAAACTTACGCCTTCTCCCCATGGGGGTAAGCAGAAACTATATAACGCCCTTACATACTATACGGGGTGGCAGGGACATCGACGCGAAGCCGGTTACCATGGATTCAGTACATGATTCTGAACCCCCCTGCGTTGAAATTTTTCGTCGGTTATTAAAAAAAAAATCTGCTGTTTCATAGAAAAGTGCAATACCTACGCGGTCAAAATGTATGGAACAGCAGATTTTTTTTTTAATAACCGACGAAAAATTTCAACGCAGGGGGGTTCAGAATCATGTACTGAATCCCTGGTAACCGGCTTCGCGTCGATGTCCCTGCCACCCTGTATTATTATAAGACCTGTACCATGTTTTAAAGCAAATAAATATATTCTATTCTGTTCTATTCTATTCTACTTTTTTTACAACGTTTACGTAACGTTCATACATCTGGATGTGGTAATAAGCGATAAACCTAAATACTTTTTGCTTAGTAGATAAACTGATAATATTATGTAGAATTGTTATTATTTTTAAATAATAAATTGCCGTACAAAAAAAAAAAACTGCATCCCTTCTTCCATACATTGCCCGCAGCATAATATTGGCTAACTTACACAGTAACTAATAACAGTAACAGTAATGCCATAAACAGAATGTTATGTCCGTCTGTCAGTTAGTTACTAGTACTATTAGTAGGGAATGTACCGACATCGCTTGCATGCCGGACGTATGTTGTAATGTATGAATGTAATGTCGTGTATGTTGGTAGCTTTTGATTTAGTCGAATGAATCTTGCATTCAAACTGCAGATCAGCAATTAATTGACACGGGCGTGACTTTGCGGAAATCCATTATAAAATACAATAGACGATGTATATTTAGTAACCTAATCCATTTAACTGTCTCTGCGTTCGACGTTTGACGTGGTAACACGTCGAGTCCGGATTCACGACAAGTCAATCGTCATCTTGAGAATGCCTCGTTGAGAGGTGAAACACGTGTCGATTTCTTACAGCGTTTTTTAGACTCTTTAAGAACAGTTAAGCGGATTAGGTTACTAAATATACGTCGTCTCCATTTTGTTTTTTTGCTCACCAGAATATACGCCTGGCACACAGCAGATATGTGGGCTCACGAGAAGAAAATAATTATATTTATACTTGAATTTCCCGGTTATCGAAGCGACCTCACAGGATATGCTGCAACTTCTCTCCTGTCCATCGTACACAACTACCTACCCCTTTCAGGCCTTAAATGAGGTAAACGATAAAGCAGTAGCATAATAGCATAATCAACCTAAAATGTTCCCACTGCTGGGACACAGGCCTTCTCTCTGTGAGAGGGAGGGAGCCGTAATCCACCACGCGGGTCCAGTGCAGGTTGGTAGATGTCACATGTCTTTGAATTGTTAGTTCTAGGACATGACGGATTCCTCACGATGTTTTCCTTCACCGTTTTGAGAGCAGTGGTGATGAAATGATTTACACAAAGTAAAGGCCAGCACTGGTCACACTGCGTACGGGACGGACAAAAATAATTCATCTTTACGAGAAGAAATTCGGAATATTACCTACTGATGGTGCTCTCTTTGTTGAAGTATACTGATTTATTCCGGCTTCATATAGAGTGAAAGCCGATGTCATACATCATTAATTTCATGATGGAATACTGCTTCGAATAACAGACCGTATGTTTTTGTGTAAGGTGTTTTCATGACTGTATTTCTGTTTGACAATAAAGTCCAAGTGACAAAATTTAAGTATAGGTATCTATAAATATAAAAATCAATGCCACTTTTCGTTGTAATTTTATAACTCGAGAACAGCTGGGCAGATTTGGCTGATTTTGGTCTTGAAATGTTTGTCGTAGTCCAGGGAAGGTTTATAGGGTAGGTAGGGCAGGGTAGGTAGGGTAGGGTAGGTAGGGTAGGCAGCTATAGATAAGTACTTAGTGCTACCCATGCGAAGCCGGGACGGGCAGCTCCATATAATTAAAGTGCCAATATTATTATTGTCGGTATTTCATCGACAGTTCAAAACTGTAACTCAGTGAGTAGCAAGATACAAAATTATCGACAAAAAATTGTTACGACGTTTTACTATATTTTTCCCACAGCATAGACACACGTTTATATCGAACGCGACTCATTTTCTAGTAAACGTGTGATAATTTTTTCTACAAATTGAAACATTTTATCACTTTTCTCAACGGATTATGGTGTGTTCTTACTTTTTTATGTAATCCTGGTAGCAAGTTGTCAGCCTTCTGGTTTCCATCGGCGGTAATAGTGTGAATTACGTTGCCAAGTAGTTAAGTGTATAAAATGAGATTTTACTAAGAAAACGATGGGAGAAATTCCAGTTAAATAGGCTGAGATACTGTGTTGCTTCGCGTCAACTGCAGCATGTTAAAAGTTTACAAGAATGCATAGTATGCAGTTGATTGATTTTCGCAAAACATTTTCAGCTTAATTGTTTATTAAGATACAAGCTTTCACCCGTGTGACGGTCTGAAATTAACCCACGGGAACGTTCTACCAGGATTAAAAGTATCCTTAACACAGGTCAAGGTCTCGTGAGTGAAATTTCATCGAAGTCTGTTCAGCCGTTAAGGCTTAAAAAGGGTTATGTTTTTAACGGCTAAACGGATTTCGATGAAATTCGACTAACAGACAGACCGAATTACTTCTGCATTTATAATATGAGTACCTATGGATAGTATGGTTAACAAGGCATTAACCTACCACGCTTTTTGTTGACGTCGGACGAAAGCATGGAGGGACTATTTGCTGCCAGCAGTGCAAGCAATATAATTTTTTGTACCTTAGTCTTGGAAAATACATGTGGAGAACTGGAAACTGCTGGAGGATATCATTTGTTTACGACCAATGATATAAGTCTATTAATTTAATCAATAAGAAGGGTGTTTATCAGGAATAAATTGTTTTACGAATAGATTTTGAATTGATATCAACACTGTCGTAGTCGTAATAACTGAATAAAATACAGCTCATATTTAATATATTATCTTTTTTTTTACTTTTTAAAGCAGTTAATAAAATACATTTAAAGGCAAATAAATAAAAATAAACCTGCTGCTTAACATTTTAAAGTCTGCAATTTCATTCGCACTTAACATAAAAAGTTCTTTGAATTCGAGGTCGTGTACACAGTCGGCTACCAAATTACACTATCAACGCACTTAAAGTACATTTAAAATAATGTACACCGACTCCACATTATCTTATCTATCGAGATATCGTAAAAACTCGATTTAATCGATACGAAATCGGGATCGCCGATTTTATATCGAGAAACGTATACGATGCTGGTGTTAAAAACATGTTATGTGAATTTTACACTTATTGCATAGTCGTAAAATTTTAAATACCGCCGTTAAATATGTTACTTGTATTTTTGTGCAAATTAACGTTATTTTTCCCGACGCCGACAATTTAATTCTGCTATATAAAGTTTTTATAAGTTATTTTTGGATATAAAATTGCACGAGTTTGCAGTTTTATGAATATGTTATGTTCGTTTACTTTTTATGAAAATGTGATTTCAGTTACGAATTTAGATAGTTTGGTACTTATACGCTATAGCGGTAGCAAGTATTAGTAATATTTACGTTATTTTTATAACACTTACAATGTTTTACAATATCATGTAATGTAATTAAACACACAGAGCTTTCGTGCCAGTAGTCAACTTATGCCATTTAAATACTATTAGGTCATTACCAAATACCGGTAGTCTTAATGGAGCAACTGTAACGCTATGTTCCTGCATTCCCATATTATGGTCATGTAAATATAAAAGTAATTAACTAAAATAATTATTATTTTACACATTTAATTTGAATATTTTCGTAATATAATGTAAAGTAATATGATTATGTTAATTTTTATCGTGTCCTACAAAATCTTAATTACATCATTATTATTTTAATTCTGTTGAATCAAATGGTTATAATATTTTGTTGTCTGCTAAACGTAATAGGTTTTTTTTTATTATAAAATTGTTGGACGGAAATCGGTGTTCTGAATACAATTGACTAACTTCTGGGTAAGAAAAATGCTTACCAAATCCATATTCAAAACATTCTTGTTTGCTGTTCCATTGAATCAAGGTTATAATAAAAAAAATCCTGAGCCTGATAGCCAGCACACTAAAATATTTTAATCCATCCAGTGAGAGACAGGCGTGAATTAATCCCAGAAAAAAATACAACCCACAATAAAAGAGATTAAATTAAACAAAAAAGAGACAAAAAAAATCCCATCACTCGCCACAAACTGGACGTAAACAAAGTAATTGATTTCCATTTCTAAGATTACTTATCGCTAAGTTTTTATTGGGCGGGCAGATCGTAAATTACCCGTTTATCGCTTTATTCGCCAGTCATTAAGGTTTTATATTAGAATTATGCGTTATTAATTTTAGAAAACGGCAGTTAAATTTATGATCCGCCTCGGGTGTTGCTGTTTTATGTTTCTTATTTCTTTCAAAGATTATTGTTGCAGACTGTACCTCCTTAAATAAACGTATAATTTTGGTACTTATTTTTGTTACTTACATAGGTTTTAATTTGTCATGGTCGTGATTTTTAGAGGAGTTGCTGATTTTATTGCTTAATTTTAAGTTAATTAAAAATAAGATATCTAGTGTTGATATAGTCACGATTAGTAACACTGAACGATCAACGGTCCATCACAATGCTGCACGTCAGTGCCGCCGTGGCAGACAAGTATATAAGTAGTGCTGGCGTTCATCACAACAATAACACGTGAATGTTGACAACTGTTGAAAAATATACCACGAAGAGCAGTGCCGCCCGCGGTGCTTGGAATCAGGCAGCACTGACGTGATGCGCAGAACTGCCGCGGCAGCCATTAGCAGTTCTGCGTTATTCGGAATCATACCTTTAGCCGACGTTCGCACGGACGTAATAAAATCGCGGCTATTTTTTTTCTCGTATTGAATTTGCGACTCTCTGCTTACCGCCGAGAGTTGAGTATCCAACAGAGCGCATTCAGCGCGTATCCCAGCGCGTCAAGAAAATACACTGTTGGATATTCAACTCGCGCTAAGCAGAGAGTCGAAAATCCAATACGCGAAAGAAAATCGCCGCGATTTTATTACGTCCCTGCGAACGTCGGCTTATACTCAATAAGATTAGGTATCTTTGTTCTGCTCGTAACTGTACATTAAATTACCTAAAATGTTTTATGTCTAACTGAACACACTGTCTATCATACAACTTTGTTCGCAGTTTCTTTACCGAACCGCACAGAGGCTTACATTTTCTTAGGCATACATGATTTTTTAACCATCTGTCTCACCTAATCTATGTCCCTAGAAACGGGTCTTATTACATGTGATTTAAGACGGGTGTCAATTGCCAATGTATTAATACATACGATTCATATGTAAATGTATATACTTAGCTCTCTGACACGAATACAGAAGTTTACATTATGGCCGACGATTGCATCATGGCGAAGATTCTGTTCAAAGAATTTATTTGATCATTGCTTTTTGATGTGCTTGGGCTTGGGAAGTTTTTTAGTGTGGTCGACGGGTACCACAATCGGGAGTGAAATATCTGGTATTTTTATTCGGGTTGAGTTGACTCGGGCCGAGCTGTCACTGATCCATTTTCCCAGGCCGGTAACGGGCAATATTGTAGATGCAATAACACCATAGATATGAATAACATAGATGTTTTATGCAATACTTTACAGTCTTATAGTTTACCTAGTATGGTGAATGAATGGTGCAGGTTGGTGGAGATCACCTTCTTTTCATTAAAGACTTGTAGCGAACTCCAGCAGAATTATAATTATGAAGCGATAACTTTTCTTCATATTGGTATGAACTATTAATTGATGACTGTAATGTTTCTACTTTCGACAGACCGACAAGACTAATTAGCACTCTAAATTGCGTAAGACACGATCAATCACAATCTGTTTATTTTTAGACAGTTCAACTAACTTATATAACGCAATGAACATTAGTTTTATGTTGATGTCAACTAGACATTGGTCAAACGTATATGCTATTTTATTATTGACCATGATTGTTTTCAAGTGAATAGTAATAGTTTTTAGTTTTATGCAGTAGTCTGCTCGGTGCCGTAGCTTCAAAGGTATGTATACTTTTGCGTTATTTACGTTGTTGAGCAGAGTTTGTCGAACATAATGAAGCAATGGATTAGCAATATCCTTCAAAATAATTCAGATTATGATTGTTTGTGTGTTATGCAATTAGGGTACAGATCTGACTGCCAACGCCAGTTGGAGAGACACGTGAAGAAAATAAGAAACACAGGAAAGAAACTAAACACAGGAAACTTCATAATTATAATACAGTTCCCAAAATAAATAAAGAAATATAAATTAAAATCATTAAAACTATTTTCTAAACTATAGACACAATAAAGTTACCCTATAGCTGCACCTGTCATCACAAAGTTTTGAACAAACAAACAAGTGGTAGGAATCACAATAAACAGTGGAAATACATTAATTTTCCACAGAATACTCGTAAAAATGGGGCTGAGCTGAATGCTTGGTCCAGTCTGTGGAGCTCCCGGGCGTAATGAGTTCCGTACCTATAGCTCATTCCTTTTTATTTTTTGGTGAGCTTAATGTAAATGCTTGTAATTATAATTCATAGCGTTCATTGTGATTGTATTTTTATGTTCTTGTTTTTGTTTGTTTTCAGGCTGTAAAAGATTTGGTTGGAGTTCGAAATCGTTTTATATTTTTTTCACGAATTTGATTCACAATAAACAACGAGTTATTTCTTGAAGACATAATAATATAATATATTCAATAGATGCTAATAGTTTATTAATCCAATTTGTTTTCAATGTATCTCATAAATAAAATTACCAAATTGCGAAAATGGTATACCATGCATTTACATTATCTATAAAATAAAATAAATCTATTAAATAATTAAATCTATTATGATCTGTGATTACAATATTTCATACTTTCCTACAGAACCCTAAAAATGAAGCCATAAAACGGATGCGTGGGCGCAATCATTATTTATGAAGACATTTAATGGTAAATTAATGAAATATGTTTATTGTACGTTTTCTATGGGTTTCTCTAATGGTTATGATCACTATGTTTTGACACATAATTATGATAATTTTTAGGAAAAATATTATCATGACTTTAATAATGAAAGTTTGGCGCTATGTCAATTAAGAGATAAAACAAATATATATCAACAATTTAGTTTTGTTACAAAAATTGGACAGATTTGTTGTGAATTTCGATTACTTCTGTGATGACTGAGGAACAGAATATTTGGTATTCAGCCCTAGCATTTCATAATTACTACATTTTAAATAATAGATAATACTTGATAATTTTATATAAGCTTTTCCGACAACCACGCAAATGAAAAATTACGTCTGTAGTAACTAATACTTCTGCATGCTATCCATAGGTATCCGGGTCATAAAAAAATTATGCAGACGCATTGACATCATCATTCATTCGAAGCACTGGTCCTGATACAAAAAATAGATTTATTCATGAATTGATGTAATTAATGTTTTTTTATTCATTTATTAAATGCAAAGATGTTTTGTTCGTTTGCTTGTAAAAATATTTGCTCACAAAGAAAAAAGGAAAATCATGTTTTTAAGTACGATAATTTAAATTAAAATGCATGCTAACATTTTCTAAAAAAAAAATAGGTAACTTACCATAATACCTAGTCTATATTTTTTGTTTATGATAGTTCTTGCATTGAGAATAAGGCATCCCATCACTACTAACGCATGGATATCTAGAGTTGTTCCACGTTGACACCCTAACCAAC
Organism: Conistra vaccinii; assembly: GCA_948150665.1. Classification (NCBI taxonomy): domain Eukaryota; kingdom Metazoa; phylum Arthropoda; class Insecta; order Lepidoptera; family Noctuidae; genus Conistra; species Conistra vaccinii. The sequence goes on along the minus strand of OX411318.1, from coordinate 1,993,022 downwards.
TAAAAAAGTAAACCAGTATGTACTACATTTTTTTTTTAATTCTTTTTTCGCAATGATTGCCAAGCAAAACCCGGTGCAGAACCTAGTAATTAACACACACAAGTTGTGCATGCAACCATCAATTATACAGGCGGTTGTTTTTTGCCATCCGATTTGTTTTGCGTTCGATAATGTCCGAGGGAATTATACCGAGTACGTACTGAGGTGATTAGTGACGGTATCATGCACAAACATACCTACACACACAATTTACACTAAGATTTTATTTTTATAAAATGGGACTGTAATTAAGGTTTGAAACAGATTTTTTTAATTACGCTCGTTCTTTTTGGTTTTTGCCTCTATTTCCCTTCTGTCACATCATACATCTTATCAGCCAGTCTGCGTGACCACTTAGACCTTCTGTAACAACAATCGATTTTAATGCGGTTTTCCTCAAATTTTTTAAATTTATTGCGGAAGTTTTATGTGTAAAATTATATTCAAATTAAACTTAAATTTAAAAACATCAAAAACTGTGCAATGCAGGGGCTGGTCACTAGTAATGATAAACAAGAAGCTACACAAATCTTTGAATTGGAAAACATTTTGAACTCAATGTTCGCATGAAGTTCATCTAGTATTCTAGTGTGCAGTCTCAATCTAAATACAGCCCTTTTTTTATTTGTATCACTAAAGTTTTTACGAGTTCATCTTTCCACCGCTTCGCTACCTGTCTTTTGTTTATTTTGTTCCTGAATAAATCTTTTCTGTTTGCACAAACAGACACTACACATTATTAAAATCCAATCCAACTCGAGCTAATTCTAGCCTCTAACTTAGAATTATGACTTGTTAACCCATAACATTTATATCGCTTCTAACTAGACGGCATAAAGTCAGTGGTTTCAAACCTTCGGTTGGCTCTAATTATACCACAATAAAATCAAATGTAAAATGGCTGTTAATTGGTGTAATATAACCTTGTTATCGGTAGAGGGTTTGAATTAGCCTAATGGTATACTCCGCTCTGCACCTGCCATACTTGATTTATTTTATGACTGTGAGTGTGTGTGGGTTTTGACAGCTCGCGTTTGTTTTTTATAGGTTGTTTGTTGAATAAGTTTTTGCGAAGGTTGCTGGTGCCCGATTTGTTTAATCTGTGTCTGTGTGTGACCATGTTAAAACTTTTTCATAACATTCTTATTTTTTTTTTTCATTATGAATAATCAGGCATGCGAACAGCAGCGATATTCTGTAAACTAATAATATATTGAGAGAGAGATTACGGTATGTAATAATAATAAATGTAGTTTATGTCATTTGTCATAAATGTCATTTTAGTCAGCAAAGAAATGCTTGTCTTTTTTAGTCCAGACAATAAAAAAAACTCATAATTGAAATAAGTGTATACAGATAACTATGAAGGTAGGTATGTCCAAAAACTAAATTTACCTCCAACACTCTTTGTGTTCTTCAAGATAAAATCTCCAAATCCAAAACTGCATGGAAATTCTTACTTAAAAGGAACAAACTCAAGTTAACTAAGCGGAATAAACCGCCCAAAATCTGTTATTTATATTCGGTTGTTATACGAATGATGAATAGCCATCGTATACCTCTTTTCAAGAATACAACATTACGTACACAATTGGTACAAAGCAAAACCACCCATTTGGATAAAGCAATAGAGTTTATATAAACTACATGTAGTTACGTGGTGAATTCTTTCTAAAGCTATTGTGAATGTTTTTATGAGTCCGAAGGCGTGTAATAGTAATTAATTACGTATGAAGAAATATCAGAGAGTTGTTAATTAAATCTTGGCAAGAAGGTGTCAGAATAGACGTGGCATCAGTGGCTGATAATCTTTTTTAAACAGAAGTACAAAAGATTGTTATTACACTTAGATATGCATCGTCTTGTGATGCAAGGTTTTTATACAATTGGACTTAGGAGATAAGAATTACTTGGAACTGGTGAATGCAATAAGCTTAGTTTTTGCTGCAAAAGATGGAAAAGTGTATGATTCCACTGAAATGTGACCCAGGAACTGCTCCTAGCTCTTGAAGATGCTTCCAGAAACTATTCATCATCATTCTACTGTCCTTATCCAAATTTATTTGGGGTCGTTGCAACATGTCTTTTATAAAGTAGATATTGCTAGTAAATTATTGATCTAAAAATATAACATGGCCCGTGCAACATCTTTATTATGAATTCGTAATAATGTATAGGTGTGTAATATTGCAACATACCAGTTACCAATAACAATAAACAACTTTATAACGCGCCAATCAATCTCGGCGCTAATTTGTTGAGAACCACAGACAATTTAATTGACGTTTTAACTTTTTTTGTTTATCGCGTAATAAATATCTACAGTTTCGTATAATGTTAATTAATAATATTGACTTTTATAGCTATAGTTTTATAGATATTCTCAGAAAATAAAATATATTTTTATGATCCTCCAAAAATCAAATCGATACAACTTTTTTGGATTTATACGCAAATTAACAAAATCGTATAATTTAGTATACTTGATATGTATCGATGTCGAATATATTATATAAAATATAATAAAACATAATATTGGTCGCCTTTTTTTTATCGAATTCAGATTGGCAATGATTATGCGTTATTTTGGTTATTTTTATGTAATTAGCGAAAGGATTCGATGACTAATGTTGCTTTCGGAGACATGTTTTTGGTCTTTTGGTCCGTGCCAAGCTATCTTATTTTAAACTAGCTTCAGCCCGCGACATCGTCCATGTGAAATTTCCTGTTCCTCCGACCCACCGCGTTGCACACTTGCACCGTATCGGCTGCTCGCGCTATTACCTGCTTCGTTTTCGCTAAGCGTTCTTTCTGATTTTTTTCTTTTTGCTCGGCTCCTTTGGGTCATAGCATGATGTGAAATAGCCTTTCTCAAGAATTGGGCAATCAAAAGCACAAAGATTTTTACAAGTTCGACATGTAGTTCCAGAGATTAGCGCGTTTAAACAACAAAATGCCAATTCTTCAGCTTTATTAAAGACTCAAATAATTAGAGTGAGTTGAAATACTTTAAACTTTAATCGTGTTTTCCATCATTAGTACTCGTTAAAACTAAGAACACTATTCAGTGTTAGAATAGAACGAAGAATTAAGGATTTCCTCAACATAATTTCTCTGTTTGAAGTTTTTAGTAAATATTATTTGACGCAGTGATGCGGATGACAATATTTTCAAAACTGTCGTTACTGAACACTCTTTTTTCATTATTCGCAAGAATAACTTAGCCATGACGTTATCTTGAAGTCTGACTGCTATATCATTCCTAAAGAAACTGTAATTTCCTTGTGAAATAACAGCAGAAAACCAACACCCTTTGAAAAAAAAAAATCTTCTGAACTTTTCACCTAAAAAAATAAACGACAGTATTAAATCATCATCAAAAAAGTTTTAACACAAATAAAACAAACTACAGGAAGCTATCAAAGCTTCCTTCCTCCCGCTACACAAATTTATAACGTGTTTTGTCAAAACATAATGGCATATCACAAAATTTGGCAGCGTGACAACCCTGAATTATGATTTTTATTGCTCCGACTGAGTCATAGTCCGTAGAATAAAAATAAAAGCTGGTCTCTCGACCCATAAAATAAATTATCACCCTAAATTTGTTCAGATTTATAGCTAAGCGAACGTTTGAATGTGATCGCTAAATTATTATAGAAAAATATATTAAGAAGAAAAAAGTTGTGATAGCAATAAAAATGTCAAAGTGAGGAAATGTTTTCTTTTAAATAAAATTATTTATGTGTTTGTTAATATTTTTGCATTGATGAAAGGTTTCCAGGGATATTAAAATGATGATGGTGAAACTATATGAACGTTTTCTAAGGAAACATCTATAACCAAATGAGACGGCGGATAATTAATTATTATGATGATACCTACATAATAATCATGACTTCATTTTTAGTAGAAATATGAACTCTAATTTATTCTTAAACTAGCTTTCGCCCGCGGCTTCGCCCGCGTGGAGGTCGAAAATTATCCCATGGAAATGTACTACCGGGATAAAAAGTATCCTTATGTGTTAATCTAGGCTACCTATATACTATCTGTGTACCAAATTTCATACAAATTCGTTCAGCCGTTTTTGCGTGAGTGAGTAACAAACATCTAAACATACAAACTTTCACATTTATAATAATTATTATAAATATATTATATTATATATATGTATATATAAAGTAGAATTAGTAGGATAGTAGGAATCATCATGCATCTTAATTAATTTCTCCTTACTCATGGTAAGATTGATTTCCCCTTCTACCTCTACTCAGAATCTCAGAATCACCGATTTCCCTTCTATTACGGTTTAACATTTCCGCATTGTATAAAACAACCAGATTTGCATACTATTAATGTATTGTAAGAATGCAATTTATAGCTTAAGAATAATACCTACTCGTATTAATTTATTATTTCGATTACAATTTGTAGATGCCGGAAGTAAAACCAGTGACAAATTACTATCAATTGCTTCAAATTATTGAATTGTAACACTAGCACGCATAACATGCATGACTAGGGTTGCCACCCGTACTTTATAAGTATTGTACGTTATTTCAGGTAATTGTACTCTATAATGTATGAGACCAATAAAGTACACGAAAATACTTTATTCCACATGATTTAATTTCTTTGGGATTTTGAAAAGTTTAGTCATCGATTGATGCTGAATTGTTGTCGCCACTCGCCAGAGCCACATCACTTAAGCACTCGTTTTTAACAATTTCTGAACCCAACCTAACCTCAAATGTAAATAATGTCAGTGTCATTGTCACAATAATTCTTGTGTTAATGTACTTTTTTTCTTACCTATAATAACCAATGAACTTTAACTGCAAAAAAAAAGGTGGCAACCCTATGCATGACCATGCTAGAAACGGGTGAATGCTAGACGGACAAAGTTACAGATTGTGATTGTGAATCTCAAATCTGTCATTTTGTTTATTCTTCCATCGACAAAAGCCGTTTTTTTTATGGTCATGCGTGTATTTCAAAATAGAACACCTAGGATCAATATTATATTACTACCCAATAATAATGGCCAGAGCAATATATTATATTCCCACTGATAGGATTCCAAACTTCATGAAAACCCACCTGAAAAAAAAAAAATAACAAAGTGAAAAGTTTTAACAACAACAGTGTATGCCACGAATGACACAAACTGTATCAGACATAATTTGTAAAAAAACCCTGTCCGATCCGAAAGGGATCTATATAGGATATATATAGATACAGACTGCAATTATAAAATTTCCGAAAGGTCGTTTTTTTTTAAATTATGATTGATAATAATTTTATTTTTTTTTGTATATTTTCAATATGAGGTTATGAGTTGACTTGTAGATATCAGCTGAACTACGACGGCGCCCTATGTAAAAAAAAAATGTGTCGAATTTTTTCTTTCCTTTTTCCTAAAAATTACCACATAAATAGACTCTCAGTACGATACCTAACAATACCCTCATGGATCGGACAAGGTTTTTTCCGTAGAATCAATCAACCAAACAACTCAGCCAGTTACAATTCACAGTTTGACATAAGCCTCCGTATAACATATTTACTGTTCTTAAGGTTCTTAGGTTTTTTGCAATTTGCAGGTCAGTGTCAGGTTGTATCTTGATTAAAATATGAATTGCGAGCGTAACCAATATGGTTTTACAGAATTATAATCATTAGAATCAGCAATACAACTCCTTAGGTTAGCATAATCCCCAAATGTCATGATTTCATGAAATAGTCATTCAACGGGATTACAATCATGGACTTATAGAGTTGTATTGATGATTTCTATGATTATAATTTTATAAATAAACATTTGATACGGTCGCAAATCATATTTAGATCAACATACAACCTGATACTGACCGGCAAATTGCAAAAAACGTAAGAAAATTTGAATTTCGCGGGCTACCCTGACGCTTTCACCTTAATCCTTTGGTGAAATAAGATCCAGATAACTCACCATGTTGAAATACTTTTACGATCACAATTATTAAACCTTAATTGGAAGTGCTAACAATATGAGTAATTCAAAACAGAATTTAAAAAAAGAACTTTTATGATATTAGCTGCCGGTATAAAAATAATTAAAACCACTTTATCATTATTATCCTGCATACAATCAAGCAATTCTATTCGGTATTACATCAAAAGTAATCTATCTGTTAATTTATACGTTGTCCAATTAAACAAGATTAATGTGATAAAAAACGGCTACTGGTTCCTCCCGATACATGATTAAGTTATAAATTGTGGACGGCCGAAAACAGGCGTCCCAATTATTAGGCCACAACTGACAGTGGCAATATTTCTGGCAATGATTAAGTGGGGTAGTATGTAGATGTGGCAATGGTAATACTTTGCATATCAAAGGACTTTAAATTATTGTACTGTTTTGTGGTGACGAATGTTAGGTATTTTTATGTGGAACAACCAGTACAAGAGAGCAGATCAATGGTGGCCCGGTGAAGGCAGTGTTGGCCTGGTGGTAATGCTAGGTCGTGGGTTCGAACCCGAGCAGGTGCTTTACTTTATGTAAATTATTTCATCATCAATGCTCTCAAAACAGTGCAGAAAAACATCGTGAGGAAACCGGCATGTCCTAGAACCAAAAATTCGAAGATATATGACATGACCAGTGCGGGTTAATTGGTAACCCGCACTGGACCCGAGTGGTAGATTACTGCCTGTCACAGAGAGGTCTGTGTCTCAGCAGTGGAAACGTTATAGACTATATTTTATGCTATTATTATGCTAAATTTACCAGTACAAGACAATACTGAGGTCAATTTAAGTACCAAACCAGAATAGAGTTACAATTTATTAGGATTACGTTATTTATTGCAATATTTTGTTTTGTAGTAACATGCGACAAGGGCAAGAATAAATCAGGATTGCAATATTTTGCAGTGAGGGATATTTAGTAGAACTAGACAGTTACTACAGTCTATTGAGCTTTTGAATGAATTACCGCAAGTTGATCCTAGTAGATTACCTAATCTAATAAAATAATCTCAAGGAACACACATTTCAGCAAAAACACCAAAAAAAAAACGCCTTAGAGTAGTTGCCTAAAATGTCTTACATCTGACATATCTCACCTTGGTAATAAGGTAAGGTAGTAACATTAAAGGACCGGGGCCTCGTCAAGGTCATTTCTTAGGGCCAACCATGCCAACTCCTAGCACCGCGCGCGCTCATTGGTCAAATCAAATTGCGCGCGCTTTCCCGGCTTCCTGTTACACACTTCCGTCCCATTTCACAAAATCACTCCTACAGTTTTGAATTTTTAGAGTTAGATTTTGATTGCTGGAAAGCGAGAGAAAAGATGTTACACATCAAAACTACCATTCATTTCCAACCGGCATTTCCACAGTTACGCTCTGTCACATCTGAAATATTTAAAATATTAATCTCAGCAGTAATATTTCATCGTGTAGTGGCGTAACACCTGCAAGCGGCATACGTGGCTGATTTATTGAGCCGTTTGTTTCCCCCCACTAGTCATCCTCCCGCCATCCACCAGCCCCCGGTGTCATCCTCCTGTCATCCTACGTAGCTATGCGAAGCACACCTGATGTGTGATGTGACGCTTGAATTTTTTATGAACTGTGTGAATTTTATATTTTATTTTTATTAAGTTTATTTTTTATTCTGTCAATCGACTGTTGGAGTGTATCATGTCAAGTGTGACTGTTTATAATATATTAGAGCTGCCGAACATAACTGAATTCAAAACCTTTTTGTAGTGTAAATTGTTTTGCATAACTGTCGAACATATTTTTGTCGATGTGATTTTGAAATTCATAAAATTGAGTGGACCACGTGATTGTCAATTTGAATTTACTTTATTGTGAGTTTATTTTATTTGATTTCATATTAATTTACATGAAATGTTTTAAACTGAAAACTAAAAACAATAATAATTATAGGTACCAATGTTTTTTTTATCAGCGTCATATTAGTTTTTTCTTCACATCCAAATTGAAATTTTATAAGCGTAACTTACAATGAACTTGTCGCTAAACAAACTATGTGTGACCATTATTTTATTCATTCAATTCTGCTCTAGACCAATCAGGTGCCAGGACGTTGTTTGGGCGGCATCTTTACAATGAGCACTGCAAGGTGTTTCGGCACTTCTTACGGTCATGTACGATCGTAAAACAGAACTTTATAGGTTCTAAGTACTGAATTAAAATGTAATTGAATTTTACGACTTCAAAAAATAGACGTCATTTGACATCAAGCCATCATAATGTGCATGTTTACTAAATTAAAAAACAGCTGAGTCTGTAATAACAATTACGTAGACCAATACAAAAATACAATACCATTATAAATAATTCACTATTTGTGGAATACATGCATGTTCTGATGTAATATTATATACATTTCTTGTGAATACGATTACATCAAATCCATTTAAGATATTATATCGCTTCGAAATCTAAAGATTTCACAGAACATTATGTTTGAATTTAGTACACCACGCAACAAAATGCATAACAATAAATTATAACACAAATAATCTTCACTCATATTGTCTGCCTATTAACATAATAAAATGTTTAGCACCACTGAAATTTACGCACACTAATACGACTCAAAATAAACTGTACTCACTTTGAGATAAAGCTTGGTTTTGATTGGTCGATGTTTCGTTTCGCAACCGCATCTCCAGGGGCCCATAACTTTAGGTCGCGTGCGCCGGCGGCGTATTATTTTTAAATTATTAACGCTGTAATGGAATAATTCCGATATGCTAATGCTACGACGAACGGGCACTGATCACGAGATCGCCACAGGATACGATTAACAGTAGGGCAAAATTTCAATTTGCGTTGAATTTTGTTTGCGGTATTTTGTGATGCAAATTATTGAGAATGTATTTATTTGTTTTGGAAAGGTTTTAGTGAATGAATTATACATGAAAGTAATTGGTTCGTACGCCATTATTCAAAGACATGCATCATTGAATTTTAGCCTCAGGACAAAATATTGCGAGCAGTAATTTAAATAGACGCAGTAGATTTTAAAATAACAGTCGATGCAATCTTACTGGCAGTTAACACTAAACAATATGGCGCAATTTGCGATTTGCGAGTTGACATCATAAATTTTAATGGCGACGACAGAGGTTAGGAGGCCACAGCGACCAAATGACTTGACAATTTATCTGTTAAGTTTATGAATAGCAAATGAATAAGGTCGAACGAGTTACAAGATAAATTGTTATGGATTTTGTTAATTCAGAAGACAGTTATTACTCATAACGGAAAAGTTAAAAGACCACCAAAGACGAGCTGGATATTCAATAAGGATGATTTTCGTACAAGAGGAAATAAAAGGTCAACAGGAATGAGAAATATTGAATCAGGCATTTGTCCAGTAGACAGCAGAGGCTAACAAAAAAATCGATTACAGATCTCAGAAGATTATCAGAATCCCCATCCCTATAACCAGAAGATCTGTCAGATGGAAGCTAAGTACCTACTCAATTTTAGATACAAGATCAGACATGCATGATTTTCTTGTATAATCCTTCTATCATAACATTTACCCCAACTGAACCCACTGCTTCAAAGTAACTACAACCAAGCCGTTAGAACTACCTTCCCAGCTAATTGCTAGTGCTTGCAATTTGTTCGCTTGCCCAGTTTGTTGTGTGTCGGGTTTCTTTACCGGTAATGGATTGGTAGGCTGTGGCCTATCTCTACACTTCATTTGGGCTCACTATCTGATTTAGTGGATAGTAAATAGATTGGAATTCCATGGACAGCCAAACGCACAAACGTGTCTATCCTTTATTTATTTATTTATTTATTTAAACTTCTCGCACACATTGAGGTACAAAGGCGGACTTAATGCCTTAGGCATTCCTTTCCCAACTCGACATCAAGACCCGATTGTCTACAGTTTGCCTACAGCGTATTCTAAATATTTTGGCCACATAATGCGAAGGGGAGATAGCAACCTTGAAAAACTGGTCATTGTTGGCAATACCGAAGGAAAGAGCACGAGGCCGGTCGCCAACACGATGGTTCGACCAAGTAAAAGAAGCTACGTCCTCAAGCAAGTTTCAACAGGTGGTGATGGCAACTTTGGACCGGGACCGATGGAGGCAGATTGTTCGTTTAAAGGGGTCCAGTGACCACGATCCTCAGTAATGAGGGACCGATTGAAGAAGAAGAAGAAATAGATTGGTGTGAATTGGGATTTGTGTAACATAATGATACTCCTATGTGGTCTTACGGTATTATCTACAGACGACTAAGGAATACAGGAAGATGATGAAATAGAGTGTTCGTTATTTTGTTTTTTGGTATGGCTAGTGGAATTGCAAAATATTATTATGATCATCTAAATAGGGATTTTGACAGAAAAATATTTAGTCCGTCAGTCAGATAATAAAAGAATATTAAATACGTATTTTTTGCTTTATCATATTAATAATAAATGGTTTAGATAATACGCATACAAGTTGGGGAGTGACGTCGCAAGTCAGTATAAAATCTACTGGGGAGTGACGTCATGCCACATTTTAACTCAATGTATTGCCGTAATGTTTTGATTACGTAAAAAAAAAAAAAAAAAATACTTGTACAATTGTTTTTAATAGTCTACCTGACGGACAATAATTTTTAGTCAGCATCCCTATTACTTTTACCAGTCAGTCCCGCTATCATCTTAGCTCACTAACCAGTACTTTATCCACGACTAGAGCCGTGACAACTACTCAAAGGCTGACACCAAAATTAATATTAAACTTGACGAAACTTTCTCCAAGTACTATACGTTAGTATCTAATTATGGGTTCTGAAATCACTGTCCTTCTTCTTATTCTCATAATTCTTTGGACCTGCATCCTAATTGCATTAGGACACAGTTTCAATCACAATCCAAGAGTGGAAGGATATTGCTAATTCATTGCTTAATAGGTTTGAAAAATTAGTCTGCTCAACAACGCACCTAAATAACGCAATGAACTCAGGTGAACTGTCAAAATTAATAATAAAAATAAATCTTTTATTTCTCCATAAGTGCATTAACAAATTGACGCATTGCAATCAATATTGTCATTTTATATGTGTTGCACATTTACCCCGTATTATTGGGATCCGTTTTTCAGATACCTACTTCAAAAACTAGAAGATACTTGAAGTGCAGCAATAAAGACTTTATAAGTTGCTCAGGAAAATGACTGGTTTTGCTTAACACTGGAGCAATTTCGACGCTATTTATTGCCTAATTGCAGCAACAGCGTGTTAATTTAGATAGCAATAAAGCCAATCCCACTTCGTAAGAGTAGTAAGATAAATCATTTTTACCAATTAATGGAAACTAAGCGAGTAGTTTATTATAGTTTCATCAACACTTTATCTCTATGGATATTACTGGTAGTAGGCACAGCTGTTCTAGGTTCGATTACCAAAGAACGTAGGTAATTTACGTTTCGATGCAACTGTAGTAAAAAATAGATTTATATTCAGACTACTAGGTACTAACAAAAGAAGGTGAATGATGCATTAAAGCTCATTTCGTGCTCCAGCACACTCTGGGCTATGTATAACTAGTTGCGCCCCGCGGTTTCACCCGCATAAGTCTCGATTTCGTAGGAATATCGGGACAAAAGGTATCCTATGTCCTATTCCAGATCATGGTCTACCGGTGTGCCAAATTTCATCCAAATCCGTTCAGCTGTTTTAGCGTAATAAACAAACAAACAAACTTACTTTCGCACTTATAATATTAGTTAGGATTGCCAGCTCCAACAAAACTGACTGAATATTTTTAACACTTCAGTTTGATTTGAAACCTTCTAATTGCTCAACAGTTGACACATGAGAGTCTACCAATAATTTATACCCCGAGTTATATTTATGTTTTCATTACCAACTATGCTAACAGACTTTTTAGCTTGACTTGAACTGTCGTCGTATAGATTGTGTGTCACGAAAATAAACGTTTAAATGACTCTTATTAAAGGTAAGTAGACTTGAAATGTTTCATCTTGTAAGTTCTATGTCATATTAATATAATCTTGCCATCCTTAATCTGTGAGTGTGAAGCACTTCTCTGCTTACCCCCAGGGTCCACCAGCGTGACAGTGTGACGTAATTTATAACAGTTACAAGCGGCGCGTGCGCAGCGATCGCGAGATAGCAAATAACTATGATTTATTAATACACAATTTATTATAACTTCCTTTACTTACGAAATAACTATGCATTACCACGGTTGTTAACTTTTACGGGGTCGGCAGATAACGCGGTTTTAATGTTATAATGAATAACACAGTTATTTGTTTGATAGTTTGTTTTTATGTCTCAATTGTGCGTAGGGTAGTATGGTTGTGAATAACAGCAGTTACCTTAATGTTTTAAATATAAAACCATCAAATATTGGCCGATTAGCGTAATTTGGTGATTTCTGAAAAACACCTAGGAAATTATTAAAGATTGACGTCCCAGAAAACTGATAATAAATTATGAAGGCTTATAATTATTATTATTTGAGCACTATAGACATTTTATTTGTATTAGAGATTGAGAATGTTTTTTTAATGACATTTTATAGGTATTGGTAACCTCTGCAAAACACAGATGAGGGACTAGTCTCTATGAAATATTTAATTATAATTTTAAGACCACTTCCGCAACAATTATTTATATAATTTATGGCATAATTAATTGAGTGATCATTGTTATCCAAATCTGCATATAAATGTACAGTTGTTACTTAACAGCATAACTGTCGGAAGTAACATTTCAACACACAATCCTACTTACATAAACACTGTTTTTAATTAACAAAAATAAGTGCCATAATAATGGTTATTGTCGGATTTAATTAATGTTAATTACTGTTATATTATTATTATCTTCCTAACGCTTATAAAGCGAAGTAATGTTTGCTATTAGAAGTAGTTTTAGCGTTATACTTAATGTTCGTTAGTACCGGATTGTTAACTATAAAAGTGTTATACCTAATTCTTCAAAAATGTGTTGAGAGCTGTACTTTCTATCGCGTGGGATCTCAAAATCATTATTGTGTAGCAGTACCATTTTTGAAGAAATAAGTTTCGTACCGTAGCTTTAGGACACTTACGTTAGTTAGATCTATCGACTATTTAATGGTCAGAATGTTTTGCAGAACATCACGTGATTTTTTTTCTCTTGCAAACTCAAACTTCCAAAAGGATTTTATAAAGTACGGTCGGGAGCTTAACTGTAAAAATATTGGTATCGAACAACCTAACATTAAGATTACCCGACTACACTGACAAGAAATATAAAAAGTCACTTGCAAAGTGCCAAAAAAATCTAAATATCGGCTTATCCACACAAGTTAGCAAAATGAAGTAAAAAAAAATCTTGAAAATAGTTTTATAGGTGTTTTTTATGCACTATTAGATACACTTGAATGCATTGAGTTAAATGTACTACGTACACATTTAACTCAATGCTTGAATGTTGCTTTTTACTTCAAGAACATATTTTATCTTGCTTGGTTTCGAAAATATTTCATGATAAGTTAGAGGGTTTTGTATAATGCTCTTAGTGTATTTTATTATTGGCCTGAGGGTAATATTTTAAGTTCGTATACAAAATTAATCAAGAGTGAAAACTTGAACCTTAAAGCTAATTCAAGTGATAATTAATTACGATAATTGTAATTTAAATAGAAGTCCAGGAAGATTTGTCTAGACTTTACGATTGTGATCTTTGGCCGTCAGGAAATTAATTATTGTGAGAGTAATGGCTTTGTAAGATACCACTACATCGAGCTCTGCTACAGAGAGGAATATTATAGAAACAGCAAGGCAAAATCGTAGATGTGCACAGCAAATGAACCCATTACATTTTCATGAAGGTTCATTGTTGGGGAGCAATGAAAAAATAGTTTGGAAAATCCAAAAGTGCACGCCTCATACATAACACTCATTCATAAACGGAAAAGACATTCAAAACATAGTTTCTAACAAAAATGAACAATTTATCACTTTTCATGAAGTCGTAATGTCAAAGACTATTTACAAAGATATTTACTTGGCGGTTGCTAGGCAACTTACAGTCAAAGGTTGGAAATATTTAGTTATAGATATTATATTTTAGTTAGTATTTTATTAATTATAATTCTACAAACTACTTTGAATAAAAGAGCCATTTTCAATAAGGTTCCTTTTCCGTTCAGGGTTCATTATTTGACGGACAGGATTTTTTTTTCAATTTTTTCGATGCTTTTTCCATTTCCGCTGCATTAAATCAATTATTGTTAAAAAGTACAGTATTAATCATCTATACAGTGGTATATAAATTAAGTAGGTTCTGTGTACTAGCAGGAGTGTAACAATAAAAACAGTTACAGAAATGGGGCAAAACATTTTTTTCTATCGTAGAGCACACTCTAATGCTTCGCATTATGAGTCGTGCAATAATGGTTGTGAAAAAGAATAAGAAGTAGAAGCCTAAAATATAAGTTGTTATAAACATACATGAAGACTGTGCAAACCATTGGTAAAACGGTTAGAGAAGTCACTCAAAAATTGCACACAGAAGACAGCTACTCACACAAATCTCGCATAGTAGCTGACTTCAGCTGTTCAATTTACTGTCCTTCCCAATGACACATACGTCTTCAACTTTAAACGTTACATTATCCTCCATTAAAAATACCTTCACTCCACATCAGAACATCTCACCAGTCGAGCAGTCCAACATTTCAAAAGCGGTATTATCGTCTCTTAGTTTACTCCGTCTCACTGGCATCTCGTGAAAGGCGTCGTGAAAGATTTATAATTTAATTAGCTGCTGTAAATAGACGCCGGCGGTTAACTGTCTGTTGAAATGGCGATGATCTTTGGGGGCAGATAGGACGGTAGGTAGAATGTGGATTGGGTGTCTGCCTTCTTGATTCTACTTGTTGAGGTTCATTGTCTCAGTGCTTGTCTGGTATAGCCACTGTTGATTCTATCTTTTAGGAGTTGCAGTGGTTGTAAAAAGAATGGCGAGCTTGTCCCTTCCTGTTACTTTTTTGCTTTCAAGATTCAATTAAGTATTCTGGAGAACATGATGCATTTCTTCAACTAAATTAACACGGGCACTGTACCTTAGAATCTTAAACTAGTAGGTATTATAATGAGGTTAAATTGTGTGTTTGTATGTGATTATCTCTAAAAGTGCTGATTTGATTACAGAAATCCTTTTACTGATAGATGTAGACTACTACTAGACTAGACTAATACTTTTATCTACCTACTATTATTGTTTAAAGTTCATTGGTAACATAGAAAAAGAATAAGTGTTTTCTCTCCCTTATCTTTTTAAATCAAAGACTCAAGTCTTTGATTTAAAAATACCGCGGATACCCTGATTGATTCAAACACTTGATAAATATAGTGTACTACCTTCTGTCCGCGACAGCGTTTGCGTCGAAGTCAACCTCTTGGCATTAGTATTGTAGCGGTTACACACCGCCACATACGAACGACGCATCATGACGTCACACAAATCCTGCATCGCGCAGTTAGAGTTTACCGCGCGAACGAAATAGATAAGACTATCCGAAATCAACTTACGGGCAGTTGCCCGCCAGACATAACACCCGTCTGGTCGGAGGATCCTCCCTTTTCTATGTTGGATGAGTGAACTTTACACCCTGTTCCTCATACCGCTTTATTTATTTATTTAGAAGTATAAAAATTATGTATTAGGTATGTTGAAACTGTTTATACCTACTCCCGTCTTTTGTCTGGCATTTTAATGCTGCAATTAACCTTTTTGGCGCAGCCGTAAGGCACACACATAATTATTATTATTGTCAAAAGATTATTTTCACTTTTTTATTTATTTGTTTTTTTTTTACGAACTGTGTCCAAATAAACGTTTTCTTTCCTGCTTTTCTTTCTTTCTGTAAAGTTCCAAGTCAAATAAAGCAAATACAAATAGATTCACACTTTGATGACCCTAGCATAAAATATGATTATTGGCACCTGACAATAATCATATTTTATGCTAGGGTCATCATAACTAATTGCAAATTACCTATCATTACTTACGTCCAGTCATACAAAATGACACAAGCACACATAACTTATTAATATTATTATGCAGGGATGACTAATATATCCATTCATTCATAAATCATATCTTCAATACTTATGTCATTAGGATCTTGGTATTCCTCTCAGGTTGGTCACTTCATTTAAATGATGTCCAGCTGACTCTGCTGTATACTGGAATGCTTAGAAAGTGATTCCTCAATATAATATATTACTCAATATAAAAGTCTTTCGTTGATGACATATTATGTCATCAACGAAAGACTTTTACAATGGTTACAGTTTCTTTGTTGAGCATATTTTCCTACGTCTCTCTGATGGGAGTTAATGCCTTAGTCATCACATTTGACATCTTTAGTTTCTTCTTGGAAAATTCTCCCTCGACAATGTATTTTTTTATATTTACTACGTTGTTTGATCCTCCTCTCATTTTCCTCCTAGCTTTCATGCTGTTCCTGATGTGCTCTTGATGAAAGCATTGTGATGTTCTGCCCTTAAAATTTTCTGTATCGCACAAATGATTACAAAGTATAGAGTACTAACGTTCTTAAGACCATACAGCATTGTCAGTTCTTCAATTACCTACTCTATGTCACCCAAAAAACTTTTATTGCTCAAAATTCTTCCATTAAAATGCAAGTGGCGGTCATTTAATAAAGTACAATTATGAATCGTAAAATCGTTCCCGTAGTTGCTTTTATGAGTGGTCGCTTGTTATCGCCTCCATCTTGATTTACGATGCGCGGGAGTGGCGTGTTGCGTCCGGTGGATGCGGCATGTTTGATGTCAGTACGTCTTATTGATTTTTAGCGATTGAATTGTAATGTGTGGTAGGTGGTATCTTACTTGTATGGTGATGTGTCCAAATATATTTAGGTTTGTGAACTTTTGCCGGTTGTGTGTTATATATAAAAACTCGTATATCCATTTATCTGTGGTAGCACCTACATTGCCTGACGTCACACAAAATCCTGATGTCACACAAATCCTGCATCGCGCAATTAGAGTTTACCGCGCAAACGACATTTATATGACTATCCGACATCAACCGTTGGGCAGTTGCCTGTCCGACACGACACCTGTCTAGTTGGAGGATTCTACCTTGTCTATAGAGGATGAGTGAACTTTACACCCTGTTCCTCAGCCTCTTAATTGGGGACCCTGAGTATGAACGTCAACGTGATTGTGTTGGTAGCATGCTTATGCAATGAAGGATACTGACTGAGGACATCCACCATATCGGATGCAAACAAACTTATTAAGCATCCATATACCAAACTAGAGGTTATAATGAAAGGGCCTAACACATTCCACTGCAAGCCAATCTCAAGTGTAATCTTCTTCTTCAAAATGATGTGCTAGCATCTACGGCATGATCATTTCTTTAGCAATTTTCATAATCAATACTTGACAGACTGGTCTCAAAATAAATTCTTACATTTCTTAATCAATAAAAAAAATGTTGTCCGGTCCACTAACCACATCCGCAATCCAGTAGCAGCATTTCGACACGTTCGACATAACAGTCTTGTCGCGATAAAATACCTGACACATCAGCTTCTTGCTACAAGTATTTTTATCACACAAAGAAACGCGCCCTTTACTTGTGGTAACCAAATGTACAAACAAGCTGTGAATGTGTGCGTGTAGACCAGTAGCGTCAACATCAGCACATAACACACACACACACACTTCCGACTTCTCCATTATCTCGGACATTACCGAGAGCTTCTGCGCCTACAAAACATTCACATCGTATTTGTTCACTTGGTAATCACAAGTAAAGCGCGCGTAGTTTCGTGAGTTAAAAATACTATAAGTACCGAAGTCCCGTCTTCAATTTATAATCAGGTATGTCAGTTTTGTTAATTGCTTCTGTATCCCTGTAGTTATTCGATGAAATATTTAGTGGTGTGTTGCTTGCTTGGGTTGAAGATTTATGGAATGCTGCTCGGTAATGGTCCATGATGGTAATGGTTGTTGAAGCTTTTGGTGTGAGTAAATTAAAGGTATTTCTGCTTGTTTCGTTCTTTGAGGTAGGTACCTTCCAAGACCTGATATGGAAATCTCGCGAGTTTTAGTAAGTTGGTGTTTAATGTCAAATATTTATGTATTTCATGCTTTGGCGAATTTCTTATTAATAATGGTTCAAGAAAATTCAAAAGCACGATATACAGGACAGTAGAAATGATATAGCTGCTTCTCGGGTTTTTTTTAATAGCTTTTTAAATTGTGGGTATTTTGGTTGAGTAGATATGCGTTACTTTTTAATTTAAAAAGTGAGTCAGCAAACATGTTTTTTTTATAAAGAAGTTTTATATACATTTTTACATTTCCATCTGTCAACACAGCCTAAAAAACGGCTGCCGAAAATATAAATATTACGCACAAGTACAACACTAAACATCTACTTTATGTTCGCCCCAAATGTGTTCCTAGTGATGCTCATAAATATCGATAAAATATGGCTATATCGATACTAAATCACTTGCAGTTTATAATAAGACGGAGAAACTTCCTCCATTTTCGTAGTGATGGATGATGTGCTTCATATCTTGGTCTTCATCATGTTAAACGTGTGTTATGGGGTATTACTGTGTAAGAGATGGTGAATGATGGGAGGTCGTGACGTCACGTTATAGGAGATAATGATAGTGTTTTATGGGCAATACTTTACTGCTTTTACGTGTAGTGTGTGTCAGGAATGTTAGGTTATTGTTGGATATACCGTAAGTCATGCATGTCATTGTAGCTTTGAGGTTATGCGTCAGTTTTTACCCGACACTGCGAAGCAAAATGGAGGGTTATTAGTTTAGATTTTTTTTTTTTTTAAAGCTTTCCTCATTTTGATCTTTTCTTTACCAGTTAGCAGTGCGTCAAAATACCTCATGGTCTCGAAAGAATGAGATTAGCACAGGAAGTGGCAGGTGCTATATGTAACTCAGTATGTTTACGTCTACACTCAAGCAGTTAGTGAACCGAGCTGCGATAACATGGTCTAGTAACGCAGAATTATTAATGCAGAGTTTGTACC
Source organism: Conistra vaccinii (assembly GCA_948150665.1). Lineage (NCBI taxonomy): Eukaryota > Metazoa > Arthropoda > Insecta > Lepidoptera > Noctuidae > Conistra > Conistra vaccinii. Next base: position 1,973,877 of record OX411318.1, on the reverse strand, counting down.
TACTGATAAAAATCGAAATCAGTGAGGGGTCCTTAACAATTCGGTTCGGCAAATCCGATTCGGCTGTATTTGATGAACAACAATGCCGATCTGGCTTTCATATTCATTCGGCTCGTGCCGATTGGCGAATTTCGTTCGGCATCTAGGCTTAGTGCGAATTTCACCAATGACACTGAACGATCAGCAGATCTAAACCGAGTTCAAGAGATGTCAGTGTCAATATTCCAAAGAAAATAATGACACTGACAGCTATTAAATGTGGTTTATGTGCTGATTGCGTTCAGTTTTATTGGTGAAAGCCCTTAATCATGTTCGGTCGGCTCAGCACAGTTCGAACTAAGTCGAGTGGCTTTTTGCCGGAGATATCTACATAATTATATTCGATTTTACCGCCCGGTTCCGTCAAATCATGCCGAACAGGTGAGGAGCACCCCTGACTTCAATACGTCAATTCGCTTTAAACTTAGCCGGCATTGTTTTATTCATGCCTAAACCATCCATTAACTGTCAACCTTATTAGAAGTCAACAAGTCATAAATAATTCCAACGATGTTATTAGTCCACTGTATCTAGATATAGTCGATCAAGATCTAAATCAATGGAATATTCATTATCATTGAATCGCGGAAGTAAACGCCATTCAAATTTATACACGCGACGCATATTAATTGGTTCATTTGTATGACAGTGATGGACGGCTTTTTGTATGGGCAAGATCGAGATGTAGGCAAAAGATAAACGTGACAATATTTAGAATATAGGTACCTAGGTATATTTTTAAAGTAGTGTATGGTCATGTATGGTCTTTTGTGATAGTCTATTGCCCGTTTTGACTGACACTAGGTGAGAACTAAATCAATGCACGCCCGTGTTTTTATTTAAGGCGACGATAACCGATTTTTTATGATTTTATACTGAACATCACGTCTAAACGATTTGTGTTAATGATTTGGAAAAAAATGTATGTTAAACTAGAGCATTTTGCTGATAAATAATATTATGTGAATATTTTAGATAACGTTTAAATTACATAGTGAAAATTTGTAAATTTATGTCTAAAGCGGATAAAAACTGAGATACATGCAAAATTTATCAAGCGTATTTTCCTAAAACCTTCACTATTTAAAAGATTATTTAATTATTGATCTTTTAGTATACCTACGTGTTTTATTAAAATACCTTATGTTTATGTATAATCAATTAATAATGCGTCTAATTTGGGACAGCGCTTCTTGATGTTTGTTGTTGTTGTTGCTCTGTACAAAATACGCAAGCTAATCCCTCAAGGTTTCTTGCATATTTCTGCGTCTTAAGCAGTCATTTAGCTGTCGATTATTAATATAAGTTACAATCCAATCACTATTAGTAAAGGGAAACCAAAATTGCTTTATCACAATATACTTGAATAAAATATTTATTGAGTATAATTCAGTTGACAAATTTTTTTTCCTTGACCAATTATGAAATACAAACTTGAAGGTTTTTGTATTTTAGGGGTATGAGGAACAGGGTGTAAAGTTCACTCATCCACCATAGAAAAGGGAGGATCCTCCAACCAGACAGTTGTTATGTCTGGCGGGCAACTGCCCATATGTTGATTTCGGATAGTCTTATCTATGTTTTCGCTCGGTAAACTCTAACTGCGCGATGCAGGAATTGTGTGACGTCATGTCTTTACTGCGTAGTTTGTATATCGCGGTGTAACCGCTACAGTATGTTTAATTAAGATGGATTTAGCTTATATGACCATAAGATAGGTAAGGTACAGATATATCCATAAAAAAATAAACTAAGTGCCAAAACACTCTTAATAAGTTTTTTGCTGTTGAGGATTATATCAGGTATCTGACAGGTCCAACATAAATCAAACTAGTTACAAGTTATTACGAAAATGATTTCAGTAATTAACAACTATTTTATAATTCATCTATTTAATTAGTCATGATAATCTAGACACTGACGTGCGTCCAATGCTGTTCAAATATTCAGCATTCATTTTAGGCTTTGGATGTTCATCATAAATTAGTCTTTGAATATTGACACGTTATTTCAGAGCTGTTTTAAATAAGTGTGATGGTTGAATCAGACAAAACAGTTTAATCAACAACGAAAATAAAACGTCGTGTCTGTGTTTGGGTCACAGAAATACATAATTATGTGTACCAAATTTCAACTTAATCGGTCCAATAGATTCGGAGCAAATTGGCTGTGACAGACGGACAGACAGACACACGAGTGATCCTATAAGGGTTCCGTTTTTCATTTTGAGGTACATAACTGTACGTAGGCTTCCCCACTACAATTTTTGATTTGTAAGGTGTTTTTTTAATACAGTTCTATGGAAAGATTTCTCTAAATTAATGTTACGAACTGTAAAATCTGGCGTCAACGTACTGTTATTTTTGTATATAATAAAAAAATAACAGTACGTCAAATAAATAACTTGTAAGGCCACAGACGTACCAACAGAAAAAGTACATTGTTTTCACAATAACGGTATAAATAGCATTACAAATCTCACAATATATGTCTAAGTTAAATATTCAAGTTATCTAAGTAAATAATCGGTTTTCACACTCTGGACTTTGTTTCTCAAGCAAAAGCTGAGTCATTGGAATTATCCTCACTTTAGTCACACCACTTAGCAAAAAACAACCGACACTTTTACCGGTAAACATACCGCTAATTGCAGTTTCCGCTTCTCACATAATTATTACATTCACTACGCCGGAATTATTACATAAAAATGTACCAAATAAATCTTTGACATGTCACCTTTAGTGGGACAAGTCCGGGCGACCGACGATGTGTGTTGTGCAACGATTTATCGATAAAATTAATTAATTTCATCGACTGTTACCGTTTTTTATTGTAACATTAACGAGTAATGGAATAACCAACAGGTATTGTGTGATAATGGTTACATTAATTTTAAGTTTTTGGTGAAGGTATTGAATTTGTTAAAAAAAGTTGACGACATTTTTTTAATGTTAGTTGGTGGTTGAGAAGAATTTTATAGTGTTGTGAGGTCTGAGCGTGAGATGAATCAGTTTTTATTTCAACGGGTATACCGTGACGTGAATATTGATAAATTATGTATTGCTCCTATGTGGTATAATTTGTATCTTCTGTTTTAATTATTATTCACGGCACTCAATTTCCTACTGTTTCACATTATTTCCTGTATTGAATGCCAATAATTGTATCAAGGATTAAAAATCGATCTTTACCACAACGTTAACCCGTCTTGCTGGCCACAGATAATACTTAAAGACCACTTCAGACACTAATTAATCTACATGGTCCTCATGTGGCCTGACTAAAATTATGTCTGGACTTTAAAAGAGACTGTGACCTGTGAATTTGTTTCGGCCTTTCTTATCAGAGTAGTTAGATAGGAAACGCCGAACTCATCTAGCTTATTTTTAATGTTTTTTTTAATATGACGTGGAAAGTGATTCCGATATTCTATTTACAGAATAAACAATCATTTCACTTTATTTGCCCTTACTGGCCTGCCTGGACACCACTTAGTCAACACTAGCATCTCGTGTCTTGCCTGAACATTTGTGTCCTGCCAAGCTCCGTTCTGATCAGTACACTTTTGTATAACAAGCTGTGAACACACAAATATTTTCCAGTGTTTTTGGCATTTAACAAATAAAATCAGTATTTGATAACACCATAAAACTTCCTAGATAACATCAACTAAGTAGATTGCTTTCCCAACAGTTATTTGAACCGATATACCACGCATTTTATCTGCAACAACAGCGATTACGATTCAGTATTTTACAACAAGAATTACAACAGTACCTCTGTCTTTCACCTAATCAAGTTGTCCTCAATCCAATCTAACTCTATCTTAGTTTGCGAAGCTTAGTCGGAGGATAACGGGTGTCGACATAAACTTACCGATTTATCCCTCGGTAACAGTTGTAAAGTCCACCAATATGTGACTGGATAACCGCTGGCAAATTGGAGTCATTTGGTGCCAAGGTTTGGAGTTAATAGTCTAGATTTCTTAGAAGACGTCTTATTACAGTGTTTTATTTAGGACTAGGAATTGAGAGCAGCTGTTGTTAATTGAATAGATGAGGGAGATGCTTTTGAGGGTGGTTACAAATTGGCTTATTGAAAGCAAATTAGGCTGTTCAGAAAAACAAAACTAAATTCTCTTGTAAAGAATTGTTTAAGGACATGCTTTTCCATTGTCGATTGTTGCCATACATACCAATGATATTATAGAACAAAAAAACTATATTATGTGCATGGAAATTTAATGCTGTGTAATATATGCCTAATTCGAGTTTTTTTTACATTGATATACGGTCTGAATAAAACAAACCAAGCTAGAAATAAAAAGTAAAGCAGAGAGAGTATGTCAATCAACAATATATGTCTAATTACATAAATTACGTCAGTCATCAGTAAACTACACATGCATAATTAAAATAAAATTAGCACCCTCTAATACCAGTTCATAATTATTCGTCACACATCACTAGACTAATTACCTTGGCGGCCATTTACCGTGTACCATATACTGTCGTGTCAATATAATTTAGTTTATCAATATTTAGTATCAATATTACGACAACCAGCCAATTTGCTGCTATTTAAGCGAATCGAGATCACGTGTTCGAAGTGTCATTGGGCCGTTTACCTTAAATTGGTACGTTTAGTGACGTGTGCAAAATGTCGATAAAAATGCGTTGCGTTTTAAAACATCCGTTTTCTTTTTTGGAAGTTTTTTAATGAAATACAGATGTTCTTGTTGCATATCTTGCTTTATCAAGGAAGTAAGGACTGAATAACAATATTTAAAGCGTATCTATGGAGCAATTTATCTTAGCGTCTCGTCGTCTTATCAATACTCAAGAAACGCCACTTAAACGGCTTCCTACCTGGGGAACTAAATTACAAGTCACATCTTCACTACCAAACGATAAAAGATATTGACGTACTCAAAATACAAGTTAAGCCTTATCTCAACGGCGCCGCTAATTACAAATGAAAATCGCTTCCCGCCATTCCCTGTCATAGATAACCGCACGTCGTAATTCCCATAATCTATGCTCACTTGCTATCTTAATTACACCAAGCCGCCGAAGGAATAAATTTTTAATTGAGCTACCTTATCTTGCCGATTACATGACAAATGCATCTTGTCCACCACTATTTTAATTTATATATTTTATCGACAGTTTTTCGATGTGCTACTGACTGCACTAGCGTTAAGGTCCGTTCACATTAGCACGCTACGCTCGTTTTAGGCACGAACTGTTTGACATTTTGCGTTGTTAACGCGATTACAGTGTTTTAACATGTCATGTGCACCTTTCAAATGTTACTACATAAACAAAATGGGTAGGTAACAATAAGTAAGTATGTATATAATTTTAAAGTTTATTAGAAAAAAAATACATAGCCTATTTCAACAATCAGCCTGTTATCATCCCAGCAGGGAAATGCCTCTTTCTTCCAATGAAAAGAAGAAACAAAACATAGATCATCAACATGCTTACTCATTGATTGAAAAGATACACTTCTCACAGCAGTGTATCTTTTTCAATAGCCCTTTATTTTTCAATAAAATATCTGATTTATTTTCATCTACGTTATTTACGTACAGAATAAATCTAATCTTTCATAAATGTCGCTACTCTGAACAAATAACAATTTACAGTGACGTGAGGCATACACAGAGGACTCATTGATATATGATGTTACTTATGAATAGCTTTTATTCTTCGCTGCTGTAATCAATCTAAATCATTAGAATGGGCCGTTAAAGTCATTTTAAAGCATTAATGATACGATTACGCTCTTTGTAGGAGCATTACGTAAATCATTGTGAGAAACGGGGCGCACAAAAAGAGCAATTAGTGTTGTGCCAACGTCGATAGTTTAGCGGATGTCGATAGCATTCCGCGCGGTGCGACGTGACTGCACACTGAAATGCAGCAAACTTTAAATCACCTATTATTTAAACGATTTTAGACTTTATCCTGAAGGGTTTAAGGCTTCTTTAATGTGTGGTCTGCGTTTGTCGCTGCACAGAGACGTGAGTTCGATTAAAAAATGTGATTTGTGGCTGCCACTCCGCACGTGTTTTATTTTGCGAGTTATGTTCCTGACAGGCTCGTCAAGAGGCCACGATAAAAAAGACGCCGAACGTTAGAGCTTTAAAACGCTTGAAATGATTTCGCCGTTGAAATGTTTTAAAACATTTTAAAAATTACGAAGCAGCAGACGAAGGTATAATCTTTCAACAAAAAAACAATTTGCATTGAATCGAAAAAGTATTACATTATTTCTCGAAACTACTTACTAATGTTTTGTTAGCGGTGTTAGAAAAATAAACGGTTTTCAATATACCAAAAACAAAACTATTATCTTCAAAGAAAACGGTGGAGCTCTTTGGTGATTGCGATTGTCAGTCTACGTGCGTCTAGTCAACCATCATTCACACCTGTCAGTCAAGGCCTTTGAACGGCACAGACAGGCGGAGACGGGCCGCAACGACTAGTCGACGGCGATTTGTATGGCGCGAGTAAATCACTTTTGAAGTAATTTATGTCTGAACGCTGTTAGTGATGCACAACGTCGGGGTTGCTTGTCGATGTTCTCGTTTAAATTCTGTGTTTACTTGAATTTCAAATAAAACGTTTGAATCGGAATGAAAGCAATGCTATCAAGAATTGATTTAATTGCGATGCAATAAATAAAAGTGCGGTTGAAACATATTTCACGCACCATATTCATCACCTTCATGAAAACGCATTGTACTAACATTTCAATACATCTCAATATCGATTCATGTCACGACACAAACGCGTCTGACAGCTTTTGTGTTGACAAAAAGTAGAAAAAAAAAACAAAAAACTGCCGAATAATCAGTTCGTCTATTAATCATACAGGGGCTGTCACATCTGACAGTTGACGTATGGTGACAGGGCCCGACAAGCGACGTATGTGACAAGTGACGTGACGTTCTTTGATGTGTCAGCCGCGGCGCTAATGAGCGAAGTCTCAAAGGCCAATTGCAACGGTTTTCTTTGAACCGACGATTGATGTGGTGTGATTATTAACTTTAATGTCCTACTGTTAAGAAGATGGCAGACTGTGTTGAGCTTTTTGAATGTTTTATGGCAGTGTTTGAAATGTGGGAGATATTTTTATGACGGAAATGCATTTTCAAGAATTAGAGAGGGTGTCTAATTAAAAATGGATTCTAAGATACTGATGACTGATTTGTGATCCAAATGAAACTAAAATCTATTAAAACAAAAAGTGTTTTCATAAAATTTGTGAATAGTATGACGTAAACGTTTATGTATATATGTGTTTAAGTAGATTTGCTACTTATGAAAAGAAAATACTGTCTGTTTGTTTTCAGAAACTCCAAACATTTGTTATTTAAATGCATCTAGCTCCAAATGCACTATGATGATATATTTATTACCAGTAACATTGTTTTAGTTTATGTCTGTTGAGAGTTATGATACTACAAATATCTAGGTGTGTTTCAGTGGTGTTATGTTAAATGTATTGGTTTCATTCTTCTCTTGGCTTCCAATTTAATATTTTTTTATGTGAGTGTCGGCTGCTGCAAATATTTCCTCTCTTAGAGCAATATCTTATCTTCAGCATCATTTGCAGGTAAAACGTTAATACTAATAACATGTGGCTAAAGTTCATTGTGCTCTGTATGATAAATAAAATGAAAACTATGATTACATACAAGATCACAGCCTACCAAAGTCCATTACTGTCTCCCAATTATTGAGTAGCCTAGTCATAATCATCTGCCTAGCCTTTTCCCAACTGTGTTGAGGTTGGCTTCCAGTCTAACTAGACCTGTATTTTACATGGAGTGACTACCTAACTGCCTGTCTGGCTGTAATACTTTAACCTTGACCTGGCCTAGCATAGTTAGGAGTTTCTACAGAATAAGAGGCCACCTTACACTGGTTTTGTAACCAGTGACGTGCAGCTTACCATACTTGTCTTCAACTACTGCCATTCCATGCCATGATACTACAAGTATATCACCAATTCAGTTTTATAACCCAGCAACCAATCACACTTAGATCCCACCAGTCGGCACTTCGCGAATAATTAACTCATACACACATACATTATGTATATATTGTAGCTGCGTGAATCATAGGACTAAGTTTATTGCCTTCACGCTAGTAGATGGTGCAGTCTCATCGGATTTGATGGAAGCTACGACCTAATAAGTTACAGCATGCGAGAAGGTAGTTCAATTGTATCTCTGTGTTGTATATTAGGAGTTTGTAATGAGTTACTAAATTGATGCTTTTGTTAGAGGTTTTTAAGTTGATTCGCATTAGACAATATCAATACGAAATCATTTAGTTCTGATGATAGAATCTATAGCAGCGCCATTGATGATTTTGGTCCTGTTTTCAGAAGGGGGATATTGAAGGAAGACTTTTACTTCATAATGCATCTATTTTTCTACTATGTAAGTATAAACTATATCATAAAGTTAACGGAAACACTATCTAACAAAGGACATACGTTTTATTCTGAGTGTGAGTGTTTGATGGGGTGAGTTATTTTTCTACAAAATTGCTAATAACTAGAGTTCATTCAATTAGACTATTGTTTTCTGGCTGTGTATGTTCTGCTTCGTTTTCATATAATTTCTCTGTTGTTTCAATCAAATGCTTAGTTGTCTTTCTTCTTCTCTCTTGCCAATCTTTTTTTACGGCAAAATGAAAGGTCGGGAGAGTGAAACAATTATTTTCTTACTATCAAGTGTGCAGTCTTCATTTAGTTCAACAGTGTTGTGCAGTCGTTTGGGCAGCAGTAAATCACGCGGGCCGCAGCAGTTGGACGCTGTTCGTTTTGTACATAACTTGGCATAAAATGCTGCAGAAGAACCACTTTAAACAATACTAGAAGAAATTAAACCACGCATAAGTAGATCCTGAAATAAATGAAAAATATTTTTAATGAAATGCAATCGTAAGCGTAATCCGTACAAAATGGTTGAGCTGGATGGTGCTGATCCACGCGTCATGTTCGTGAACGGGCGCCGTCAGTTGAGACTGGTCATCTCTTTTCTGCCAGGGCTATATTTTCAATGGTTTTTGTATTATTTTACATTTTTCTCACGTATAGAAGCAACAAGAATATGTACTCAGGATTTTGTAACATCTATATTATTTAAATAAAAGAGTGTCCTTGGAGTTTCTTGCCCGTTCTTCTCCACAGACGCCTACTTTTTAGAATGGGCAACTAGCTTCAAGTTTCTGACTAACTGACCGACTCTTTGACAGTTCAAAAGTGCCTGTAAATGGTTTAATTGAAATAAATGGTTTGAGTTTGCAATCTGCTACTGAATTGATTTCATACTGAGCTGAAGTGTAAACTTTTTTGAGTGTCAGTTCTAATATTCTGCTTTCAGTATCGAACCTTCTGTAAGCCTATTTTGTTCTTGCATGTTATTCGTTTTGTACGTATAATTGATGGGTGCGCGTGCACATGATATGTGTGACGTTTGCCGGCCGCGAGCGATAGATGGCGCTATTACAAATTTTAAAGCTGAAGCGGATTTGCGCTGGAATTATTGCAGCGAGTCTTGATTTAATTTAATGAACCTGGAAGTCGATGAACAAGACAGAAACCAACATACTGTGTCATCATAATGAGGACGTTTTAGATATGCTAGGTGATAAAGTATGAGTTACTACATCTGTTTATTGGGTAGGTTATTGGATTGCAGCTACAGAGTACCTGGATCTGTTATTATAATATTTTGAATTTATTTACTACGTTGAAGAAAATAAGTAGATAATGCACTAAGTAATAGCTCGACCATTGCAAAGTTGTGTGGGTGATTCGTAAGAATTTTTCGCAAAAGCTCAACCACCGACCACCGTGCAAGGAAAAACTATTCAAGAGCTACCCCAAATACTTTCACTCCAATCAACATGTTTATCACAACATAAATCTCCAACAAGACATACACCTTTTACGAAAGGACATCAAAAAACCTGGCACCCCGCAATCAGTATTCGTCTGAGCTGGCAATAAAATTAATATGTGCATACGGCGAAGCGCGAACTCCATTTGCAGTTAAACAAACGGCCGACCGACGCCATTTTGCATTGTTTTTTTAAGGTTCCGTAATTGAAAAGGGTGAACGTTGCTTAGTTTATGTGGTTTGAAATATAGGCTTCGGAGAGGAAATTGGCGTTTTTCGTATTATGGTTTCTAGTGAGTTTTTTCATGAGACAGGGATTTTTATTGCATTTTTGTGTGATTAGAATCTGGTTTGTTTCAGACCTATAAAAGGTCTGAGGTAGAGGAGCTGTACTAAATAAACAGGAATAAGAATAAACTACCAACACTATTATTTTCAATTATATTGAAACCACTACATACAATCCATAAAGCCTCTTCTTCTGTTAAAGTTTAACTTTGTTTCTAAAACTAGTATTATTAAATTTTTCGTAGAATCTCTTGTCACTTCTATTTCTTATAACGTGAGTAGTAAAGCGTTTTTTAATGTCGTCGTCTAAGGTCTCTCTCTTCTTTTAACTTATACGGAACATTTCACTTACAAACTGAACTCACGATCGATGTTTTTATTTCTGCATTGTTTCTTATACTCATCTGATTTATGCGGAGTCACGTAACTGTCGCATAATGCCTTTGGGGCTGAGAGCACATCGTCTGCACCTTTACGTCCTATTTTGGTGACATTCTAATTCAGAGGTGACAACTTTGAAGTATTGGCGGGTATATATTTTATGTTGTCATGTCGTAAATTTGATTCAAAGAGCCACTTTAGAAGTGGCCTTTTTATTTAAAGTACGTGTCTGGTCAGGGTCTTGATTTATATGCAGTTTTAGTATGGAGGTCTTTAGGCATCACTTGAAAATGACATGTGATGTTGAATACTGATATCGTAAAATGTTTTAACTATATTCTTTTGACGCTGACAAGAGCTGAAGTGCGGTTACTGTCGGACGCTTGTAATTTATTGCAAAATAAGAAGCAATTATCTATACATATATTCTTATATCAATTTGTTGTCAATGAGTGAGCATTTGCCTCTTGTCAACGCCTTAATTCATGCCTCTTTATTACAGGACAAATATGACAGTTGTAACAGATGCGTTCTTGAGTGGAGACCATGAATCAGCAAAGGCACAGTGTAGAATTATATTGTAGACTTCCTAGACAGGTGTTGATGTGATCATCATAAGTATAAAATTGAAATGGATGGTCATGTTGGCGCAACTTGGGAGCTGCATACTGATAAGAAGATATAGGGTGGATCAAAAATGATGGATGGATAGAAAAAACTACAACAATTCTTCCAATTTACTGTAACTAACAAGCAGCTGTTACATACCCATCACATAAAGCAATTACGATAGAACTACCTCTAATGTCATTACGATAATAAATCAACTTGTCAATTAGTGTCACCAATGACAGTTTTTTAAATGTCCATAATTTATTCTTCACATAAATAGCCCATTATAACGGGCTACCGAATTGACGAACGTTAAAAACGCCTTATAATAAATTAAGTCTAATTATTTCTCACCCTGAATTTATGGCGTAATGGTTACATACTCCCCTATGAAGTCCCTTGTTGATCAGATAATGACCGACTGTTATGTTGATGCTCATGGTATTCACGGGTTTTCCTCGGGGATTATGGCTATGTTTGAATACCAAACGGGTGGATATGGATACTGGCAGATTCTTTGCGTGTCTTTTAAATGCATGCATCGGAGATAAAATAAGTTATAACCATAAATTCTGTTACAAATGGACCACTCTTGAATGATTACGAAGTTGTATTGTATATTAGCTTTCACTTGCGGCTTCACCCGCGTAGATGTCTGAAAATATCCCACGGTAATGTACTACTGGGATTAAAAGTACTCTATGTATTAATCTAGGTTATAAACTATATGTATGCCATGTTTCATCCAAATCCACACGGCCGTTTTTTCACCAATCGATAATAGATCCAGACAAACAGCATCGAGATTTTCGGCATCAGACTCGTTCCAACACCTCATTTATTATTATTTAAACAAAATATTCAATGTACAGTTTTGACTTCGTTGCTATTTTATTTCATGTATAGATATATAGACTTTGATTGATAAAATCGTGATATTCGTAGACTTTGCCTTCATCCAAATCAATTTGTACCTACTGCTATTAGGACACATGAAGTTTTACCCCTCCTCACAAAAAGTGGTACGAGAAGTCTCAGAGCAAATAAAAAACCAAGACAGAGCGCTGCGAACAATACAGTGAAGCATGTCAAAACTACACCTCCACTCTATACATACACGCTCACACGCACACATTTACAACCTTTTACAATGACACCACAATCAAACTACACCACACAAAGTACACACATGTTTACGAAACTAGCTTCACTTCACTGTTGACACTCTCTCTTGCTTTTTTATTTGGTCTGAGCGAGAAGTATACCTAAATAATCTATGGATAACATTTTGTTCTTGTTCACGGCGAAAGCTCGCTTCACAAGTGTAAATAACACAAATACAGCTCACCTCGTAAAATAAAAGAAGCATGAAGCTAAAGTATGCCTCGTAATCATACGTCGTTTATAAAATAATGGCCCCTGTCCTACTCGTCACAGTCGGTTAATTTTCTCCATAAAAAGGCGCCTATCGTAGATTTCTTCATAATTTAGAACGACGTAAATTAATATAATTATACAATTATAATTAGTCGCTCAGACAACGAGTGTTGGCGAAATTATCTTGAGATTACGTTATGGCAAACTGCGTAACAGTTGTCATATGTTTTTGAATTTTTTATTGTTAGCCTTTATTGATTACCTATGTCTTAACTTTAATAGGCAAAATACGCATGATATTTAATTAATATTTTAATTTTAATTTTATTTCCCGTTGCTACCTCGCAAGGTGTAAGAGCTGGTTAATTTAAATGTGGTTTTACTGTTGTTAAAGTATGGGTTGGTTATATTATTTTTGTTAAACACAGATGTAATTTGGCAATTTAGTTTATGTTTTTGAGTTTTTAAGTGCCTTTAAATTATTGTCATAATTGTATTTTGTAAATAATTGATCAAAAGAACCTAATACTGAAAAAAAACACTATACTTCGAAAGATGTAATTATGCCAATATTTTTGTTTTTTATTTATAATATTTTTCCGTGTAATATTTACCAAAAATATCACGAGCATTCATCTTGCTCTGCAGCAACAAGTACGACCCAAATACGTCACGGCTGTCTAGTAACACATGCTCAGTATGCCCCCGACTTCCCCTCATAATTGTCTTGAACCTTGATACCGAAATGTGGGCTTGCATTGTTAAGCTAAGCTGTATAAATTAACGCCAGCTTGTTTTTTTAGCTAATAGCTTAATTTCCCCTTATAAATGTACAGTTGAATTTTATAATTATACGTTTTTTTTGTACAGAATACTATTTAGTTTAATTGGATAGTTCTTATTGAAACGTAGTAGGTAGATTAAAATGATAATTTCTTCAGTAGCGTGATTGATGTTAGAAGGTTTTGTTAAAGAATTTTAAACAATGTATAAATAATGTCTGTTAGGTCGGTGTGTGTAATGCCCTGGCTGGAGGCTTTAAGTTAGTAGCTTAAGGCATTGACAGGAAAATCCGGTTAAGCAGCTACGAACTCAATTGAGAGATGTCATTAAAAAAAAAAAACGGTGTGTAATGAAAGTTATTATGTTAATTTTCCTTTAAAAGATAAGTTTTTTATGGTTTTAATTATATACAATGTAGTTAGACAATCAGATCGTAGAATAAAGTTATTTGTTGAACAAGGGCTGGATGGAAACATGGAAATTAATCCATCATTATAGATAGGTATACAAAATAGTACATAAGAAAATAATAATTAGAAAACCCTTGGAAAACTCATCACGTCATCAGTAAGTTGAAAATTACTTACTTATTGCATGAGCCATTCAAAAAATGCAAAACACGTCACGAAGATCGTATTTTTTTATTTGTTATTATTTTCTTTGTTCTTGAATAAACTAGATTAAAACAGTAAGATTTTATGATAGCATGGAGTATAGAGCTTATTATTTTATTACATAGTGTAGTACCTACATAATAAATTTCCTCATGCTATAATGGAATCGTTAGTGCAATTATACAAGTTTATTCGCAGTAACCACAAGATAAATCACTAACAATAAAACCGTGGCACAACCGCTTATGCTCTCGTAGACAGGCGCGTCGCCACTCTTGTAGAACAATTTCTATCAAAACTTCATGGAAATTGTCCAGAATTGTGTCGCACCTGTCTGCAAGACCCTTTTCTCGTGACTAGATAAAGACAAAATTTACGACAGAATTCTTGAATAATTTAATAACTCGTTTTTATTACACTTAATAACGGTTATAATTATGTTTTATTATACTGTTCTGAGCTATTGCGAGTTTACTTTACATTATTATCTATAGTTATTTATTAAACTAAACATGACATCACGCCTGTATTATTCCCCGAAGGGTTAACCAGAGGTGTACCTATATAGTACACCCACTGTAGGGGATTCTGAGAGAAACACCACGTATGTTGATACTAAATTAACGAATATATTGCCGCGCACTAAAAAACTAGAGTTTACATTTTACTATCGCTTAAGTAGTTTTCTATCATAGCGCAATTAGCAGCTAGTCTGGACATTTGTGATTTATAATTTTTGGTTCTTAACCAATCTTAGCGAGTTAGGCTCGTACATTTCGGTCAAGCGTGACCCTTTTTTCTGGACAGGTTGTAACCTGCTCCCCGATCGATACCCTGATTGGTTGAGCAAGTTGAGACTCGTTTGTTGGGCGAGGCCATTATCTCGACAAGTTTAAACTTGTTTCGTGGGCGAGTCTATTTACTCAAACAAGTCGAAACTTGTTCATGGGTGATACCAAACCTTTTGATGTGTGTTTAGGTGAATGTTCGTGTATTTACCTTGTGTTTCTGATAAGCTAATACCTGCTTATGTGAATACCTTATACCTTTTACCAAGCCTTTACCTTAGGTTTTTGTGTTAGGGTTTTTTTTTTTTTTTTTTTTGGGTGGGAAATCATCAAATGACTTCTCCCGCTCTGGGCGGAGCGGAAGGGCGTGTCAGACTTTTACTGACTAAAACCCACCCGTGTTCCTTCCCTTGCCTAGACCAGGGCCACGGTTTCCCCTAAGGACTTATCCGCAACCCCAGTGGTAGGCATCGGCCCAAACGGACCCCTTCAGCTTCGCTGACGACTCTTTGAGGCGCGCGTGGAACACTACGCGCCGTCGACCCGGGCTTGGTCCTGATCGGACGGAGAGCTACCCATCACTCTCCGTCCGCAAGCCCGCGCCTACGGTGGCCGGAAATCCGCGATGGATTCCCGACGCCCGCGGCGTCTACTACCGCGGCGGCTAGGGGCTCGAGGGAGCGACCTTAGTCTCTGCCTCTCGCGCCCCGCCTCCTCCTTCACGAGCATAACTGCTTCGCAGAAGGAGGTGACAGCCTGCCATGCCCTCTCGCTCCGCACCATGGCCTGGACCAGGGCCGGACGTGAGAGGTCACTGCCGCCGATCGCCTGCACGAGGACACGAACTACGATCTTTATTTCTATCTACTTATTATTATTTATTATGTTACATGTTACAATTTATATATATGTGGGTATCGATTCGGGGTTTTCTTATAGTTATGGGAAAATGAAACTATCCCTATGTTATTTACATATTAGGTACTTATATCTAAGACTATTAAAAAAATCGTTTTTTATTATTTAATCAAATTCTTATTACTAATCAGTCGTTTGTCGTCGCCAACAGTCTCCCCCTCAGTGCGTTGCACTCCATCTCGTTGGGGCGACGTCGCAGGCGCAGGTACGATCAGGACTAGGCGCGAAGCTGGCCGCCGCAGGACGCCCGCTGCTGTTCGCACGTCGACGATCCTGGTTCTTCCGTCTGGTCCGGGATGAGTGGCGACTATCTCGCCGCGTGGCCACGAGTATCGCGGCAGGGTGTGGTCGACGATGAGGACTATGTCGCCCAGTGCTGGGTCCCGGTAGTGAGGACCTTGGTTGTAGCGGGGCGAGAGAGTTGGGAGGTACTCTCGCAGCCACCTTGACCAGAAATGATCGGCCAGGCGTTGGGATGTCTTCCAGCTGGGAGAACCGATGAGTTCTGTGTCGTCGAAGGAGCCAAAGAGGGTGGCTCCGCATGACCGCCCGATGAGAAAATGATTCGGGGTCAGAGCTTCTTCTTCTTCTGGATCGGTGCTGACGGAGAAGAGAGGCCTCGAGTTTACGATGTGCTCGGCCTCTAGAAGCAATGTGTGGAGGATTTCTTCTTTAGGTTGTCGCTCGTGTAGTGTGGCTGAGAGAGCGACCTTTACAGATCGCACCATTCTTTCCCAGGCTCCGCCCATGTGGGGGGCTCCAGGAGGGATGAACTTCCACACGATGCCCATCTTGTTTACCTCTTGTCCGAGACTTGCGATGGCTTCAGCGATTTCTCTGTTGGCACCGATGAAGTTGGTACCGTTGTCGCTCAGGATGATTTTCGGTGTTCCTCTTCTAGCGATCATTCTTCGTAGTGCGAGAATCATGGAGTCGGTGGATAGGGAGCTCGCCAGCTCCAGATGAATCGCTCTTGTGGTGAGGCACGTGAACAAGGCTCCCCATCGTTTCTCTGTGCGTCTTCCGATGGTGACGAACATGGGTCCGAAGTAGTCCACCCCTAGGCAGGTGAAAGGTGGGCTGGTCTTCGTAAGACGTTCAGGTGGCAGATCTCCTTGAGGCGTGACCTGTGGCGTCTTCTTCCGAAGTCCACACCATCCGCAGTCTCGTGCTACCTTCTTTACCATGTTTCGAAGTGACGGTATCCAGTACTTCTGCCGGACTTCATTCATCACGGTGTTGTGGTTTCCGTGATTGAAGGCTTCATGTATGTACTTCACCAGCAGTTGAGTTATTCGGTGATGTTTGTTCATCAGGATCGGGTTTTTGTATGAAGCTATAAGGTACTTAGCTGCTCCGATGCGAGTAGATAGCCTGATGAGTCCGTCTTCTAGTTTGATTGTGAGGTTCTTCAGGTTGGATGTTGGATTGACGTCTTCTTTCTTTCGTAAGGCTGCGAGTTCATCTGGGTAGCTGTCTTCTTGCATTCTTCTTATCAGCAGTTGCTCCGCCTTTTCTACGTAGAGTGCAGACTTTGGTAAGAAGGCTACTACTGACCTGCTTGACCTCTTTTCTGGTGGGTGGATTTTCTGCTTCTGTGTCTTCTTCCAGGCTGGATCTTGTGTTTTTCTGGTGATGAGTTTGGTGACGTTCACCATTTTCTTCATTTTTCGCTTGAAGACATCTATGGCTTGCAGGTATCTCGCTGTCGCGTGGAGTAGGCGTGTCCAGCTGGAGAACCTTGTGGGATCTGGTATGATAACAGGGCTTACCTTTCTAACGCTTAGAGTGATGGCGTTAGGTTTTTCTTCACCTGTGTCGTTGATAGAGATTTTCTTTTCTTCTGTCGGCCAATGTCTGGGATCGTCGCGTAAGAAGGCTGGGCCCTCGAACCATCGATGTGTTATGTCGAATTTAGATGGGGTTTCTCTGGTAGCGTCGTCGGCTACGTTGTGTTTCGTTGGAACCCAGTACCATTCCTTGTGTTTCGTCAGCTCTTCTATCTCGGCGAGACGATGTGCGACAAAAGGCTTGAATCTCCTAGGATCTGATTTGATCCATGTCAGTGCTGTTCTAGAGTCGGTCCAGAAGTATCTTCGAGTTGCGGTCAGGTCCATTTCTTGACTCGCGCTATTGGCCAAGCGACTTCCCAGCAGACACGCTTGCAGTTCGAGTCTAGGTATTGAAGTTGGCTTGAGGGGTGATACTCTAGCTTTCGCCGTCAGCAGCTTCACTTCGACGTGATCGTCTGGATGTTGGGAGCGCCAGTACACTGCACAGGCGTACGCCTTCTCGCTCGCATCGCAGAAAGTGTGTAGCTCCCCCTCGGTCACGTTGTATGTGAGGCAACGAGGGATTCGAAGATCTTCAAGTTTTCTTAGATCTTCAAGCCATCTTCTCCATTCTTCTTCTCTTGGTGGGGGCAGTCTCTCGTCCCATTCCAGGCCGGACCTCCACAAGTTTTGAAGCATTACCTTCCCCTGTATGGTAATGGGTGACGCCAATCCTAAAGGGTCGAAGACTGACATCACTGCGCTCGTTGCTTCTCTCTTCGTTGGTGCACGTCTTCCCTCTTTGGCTTCGTCGGGAGTGTTGCGCAGACTTAGAGTGAAATGCAGGCTGTCTTCTTGGACGTTCCAATTGAGTCCTAGAGTTTTCTCGACTTGATCCTTATGTTCTCCCAGTACAATGGAGTTTGTCTTGACTTCTGTGTCGGTGAACTCTTCGATCGTCGAGGGGTCGTTGCTTGCCCATCCTCTCAAGAAGAAACCTCCTTTCTTGTGAATTTCATTCACATCTCTTGATACTTTGGTAGCTGTTGTCGCGTCGGGAAAACTTGCAATATAGTCGTCCATGTAATGATTACGGTTTATTGCTCTGACGGCTTCTGGACAGCGATTGGCGAAGTCTTCTGCGTTTCTATTCTTCACATATATGGCGATACATGGCGAACAGGCGGCTCCAAATATTAGAGATGTCATTCTGTATTCCTTGTTGTTCCAGAGAAATCGGAGGCTGTCTCTGTCTTCTTCGTTGATTTTTATTCTCAGGAACATTTCTTTGATGTCCGCGACGACGGCTACTGCTTCTTGGCGGAAACGGAGTAGGACTCCGAACAGTGATTGTAGCAGATCGGGTCCAGCCAGTAACGCGTCGTTCAGCGATTTCCCATTCGATTTAGCTGCGGCATCGAAGACCAGTCTCATCTTCTTCTTCTGTGGGTGAACGACAGCGAAGTGAGGTAGGTACCATGTTCTTGAGGAGGTAGGTTCTTCTGTTACTTCCTCGGCGTATCCGCTGTTGATCAAGTTTTCAACTTGTTCTTTGTATTTTTGTTCAAATTCTTTGTCTTTTAGAAACTTCTTCTCCATTCCCTTCAGTCGTCGTGCTGCAGCTGCTCTGCTTTCAGGTAGGCTTTCGTCGTCAGTCTTCCAGATCAGGCCCGAGCTGAATCTTCCATCAGGCAATCTTGTCGACGTGGAATGCAGCACGTCGAGAGCTCGCTGGTCGATGTCGCTGGACGGTCTTCTCGCGGCGACTCCTAGGGCTTCTATGTCGAAGTGGTCTCTGATCATCTTCTCTAGGTAATCATCTTTTCCTTTGGGTTGCGTCACAAGATGATTCACCATTCGAACCGGAGTGTTGTTGCTTGACTTGGTCCCGTGTAAGACCCATCCTAGCTGGGTTCTAGATGCCACTGGCTTGCTTCGGTCTCCTGTTTTCACTGCTTGAGACACGATGAGGTGCCAGTTGTCCTGCCCGATGAGTACAGTAGGACGAGCGTTGGAATATTTCAGCTGCTCCGCTATGTCTTCTAAGTGTTGGCAGCCTTCCAGGTCCTTGTCGCTGACCTCTTGGGGGGACAGGTTCAAGGTCTTCACGGTGTATCCTGACATGCTTTCTAAGTTTCGCTCGAACTTTCCTCTAATCTTGATGTCGATCTTCCTTGACTTCTGGTCCATTCGATGACCTCCGACGCCCTCGATTCTTAATTCTTCCTCAGGACCTTGAGCTCCAATCATGTTCACGATGTCTTCTTCTATGAGGGTCACCGTCGATCCTTCGTCCATGAGGGCGAAGACTTGAGCTTTGGCATCCGGTCCCCATAGTTCTACTGGTACGATTTTTAAGTAGGCTCTTGATATCGTTCGTGTCGCGTTCACCGTTGATGCTACAGCTTGGGTCTCTTGCGTGGCTGGCTTCGTCCTATTTTCTTGGTGCAACATCACATGATGACCTCTCTTGCATTTTGCACACGGCTTCGCTTTGCAACTGAATCCTCTGTGTCGCCCCAGCAGACATTTGAAACATATGAAGGCTCGCTTGACTTGTTCCCATCTTTCATCTATGGAAGCGTCGATAAATTTCTTACATTTCAACAGTGCATGTTCCCCAGCACATTCAGGACAGGTTATCTTCTCTGGCTTCTTCGTGTTGTCGTTGCAGGAACAGACTGTTGCCATGTATGGTTCGGCTTGCTCTTCATCTGAATCCTCTTCGTTTGATGAATATTCTTCTTCATCGTGCTGTGAGACTCGAGCGACGTTCACGCCGCGGGAACTTGAAGGTCGCATGCGGCTCCTGAATCCTTCTTTCTTGACCTTGGTTCCCATGAACTCGTGCATCTCGAACTGGTCTACCATCTGGTTGAAGAAGTTCATGAGGCTGATGAGGATCGGTTCATCATCTTCTTCCTTGGATGCTCTGTACTCGTACCACCTGAATCGCACCAGGATACACATCTTCTCGATTATTCTATTTGATATATCGCTTGAGTGTAGATAGCTTTGTTTCTTCATTTGCTTCACGACGCTGACTGTATTGGCCACGGCTCCAGCATACCGCACCAGCTCTCTTGCATCTTCAGACATGGGAGGCAGCTTCTCTATGTTTTCTATCTCGCTTCTTATTAAGTAAGTGGGTCTTCCGTATCGACGCTCCAATGCGGTTATCACTTCCTCTGGATCCACTTGCGTATAGAGGAGAGACTTCACTGCTTCCTTGGCTTTTCCTTTGATTGCTCTTCTCAATCTTCCCATATTCTCGATACCACTGAAGAGAGCCTGTGAATCTTTGTATGTTGCTTTGAAGGCCATCCAGTCTCTTGCATCACCGTCGAATTGATGTAGCTCGCTGACATACTTCGGCGCACGTTGCATAATAGCTGTTGCTTTGCTATCTGTTGCGGTCTTGACTGCTTCCAGTATCGCTGCAGCCAGCTGATTAGTGGGGTTCGACGTGGACGGCGTGGTTTCTGCAGTAGGCGGCGCTTCCTTGCTGATTTCCACTTCGCCACGCTCTGCTTTCTTCGACTCCGACACCCAGGCTTCAGTTGCCTTTTCAGCGGCGGCCTTGGTTGCAGCATCCTCTTCATCATCACTCAAGTCCGTATCATCTTCGTTGGCACGTATTAATTCCAGCCTGGTACTGGTCAGCTTGGCTTGCATCTTAATTTCTTCCAATTTCAGCTTCTCTAATTCCAGTCTGATTTCTAATTCTTTCTTCTTATTATTCGCTTTATTAGAAATCGACTTTGCCTTCTTCTTTTTATTTTCTATCAAGGTAGCATCGGCTTCCTCGACCACGGTCGTATCTTCAGTACGCGCGGTGCTATCTGTCATCGCCTCAGAGGTGGTAGCTGACGTCTCTGTAGTCTCTTCTTCCGTGGTCGAGTGCGTGCTATCTCCTTTTTGGCTTCGCGTCTTCATGTTTATTCACTAACACAGTATTTAAAGTCAATAATGTTCAGTGACTTACCAGGGTTTATGATACAATCCTTCAGCAATAGGCACTCAGTTAAACTTCACTATAATGTTCGCTTAACATTAAGTACAATGTCCTTTATGTACTCACTAAGCACTGTTCAATGTTCTTTATGTACTCACTAAGCACTGTTCAATGTTGCCTATGTACTCACTAAACAACGTTCAATGTTCCTTATGTACTCACTATAAACGTTCACGTAACACTATGTATCACTATAAACATTCACATAACACTATGTATTCACTATACACTTTCATATGACACTTATGTATTCACTATACACGTTCACATAACACTATGTATTCACTATAAACATTCACATAACACTATAACACGCAGGGCTTCGAAGTGATACCGGGCTTCGAGAGGGCGCGGCGTGGCTCGTAGTCGGCCCTCCCAGCTATATTCTTCACTTCAGCAGGTCGTGTTTCTATCAATAGGTTCTCCGCAGAGGGCCTGGCTTCGAGAATAAGCGATCTTCCAGTCGCTTATTCCCAGCAATTTTTCTTCTCCGGCACACGTAAGCTTCGAGTGATGCAGGGGCTTCGAGAGGACGCGGCGTGACTCGTAGTCGGCCCTCCCAGCAATATTCTTCACTCAGCGGGTCGTGTGCCCACCAACAGGTTCTCCGCAGAGGGCCTGGCTTCGACAATAAGCGATCTTCCAGTCGCCTATTGCCAGCAATATTCTTCTCTGGCACACGTAGGGCTTCAAGTGATGCAGGGCTTCGAGAGGACGCGGCGTGACTCGTAGTCGGCCCTCCCAGCAATATTCTTCACTCAGCGGGTCGTGTGCTCTCCAACAGGTCCTCCGCAGAGGGCCTGGCTTCGAGAATAAGCGATCTTCCAGTCGCCTATCCCCAGCAATAAT
The DNA here is from genome assembly GCA_948150665.1 of Conistra vaccinii. NCBI lineage: Eukaryota > Metazoa > Arthropoda > Insecta > Lepidoptera > Noctuidae > Conistra > Conistra vaccinii. The sequence continues at coordinate 1,951,516 of OX411318.1, read as the reverse complement.
CTTCAGACGCACGTAGGGCTTCAATGGTGAGCAGTTAGTGCGCGGCTCGTCGAAATAATCTTCAGGTTACTTACGTAATTTTCACGAAATACATAAACTTCTCGTAGAACGCTGCTTATCTTCAAAATAGCGATGAATCTTCACGTAGTTTGATGTATTCTTCACGTATCTTCAGACTCAGGCTTCAGTTCTTCAAATCTGGCTGCAGAAGGACCAATTCTTGTAGGGGATTCTGAGAGAAACACCACGTATGTTGATACTAAATTAACGAATATATTGCCGCGCACTAAAAAACTAGAGTTTACATTTTACTATCGCTTAAGTAGTTTTCTATCATAGCGCAATTAGCAGCTAGTCTGGACATTTGTGATTTATAATTTTTGGTTCTTAACCAATCTTAGCGAGTTAGGCTCGTACATTTCGGTCAAGCGTGACCCTTTTTTCTGGACAGGTTGTAACCTGCTCCCCGATCGATACCCTGATTGGTTGAGCAAGTTGAGACTCGTTTGTTGGGCGAGGCCATTATCTCGACAAGTTTAAACTTGTTTCGTGGGCGAGTCTATTTACTCAAACAAGTCGAAACTTGTTCATGGGTGATACCAAACCTTTTGATGTGTGTTTAGGTGAATGTTCGTGTATTTACCTTGTGTTTCTGATAAGCTAATACCTGCTTATGTGAATACCTTATACCTTTTACCAAGCCTTTACCTTAGGTTTTTGTGTTAGGGTGCTAACTACGATCTTTATTTCTATCTACTTATTATTATTTATTATGTTACATGTTACAATTTATATATATGTGGGTATCGATTCGGGGTTTTCTTATAGTTATGGGAAAATGAAACTATCCCTATGTTATTTACATATTAGGTACTTATATCTAAGACTATTAAAAAAATCGTTTTTTATTATTTAATCAAATTCTTATTACTAATCAGTCGTTTGTCGTCGCCAACACCCACATTTCGCCAGTTATGTTTAAGTCCCATGGAATAGGGGGCGAGCCTGTTTGCTATCAATCGGGCATACTCCGGACTGTTACTGAGAAATTCCGGATGGAAAACTAAATAACACTTTGCCCGACCCGGGAGTCGAACCCGGGACCTCATGCTAAGGCATAGCGCTTGCGACAACAAGACCAACGAGGCAATCATTTATTAAAGTCGTTTATTATTCCTCTTTTTTATCAATAATTTAATTAATTTGAATTTTGTTTTCAATTACAGTTTGGCGTCGCGTGTGTTAGGCGTGTTTTTTTTTAAATTATTGTTATTAATTTATTTATTATAGTAGGTACGGTTTTTCCTTCACAAAGTTTTATTTAGTTTTCATCATAGTACTAAAGTATTATTTATTTGCTAAATACTTATACATACATGCTTAATGTTAAGATATTTATGATACTAAAATAAGCTCTTAAATGTTCCTACTTCAAGTTAATGGCAATTTTATGCAGGGTCAAATTAATTAGCTAGCAAAACTCTGCAAACGGGATGGGTATTGATATCTAACTAGGATGTTTTTTTTTATTTTTTATTATAATATAAATTTTTGGTTCATCGACAGCAGGTGGTTTAGTCGCTTGCTATAGCAGTTTAAAAAAACCGGCCAAGTGCGTGTCGAACCACGCACAATGAAGGGTTCCGTAGATAGGATGAATTATTTATCCCAAGAACAAACTTAACATTATTGTGCAAGTCTGCACTAAGCCTTTTATGATATTTTTACCTTTTTGTCTATGTTTTTAATACCTATTGTCTATTTTTTTGATTGACTTTATATACTTTTGTTTTACTACCAAGAACCAGTGCCTTTCGATTTTGGTAGTTAATAATTGTTGTTGAAAAACATGTTCTCCCATACAGTGTCAGGGAGAATATGTTTTTGCAACTGCAAATATAAGTTGGTCGATTATTACTTTGTCATGATTTTTTATGATTTTATTTTACCACTTTGTCGGCGTGATTAATATGTACCGACAGACAGACAGACAGACGGACAAACAGACAGACACACAGACTGAGACACTGACATGGTGAAACTATAAGGGTTCTTTGTTGACTACGGAACCCTAAAAAACAGTTTTTTGTTGTGTTAACTCACAGACGTGATAGATACAGATATCAAAACACGATAAAACAAAAGAAAACAGATTTTCTCAATTCATACTTCTACTAACAACGGCCCCAAAAAAACAAACTTCAAATCAATTTTATTTTGATTTTATCGTGTTTAGATGTCAATACCTATCACGTCTGCGGAGTTTAGCTAGCTAATTTAGTTGACCCTGTATTTTATCACACAGACAAAAATCAACGACTTCTTCTAATCGAATAAGAACTACACAAAATTACAGACAGACATGCATGAATGAAGTGGCAATATTAATTTATGAAACTACATAGCTAAGTGCGGAAAATTACTAGGTATCGCTAAATGAAGCAATTACGGCGCATTATAGGAATAAGTGGTTTGAGTTGCATATAAACTTGTAAATTGAAAAGTTGAACTTTAGATCTCGTACAAAAAAAGGTCGTAAAATGAAGTTGTTAAAACTGTAATCATAATGGCATTTAAGAAGAAAAGTCATTTATCACCAACAAAGGAGACAAATGGATCAATCGTAAGTAAGTAGTTAGGGTAGTAAAATCTAAAAGTTTTCTAAAAGTACGTAAGTACCCACGTATCTACTTCAAAAAAAACTTTTAGATTTTATTCATTTTTAAACTTGAAGAGCGTGTATTCTGAAAGTGGGCGACGGCGACGTCGCAAATAGCTGTCAATTATTTTGCTGTTTTGATTATTTAGCAATATTATTGTATGGAAATATGATATATCGCTCTATAGTGACCTAAAATATTGATTATGAAATGCAATAATTAATATCGTAACACTGAACATTTAGTTTTAGATGTAAAAAAAGTATTTGGAAACTTTCCTAATGCCCTTTTTGCACCTAAAACGGTTACAACATCAAATCTAATTGCAATTCATTATTAATACTTTGGGTCACCAGGAAGAGCGATATTTCACGTTTCCATACAATATGATCAAATTAATAAAAATAGCTATATTTGACAGCTATTTGTGACGTTCCCAACTTTGCGACTTGCGACTTGCACACTCGAAACAAAAATTCAATCGAATAGTGCCATAATAATTCTAACATCAAAGAATTCAAGAGAAAGTTGTCTGTGACAGACAGATTGACATAAGTGGTTCCATTCCATACAGAAATGCGGTTCATTTTGAGACCTTTTAGCAATGTTAATGACACATCCTATGCCTATAATACACAATATTATGACACCATTGCCATTTGACAAGCCAATAAAGTTTCACGATTATTAGAACCTAATTCCGAGAGCACAAATACGGTACTTGATCTTTATGATGGACTATCAAATATCGAATTTGCTTAATAGGAATAGGCGCTGATAATAATGAAACGTCATAATTATACATGGAAAATGTCAGTTGTTAGATGGTCTTTTGAGGAATATTAATTATATATTATTTATAACTTAGAGATAATTTTATCAGGTTAAACCGCTTTTAGTTAATTGACTCAGGCGTGACCTTGCGGAAATCCATCATAAAATACAATAGACGATGTATATCTAGTAACTTAATCCGCTTAACCGTTCTTAAAGAGTTAGAGATCCCTGTAAGAAATCGACACGTGTTTCGCCTCTCAACGAGGCATCCTCAGGTATCTCGTTCGGCTCGCGTTGATAACACTTCGTGTCCGAGTTCGCAACAGGTCAATCGTCGTCCTGAGGATGCCTCGTTGAGAGGCGAAACACGTGTCGATTTCTTACAGGGTTCTCTAACTCTTTAAGAACGGTTAAGCGGATTAAGTTACTAGATATACATCGTCTATTGTATTTTTTAAACCGCTTTTAAATAAAATACAGCGTCGTCAAGAAAATTGGTGCAGTGCAACTAGTCTGATATCGCATAAACAAGACAAATATCGGTTTGCCATTGGAACACCGTACATCCAGATGCTGCCTGATGCTGAAGGTGAGTATGATGGTAGAAGCAGAAGAAAGAGCGAAGGAAAGATGGAAAAGATCTCAACAAACCGTTTAGTAGTTTATTTTTTATTCCATAGTTTTCGTGTAAAGTAAAACCCGTTACCCGCTCAATCTGCAAAATGTAAAAAGAGATGAGCCTTTAGTAGAAATCCAACGATAACAATACCCCTTCCTATGAAATCCCATCAGGTGAGATGCAGGCCAAGATCTTCCATGTTGTGGTTAAAAAAAAAAACATCGGGCCGTCTTTGGAGACTGCCGATAGAAGTGAAAACTAAGTAACTTTTTTACACAAAGTAACGCCATCTAACGAAAATTTTAGGAATTTATGTGGCTTGCTGTTAGTACAAGAACGACAGCTGTAGCTCCATCAAAAAATTCCAAAAAAATAAAACAGTGCGCTGTCAACAACAATTCTACTCTACCTCCGTCTTACGAATTTTCGATCTGGTCTTGACGCGAGTTTAAAAAATTTTATCCATCCCAAAAAAAGTGCACAACGCCGGCTACAGAAGTTTTAACTTCAAAAAAGAAATGATTAGGACCGTCGTACAACAAACTGTTCATTGTATTGGTCATTATAACATCAATACCCATGCAGTAACGTGTCAAGAGTCGCGTGACAGTTATGACACGTGTGACAGAGAATACAATGAGATAGTTAATGTATGATGACTAGAAGGTTTGTGTATTGTGTGATTGACCACGTGACGTGATTGATTGAATGAGTGAACAGTTTACGGGTTTTAGTATTTTGAAATTATTACATCGAAATAAGGCTTGGAATTATTGAAGTGAAAAATTCTGTAGCGGCGTTGTGCACTTTTTTTGGGATGGGTAAAAATGTTAAACTGGCGTCAGGACACGTGACCTGATCGAAAATTCGTAAGACGGAGGGAGAGTAGAAATATTGTTGAGAGCACACTCTGTTTTATTTTTTTATAGAGCTACAGCTTTCGTTCTTGTACTGACAGCAAGCCGTATAAATTCTTGACATTTTCGTTAGATGGCGTTACGTTGTATCAAACTGAGTTTTCACTTCTATCGGCAGTCTCCAAAGACTGCCCGATATTTTTTATTTTATTTTAGTTAAACTAATATGATAGGTCAACCATTTTCCACTGATTGACATCTTAAAAGTCGGGTGAGATTATCTCAAGAAGATGGCGTCGTTAATTTTTTGTGTCAATAACATCATTGGGAATAGGATCTCCAAAAAGTGATTCTGAAACAATCCTGCGGCACTCGCTTCTACGATGAACGATTCGCTGTTCTGTCAACAGTTCACTTTTTCAAAAAGTAACCCAAGCATGGTGGCTCCAAAAAAATGATGTTGTTTTTGAAATTGTGAACATGAGACCAATCTTATAAGGGCTAACAACACAAAACGAATTATTAATTATCATCCCTTTAATAGCAGATGCTAGCAATCAAGAAGCAGAAAGCGAAAAAAAAACAGAACGAATTCTGCCTAGTCCTAATTACAAGAAAACTTGTGAGTAACCAGTTGCCTAATTAACAAATATAACACGCTAGTACATACGATAAACGTAAAACAGTAGTTTGTGCCGTTGTGCGCCCATAAACTCGGTGCCCTTAATTTTATGCCGTAAAGTAATAATTATAACTAGTGATATGTTACGCGGTATCAAGCCATTAATTTATGTAGGGTTGCCAGCACGGCATGGTTCGTAAATTATTACCTCAGTATTTTTTATGACGGCTAACTTATGATTTTCTAAGTGGCTAATAATTTTAATTAGTTACTTGTAAAGGTTTTTTACGTACCGGAAGACGTAACGTTGGAAGACCTCCCACAAGGTGGACCGATGACCTTGTGAAGGCCATCGAAATCATTTGGACGCGAGAAGCACAGAATCGCTTGAAGTGGCGGTGTATAGGGAAGGCCTATGTCCAGCAGTGGACGTCTTTAGGCTGCAATGACGATAATGAAGAGATGATGAAGGGAGGGATTACCACTACCTTTTGATAAACTGTGATTTAAAAACTTTTTCATTGAAACATTGAATGACGAGAAGGCAACAATTTCACGGAGTTTTCAAAAGTAGTAGAGATTGTAAGTGTTTTTTATTATAGTCTTTTAACTAAGAGAACAAAACTTAAGAGCGTTCATCCAAATACACATCAAAAGTGTCTAGGGATCAAGCATTTTTATGCGGATTTCTTGAGATTGAGATGTGGCTTTGTAATAAATTTATGATTTTATAAATTTATATGGATCCTTTTTGGTGCATTTCATAATTTGAATCAGGAACTGTGAATCAAATTCGAGTAAAAGATGAAAATCAGCTGTCAATATTTTCCCTATAAAAACATACAACGCATTGAAGACATTATTAGTGCTACTGTTTCCCTACTACTGATTAAAACCAACGTTATTATGGAGCAGCGACGTCATTTAAGCAGGGAAGAAATGCTCAGAGCCGTGGGAATGATAGAAGCTGGTTCCCGGCAACGTACTGTGGCTTTAGCTCTGAATACAAGTCAGAGTGTTATCAGTCGACTTTGGACACGTTACCGAAGCACTGGTACCGTGGCTGAGCGCCATGGAGGACGGTATCGCTGCACCACACGGAGACAAGACCGATACATTCAAATCTTAGCTCGAAGAGCTCCAACAATAACCGCCATGATGTTAGCCGTGAGGCTTCATCACTCTTCAGGGAACTTAATTAGCGACCAAACAGTCAGAAACCGCTTGCATGAAGTGAACCTTCATTCCCGAAGACCGCTACGGGTACCACCTATAGCAATGCACAATCGTAGGATTCGATATCAATGGGCTCTTGAACACAGAAATTGGGCAGAAGAACAATGGCGTTTCGTGTGCTTTTCTGATGAGTCTCGTTTTGGTATGAGACCGGATACAAGACGTATACGACACTGGAGAACCCCTGGACGCCAACAGCGATTAAAATCCTGCCAGGAAGTCCATCCTTATAGTGGTGGAACCATCATGGTATGGGCGGGTATTTGGATCGGCGGAAGAACTGAGTTGATTTGGATCAGAGGCAACCTCAACGCTCAAATTTATGCTGAGACGATTGTATCAGACGTCATCGTTCCTCTACAAGTGCAAATCGGTCCCTTATTTCAGTTAATGCATGATAATGCACGACCGCACACCGCAAGAGTTGTAAGACAGACTCTCGCCGCAGCTAACATCAATGTCCTGCCCTGGCCTGCTCAGTCGCCAGACTTGAACCCGATTGAGCATGCATGGGATATGCTACAGAGAAGAGCTCTGCCGAATATGGAGGGTATCCAGTCGCAAGAAGACCTTTTTTTGTTGTTGCAACGAACATGGGCGGCCATTCCACAGCGTGATTTGGATGAACTCATTTTGAGTATGCCAAACCGATGTTCTTGTGTTGTTAGTGTTCGCGGTAGAAACACGGATTATTAATTGTTTAAGTTACCCAATAAAATTTTAAAGAAAACTGTTATTTCAGTCTTTTTTTCGAACTTTAATGTTAGTGGTTCAAATGTCAAAAATCCCTTTATTAGGAAAATGGCAAATTTCTTTATTAATGCAAAGGTGACTTGGTTTATCGTTACTGTGACAAACGAAAACACTTTATTTGATGAATCCTTAAAGAAAATTTTAATTAATATCAATCAGGAGAAAAGTTATTGCAAAAATATATGTTGATCCCTAGACACTTTTGATGTGTGTAGTTGGCAACGTCGTAAATAGCTGTCAAATATTTACCTGTGTTGATTAATTTGGCAATACTACTGTATATTTATTATTACTGTATAGAAATAAGAAATTTGGGTAACTAGTAAACTAGAATAATAATTCAAATAATTTCACACGGTAATAATATCGCCAAATTAATCAAAACAGCGAAATATTTGACAGCTATTTGTGACGTTGCCCACCCTCTGTACAAACGTTCTTAAGCACAAATCTAGCCCTTCCATTTAGATAGTAGTCCTCGTAATACTAGTCTACTTTTGACAACAATTTCCAGTAAATTGAAACTTCAGTAAGGTGGAAACTATTTTACTGTCACATAGATAATAGAACTTGTCGTTTTATGACGTGCAGGAGACATATCCTTACCGTGATAAAACAATTAAGAGTTCAACTATACATACCTACACTTTGGCGAATTAGTGATTTCACCTTTTTAACCGACGAAAAAAAAAGGAGGAGGTTCTCAATTCGACACGTATATTTATTTTTTATTTTTTTATCTATGACCACGCATAACTTTTTACTGAGTGGTCCGATTTGAACGATTCTTTTTTTATTGGGAAGGGTATACTTCGAAGTTGGTCCCATAAAAAAATAAAAATTGAAACCCACCCCTAAGTGTAAAAAAAAATTGGGGTTGATTGATGTTTCACGTACTGAATTTTCAACTGTGAACCGATTCTGTTGTAATTTCGCACACATACATGTAGTTCTGATGACACAACTACACAATAAAGACCTGGAGTTGATCTGATGATGGAGTCAGAAGACAGTCGCGAGAGCTCCTTAAAGTTTACAGCAGCTACATCGTGTTTGGGCTTATTTCATTCACCCTGATGAGAACTAACACCTAGCTGGGGTATGACTGTCGACGGTCAGAGGTTGAGGCAAACATTAAAACCACCTGGCCACGGAACGGGCGGCGCGAACGGCGCGGCGGTGCGTCTTGCGGGGCGAAATTCTATACATTTGTTTTAGTCGCATCGCAAGACGCTTCGCCGTTCGCACCGCGCGAATTTTCGCTGTAGCGAATGTTCCGTAGCCAGGCGGTTAATAGTAACTCAAAAGCTAAAAATAAAAAACTTTTTTGCAAAAAATTAAACAGACGAAAAAAAACTGAAAAGCGAAAAATAAAAACTTTTTTGCAAAAAAAGCGAAAAATAAAAAATAACTATGTATTTAGTGACAAATTGATGACCTTCAAATAACAAATTTTGAGGCGGCGCCAAACAAACATTATTGTTAATTACATAAAGCGTAAAATGTTAGCTTGATAGATCTTCGTTGAATGTGTTTTAGGCGCCGCCTCAAAATTTGTTATTTGAAGGTCATCAATTTGTCACTAAATACATAGTTATTTTTTATTTTTCGCTTTTTTTGCAAAAAAGTTTTTATTTTTCGCTTTTCAGTTTTTTTTCGTCGGTTTAATTTTTTGCAAAAAAGTTTTTTATTTTTAGCTTTTGAGTTACTATTAACCGCCTGGCTACGGAACATTCGCTACAGCGAAAATTCGCGCGGTGCGAACGGCGAAGCGTCTTGCGATGCGACTAAAACAAATGTATAGAATTTCGCCCCGCAAGACGCACCGCCGCGCCGTTCGCGCCGCCCGTTCCGTGGCCAGGTGGTTTTAATGTTTGCCTCAACCTCTGACCGTCGACAGTCATACCCCAGCTAGGTGTTAGTTCTCATCAGGGTGAATGAAATAAGCCCAAACACGATGTAGCTGCTGTAAACTTTAAGGAGCTCTCGCGACTGTCTTCTGACTCCATCATCAGATCAACTCCAGGTCTTTATTGTGTAGTTGTGTCATCAGAACTACATGTATGTGTGCGAAATTACAACAGAATCGGTTCACAGTTGAAAATTCAGTACGTGAAACATCAATCAACCCCAATTTTTTTTTACACTTAGGGGTGGGTTTCAATTTTTATTTTTTTATGGGACCAACTTCGAAGTATACCCTTCCCAATAAAAAAAGAATCGTTCAAATCGGACCACTCAGTAAAAAGTTATGCGTGATCATACATAAAAAAAAATAAAAAAAAATACGTGTCGAATTGAGAACCTCCTCCTTTTTTTTCGTCGGTTAAAAAGGTGAAATCACTAATTCGCCAAAGTGTAGATATGTATAGTTGAACTCTTAATTGTTTTATTACGGTAAGGATATGTCTCCTGCACGTCATAAAACAACAAGTTCTATTATCTATGTGACAGTAAAATAGTTTCCACCTTACTGAAGTTTCAATTTACTGGAAATTGTTGTCAAAAGTAGACTAGTATTACGAGGACTACTATCTAAATGGAAGGGCTAGATTTGTGCTTAAGAACGTTTGTACAGAGGGTGGGCAACGTCACAAATAGCTGTCAAATATTTCGCTGTTTTGATTAATTTGGCGATATTATTACCGTGTGAAATTATTTTAATTATTATTATAGTTTACTAGTTACCCAAAGGACCATGACAAGATATGCCCTAACCATGTCCAGCGAATTCATATTTTTAAGTATCCTTCATTTATTCAAACTAGATTTTAGATAATAGTCTAGAGTTAATCAAAGGTATTTTTTAAGATTGAATAAAAATAAATATTATTCGTAGTTCCGGTTACATTTTCGGTTTAATGGCGACGATAAGTGAAAGATTACAGTTCATTCTGTTCATTCAGTTCATTCGGCCAATGTGATCAGATGAGTGATAGGAGAATACCTTATTTTTGAGGTACAGGAGATAACCATGGAGGCCACCATATTATCCACAAGTAACATACAAAAATCACATACAGTTTTAGTTAGGTATTGTGAATTCGTCACTTACAGAAGTGCACAGCACTGGCAGAGAACTTATTCTTTACAGGATGTATTCTATATTGTTTGAATATGAATGATGTTACCAAGATATTTTATTAATTATAATATATTTTGATTAATAAGTTCTTTTGTAGGTAGATAATAAATAGTAGGTAGGTTGGTGTAAACAGTATTTTATCCGAAGCATATTCTTGAAAAGGTTTTGGGTAAAAAAATACAACTATCTGGAAACACTGATTGTAGGTGTCACTCTCTCACATTCACTCTCTTGTCACTCGTCGCCATAGAAACCTACTGTTACATTCAAACTGGTGCTCTGTACGTGTTATTGTTTGTTTGTTAATTTATTGTTTATTTAACACTTACCCGTACGTTTTTTGCACATTTTAGCTCGATATACATATTCTTGAAAGCGATATCTCATTGTCGATTTTGGTTTTTCTACTGGACTTACGATACGTGTCAGTTTAGAGGTGAAATACGATGTTGCAGTGCTGAGTTGATTCAAATCATGCATCAATGTTTCGGTACTACAAATGTGTTTTGCGTGTGGAACGTATTTAAGGCCGTGCTATCAGTGAATTATCCGTGCTACTGCAAAGCATCTTGAGAGAGTACAAAACAACATGACGTGTTGAAAAGAATTCAGTTCCCTTCAAAGTGTTTAAGCTAAATGGTGGTGGGACTAGGTTGTTGGGACTGGCTATCTCTTCACTGCCTTGGCTTATATTTATTAAAGTTTTGATATAAATGCCTTAACATTGAATAAAAAAGGGGTACCTACGTTCGTTTTGAGATATTTGTTTTATTTTCCTCTACACTGTATGATCTGCTTTATTAGTACCGTATGTGGAATACTCCCATAAGTTATAAGCATCTGGTAGGCCCACTCCTGATATTTATAACTATCCTAAAGCATCCTTTTCACCAGAGATCTGCTAAGCAGCTTAGCGATCGATCCAATAGGATTATTTGATTTTCATAGCCTAGTATGGTTTAATTCTACTCGAAAAGGGTTAAATGAAACAAAGTACCTACACATAGTTTGGAAGCCTAGATTCTCCGCTTAGCGACCTCGCATATACTTGATGGAAAGACTGCCCAATTCTCAGGTTTTAAAAATATGGGTAAGTACATCGTTCTCACCACAGTCTTGGTACATTTTAAGCTGGCTCCAGCTGCTGCCGGACCTAGTGACGAGTTGTGCCACAACATTTAGTTATTTATGTTGCTAAATCTAGACAAGCACTACTAGATTATGTACACCAATTCTTATTTAAATTGAAATTCGATATTGAACTAATTGTTTTTGAAAACGCCTGACAGAAAATGATTAGCAATCAATCGTTTTTTGAAGTCTATCGAATGAGCCGTTTGGCAGGATAAGTATTTTTTTTTGTTATGAAATATACAAAAACTTTACCATTAAATTAAAATATAGTAATTGTTTCAAAATCTAGAACTCATGTGCTTTTAAATGCACGATGTGTAACTTTTGGACATGATTGTTTTGGTTAGGGTATGCATGTATGCTGCTTTGGGCATGGTTCTTTCTTATTTCTATACAGTAATAATAAATATACAGTAGTATTGCCAAATTAATCAACACAGGTAAATATTTGACAGCTATTTACGACGTTGCCAACTATTTGGATGAACGCTCTTAAGTTTTGTTCTCTTAGTTAAAAGACTATAATAAAAAACACTTACAATCTCTACTACTTTTGAAAACTCCGTGAAATTGTTGCCTTCTCGTCATTCAATGTTTCAATGAAAAAGTTTTTAAATCACAGTTTATCAAAAGGTAGTGGTAATCCCTCCCTTCATCATCTCTTCATTATCGTCATTGCAGCCTAAAGACGTCCACTGCTGGACATAGGCCTTCCCTATACACCGCCACTTCAAGCGATTCTGTGCTTCTCGCGTCCAACTGATTTCGATGGCCTTCAGAAGGTCATCGGTCCACCTTGTGGGAGGTCTTCCAACGCTACGTCTTCCGGTACGTAAAAAACCTTTACAAGTAACTAATTAAAATTATTAGCCACTTAGAAAATCATAAGTTAGCCGTCATAAAAAATACTGAGGTAATAATTTACGAACCATGCCGTGCTGGCAACCCTACATAAATTAATGGCTTGATACCGCGTAACATATCACTAGTTATAATTATTATTTTACGGCATAAAATTAAGGGCACCGAGTTTATTGGCGCACAAACTACTGTTTTACGTTTATCGTATGTACTAGCGTGTTATATTTGTTAATTAGGCAGCTGGTTACTCACAAGTTTGCTTGTAATTAGGACTAGGCAGAATTCGTTGTTTTTTTTTTTCTTTCTGCTTCTTGATTGCTAGCATCTGCTATTAAAGGGATGATAATAATTCGTGTTGTGTTGTTAGCCCTAATAAAATTGGTCTCATGTTCACAATTTAAAAAACAACTTTTATTATCGACATATTTTTTTCTGAGCCATCATGCTTGGGTTACTTTTTGAAAAAGTGAACTGTTCTGTTGGCGAATCGTTCATCGTAGAAGCGAGTGCCGCAGGATTGTTTCAGAATCACTTTTTGGAGATCCTATTCCCAATGATGTTATTGACACAAAAAATTACCGACGCAATCAGTGGAAAATGGTAGACCTATCATCTTAGTGTAACTAAAATAAAATAAAAAACATCGGGCAGTCTTTGGAGACTGCCGATAGAAGTGAAATCTAAGTAACTTTTTGATACAACGTAACGCCATCTAATGAAAATGTCAAGAATGTATGTAGCTTGTTGTCAGCTGTAGCTCTATCAAAAAAAAAAACAAAAAAAAAAACAGAGTGCGCTGTCAACCACATTTCTACTCTCGCTCTGTCTTACGAATTTTCGATCAGGTCACGTGTCCTGACGCCAGTTTAACATTTATTACCCATCCCAAAAAAAGTGCACAACGCCGCTACAGAAGTTTTCACTCCAATAATTCCAAGCCTTGTTACGATGTAATAATTTCAACATACTAAAACCCGTAAACTGTTCACTCATACAATCAATCACGCTGTCATGTCAATCACACAATATACAAACCTTCTAGTCATCATACATTAACTATCTCATTGTATTCTCTGTCACACGTGTCATAATCATAACTGTCACGCGAGTCTTGTCACGTTACTGCATGGGTATTGATGTCATAATGACCAATACAATGAACAATTTGTTGTACGACGGTCCTAATCATTTCTTTTTTGAAGTTAAAACTTCTGTAGCGGCGTTGTGCACTTTTTTTGGGATGGGTAAAAATTTTTAAACTTGCGTCAGTACATGCCTGATCGAAAATTCGTAAGACGGAGGTAGAGTAGAATTGTTTTTGACAGCGCACTGTTTTATTTTTTTGGATTTTTTTGATGGAGCTACAGCTGTCGTTCTTGTACTAACAGCAAGCCACATAACTTCCTGAAATTTTCGTTAGATGGCGTTACTTTGAGTAAAAAAGTTACTTAGTTTTCACTTCTATCTGCAGTCTCCAAAGACGGCCCGATGTTTTTTTTTTAACCACAACGTGGAATATCTTGGCCTGCATCTCACCTGATGGGATTTCATAGGAAGGGGTATTGTTATCGTTGGATTTCTACTAAACGCTCATCTTTTTTTACATTGTGCAGATTGAGCGGGTAACGGGTTCTACTTTACACGAAAACTATGGAATGAAAAATAAACTAGTAAACGGTTTGTTGAGACCTTTTCCATCTTTCCTTTTTCCTGCTTCTACCATCATACTCACCTTCAGCATCAGGTAGCATCTTTCTGGATGTACGGTGTTCCAATGGCGATATCAGACTAGTTGCACTGCACCAATTTTCTTGACGACGCTGTATTTTATTTAAAAGCGGTTTAACCTGATAAAATTATCTCTAAGTTATAAATAGTAATAGCTGCTAATAAAAACTTTTTTGCAAAAAAAGCGAAAAATAAAAAATAACTATGTATTTAGTGACAAATTGATGACCTTCAAATAACAAATTTTGAGGCGGCGCCAAACAAACATTATTGTTAATTACATAAAGCGTAAAATGTTAGCTTGATAGATCTTCGTTGAATGTGTTTTAGGCGCCGCCTCAAAATTTGTTATTTGAAGGTCATCAATTTGTCACTAAATACATAGTTATTTTTTATTTTTCGCTTTTTTTGCAAAAAAGTTTTTATTTTTCGCTTTTCAGTTTTTTTTCGTCGGTTTAATTTTTTGCAAAAAAGTTTTTTATCATTTTATGTGGTCTACATTCTGCCTAGCCTTTTCTCAACTATATTGGGGTCGGCTTCCAGATACCAGTATTTTAAATGGACCGATGCTATTTGGCCTCCACAACCCAGTAACTGGGTAACACTCCTTGGTAAGACTGGTAGTCAGTCTTTTGGGCTTCTGACTACCAAAAAATTTTCAAAATTCACTTATTCAAAATTCACTTATTCAAACTTCACTTATTCAAAATTTACTTATTTAAAATATAGAATAGAATAGAATTTCTTTATTTCGGACACAAATATCCATATAGTGTAATACTGATTCAAAATTTACTTAAGTATGTACTCAAAAGTAGCACCTTTACGTAACTATATTAATTGGCAACCCTGTCCCTACGTAGTATATTAAGGTTGATATTAAAGTTCCTGCCTGCGGCGTTTTTATATTGCTCCACACTTGTCGCTACACGCTGATTGCTCTCAATTTATTGAGCATTAATTTACAAGAGTTGTTGTAATCTTAGCTTTATATTGTTCTTGTTTGTGCTTTTAATTATCTGGGAATGAAGCAGCGAAGTTTATGTAAAATTAAACAGGAAAACCTGGTTTATTTCTTGGATTGAGTCTGTAATTGTTGTTTTTTTTTCACCTAGGTTGGTACATACCCAGCTGTCATTGGATATGCAGTTTGAAGATACAACACACACAACTCGTTTACTCTCTTCAATTTTATCATTTTAAAGTAATTTTATTGTTAAACATGAATTGGTTTGTTTTCCCAGAATTGTTCTTGTACCAATGTTAGTCTGCTTTCAGATTTTGAAACAAATTATTCCTACATAGCAGAAAAGAGCTTTCTAAGTTTCTAACTGCGTGATATTAAATTCAGCCCAAGATTCTTTTTAGAATTGGTTTTCTTTGACGTTAGTGTAGTTTTACCTAGATCAATTTAATCATTTATAGTTACGACATTTAGAAAACATAATTAATTTAGGTATGTTCATTTTTCTATTCTTATTTGTTCTCCTTCCCTTTCTAGTTTGATTTTAGCTTTACTGCTGGCATATATATTTTTGAGGATTCTGATGTACTTTTTTTCAACACCTTGATTCAGAATAGAAAGAGGGGTCCGCCAAGGAGATCCAGTATCGCCTAAGCTATTCACAGTTGTGCTGTAAGAAATATTTCGCCAGCTGAGGTTCGCAGATGACCTAGTGTTAATCTCAACATCAAAGGAAGAGCTTCAAGCAATGTTAAATGACCTCAAAAGAGAGAGCCGCAAGGTGGGACTAAGTATGAACACGGAAAAGACCAAAGCCATCACAAATGGGGAGCAAGAACTATATATGTAAACAACAACGAAATTGAGTATGTAAACGAATATGTTTATTTGGGCCAAATAATCTCCACCACAGATGTTACCTCAAAAGAAATTGAAAAACGCATAGCAAACGCCTGGAAACAGTTCTGGAGCCTGAAAGAGGTGTTCAAAAATAAAGAAATGAGTATGAGCATAAAGCGTAAATTGTTCAACACATGCGTACTACCCGTACTCACATATGGATGCAACTGGAGACCTGTCAAAATGCTATGCTGAGAAGTATGATGAGGAAAAGACTGAAAGACAAAATAAGAACTACAACAATTAGAAAACACACAAGAACAAAAGATGACGATAACCATCAAAAAGCTCAAGTGGAAATGGACAGGCCATACTATTAGAGGAACAGACAAGTGGTCGAAAATAGTGATGAACTGGTACACAGGTAACAGGAAAAGAAATCGAGGCAGACCACTCAGGAGATGGGTCGACGAAATAAAGGCAGTGGCGGGCGGTACTTGGTCATCACTAGCTAGAGAAAGAGAAAAGTGGAGTCAGTTGGAGGAGGCCTTTGCTATAACAAAGCACACAGATATTACAACCAACGAAACAACGAAAGAACCTAACCAATTGTAAAATATCTGACGGAAAGGCTTATTAATAATAATAATAACTATAACTGAAACTTTCAGTAGCGCCATCAGGATGGAATTTGGTGTGGACAAATGTGCGGTCATGCATGTAAAACGAGGGGAGATTGTGGAATCCGTGGGAACCCAACTCTCGGATTCCATAAACCTTAGAGCCCTCTCCCCATCCGAAACCTATAAGTATTTGGGTATGTCGGAAGCGTTGGGCATTAATTTTACTGACATGAAACAATTGTTGAAGGAGCGCTTCTTTGGCCGCCTGAAGAAAGTATTTAATAGCCTTCTATCGGGCGGCAACAAGGTGCGCGCCTTCAACGGCTGGGTCATGCCGGTTTTGATGTACTCTTTCGGCATACTCAAATGGACTCAGACCGAACTCGACGCCCTGGATAGGAGGGTCCGTACGCTGTTAACTGCATATCGAATGCATCACCCACGGTCATCGGTAATGAGACTGTATATCCCGCGAAAGTGTGAGGTCGAGGCTTTTTAAACGCTAAGACCCTCCACAATCGCGAGATATGCAGTCTTAGGGAATATTTCCAAGAAGCCGACGTGGGGATGCATCGAGATGTGGTCGCGGTGGACAAGGGCCTTACCCCGCTCTCCTTGGCTAAAGAGAACTGGCGCAAGCCTGTAGTGCTTGACACTAACGATCGCAAGGAGGTATGGCAGAGTAAGGAGCTTCACGGACGCTATTTCCGGGCCCTACATGGACCCGATGTAGATTTCCTAGCGTCCGTAGCCTGGCTGCGTTTTGGTGACCTCTTTGGGGAAACCGAAGGTTTTGTCTGTGCAATTATGGACGAAGTTATGATGACGAACAATTACCGGAGATTCATTGTGAAGGACGGCACGGTTGACATTTGTCGGGCATGCCACCGTCCGGGAGAATCAATCCGACACATTATCTCCGGGTGTTCTCGTCTAGCTAACGAAGAGTACTTGCATAGACACAACCTTGTAGCCGGGATTATCCACCAGCAACTTGCTCTAAATACAGCCTTGTGGAATCTGAAGTGCCGTACTACAGGTATGTGCCCGACCCAGTTCTCGAAAATGGCAATATCACATTGTACTGGGATCGCTCCATCATCACTGACAGGACTATTGTTGCCAATAAACCTGATATAGTGGTGGTGGACCGAGTAGAGCGGCGCACAATGATCATTGACATAACGGTCCCGCATGATGGGAACCTCGTGAAAGCCGAGAAAGATAAACAAATCAAGTATCTTGACTTGGCTCGCGAGGTTGTCGACATGTGGGATGTGGACTCAGCGATCATTGTGCCGATAGTCGTATCAGCCAATGGCTTAATTGCCAGGAGCCTCGACCAACACCTAAGGAGGCTCTCGTTAGGCAGCTGGGTCAAGAGCTTGATTCAGAAAGCGGTACTCCTGGACACGGCTCGCATTGTCAGGAGGTTCCTCTCTCTGGAGCCCTGACCGCCGGTAGCTTGGACCCTGTTCCCGATACCGGTAGGCTACTATTTTTTATATTTTTAAATGTTTTTGTATTATTTTGTTTTTATAAAAATATTTAAAAATGTAAATTATATGTATATAAATGAAATAAAGGATAATAATAATGTTTTTTATATCTTTTTTTTAAGAAATATTTAAAAATGCAAATTAATATGTATATAAATGAATAAACGAAATAATAATGTTCATTTTTAACTCCACCACTCAAACCATCACAAACTATGGTCGGACCACGGTGAGTGTAGGCAAGCCAAGGAGGCACTCCCTACAATCGATGGCCGCCTCACGAAAAAGGTTCTCCGACTATCGAAACAACAGCTGCGCACAGTCACAGCAGCTGTAACTGGCCACGGGTCATTTAATAAACACCTCTATGTCATAGGAGTCACAGACAGTCCGCTGTGCAGAGCCTGCATGGAGGACGACGAGACGGCAGCTCATGTGCTGTTAAACTGCCCGGTGGTCGCCGATTACAGGGCAAAGTACTTCGGTAACCCAGGTACCCTACGTGAGATTGTCAGTGACACCAAGGCGTTGCTGGCCTTCTTTGAGGAGCTGGGGTGGATCGAATAACCTATTTTCCCACCCGTACGCAAAATACGCGCTTTGACGTGGAGTTGCGGATACCAGCCCGTTTTACCTACCTAACTCCACCACTCACATGCGTCTCTAATCCTGCAGACCACTAAAATCTCAATCTGCCGAGCTTTAACCCAACTATGTTAGGGTCGGCTTCCAGTCTAACTGAATGCAGCTGAATACCAGTATTTTATATGAAGCGACAGCTTATCTGACCGCCACAACCCAGTGCCATATCTACAATATTGAGAAACTCTTTGAGCTACAAGGTTCTACCGCTAGATGTCGCCTAAGATGTCATTTTATAACGTCACAATCCACGGACCATCCACGGCAAGCGTAGCTTAACCTGATGGATGAACCCGTGCGGCTGTTATTACTTAGCCACGAGCTCCTCAATCCTTCAGACCACCAATACTTCTTTATTCATACGAATCACCGCTACAAATCACACCACACCTCTTTCGGGAAACGCAACCCATGTACTTAACGACATTAATAAATGTTTTTAATTCATGTCCACTATAATTTAATAACCCATAATTATTAATTATTCTTTCAAACTGACAACGGTGAATGTTTCATTTTGATAAATTGGAGGCCTCTGCCAATCGCCTTTCATTAGATGTCGTAAAGATATTTATGGCTGTGAAAAACCTTAATGTTTGACAAATATTTTGCTTCGTCGATGGAAAGGTCAATTGAAATGCTGTGAAGTTAATTTATGGGGAGTCTTAAATGGCAATTATATTGCATTGTGCCTATTGAAGAGACGATGTGAGTGGTATGCTGAGTTCTGTAGTTCAGTCATAAAGTATCCCTGATTTGTGCTCTGGTTTTGATCAACGCTGAACAGCCCAGGTTCATCTATATGTACTCGTATGGGTGAAGATTCGAACTATTTATGTTCCTGTCTACAATTCATTCTGATTTCTACAAGGTTAAAATGTTTCCGGGTCGGATCATCAATGGAGAATTCTACTTTCATCGCTACATTAATCCCAAATTAAAATGATTTCATAACGAACGAAGATTAATGTCCTGGCGCGCTTTCTACATCATTTATCGATTTAAAAGCAGTAAATCTTTGGTAATCATGATGACCTATATAATATGTTACTTTAGAAGAGGTTATAACTGTAATTACGTTTTTATATCTGAATCCCGTGATTGTAAAAGGCCTATTATGTCAAATTATTATAGCAAAGGTCTCGGACTAGACTAATGTTTACTGCAATCATTAGTGTTTAACTGCCTCTGTGATCTAGTGGTTAGACCACCTCTCTCGGCCCCAGAGGTCGGGTTCGATTCCCAGTTGGAGCAAAATTTTCTCAGTTTGGTTGGTGGTAGAGCTTCTTCTAAGTCCGCCTGGCTAGCTACCGCCATCTTATCTCAATAACAATAATGTTAACAATATTGTTTGACTGTCGCTGAGATGAGATCACGGCTAAATTTTATACGTACATTTTTAAATACAGCGATATGCCTTCAGACCAGAAGGCTAAGTCTAATAATTTACAAACGTCACAATGGTCTCTCGATTGTTAGTTTTTGACAGATTTGCCATACAAAATCTGTCAAAAACTCACTATCGTGAGACCATTGTGATGTTTGTACATTAGTACACTAGGCCCCCTGTACAGTGCGCTTTCGTTTTGGATCTTCTTTTAAGAGGCTTACAACAGCTAAAGTGCGGTCACTGTCGGATTGCATGGAGAAGGAAGAGAAGCGCGATGACACAACGCCAAAGTAATTCCATACAAAACACGTCAACTCAGTGCCATCGTAGTGCTGTCAAACTAAAACATGGTTAAGTTGTATCACTTTAGTCTATTTCAGAATGGGAAATGGTCGTTTGACAGGAATGAACTAAATTTTTGTGATTTTTTAGTCTAGAATCGGCACCAATATCTCACTAGCATAATTATATCCTGAAGAATAATCATATATTTTTTCTGATTTTCTTTGCTGTAGTGGATCATATACTTTTAGGCATTATAAAACTTGCGTTTAGGCACGTTTAGGTCCTCTAGTCTCCTTAATCACTATACATTTTGTAAAAAGATATTGGTGATCACAATGAACTGTCTTCCAATAATCACGCATGATATGGTGAAAACACAGTGACGTGCTCATCCATAAAAAAACGAGGCAGTCTCGGACTGCCGATTGAAGTCAAAACTAAGTAAAGCCATCTAACGAAAATGTCAGGAATTTATGTGGTTTGCTGTCAAAACAAAAAAGAAAGCTGTAGATCAATTTAAAAAAAATCCAAAAAAATTAAACACTGTGACAGTGCACTGTCAACAAAAACTTGAACGTCTTACGAATTTTCGATCAGGTTACGTATCCTGACGCGAGTTTAACATTTTTTACCCTTCCCAAAAAAAGTGTACAACGCCGCTAAAGCAGTTTTCACTTAAAAAATCCATTGAAATTGAGGAATAACTGGTTACCTACAGATATCTCTGGATGGATGTACACTATAATTTATTTAATAAACATCATTATGAACAATCACAGCGTCTATTTAAATTGCCTAGAATACGTGTATTAATAACATCTATTAATTAAGCGGCAATAAACGCCGACTCGAACATAAAAACGTTGAATTATTACCGTCAATAAATATAGACGTTAATAATACATGAACGAGTAATTATTTAAACATAAACCTCATCCAAAGAATCGTTGTACAATCGTAAAACAGAATCGATTAAAAATAAATGCTGAATTTCTAAATGGAACATCACTATAATTCAAATTCACGATGCATTTACAGAAAAAAAAAGAAACAAAATTCTCAAATGGAACGTCATAACATAATTCACGGCGATCTATTCACGAAGAATCGTTACTTCGAATCGATTCATCGGATGTTTACAATCTATCGGTATTACTGGTATCGATGATCGGTATGGGTATTATTCTTGAGATTTATTGAGGCTGTTCGAGTACAAATGTGATGTAATTGGTGGAGGCGCATTGAGTAATTACTCGATCATGTGCGTCGTATTAGGTGGATAGGCAAAGGTAATTAACTGTTAAATTGACTTTGGGATACGAGAATCGAGTATTTCTTTGGCTGTTTGATAGATAATCGTGATTAGTTTTAATAGAGATTGATATTAGCTACGCTGTGGAGTTGTTTCGACGTATCGTTACTAAGATAAAAAACTGTTGATTCACCTAAGATTACAACTTACTTCAAAATGGCGTTTTTTTAAAATAAATTATAATATATAAAATATAAATTATTACTGTATTTGCCTTTTCAAGACACGAGTCAGTACCTACTTACTTCATCGACACGAACAATACGAAGAAGGCTCATGCTGCATGTTATGATAAACAATTTAGCCAGTTAGGAAGGTTTGAAGCTGGGTTGACAGGCCAGGATGAGTCTTTTTTATAGGAGAAGTTAACTACATTATGCTAGGTAAGTAATTTACAAAACGGTGAAGGAAAACCATCGTGAGGAATCCGGCATGTACTAGAACCAAAAATTCAAAGAAATGTGACATCTACCAAGCAACGGCCCACTCCCTCTCACTGAGAGGAGGCCTGTGTCCCAGCAGTGGGAACATTATAGGCTGATTATGGAAGTAATTTATGAAATATGTGCGGCGAACAAATTATATCAAAAGCTTTAATGGCATATATGACTCTTAGTGTTTGCATGAACAAGATAATAAAATCATTGACATGCAATAGGTACTGAGAAAAAAAAAAGTATTATTAGGTATTAATCTGAAACAAGAAACTTAAAGGAAAACGTCTGATTGATGACCACAAAAAGTTAAATAATTAATTGACTTGTGTTCATGTACAAACAAATTAATTATCATCTCAAATAAAAACCCAGATTTGTAAGTGTTTAATGATAGGTACCTACGCTTTATTGCCTACCTATAATAATATTATTATAGGTACTTACTTACTTATTTATTTGTTTTGTATACCATACTTTGCCATAAATATTAAAACTTAGTTGGTCAATATGAATAGAATTGTACCTTATGTAACTATTCACTTACATACATTCACTAATCGATTTAAAAAAATTGGTAATATTAGTACCCATGCTTAGCACACAGGCAAGATGGCGAAACTAGATAGCAGTTTTCAGAAAAAAACAACACATCACATTTCTAAAACATTGTTTTTATTATTTTTAAATTGTCATATTTTTCCATCACACAAAAACAAAACACAACAGATGACATTGGTCCCCGGGTTCAAACCCTAACCGCAAGGCATCATCTCTAAAATTATATGTGCTCTGTTAATACCTTCGGAGGTACAATCAAGCTTCATTATAATCGTGATTAGAGCGGCATGAGCAGCGAACCCTAGCATTATGTGTGGTTAGGGCACATTATGCGCAAGAGTGGCTGGTGTTCAATTTTGTGTAGCTCGCTGTCTGTGGTGTGGGGTGGGCAGAGTTTTGGTGCTAATGTTGTAGAAGATTCTGGTTGTTTTTTAGAAGAAAACATTTTAGTTTTGAATGCAATTTGGGCTGTGCATAAACTAAATAATGAAAACGGATTCACTTTTAGACAGTAACATTTTTTTTTATATATTGACGTTTGTCTGCTACCACCACTATTCAGCTAAATCATCATCACAAGCCGCTAAATAATATGTAAACTCAAAGTAACCACTGAAATAATAATGTTTCTTATCTTTTTCTAGGAAAACTCCATAATATAAAAGCAGAAACCATTCATACAAGTAAAGTCGTGAGAAACAATAACTAATTACAACACGCCAATGACGTAGAAGAAGTTGCTAAATAATAAATGAACATGTTCGAATAACCTTTGATTATAGACTGTAGGTATAGTTAGGCTCAGACCAAATTACAGAGTCGGCTCTAAAATAATATTAAAGCTTAAGCAATTTTAACAGGTAAGCTTAGATTCATGGAAGCAACAGTTATGGCCTGAAGCATCAACTATGTTGAAAACTTTCGAGTTATGAAGAAGTAGATACATATTTGTAAAACCAGAAAATATGAAACAATATGTTTTAATGAAGGAAATGATTAAGTACTTATGTAGTGAAGACTTTCTATACATAACAAATTATGATAAAATAGTAACGAAGTCAAATTATGTTCATTCAATATTTTTGAAAAAGCGATATTGCTACGAGGTTGATGCTGAAAATATAGTTCTTAGAATTTCGAGGTTGATGCCGAAAATATAGTTCTTAGACATCCACGCGGGCGAAGCCGCGGGCAAAAGCTAGTATATGATAAAGAATCGAATTTAGATTTAATTAAAATTTTAAAATATTATTAGGTACCTACATTGAAATACTATCTAAGCAGGCTATTCTTACAACTGATGGTGATCTTATTTTAAATTATTATAACTAATAGTAGTAAAGCTGCCTCCTCATCCGTCTTTAATAAGGTTACCCCATGATTCGAACCCCTTAGCAGATGTTATCAATTAGAAATCCCCGAGTAAATCAAGTATGCTCCAAGCTTCACAACAAAGGTGATGAATGCAATTTGAGTTGTGTCAATACATCTATACCCCCTGGATAGATTTAATCCTTTATAGGCAAACAGGAATAAACAGGGAATTCAGATTTATCGATAGACCCCTTTCGAACGCAGTCAATAAGACTGACTGCAAACATAATTTTATTCAAATACTTCCATTGTTTTGTCAAAACAAATGCAAAGCGACTCCAACGGAATAGAAGAATTTAATGACTTGCCGAATTCAAGTCTATTCTAAATAATTGATGAAGTATTCGTTTGAAATCTAAATATTTGTTTTTCTTCGTTTTTAATGGAGTGTAAATTGCATCCACGTGTTTACCATACAATTTAATAATTGCTTTGTTTCTGTGGTCGCTGAGTTTTATTTGTAGAGTGAGATCACCTGTGATTGGCTTTTGTTTATTTTCTGATGGTTGGGTTCATTATTATTTTGATTGATTTCTAGGTTGATTTTATAGAATGATTGGCACAGGTTTAGAAGGAAAATAAAAACAACAGCTGCAGACTTCAGGTTGTAGGGCAAGAATACAAATTAAATAGAAAGTACTAGAAGGGTCACATATACTACTATCACATACCTACTACGTGCTTAATGTAATATGCAAATCGAAGGAGTGAAGAAAGTTAATTAAATTGCTTAGTAGGTATTATTAAATACCAGTAGCAAAAGATGTAACAGGAAATGTTGAACAAGCTCAAATCCGCAATATTTTACGATATGAACGTCAAAAACAAATTAAGAGGATTCATTAAAAATTAATAGGTACTCATAACATTAATTCAGAAGTCGAGTAATGGTTGTCTCACCCTAAATTTAGTGAAAGCTGTAATATATGGACGAAAGTATACATTTAATTTAATCTGATAGAAATCAAAAGATGAAGTCATTATGTATCTTAAATTGGTAAGAGAATGGATTTTGCCGTTACTAGTGATTTAGTAAGACTTTGAAATGAGTTTTGACAATTCAAATGGACAGTCTAGAACATTTTATTGTTTGATTATGCAGAAATGATAAATAATTGATGCAAATAGAGAAAAGAAAGGAAAACAAGACAAAACCGTTTTAGTATAAATAATATATGTTTTTTCAATGCATTTGTCTATTATTTAAAGTAATCTGACCAGACAACACATTGGTATTAGCAAAATGTCGTGATGAAATCGGACTTGATCTGAAATTGCCAACATTCCATGTCTCAGTAAATAGAACAAACATACAATATAAAATACTTCCTTTCATTAACAACAAACCGAAAGTGTTCCTACAGTTTACTCAGAATTAACACATAATTGTAAAACCTAGCTCATTTGCTTCACAAATATTATAACTAGCCACCACTTCACAAAAACTCATACATATATTAATTTAATCAACTCCACAAAGTCATGACTCAAGTAAAAAAAACAACAAAGTCGTCCTCACTTTAATATTTATTTTATTCGAACGCGGATTTTATGCGAAATACCATGAATCACTGAAAAACGTACTGAATTATTCGTTTCATAATTCCGCTGGAACTCTTCAAAGGGATGTCGAATGAAACAAACAAGTGAATCGTCTGTCATAGCCGTGCTTTATTTTTTACTTGTTTTTGCACGACTCATAATGCGAAGCATTAGAGTGTGCTCTACGATCGAAAAATTATTTTTGCCCCATTTCTGTAACTGTTTTTATTGTTACACTCCTGCTAGTACACAGAACCTACTTAATTGATATACCATTGTATAGATGATTAAATGGAGATTAATACTGTACTTTTTAACAATGGATTTAATGCAGCAGAAATGGAAAAAGCATAAAAATAGTTGAAAATAAATTCCTGTCCGTCAATTTATGAACCCTGAAAACATTGTAGCTTGCGATAAAATCAATTAATTGAGTCAATTTTTTTTTTATACATTCGTTTCAGCCGTAGCAGGAACCCTATTGAAAATGGCTCTTTTGTTCAAAGTAGTTTTATTATAATTAATAAAATACTAACTAAAATATAATATCTTTATCTAAATATTTTCAACCTTTGTCCGTAAGTTGCCTAGCAACCGCCAAGTAAATATCTTTGTCAGTCGTTGACATTACGACTTCATGAAAAGTGATAAATTGTTCATTTTTAAACTATTTTTTGAATTTCTTTTTCGTTTATGAATGAGTGATAAGTATGAGGCGTGCGCTTTTGGATTTTCCAAACTATTTTTTTATTTTCCATCAAATTGCAGTCTGAGCTTACATTTTTTTATTTTTTATTGCAATATTTTTTGAAGTGGAATACTGTGATGAAACCTGGAAGTGGTACGGGTAATTATAGTAATATAATTGAATACAATATGGCGTTTGAAGAAACCAACGAGACTGAAACTTGAATTATGGAAATAGTCGCTTGTTAAAAAGTAAGTTTAAGAACTAAATGAACAAAAAGTAAACAGGCCAACCATCAGTGAGATTTCCGAGTCCTTCGAGATAGAAAAAAAATATAAATACTCGCAGCATAGTTTAAAAAAAACCACAAATGTAAAGTGTATAATATTCAATTAATAAGGTGATGCAACAAAGGAAGAACTAGACAAAAAATGTGTTTTTGTAATAGCAACTAAAGAAAAGCGTTGTAGCTTTGAAGTAAAGTTTCCGGCTAACTCGAGAGCAATTTTTCAAAAAATAAATTGATTTTCTGCATGAATTCTTTACACAATAATCCAAAAGATATTGTAACATCATAAATATCTATATAACATAATATCAGTCTTCATCTTCAAGCATGAAACATATTCTACCCACAATTACCGCCCAGATGGAAACATAGTAAATTACCATAGGAATCACTTCTACGTCAACCATTTCCTTGATAATTTCATCAGATAGTTTTAATTCCGTGAATTTATTGTACAGATGAACAGTTTCGATGATTTGTAAATAAGAGAGAATAAACTATTACCCGGCTTTACATTTATAGTGAACATAACAGTGTTTCTTTGATGTCACTTTTTTCTTTGCAATAAATTTTTCAACGAAACATAAAGAGAGCTCCACGCGTTATTAGACATGGAAATCGTTTTGGGACACACGGCCGGTAAAGTTTGGGATGTGCGACCAACTCTTATATAAATTGCTGTGTTTTGATAAGATACTAGCAGTACGAAAGGAAATATATTTCCATTATTGAAATACAAATTTTACGTAAAGAAAACTATGTAAGTTACACAATTATGATTATCTCAAAATATTACACTCGAAGTAAATAGTAAAGTATCAAAAATGTACGCTTACCAAGTTAGAGATCTACCTTAACAAACCAGTAAACGGTTTCATGTTATCGTAGAAGAAAACGATGACGTACCTACGTCATAAATTATAATAAAATATAGCATGAACATGAAAAGACAACAACTGTCATAATAATTCTAGTACAACAAAAAGCGAACTAGGAACATAACAGTAAAAACAATACTCTTCCAAGAAGTTAGACCATAAATTCAAGTCCAGTTAGACAAACATTCGCTTAATAAAACACAGAAAACATAAACTTCACGCAGACAACAATTTGTCATGAAATTCACGATGCTTTTGAAGTCGGTTCGCTCTCCAACGTGTCCGTGAGTCTCTATGGCTTCACACGTCGCCTCTTCAAGTATAAATCTGCCTTTACAACTGCATAAATTTGTCGATGGAGAGATTTTCGTATCCGGTCCGACTTTATTCGCCCCGCATCCTGTTTGCTGTGTAACAACGATTTTCTAGGAAACTTGGGCATCGATAAATAAAAGAGAACTCTATTTCGCTCGTAAAAAGTCAATACTATCAATTGAAGTTTCACGATTCGAATGATCGATATTGGAGTTGCTTTCGACTGTATCGAATGCCTTTGAGGATTGATGCTCTCTGTTTGATGGTCTGAATTTGCATTTGAGTGCCTGTTCGAAATGAGTTCTGTGGTTAAGCGATCAAATATGCTGGTATTCAGTATTAATGAGATCGTTTGTGGGATGCGTACAAGACTAGTAGCTCTCTGTTAGTATCAGTATATTATGTATATCTATGTATGTCGGAAATACCCTAATGAGTTGACTAATCGGGACGCCAGCGCCGCCTAGCAGCGCTCGACAGAGTCTACAGCATAACACTCGGACCAACCGGAGCTAAACAGAGTTCGTGGGTGGCTGTCAAGCAGTAGAGATATTTAGAAACTGTCCCGTGTTCTGAATAGTTGAGTCGGGTACCTACTGTGATTAATTTATTCGTAAATTATAATTTGATCTGAACTGCAAACGGTTTTTCTTTTGCGCAATAACCAACACTACCTACATCCACAGTAGTTAAAATATAGCTGATAATAACGAAAGAGATACATACTCCTCCGTCATGTACCCTGTGTGAAACTTTCATATCACTACGATTGAACGGAACATTCATAACATTATCATTCATTTATAAAGGTATTGCTTGTCCACTAAGAAATGAAGCGCCGAATACTGCATTATAGCCAAAGAAATCCGCATTACCGTGTACGTATATGCAGTTGTGGGGCGCGTCATTTCAGAATGGATAAGCTTTACATTGGAGTTAATGTCATCTTTCAAATCAAGATGAGATTACCTCATAATATAATTTCTGACCCATACTTATCTTCTTCTACTGTCTTAAAGCTTGTTTGCGGCCAGAAAACAATTTCAGAGACTTTCCTTTCTACTTATTTAAGCATCACAAAACTTTCAAGTATCAGCCCGATTTAATCAAAGCCAATAACTCCATAAACCGCCAAACTCCACACATCATTCATCAAACAAGACATCTTATTTTGACACATCATTCAAAGAAACTCCCGAGTCATTATCGCATAGAACCGAACTTTGCTTGCAGTCGCTAATCGCATTAGTCTTGACAGTGATCGGTTCGACATGGAGGGTAGAACAGAGGTGGAAACTGATCCTATTATAGTTAGAAGAGGTAGGAACGCGTGTGGAGAAGATAGATGAGGGTTTGTTAGGGTAGAAGCTGAAATGCTCATAATAATTACAGAGCATTGTTTTTAAAAGCATTGCATAGAAGAAGACATTAAAGAAAAACATTGAAATTGTAAACCCAAGAATAAGTTGTCGGGTCTAACAGTGAATAAAAAATATTACAATACACTTTATATAGGTACGGGTAATGTCCTGAGCTAAGCCTTTTATTACGCAATACACTTAGGTGTCGAGTAGTATTAGTGAAGACAGGCATAATTATAATAGCAAAAGGCTATGATGCTGTTTTATCTCCTTCAGCCATTCTGACCACGGTCCCATCTCATTTGACTTCAACATTTTGATTTTCTTTGACCTTAAATTCAGCTACATCATAGTAGGCACATTTTCTTAATAACCTTTTAAAACACCAGCCTTACCACCTCCAAGTTTTCTCGCTCTTTCACCTTGACGTCATAGACATTTTTTGATTAACGATCCGTCTCGGGTCAGATCTCCATTGTGCCCCTTTGAAATTCCGACACTCATTTATCAAGCTTACTGTTCGTTCTGAAAATTAATGCGCTGGTACAATTTATAGACTCCTGATGTGGGACATGACTTTCATATTAATATTGGTGGATATATCAATCATCTTGGCGCAATATAAAATTTTGGAGAGTAAGTATTTGATTAAGACGTTGGACTTGGCAAACAATTTAATTGCGTATTTGTCTATCATGAGCAAGCATTATTACTAATAACTTTATCAATTTATTACGCAATATTTCAATTTTTAAAGCATATTCAACATTAAAATCAAGTAGAGTTACACGGTTAAAAATGTTGTTTCTCAAATGTTGTAATAAACATTTCTAAGAACAAACAGCATTTTTTTCATTTTGTGAGAGTCTGGTGAAAAAATTATAGAAACTGCCATTTTTCAATAATGATATACTGAAATAAATAAAGCACAACTTCCATATTAAGTATGTCATTACAATTTTACTCACATACAATGAAGGCAATTGAGGTTTACCACCTTTAATATAGCTATAAAGGTAAATTATAGTTGTCTCCGTGTTATTATAACTCATGCACTAGACTCATGACTTTTGAACTTAGTTTATTATTTATACAGGTAGATTAAAGTGTCAGTAATGACCATTTGTTTTGGGGGTTACTCGTTTTTTCCTTGTAAGGGTTAAATAACTCTAAAGTGGCGTTGTTCGTTCACGGTTTAGTGCATTTCTAGTTTAATGTGATGTGACTGTTTGAACTCTACAAGATTTAATGACCTCAGGTTTTTGGCAGGTGATTTCGGTGTAGAACCTACGTGCTACTGTCTATTTGGTTTTGATTAAGAGCTTGTTCCAATAGCTCCAAAAAAGTTGCAGTTACACTGTTTACACTTTTTCTGTCCCACTTTCTAAATCACTCTGTGTTTTGTGTATTCTTATGTGAAGGTAATGAAGGACCAGCAAGTGATGCTTAATACGAACCAATAGTTCATCCAATACAAAATTATATTACAAAACATCTCGGAATATTTCTCATCCGAAAATCGCTTTTCCCCCAGCCATGAGTCGATAACTTAAAGCTACCTTGAATGGTGCGCGGCGTCGAGCGAAATTTACGCGAACACTGATTTTGACGTATCGCCTTATGGGGTGGTTTTCATGAAAAATGATTTACCGGTGCCAGGGAGAACTCTGTTCTTGATTTTTGAAAGAGATCTAAATGCTTTAGCAATTATCACTGAGATTAGTTTCTTCAGTTCTATGATCTATCTATTAATTAGTTTTTGGCTTTCAAATGGTTTAGATTATTTAAAACAAACTGAAATCAGATTTATTTATTGCCGATTTCTAATATAATGTATTAATTGGTTTTTTAAATATCATTAACGATTTATTCACGTATTTTAAATTCATGTTCTACATTCTTGACTATAATTTATTGAACTTTATTCAAGTCATTTAATTATTATCAGTTATACATAAATCAACTATTGCATTTAAATAAACATTTTTGATTAATTTACCTAATGTTAACAAATCAGTATCTTTTAAGTCTCCACAATTTCCCTCCAATACCTGCGATAATAATTGCTTTCACAGTCTTGGCGTGTTTGCAAACCACACATCTAAACGTCTATCCGACTTCGAACTAAAGTCTATCAGAACATGCGTCCATTCATTACCAGTTGACTCCCAAGGCACGAGAAACATCGAAGGCAGGTCAGGCCTGAATTAATCAACTCACGCTTGCTCGGTGTCACTTGACAACCGCCTGTCCAGACCAACAACGCGACCACAAAGTTGTAACAAACCTTAAGGCAGTTGAAATAAGAGTGAGTTTAGATTGGGTTGAAGCCAAGAGCTGGTTGTACTCAATGTGTACTGTCACGGAAATGTTGCATGTTAGTAAACAATTGCATGAGACAGTTCCGGTTGATTGATATGGTGTACGTATAAAATGAAGTATCTGGATGAATAAGCTTGGCTTCGTGGTTTTTTTCAGATACTTTTAAACATAAAAAAAAACGTGCAAAAACCAAATCAAATCATTTATTTCTTTACAAAGATGGGAAATATGAGAAGAAAACAGGCGACTACTTACACATTACGTGTTTCTAAAATTATTCTTTTTTTAATCTTTGTCATTGTCATACACAAATTAAAACCAGAACTAAATTAAGCTGTCAGTAGATTAATCATGATCAATTCATATTAAACGTACAACAAAAATCTAATAACCACCATAGCCATTAAAGTAATCAACCCGCAATGACAACGCTAAAACTCACCCCCGAAGTGTTCGCATTACGGGCCCGTCTCAAAATAAACCAAACAGTATTAATCATACTTCCCCCTCCCCCCACTCCTAGCGCGTACACGATAATGATATATGCGATATTTGATGATAAACAATCAGGGTCATTTATTATCTGTCCGTTATTTGACAGGCGGTAGGCAGATGTCATTTGTCATTTTCCACGATCCGTGGGTCCCTTCGTTACGCCGCCGCCGCCTCCGACAGTGGTTAGCTACCAACAGATATAGTTCAACACCTTCAAGCGAAAATTTCATCTAAAACAACAGCGATAGAGTCCGATTTAGACTGGGAAAAAAATCAATCTTGATTGTTTTCAGCATGAACGATTATGATAGATGAAAGAGTTAGCGCACACACAAAGCCGATGAAATTGTATCGACTGTTGAACTTTAGGCTCATGTGGATAAGGTTGATTTTTCTAAAAACAATCAACGAGTAGTCCCTGCCTCAGAGAAACGTGTTATTGAAGATGAAACAGTAATGGATGGGGATACGGAATGCGTGAACGCTGTCGGAGATGTATTGTTATCTGCCTTGTTTATCGCTATACGAAGATCGTTTCTTTAAATAATTACCTTTTAAAAAGTATATCCCGTCTGTGCTACTGGTAATATATTCATTATATCTGACATCTTACAAAGCGCCATTGAAATAAATAAAAATATTTTATAGCCGAACAGAGATCTCGATAGGATCGCTTCTTTAAGAAGACATATTTGGAATTTTGACTGAATCATTAACGTCTGAATCATTAAGGATCGTTTTAATTTGTTGTCGAAAACATTGTGAGGTTTTATGGCTTGCTCCTCGACCCACGCTTGCGGTAAACATTCTCGCGTAAATACCAATTAAGATTTTAAATATAGTGTTAAGGTGGCATAAAATGTTTTGACAAGACTTGCGAGATTCAGTGGCCAATAACTCAGACAGTTTCGTAATGCGAAATGCTTGTTGAACATTTTTAAAGGCAAATGTATGTGAATAAATTTGGGGTCGTTCCCACGGGATGTCACGTCGTCTGCGGATGTGTCTAGTAAATCAAATGTTTAATTTCCACAGTGAAACAACGAGCATTGTGCGGTTCACCCCTTTTTAAAAGGATGTTCGCTCGTTCATGTGTTTAGTCTTTCCGTTTTATATATTGCGGCGAAAATTTTTATTACCCGTTCTTAACCAAAATTTATCGTCCAAGTTTTTGAATCTGTAAGTAGATACTTTTTTGATTTTTATTGCAATTTATTTATTTTTAAAGACACCTGTCTACCTGCCGGTGGTTCTGTCTGTTTTATTATTGTCTAATTCCCATAATAATCGCATTATACAATTTTTGCACATCCTAATCTTAACAAAACTTTAATTTATTTACAACGCCATCAAAGCAGACACCCAAATCAAATCAATTATTTGCATTACTAAAAAATCTATTATGTGAAGCGGCCTCTTCCGTATCGCCAATTCTAGCCCTTAATTCCCAAAACGGGTGCGCTCTTTTAAAATATTCAATAGAATGTACTGTGGATGCTGCTTCGCTGTCAAACGCATTACTTACTTCATTACTCTCACCTTGACGTGCCTGTTAATCTTTCATTGTGTTTGGATAAAAAGAAGCTTAAACGTGTTTTGTATTGAATTTTTTTAAAGCTTTCCTTTTAATGGTATTGTGTGAGTTGCGCGTTTGTATTGATGGGGAAGACGTTCCTTTTGTTACGCTTAGCTTGGTAATAAGTTAGTGGTGGATAGTGAAATAGTTAATAAATAGCTGATGAGAGATTGTGTGATATAATGATAGGGCTCGATAACGATACGAACAAAAAATGGTTATAATAGTAAGTTGCTGTTACAACTTCTACAATTATATTGAATTATATTAATATAAAAATATACATAGTTAACGAATAAATAAAAAATGTATATATCAGCATTTATGTAGAAGCTTTCAACAATCCAGATTTAAATAAAACCAAGAACATAGACGTATGCGAGGTAACCAAAATAAAAACCAAAGAAATGGAAAGTAAAATACACAAAAACAGCAGCCTCGCTCATCCCTGTCTCCTAGCATCAGAAGTAGGTAATCTAGTTCCTTCCACAAATATAGCGAAGGGCTCTAAACGCGCAGGCAATTTTTCGAAAGCACCTGACAGTGTCGATCCATCGTACAGAGGCTGTATAAAAACGTCAGACAGTGCCGACACTGACTATGATCAAGTATGTCTGTTTACTACTAGGGTTAGCCGAAGACTACTCGTATATATTTATTTTAAAGGAATTGTCTAGAACGTAGTAGATCCATCATGATGAAGACGTAGGGAAAGACGATGAGTGAATGTAATAATATTCAGAAAGTTATTATAATTAATTTAATCGTCTTATTTTCGGGTTATAATATAAAGTATTTTAAATACTAAAATTAACTACTCAATACACTAAATAATTAATAATCTAACTATATATCGCGAACTCTTTGTTATCGCTCTCGCCACAAACCGCCCGTCCAATGAGGATGGGGTGAAGTGTCAGATTCTTCTAGACGCCGTCTGACATCTGTCAGTTTAGCTACGCACCTAGGTACATTTATGAAGATGTGTGTTTAATAATGTGTGTTTAATAAATATATTAATATCTACATATTAAAACTATAAATTAAAATATTTTAATTTACTAAAGTAATTACGCGAAACGATAAATTTTTCAACATCATTAACATAAAAACAGAACTTTATAACTGAATATTAAGAAAATTTCTATATCCAAAATCCAAATGATAAATGCATCAAATAAATTATAATGAAACTTAAATAATGTCTGTTGATTCTTTAATAGGATGGAAACGTGTAATTAATTAACAGTGTCGCTAACAAATTTTGTCTCCAGCCGACAGTCGGACAAAAACGGGACATAATTTATGTATGTAGCAGCCCTGTTCCACCGCCCCCCCCTCCGCGCCCCTTGCCGGCAGGTTGAAAGAGTCACGGCGCGTGATTGATGACGGGCCCTCCACGCCCACGCGCCCTAACAACCGCCTAGAACTGACAAACTATCGCATTGTTGGCCGCAGGAAATCATAAGGCGATTGGCTTCGAATTTATTGCCTTGTTGGTACCATGCGTTTAGTTACGACCGCTGAACGTGAGGGACGGCCAGATCATAATCTCGATTAACACGATGATTACTCGTATTTTAAAATAAACATTAATTAAATAAATGATATATCGAACTTGGTCAACTTCGAAAGTTCTTAATTACATCGAGTAAGATTTAGTAGACATGGTGATCAAATCTGGTCTAATGTTTCCAAATTCTACATCGACACCCTAATAGAAAACAGTGCGATGACGAGCATGTTTTGTGTCAAATCATCGCATAATGAAAAATATGAATCAGTAGAGGGTCCCGACCGCATTAATCTCAGCTTGTCCACATGAAATTCGTTTTAGACATTTAAATACAAAGGTCGATAGAGTGATAAATTATGAATGAAATAACAATTCAGATTTCAATAGCATCAGTTCGTGTTTGGAGTTGAACAACAAAAAGCGCTTGTGTGTACAACAATAGAACTATAAATATGGGTTTCTGTTGCGTTGTGCTTTAAGCTCGGTTCGCCTTCCGCTCGATACGGCTCAACGACGTTTTTATCTTCATTGTTATCGAGAAATATATTAATTGCCATTGCTGTCTTAGGCGGTAACGATTGTACAACCCTGAGTGAAATTTCACCGAGAGCAATAATTTATGCATTTGAAGCGGACTCAGGCACGCCGCCAGCCCGCGATAGACCGCTCCGCGTTATATCTCTAAATGCATCTGACACAGTTAATCCATATAAAGTTATTATTGCCTCGCCTTTCAACCGACTTAATTGGCCGCTACCGGCTAGTGTAAACTCATGTGTTAACGATAAAGTAACTGAATAAATTGTGGTTTTAAATACTGTTCACGTTCGTTGCTCACGAATGCGAATTGCACGCCCGCTTGTTTTTATTGCCCTCGTGTTTACCTAAACGATTTTTCCTTCGCAACGCTCGTAAATATGGAATACAAAGGACGCACGTTCTTTATGCGATCTTGATAATATTGTTCTCGGTTCCTCGAGTTGAAATTTTAATTTGTCAGAAAATTTTAAGCCAAGCTTAATCTTCTTACGTCGGGGTGCCGTCCGATGTCCCGAATTAGCCCGCCGAGGCGTGTAGGCCATAGATTAAGTCGGATCTCGCGGCAAGACCGTTGCCAACGTCTCAATAAGCCGCTCTACATTTTTACGGCCCCTATATCCGTTTCGCTGCGTAAATACACTTAATGACCGACATTTCGTGAACGCTTTTATTGTGAAGTTTTTATTATCGAGAAAATCATTTGTTTAGTCTACGTACGGTTATTGCGAGGCAGCTCAGTGCGTTTCGGGGTTTATTAGGGTTACTTTATTACCCTTTTATACTCCGTCTTTAATACCGAAACATAGCCTGCGAGCTTTAAACCGTCTGAGCGGCCGGATGGTAATAATTAAATTTGATTTTGATCTGCGAATATGATTACATGTTCCGTTATTACGTTGCAGTCTCAAAAGCCTTTTTTTACTCCCAAAAAGAGTTACGACCGAATCATGATTATTTCCTTAATGGCTCTCGATTAGAATTTTTTATCGGTTGCGTAGTTAGAAACATCTAACGAGCGATATCGCCGATCTAAACGCGTGAAACTCAATCTGTGTAATTTAAACCCATGGAATTTCCGTCCAATACACATATTAATGTATTCGAGCAAAAAGTCAACACCGTAATCTTGCCGGCCATAAAGCAGTGTCAGAGTACTATAATAATTTAGAAACAGTCTATTAAGTGAATCTTTATGATAATGTTGGAACAGAAGTCGCGGCCGCGAACGGGCTGCCTGTTATTTTGATACATTATCATATTTAAACAATTCAAATGATAATAGACACGTCGGGCGAAACCCTTTGGTAATATAAATGGTTGTATTATTATTTATTTATGGGTTTCCTTCCTCTGGGCCGGGGGCGATGTGGCATATTTCATTGAGCGAAAAAATGCTTCGAGTCGTGAGTTTATGCTGGCTGGGATCCGGTTTGAGTACCTGAAACGACTGACTATAAGCTTGTTGCCGCAATAATAAAGATTTATGCGACATTCGGCGGTAGCGTGTTTTGTTCTGTTACGAGCCGATTCGCTTTCTGAAAGATCAATAGCGCTCTTTATTGTATGCGGTGAATTATCGTCATCGACCGTTCTTTTAGCTTCGACTATAAATTCTTTGGCCGCATTTGATATCTTATTATCGCCTCTTACATCTTCACCGTCTTTACGATTGGCGTTTTGTTTCACTTCAATAGCGTTAAGTTCATGTTTTACGATTGTTACTTCTTAATAGTTCGTGTCTTTTTTCTTTTATTTGTTTTTGATTGCGAAACTGGTAGAGGTGATTTGGATAATCTTCGACTTGAAAGTTATTGTGTGTCAATTTGCATAATTGTTTTTCGATTGTGGTGCTTTTGTGATTTTATTTAATTATCTTTTATTTGTCGGCGTCCATTAAATATTTTTCATTTATTTGTTGTTAGTTCACAAAAAGTAGTCTAACTACTACTTGCTTACTTGTTACTAGTACTTGTATAATATAACTAGCAAACCCCCTCTGCTTCACACGGAGCGCGTCCAAAACTATCCTATCTTTCAAGCTGAAAGCGTTCACACATTCACAAAATTTCATTGAAATCGGT
The DNA here is from genome assembly GCA_948150665.1 of Conistra vaccinii. NCBI lineage: Eukaryota > Metazoa > Arthropoda > Insecta > Lepidoptera > Noctuidae > Conistra > Conistra vaccinii. Next base: position 1,913,657 of record OX411318.1, on the reverse strand, counting down.
TGGGAGTTTTCGGAGATTAGCGCGTGCGAACATAGTGAAACGTGATTTTTAGTTATAAGTGAACAGCACGATCATCCTAAAATATCAAACTACCCTCATTCAAATCACAATAATTATTAGAAAAACCTACTCTAAACATATAAACAAAACAATTAGATTTGCATGCAACTACCTACAATTACTCGCAATAAAAGTATCATCAGCATTGTAAACGTATGTACTATCATTCTCATGTGGACTAGCGCGCACTGTATTTTTTTCAAGTAATCTCATTATTACGTACTACACCACGGTGATTAACCAGTTGATTTATGGCATATGCAATTTGCATCGGACTCGATGCTATGGCTTTTTGCTCCGAAGCCGATGATTATCGTTCGTATCGTGTCGGTCTTAATGATAGTTATTTCATGACCCGCCAAGCTTGCTCGGGGACGTTTCATTAAAACCCTTTACATACATTATTTCGACGAATGTGTCTGATTATGTTAATGCCTTCCTTGGTCGGTATCTTGTAATGGATTGTTTGGTTTTTGTGTAATTACGTGTGACGATTTATTTATTGTGTAGGTAGTAGCTTTCTTGCTTCTTACTTTTCCTTTTCATAGCTATATCAACAAGTGAACCATTGGTAATGCATGGGAGCACGTGACAGTAGTGTGTTTGCGAAAGATGTAATGTTAGACAGTGTACTAGCCGTTAGTATTACGTGCAGACACGTCAGACATGACAGTCCGTTTCCTTGTCGACGTCCAACTTGCAATGGATATGTTGCACTTACGTTTTTCCTTTTGTTCATTTTAAGACAGAGACGTGACACGGCATTTGTGGTTAAAATGCTCATGTTAAATTGCTAAGACATGCCATAAAAGAGCATTAAGTGATAAAATGAAGACGCGATGATGACTTCCTTTGATTGTTTGTTCTTGTTCGTTGTAACATGTTGCATAACATACGTTACGGCAAGTGTGACAAAGGCTCCTACGTATAGCTATATTTCCTAACTTCAAATAACAAATGAGCTAAATATGTGTTCGCTTTATTGCGCTCATAATTATTATGCTCTGCTCATCCTTCTTTCAATAAGACCATGTTAAAATTAAAATTAACAGTTAGAAAGCAGTTGTGTAAGCTAAGCAGTAACTTTCTGCTGTAATCATCAGTAAATTTTATGGTACAGCCATTTTCTCTCACGACTGTCAGTCTGTTGCAATGATCTAAAAGATCAACTCTGTCATTCTGACATGGTCATCGGTAAATTGCACATCTACGACAATCCCACATTTCTACACAAGTAGGTTCAATATGTCCACCAGTCCAGCTATAATTCAACAAACATAATTTTCTCTCATTGTCTTGCAACGTGTTACAGAACACGTGTTAGCCAAGAGCGTGACAACTTTGGTGCGTGCACATAGATAATATCGTACATAAAACAAAATGGCGCGACGCTAAATTTATGAATCGGCCGGAGCTGCCTTCCACACAAAAGTTGTTTATTACGAGCTAGGGTTGCTAGTTTTTATTTATTTGGGCAGGGTTCTTTACGTCTAGGAAATTTGATAAAGGTTATCCTATTTTAATATCATGTTGTGTTGTTTGGTTATTTTGTGTAGGTAGTTAGGTACTTGTCTGATAGTTCAGCAGCTACTACATCAATTTTGCGGAAACCCTGCTTTAAATTTTTTATTATGCTTCTTATAAATTGTAACATTTAATTTCAGCTCGATGCCCCTAGCTATCAGTTTATTGGTACTTCACAACACAACGGACATCGTAATTTATTTTATATTATTAGAGAGCAACCTTAATGGCGTTATGAATTATATGGAAAAAAGTACCCCGTAGCGACCGCGGTCCATTTAATCGCTATTATTTATATCGTTTACCGATACAATCAATTTAAATCGCCTTAACGCAACATCGATATAAAATCTTCATTGCTCCTATGGGATGATTAATTGATATTTCTGTTAATTTTATTCGTGATCTTTAAAAAATTTGAATGTGTTATCGTGACTAGTTGTAACGATTTCTATCGATTGATATTCGAGTTATATCGATGTGGGATCGATCAATCATAAGTAAAGATTATTAATGGTAACTGTCATGTGTTAAGCTTTGTATCGCTCATCGTAAGTTTGTTGGGTGCATTAATTTCGGTTCGGACGTGATTTGTGTTTAATTTATTTATAAGATGTGTTCGTTTGTTGATTTATCCATGTATCCCACCTACGGAGTGTGGGTCGGTGTTCCTGCAGGGTGGCCAGAGATTTAAGTTACATGTTGTATGTAACATAATAATATTGCGATTTATTCAAAACACTACCTTTTTCAGAATAACACAATATCGGTAGGTAAACTTTTCTGAAGAATATGAAGAACCTAACAATAAACAGAATGACACCTAAATCTCTAAAACAGAAGCCGAAACAATACTTTTTCGAGGGTAGGTGTAGAAAAAGTTAACACATAACTTGATAAATCTATTTTAATTAAAATTATTATTAAGTATTTTTACTTGCTTTCGCATACAATATTTGTTGTCTATACTGTTAAACAAGCAGTACTTACATTGGTGAAACATTCCATGTAACACAAGAACTTAAACTACACCACCTACCAGCTTCTCACTAGTGCAGTACTTCACAGTATAGTCACTTTGTTTCTGCACACTTCACCATGTCATCTCAACTTGATGATATCCAATCGGCCCAGAAGAACCTCGAAGAGTGCTTCCTAAAAAAGATGGGCGAGCTTGAGGCACAGATCCAATGTGCTGGACCTGCGAAGGACACTGTAGCAAAGATTGCTGATGAGTTCCGGTCATTTCGGGAACTTATGTTCGGCGTACTGGGACTTCTTCGGAGGCAGATCTTGGAGTGCTCAAGAGTGGTCGATGGATTGGAGACAAGATCCCGTCGGAAAGCTCTTATTTTCACCGGGTTTGCAGAGACGGACAAAGAAGATTGCAAGGCTCTTGTGTTGGAAGTTCTGAAGAGCAAACTAGCCCTGCCTGACATTACTGCATCTTCTATCAAAGTGTGTCACAGACTTGGGGCTTCAAGCAAAGGACCAACAATCAGCAGACCTATACTGGTAAGGTTCTCCAGTGTTGACCTGAAGTCTACAGTTTGGAAGGCAAAATCTGCCTTGAGGGGCTCCACGGTCACGGTCAAGGAGTTCCTGACCAGGTCTAGGCAAGCCGTCTTCAGCAGGGCGCGCCTTCACTTCGGGATGCCGGCATGCTGGACTCAGGACGGTGTTATTATTATCAGGTCCCCCGACGGTACACGGCATAAGATCTGTTCTTTAGAGGAACTCAATCCCTTGTTGGCTAAGTACCCAAAGAAGACCGGGGACAAGCCTAATAGTGGAGTGCGTAAAAACTAACGTGTTTGTAACCTTTCGTGTTTATCTGTTTCTCCGACTTAACAGTTTTTTATTGTTTGGGACGTCAGTTCACGTAATCATTACAGCTATCGTACATTAGCATCAGCAGGTAGACGTGCTTACTATTTCGTATTTTCACCTCTAAACTAAATTAATCACATTCTACCGGTATTTTGCTCAATAATGTTTGTGTTGTAAAATAAATGTTTCGTCATTGGTTGTCACTGTCACTGCTGTCACCTGACTGTCAATCTTCAATTTGTCTAAATGTTGACGTCCCATGTTCCGTCTCACGTTTGTGTTGTTTCGTAAATTGCGTTCCGTTTTTGCTCACGTAATTTTGTCATGTATCGTTTTGTTCTTCGCTTGTTCATATTTTGTGTTTAATTTGTGATACTGTTTTCCCTATAATTAATGTTTTTTTGGTTTTTGTTATTGTATTGTACTACTGTACAGTCTTACAGGGATCTTTTGGGGCTTGATATCTTTGTAATCCTATTTCGTGTTTTGGAAAACAACACTTTGGCGGCGTACTTCCGATGTCAGCCACGCGTCAAAGGATCCCTGTGCAACTGTGCTGGTGCTGCTGGTGGGTGGTGCATAGATAGTGGTGTTGCACCATAAGCGAAACAAATTTTTTGCCTATTTTATTTGTATATTTAACAGTTATTTATATTATTTTTATTTTATTTGATGTTAACTGATGATGATTCCTTCTACTCTGCCATTGATTCCTCTAGCTCTTCCGCCAATGCAAGTTTTAGCTCCTTGACTGACTCCCTTGGTGACTTTATCCGTCGGAGTTTCGGTCAACAGAAGGGGCATTTGTTCAATGTCTGCCATATAAATGCGCAAAGTCTGCCAAGTCACCACAGTGATCTGCTGGACACCTTTTCTGATGCCAATGTTCATGCCGTTCTGGTTTCTGAGAGTTGGCTCAAACCTAATCTTCTTTCCACCACCTACTCTCTCCCAGGTTTCATCCTCATCCGCAATGATAGAATTGGAAAGGGAGGAGGTGGTGTAGCTATCTATCTTCGTAGCGATTTCCCTTTCAAAATCATTGCCTCATCTCCTTCACTATACCATGCTTCCGCTGAGTACCTGTTTTTAGAAGTCAACGTCAAAGGTGTTAAGACACTACTCGGTGTTGTCTATTGCCCACCCGCCGTTGACTACTTTTCAAATCTCGAATTTGCGCTGGAATCCATAGGGTCAGAGTATGCACATTGCGTCATCATGGGCGATTTCAACACTGACCTTGCTCACCACACCCCTCGATCCCGTAAACTCCTTAACATTATCGAGTCCGTTAGTCTCCATGTCCTTTCACTGCAACCTACCCATTTCAACATCTCTGGCGAGGACACTTGGCTCGACCTTATCCTTACTTTCACTCCCTCTCTTGTTTCCTCTCATGGTCAGTGCCCTGCTCCTGGTTTTTCCCATCATGACCTCATTTTCCTCTCGTATATCCTAAAACCCCCTAAACCTATCCCAAAAGTTCTGCACATGCGGTGTTTTGCGCGCATGGATGTTGAGAAGCTTCGTCAAGATGCGTCTGAACTCAGTTGGGAACACCTGGTAACGGCGACAACGGTAGACGAAAAACTACGTGTTTTCGATCGGACGGTCCTTGCTCTCTACGACAAACACGCTCCTGTTAAGAAGATTAAACTTCGGCGTCCTCCTGCTCCTTGGATGACGACAGGGGTTCGGATGGCGATGAGGCGCAGGGATCGGGCCTTTCGAAAATTTAAAAAGGATCGCTGTGAGGAAAACCGTAACTGTTTCAAAGCTGCTAGAAATCGGTGTAATCAGATGATACGCAACGCTAAACGCCGCCATATTCTCGAGAACATATCTTCTTCTTCACCTGCTGATATCTGGAAGTTCCTTGGGACTCTTGGTATCGGCAGGCCACGTCATGTGGATTTTCCTAATACGATTGGCCTTGATGATATCAACCGTCACTTCACAACCACTTGCCATTTGGATTCCCAAATATTATCCCAGACGGTCGATTTCATTACTGGCCTAGCTAGTCCCATCATAGACCCATTTCATTTCTCTCCGGTCACCTTGGATGAAATTAAAAAGATCATCCTGTCCATAAAGTCCAAGGCTGTGGGCTATGACGGCATCAGTCGTAGTATGGTCGTTTGGATCCTAGATAGCCTTCTCCCTCCGATTACCCACATCATCAACTTTTCTCTGGATTCCGGACAATTCCCTTCCCAGTGGCGTATGGCCTTTGTCCGTCCACTTCCTAAAATTTCAAATCCCTCCCTACCCAGCCACTTTCGACCTATTTCCATTCTTCCATTCCTGTCTAAAGTGCTTGAGGCCTGCGTACATAAGCAGTTTGCGGGGTTTGTTCACCGCAACAACCTTGTTAGCTCCTTTCAGTCCGGTTTCAGGCCTGGGCACAGTACAGCCTCCGCTCTCCTTAAAGTGACTGGTGACATTAGAGAAGCGATGGAGGATACCAAGGTTACCGTTTTGGTATTAATAGATTTCTCCAATGCCTTTAATGCCGTCAGTCATGATATTCTCCTCTCTATCCTCTCCCATCTTATGGTTTCATCCGAGGCCCTGGAATGGTTCTCTTCTTATCTTCGGGGACGTCAGCAGTCGGTTCGCGTTGACGAGAGCTCTTCGAGTTGGCGTGACCTAGATGCTGGTGTTCCACAAGGCGGTATTCTTTCTCCATTGTTATTCTCAATCTTCATTAATTTCATAACTCACTGTCTTCGGTGTTCGTATCATCTATACGCTGATGATCTTCAATTGTATACAGCTGAGCGGGTGGAAAGTTTATCGGACGCTATAGCAGATGTAAACCGAGATCTAGATTCAATCAAAAGATGGTCTGATAGTTTTGGGGTGTCAGTAAACCCCACAAAGTGTCAGGCCATTGTAATTGGAAGCTCGCGCATGATGGGTAGGGTGGCACTTAGCTCTCTTCCTCCTCTTATATTTAATGGTACCGTCATACCCATTACTCCCACGGTGAAAGATCTCGGTTTGCATCTTGACTCGACACTTAGCTGGCAACGCCAGGTTTCTAGTGTTAGTCAAAGGGTCAACGGTACTCTGCGATCCCTGTATCGTCTGAGGAGCTTTTTGCCCGCTAAGACGAAAGCTATGCTTGTGCAGACTTTAATTTTCCCTATCATCGACTATGGTGACGTGTGCTACTTTGACTTGAATGCAGTTTTGCTGGATAAACTCGACAGACTGCTCAACAATGGTATCCGGTTCATATTCAACCTGAGGAAATATGACCATGTGTCGAGCTACAGGTCTGAGCTCAAATGGATGTCCATTCGCCAAAGAAGAAGTTTACGCGCTTTGACCACGCTTTTCTCCTTTCTGAACTCTCCCACCCCACCTTCTTATCTTATGTCTCACTTCCAATATCTTTGTTCGTCACACGCTAAGAATTTGCGTTCCTCCAACAATCTTCTACTACTTTGTCCTTCTCATACTTCTGACTTTGTTCATTCTTCCTTTCATATTCAGTCCATTCTTCTATGGAATGCGCTTCCTCTTGATATCAGAACGGCCACCAGTCGGTATGCATTTAAGCGGAAATTGCAGAGTTATTTTCAAAACAAATAGCGTAGAGTCATCTCAATTACCTGTTTTTTTACTTGTATCCTATATATGTATATATTATAATGTAGGTATATATTATAGTTAATATGTATGTATGTGTATTTTAAGCTTATAACCTATATATGTACTTGAGTGCCTATTCTAGTTATAATGCATTTAGATATCTTTTTAATATTTTTTTTACGGTTTCTCCTCTTATTCAGAGCACCTGCCATCTTATCTCTTCACCACCCTTGGTTGACTGGTAGAGAATGCCTAAGGCATTAAGTCCGCCTTTGTACCTCAATGTGTGCGAGAAGTTTAAATAAATAAATAAATAAACAATAAAGAGAATAATTACTCAAAATGACAATCATGAGAATCTAAAAGCAGTTTAAGAGCAAAAATGAGGTGAGCAAAAAGACTTTTAGTATAAGCCTCATAATAAATCATTGAAATCTGTTAACTTTATTAATTTGATTGTCAGAAGCTGTAACCTCCAGAATCTTTCTCAATGCAACAAGAAACATAACGAGTGAATATTCTTTTCACAATATATTTGACGTCAGATTATTGAAGATAAAATATCACCATCCTGCTTACACTCCGTCGAGGTAAGCTTCTGTGTAATTTCTTAATCAAATGACAGTAATCATGATGAATCATTTGACACACAAAAATGATTCACTGTAGACAAACAAATTGATTGGTGAGCGACGTGAGAGTGTTCCACTTAGAATAAAATAACTGTAAAATTCTTACATGTATTTTAGGGTTCCGTACCTAAAAGAAAAAGACAGAACCCCTTATTGGATCACTTTTTGCCCGTCCTTGTATCTCTCGAGACGCTTTTTCTCAGGAATGGGTGAAGATGTCAAGATGAAATTAATTTATGTCATATTATATTTCGATTATTGGTTGCATTTATTTATATCTAGCTGCGCCTCGCAATTTCACCCGCATAAGCCTAGATCTCATTATAATATCGGGATACAAAATATGTGGGTGGGTTATGTGTCCTAACTTTCTAAGGTCTTGATTCCCATGTGCCAAATATCACCCAAATTAGTTCAGCCCTTTTAGCATGAAAGCGTAACAATGAATGAATGAATGAAATGCAAGGACCCAGCGTGGTATAACCAGACTCGATTAATCGAATTAACCCCAAGATTTGCACTAGCCCGTGGAGCCTCATGCTTCATGGAGCTAAAGAGGCCATTGCATATCAAAGAGTAGACTGGGGGGCGCTGTAATGTTAGGGAAGACGTGCCTTTAGGATATGGAAGGATTTTTTTGAGGTGGAAGCGAGCTTCACCTGGAATCCTCAACCACAGTGGAACTGGCTATCATATCTCTAACTGCCGAAACACAACAATGCTGTTAACATTGTTGTTATGGCGACAGACTTAGATAAGATGGTGGTAGCTAGCCAGGCGGACTTAGAACAAGCCTTACCACCAACCAAAACGAGCAGAAAATTTTACTGCCACTGGAAATCGAACCCGGGACCTCTGGGTCTGAGACAGCTGGCTTGACCACTAGACCACAGAGGCGGTTAAAAGTAGTTGGTGGTTAGTTCTTAATTTTGTCTCGGTCTTCAGCCGTGTTCATCCAAAATAACAAACAAATAAACAAACAATGTCACTTTCGCATTTATAAATTATTATTAAGTTAGCGGGCACAACTTTGAGACGGAACCCTCAGGGCGCAAGTCCGAGTTGCACGTGTCCGGTTTCTTTTCGATGATTTCAGTGTTAATTTTAGATAGAAAACGAGTCTAAGAAGATAAAGAAGATAAACATCTTTCTAACTAAATGGCCAATAAAGGGCAATATGATTTTTAAAAGACCGAGAAACAAAATAAGGAATAGTACATACATCTTTTATGGGGTACTGTGTTAAATGTTACAACAAAATACCTTGTGATATATTACAATTAAATGAAAGAAAATGTAATACTCATGTAAAAAGTACACTTTGTAAACAAGCATAATTACAGATTAGAGGATTATATCCAAGATAAGAATGCTTGGAAACATGCTGGTCCTGCTCCATAGGACAATTTAGAGTCTAGACAAAATCAAACTGGTTGCTTACTTAATTGTATTTATTTTTTATTATATGACATTGATTTTACATCCTGTAATTACTTCCTCACACACTGACTTATTAATTGTAATTTTTTAGTAGATTCGTCTATTTTTACAATGTTTGTGAATATGTGAACACCATGTATCTATCACATAATTAATTTATCAGTCGTTTGCTCCACCTTAAATTATTTTTACTCTATACAGTAGTTTTATTCTAGGTGCATCGTCTTCACATATAATTATATAAATAACTAGCTGCCCTCCCCGGCTTCGCACGGGTAGCACGGGTAAGTACTTATCTACGGCGCACCTACCTATCTACCTACCCTGCCCTACCTACCTACCCTACACTGCCCGACCTACCTACCTACCCTGCCCTACCTCCCTACTCTACCCTGACCGACCTACCTACCTACCGTACCTACCTACCTTCACCTCTCTTCCTATCTACCTACCCTGCCCTACCCTGACTAACCTACCTACCTACCCTGACTAACCTACCTACCCTGCCTACTTACCTTCACCTATCGACCTACCCTGCCCTACCTAATTACCCTACCCTGCCCGACCTACCTACCTACCCTACCATACCTACCTACCCACCCTGCCCTACCTACCTACCCTACCCTGCTTGACCTACCTAACTATCTACACCGGTAGACGCCTGACGGGAATAACTGATCGGTAACTGATCAATATTATCGACCGCCAAGAGTAGAAAATTATTAAAGTAATAATATCGCTACTAAAAAATAGGGGTTGGTGGTAGAAGGATGAAAATTTGGGGTTGTATGTATTTTTTAATGCCAAATCATAAAAAAATTACAATAAAAAAATTTGACCAAAAAAAGAAAAAAAGAATTTGGGGTGGACCACCCTTATCACATAAGGGTACGAAAAATAGTTTACGTCCTATTCTCAAACCTACCAAATATACATAAAAAATTTCATTAAAATCGGTCAAGCAGTTTCGGAGGAGTTTGGCAACAAACACCGTGACACGAGAATTTTATATATTAGAAGATATACCTATACAAAATATTGTTAAACATTTTAAAAGAGTAACGGTGGAGTTTTTTTGCCCATTCTTCTCCATACGAAAACTACCTTTTGGAAGGGGTGGTAGAATCAATACTATATTTTGTAAATTTTGACGTTCAAAAGTGCCTTCAAGGGTTTATTTGAAATAAATTATTTGACTTTGACTTTGGCTTTGAATACCAGCCAGTCAATACTGGAGACCAGACTGACTCTGAATTGCTATACATTACATAAGACCTTTAAACCTCAGTAGTATCATCATTCCTTTATTAAGAAGAGTAGGTAACTGATTTTTTCTAGAAATAGCGTAGGTAAGTGTTTTGATGATCATCCTAGTTAATACTAACAGCAATAAAACAATATAATATAATAACGTAAGCGTTATTCTATCTTGTGGTGGGTGTCTACAGTAAGTTAATCTTAACCGCAATATATTAAATAAATTATCCCCCATCTATTCGAATTAATATAAAAGTTTTCTTATCGCTCGTTTAATCTCATTAGACGTAGTTATTATCTAATCTTCTGGCGATATATCTACGTCAGATAATTATAAATCTTCAATCAAAGATATAATTAGATCTGTTATTTATACTAATAATGTCGTCATCATCGTTTAAGGTATATGTTGTTTTGTCTATCTGTTGGTAATCTGCTTTGGATGATTAAGGAAAAGATTTTGATCTGGAGTTTTACAGTGTGAATATAATTATATTTTTGTTGAATTTTTCCTTGTATTTTTAATATTTATTTGAGCATAGTATCTACTAAAATGAAATGAAATGATTTATTCTGTAAATAGGATATAGGAATCACTTTTACACGTCATATTAAAAAAATATTAAAAATAAGCTAGATGAGGTCGGCGTTTCCTGATTGACTACTCTCAGAAGAAAGGGGTATATGGGGACTATGTAGATTTGTGTCTGAAATGGTCTTTTGAGGAAAGAACCACACAGATTTGAGTGAACCTGTGTCCAGTCAGTGCGAGCATTGAGCATTGAGTTGAGTTCACGATTACTGACAAATGCTTGCACTGACTGCACAGGTCCACTCAAATCTGTCTTAGTTACTAAGAACTTAAAGAGCTCAAGGACTCGATGAACAATACCAAAGGAAGGACATTTGGGTAGGCCGCATAAAGTACTCAAACTGCCAGACCATCATAAAAACTAACTGAGAAAGAAAAACTACTTTTTGATTAGTAGTAAGTAGGTACTGTTTTTTATTGGTAGTCATCACTTTTTTCGCCTTCACCGACCAAATTACGATCAGCTTTGGAAAGTTACCCACATTACTAAATGAAGAAAAATTTATTTAATTTTTGCATAGATTTATGATAATAATATCCTATTCATTTAAAAAAATGACATAATCTACATACTATTAACATATTTATTTTAATTAACACTCTAAAGATAATTTAGAATAAATCCTATCAACATTAATTAAAATTTGATATTTAAATAAAATAAAACATGTCAAACAAATTACTCTATTTGCATTTCATTACGAATACATTAATTATTGTGAGCTAGTGACCTGTTAGTGACTCCTGTTTGATATAAAAACTTACTATTTGAAATTGTTTTTGTTATTGAGATTGCGATTATACCAGTAAATCTTCTGGTTCAAGTCAAGAAAGAGTTATCAATATACAGTAAGGACCTATAAAACTTGCCATCCCTTTTATTTCAATATCAGAACAGAACAAATGTCAAGAATATCAAATACACCCTACGTTCAACCCTGCCGCCGGCGGCGAGACATTAATACAAGTTGAAATATGGCCCACTAAAGACTATATAACGTAAAATTTACAATTCATAAAACAGAATGATATATGCGGTGGAGGATGGTTGTACTGAAGTTTACAGCAGGCCTTAGTTAACGCCGACTATTCCAGTGTTGATAAACTTATTGCATTACAGAGAGTTTATTCTGCTTTCGTGATTTGAGAATTTGAAGACATAATTAGGTAAGTGATAGTGTTGGTTCTGTTTGTGAAAAAAATTTGGTAGGTTATTGAGATTTTGCGATTTCAGGCCACAGGGAGAAGATTATTAAAAAACGGACCTAAAGCAGTAACTAAAAAAACTAAAAACATTTGTGTCATTAAACTAATTACAGGCACTTTGGAATTATCAAGGAGTCGGTCAGTCACAAAAATTAAGAAATAAATGAGGCTGAAGAAGAGGAAGACTAGAGAATAGATTGTAATCACTGCTATTGATTATCAAATTACAGCCGTGCTACAACAATATCTATTATATTATACTACAATATCTATTGATAAATTTCCCAGGATTTTAAAACACATTTCGTGTTATAATCAAGTTTCAAATATTGCATCCTTAAATTAAGTAGATCAAAATCCTTGACCAACAAAAGAATGACGAAGAAATACCAACACATAACTTAAGAGAAAACACAACATTTGTACAAGACACACGTACAAACAAAAACTGACATTTAATCAACAACGCAGACACATCAAGACTAACATACAAAGTAGACAGGCACGATCTTTTAATCTAGATTGAAACGGCGACATCTAATGAAATGCAGCGCCGTCTGAAATCAAGGAAAACTAACGACACGACATGCTGTACCGCGACAGACGACATTGGAAGCGTTCTTACACCTGCATCAGATGGGTTTAGTACTGAGTGCAAACAAGTACATGAAGAAGAAATGTTTAGTACGAGTAGAATATTATTATTTAGTAATGGTCTCAGATTTACATCATAATAAAACAGGTATACATTACCTACTAACTAAATAGTAGGAATACACAAACGTGTCAGATATACTATATACATATAGATAGACAGACAGACTAGAAGTTGTAAATGGTTGTTCATCTAGAAGAAAGTTGCTTATGCACACACACTCGCACTTTTATTATCACATGAATGATTGATTTTTTTTGGAACTGAGGCCTTTAAAACCCGATATAATAATTGCCTTTACCATCACTCAGATAGTGCCTTTTATTTTAATCAACAAAGTTGCGGGTACTTAAAAATATGTATATTACCTACTTGAAAATTGTATGAGGCTTTCTACACTTTATTAAACTTAAACGATTCTATAGAAGATATTTGCTCCATTATTAAAGTAAAACAAGAAAATTGATTACCTACATTAACCCTTACTTACCTTATTGGTCTAGTTGTAACCGTTATAAGTTCAACCACATAATTATTTCAACATAATTACCGTTCCTTGTTCGGAACGTGGCGTGAAAATATGTGTACATTATGTATGTAATTATTTCTATGTAGCGTTGACGTGGGAACGAAAAAAAAACTGTATCAACTACTCGTAGTAATGGCTGAGAACATTAGAAGAGATGAGAGCTACTAAATATTTAAAGACTGGTTAAGGATTATGAAGTGCTTCATCATTATCATCGTATATTGTTTTTGCAGTTGCTGCTAGAAATTTTGCTTGTTGCTAAAAACTTCTCCCAAAATGTGAGGTAGGTACTGCTAATGTGAGACCAATTTGGTCAAGTAAGGGATAAAAAAACTTATGAGGCTGTTTTTCTTTTGTTCTGGTACCTACTGCTGTGTCTTACACAGCTATTTGGCCCGGCAGCGGCACTGACAAACTTATAGCTATCCAACGTCAACCAATGTAAAACACTCAAAAAGATAAATAGGACATCTAACTAAAAACCAATCAAAAAGGAATCCACACAATTGTGCAATAATGTCGACACCGCTGCTGTCTGTACTGCCGGGTGTTTGCGGGGGACGGGGGGCGGGGTTCGGAAGTAATAAATCAGGTGGTAACGTCGACGCGGCACGCCATCACTCATACTGCTGACAACCGTTCGGTCACGTCATACAACGGTACCTGTGTAGGGTTGGTAGGTGTCGTATTTAAATGTTAGTGGGAATTTCTGGTGATGGTAGGTTGAGATGTGTGAATATAGTTTTTAGAATTAAGGCTTTAGTTGGAGTAAAAAATTGTGAAAACTCATTTCCTGATTTTCTGTTGCTCCATGTTCTAGCTTTTACAAAACGCGGCTTCGCCCGCGGTAAAGGGCGGAAAATATCCTACAAAATCAGGTAACAACAACGCATTTTTATGAATTATGAGTTATTTTACGAATAATTCGCTTACGCTTTTCGAAATGCTGTAATTTACTAAATATCCTGAACCAAGCCTAAGACAACGTCCTGTGCTAACGTGCATTTGTAGCAAAAAATGTATAAATCATAATAAGATAAGTAACACGGGTAATTAAATCACAAAACCAGTACAGAAAAATCCAAACAGAAATTCAAATAAAACAACTCGAACACCTGCCAGCCCTAACGCTACTGTATGTAACTAGTGTGAATCATGGACTTAAAAAAGGAGTGGACTCGCCTTTGATAGGACAGCCGACGACACGACATGTCTGTACATTCATGTTTAATTAGCTAGCTTGAAGAAATGATACATATACATCAGGTACTAATTGGTGAGGTAGCCATGGCATGATGGTAATAGGAATAGCGTACCGCTCATGAGTAGATATTTGACAGAGACCACACTATTTAGTGACAAGATTTTACTGTCAATCGTGCGCTCTCTCACTTGAGTCAGTTCGGGTTCTAATGTTAAAGTAAAAAGATAAGTCTCGACCTCGAACTTCATGGTTCACAGTGATGGGCTTGAGTTTGCACAATTTTATTTAGATTGGCTTTCATCGAGATCAAGGAGAAGTGAAAAGATTAGCCATTCAGATATGTTTGGAGGAGGGGGAGCTGTCTGTCTTAACTGTGCTAAACGTGTATAAAGCATTAGATCACTCATAGAGCTCTTCCTATGTATCCGGTTAGACTGGAAGCCGACCCCAACATAGTTGGAAAAGGCTAGGCAGATGATGATAGAGCTCTTCCTATGCACCCCAATCACAGTGCGCGGAAGTTGCTATGATAGCCTGATGTTTCATAGACATATCCATTCATTGGTAAATCACACACATCACAGCCGTTTCTATCGGCACAAGTTATTGTATGAAGCTTGGTCTCTGTTTTACTATCTACTCATGTGGTGTCCATGTCCAGATAACTTTCTGAATTGATACTGTACTAGGCGAAAGAATGTGCAGTAGAAATTCTTGTTCAACTATTGATCTTATTTCCTTACGTGGTATATAGGAACGCATGTACCTACGAGATATTTTTTATTAGAATGTTCTTGGTGAAATGCTTGAGAATGAGAAAATGTTGGAATTTATTTGATTCCTAGTTGAATCCTAGGTGTTTTTTGTGGAAAGAAAATTATTAAGATAATGTCTTAGCTGAAGCTAATAATTACCTGAAAATATAATGTAAGTTAGAAAGAGACCTAGGTTGTAGCTTTCTTCTGCCATGACGTCAAACTAAATGTCAAGTAAAAAAAATTACGATCAGCGTTTATTTTATTCAGGTCACCAGAACTCCCTTCAGTTAGCACTCACACAAAAACAAACATCAGAACGAAACAACAAACAAAAATATGAACGTCTAAAATACAATAACCCTAATTTTTGTCACGCCGCTATTCCACGTCACGAGATCACGTGACGGCGTGACAGCGTGTCAGGGCAACACATCGCGTGACACGTTAAATTATTTATCCGTCCACCGGCCAACTAATTGGTCACATTAATAACTAGGGATGTACTCGATTATTTTTGTGGCAGTAATGATCTTGTTCATTGGGCACCTACGTGGTGATACAGGTTGGTGTTTTAGCAGGTGATGTTAATTTCACAATTAATTGGGCACCTACGGAGTGAGAGTGGTGTTTCACCAGTTAATGCTATATCCTTTTTGTTTTATATCAGCCACAATTTATAGGAAGTCTACTGCTGAACTAACCTTTTTCTAAAGAGTAGGAATTCTATTGTATTATATTCTTTCAAAAACTGACTTTGTACCCGATTGTCATAATATGAATAAAGGCTATGTTTTTACTAGAGACTCTTGACCAGAAAAAATTATGTAATGACAAAGTTGCCATCAAATACCAATGAGGACAAGACAAGTAGCCATTTTAAAATATTTACCATAATTAAATACTGCAATAAACAATTTAATTGATTCGCAGAATTAAAAGATTATTTTTATATTTTTACACCAATTATGACAGGTATTTTGGCATGCATAATACGAGTTGATACAAAAGTATAAATAAATATTAATTGTGGGCAATAAATTTAAATTATGTTGTAGGTTTTACCTCGTTTAGCAACTAACCTTGGCTTTTAATTCGAGGTCCTTAGTCATAATTATGTTGAGTGTTAACTTTATATTGCCACAATAAATCTTTAATTATGAAAATAAAGTTTATGTTTTAACCTCTATTTTAATTACAGATACGATGAACAATAAAAATTAAAATAATTTATATTTATAAGTCAACTGCCATTGTGAGGAGTGCAAAAATTAAATTTAATGCGACTCCCACACTAGTCCTCATGTTTATTTAAATATCGTGGCATGATGCAATTTTTAAAACAATAAATTAAAGGTTATAACTATAATTATTTTGTTATGATACCATTCTTTTCAATATTTATGAATACATTTTAACGTCTTTTATTTAAATTTTACTACGTCAATCAGACATCCGTCTATGGATTATAAGATCCAAATAAGAAATTGATGGACTTACTCACATAGTTATCATATATTAATACGATAAGACTGTCACATCTTTTTGAGATAGCATAAGTTATTATATAACATTTCATATATGTTCGTCAACTCCTTTTTACAACTCAATAACTTTGGCAGGCTTTTCCAGCCTAGAAAATCCAGCATTGATTAGATGTCAATCGCTATGCATTTTCTCTTCAAACTGAAATTGAGACATCTCGTATGTAATTTATCCGTCCGTCACCTATCGCAATAGTTAAATCAATAATAGACAACGTGTAATTATGATAATTTATGTAACGAGAAACATACGCGTTACACCAATAACACAATCTGTTATAATTAAGTCCGACAGATTTTTTTCTTCAGTCCACGACAATTATGAACAATCACGTTCAATAAATTAAAATAGCAATCACATTGAAAGATAAAAAGTGTTCGCGTATTAATTAGTATGAAGACATGCTATCTATTACTAATTATAACACGCAACTTGTTACAATTCGGGGAAACGCGATTTTGTTAGAAAATGAAATTAATGTGTCAGTATTCATTATTGCAGGCTTGAAATACTGCTGAAACTGACAGTCGATGTATTTTGATGATTGTTCTTATAATTATCATGCCTGCATTTGACGTCTACTGCAGAGAAAGCAGTTAATAACCAAGAAGAAACAAGTATTGATCAAAACGTCTGTCTGCGCACTACTCTACGATGTTGTTCTCCAATGTAAGATAAAAAAAAAGTGTTCACGTTGGTCTACTTTGTCAAGCTTTTTCAGCTTCACACATCGAATTGACTGCTGCAATAATTGATTGCTACGTACAGTAGCCATAAGTCACTAGTCTTCTCATCAATCATACTGTATCTAGAAGTTGGAACAAAATCGTCTAACACCATTAACACAGTACTCCACACATTGGATCCAACGTTGGCCCAACAAGGGCGTCGCCATGACAGTTGACAAGCGTGACACTTATGACAGATTGCGGCCGAGCGCAGATTATGTCACGTCACAAATGAGATGATAAAAAGTTAATCCGTATCGTGTGTGGAGGGCTCATTGTGTTGTGAGCGCTAATTAACTGATTACAAAGGTGGGGTTTAGGCCGTCTACACGATATCCGGCCGGTCGGATGTTGACGTAATGTTTTTGTTTTAATTACTGTTGCATTTTAAATGCGAATGTTTTTAATTGCATTCTCAGAATGATTGGATTGTGAGAATGTAAGGTTTTAAATTGACCTAAATTATGATATCAAATTGTTTAAAATAAAACCTTAACAATATTCACGAATTAAGTGTTCCTGACTTACGGAATTAACAATTTTGAAAATTAAGAAAAGAACAGATTTTGTGCGAAATATAGGATAAGTGAACCTCAACTTTCTGAAGATCTTCAAACAGACGACAGATGAGTGTTTTGAACTAGATCAGTCTGCACATGTCACCACACAACACCCTTATCATTGCACCATCGACGACAGAATCCTGCAAAAAAACTAAAATCATCAAAGCAGAGTTACACCAGACTACAAAAGGTCAAAGCATAAAAAGCGTCCCAAAAAGCGATAATAATCCACCGTTTCCAGTTTCACGGATTACACTGTCATTCGAGTACGAAAAAAAAATGAGAAAAAGTCTTTTTCGAAGCCGCCGCATCGCGGTAGGCGCACTCATGCGTCATGATTCTGACAGGCGGTTTGACGTGAGTCTTCAGCTCGCTTGACAAGCCGCCTGACAAGCCGCGCTAACGCTCCGCCGGATTATGTAGCTTGATGGATTAATTTGTGTACAATCTGTATTCAGTTTGGTGCTCAGATCGTAATCAAAATATAATGAGGTAACCCTATAGTTTTAATGTTTGAACGTGGGAGGTTGTCTTTCTTAATGAGTGTTAAGGGAGTATAATTTCTAACTGTTTGTGAATGTAATTGATATGCTATAAAATCGTGTTTATGTTTATACCAGCTTGCCTTAAACTTCAAGGAAAATTTTCTTAAATTGAGAAAGAAAGAGCATTGCCCACAACACTTGCTTTGCAAGATTTCTACATAATGCTTTCCTCCTCTTTTGCAAGTCTGTTAAATCTAAGAATATCATGTTTAAGAAAGTTTCGAACCCCGACGGTAATGGCAACACTAGTTGTAGTCTGCCAACACTAATAAAAAGCCTCATTGGCACTTCCCTTTCCGCCCACATCCCTTACAAATAGACACTACTGTCTTGTAATTAAGAAATTAAGAAAATCTACAATAAACCCTGAATTCCTCAATATCTCTTTTATTAACAATACAAAAATCAATAAACCAACTACTAGAGTATAGAGGTACTCACTGAAGCGTGAAAAACCCTTTTGGCCACTGCGCAACGATATAATCTGCGTTCACAATTTATTTGCCAAACATCTAAGCAAACACGAGTTTTAGGAAAACCAACTGTATTGTCTACACATAAAGTTCAGTTTGCGCTACAACTTCATATTTTGTATAACCTTTTCAACAGCAGTCGGTCTAAAATAAACTTTATTTACACTTGCATAAAGTTGATGTTTGTCTCAGTAGAAAATTCGTGTTTGTTTACATGTTTGGCAAACAAATTGCGAATGTAGATTAAGTATTTGCTTCCTTAATCGCTGTTAAATAAGAGCATTATTTTTAACATTTTATGTGCATTAATTGACAAGGCGATACCCTATAAAATACTGTACATTAAAGGTTCCTAACTCATTCTAGCTGTCATTATAGAATTAGCCGTATCAGGCATATTTTAACATAATTGCGTGCTTATAAGTAATGAGCTATTTTGCCTAATATCCTCTTATAGGATTGCGTGTCTTACTAAACTGACAGTGAATTTGTACCGTGTTACCTACGGACTGTATTGAGCCATTTCCTTTCATTAGCTTATCGGTAAGCCTATCTACAATAAATAATAAAATGGTAATGTTATTAATTATTATTTTCCGCATCAAACCACGATTTTTCAGTATTCAATCAAGACTTGGTACTACCGTAATCCTTGAGCTTGTATGCTTAAACACCCGTTGCAGAAATCGATGTCTTCGAATGGACAAAAAGCCTCTTATTACTCATATTGAGCACTAACAAAAAATCTAGAACTATAAATGTTGTAAAGATGCACAATACATGGTTTGACTAGGTGGATGATGGATGAGTCATTGTCTTTTGCGTTAAGACGCGCCGTCCTATTGTCATCACTTGCGCGATGATGCGTGCGTCTGATGCGTTAAAACATACTGTCGCACGATTTTTTTTCGTCGTTCGTGCGATTTTTTCTTTCAAATTTCATCGCACGATGAAATCGTATCGCATCATCGCGCGAGTGATGATAATAGGACGGTGCCTTAGAAGAGCCTTAGATTGGATATGCCACATAGAATAAATATTGTAAGTAACGTATTTTGTTGCACATAGGGACTCATGACTCATGATCAACAAAAGATTAACAATGACTTCCTAAATCCTACTCCATCAAAAATGACATAAGCTTATCTCTATTGATCAGTGCTAATAACTCTTCAGTGTAATCAACTTAATTACAACACTATCCGATCAATTTTCGCGCAGCACTAACATAAATACTCGCGAATGTCGTAACTGATTAATTTAGAGTCGACGGCTTATGAAATTCGCCAATTAATGCTCAAAGAGTTCGCATTAGCAGCCTGCTTGATTACCCCTGATTTATAGCTGTGTTACAACACTATTTTAATGACTGCGAAAGAAAATACAACCAATTAATTATAGAATTGTAATTATTTTTTATCGGATAATTAAAGGTATTGATCGGTTAATTATTTTTGTATTTTAATGTAGCCTGTTATTACGGAAGGTGATAATGGTAGATTAAGCTCGTGTTGGCATAGTGAGACAAATTCAAATGGTGTAATATCTAGTAAGAACTAGGTCATTCATTATATATCTACAGCTAATGTAAAAAAAAATGCTAACATTTTTTAAATCGTTTCCCAAAATATCGCCTATATTATTGTTATTACATAATGTTGAAAGAAAGAAAACACGTGTATTTGCGGTAAACATGACGCATAAAAAGAACACAAACATATTGTATTACAATAAAACATAAATAAACAATAAATTTACATAAATAAAAGTAGACATAATTAGTCACTATAAAATCAGCTTTCTGCCAGTGAAAGTCCCGTCCAAATCGATCCAGCCGTTTCCGAGATTAGCCGGAACAAACAGACCGACCGAAAGACAGACAAAACAAATTGTTTTATGTTATTATAAACACCGTAAGTATATGCTTACATATTATGCATTTTGAAAAAGCTTTTTTTTTCACATTACAAACAGACACTTCAATTTTATTTATGTGTATGACATGCTTAAGAAATTCATCTGGGACAGACATATTAAACAGAAGCAAATTATTACCACCGTTAAAAAACATCTAAGTATTCTCATTTACTAATAATAAGACAAACAAAACATGTCCCACATTTCAGACACAAACATTAGTCTACAACTTAGCGTCTATTTGTATTCATTATTACATGTCATTAGCATACAAAATTGCTATCGCCATTAACAATCCACAAAACATACTGTAACGGTCCTTTTGCCCACGCAAAACATCACAATAATTCATGTCTAACAAAATGTTCAGTTAACCGCCACAATAAGGCTTTTGTGCCTACAATGAGCACAAAAGTTTCCAATTTCGCATCAACCGTTTAATTTTTAAACTCCAATTTTATGCTTGTCAGTTCATAATGATGGAGACTGATTGTTATTACTTGTCTGGCCTGAATGCACACGTAATATAGCAGGTAATGGTTTAATTTATCAAATGTTTAAAGATTTCAATTAGTTTTTATTTATTTTTTGCGTAAAGTCAGAGTTCATTGAATTGACGTATTCCACATTGGGCACCCGCTTAAATGGCACCTGAGGTATTCGACATTGGGCACCTATCGATATTTTTCGCAGGTGCCATTAGTGGAATAATTTGTTATTTAAAATTTTATCCCACATATGGCACCTACGGATCAGTACGTACTAGTGTTGGGACGTTTTTTCCTTTTTAGAACCTCAAAATAAAAAAATCGATTAAAGTCAGTGGAGAGTTTAATAACATGATAAAAACATAACTTCTTTGTCAGCTAGTTAGCCACATTTCTTATTTCCATACAGTTATATTGCCAAATTAATCAATACAGCGAAATATTTGACATAAAAATATTTGCGACGTTGCCCACTTTCAGAATAAACACTCTGACATTTTGACTGGTTTGGTGATTGCAAACTTGAAATCAAAACATTTATTTCAATTAAACCATTTACAGGCACTTTTGAATTGTCAAAGAGTAGGTCAGTCAAAAAGTTGAAACATGTTGCCCATTTCAAATAGTAGGTGCCTATGCAGAAGAACGGGCAAGAAACTCCATGGACACTCTGCAATGGATCTCTGCAAAGTTATTTATTCACTTTTACCGACCGCAATCACCAAGCCGTCCGCCAACCAATTAAAAAAAACAATAATGTCCCCGTAAAAAAAAATCCGTTGTTACGACTACTGAACAATAGGTTGACGTAACAACAAATAATTTTCTATCAAAACTAAAAAATAATTGTCAATTACAATGTTTTTTCCGTCTCTTTGTTTGTAATAAACAATTTACTACAAAGAAACATTCACACCGGTCCACTCAACTACCGATATTCTCAATCGATTGTTACCGTGACTATCGAACAAATTGGTTGACACTCCGAGACGGGCGGCGGTGCCTTTATCGATGTCTAACTAGTGTAAATCGATTCTGATGCATCGATACCGAGACGAATCGGATAGAACGCACTGTTGCCTTGCTGTGATATTAGGACTTATTTTATTTTAAACTTTTTTTACAAGTTTCTTTTTTGCCGTTTTACTGCAAAATATAGAGGAAAAGATAATATCATTTTTTTTTGTCTATTATCTATTGACGTTTAACAAGTACCTATATACACCGAATTGTTATATTATTTAAAAAAAATTGGACGTAGGGAGCATAAGGCCAGCCACTTACTTATGGAATTCCGTTTCGAAATATAGATTCGTAATTTCGAAGGCAGCATATCTATACAAAATCAAGGATCACACATGTACAGTACACAGTACAGTGTATGTACAGTGCATGTACAGTGTACAGTTCTCGAAATTTTCTCCGATTCCAAATTGGAAACGGATTTCCTTCTGTATGTGGCCGGCCTTTTGTATGGATTTGCTGCCTTCGAAATTTCGAATAGATATTTCGAAACGGAATTCCGTATGTATGTGGCCGGAGTTATTTTCATTATAAAATAACAGCCCGACCTCACAAGTTGTAGCACTTTAAAACATTTTAATAATAAAACTTTGTTTGTTGTAATTCCATACAAAGTAAATGAGCAAAAAATAATTATTTACACACCCAGTAGCTTTCAAAATATCCAGACTGTATCCTAAAATAATAAATATTGTAGACTAACCAATGTAAACATTAGTTTTTGGCACTATCCTATGTAAACATTCTGGAACACGAAAGACGAAACCTTAAAATATTTAAACAAATAATATAGGATTGTGTTAAAACAAAATGATTAAATAAATAAATCGGCATTAGTAATATATATATATATATATAAATCTTTATTTCAGACCAGAGATCCATAACATAATTGAAATAAATACTACTTATCTACTAACTAAACACAATGCACTTCACATTTATTTCAATATCTTATAATCTAGAAAATGTGTCAGGTTCGAATGTAGAAAAATCTGAATTCTACTATTCAATACTTTTGAACCCACTGTGATGTTTCCAAAATTATGGCATAATTAGCTATGCACCAGGTTTCAAAAGATTTTGTTTGATTCGAAATCATTCAACAGGAGATGAAGAAAGTACTAAAGTAAGTTCGTACAAAGAAAATAAGTAAGTTAGTAATAAGGTGTGAAGTATCAAAACACAGGTGTAAACGGCTCATGTACCACTAGTCTATAAGAAAGCAGTATCAATGAATAATGGATGCAGCCGGACTGCGCCGGAATCCAGCCAGCAGTTTTTAGATAAATCTATTTTTTGATTCACCTCGCGTAGTCACGTTTCAAGGAGAGAACACAAAGAATGTTCTGGTGTCATTTGGAAGACGCCTTTGTGCAAAAAAGCTTCGTGAGTTGTCCAAATGAAAATATTTTAGACACCTATTACATTATATATACCACTGTTCGCAAGTGGTTGAAATAAAAGTAGATGTATCAAAAATATCCAATTTAATTTTCAACAACATCGTTTTCCATTCAATTATGAAAGTAATTTACTACTAGTCTACAATACAGACAGTTTTATATGACCGCTCACACTTTATTGCACTATAGAGCTTAATATTCTACCATAATTTTACCTTAGCACACCTATTATCATACCATCTGAATAATTGAATTAATTTCACTAAAACGTTTCATACATTGTAATAATTGCCCCTCATACAGAATACCCGTCCACCTTTAGAATTTTATTTTATGTGTCTCTATACTCAAACATTCTCCGCAAACTATCAATTTACAATATTGTCGTATGCATACATATGACCATATAAAATTTTACGACCCCGTTTCGAAAGTACCCAGCTAGGCGACCCTGGAGTCCCGGACCTTTGGAAGGCGTACGAGGGGCCAAAGCCAACTCGCAGAGGCCCGTTAGACGTGTTTAATGAAATGAATTATTATTATTAATTCTAATGAGATAATCAGTAGTCTTGTCGACTGGATGGCCAACTGACCCCTGTTTGTTAAGAGATGAGCATCTATGCGTAGGTGTCGACAGGGTGAAGTAAAAAGGTGGTTTGGGCTGCTGAGCGTAACGAGTTTTTACTTGTGAGAACCGGTAGCTCTTAAGACTACAGTTGTCAATGATTTGACTACTGAAGGTGTACACATCATTCGGTCTTGGATGTGGTGATTCGTTTATAAAAATTCCCATAAATAAAGCTAACAAAACTTTGAGTCATTGCTAAAAATTTTGAGTCATTAATTGGCTGATGACCACCCGATGATAGACTTGACTAAAAACGTAAATCTAATTCTATAGATATTACGGTGCTTCTAGAAATTCTATTAGTATACATATTAAATATAATAGATTGTGTAATCCTAATCTTAACTAATATTATATATGCGAAAGTGAGTTTGTTTATTTCATTGTTTGTTACGGTTTCACGCTAAAACGGCTGAACAGATTTTGGATGAAATTTGGCATATGTGTAGACCATGACCTGGATGCCTGGACATATAAAACTTTTTATCTTAATAAGCCCACGGGATCGAGACTATGAGGATGAAACCGCGGGGCGCAGCTAGTATGTATATTATATTACTACTACCTAATAGATGGTATTATTATTATTTCAAATAGCCTTTATTAGCAAACCTTATAAAATAGTTTTCCAATTTTTATTTTAAATTAAAGGTTTAGACATCAGAATTCTCCAGACTGCTTTGCTCTTTAGCATATTATTATTTAGTCATTATTATATTACACCATAATGACAAGAATATTTTTCTTAACAGTTTCCAATATTCTACACATACCTATAATTTTTTAAACATAGGTGACATTGTTGCAGCATTCATCTCCCCAGGCACATACTACAATGAATCCATCAAAGTTGCTTATAAGACATCAATTATAGTTATTTAAACACAGCTACCGTCTGTGTACAGAAGCCAAGAGTGGCTCCCTGGCAATTATGGATGAAAGCAAAATATAAAGAGTCAATACTTGCTTGTCATCCGACACTGGGAATTTGAAAGCAAATAAAGTTTTTTTTTTGTATTCCGGTGGTCCTTGCAAGAAGAGAGATGATTTTACAAATTAATGGTTTGGCATTCGGGTAATAATTGTCAAAGACACGAAAATTTTGAACAGTGAAGTCATTGAAATAAACACATTAGAAGTTGTGCAAATTGAGAAAAATACTGTTTGATATTATTTTCAAAGCGTATATTTGTCTTTTTAATATTCTTACAAGCGTTAAGCATGTAATCTCAAATGTCTCGTATATCCGGCATATAAAGGAGTTTTGACGTTAATATGTGGGTCGTATCGATCATCCCGTTTCCTCCAGTTTAATTTTTACAAGATCATTCGTAACACAGGAAACCATTTAAAAATCTCTAACGCAAACCCCGGTTCCCTATCAAGATTTATTATTTTTTATACTATACCAAATGAATCGGCACATAAATTACAACATCATAAACGTTCAGTAAAATATATTGCGCTATTTTGAATGTGAAAACAGTTTTATTTCTCAATTCCGTCTTTTCATTCCTTTCTGTTGCTCTGTCGTAAATTTTACGGCCGACACTGTACATGCGTTCACATAAATTCGCGGCTGATTTCCGATCGAGAAAATTAAAACGCATTCAGCCAAAGACAAGAAATGTGCGAATTAACATTAAATGCGCGTGAAATGACAGGCGAAACATAAAAATTTCTCCTTTTAAAATGCGGCTTTTGAGACCGTTCTCACCTTGAGCAGGTTCAGTTTATTGAGCGACTCGATTAAAGTGTGGCGAATCGGGCTGTTAAACTACTGACGTGATTGACGATAGCAATGACTTATGTAATATTTTCTATCCTTCCAACAATGAACTTTAAGGTTCTAAAAATAAAATTCAAATTAATAAAGTACACCGACCTGCGTAAGGTCTTTTCAGATTTGTGGCTGTCGTGCCGCTTGGGTGAGCATTTTGTACGTTGATTGGCATTTTGCCGCGCGAAAAGCAACACCTTTGCGGCCATGACATGTCGTCTGATTGATTGTATAATTAATTTTGTTTTAAATTCAAAACGCCAAGCAATACGTGTCAGCTGTATGAGCTGTCAATTAATTTGACAGTTCTTGATGAAGGTAACCCATAACGAGGTGTTTTGTAAGCTCCGTTTTTTTGTGGTCAGTCATTAAAACTAGTTGTCTTGCTTTTTAAAGGATAAGTTGACAGGTATAAAGTGCGAATGTTTATTTTAGTGTTTTTTTCTTTGTGCCTAATTTGTTATGTAACGAAATAATAAAAATGGTCAAAGATTGGTGTGCCGTTAATAAATCTTTTGTATAATTTATTTTTCCGTTTGTCGGATGACGCAACGTTGCTCGGTATAATATTTTGAGTTACGATATTTTATTTTGAAATTTCAGTTTTTTGGGCTTCTTATTCACAAGTCAACACTTCAGAGCAAAGTACAATCAACTTTGCGGAACCTCTTTTTGCGCTTTTTTTTACGATTCACTAAGAAAAAAGACCTTGTCACGTACTACAGACAGATTACGTTTCCAGACATTTTTACCTCTTTTTTCCAACTTGAAAAACGATCCTAAAAACAGGAATATCCACATCCAAACAGCGTCTCACTTCCACAAATATTCCTCCTCTAAAGAAACAAAGGCTGCATGATGAATGGTTCTCGGCCGCCATACATCATCCCGGCCGCGATTGCCACTAATGATGAATAATTAGCACCGTTTGTCTCACCACACTCCCTTTGTGTAGCCACAATGGTTCCTCTGACGTCTACCAGTTATTGTGTTACAGTGACATTAATATCTTATCTCTGTTGCACTGGTTTTGGAGGAATTTCATCTAGGCTGTTACATATATCACCGAGTATATCATCATAATATCCTTCTTTATCATTAGCTATTTCTTTATTATTAAGTCTTTCATTATCGTCTTGTCTTTCATGATCATCATCTCCTTCTTAAAGTTTCTCAAGAGGTGGTTAAGGTGTTAAATCAGGTGGATTAACAACATCAACAAGACCACGGATAACGTCACTCAGTAAAATCTGGTTTCGCTCTCGTAGGCTATCGCTTAGCAAGTTGTCGCTACTTAGCCTTAAGTTCAGTGGTAATTTATTGCTTGCGGTTTAAAGACAAGTACATAAATCTTGCGAGTTTGGCTTTACTTGAAAAAGAAATAGAGTGGTCACATGGTTGGTTTTAAAATAATATCAGAGTGCTTGGTTTCAAGTAACTATGTATTATTGGATCACAAATAAAGCACAAAATTGTATCATTTTCCGCACAATTTTGTGCCTACGGGACTCCACGATAATGTATATTACTATGTTTAATCATTTTTCTTTATCAGATTGCATAAATCCATTGATGAATGTGCATCTAATGCAGTTTTTTACCTTTGGTTAACCTATAATTGCCATGACTCTTAATATTTGCCTCTATTTGCCAACCCTAAGCCCACAAATGAAGGCCCAACATTTCATTTCCCTTCAAATCGGCAACAATAATTATCCATCCATCTCTGGTTACATTTCAAACGAATCGTAAATATACTTTATAATCCATTCAAAGCCAATGGAGTTGAAACGTCGGCAGCAAACAAGAAGCGGTTTCACAATCAATCGTCGACAATAAACGGTGTTCACCTCAGTAGCGCATAAAAGTGCTATTCATTACCATCCATCAACTATGACGAACAGGCTCTGAATGCCTTGTGGACTTTGGTGTAAGTTATGAGCAATTCACTTGGCTGTGAGTAATTAGTGGCTCTTAGAGAAATAATATTTTGATTCACATTTATGCCATCATGGATTTTCTTTTATTGGTTGATCCCGGCTGTCATTCGTGGATCTTTGACAGTCGTTACGGGTCATTAGAAGCCCGAAAGTCTGACGACAAGGGGTATCGAATTACCCAGTTACTGGGTTGTGGTGGTCAGATAGGCAATCGCTCCATGTAAAATACTGGTATTCTGTTGCATCCGGTTAGACTGGAAGCCGACTCCAACATAGTTGGGAAAAGGCTAGGCAGATAATGAGAAAGAAGAAAGAAAGAAAGAAGAAAAAATCTCACCATGAAGTGAACTGTCATTCCACCTGGTGCTAGGGACACTACTGACACACTTTAAAATCATTTCACCTAAGTTTTCACAGTGAGATTTATACAGAATAGATCGGGTGGTTTCTAAACTATGTATCCAGATATATCAGCGCATCGGCAAATTAATAGTTCTACAGGTATCCAGACGTAGTGTTAAAAGGCCTCTCACAAGATGGACCGATGAATGCTTGTGAAGGCCGCAGGAATCCGCTGGATGCGGGAAGCACAGAATCAGTCGAAGTGGACCGCCACTTCGACCGATTTTGTGCTTCCCCCAAGCACCGGCTTGGAGGAGCATGTCCAGCAGTGGACGTCTTTCGGCTGAAATGATGAAGATGATGACAGGTCTATAGGTGGCAATCACCACTTTTGGTCAACCAGCGTCAACTTATTTTTCAATCTGAGCCATATAAAAAATTATGATGTTATTAAAATGTATAAGAATAAGAAGGCTCAGGGAATCAAAATATTATTATTAAATCGCGTTTACGACGAAGCTATTTATGTCTATGGTGACGTTCATTGATAAATAGATAACGTGTCTGTCAAAACATAATTAATGAACAAGATTAAGGAGTATTTTCTAGATATATAAATATAATCTGTTTACACATTATGGTTGGGAATACCGAGATTAATTTTCATATCACTTCAATCTTAGTCATTAATAAGTAATGTTTTATAATCGGAATACCTATCAAAATGATTATCCTTCGAGTTATTTTAATCAATGTTACGTCGATCGCTACATCTCGTCGCGCGCGCCGGTTCGCCTCTCATTTTTCCACTCCCTTCAATCTAGCCTCAGCTTGTTTATCTACACAATACCTCCGACAATTTGTCTTCGCCGTTTCTAAATATCCCTCATTGTCTTTGAGTAATTTTGTTAATAAATTTTACCAGTCAAAACCCTCAAGCGTTTCTTGAGCAATTTTCTTTTGTTTATCGAATATTCTCAGACAGAATGATTTATGTGCGCCCGTTCTTTTTATATCAACATCTAGACTTTGACGTGTATTAATTAATAAATCTCCCTGAATTATTGCGTTGTTTAATGCAAATAAATATTATATGTATAGAGAATTGGAGTTTTATTACATTTATATCTGGATGTTTTTGCTGGGCTTAGAATCATTCGTTTTATTTTATGTAGATTTTAATCTGACAGATGATTGGATCGATCGCGCTTTCGGATCCTTTTAGTTATTTTTTATTATATCAGTGATTAAGATTTAGACTTGGTGTGACGTTTTAGATTTTCTTTTCGTGATTTCGTACTGTATTTTAAACTAATTTTGCACACGTCCTTAATTCTTTTATATTTTCGACTATTCTAATACAGTATTTATAATTAAGGACATCTCTGTACACATTCCTTATAATGTATAACTTCAACATTATGATACTCATTACCTAAAGTTAAATTCTTCATGAACGGGAAGAGTGTTAACAAATGCCTCTCTTATTTAACATTTTGTAGCTGTCACTCAAATTTATTTAAAAGTCGTATTTAAGAAAGCGTTTATTCAACTCTTCATCATTAGTGGAACAGAATTATTTACAACACAAAATGTTATTATACTACAGATTTTAAATTATCCATTTATCATATTTTTAATATTCTATTGACGTAATCCCCAGGGATTCTTGACATGGTCAAAGATTAAGACGAGCTTTAAAAGTCACCTATCATATTAAATTTATTAATTTATAATATGAGAACGGTCACGCTAAGTAGGAACTAATAAACTTAGCATAAATTATGTAAACTAATATTAATAACAATAAAATCTACACATATTTGGAAATATTTATGGATATTCAGAAACGAGTCTGTGATATCAATCTGTTTGGGAATATACTTTGGGATTCAGATTTTTATCTACTTCAGTCACGTGATATTGAGCTTGAAATTAAAATTATATGAATTCATGAACTGTAAGCAGAAGCTAGGCAGTCTGGTCGTTTAGACAAAAATAATGTTGGAATGTTATCGTGTGTAGATTCATAGATAAGCTATATGGAACATTGATGGGGTGTTCTTTTGATGAGCAAACTTAAATGGAAATCTATCCATGTTCAGACATTATTAGCATAATAATTTATTTATTTGAAAGTGTGCCAAGCATAAGTTGAAAGCACTAGGTATTCGATAATAAAGCTTAATCAATATAAAACCACTCAAGTTCCAGTCCCTGCCGGATTCATAATAGCAAGATCATTTATTACAAGCCAAATTCTAAGCCATTATAAGAACGTCCAAAATTAATTTCATGGAAAGACGCCTCGGCTCTTTCATTACAGATAACTAAAAAACTGACCATAAAATATTATAAGTGATTGCCACCACTCAATGACACAGCATACTCACAAACAACTTATAATCAACACGATGACTATAGAAATCTTCTTACACCGAAGTAATGAGACTACCGATTATGATTAACACCGAATAGG
This sequence comes from Conistra vaccinii, assembly GCA_948150665.1. Taxonomy (NCBI): domain Eukaryota; kingdom Metazoa; phylum Arthropoda; class Insecta; order Lepidoptera; family Noctuidae; genus Conistra; species Conistra vaccinii. The sequence goes on along the minus strand of OX411318.1, from coordinate 1,882,513 downwards.
GGCCCATAATGAATAAGTAGATGATATTCAAGATCTGGCCCAAGACCGGCGCCGCAGTAAATGTTGATGGACAAAATTCATTTAAATCAAACCAAGCAAAAATATACTGTAACTCAAAGTAATAAAGATTTAGAAGAAGGTATCGATAACTTTGTTGGTGTGTAAGCGAAGCCGACAGCCGTCAATCAGACGGTAAAAACCGGTAGCCGTCGAGTCAGACATTACGGGCTAACAAATGGCGTGGAGTGGTTATTACGTCGGTATATTATTTCCGTAATGCGACGTGATTTAGAGATAGTGATTGATTTTGTACGGCTTGTTTTTTATTGCTTCCGTTGTTAGCGACAGTTATCTTTGAATTAGATTTGCACGACAGATGTAGTAAGGTCAAGATATGAATATTTAATCTTATATTATAATATTCGCATAACATGACATGACCACGTAATAGAAACACGATAACTATGAAACAATATTAATGTTAATCTTAATATAACATGCAAATAACAACTTGCGAAATTCAATATCATCCATGCCAATAATTTAAGGCCAAGTGAAAATAAAGAAAAAGATGAAGTCGAGGTTAAAAACGATGACACAACAGAAACAGTAGCTGACACCACTCTCTACACGCCGGTAGTCGAACATTTTTATCCCGACGCAACCGGCAACTTGACAGCACGAGGATTATACAACGCACCGCAAGAACAAAAAGTTCCCAAATAAATTACAGTGGAGGGCAAACAAAAAACATCTTGAAGATAGAATAACAATAACACAGATAGGCTTTGATATTATGAAAATAACACAAAAGGATCAAGAGGAAATTTGAGCGGCGTAAGCGTTGGATACGAGGCTTATACATACTTAGTTTCTTGTTAGATACCTACGTAATGGACGAAGGTAATAGATTATTATCTTCTAGCTTTGAAGTAACTTTAGATATGGATAAACAAGAAAGATAATTATTGAAATGAATAATGCACTGATAAAATTAGTTAACAATCTGTACTGAATATAGTTTACTAGCCTTGCCAACGGCGTAAGGCGGCACAGTTGAACTTTGATTGTAATCGGAGACTCAATTGAAAAGATTCCAATTGACATTTACTGATACAGAAACCATCAATTAGAACTGATTCTGATTACAATCGACGTCCAATGGTTGGTCTACACAGCGACTTCGTCTCCAAAACATTTAATATCCTCATTGTGATCAAAACCCATTTTTTCCCAAACATCTTAAATTATCAAAACGATTACATCACAAATCAATTAGTTTCAATAAAGTGTTGGTTGAACAATAAGTGATTAATGTACACTGACATAGAAGGTCGGAACTTAGCCACTCCGTGATTTATAACAATTTGTTTTTATTTAATAATGGTCGTTGGTTCAATGTCGAAATTTACATTTTTATTATTGATTGCGATGTTTATTTATGTGCCATATAAGAATGGTGCAAAAAATCTGACGGGAGTGTGTGTCTCATACATAAATTAATTGTTGTTCAATCTTAAACAAACATGATTTTGATCTGAAGGATACTGGAATGCAATATATGCCATGCCATACTTATCGCTTTACCTTATAACTCTTCGGTTAATTTACAATTATTGAAGAAATATTTTTCTGATAGGACATATTATTTATTTATTTATCCATCTATGCACACACATATAAACAGACAAAAAGAAAGGAACAGAAAAATACGTACAAAGGCAATGCTTATTTCTAAAGAAATCTCTTCCAGCATACCTGCGATAGGAAAGTATATAAAAGAGATGTAGACAAAGTGGGTAACAGTAGAAGAGAAAACAATAAACACAAATCAAAGAAGGAAAAAAACAGTTCACTAATTTTAATATTATACTTACAATATGAGAATATACTTATGTATTGTTTGTCTTGTGTCTTGTCACTGTAAATAGTTTTACATAACTTCCCAAAAATATATCTACCATAACACCAATATTTTCTTTCGACTAGTAGATATCTTATCTCGATTATATTTCAACGTTTCTTATACGATATATAGCTACGTATCGTCCTTGAACAAGAAATGAAAAGGGCTAGACATAATGAAATAATGGACAGCCACTGAATAGAGCTTATAAATCTACGTCGGGGATTTGACGTATCACGTCTTGTGAATCAACTTGTATGAATGAATTAGCATATTAGAGTCCCAATCTCATAATTGGAATACATTAAGCTGTCAGTATCATAATTTAGGATTTGTTGCTGTCAGGAATTGTTTTACCAGTGGTGTTTTTCATTGCGTTGTTCAACTTATAGAAAAGTTGCGTTTACTGGAAATACAAACTATTACCTTATGTTGGTATCCTTCTCTCCTTCTTATCACACCTTAGTCTTTGTATCCTCGTGTGGTTTCAAATTTTAATCTTATATTAAAAGCAAGAATACAATGATTGTCTGAGTCTTGGTTAGCTTTATACAAAATCAAAATTATTTTTTCTATAACCACGGCGCCGTCAATAAATGTTAAGTAAACTTAAATCAGTACTTCAGCGGTTTCAACACGTTTTCCTCTGAAACCTAAACTCTAGACCAACTCGATCTTCAACAGACAATAATACATTTTCCGTCAAAGAAACCCGAAAAGTACTAGCATCCATACTGATCCCGTCTCAAGCATATCAGGTATCATTTTAAATTCTAGTCTGACTCCGTTCAGATAGGTAGTCAATTGATATCTGACAAACGTCCATCTGGGTACAGATGCAAATTCCAAAAATACCTGCTTCTAGGCTAAAATAAGTTTTGAAGCTTTACTTGAAAGTTTAAAGTTGTTTGATGGGATATCAGATTCGTTCAAACATTTCGTACTGACTTACAGATTTATAACAACGGTATAATAGACAATTATACCGTTGTTATAAATCTGTAAGAGCCTAGAAGCAGGTTGAAGATGGGATATCAGATTCGTTCAAACATTGTAAGGAGACTTACAGATTTATAACAACGGTATAATTGTCTGTCTGTTTGAATACAGCTTTGTTGATGAGAATAGATTATTCTAGGTGGACTGGCATAATGGTTATGTATGATTAAAGCTTTTATTATGAAACTCATGAAAAGGTAATTTAAAATTAGCTTTAAAATCTTTCAATACAAGGTCCCATTAAAATAGATAGACAAATTTTAACACAGCGTTCAGTACGTCTAACCAAAGGTCCAAGCAAAAAAAAAGTGATTTTATTTTGACCAAAAATAATAAATTTCATTGGCTAACCAACATTTTTGGTGTATTTTCGTTAGCTGATTTATTTATCTTGTAAGTATCTAATGCGTTTTTCTTACTATTTTTTTTACCATTGTCCTTATATTGGTGGTATGAATGATTAATAAAAGTTTGTCCATCTGTTTTAATGGAACGTTATATTAAAAACAAAAGATGAAATTATAATTTTACATTTTGTTTAATATTGAAAGATATTTTAATGAAACCTGCTTGTGCAATGTGCTGTAGAGCAATAAACTATTGCAGACAAAATACAAAAAAAAAAAAAAAAGTTATATAATTTATGTTTAAAAAAAAGCAATGTCCTTAATTATTTTAAATAATACTGTCGGTATTAAACTATTAACATAATTATCTCATTATTTATTAATTAGGTTATTTAAATAATGTTAATTAAATTCATAAATTAAACAAAATTACAATATTAATAACACCCATATGTAATATACTATTTTAATAATACGGTTTATAAACAACCATTAATAAAGTATTATTATATTCTCCTACTGAGTGAACTGAAAAATTCCTTCATTTGTTCATATCAAAATGCCAGCAAAATCAAAAAGTATTCCGATACCGGGAATCGAACCCGAGCCTCCTGGGTGAGAGCCAGGTATCCTAGCCACTAGACCATATCGGATGATATTGAGTGCGTCGAAAATACTGCTCTAATTCTTCGACCCTGGATATTTTTAGGTACTCTGCGGCAACTAATTATAAAACGTTTGCTTTCACCATTACTTTATTGCACAGCGGCCATGATCCCAGCGTTCGTTACAAGATTGAATAAAGAATTACGGTATGTTTATTTAAAATAAAAAACGGTATGGATTTACGATTTTAAATAATATAGATACACATTCAATCATTTCTGCATTTTATCCTACCTTTTATCTTGTAGGTACATAATTTGGACGGGAAAACATGCAAATAAAAAGCAGGTGATTTCAGTACATAAATAAATGTTTATTTTTCATCTTATTTTGGAAATTATGTCTATCTCAAATGCCATAATGAGCTCAGACAAATCCGAATTTCAAAATCGAAGCCCAACAAAAACTGAAATAGAATTTATTTGAATAAAATCGACATTCCGAATTCAAACCCGAACCGCCATTCCACTTTGTTAATACTCGACTTATTATATGGTAAACAGTGCCATTAGCATGTCTCGCTGCACTGCATACCTGTCGCCGAAGCCTGTCGATCAACGTCACTCAATCGCGTCGCTGCCGACTTCAGCCGACGACGCCCGACATTTGCCGACATCCCACGATCTACTATCCCGATGTTATCCCTTCGGAGCTTTGTCTGTCCTTAAACGGCAGCTGCATTGAATAGCTTTTGTTGATGAGAGACAATAACTTCGTTTTTTCTCAAAGAAACCCGATATAAAAGGTATTAATTATCATAAATGTAAGGGTTTGTGATGTAAATAGTTTTAAAGGTAATATTAGATGCGGACGTGCTTTGGTCAAATAATGAAACTTGTTTTTAATAATAGACGATTATATTTTTTCCAGGGGTGGAATAATTTGAGCCACTGTGTTGTGGTGTACAATTTTCTAGTACAAATAATGGTGGTATTATTAGATGTTACAAAGGAAACAGTAGCAAAGTTATTAGGCTATAAGTAATTAACTTTGTAACTTATAATTAAGGGCATGTGTAATTTACCTAATCCGAGTGGATACAATGTTTCAACGCTGTCATAATTATCATGAATACATGTTTGTGAATTTGTAGTAATTTTAGGCAATTATGTATTGCAGAAAAACAGTGGATTTGCACGAAAACACCTAAATATAATTGAACCACCTGAAATGGATTAAAAAAAACCGGCCAAGCGCGAATCGGACTTCCACACGAAGGGTTCCATATTACCGTACAATATTTAGCATCAAATCATCTAAAAACAAAAAGCTTCGTATGTATTATATTTTTTTCACTTTATTTTACTTTAATTGTTTGTTGTTATAGCGACAATAGTAATACACAGTCTGTGAAACTGTCAGCTGTCTACTTATTACGGTTCATAAGATATAGCCCGCTGACAGACAGACGGACGGACAGCAGAGGCTTAGTAATAGGGTTCCGTTTGGCCTTCGGGTACGGAACCCTAAAATCTGTTAAATAAATCTTTGTTAAAAAACAGATGAGCAGAATCATGCAATCAGAAAAAATTACAAATCGAATGTAATTATTTTTTTATAATATCCAATTATAATACATAGTTTAACGCCTTTATTGTGTTTTGAAGTTATGGGTTACCATGTCAAGGTTTAATAAAAAAAGATGTACGGAATTATAATTTCTTTGTTTTTCAGATTCCGGATTTATTCAGTTTCAGAGGTTGTTACTTGTACAAAAACTCATGATAATAATACGAATAATAATGAAGCAATAATTATCCTCTACATTACTCTATATAACTTTAATGTAGAGTATCCCATCTATAAGTAGCGTTTAGAGGTTTGATTAAAGAACCATTTTGTTTTCCAACATCACGCCTTTATTTCTCTGAAGGGTTAGGCAGAGGTGTCCTATAGTAACACCAACCCACATATCAACAGTTATGTTTAAGTTCCATAAATACATCCTGTTGCTGGCACAAATCCAGACTCCTGGCTGCAACTGAGAAACTCCTGAGAGAAAACCCAATAACCGTGCCCGAACTAGGAATATAACCTAGGACCTCATTCTCAGCAGTAGCGCTTGCGACCACAAGACTATGTTTTTTTAAGTGTGCCTTTATTAATATGAACCGGGTTTTAAATTAATCACGTAACATTCATTAATAAATCAACTGTCAATTAATTCACGAATTATTCATAAAAAAGCTTCTAAATGATTACATAATTGTCACGACAGCATGTGGGTAGTTCGAGAGGCCTTGTCATGAAGTTGATCACGATTTGTCATGTTTGAAGGCATTGTCACGCCTCTGCCCTTTGTGTGACGTGACGTTTGACAATGTGATTGACACGCTATTTAATAGCTTAGTGGAGGGGATAAATATGTGTGTAGTGTGGCAGCAGCTGAGGTTATTAATAGAGGTGTTATTGGAGACTTTTCTGTTCAAGTTTTTTATCTTATTCTCATATGTAGGGAGTTGCATGCTGCAGATGATTATGTGCCTTAGGTAAGGATTAATACTAGAAACTCCAAAGAGCTTTAAAGTGAACAGAGGATTATTTTGAGAATTTTTAGAATAGAATACAAAAGAATATTGAATAAAAAGAATATTAATAGAAAGAATATTGATAATGATCATTTAGGTGAAACGAAAGCATAGAAAACAATAAAGAAAACACTGACTCATTTATTTTTATTTTTTTCTTATGAATGTTTTATATATTTTATCTGTGGGCTTTAGTTGCCTGACAATAAAGGAATTGTTATTATTATTAAAACAGATTAACATTCAGGACTATTAAATTTAAATAACGCCTGAAATAAAATATGGATACAATAATATATAACACGCACTATTTATTCTTCAACACACAAAATATGCATCGTAAAAACTAGTACAGCCACCAACAAAATCGTTTAGCAATTCACACGTGCACAGAGTGCCACAACCAAAAAAAACTTGGCCAAAAAATATTAAATTTATTCTGTTGCCGTGTGCGATCGCGTATATCAAGTGGCTGGGTCGCACAACATAGGGTTGTGTTGCCAGAATTCTGTTTGACATGTGATGGCTGTCATAACACTGTCACACACACGTCGGATTTCGATTTTATCGAGTATTAGAGTATTGAATGTTATTCTATGATTACCATCAAGCACACAGTTTATTGTATTGCCTTTTTTGTAGAGGGTAAGTTAATTAGGTAGCATGGTTTTATTTATTTTAAATTATTTCTTTTATTGTGTTTGAAGTAATCTCTGTACGGGATCTCATTTAAACATTGTAGAGTAAAAGAAAATAGAATAAGAATAGAAAATATTGTATCGACTTTAATTTATCTTAAAATTATGCAAATATAGTTGAGAAACAGTCTCAAAATTACAGGAAAATGAGTAAAACACCAAGTAATTTGGATAAAAACATGAAGCGAGTTTTTATGTATTTAAATCAAACACTAATTAAGACTTTTAGCAAAGCTATACACATGACTGACACTAGTAGTAACAGATCATAATGTAGCATGATATAAAGGAGAGTAGGTCTCTCCTTTATATCATGCTACATTATGATCTGTTCCAAAAGTATCTGATGAATGTGTAAATAAACCTTGTGTTGGTTAAATTCTTACGCAATCACTCACTAACGTGATTACAATTAGAAAGTATTCAAATAACCAAATCAAAGCACTCAATTTTTAAGTGGCACTACAAACGTCAATTTTCAAAGAAATAAATCCTTTTTTTTTACATTTTAATAAGATACCTCTGGATCAGACAATATCTACACCATAATTTAGTGCTATGCAGATTACATTATCTTACTATTATTTGCCTAGCATACTTCTAAAGAAAAAAAACAGTAATATTATAATTACAAAAAAAAACGTATCGTAAATCACGAACATTAATCATTCAGCGAGGTTATAAAAAACTGTCAGATGTTATCAAAATAAATCTTTTCGCGGTATAAGCCGTATCTAATTCGGTAACCCTGTCGGCTGGTGACATATTTGTATGCAACACGTATCGTTGCAGCGTACGCGAATTTATGTTCTATGCTTTTGTTTCTACGAAGCACTGGGTTGTCGCACAGTGGGTGGCCTATTGTCAGGTGTTTGGCTGATGGCTTTATGTCACGTCGTGTTATGACAGAGAATTGATTTTGGTTATTAGTTATGTTATTTATGTGGCTTGAAAGTTTTATTGGTTTTATGAAGTTCAGAAATACACACATCAAAAGTGTCTAGGGATCAAGCATTTTTATGCGGATTTCTTGAGATTGAGATGTGGCTTTGTAATAAATTTATGATTTTATAAATTTATATGGATCCTTTTTGGTGCATTTCATAATTTGAATCAGGAACTGTGAATCAAATTCGAGTAAAAGATGAAAATCAGCTGTCAATATTTTCCCTATAAAAACATACAACGCATTGAAGACATTATTAGTGCTACTGTTTCCCTACTACTGATTAAAACCAACGTTATTATGGAGCAGCGACGTCATTTAAGCAGGGAAGAAATGCTCAGAGCCGTGGGAATGATAGAAGCTGGTTCCCGGCAACGTACTGTGGCTTTAGCTCTGAATACAAGTCAGAGTGTTATCAGTCGACTTTGGACACGTTACCGAAGCACTGGTACCGTGGCTGAGCGCCATGGAGGACGGTATCGCTGCACCACACGGAGACAAGACCGATACATTCAAATCTTAGCTCGAAGAGCTCCAACAATAACCGCCATGATGTTAGCCGTGAGGCTTCATCACTCTTCAGGGAACTTAATTAGCGACCAAACAGTCAGAAACCGCTTGCATGAAGTGAACCTTCATTCCCGAAGACCGCTACGGGTACCACCTATAGCAATGCACAATCGTAGGATTCGATATCAATGGGCTCTTGAACACAGAAATTGGGCAGAAGAACAATGGCGTTTCGTGTGCTTTTCTGATGAGTCTCGTTTTGGTATGAGACCGGATACAAGACGTATACGACACTGGAGAACCCCTGGACGCCAACAGCGATTAAAATCCTGCCAGGAAGTCCATCCTTATAGTGGTGGAACCATCATGGTATGGGCGGGTATTTGGATCGGCGGAAGAACTGAGTTGATTTGGATTAGAGGCAACCTCAACGCTCAAATTTATGCTGAGACGATTGTATCAGACGTCATCGTTCCTCTACAAGTGCAAATCGGTCCCTTATTTCAGTTAATGCATGATAATGCACGACCGCACACCGCAAGAGTTGTAAGACAGACTCTCGCCGCAGCTAACATCAATGTCCTGCCCTGGCCTGCTCAGTCGCCAGACTTGAACCCGATTGAGCATGCATGGGATATGCTACAGAGAAGAGCTCTGCCGAATATGGAGGGTATCCAGTCGCAAGAAGACCTTTTTTTGTTGTTGCAACGAACATGGGCGGCCATTCCACAGCGTGATTTGGATGAACTCATTTTGAGTATGCCAAACCGATGTTCTTGTGTTGTTAGTGTTCGCGGTAGAAACACGGATTATTAATTGTTTAAGTTACCCAATAAAATTTTAAAGAAAACTGTTATTTCAGTCTTTTTTTCGAACTTTAATGTTAGTGGTTCAAATGTCAAAAATCCCTTTATTAGGAAAATGGCAAATTTCTTTATTAATGCAAAGGTGACTTGGTTTATCGTTACTGTGACAAACGAAAACACTTTATTTGATGAATCCTTAAAGAAAATTTTAATTAATATCAATCAGGAGAAAAGTTATTGCAAAAATATATGTTGATCCCTAGACACTTTTGATGTGTGTAATAACCAAGTACGTGAAGGGATTGAGCAGTGGTGGCCTAGTGGTAAAGGGGGGTCTCCCTTGTTTCATCTAAAAGAAATTGACAAATTATCACTTCCCAAACAATTTTCTGCATAATTTCATTTGCCAAATTATTACTTAGCAAAAATAAACTCTTCACAAATAATTGTAACGCAAACCTAATGTTTGGCAAGTGAACGTTTAAACAATAACTTGCTTACCAACTAGTACTTTTACCAATTTTAATTTAGTCAAAAGTTTCAGTTGGTATAACATATTTTACGCAAAATAAAATAAGCCAAATACTTAATTCGCTAGTTTTCAATTTACGGAAAAAAATCTATACGATGTGGGTGTAGTAGGGTGGGGGGGAAACACCATGGGACACCTTAAGGGCATTGTCCTTGACCTTGATGTCAAGGTCAAAATTCTGAAAGTCAAGATCCGCGATTCTCAGGAGCAGTAACAGGTCAATATCATGATTTGCTTGCTTCAAGCATGCAGCATGCAAGCAGGCAAGCAGGCATGCAGCGTGCAAGCAGGCATGCAGCGTGCAAGCAGGCATGCAGCAGGCAAGCAGCATGCAAATAAACATGCAAGCAGGCATGCAACATGCAAGCAGGCATGCAACATGCAGCAAGCATTGTTTCTGTCACGGCTCCGGCGCTGCGGGGTTTGGGCGGCTCCACGCGAGCTTATCGTCGCAGATTTAACGCTCACCACCGCAGCTTCGGCTTGCTGACCGGCTTCGCCGGCCAGCCTCAGCCGCGGCGGCGGGCCTTCAAACCACCTGCTCCTCAGCTCGCGGGCCGCCTCGCCCCTCCGCGCCTACGCGGGTTTAAATTACACTCTAGGGGTGGGGCAGACAAGACTACGTGGAGTCGGTTTTGCAGCGATTCGTTTCTGTGTATTTGTTTTACGACAAACAGTTGGTCGGAGACAAAAATTACCAAGACGGTTTTAGCCTTACATATACTTACAAAGAAGTACGCAAATAACATCGCATATAAATGATTATATTAAAATAAAAGCGCATTTTTTTATTATATAATTACCAAAAAATCTTAATATTGTCTTTATATTTTTTGTCATAACAAATCAATTGACTAAATGTTTACTGTCTAAAGATAGTTTGCTGTAACAAATCGTTTGATTAAATACCAAATGCCTTAATGACATTATCCTTGGTAATATTCTGCCAAGTAAAAATTTTACCAAATGAAAATGTGCGTACTAAAATCATTCCAAATATTGCATTGGTATAAAAAAAGGTTGCTAAAATTTGTTTGGATAATGTAAATTTGTCAAAATCCTTTAGGCAAAACGGGGGGATCCCGGTAACGGGCCCGACCTACGAGTTGCAGGTCATCGGTTCGAATCTAGACAGGCGTTTTATTTTAAATAATTTAATTACCACTGCAGCTCTTATAACGGTGAAGGAAAAAATCGCGAGGAAACCGACATGTCCTAGAACTCAAATTTCGAAGACATATGACATCGACCAACCCGCACTGGGTAGATTTCAGCCCACTCCTTCTCGGAGAGAGGAGGCCTGTGTCCCAGCAGTGGGAACATTAGGCTCATTATAAGCGTGAAGGGATTACAAAAAAAAGACATTGCGCAAAACATAATGATAATAGTTCAAGAAGTTTCGTAGCTAAGTTAGACACTTAAACGATTTCTAAAGTAAACAGGATGTGTTACCTTAACATGATGTAAATGAATTCATAGGAATTCCAGATGAATTTCTTTGTACGATATTATCAACGGAATGAATAGCTACTTAACATATTAACGAAGTCCTACAGTTACTCTATTAAAGAATATTCTGGGAACATTCACAATATACGCACAACGATGAAGGAACCAGTTAAACTGCATTATATGTACCAGTAATCTGTCACGTCGAAGGGACCATCAGGAATTAAGTTTAGCGAGAACCGCACATTGTGTTGTCGAATAGACTCTGTATTCAATTACGACGTGCATTAAACCCACGGCGTCGGGCGCACTCCAGCTAATCTTCCAACCAACAATAGCCCGATTTATACTAAACCCCATTGTCACCGTCAACAAAGATCTTGTCAATTATAATCTCCACGAAATCTTTCATCGCCGACCCGTCAAACGGTAGCGCACGGTGAGCCAACTGCCATGGAACGCTGGCCAAAAAAACTTTTTAATAAATTATTTGCAAAACTTATTTGGAACCCTTCTCAAAGGGCGGCGAGGAAGCGAAACCGATTGCTCGTGACGTGACGGCCTTTGTGACCGTCGAGTATTATGTTGTCAAAATACACGGGGATTTTGTTATTATTTTTGTGTTTGCGAGCACACTTAGCACCCTTTTGTGTGGCGCAGACCTTCTCGGAAGAGGGGATGTGTGAGCTATAAACCGCGCCTCGTAACTTCAGTCTTTCCATGAAAGAGGTCCATGTGAATGGAATAGTAATAACGCATCGGTTAAGCGGTTCACGAAAACAATGCGTAATCTCTTATTATCTCGCAGCGCTTAAAGAATGATGATAAGAAATAAGAAAGCGCGTTTCTAAAAAAGGGCTGGGAAATCACATTTCGTATGTTCACCGACGTGCCCTTAAAAAGTTAATAACATTTTTGTGTACGAAGACGTCGGCTCGAGTTACGCGATCTGTGCCAACTGTAACTGCCAAATTACACCATCACAACACATAACCACGCGTGGCTGAGCCCGCTTTTTGTCACGTCACACGTATGGAAGTCTCCTTGATATTTATTCAAATTATTATTCCTCGTCGCCCTCTTGTTATGTTCCGAATGAATTTTTCATGCACACGTCGCCCGGAGCCTCGGTAATTTCACTTTGAGTTTGCTCCACGCCAACGAAAATGAGTTTATTTATGTTGATATTTTTTTCCAACACGTCTACGGTTTAATGACATTGGGCGTTGCGCCGCAGCCTTCGAGATATTGGACGTGTAAATATTTAAGCACGATAATTTGTTCATAAAACACATTTTGCCTTCAGCGTAGATTTTAACGAGTTTATATGCTTTTGTTTTAGGAAGTTGAGGAATCTTTTGGAAAGTTAAACAATTGCAATAGGATTATCATTCATATCCTGTTTTGCTGATTTTTCTGTTTTTCAGCATTGAAATTTTGTGTATTTAATAATTAAGATGATTTATCTAATAAAATTATGAATATTTTGATATTTTAGTCATAATAAAATTATTCACAATAACATAATTATATAATTAACACATACTCATATTAATAAATAATCAAATAGGTAACTTATAAAATCTAATAATGAGACCAGCTACATAAACCTTTTCATAAAGGTATATAAAAAACCACCCTTGATACTTTGATTAATTTGCTTACACAAAAGAGTCTGCAAATAGTATTTCATTCAACTCCCAAAAACAGAGCATTTTTGCAATTTTACATACCTACCTACAGGATCAATCTTCATTCAAGTATAACTCTCCTAGAGGTATGAACCACTGAGCACTTGTTACTAATACCTGTCATGTGTTAGGTACTAGAATTAAATACTGTAAATCCTTTCAATTTACACAAACAACACCAAGGTTCAACAATATAAACTCGTCAACGTTATCAGACGTAACAAAGCCACCGCAGTCGTTGTTACCTAAAACATAATTATAATCCAACTGCAGCCTTACTAGCCTATAAGTCCTCTGCTATACCACTGTTTGCTGGACCTTGATGATACTCTGATCCGTCATTAATCATCCTGCCAAAAGAACTTTCTTATGCCACCTCCACTTATCATCATCTAACTTGGAGAATATTTCTTCCACTACACATCTGATTCTTTTGTTTTATTCGTCTTCCATTGCGCTGTCTGTTTCATTCTTGTTTTCAACGCTTTCTTCAAAATCCTCAGTGGGAACTACGTCGTAATATTCAACGACAAACAACAATTTGTCTAGGTCTCCGGCAATGGATTCACAGCAATAAATTTCGACGAGCCTGTTGACACACGACACATAATATTTGCTAACATTATTTCACGACAAACAGAGTTGTCACTGAACAAATTTGTGGTGTTTTATGCCGATAGCGTTGTTTAATTTAATTATATGCGGTGCGATTAAATTATTTGTTTAGAGCTAATGGAGTTCGGGTATTTGTCTAACTTGATAGCGCTCATGTTTGTGTTTGATAAGGGGGATTTTATTTGGAACAGAACAAGGAACAAGTTTACAATTCTTCCGTGTTTTCGTACTTGAAATTCTGTAATTTCCGAATTCATGAAATAAAATGAATCATGGTTATTACTTATTACATGAATATAAACAAATGATCAGTCATTATGCCGACAACTTCATCCCAAAAAGTATTTATTACAATGTGAAACTTCAATAAGCTCTCACTTAATTACACAACATATTACAGCGATTTCATAATATTTTATGTGAGAAAGCGAATAATATAAATTACATGTAATTTGTTTGATGGAATAATGATGATGAAGAATATTATAATGTACTCAATTTTTGACGGTAATTTATCTTATAATTTTAAACACTATGAAATTTATGTTTACTTAAAAAAGTACATAATTTAAGGTAGGTAGCATTACATTTTTTACTGCACGTCAATAGAGACGTGTGAACCCGCCAGCTAAAGCTAGTAACACATTTAAAACATAAACATGTCACGCTGCACGAACATTACAGAGACGACCATTTTTTAGAACCCATTCGTTATTATTAGCGTTAGTCGTAATGTCTGTCATTTTAGTGTTACCGTCTATCTGAGACCTCCCATAAACCACCCCCTTAATCTAAATATCGCTCTTTTATCTGTCTTTAACAATTTCGTAAACTCTCACTAAACCGTAGCTGGAATATAAATTACATCGATACCACATCGTTTTTGCCTTTACTCAAATATTCTGCCATTTCATTCCCAACCTTATCTTCCGTATCATAAAGGTTATCAATAGGCGGGCTGGGTATTTCTGAAGTGTTAAAACAAATTGGTAAAACTGGTAGAATACATCGTCTCAAATTGCCCCCTGCCAATAAAAAAGGGGAATGAACCACAGGGCTGAATTTTGTTTATCGCTATCTTTATGGTGGGCACAGTTTATTTATACTGTATTCATGCGTGTACGACATGTAATATAATACGTTTTGGAATAAACGAAGAGTTAAGGGCCAGTTATTTTCGGGTATTGATGTGTGAGGTTCAAGTCTTCAATTCTTTGAATAGAATAGGTTATCGTCTTTGAGAACTGGGTCCCTATTTGCTAATAATTATGTTCTCATATTGCTTTCATGAGTTGACGTATTTGAAATGCTGGCACAATTAAGAATTGTTATGGTAATTATGTAGTTCAATGTTGATATTTCTATTACGTATTACATACGTTCAATAAAGAACAATTTGATTCTCCTGGAAGTTTATATTGACTTACCTTTCCATGTAAATTATCGTCATATTATTATAAAACCGTCAAGAATAATAATGGATCCAAAGAAATGTAAGTTAAGAATCTCAATGAAAGCATTCAAAATGATTATAAGAACTAACTAAACTCCAAAACTATTGTTGGTCTATTCCCAATTTAAGCCTTAGAAATAGGCTGATTGAATAATCCAAATTGTTAGATCAAAATTAGATAAAATCCTTTCTTCTATTTCAAGTATAGCCCATTGTTTTAATCGCTGAGACAACCGATTAAATTTTGTCAGCCTTCGAAACAGATAAGATTCACATTTAATCCGAGCTCAATTTTCCTTCCAAATAACTAGGATTAGATAAGAAAACAGTAGGACAAAGAATCTGGATTAAAACAGACTCGTTTTACTTATCTAGGATTATAGATTATGAATTAACGTTTTATCAGTTAATTTGTTTTAGCAGATTTAGTTTGTTCAAAACTTTGGGAGTATTTGTAAGATCATCTTTGTTTCTTAAAACTTCGGGATTAACGAAGATCAAGTTTTCTAAAGATTCATTCCTTAAGTCTTGGATTCACTGAATAGTTTCTACTTATTCTCAGAATCTAAATTCATTACTTTAAAGTTTCAAATATGCTTTCTCATTTGCCTTTTTCCATTTACTTCGAAAATAAAGTCACTAATAACATTCCCTTTAACCCTATCAACATTAACAACCCTTTTAAAGTCACTACAATTTAGTTTTTGGTCACCCCTTATGTTTTTGAAGTAATATAACTTTTATTACAAAAATCGTGAACTTCATCGCGTCCTTACAAATCTTGGTCTGCGCTTGGGAAATGCATTTTATCGTTTAGTTCTTTAGAAATAACCGTGATTGTTAGATTGTTGATAGCAAATATAAGTTTGTCAATGCATTTCTCGGAATGGTTAAAAGTAGTTATTTATTATGCGCATACGGTCCGTTCGGTCGTGTTTACATATTTTAATGTTTTGTTACGCGTCCGCTACTGGTGTTTCTGTTATAATAGTGAAATATTTATTCAGTAAACGATTTCGTTTTATATTTATCGGCCTGTGAGGTCTCGTGTGTGTTTTTGATTTTATGTTTTGACCGTTTTCGAAGTCGTGGTGTTTAAATTATTTTTAAGTATACATCCGGAACCGCTTCAGGGTGACAATTGACACAAATGTGGTATTAGCATATTCCTACCGAAATATTTAAACATGCAAATTAGCTTTACCGGTAACATCAAAGTGAAGAATGTTCTACACTTTTTACCTGTCAGTCCTGTCACTAAGTAACTGTCAACACACAATTGCTCACTTTCTCCAACAAAACTAAACATACCTAAATTTGCAAGAAGAAAATAACCTTGTAACAAAAATTGGCAACAATTAAGCTATTCTATCCTTTCTTGAAGACCATAAACCAGTGGGTTGTTAGCGCCAGGCAGGCAAGCACAAAGTTGCTAACAGCCGAAATCTTACAATACGTAATCATTATACCGTAGTTAAAGTATTGTCTTGTCGCCGTTTGAGATTCGCCGACTTTGGTGTGGCTCCGAAGTCAGCGATTGAAACTCATGTTCAAATATTAGATTATAATTATTTAAAAAAAATTAGTGTCTTGTTTGCATACAGATTGTTTGGTTCTTCTTGACGTATAACTCACATGTTCTGGCGGAACTGTAAATAATGTAACGTCAAAAAGTCACAATCGTTTAAATTATAAAACTATGTGTAAAAGGATTTAATTTATAGCGTAAATGTGTCATTTTCATTTATCATAACATAATCTTTATGTCAAACAGTAACAGAATATGCTGTATAATAAAGATCATGCCGCTATCTAAAACAAATAATGCTATATTTAATTTGGACTAAAATATCCTTCAACATTATAAGAATTAAAAACATGGTTTTATATTTATGATGATATTTTCACTCAACAATCACGAGAGTTGTAAAAAAGAAAACCTTTTTATCTGTAATAAATGATTACATATTTATAATTACATATTTTAATCATTATAGAGTGGGGTCTTATCTTAAAATAGACACGTGTACCATAAACAACAACTCCTGATTTGAATGGTAGAGAATAAGATGAAACAACAGCTTGAAAGAATAAAATATGTAAGGTAGAAGACTGAACTGGATGAGACAGGCGTAGGAGCATAAGGACAGGATTATCCAAAAAGCCAAAGTAATAAATGAACTCGGACTGTGGTGGAGCCTCTGGTATAATGATGTGTTGGTGACTTGACTAAAACGAAATATTCACAGAAATAAGTTTATCCATGCTTAAACATCCCTAGTATTACACCAATTTATCACAAGAAAGAAGAAACAAGTAATATTAAATATAGAACTCATATAAAATCGCTCTTGCCAGCCCCGGGCGCTCCTTCTCCGCTACTTTAACACCCCTACTTAACAAGTGTTACAAGGCGACTGGCGCACAACGAAATTATTTACAACGCGCGGCGTTTCACAAAAGCTTGCCTGTTTATTGCCACCATAAATACTAATACAACTCGGCGAAAATTTATTTTACCTCACCTTTTATTTATAACTATAATGCAGTGGCCCGGTTTTTCCGTGCGCCAGTTTTTTTTTCGACTCTGTAATCAAGGATCTGTTACTCAACAATGAATGTATGAATGGCTGCAGTTTGTTGTTGACGTGTCATAATATTGTGACTGTTTTATCTTTTGTTTTTGTTCTAGAATAGTGGTCACTTTTCTGTCGGCTTCCTTTGCATCTTTTCTTTTCGTGACATTTCAGTGTTACGACTTACATTTGTATCTTTTTGTAGCTATGCAGACTTCATCGTTCTGTTTTCTTAAATATGAACTTACTTTCTACTTACATGTATGCACGTTTAAACTAGCTACTATATTTTGCTGTGAATAGTCCTGTAATACATTATTATTACTACAAGAAACACGAAACGTGTTCTTCTAGTTAGTTCTTACAAATGACTCACCTAAATTTGCACCAATCCTTCAGCTGTTACTGTTTTCCATTAAGATAACATTCAACTTTATGATCTCTATATCAGTCTCACAAAATATCCCAATCTAAATATCTAGATTACCAACAAATCTGAAGGCGTTGAAGATAATTATTGTAAATAACATTGATATATCTGTATCATTCTCAAGAAAACCGATACCTTTAGAATTTGTCTGCATTTAGTCATTGTTTACAATCTGATACTCTAAACTAGAATGTAGGTAAACCAGTCGAAGTTTATTGTTCAGATAAGGGCAAAAGCAGACGTTTGAAATCTTTATCTTTAGTTCGTTTTAATGCACAGATAAGCGTTTACTGCGGCAATAAATATCGCAATTAGGGGTTGGGAACGAATTGTTTTATGAGCGGCATAGTTCTTAACGACTTGCCAGTGGGAGGTCCCGGCTTGTATTTGGCGTAAAATTTGGTGTATTACCACATTTACATAACAATGGAGGAATGGAAGAAGTATCTGCCGCTGTTCATTATTTTAAGGCGTTTTGAAGTAACCGACAATCTATAAAATCTTACTAAAGAGACACTCTACGGAGCTAATTTCAGATGTAACATATTCTTGATTGTAAACTTGCTATACTAGAAAGAAACTAGAATCCTCTCCTCTCTTTCACTACAACACATACCAACCCGTCCGAAGCCAGTTAACTCTTAACAACAGCAAACTAAAATCTAATTCCCATCTGGCCCACCTCCCAACATCATCAACATACACAATACAGAATTATCCACGTCCCTTACAATAATTTAAAAGCACTCTAGTGTATATCGATGACTCATTAACAGGTTCGTGATCATAACAGAACATCAAAGAGATTGAAACCGAAGCAAGTCGGTGTGGGACCCGTCAAGCTTTTTACACCGTTTGTAAACAGCAATTTGGTACTGACGGTTCAGAGCGGCAACGCTTTGATCTTGCCGCATCCGCTGCGCACAATGACTGTCTATCTGGGGGCACAGTCGGTGATTTCACAGTAGAACAAGTTTTAAAGTACTTTGTTAGTTAAGCGGATTTATGTGCAATTTAATTTTTGTATGTTTCAGGGTTGGCCAGATGTGGAATATGAAGAAGGACATGTCTTCCTATTCTGATGTGGTTTATTTGAAACACTTAATAGGTACTAGTCAACTACACCTCATCGTCGCTAAACGTTGAATATTTTGGCATGTCAACATTATCAGTTAAAGTTCTAAAAACCCATGTAACTAATGTATCAAGTAAAGAAACTAATTTCCCTCATAATCATAAATTAAAGCTGAATACTTTGACTCACTACACATTTCATCATACAGGTAAAATCCAAGCCATAAAATGAGTAATTTTATTATCATATTTACACTATTAATAAAAGTTTAACTTACGATAACCCATTAAATACTTTCATAGCCTATGTAGATGAATAAAAAAACCTGTCACATGATTGATAAAATACTTTAAATGAATGATGTAATTTAATGTATTACGTATAATTACGTGATCAATCAAGATTTTTTCATAATCAGTGGTGCAAAACATTTTGATTGACAGTGTGACTAGTTTCTAAGCAATCAACTCAAATAGAAAATGATAGGAGTATAAAATTTTGTTCAGTCACCTTCATACAATGAGTTCAAATTAACGTTGCTACACAAAATTGATTCGATTGAAGATAATAACTTCTTGAGCGTATGTATTCTTATAATAATTTGTAAGAGATGCTTTGGATATTTAGTAAGGTACCTATATAAATTCAGATAATTAAACTCAAGTGTCCATTGCAGACTCTGGAGCATATTTCTCTCAATACGTTCCTACATCTATCACTGGAAAATAAATGAACCATAATTTATTTGTTATTTGCTGCAGACCAACACAGACATAATAAATTATTCCAACCTGAAAAGTGTAATGTAGTCTGTACCCAACAAATTTTACCATCAAAAGATTTGTTTTTTTAATCTCCCTCAAAAGTTCAAAATGGGGTGAAAATGTGCCTCTAGCCATTTGAAACTTCCTTTGCATTTGTGGTTTAAGAACCACAAATCTTATTTCATAAGTTCTCCTTTATAAAATCCAGAAACGGGTCAAGTTTGAGTTCTTTCTTACATTGTACTACGTTCGATTCTCAGCTAGTTATCCGAACATTTTCCGTCATGCTTGAACCTCTGTCGTCATAATTGTGGCTGTTTACACTCCGCTGGATTTCCACGTAGCTATAATTGGGCCAGGAAATTGTTTTCAAAATCTCTTTAGTGGCTGATCGTGCGTTCAATGTTTTCTGTTCACGATTTATTTGAATGCCTGTTTGACGATTTGTGGTATGTTATGTTGAAAGATTCCCATTGTGATGCGATTTTATTTTTCTTGTGTAATCTTCAACATAATGGTCTATTACATGCCAATATGTGTCTGAATACAAAACGTCTGCATGCTCGTTTAAATTATAATAGATGATATACTATTGTGCTTTAAATTCATTTATTACATTAATTTTATACTTATACAAATGTATACTAAAAAAAAATTGTTTAAACAAATTGTATTGAATATGTCACATACTAATTAAATATGTCAAAATAAATTCGACGGCGTTACCTAAACTCATCTTACGTTGTCTGTAACACAACATGTCAACATGCCATTAGCAGGCGTGCAATGACTGCGTGACAGCAAAGCCTAGCCGTAACTTGTTCTCGTACAACTCTCCTAAACAAACACTCAAACGGCCGCGTGCCTAATTTATAGAACAACATCGCCCGACACCGGCCCGATCTCGCAATAAACATGTTTTTTGTTTCGCATGTCCGCGCACTGTCAAATATATTACAGCCCGCCGGGTTATTTACGACCTCTGTCGTCCGCCCATACGTTATACTTAGTATCTTTGTTTGGACACAATAAGCAATATTTCTAAAGGGCCCCGCCGCCGTCTCTCGCAGCTGTTGATATGGGTTCCCAAATTGACATATTTAATTTGATCGCGACGGAGGGTCCGAACTCGCTCGCTTGACAGGTTTTAGTGTCGGATTAACATTAACGTTATGGACTTAGCGATGTCGATAAACTGAAATATCGCCTTTTGTTACGCTCAGTGTTTATCGATTTACATGTAAACGGCTAAAGTTAGCGCGTGTTGACACATCAAACGGTTTCACGGAAAGCTCCCGTCTCGGGGAACAGATCAATTTTCCCTTTTGAACCGGCTCCGATGCATCCCAGAACAAAGCGGGCTCGTAAAAGAGTAAGTAGTTTCGAATGTGTCAGCAGTAAAGTGCGATGACGCCGGCGAAAGAATGAAGCTGCGCCGTCGTCGGGGGCGTAATAAAAGTGGCGTGAAACAAAAAGCTGAGCAGCTCGCTGGTGCGGGCGGGCGCGCGCTCGGCTCAGGTACAGTCGCGCTCGCGGCGCGGCTCAAAGCGCGGCCGTCATGGGTGGCGAGCCACCAACACCATCGCACGTCTCAATCCGCACCCGGCTGCCGACCATACCGCCTTTCCTTTTTCCCCTACCGCAATGCAGCTATGTGTCGTTTCCGCTTTATTTTTTATGGCCGAGCGCTGCAGCGGTGAGACATAGCGCTCTCCCTCTAATGTTGACTTGAGATATCGCTATCCCTGTTTGGCACGGCGCGGGGTGAGGGGGCCGCGGCACGTCGGCGGCTGGTGGGGTCCGGTCTCTCAGAGTTGACTCGACCGCCGCCACTAACGCACGCGTTTCTCCCTTGTTTTCCGCGTACCGGTGGCATAGAGTAGATATTGCCAGAAGCGTTTCGTGACCGCACTGTGAAGTTTACAAGTGATCGTAAAAGTTATCTCCCAAATGGTGGTGCTTGAAGACGGTGGAATGATGACTACTAATCCTAACCAATATTTACAACCTGATTATTTGACTCCTCTTCCGTCCTCTGTAAGTATAAATATTTTTTATTTATTTAAATTTTAGAAAAAAATAAAAATATTTTAAATTTCCAAAATATTTTTTTTATTCTAAATATTTTTCTATGCAATCGTATTTATTTCCAATTTCTATTGTTGCAGTTGGATTCGAAGAAAAGCCCGCTTGCGCTTTTAGCGCAAACTTGCAGCCAGATCGGTGTTGACTCAGCGCCCAGCAAGCCGCTGCTACCGCCGCTAGATAAGAAGAAAGTGAATAGTGTTAACAGTGATACAATGAGTCGTTCGTCACCTACTAATACCGTGATCAAAGCTGACAAGCCGCGCTCCACGCCGGAACACAACAAACATTTGGCGTTCAAGCCCTATGAAACAAATGTTGTTACTAAGAAACCTGAAGAAAGGCCTTCGTCTAAAGCCAGCTCGGATAGTTCAGATGACAAGAAATCTGGAAAAAGTACGCCTGGACGCAAATCCACGCCACCATCAGCAGAGAATGGCAAGAGTAGCCCTGCACCTAAGTCATCTCCCGCTAGTTCTTCCGGAACAAGCCCAATTATCCGCTCCGGATTGGAAGTTTTGGGCCACGGTAAAGATCATCTCGGAGCATTCAAGAATATTCCTGGATTATCCGGATTTAATCCGCTAGCAGGACTCTGCTGCCCGCCGGGAATGGAACAACACGCCAATCCGGCGTTCAGACCTCCTTATGCGGGTGCTCCGTTTAGTGCTCATCACGCTGCTATGTTGGCGGCTGCCGCTGCTTTCCCCGGATCTTCTCCAAACCCATACCTTGGTTATGCGAGAGTGAAGACACCCGCCGGCGGTGAAACCCTCGTGCCAGTGTGCAAAGACCCCTACTGCACTGGATGCCAATTCTCAGTTAACAACCACCATCTGTTAATGAGCAATGGATCATGTCCCGCTGGTTGCACACAATGCGAACACCAAAAGTACAACCTTGCGATGGCTATGGCTCTGTCCCAGCAGGGAGCCGCAGCCGGCGGCATGCCATACGCACAGCTAAGCCGCCCTTATGTTTGCAACTGGATTGTGGGTGAATCTTATTGCGGCAAGAGATTTGGCAACTCGGAAGAGCTTCTACAGCATTTGAGAAGCCACACGACGGATGGATCCACGCCTGCATCTGTTGCTTCTACGCAAGCTTCTCTGTTGAACCATCTGAACCCGCTGTTTACTACGGCCGGTCTACGCAGCGCATACCCGACGGCACCTCTCAGCCCTCTGTCTGCCAGTCGGTACCATCCATACTCCAAGGCTGGTCTCCCAGCTAGCCTGGGAGGTTCTCCCTACGGCGCCTTCAACCCTGCGCTGGGCCCCTTCTACTCGCCCTACGCGATGTATGGCCAGCGGCTGGGAGCCGCCGCCGTTCACCAGTAAACCAAGTGAAGTGCAAACCTGGACTGATCGTCTATGTTGTATTGTCCAATTTTCTTCTGTGATATCGATAGACTATTCATGTTCTAAGGCGCATTCCGCCATGACAAATTTAGTGATTAGTGCAATTTAAGTATAGTAATTTATAATAAGTGGACACGCCGACGGCGTGCGTCGAGTGACGTTGATAATGGACTGTACAGCCAAATGTTTTGTGTAAATAATCTCTATGTTTAATATTAAATGAATTATTTCAAATATAATAGGTATCTACCTACCAATCATAAAACGTTTTTTCTTTTTTTTCTCATACAATTACAAACGCTTGACTCAAATTGAAACCGAAAATGGTTAAATAAACCAGACATGAGTCTGATTTTAATTTAATTTAAACATACATACATCACACAGATTTATTAGCAAATAGAAAGTAAATAATGATAAATATCAAATGCTATAAATTTTATAACCAATCAATGTCGTTAGAGAGCTGCTATACGATCTTATGACGCAATAAACTAATTCCATTGGTTAATTAATGTTCAAACAAACATTAAAGCCGTCAATCTAAAGAGTAAAACAAGCTGGCAATCACGCGAACACACCTCCCATAGCGAAAAAAGACCAACAAAATAATTTATTACATTGAAAATGTATACCAAAGAGGTCGGCGGCGTACACCGTCATTAATAATGAAACCGTGAGCTGTCAGCTTTAATGTCAAGTTTTTTTTTAATAAATGCTATTTTGATTAGCCTCACGTCATGTTGGAAATTCAACTGTCAAAAGGCGTAATTGGTCGGACGAGACGGTAACATGAAACAGAGGCGACGGGGTAACTAAAAAACAACTAGCTAGCAGTAAACAGGTTAACGTAATATTTTATTTAATATTAATTTTCACTTTCTAATCGAATTTGTTATTAAAGCATCCTTTTATTATGTTAATGTAAATTAGATTTTTTATGTTATAATAATCCTTCGAATGTTACACTTTCGTTTTTACGATCGCGTTTTTACACTTTTGGCCAGGGCAATAAAATTCGTATAACTCGGGTTTTGCATATAAATATGTAGCAATTTTTAATATTTTCCTGAATGATAAAGAATCAGATTGAATACAAGTTTTAATTAAGACTCGTTTATTATGAGATTAAGATCTATAAGCTGACATGTTTCACTTTAGTAGTTGCCTAAAAATTATAGTTACTTATGCATTTTTTTGCACATATTCTGGCCTTGTTTTTTATTTGAAGTATTATTCAGGAAAGTAATTGAGCTTATGAATAGATAATGGGAACGATTTTAAAGTGAGAAAAAATAATTATTTTATATTGATCTAACACACTAGACGTGCTATAATAGGTACCTTTTTTATTGTTAATTCTTATTTATCTTTATTTTATTTGACTAATAACAAGGTTTGATGCCAGTTTACAATAATAACTTTTTATTATAATGTCAAAATAATTGACGATCATCATGACATTCGTTAAATGAAAGTGCAGGCAGGTAAGCCTGCACTTTACACGTAGCGTTTTCGGTATATATCTACTTTACCAATTCAAAATATCGGAATAATCAAGTTTTGAAATAATTCATCCATTTCTATCACCTACAGTTTAATACTATTAAAATTCTGCTCACCCAATTAAGAAAAGACAGTGTGAATAACATAAATCAAATAAATTAAAGCCCGAGCCGTATTGACACAGTCCATGAATATAAATCAGCTATTGCATTAGATACCTACCAGTTTCATAATTAACTTCAACTATTGGACTTGATTGATAGCGACGTTTATATCCGTTCTGATTTGATTCAATAAATCATTGATTTAGTAAAATAGGTATGTCGTTTAGATATGACACGGCTTTGACATAGTTTTGTTAAGTCATAGTTCAGTTTGGGTCGTGTGGCGCCATCTCTTGGTGGGACGGTGAACTTTTGGTTTTGAAGTAAAGTTTTTGTCGCGGTTTCTTCGTGATTAATCTTGGTGTTCTCGGGTCCCGCCTTGTGGATTAATCTTTTACTTTTGGCATAGTGTTCGACATCCTTTGTGGCTGGTTCATTGGAATTTATTTGGTCAGTGGGAAACGCACACAACTTTTCTTTGAGCAAGTTTAGGAAAATTCCTTATTGAGACCATTTTAGTGAAGAGTAGAGTTATTTGCTCAAATGCTGGTCTACTCAAATTTAGTTTTACCCAACTCTCTAGCAGGAAAGAAGAATTAGCTTTATATCAAAATACACAAACTACTAATGTTTTTGTGCTGATTTATAGGAGTGTAAAGTCAAAGTACTGCCACAATGGTAATTTAATTTAATTGATACACTATTACAATTTAAGTTTATTATTACAACATTAGTAGAGCAGTGGTGGCCCAGTGGTATCGGCCCCGACTTACGAGTTGTAGGTCGTGGGTTCGAACCCAAGCAGGCGCTTTACTTTGTGTAAATAATTTCATCACCACTGCTCTCAAAACGGTGAAGGAAAACATCGTGAGGAAACCGGCATGTCTTAGAACCGAAAATTCGAAGACATGTGACATCTACCAACCCGCACTGGGCCCGCGTGGTGGATTACGGCCCACTCCCTCTCACTGAGAGGAGGCCTGTGTCCCAGCAGTGGGAACATTAATAGGCTGATGATGATGATTACAACATTATGTTATATTATTATTATGTTAAAAGGTTAATGAAGTAATACTTATGTATCGTGGATATCGTTATGAGATAAGACGGCTATATTTAATCATTTTCTTAATTCTTTATTGTTTTATTATGGATGTTGATGGTCGTAAAGACATTTTGAATTTTAGCCGTGTTTTAAAGTAGTATAATTAAATACATTACCCGCGGCGTTTCTTGGCATTTCCAATTCATAAATTATGCATTTCCGATACTCTCACTTTGCAGTCATAATAATACTGATACTGTCTATTCTACGTTTATTAACGATTTTCTAGTAAAAATTTATACATTTATGACAAGTAGTGTCGCTCTAATAAAAATAGGAAATAATGAATGATAGAAGTAAATTATTCACACTAAATTACCAATTTACATTATTTTAAAAGTTTCAAGCAGACAAAATGATTAGTCTACGACAATTTCATTAAAATATCATTCAGCAATTAACCCTCCAAACGATAGGTGTGTTCAAAAATGTCAATCTGTCTAAAACCACATAAAATTTATGCCTCCCGATCTCTGTTTTTACACATCCAGCTTGATTAATTATCACATTAAAAAGTTTTAAAAGGGGACGTATAAATCTTAAGATATTAATTGAGATAATAATGTAGATTTTATTAATGCCGCCAGGGCACGCCTTGAAATATCACTACGTGTTTCTGTATAAATGACCTCTCACGGCGGGATTAACTTTGACAGATGCGTAGCGAAGATTGATGCCTTACAGCGCTGTAATCCGTGCAGTGAAATAACCAATTACGATTAGCATAAACATAAGGTGGAGTAAATTAACATATTATCAACGGATGAATAATGCATGCCCCGGTATTATGTACCCGCACATCAAATTAGAGGGTTATGTTACCCTTCAACGCGATGTATTGTCAAAATCGGTTCCGACGATCCTCGTTATTATGTTAATTTCATGTTTTTGTACCTGGATTTAGTGTATTCATGAATTAAACATCGGTTCTCTATTTTGAAAACCTAATGTCAATACAAGCGATTTTATTGGTTCATTTTTTGTCGAATGTTTTGTAACCCTCAAATGTGAGGGTATTTGACGGTGACGCGTGAATGACAGGAAATTTGACAATGCGTGACCGAGTGAGCGATCGGTTCATTTGATAATAAAAGTTCGCGATTAGAATATTAAATGCTTAAACGATATTTTATTGTGATACGAGTCGTGACAACGTTGGGGTTTCATGTTTTATTGTGTCGTATTTGTGTGAGAACTACTTGTTAGTAATGTAATAGGATGCGGACTATTCGGGTTTTAATAACTTCTCGTTGTAGGGTCTGCATAAACGCCGAAAGCGATTACCCGCATGAATAAAGACGATGTTACGAAATACATTTTTTATGATTTTCTCAAGATCAAAGAAGTTTGCGAATTGCGCAACCTTATTTCTTTATGAGTTGGGTATTATGTTGCGAAATTACATGATCGTATATTTTTTTATGAAAATATAATTGTGTTGGCGTGCTTTGTGCGAATCTAAAGATTTTTATAACAAGGGTTGAAGAATAAACCGATGACTCATTCTGATAAAAAAGTTGTAACATTCCCAAAAAGTTTTTCACTTCATTGGAAGCCTAAGGAGATAAAGTTGACATGTCTCAAGTGCTTGTATTTACTTTAGAAGCTACTCAATCAAACCGGAACACAGTAAAGCTAACAAAATTGTCGTAGTACTTCCCTAACCAAGCCCTGAAGATGAGAGCTCTGCATCCACTTTTTTTTCTCTCCCCTTTCTTTTTCCAGCCTTGTCATCTTTCACACAATCCATGCATCGTTTCATGTTTCAACTAAAATTAAAATTTACAACCACTGACATAGCTGTTGGATAGAAAACAACGGCTATAAGCAAACTGCTCGTCGGTCGATCTATCAAGAGGGAGTCGGAAGGAGTGATGGAACACATCCAGGCTATTATTTATTGTACTACTAGACTTGATAACGAACTGGTGTTGGATAAGCTGTACCTAGTGGAAGCTAGCATACTAATCCAATAATGTTACTGCAGGTACCTGCCTAACCGATACAATGATTACAGAACTGTCATTATAGATTTGCATAAGTTACATTAATTACCACAATTTAATTAAAATCTTAACCTAAACTAAATTTACGCCATTAAAACCGAGCATTAAAATTCAAATGTTCACATTCAACATTAAAATTTTAGAATTAATAACGAACATTAAATGTAAATTTTACTATCAAGTCTGCAATTTAATTTTGCAACAACATAATAATTAAAAAGTGTAATAATGCAACAACAAACGGGTTATTAAAGCCGTCTGTCGCGTGATGCCATACAATAAATAAAAGTCTGCGAAAAGTAATTAAAAGTGCATAAATTCAAGTATATTTCATGCAAACTATAAATTGTGAACGCATACTTGAATAATTATCATAAACTATTTAGGTTTACGATTATGTTTTAATTTTATTTTGTTAAAATTCTCCGGTACAGAAACAATTTTAATCACCGATATAAATTGGGCCAAGTGATTATTTTCTTCTGGGTCTATGTTCTCTCTCTCGTTGTCTGTCCATCGGTTAGTGCGTATCAAACTCGAAAACCAAACACCAAAAAAACAAAAACACAAAACTATTTTTTTTAAATTCATATTTATACATACCAGTAGCCTAATTACGTAATAAATAAATAAATAAAAATAAAATTTGTTTTATTCGGGACAACATGGGAACCATTTTTGTTAGTAACACACCTTAGAAACTACAACTTATATACTAGGATTAGTAACAATTTTAGGAACAAAAACCAAATTTTTGTGAGTCATGTACTTACGAGGCATTTCATGCGGACAATGATTCCGCATGAAATGTCTCAGCACAGGAGCCCTCGGGTCCTCAGCCACGACTTTCAGGATGCTATTGCTACTCCCCCGAATCCTCCTCACAAGCGATGCCACCTTTTTCCTGATGATAGCATGGAAACCACAGATATAGATAGACATAGATAACGCAAGTATCACGATCTGTATGAAAACCAAGCGTGCCATTTTTTGACTACCTACTATGACGTCACAAGCATTATTTAGTGATGGGAAAATAAAATCCGCCGCACGCGGCAGCGTCTTTGAATCGATTTTATTATCTTTGAATCGATACTGCTCGCTCACCCAGCCAGCAGTACGCTAACTAAAAGTTTTCGCATTCTGAGGTTGTGTGCTCGTGCGCGTTCCGTCGACGTTCACACGTCGTTTTTGGATACCTTTTCCAAAATTTCAAGTAAGTTTACCATTATAAATACGTGAATATTCGATTGAAATACCTTATATTCAATTTAGTTCTAATGTTTACAAAAGCAACGAGATTCTACCCTTTTTCATCTCAATTTTGAATAAAGATCGCCTTTTTATTATACCATTTCTCTATTTATTGAGTAATCGTGTACAGTAAAGAATTATTGAGAATCGCTTAAATAGATTAATTAATCGATTTTGTGACATAGTAATGATATAGACAGAAGAATGAGATAGACAGAGGAATGAGATATACAGAGGAATGAGATAGACAGAGGAATGAGATAAACAGAGGAAAATAAAAATTTCTGATCTGCTTAGTAGGCAGTAAGGGATTTATAATTTCTTTAAATTGTTAGTATTTCCCTACTTATTCCTTGTAATTGTTGTAGATTATCTTTCAGAAATAAAAAAAAAACCAGAGAAGAAATTTTAGAAGGTAAACGAAAACCCAGTAAAATACGATATAATAAAATTAAAATGGATGCAAAATTACTTGAGCTACAACAGCAAAAAGATAAAGAAAGTTGTGATCTTCAGTACATCAATAGTCGGATATGCTGCTTTTGTTAATATTCGTTACTTTTTCCCTTCAACAAAGCATGCTTCCTCAAAATGTATTTAACAAATATTATAATGCTATGCTTTGTTGGGAACCAATCTTTATTTCCCGTCGCCTCAATCCATTTTTCTTTTAAATTGGGTTCATGTGGGAAACTAAAAAAATCACTAAACGTTACGATAATTTATTAAAATTGTCTACATAATTACTACCTATAAAATACAAAATCATTCCTCTGTTTCCGAAATCGATTCTTGAGAATCGATTTGTGTTGCATACGATGAACAGCACTAATCGCTAAAATTGACAGAAAAATGATAAAAGCTCCTGTACTACGAAACCGATGCGATATACGATAGTATCACTTGCTTCGATATTCATCACTTGTTAAAACAAAACGTCGCATCAACCGCTTCAAGTAAAAGCCGCAATGTAATACGAATATTCAGTTTACGTTTGATGACCTATGTTTTTCTCAAATTTGGTATTACAGAGAGTATTAGATTAAAAATAATTGATTTTAATATTAAATACGCATAATATTAATCACAAAATGACTTATCGATGGAAGGAATCGTTTCCTTTATTTTTTCTCCTCACATTTGTAAAGTTTTTACAATGTATAACTGAGCAATTAACCATTTTAAATTATTTTACTGACGTCCGTCTAGCGTGGCACAACGATGCAGACTGAGCGCGAAAGTGGCAGCTTACGATTATTGTACGTAAGCTGGGCACGCGAAGTAGTTGCTCTTGCGTTATCTATGTCTATCTATATCTGTGATGGAAACCATCCGTACGCGATTGGGCAAACATCCCTGAGGCACTACAGAAATGCACAGTAATGCACAATCCTTACATATTATAAAACAAAGTCGCCCGCCGCGTCTGTCTGTCTGTCTGTCTGTCTGTCTGAACGCGATAAACTCAAAAACTGCCGAACGGATTTTCAAACGGTTTTCACCATTAGACGGAGTGATTCATGTGGAAGGTTTTAGTGTATAATTCATTAAGGTTTTGTGTAAATTGGCTGAAATATGACGATTATTGTTGAAGATGTCGGAAAAAATCATGCCGACTGGGAGCTTTACTGGCGTGCGCTGCGTAAGTCGTGAGAGATAAATCAAATTTATGTTCTAGAGTATTGTATATCTTAAAAATTGCAACAAAAAAGTCCGCAATGGCATATGTCTATTTTTTAAGGGTGACCCACAATAACCATTTTTATCTTTTAAAATTGAATAAAATTTTCATTGTTATTTCCGAATCTATTTTGACCGGTATCTTATTAATCCTTATCCAATTAAATAGGTTATTTAAATTGGGCATTCAATTTCGATTAAAATATGCCTTTACATCACATCATTTAAATGAATAGTTTAAGAGATATCACAGTTTCAAAATTACGCGTAACAAAATAATTATGGTTGACCACGCGGGCGCTGTAGTAGCCTACCACTGCGTCCGCTGAAAGTTAGTCAATGATCTTTTCCTTGGCTATTAGGTATGTATTCCCGGTAGAACGTTCCCGTGGGATATTTTGCGACATCCACGCGGGCGAAGCCGCGGGTAAAAGCTAGTAAATAATAAATTGAAATGAATTGAAACAGATGGCTAGTCCATTGCTTCATAAGTTCGAAAAAAAATAAAGACGTGTGGCACTCGGAGACTGCCGCGGTAAAGCTATTGCATAGCTGTTTTTATCAACTTATGTAATTATAATACAATTAACGCCACCTAGAGGCGAGTTGTTGAACTAAAGAGACAGGGGTGTTAGGTTAGGTCATTTTTGATACGGAATTTCTGGATTCGGTTTCCACCTTCTTTCTTATATCTATGGTCTCCACGCTCAAGGCCCGCGATAGAAGCTATGCAATAGCTTAAAAAAAATCTGCTCAATTTTTATTTCGAACTTATGAAGCAATGGACTAGAAATCTGTTTCAATAATAATTTCAATTTATAATTGATCGTGCATTACGTAATTAGGGTACAGTTCTCTGGTCAGATGTACTATCGAAGAACAACAGTTTGAAAACAAAATCCTGTGAACACGATGACTACATCTGTTACCGCCCCGGTTCTGTACCGGCCGAGCACTGCAAGCAGAAATAATCCTTACGGTGTATAGACCGCACTAAAAGGACTTTATGCTTGCAGTGCTCGGCCGCCGACTATAGACATAACTATGGCATACTAAAAAAAAATGTTTGTAATCTGGAGGTCTATTCAGAAAAAAACTTTCTAGTTGATGCTAAGAATTGACAACCTTGACAGCTCACTTACGAAATTTTCATGGAGATTTTTCCCAAACCTCCTCCTCTTCACCTTCTTCCTTTTTTTCTTTATTCCTTTTACCTCTGCCCAACCCTACGCGAAAACAAGGCGTAAAGTTATGTAGGTTTTTAAAAAAGATCTGCTGTTCTTACTTTAGCTATAGCTTTAGTAGACACTGCTGCGTTAGGTTTTAGTCATGCCTAACAAGTGTACCAAGGTTGTGCTTATTCTTTACCAGAAACCACTGTCAGTGACAAGAATTAATATCATATTAATCAGATATTTATAAATATTTATTATCATAACAATAATACATTACAAACATAAAATAAATAATGTATAATTATGCAGTGGTTTATAATAATGATGCATATAAATAACTTTATATAATTTTTGCAATTTATCTTAGTGCATAACACATTTAAATAAATATTGCTTGTTTATTGTAATATGCGAATTCAAATTACTGTATTTAAAATAAATTATAATAATATTGTTTAGATTTAGTCGTAAAATATTTGATTAGCTCATTAGTGCAGGTTGAAGATTTTGTTATACCTAGCTATGCACATTAAGTTCAGATAACAATCTGGATAATAAAATCTATATTAAGACATCCTGTTTCTTGCTTAATGCTATTTTCTCTTTTATTAAAAATCTGTTGCACATTAAAAGAGAACTGTTTTAAAAGCTCATAATTCTGTAACTCATTTTCATGTAAATATAAAATTTACTTACAAATAATCTTGTAAACACTTCGTACAATATTTAACAAAACAGCAACAAGAAAACCTAAACACGAATATCACGATTATTTTTAATTACATTTAGCAACACAGACTGTCAACAAAAAACATTTAATCAATACATGAATGAAATAATAATACAATACAATGCAGTAATTAATACAATATTTTGTCATTGCTTCCTGATATGTATTGGTGGCGCAGATTGTTGTTTCAGATATAATAAGAGAAACTTAATTACACGACATGTGACACGGATAGTGGGACAAGTTACAAGGTTAGGTCGGATGTGGGCTAAGTTAGAAGAGAATAAAGAAACAAAATGAACTAAAAACATAACATAACATCAAGCCTTGTTTCCCCGAAGGGTTGGGCAGAGGTGTACCTATAGTGGACCCACATTTCGCCAGCTATGTTTAAGTCTTATGTAATATGGGCCTATTATATTAACCGGGCACAAATCCACTAACAAAAACTAACACAAACAAAATCAAAGTAAAAAAATACATTTTGGGTTTTTTTTTTTTATAATACATAGAAAAACACCTCTTTCTATGTACTATTAAAAGTTTCTTGGCTATCCGGCTCTTTTACTTGTCTAGTACCACCGTACTGGACAAGTAAAAGAGCCGGGTAAAAATAAGAATTTATTGATCAACTTTCATCGATATTGATCGAAAAATAACCGAAAAGTCACGTTTCATTGCTTTGGTAAAATAATACTGTCGAATATGAAGTAAGTAGCTGAATCAAATACATGAATATACAAATATGAAGTAAGGAGCATTTAAGAACGGACTCCCTAGCTATATAAAACTTTTATGAACAACCAAATCCACCTTCTACGCTACCGTTTGTCACTTGCACCACAACAATCGCTATAGTTTAATTGGTCGCCAAGCTGTCACAAATGAAGGTTTACAAAATGTAATTATAAAGAACCAAATTGTATGGCTCATTGGGCTCGCCCCGTCGAACCGTTCATTTCTCTAATTACTCTTTAAATAGTGGCCAATTAATGCTTTGAATTTATCAGGGAGTAAAATAAGTGATGGAATTTACCAGCTGGTACCAATCAAATGGTAAATGTGACGGCTAAACTGTCAATCAAAAAGTGATATGGTAAAGGTAGTATTTTGTTTATTTTTTTCTGCGTCTACTGTTTACGTTATACCAGACAAGAGCAATGATTTTCAATATTTTAGTTAATCTTCTATGGATCTCAATATAATTGAAATAATTGATATCTATTAGTCTATTACAGAACATCATTCATTTGAAAATTACGGTGACAATAACTTTAACCAATGATATAGATAGATTATTGCGTTGCGAAGCGAAACTGATTAATACAAATACATAGATTAATTCACTCTAAATAATCTGATAAATAAACAATCTGCTAATGAAATACCAACAACTAAACGTAATGGTAATGACGAAACAGAATATAAAACAGCACCAGTTATTAACTCTGACACTATCAGCGACGTATCAGCAGTCACTGCGGCTATCGATCCAATATTAATTGAATACTTATCTGAACTATGAGTGTAGTTAATGAAAAATGTTTTAGAACATATTCTAAAACTTTTTAAGGTTTCGTACCTCAAAAGGAAATAACGGAACCCTTATAGGATCACTCGTGTGTCTGTCTGTCACAGTCAATTTGCTCCGAATGCTCCGAATCTGATGGACGGATTAAGTTGAAATCTAGTACCCATATGTATTTCTGTAACTCAAACATGACGTAATTATTGAATTTTGAATATGGGGTCACATTAGAGCAAATAAGAAAATTTAAAAAAAGTTTTGCTAACTGTACCGTGTGACATATGAAATGAAAGATCTCAATTTTGAAGTGAAAACTTCTTTAGCGGCGTTGTGCACTTTTTTTGGGATGGGTAACAATTTTGAACTCTCGTCAGGACACGTGACCTGATCGAAAATTCGTAAGACAGAGGGAGAGTCGAAATGTTGTTGACAGCGCACACTGTTTAATTTTTTTGATGGTGGTACAGCTTTCGTTCTTGTACTGACAGCAAGCCACATACATTCCTGACATTTCCGTTAGATGGCGTTACGTTGAATCAAAAAGTTACTTATTTTTCACTTCTATCGGCAGTCTTCAAAGACTGTCTGTTTTTTTATAATTTAAAAATACCTTCTTATCTCTGAAACTACTAACAGCTGAGACACTGAACTTACACATTGTTGTGGAAATCTGCAATTTGGTTACAAACACACATAGCATCTGTAATCGCTTTGATAAAAGTTTACAGGACCAATTATAATGACGTATGAGATCCACGTGTAGATTTAGAAGGTAATAGGGTAACATTAAGCACACTTTCGCATGCAAACATTGTTGTGGAAATAATAGATGATTAAAACGACATGGGGTAAATTATACTTAATTATACACATCATGAACAATATCCTTTATTAACATTTTTAAACTGTAGAAAACACCTGACACAATTCTTTCATTCAAAAATCATGAAATTCTCAAAATAACAAGAATACCACATTTGTCATTTTAATTAACTTAAAACACAAAAGGTATATTTTGAATAGTTTTATTATAAGTCATAATAACCGTTCACATGCAAGCCATTGTCGAATTAATAAGTGTCCTACTTACATTTGTTGTTAAATAAGTAATTATAACGTTTTGACAACACATTGTCTGTGTAATTACTTTGGGAATGATAAAACCATTGTGTTGCGAAAGTTTCTGTCCAAGGTAAAGAATCAGCAATTAGTTTTTGTTTATTAAATGTGGAGTGGCAGTTGTAGAAGACGTTTGATAAAGCAGAGTCAGAATACAATACAATTAGTATTTATAATAATGATTATTATGAGAAGACTAGACAATGGATCTTATAATTTTATTATGTGGACAGAATTTAATAAATGCTCTTTTATTTCAAAATAAAGAATAGATCTGCCAGACAGATAAATTTTAATATAATTCGTCGCGAAGTTTTGACTTACAATTTTATTGTAGTTATTAAACTAAAAATAGTCTCAGACTGCAATGTTATTGATGTACTCGAAAACTTAATGAATACTTTCTCCAGCAATTAATTACTTAAGATTCACTAATACGTTGAAAGACGTAACAAACAACAATATTGCATGTCTCTAGCAGTCATAGGTATAAAAAACTAAATCGTTTAACAACAAAGATTCCGTCAACATTGGCGTTGGTATTTCCTTCTTCATCTTCACTACATCTTCTCACTAGGGTACCGCCAATGTTGGCGCAAATCCTCACTCTCAGTCATATGTCACCAATAAGCCTAGAAAACATCGCTCCTCGCTTCTAATCCGGACAAAGTACTCCCGGAGACATCGCTCACGGATGTCGCGCTAGACAAACGACATGACTACGGCTCTAATTATATGCTATGTGCGAAAGAGTAATAATGGTTTGAGGAGATACACCAGTAATAATAGCCAAGAAGATTATTAATAAAGATGTAAAAATAAACTTGGGTTAACGGTTTTGCAGAAAAGCAGTAAATACGAATATAATTGCATCCGTTCAGCTCTTAAACTAAAGATTTAGCTTTAAGTGGCACCGTCGCTTTATCTTGGTGTCCATTTACCAGACAGCGAAACATGATCTTACTAAATTTTATCACTGAACACTAAATCTCTTTTAGCAGAATCCATAAAATCTGCCCACACCTTCAACGCCTATTAATTTCCCGACGGACAAAGCGCAGAGTCCGAAACAACGACAAAGACAGAGCATTGCAATATCTTCATCTGCCGTTTCACACGGTGCATTACAAAGATTAATGGGGCAATAGAGGCAGCACAATTTGAACCCGGCTCCCGCGCGCGCAGGATACAATATTTTATGTTGACAGACATAACAGCGCTTATACGACCGCTTATTCTTTGTGCCCCGTATTTTATTCGCTTTATGACGGTCCCTGACAACCTTGTCATCTACATCCCTAAAAATAGTCTCCACTCCAATTTCGACTGTATGCTCCAGTCAGTACAGTTGTATATAATTTTCTTTGTAGGCAAAATCGTTTGTGGCTTTATAGTAATGGTCGTGGATGCCGGTTGAATGTTTGTTAGTATTTTATTTCGGGGCGTTCTCGCGTCATAAAATAATAGCGTAATGCAGTGTTGTAAATCAATTTTCCTTTTGAACGATGACGTTTATAATGAAGGTCGGTAGTTTTGAATTAGTATAAAATATTTTTTATAAGCGAGCGTGATTATTATCTGTATGGTTTTATTAATGGATGTAAAATCTGGCCGCTGTCGAGGCTTTCTTTCATTAGTTGTCGGTACAACTATAAATAGAGTTTGGATGATTGATATGCATATAGAACAATGAATCATTCTAGATGATCTTAACGGAAATGTAGAGAGTGATATTTCATTACTTAGAATAGAGATAGTATTTGCAAAGTTCTGGTCTTCTTTTCTTTTTCGTGTGGTTAGTGAATAACCTGTTGTCAGAGTTATTATGCTGCTCGTGAAATTCTGACTAGGCTTCACATGTCATCGAGAAATATTTCTACTATTATATCCTTACGATATTTTCCTTCAACGTTTTTGAAGCAAGTGATTAGTACAATACACACATGAATCCGAAAAGTCAGGTGCCATGTCACCACCCAGACTATCACTGCTTTTTATAAATAATTTATTAGTTACTTTTGGTGAAATGCGATTACAAAAGCACTATACACACGCACTATACACAAATATAATTTAATCTATTTTAGAATCGAAATGTATAGTTTTTGTACATAAACAATGAGTAAATAATATCCTAAAATACTACATTAACAAAAGCAAAAGAAATCACAAAAAAACAATAAAGTAGACTTATCTAAATAATTCATTCATAATTCGAACGACATCAACAAGAAAGCGACAAAAGCCGTGACAAATAAAATAAACATTCAAAAAGCATCCCCTACGAATGCAAATTGAAATAAAAATGCATGAATGCTTATCCAAGCATCGGTTTGTGAATAAAACAATACACATCCGACGGCAAACGACTTGGATCAGTATGCTTAGGAGGAGTGCGATTTTTAAGGGGGATGCAATTGTTCACCTGTAGGGCTTGAAAAGCTGATTTAGATAAAACATGAGGAAGGCGATAATAACGAATAAGTATATAAAAGAAGACGAAGAAAATATATATAGAAGTATTCTTTAAGAAGACTAATTTATTGTAATTCACATTCAAAATATGCTAATATCGTAGACGAAATTGCTTTGATTCTTGGCAGGAAATTTGATTTCTGTGAGTAATTGACTTGATGATTTCATTGCTATGTAATTTTTGATGTAGTGTCATGTTTATTGTTTGTCAATTAATTTAAAATGCATCTGTGCTAACACTTGTCGTTGATGGACACTTAAACAATACATATTGCAGCATTGCGCTGCCGTTCAAGCCTCTTTTGTAGTTATAAAAGTTTCATAAACTATTATTTCTTTTAAAAATTTCGAATTGAGCACATTTTCAAATTTTGAATTCTATATCGTTCAAAGAAAAACATTTTTTTTTGACTTGAGTCATTCTATTGTGAGTCGCTCTGGATAAAACGTCAAGGAATAAAATAATTTTTCTTTCTGCTTCAAGCGTCTAGTTTTCAGTTCAAGAAACATATTAAAACGATGACGGTAGTATCTTTGTGCTAGCTGGTCGCAGTTTTTACTACATCGTGTTCATTGTGGTGTCTAGCCCTCAAGTTAAATCTATAGTTCGCACCAGCCAAGCGAGCGTCTAGAACCACTATTATAGGTGAAGTATTTACTGTACAAACATATATCAAGGCCGCAAGGCCTTTCCTGGGACCCCGGTCCGTCGCGTGGACACGATCCTGGCGTTCTCTAGTCCCAGCTTGCGTCAACACAGACCCACGTCTTCCAACCACGTCGGGTTCCTCCCGCAACTGAAGCGAGATCGTACCAGACAGCAGCAGGACGGCGCTCGGTGCTCAGGAGTTCAGGACTCATTGGCTTATAATCTTCATCAGATTAGTCTTAACTTTATTTTCGAATCTTAAGCTAGGCAATCCATCGACCGCGCTGAACTCAGATTTATTGCCGGTTTAATTGCTCTGTTCTACCTCGCGTCTCCGGGATTAAATTAGTAAAGGCCTATACATATTTAACCCGCGTGCGATCGTTCACTTAACCCTCAACCGCATAATTCTCCGTTCGGTAAATAAATACAACTATAGTTATAAGCGGCTCGCAATAGTCCTTTAATTTATTCATTTCCTTTTTTACCAAACTGTTTCTATTTTTTTACTTTTGAATTATAATACAAATCATATTTAAAATCTTCTGTTCTTTTTCTTCGTATTTAGTTATATAATGCAAGTGTGGGTTCGATTCTCACCAGGCATTTCTAACAAGTGGCAGAACCTGATTTCCAACACTACAATATCTACTGTTTAACCAACTGGTTTTCTTTAGTTATGAACAGCAGAATGTTTTATATCGACGAATAAACCCAGGTTTCACCATGGGCAACCTTATTAAAAGCAAGAACACTTTATAATACTCTTCTTAAAAGTTTGGCCCAATGACTATTATAAAATCAACTCTCAAATCTACAAATCAGTTACAGCAGACCTCTTTTCACCGGCATCAGAGCAGTCCAAGTATTCAACAGTAAGGGTGGCAACACTGACAACCCAGCTCATCCAGTCTTCGCCCCGACATGACGCGGCTTATCCCGCCCGTCGCACATAAATACGTAATGAGAGGATCCGACGCCCGCTACTATGGGCTGCTGACACACTTCAACATTAACATAGGATCGTCCAGGAGATTTTGTAATGAGGGATTTTGCACTTAGGAGTTGATGTTCTTCTGTTTTGTGTTTAACGTTATTATTTTGTTTAATTTTTTCTCAAATTATGCTGTTATGATCAATTACTGTGTTGTTCCTTTTGTTAATTATGCGGTCAAGGTAAATGAAGTGAGAATAGAATTAGATTTAACATAACATCACGCCTTGTTTTCCCGAAGAGTTAGGCAGAGGTGCGCTTATAATATAGTACACCCACATTCCACCAGTTATGTTTTAAGTCCCACGTAATAGGGGGAAGGCCAATTGCCATCAACCGGGCACAAATCCAGACTCTGAGCTGTTACCAAGAAATTCCATATAGAAAAACCAACTAACACTTCGCCCAACCTGGGAATCGAAACCAAGAGCATGAGCTCAGCAGTAGCGCTTGCGACCACTAGACCAACGAGACAGAATTAGTTTTATAATCTAGATACCTATGCTTACTTCAGCTACCTACCTTTTTACTGAATTCTACCTAGCTTTACAACGTTTAACGATGCCACTATCCAAATGACTACTGACGAAACATAAAATGAAATTGATAGCCTTATGTGTGTGAGCAGCTGAGGAGCTTTACCAAGGATCTAAGGTATCGTATTTCACCAAAATGAACAGCAAAATTTAAACGACGAATTCATTGGCAAATAGCGTTTTCTTTCATGTTCGATACCTACTTGCATTGTTGTAATATTAGTATTAGTAAAAAAAAAAAACATGATTTATGAGAACATGTAAGCAGTAAACTTTATTAGAAGTAATAAATAACTTTGAAATGGACATATAGAGAATTTAAGAGAAAACTGATTGCTATGGAATATTCCAGGCTTCGCTTTCATAATAAGGTTGTAGACGAGTTTCCTTTTCAATACATGTTTTGTCCATCTCAAGATGTCAGTGTCAAGTGAAAAGGGGTATAAAAAGATGGATACTAGCTGATACCATAACGTATTATGGTAACGAGAAACTTGTTTTTGTACAAGTATGTAATGGAACCGAAATGGTATTAAAATTGTTAATTATTTAGAGAGCTAAAGTGAATTGTAAAAATTAATGATATAAATAATTATATACACATAATAATAAAAAAAATAAGTAAAGAAGAAACAGGAAGGAACCGGATTAGGATTATTAACCGAAGGAACATTATGATGATTTTTTTTTAAAGCAAATAGATTATAAATTAAAAGTACATTATAACATTTCAACGAAACATGATTGTGAACTTAGGTAGGTCCCAAATTAAACATGGACTCAACTGTTACTATAAACAACTAAAAGTCGTAAAATGCACTTGAGTCAGAAATTAGGTTAGCATCAGTAACTCACGAAAATCCTGCATGTTGGCGCAACATAAACAATTTTGTTTTGTTACCAGAATTACATAAACGTGCATAAGAAATAAACATAGGAAAGATAAACTCGTGTTTTAAACTTTGCCATAAAATTATTAACAAAGTAGAAAACTGTATGTATGTGGCTTCAACTGAACCGTAGTACCGGGTTGTTCATAAATCTTCATTGCGTCCCGATGACACGCCGCGACACGTCTCTCTGCTACCGCGCTACTGACAGACGCCACTATACGAACGGCTTACAACGCCTTACACATATCACACCATTTCCAACCCTTACCATGCCTGATAAAGTCCATTTTTCCTTTGTACACTCTATCTGGAACTAAGTCACATTTCCCAACACGAACAACTCGACAAAGTTGGTGCTTCCAAAGAATTTTGAGGCGATAGCTGACGCAATAAGGTTCTATTCGAATTGTGCAATATACTGTAGTACTTTGTTCTTTTCGTTAGAATTTTCGTCGCTTGGAACAAGAATGTCGTTAGCAGCATTCAACTCACTAATGAAAATGTAACTTTGGTTGGAACGACGAGAGTTGAGTTTGGAATGTGTTGGGATATTTAGTGTGGCAACAACATTATCCCTCTGTGACAAGCAACGTCAGGCTGTCGATCATTATAATATATGTGCCTGGCTGTCAGCTGTCTTAGCGCATGAATGATTCACTCCGTGATAAATTTTAGCTTATGATTACCTTTCAGACGTACGTCAATATGTCTGTTTACGTAATTACAACTTCTATATTTAAAGGCTTTCAGACTGTTTTATGAAGGGACATGGCGGAAGGCAAACTCGTTTGACGTGTGTATGTGGCTCTGTATTTGTGAATGAGTATGATTTATCACCGTAACGGTTCGAATGATAAATCGCACTCAAATTCATGGACTGTAAATACAGAAAGGTGGTCGTTTATTTCCTTTACACGATCATCAATTTTCGAACTGTCGATTGTGAGATCATCAATTTCGAAAATTGTTTAGTATCAATCTTGAGTTTGTTATTAAGAACTAAGTGAAATGAAAATGCTATTACTCATGAGTGATAGATTGGGTTTATGAGGTCAGTTCAGATAAAATTGCTGATACACACTGATCTTCGTTAGGTGGTAAGGGGAGCATAACACTTGAAGATTAATGCCCATAACAAGTAAGAGTAATCGTCTTCAATCACATATAAATACCTTTACTCGTGAATTAATTTATACGCTGTACGCTGAATCGACATCTTTATTTTTACTCTCAGATCGGTATAAAATCTTTATTGTTCGTATACATCATTGCGATTAAGCCTTATCGGA
This sequence comes from Conistra vaccinii, assembly GCA_948150665.1. Classification (NCBI taxonomy): domain Eukaryota; kingdom Metazoa; phylum Arthropoda; class Insecta; order Lepidoptera; family Noctuidae; genus Conistra; species Conistra vaccinii. Next base: position 1,840,033 of record OX411318.1, on the reverse strand, counting down.
GTGGTGTGAGTAAGAATCTCGTATACGACATTTTTTATTGAGCATATTAAGATGGCAATGTCCAGCTAATATGGCACATTTATCAAAAAGGAATTACGTTTTAATCATTCAGATCTACTATTCATCCATGGATAATCTTATTATAAAAGCACTTCAGATGCACTGACATTATTACTAATAACGTTACTATAAGAAATAGATTTGCAATTTTAACGACTGTAAATATCTTTATATGAGCAGTCAAGCTTTAAGCTTCACATAAAATATTTAAGTGTGGTGAAATCATCGTTCAGATTCTTTTCATATCATCTTCACAATTTATGCACTTGAGTATCTACTTATTTTAAATCGTCTTTTTCGTTTTACTGGTTATATTTTGTTCCGTCAATTTATTAACCTTTGGATCTTCCGTAATTTATACTATTGAAAGGAGCTTCAAACGATCACTATTCAATAACTTCAATATTGACTTCGCTCTTAAGTTCTGACAAGGTTTAGAGTTTAGATCTTATCTGTTAAAATATATTGTGGTACATCGGATACAAGTTCATTCAATATACATAGATTCTTATTTACATTTGCTATGTATTTCAATATTCGATTCTATAAAATTTTCTCTTTCATTAGACTTTACAATTTGAGTCGTACATGTTAGGTTAGGTAATATACTATAAACAGTACCACATTGTTTCTATTTTCATTCAATGCTTCATTGGAATGAAAATGTATATTTTCTTCACACACACAAACATTCTTCTTCACATTGTCATAAAACATGTTGAAGTCAAAAGTCATGGTATTTGTTTGACGTTGTGCCAAGAGGCGTGACACGTCACGTCAGTGTAATAACATTGTCTGTCTGTCCGTTAGAAATTGATAGGGGAATGTACGTGATGGTGATTCATTATGAAATGTTGTTAGTCTTTCATTGATTGTGTTGGAATTGAATGGTTTTTAATTGAATCTTGTTTCTTGTGTGTGGTCCGATTGAAGAGGTGGGTGTTGTAAGACCAGAGATAATTAATGAGATAAAGAAACATCTATTTATCAACTAGTTACTTCATACAGGGATGTCAATGTTGATGTGACTGATGTTAATAAAACAGTGTTATTATCTGTAAAGAAAATTGTTTTAAAAGAATTACAAAACAAGAGATCAAAACTACAAACAGTCGTTATAGTGCATAAAAAATAAGTTATTTTTCCTATCTTAGTAGACTTGTCTGGACCATACCTATGCAGGTACACATAAAACAGTCAACAACATAGAAAGGACTCCATCGCAACTCAAACTAGTTCGGTAGCGGCAGACAGACGTACGCTTATTGAAACGGCTGCAGACGTATATCAAGATGCGGCGCATACATCAAAGTCAGGAGTCTTATCTTGCACGTTGAGCGCATTCACACAGAGACGGGCAAATGTTCCTCTTTGATCTAAAGTGTTGGCTTTATGACTTGTTGTGGATCTGTTCTGCTTTTGAAAAGTTTTTTAGAGGTAAAGGTTATTTTGAAAGTTCAGCGTTATCGTGTTTTATGAACTGGAAAGTTTACTGAAAGATAAACGGTATATGACTAGCAACAACACTAGCAATAAAGAAATATTTTGAATCTACAAAAGGTATGTCAGTTATTCAACAACACCCATATAAATAGATGAGTATTCGATACGGAATGCAATTAAACACAACGATACAAAATAATTTATAAAGGTATTTTTTACTACGTTCCAATGCTCGCTTCTGTAGTAAATGCACGTTTGGCAGCTACAGAAGCGGAGATGAGGAATGCGATACAACGTGATGCGAGCATTGTCTGAGCTCATGACTACCGATCAGATGCCACCGCACTCACATTCAACACGACACATAAAAACTATCCAGCCAAATAAAACTTTAAAAGACTTCACGACCACTCAGACAGATCAGATAACCGCGTTTCTATTCGCAGATAAATAAATTTTAAACACCCAACAAAGCAATAACCCATGTATATTTTGTTAGCGCTACAAGAAAAACCAAACAAGCCAGATTAATACTATAATACCGCGAGGTTAAAGCGCCTAACAAATCAACGCAACAAATGTACCGATAAAAGAACAAATGACGCCGATATAAAATACTATCCCAATTATTTGGGACAATTCATTAGAGAGCCCCTCGACGCTTTCCGATTGCCGCGATCCGTCACACCGCTCGCGACAGATGGGGATCTATTCCGTATGGAGTGTCAGGAAGAAATGGGCACAGTAAATCAACCGTCGGCCGACAATCTCGCGCAGTCGCCGTCGATACATCAACTGTAATGCCTCGGATACCGCAGCCAGATAATCGAATGTGAGCATCGACTCGTTACGCTGGAAATAAGATGAGGTTTGTGACTCCATGTTAGCGGTAACGACGTAACTCGAGCCAGATTTTAACCGACTATAGGCATTATTGAGTGCAGCTGTTTGGCTTGAGGCACATTAATTTGGTCGAGAGTCGTTCCACGGACAGTAACAGATGGTTGTATGTCGCTGCGCAACTAAGGTCGGTTTTGGTTCGCGCGCGCGAGTCGCTTGTCCCCGCCGAGCGAGCGCTGATAGATCTGTAAAGTTTGCCGCGGACAGGAATATATCGAGTGGTTGCCTCCGTTCGGCTTTATTTATACATAACATCTGTTTGAAGTTGAATCTACCGGCGCGGACGGGGAGCGCATTACCGGAGATTTATTCCGCGTCTTAATTGTGAATCGATGGGTTAATGAAGATAAAACCCGCGGCTGTGTTGTAAATTAGCTCGCGTGTCGACTCGTGGCTCCGATAAAGGCCTTCTTTATTGCTTTGTTTGTTTTCTCGGGCCGTACTTCAAAGGGTACGGAGATAAACTCGAGTTTTATGCGAATGTATTTATTGGCGAGCTTTTAAAGTTACGCCTTTACTCAGAATCGGACGTCAGGTGGAAATAGGAAGCCGGCGCGAATGACAGCCGAGAGATAAATGGGAGCCGAAGAGAAATTAACGATGCGTCGACGCCCGCTGTAATTAACTAGGCTACTTATAAATCAGCTGTAACCTCGGCCGTCTGTAACAATAGCCGCAAAGTAAGATAAATCGACAGGACAGCTAGGCTCATACAAGTCGATATTGACAAGCGCGGTATTCCCTTAACTGACGTTCACATTTGGCGACACATTACAATTGTCTGGCACCACATGTAAAATATTTATTCATTCTTATTTTTGTCAGCTGGTCGTTTCGAGTTTCTGGCGTATGGGATTTCACTAGTCTGTGTCAGTTTGCTAGAGTGACGTAGCACAGTTTGGACGAGGTTAACCCCACGCGGTCACACACTCTCGTCTAATGGCCGTGATTCGACAAGTACAAATGGCCTCTGTGACAAATGGCCTGCGGAAGACCCCGTGTCGAATGCTGTGTCGTAAGTTCAAGTTACGTACAAGCCAATATCGTACTTATTGCTTTGATTTTGAATATTTAAAATTGCAATCAAGATTCAGATTGTTTTATAGAACTTAATCAAGTGGATATAAAGATAGATAAATGAATTACCATCCATCTTAACTGACTCAAATGTTAATTTAAATGAAGAGGAAAACAATATGATCGATCAATGTAATGAATAATTTAACATATTTATAAGGTCCAAAATGGCATGTTAAAACAGACACGTTAGCGATAAATGATAAGTGAATACGGAAAGTGTCGATAGCTTTCTCAGTTCGCCCTCTGATACCGATCAAAGGTCTTATCCAGTGCGGACCCGCGAAAAACACTCTTATAGAGCACATTTGGAGGAAATGTTGAATGTTTTTTGAATGGCGATTTCCCTTTTGCTAGTTCATGTAGTGTCAGTTCCGTAGGGGGAGATCTCTTATGAACCACTTGATTTATGGCTCGTATTGCTGCCAATGTTGCTTTGGGTTCGCCAATATCATTTCTAACAGTTTTGACGTACGGTTTAGTGATGACGCAACCGGTACGATATTAGTTTCGGGAATTATTTATAGGTTTGTCCGTAAGTGCGGATGTATTGTTATCTTTTGTGGGTAGTTCTGTGTTGCTATTAGGGTATTGTATTTGTTGTTAAAGTGAATTACTATCTATTGTTATGATGTTTGATTGAATGATGTTTTAGTTTAGTATATCATATATCAAGCTTCCTTTGTTATTCAAGAATACCATCGTTGCTTCACGGAATGCTTGGAAAACTAAACTGGCTATGTCAAGAGATGTCGCATCTTTTGCTTCATTAAGATAAACGTCTTATTATAAAAATTACATACAAATCATTTGGATGCTTACCACTAAAGGAAAGTAAACAAGCAATATTGTTTTCCTCTTAATCCGCAAATCGCTTTACTCACCACCCTAACCACAAACCTATAACCATTACACAATTAAACGGCACCACAATAAATAACACGGTAGATGCAGACCATCCATCTTGTAATGAAGAAAAGTGCGCTCCAGCGATGCTTTATCGCCGATCTGTGTAATTAAAACGTTACCCGAAGGAAATGTGAGGTAATAACAATAAATCTAAGGCGCTCGTAACTCCGGAACGGCGTATAGATGCTGTAATTGCAGCATTTGTGAATGGGTCCGGGATCTCTTGAATATTTGATGGGATCATGGATCAACGTGGATTTTGATGGTCACTGGTCTGTCGTGGTAGAAGGATTTAGTTCAAATCTCATCTATCCATCTATCTCATTTTTCAAGTCATGGCTTGGCGCTAACAGTCTCGGTCCATGCCCTGTTTCTTCCTAAAAAGTTGGTCCAAGGTCTGGTGGATCAGATCTGTCCACCATTTTGGTCGCCGAACCATAGATAACCGAACCCTTGGTCTTCTTCCCCTGATGAAGAACTCTCTCCAAAAATTGTTAAAATCTTGTGTATGACATAGACCTCTCCCTTAACTAAGAGGTAAATAGTCAGATATAAATGCCGTAAAAGTCGCGGATAGTGGATGAATTTGTGAGTGTTTAAATGTTTTGAGACCACAGGTGCCTGTCATTGTGTGTCATTTATGATCTACGTTTTATGAGTTTCATGCATAAGGAATTGTTTTTGTTTTGTCAAAAATGTTAAAAAGAAAGCGAAATCAACTAATGGCTTTATATCATACTAGCTTTTACCCGAGGCTTCACCCGCGGCCGCGTGGATGTCGCAAAATATCCCACGGGAACGTACTACCGGGATAACATACGAGTACATATAGCCGAGGCAAAGGTCATTGAATCATTTTAATCTAAATTAAATGGCCAGCTTAATAACATGTTTTATTGGATAAGGATTCTGAAAGATTTAAATGGTTACTGTGGGTAATCCTTAGAAGATAGACGTATGCCACCGCAGATTTTTTTGTTGAACTTTATATTAAGATCTTCAATACTGTAGAACATAAATTTGATGTATGTCTTACGTATTACGCGGCGCACGCCAGTAAAGCTCCCAGTCGGCATGATTTTTTCCAAAATTTTCAACAATAATCGTCATATTTCAACCAATTTACACAAAACCTTTCTGAATTAAACACTAAAACCTTCCTCATGAGTCACTCTGTCCATTGGTGAAAACCGTTTGAAAATCCGTTCGGTATAGTTTTTGAGTTTATCGCGTTCAGACAGACAGACAGACGCGGTGGGGGACTTTGTTTTATAATATGTAAGAATAATACAAGGCTGAAGTTTCTGTAGTCATAATACTTCTCATAGGTAATATATCTCGTCTTCCTTTTCCCCCTTTTTAAAATATGATTAATCTGAAATGAGAAATGATACCTACTCAAAAGAAACTTATGATCCTTTATCATGCCAACGTTCTGCCAATAAATAAGCATAATATAAATGCAAATGTCAAGGCATTACATGAGTATTGACAAGTTGCGAATCCATCACTGTACAGCAACAAATTTCTCTCAGCTTAGCACAACACGGAGGAAACATTAATTACTTTTATTCCTGAGGCAATAAGACTTATAACAAACTATACTATTGAGGAAAACATTCATCTCAATACTAATATTAGTAAATATTACTCTGAAGAAACTGTACAATGTACTGTACACATGTTACACAATATTGTGCTGTCTGACTAAGGCTAGACTTAGATGTTATTAGCATAACTTTGCATGCACGCTGTACCCGAGTGCCGAACACAGGTTTTACCTTTGTCCACAGACGTTTGAATATTCAATAGATGTAATGATTATTATTTTACATACAAACCTATACTTTCTCGTGGTACAATAAACACTGGTTTTAAAATTCACTTTCTTGGTTCAACACGTTTATTTTTAAACTTTTTATAAAAGTTTTTGCATTTGTTTTGATTATTTCTTGCTATCTTGAATCTAGGTTTAATTGTTTTTATTAGAAATTGTAATTTCTTTATTCAAGAGGCAAATTTTTAAGGTATTTTATTGTTTAAAAATATAATTATGATACAATTTTGAAGTATTTGCTGCTCAACAAGAAGGGGATTTTATTTTGTTACTAGCTTGGCTTTGCCCGCGTTGAAGTCGGAAATTGTTCCACGGCAATATTCCTGTAACGTAGTACACACTACCGGGATAAAAAGTATCCTATGTATTAATCCAGGTTATAAACTACCTGTGTGACCATCAGCCGTTTTTGCGTTTTTAATATTATAGTATATAGAAAGATTGAACAGAAAGACACAAAAGCATATAAAATCGCATCGTCTTTTGCATTTTAATCGTGTATGGATTACAATATTAATGTAGACATACTCACGTCTCAATTATCTATGTGACGTGACGTTAAAAATCGCTATAAAAATATACACACCCATAAATATTTCATCATCATCATCAGCCGAATCATTTCAGCCGAAAGACGACCATAAATATTTGTAATCATTATAGTCATCATAGAGTCGGCAATAGCCGTTGCATTTACAACGGGATATGGCACTAATAAAGATATACGAAGGACACTTTATAATATTGCCTTTATCTTTATCATTTAAAGATTAGTCGTGGGCGTTGTTTATTGTTTTGTTTATCTTTTTTATGGAATAGGAATATAAAGATTATATATTACGTCTGTTTGAAGGTTTGACTGTCTGTGACGCATTTTAAAATAAAGCTCCATGTATAGTTGGTCTGATGACGTACAGTCAACAACGTAAGTACAAATTTCTAGTATTTCAGTATAAAAAAGAAATCCTAGCTTGGCTTGATAGCTATACCTATGACGATACGGAAAACATTATCAGTAATCTAACCTAGTAGACAGACTCAGTAACCTAGTAGACAGATTTAGTAACCTAGTAGACAGACTCAGTAACCTAGTAGATACACTCATATACGACACACCCATCCAACATCTCACCTCACACATGCTACCCCTATTCAATTCTAATCAGAATACCTATGTTTTAGAATTAATTCCTTTTTTTTGTTCTTGAAATTTCTGCCTTCTTTTTAAATAATTATTTTATTTCAATTTCCTTTTAATAATTTTAAAAATCAAGTATAAATTGTCTAGTCTAAGCCTTCTCATGTTGTTTCATGTAACTGGAGAAACCTCGACCCCTGTCATACAGGATGTCCTAGTTCCTCATTGATGTGATCTAAAGTTTGGAAATAAATTACTATTACTTACTATTACTATTTTAAAATGGTATCGTTGTATTTGAATCATAAAGTAAATCAGTAGTTACACAAGTATACGTACTAGTTAGACTAGTTCAATCAATCTTCCTAGCCTTTTTCCCAACTATCTTGGGGTCGGCTTCCAGTCTAACCGGTTGCAGCTGAATACCAGTATTTTACATGGAGCGACTGCCTATCTGACCTCCACAACCCAGTCACTGGGTAATACGATACCCCTTGGTAAGACTGGTGTCAGACTTTCGGGCTTCTGACGACTCGTAACGACTGTCAAAGATCCACAAATGACAGCCGGGACCAACGGCTTAACGTGCTTTCCGAGGCACGGAGGAGTCTCGGTATGTGAAGATGGTCACCCATCCACTGACCAACCCTGGCAAGCGTAGCTTAACCTGATGGATCGATCCGTGCGGCTTGTTATTACTTAGCCACGAGCTCCTCTACTAGTTAGACTAGTTAGACTAGTTAGACTAGTTAGACTAGTTAGACTAGTTAGACTAGTTAGACTAGTTAGACTAGTTAATCTAGAAAAATCTTTATTCCCATCTTGGATTCTCCATCAACCCTCTCAAAGACTGTACTATGAATATTTACCAAAAGTTACAATACAACAAACTCATAAACACTCTCACTAATCTATCTTTGAAGTTTGAATCCAACAATACCAGCAAAATAACCTCCTTGATCAAGAAACCTCCTAATTTCGCGTACAGTCACAAACAGTGGGCGAACTATTAGTAAATCTATTTGTTGTGCGCGACTGCACGAGTAATGGGGCGGTCTCGTTGCTGTCCGCAAGTGTACTTCGCTAATTAGTTGTCAACATGTTTTAATCTGTTGCTTTCAGTTTGGTGTATTGTTTAGCTTGTATTAACATTAGTGGGAGGAAAGTGATTGCTTGTATGTATATTGAGGTCGATTTAGTTACGCTAATGGCTTTAAACGAATGCTTTATTTTATGTAACAAAACGAAGAAAGAAAACTAGTAATAAAGATTAAAAAAAAAAACAATTTTTCCTTGTTTTTCAGACAGTTGCAATATTTTTGGTACAGTTATTCACTTATAAGATATTTATCATTATCATGGTATATAAAGCATGGTGTAGTCATGTAAAAAAAATTGTTACTTCATCTTTAGGGTCATCTTCAATGAATTCTTCTTTTGTGTTACGCGGGGATTTTTTGGCTATCATAAACTCGCCGACCTCTACTGACTTCTTCTTGCAGTTAAAACATTTTGTCATCTTGGATTAGATACTGCTCATCCTACCTCACTTTTAAGATACGTGCAAGAAGATATCTGCCCTACTTCAAACTGAGAACTCACTATAACCTAACTATTACGCCTCATGTCAAAATCGTCTCACTCCAGCACACAGCGACACATACTTTTTAAGCCATTTTTATCTGAAGCCATCAATTGTGGCACCACGGTAACAAAGATGTCATTCACCTCGCAGATGCCATTTATCCAGGAAAGTACCCACTAAACTAGGTACATAAATTATTTTGTCTGCTTCGCCAAGTGTAAGGAACTCCTAGGGAATTTATCACGCGTGTCTCGGTGTAAACAAAAAGCGGTTGCGGATGAAGAAAAAAAAAGAAAGAAAAAAAGATTTTTTTTATTCTGCACAAACAAAACGCACATTAGAAATAAAATCACATAAAATACATTCATATAAATTAGCCAAAAGCGTCGTATTAAAGCCAAAAAGGAGAATAAAGGAATGGAAAAAGAAAAGGAGATTTTCCCTTGAGATGGCATTGTCAGTGCCTATCTACGAGTGACTTTACTCGACGCCTAAGTTCACTAGATAATGTTTATCTCATTCTGTGTTGCCAAGGATAGAAAAGCTTATACAGGGTGGCAGGGACATCGACGAGAAAACTGATACCATGGATTCAGTAGGTACATGATTCTGAACCCCCCTACGTTGAAATTTTTCTACGATTATTAAAAAATAAAATAAAACGAATAATATCAACGGGGAGGGGGGAGTGTTCAGAATCATGTACTGAATCCACGGTATTAGTTTTTGCGTGGATGTCCCTGCCACCCTGTATTATCGTGAAGGAAAGGTTAGTCGGTCTACAAAGGTTCTAGCTACAAATCAATTTGAAGCAGTCATAACAGGCAAGGCGCAGACAACCAGTGTATGTTTTTCTCGTAACCTCTTTAAAGTATTTTAGTACTCCAGTCAATGCCGCCTGACATGATAGTAATGACTATCATGTCAGGCGGCATTGACTGACCTTTGTTTAGCAAAATAATGTTGATCCGAGTGTATGTCACATAAAGTTAATTTTGCAATAATCATAGCAAGTCATAGATAATACTGGTTTTTTTTTGCGTCATTTGGGAAATTGACAACTTTGATAAATACCTACTTAAGTCAGTTAGTTTTTTTTTGTAGATTGTTAGTAAAACATTTTTTTTATTTTTTTTTATAACTTGCACCAATCCTTGTAGGAAAAATAGTAGCGAGTGCCGACAGCCATTTTGTATAAAGCAAGGGGGTGGTTTAAAATATTATGCATCGTAAGGAAATGTATTTTTTGTAGGTGCGGGGTGCTCCGTTTATTTAGGCGAGCATGATACGTCTAATTTATAATGTTGAAGTCAGCTGTATATTTATTTGAGAACTGGGGGATTATAATAGCTTAAGTTTCCACGAAATATTCTAAGAACGTGCTCTTGAAATATTTTTGCGGTAAAAGAAACTATGATCGAACAGTAAGCGTTCCTGTATCTACTTCAAATTTAAAAACTATCAACTTTTTCATAGGACTTGAAACAAATTTGTAATTGTTGCCGAAGCTTTCTGGACAGTCAAAGATTCAAATTATGGTACAAGCACAAGTTTGTATGTATAAATTAATACTATTCCTTCCCTGGAGAACATAAAAATTGTCTTGCTTAAACTAGTACCCCATTTAAAAACATGCAGTTTATATATATTCAAAGCTTGACCACGTAACTTGTATATATTAATGCTGAGGTTTGTAACCATAGGGGAGAACCAATCTGTATCCGTAAAAAAATACAGTTTTATAAGTTTTGCAACTGAATATTTCTAAAAGGTCCTAAGTTTGCACCATGAGGTACTCCAAACTTATTGTTTCTATGCTTGCAAAGTAGTTTCGTCAGTGACTAATATTATAGACTTACCCTACCGCTTACGCCTTATCAAACTATAATCATTTGGTCATGTACCCCAGAAAGTAACTATTTTTAAAAAGAAAACGAACTCATATCTCTTGTAAGCTATTCTAAAGTTACGTTTAATAAAACGGGCACCTATGAAGTATCGCGAATACGGGCAGGCTTATAATACAGGCAGGCCATGACAAGTATCGCGAATACGGGCAGGCCATAAATCCGCCAGAACACATAAATATCGTGGGACGCCGCCGAATCACTTTGAACGAGATAAGGTGAAGCCAGTCGGGTTCTGACGTTTTGTTAGTAGGTTCATGTTTTGATATGAAGGAGAGGTGAAATCTGTTTTATTATTGGCGAGTATTACAGTCGATATGTTATTGGCATTGCAGGTTTACATAAACAATTTGAATAACTACATACGTATATTAATGTTTTTAGGTAGTATAATCATTTTAAATGACAGTGATTAAGCGTAGACATTTTTTATTTCAATAAAATTGGAGCAGTAAAAAACATATTTTTTCAAGCATGTTATTAAATAGGAAAATTCAACATATTAATATTAAAGAACACTTTCAAATTACTTTTCCAGTAGGACCATATTTCAGCAGAACAGAAGGAATTAATCTCAAAATCTGAAATGACAACAATTTTTTTCAACTCAAATACGTCATCACACGTTTCAACATTTTGAATATAAGACCGTAAATTTTCAGTAACAAGTCGCCGTTTCGCGTACCGTGCAGCACATATCTCAAAGTTATTTCCCTTGGATGAAATATGTGGCAATTTCTTTGAATAATACATGGGCCATATTTCAGCCGTAGCGCTACGAGCGTAGGCCGTAGCCTCGTAGCGCTACGAAACAATATATTGTACTAGGAAGTGTCAGTGATGTTTCGACTTTGTTTTATCTTCTTGTTGTGTTGATTGGTTGTGTTACGGATTTATCAGAAGTAGTCCTTGCTTTATCAGATGAACTATGTAGAATCAATAACTACATAGTATAAAACAAAGTCACGTTTCGTGTGTAGCTTGCTTGCTTAGATTGTCTAACTAAACTACAGAATGGATTTTGTTGCGGTTTTGACTATCATTTTGAGCATTTTATGCTTGAAAGTTTATGTGAATAATATTTAGCTAAAGATAATAAATAGCATAGAAATCTCGATAATGTGACATGTTGCCCTTTGACCCTTGCAAAGGAGGGTCGGGTCGCTAGTAAATGCTTGCACTGACTGGACAGGTCAACTCAAATCTGTGTGATTTTTTCCTCAAAAGACCATTTCTGACACTAGTCTACATGGTCCTCATATGGCCTGACGAAGATTAAGTCTGGACTTTAAAAGAGACTGCCACCTCTGAGTTTGTTTCGGCCTTTCTATTCTATTTACAGAAAATAATTTCATTTCATTGCAGTAAATAAAAAAATAAAATGAGAAACTTCATCAGACTGGCAATATTATTTTCATCCCACCATCTCGGAAAGAGTATTTTTAATCTTCAATATCTGAGTGGAAAAGTAAATTGAATTTAGAACATCGTGTGCACTAAGTTTGTGAATTAAAAAAAACATTAAACCTATTTACTGCTACCTCTATGGTGCCGAATATATCATACAACTTTTTTTTAATTTTTTTAAAAACTCAGACTCGGAACCTTCTTGGTGTTCTTTTTTCAATTTGCTTTGTACGCGGTTCTTTACGCGGCATTTTTTCACGTCATTGTTAAACCTTTTATTAAAAACAAGAAACTTGAAAACAAGTGAAAAAACTAAAATGAGTGATTCTAGCGACGAGGAAGTTTGCTTGACGCCAACAGAATTGACTGAAACTGTTAATAATGCGCAAATGAGCTTTCTCCCTCAACAATCACGCGAGAAGTATTTAAAACAGTACGATATGTTCAACACGTGGCGACTAGCAAAAGGAGCCAAAACTTTCTCAGAAAACGTTTAAAGATTATTCTGTAATACTTACCTGTTATAATGTAGTAATTAATACCTAAACTGAAATAAAAGTGTACCTATCTTGTGATTGTAAACGTTTTTTTTTTTGCATTTAGTCATTTCCTCGCTGAGGTGGAATGAAAAGTTACGTGTTGCACTCGAGTGCAAAGATTTTTCACCTCGTGCTCTTTTGATTCCCTCGCTAACGCTCAGGCTTCTAATTTTGAATCACTCGCTGCGCTCGTGATTCAATTTTAGAATCCTTCGCTTGCTCGGTCATCAAAATTGAACACGCGGTTAAAAAGCAACTTTGCACTCTTGTATAACAAATAACTATTAATGATGAACCACACTTTGTTCTGATATAAACATCTGGGTTCAGCTCTGTTGAAGTGCTTGGTAATGATAAATAGCTCCTATACACAAAACGGCAGCAGGTTGGTAATATTAGACCAGAAACCCACCGCATGATAAATAATTACCATCGCAGCAAACACGTTGGTAATGAGCGCTTTACCAGGCTATGGAGCTAAATAAACCTAGTGTTGTGGCCTTTGCAATTTAAGAGATATAAAAGAGTGAAGAAGAGTGAAAAAAGAGTAATAATTACATCATCATCATCAGCCTATTAATGTTCCCACTGCCTGGGACACAGGCCTTCTCTGTGAGAGGGAGTAGGCCGTAATCTACCATGCGGGCCCAGTGCGGGTTGGTAGATGTCACATGTCTTCGAATTTTTGGTTCTAAGACATGCTGGTTTCCTCACGATGTTTTCTTTCACCGTTTTGAGAGCAGTGGTGATGAAATTATTTACACAAAGTAAAGCGCCTGCTTGGATTCGAACCCACGACCTACAGCTCGTAAGTTGGGGCCGTTACCACTGGGCCAACACTGCTCTGCAATAATTACATAACTTTCCTAAACCATTATTAAAATCAACTGAAATGAAATGAAATGAAATGAAATGAAATTGAAATGAAATGAAATGAAATTGTTTATTCTTTAGATAGGATATTGGAATCACTTTTACACGTCATATTAAAATGTATGTTAAAAATTAGCTAGATGAGTTCGGCGTTTCCTATCTGACTACTCTGAGAAGAAAGGCCGAAACAAACTCAGAGGTCACAGTCTCTTTTAAAGTCCAGACATAATCTTGGTCAGGCCATATGAGGACCATGTAGACTAATGTCTGAAATGGTCTTTTGAGGAAAGAACCATACAGCTTTGAGTGGACCTGTCCAGTGAGTGCAAGCATTTGTCAGTAATCGCGGAGCTCAACTCTGAACTTAAGGAGCTCAACTCGGCGAACAGTACCAAAGAAAGGACATTTGGGTAGGCCGCATAAACTACTCAAACTGCCAGACCATCATTAAATTAAAACTAACTGAGAAAGAAAAGAAAATAGAGAAGAGAAAAAAAAAATATCCACATAGTCCTCACATTCACAATAATTAAAATAATATAATACTTTACAAAGTAATCATGTCATTTTGTATGTAATATTCAACAATGTCAATGTTTATATAAAACTGGTATAATTTGATGATTTTACTGAATAATTATAATGTCAATTTTCAAGGTTTTATTACAAGGTTTAGCAGAGCGAGCAGCTCAATCAACTGTGAATTTAATAAAACAATGACAAACAGCCAATCGATAAAATAAATCAAGTCAATTAGATTTCTACAGAAATGTCAACCTGCTACCAAACTGTAAAATAAACGATCTGATTTCAACTTTTAAATTGCTAGAAATCGCTTAACAATCAGAATTTCACACATTTTATATCAAAATGCCATTAATTCTTTACAAACTAGCGTGCCAACTTACCACCTGCCAGTTTTTGCCAGTAAAGATGGCAGTCACCAATTTATCACGTCACGTCTTTGACACACATAATATATTGGAACATTAGAACATAATGAACGACTCATTCGATCGTTTGTCATGTTTTTCTACCTCAAGAAAAAAAGTACCGTCCTTACCAACCTTATTTTCTTCTTCCTAAGAACCATTTTTCCGTAATTTCTTGCTTAAATAATCAGGCCTTTCACGCATGTATCAATTCTGAGACGCGTGTTCTTCCATTTAGTGACTTTTGAGAAGTTTTTCAACAATCGCAGATTTAGTGTGAAAGGGCAGAGACCCGGGACTCGATTGTCATGAGCTATTATGTTGAGTGATAAATGGTCGGCTTGTTTGAGGCCAAATTTGAACCATCTGGGATTAAGATTTAGCACCTGTGGGGAATAAAAATATGCAGCTTATTTATATAACTATTATATGCACGTAAAAAATATTATTGTTATGTAAGAATTTGTAATCTGCCTAACTTTATTCCAATTTTAACACATATCATAATTTTATTATTTTGACCATTGCAACAAAAACAATCTTTTGTAAATCATAAACATTTTGAGAGCAGAACAGTGGTGGCCCAGTGGTGACGGCCCCGACTTACGAGTTGTAAGTCGTGGGTTCGATCCCAAGCAGGCGCTTTACTTTGTGTAAATAATTTCACTACCACTGCTCTCAAAACGGTGAAGGAAAACATCGTGACGAAACCGGCATGTCTTAGAACCAAAAATTCGAAGACATGTGACATCTATCAACTCGCACTGGGCATGGTGGATTACGACCCACTCCCTATCACAGAGAAGAAGCCTGTGTCCTAGCAGTGGGAACATTAATAGGCTGATGATGATGAAACATTTTGAGGCTGCATCAAGTCTGGAAAAAAATACATTTGAGCAAGATGACTTGATAACTCTTCATTTTATCATCCCGTCGTTTGAGTTGCAAATACTTCAACACAAACTGAAAAATACAATAATAATATGAATAATTTGACACACCACAGACCCTAAAAAGCGCACATAATCAAAAAAATAACCCCATCACTGCCAAAAAACGACGCGCTTCAAACAAATCATCACCTCGCTGTCATCCCCTCCTCCACCCCTCTCCACCCCCTTGGTCCCACGAGTACCACTCTTAAAACTCGTAAAAGGCGCGCCATAAGTTTGAATTATCGTCGCACTGAGCCCCCGTAATGAATATGGTCGACTGTATATTTCAATTTGGGCCGCAACTGTGAGCAATGTGTTACGTTTTTACGAGCACACGCTTTTTGGCCAGTACCTTTTTGAAAATTTTAGAAGGGGTGCTGTTTTGTATGTTTAATTAAGGTGCTAATTATGTATTCATTGCTCCATTTTGAGCTGAGGGTTTTGAGGTGCCACGGCATGGGTAGTCGCAGTCTTCTTTGTAGAGATAAAGTACATATTAATTTCTATCTGCTTACTATCCAAGTATGATAATAGTGATGTTTCTTAATGATCGGTAAGGAAGCCTACGTTGTCGGAAGGTAGTCGACTGAACCTCAATAACTTTGTTTCTCGTTCAAGCAGTCTTTCATCAAGTCAGAAAAATAGATTGGCATTAGTAGTCGTCAACACCGCACTTTAAATAACATATAAAATATCCACATCTATTCTGTTAAAATAAATATAATATTTTCATCTCATGCATATGATTTGTACATAATAAAATATTTGACCCGCAAGTGACTACAGTTATTTAACCCGCAAGTAGAGGAACCCTAAAACAACTGGACAGGAAATTTTCCATCACCGACTCCCCACAAATTTTCACTCTAAAAAAAACTCTATTATCCGCATCTATAGCGACGTTATATCATACTAAGCCATACATTGCGAGAAAGGCTAATTTAGCGGGACCATTTAGCCTCGGAGCGAGGTTGGAATTGTGATATACAGGGTGTTTCATTACGCTCGTACGCGCCGTAACCGAGTAATAATTCAAAATTATAGCCCGCTTTACGACTTTGGCCGACGTCAGACGATGGTACACGAGTTTTAAATCGTGTTCCACTGCGGATGTTTAAGTGAAATGTCCGAAAGTGGGGGAGGAGGGCTGTCTTATGGTTATTAGGATGGTGATAAAATCTTGCTGGGTTTGCTTGGGGAGACTGAATTTAAAAGAGACTGCCTTTTAAATTGTTGTTAACTGCAAGGCATTATGAAAAAAAATGTTCTCATCATAGTCCATGGCTTAATGTCAGGACTTCGATAGGTCTGAAAATGCAACCCAATGTTCATAATCTATGCAATCAAGTAGTGTATGCAACGTGTGTTTATGCCCTAAAGTTGAACCGCTAGGACCCCAACTCCTCAAAAGTTCAGGGGTAAATACTGAGAAGATAATATGAGGTAATATGTAGCCATAAATCGCTACAAATATTATAATTTTAATTTATGAGCTATTGTGTAATAAATCCAAAAAAATAAACACCACGATAAATCAAGGTGAGCGTGCTAATCGTCGAACCTCGAATTCTCAGTTAATGCGAAATCATTTATAATACTTTTATCCCGACAATTCTATTGTTAATAACAATTTCGAGTAATAAATTCTACCTCCGGCGTATCGGATCCCCCGGAATCACTTAACAAAGAGAAGCACTAGATCATCGACATACAAAAAAACCGTACACACCACGACACCGCTTATTTATTTATGAGTTCAATTCAAACTCGAAACCCTCTTCTACAAGCATAATATTGAGCGATCGATATCAGCTCATTTCGGGCACCACACCGAGTTGACACAAAGGGACGCGTCAAAAAAAACCGCTCCAAGTGTCATCTTTCTTGTGACAGACGACAGCTGCGGGGAACACGACAATACGAGCGATATCGATTCATCACATCGACGACAATGCCGCTCATTGGGGTGTCTACCCTACACAACGCGCCACAGACTAAAATCTTCGCTACATTCGCATTGGCCAACTGATTTTCGTAGCATGTGTTTATGTTACCTTTTTTACTCTGTACGGGGTGGAGGTGACAGTAATCGGTGGCAGTGTGAAACGGATAGACCGTAGCCGTGGTAAATCGACAATGGTAGTGATTTAAAAGGGAAATAAATAGGGTAAAAGCCGTGAAGATAGTTATAACAAACACACATTTCATGGTCGGGGATTTGCTTAGGTTAGTTGTAGTTAATTTGATATGGGTGTCGAATGTATTGAAAAGCATTTGTACCGGTATCGTCCCGTTGGCACCATTTGGCGCCACTTAAGATTCTGGCATATGTCATATGGCTAGCATTCGTGATTTAAAAAACTATTTCTGCTTTCAAATATCGATATATTAATTATTATTAATATATAATTATATTTAATATTTATATATATATTTATATATATATAAATATACGTGTATTTCCTATAATATTAATACCTACCACACTACCTTACGGGTTAAGTTCTGGATTGTAAAATACAATGTATTGTGTAATAGTACACAAATATAGGACGAGGTATTGATGTTGTATTTTAAGAATTTGGGATTTTTATTTCGCTTTTCGATCAAGAGTTACTCTGTTCCTTTTTTAAATCTATTTATTATTAAGCGTGGAAATAATTTATGTTGGTTAAGAGTTCTTCATCATCATTTCAGCCCAAAGACCTCCCCCAAGCACCGTCACTTCGCCCGGTTCTGTACTTCTCGCATCCAGCGAATTCCTGTGACCTTCACCAGCACGCGTAGCATGACCACCGTAGAAACGGGTTTTGTCTACGGAAGAATAGACAAAATGACAGATTGTGATTGTTTAACTGTCATTTTGTCTATTCGTCCGTCGACAAAACTTGTTTTGACGGTGGTCATGCTACGCGGCCAGGTCATCGGTCTACCTTGTGGTTAAGTCTTGTGGCATCGTAGTATTGACTTATTTATATTTCGTGTATATCATTAATTGGTCTTTAGTTTGAGTTACTAACAATAGCGTTTTAAGTGCAAACCTGTTACTTACAATTTTATGGATCTCTTAGTTGTCCGAATTAAAACGATTTTATTTATTTATTTATATCAATGTTTTAGATGATATTGTATAATAATTATATTTATTAATTCGACATTTTATACGAATTGTTATAACTCCTTTCGTACAAAAAAAACATAGTTATTTTGTCCATTTTAACTTTTAGCTATTTATAAGGTTTACTAGTATAGTGACATAAAAAATTAGTAGAGTAGTACTTATTAAAACTTTAACCAACGCTATCATTCATAATTTCACGGATGGTAAAATAAAAAAGTTCAAATCTATTGAAGCATGATGAGCAATAATGAGAAATTTAAAACCCATGGGAACAAGCTGTCCAACTGGATTGTTCTGGAAGGGATGATATTATTATACTTTTCTTTGATAAAAAAAACGTTGAATGAATATTATTTAACACATCATGGTCATGGTCATTAAAAACGTGAAATAAGATTCACAAATAAGGGGCATGGTAATACTTTATGAATTCTTAAAATTTAAGATGTATGTATGCCTGCATGTATGCATACTTTTGATATTCATATAATTTATTTCGTATCTGTACAGTTGACCGCGCACGCTGATGGGAATACTTTGACTTTGATCTGGCCTAGCATAATGTAGTTTCAATATAATGCGAAACCAGCTTATACTGGTTTTGTTACTACTGACATCTGGCCTACTGTACCTACTTACATTATGAGTTCATGATGTTTCATAGAAAAATATTAATAAAAATTATGACATGGGTGGCATCACTACGCGCAATAACTGTCCTTTCTTTCTAAAGCAAACAACAATAAAAAAGCCAACACACTTATCTAGCTACCCGTCCTTGCGTTAATAAATTATTCGAACGACACTGTTCAAAGTAAATCGCGCCACAACAGTCAACCTCACACCGCGTTCATGTCCCGTCATTCCCGTCAACAATAGCAACGTGTCCCGTCACTGTCCCTTTGTCGTTCACAATCGTGACAGACAAACAGAATGTACCGTCCGAGCTTCCTGCGCTTTCAAAACGGCGGAATTGTGTAAACACCACTATATTGTAAGTGCATTTTTCCGTCACAGTTATGACGGAAAAGCCACAAGCGTTCCACTCAAATATACACTCTAATCATTTATAAATAAGGTTCCTATTTCAATTGAAAGGTGTTGAAATGGGGTTGTTTTTCATTGTATTGTAGAAGTGTGTGCGGGTAATGGATTGGCCGATTGTCGGCCGTCGGTCGAGTGGCGGTGGGTGGTCATTTCACGTCGGCAGCTTTACATCATCGTTTGAAAAGAACACAAAGGGCGAATATTAAATGAACGCTCGTAATGTACGTCGTTTTTATTGTAACGTGCGATGTTCGGTTTGAATACGTAATTGATGGAGTTCAGATACTTGATTTGAAGTTCTAAGAATGTTTATATAAATTATAAAATGCCACAGATAATTTTATGTTCTCTTTTACAAACAATGACATGGCGACACTAGATTTATGCATGCTTAATTTCAAACCAATTAATATAAATACAGTTTTATATTCAACACAATCCGAACACAAAACCAAAAAATTAATATCCAAGTAAATTCAAAGAAATACTATAAACCGAATATAAAAGCGGATATTTGTATCATGATGTCGCAACACACAACAATAAAATCTAACTGCTGACGGTTTGAATAAAACCTGTTATTAAAGTAACGAGCCAAGGAGCCACATAAAATTTATATATAATACACTTTAAATAAACATTAAAGTGTCAGCATTACTCCATATTCACTGCATTTACGTGTAATATCACCAATTAAGGGGCTGAGTTATGGCCGCAAGCGTCATTACTGCTCCGCCGCCTGTCACGGTAGTAAAAAAATAAAATATTCTTATCATTACCGCCGAGCGACTTAAGTCAGTGTTTGAACATTAATGTGTGACAAATAAAAATGTTGGCACCGACTTTAAGGTTTTTGTGACAGTTGGTGCACGTTTCTATGTCAGTTTTAATGTTAGAGGTGCGACAAGTTTTTTGTTAATGTCAAATATTATGTTCAAAGTCTATATGTGTAAATGTTACTCTGCAATCAATCAAGTGATAACAGCTCGATGTCTAAAACGTTGGATCACGATCTAAGATATCGTATAAGTTCAAATTCTACACTTTGAAATACTTTGAATTATCGTGAATTCACTTCTAACACGCCACACTGGCAGGGGGTTAAAATTAACATAAATAATGCACACCACACATCACTATAAGATATCATTTACAAAAAATGAACTACCCAAACTGCTTCATAAATTCTGTTAAAACAACTTCGAGAAAAAATCGTGCCAATATAAATGCCAAAAAAAACCGACTATAAAAACAAAAGTTATTTATGTTTCGTAAAACATTTATCAAGACAAAAAGGTGTACATTACACTAATATCCCAATATGCTGATACACCACGGACGCGACAATTTTTATGTGTGGAGATTAACAAAAAAATATGGCGCCCGCTCCCCGGCTGTCAGGGCCCTATCTGCCGTCGTAATTCAATGTTTATTTTTTTTATTTGACTTTTTTTAAATGTATTCTAACAAGAAGCGCCGACTTTATCTTTTATGAGTGGTAAATTGAGGTGTTAAATGTCATAGTTACGGTTTGAAATGGTGCTTTTAGATGTTGTGTAAGAAACTGTGATAAAATAGACTTCTGTACTTACTGCTGTCGTATCGCTGACATTATATTCTCTCACGAAAAGCTTTAAGTTCTGTTGGCAGTTTGTGTAACATAGCATTATTTTTAAGTTCCCTATTTCTTTTAAGTGCGTGCTGTTCCTGTCTTAAATTAGCTCAACGCTTTTCTTCTAACGGTTTGAGCAATTAAACATGGGGTGATAAGCAGTGTTTCCGTGTAAACTGATAGTATCATAACTTCCTAAGTCACTTGCCTAGTACTTTTGGTATTACACGCAATACTAATTTTTTTTTTGCTGATTAGTACACATCTACAAATTGAAAATTTTAGTTTTAAAATTCTACAAAAAAAATATCTTGAATGTGATAAATGTTTAAGTGCAGTGTGGTACCTAACTGCTAATAGCACACAAATAAATAAATGATTACCTTAAAATAATAAAAACAACTACAAGATATAAACAATTTTGTAGCACAACGCAATAAGGCCCAATCTTCCTCATAAATCAGTTGCAGGATTTCCAATGTATATTTTCCTCATTTTTACCAACATGTTATACTGTACACATAAACATTAATATATCAACTTAATACTAAAAATAAACCAATATTTTAGCCTTACCACTAATCTCCAAACCATTTATCTAATCCCTACAAACGCGGCATCAATAAATTATAGCTAAGTGAAACATAAACGATAATGTCAATTGTGTAAACATTCGTCCCCTTTACATTTGTACAAACACTGACCTACTGGTTGTATTAGGGCCAACTAAGTATAATAAATCCTATGTTACTTCACGACGTCCACCATTCGATTCCCAACTTTACCTTACCAATCCTAAAGTTCAAATTCACTCGTGGTACAACTGTGACTAAGGTCGTTTTTATTGGTTTTGGTTGGTAGAAACAAGTCGATCCATCATCGGTAAGTGATCGATGAGGGCTGCCCAAATATTTGAATTATTTGATATGAAAGTACAGGAGCGACTCAGTCACTTGCCACTGTGTTAGAGTTATATTTTATTTATTATACCTATATTTTTCTGAGTTATTTTGTAAGGTTTCGAGTTTTTTGGTGAGTTTGGAATTTAGAATATGGATACGGTTGGTTTATTAAATGTGTTTTAAAGATAAATTATTTTCTAGTCCACCAAGAGCATTCCAAAATACCTACTAAAGGTATTTTGGAATGCTCTTAGGGATTTTTGTATGTACGTATAGGTATAATTATTTTGACTGTGTACTATGGATTAAGAAAATGTAGGTACACTAGTCGACGGCTCAAACTCGTTGGTGGGGGTAGCTAATATGCATGATAATTAGTCTAATTATTTATTTATTTAATTTTATTATTTAGTAATATAGACAATGATTTATAACGAAAACGAGCGCGTAAAATTTCATGGACAGACTATAGATATTACTAGAGACTACTAGATATTATGAAAAACTACTGAATGTATTTACTCAAAATAAAATTATTTGAACTATAATTGAGTAAATTATCTACGCCTGTACGGGACTCTCCATTTAGCAATTTTCTTATTACATAAGTTAATTATTTACGCCCAAAGACGAGTTCAAATTATCGTTGAGATATGTAAGAAGTACGGCACTCATACCTTCCAAACCAATTTTTTTTTTAAATTCAGCTTCCACACAGGACTACATAATGACAAAAAAAAAGAAATAATTCTTAATTTTGAACGTACACCATCAAACAGATGAGTTATCACCATTCTAAGTTTGTATGGAAAAATGACCGACTAGAGTACCGTGCTTCAAGGTAATGCAGACAATTTTAAGTTCCGATTTTTCTACACGCGGTAAGATTTACTTTTCAAGATAATCGTGCATGAAAAACAATGTTTTGTGTCACGTAATAATTTAATGATGTTCTTTTCAAGAAATTATTACCGTAAATCTGTAATAAAAGATTTTTGAAAATGAAATCCAGAAAGGTGACACAGAAAAATGAGAATAGAAATCATCCTTGGAAAATAGAATAGACACCAATTTAAATTACTATTTACTTCATTCCCATAATTCTACTAAACATGCAAAATATTATGCATTTCTACACAAAGAGTACATAGTTAGTGTTATGTAAATATTATTTACCTCGCATTACAATGCCGTGTCCAATGGTACAATGTTTTCAATAGAATTTAATACTAAAACACTTTCCATGCAAATTATGTTTGCATATATTATTTTAATGATACATGTAGTTCAAGAAAATATAGCAAATTCTAACTTGTATTTACATATAAATGAAAATGCACACGTGTATTCAATAATTTGTTTTTAATGCATTGACATATATAATAATATTACTGTTAAATCAATGTTTAAATGATATTGATTTTGTTTTCAATATTTTCCATAAATAGCCATATTGTTTAAAAAATATACCGATAGGCCTAGCCTTTTCCCAACTATGTTGGGTTCGGCTTCCAGTCTATCCTGATGCAGCTGAATACTAGTATTTTACCGCTGTACCTAGCTGTACCAGTACCAGTATTATAAAACATAGCTAGAATAAACTACTCGGTACCAATTTTAACAGTCAATTTAGTTGCAACTGTCAAATGTTAGATTTTCCACTTTTCATTCGCAAACGATAGCTGATAAAATAACTCACCCCTTCATCACTGACCACCGTTTGCCGGTGAAAAGAGAGCCCATTATAACATTGCAACTGTAAACCCTGTGGAATTAAATTGATAACAGACCTATCAATACTCCATACATTACGCAAAAAGGAAAGGGCGTAAAACTAAATAACCCGTCACAACCCACGCAACTGTAACCGGTCAATTTACATCAACAATCATAATAAATGATTTGCATCGTAAATTCTAACTTGCCTTTAATTCGCTCGTATATCTTTCCCTCAAGAAATAATTCACAATGTTTGATTAATCGTATGTTGTAATATATTGTTGAAGTTTGATACTGATCGGTTGGAGGAGGAAAATATGGATGTTGAATAGGTCAGGAGGGGAATAATATGTGAACAATACACACGGAAATTCCATGATTCCTAACATAGACTTATAGGGTTGAAGAAGAAGACGAATAGGATACTTTCCAATAGCTCCAATTCATGCATAGACAAATGTAATTTAACTTTTTGATAGTGGACTATTTTGTTCAAACGGTTTTGCTATACTGATATTTAGCTCCGTTTTTGTCAAAACAAAAAAACCGATGGTGGCTCGGTCAGGTCCAGTATTCGTGAAAATAACTGACAAATAAATGACCTTAGCTCTAGGGTTATTCCGCTTCGCTTTATGTACTATCAAAGAATTTTTGTTGTTCGTGTGTTTTGTTACTATGATGTCTGACCTTTTTTTGACAATTAGGAATAGAAAAACAAAAGTAACAAAGATGAGAAAGGTGATGTGACGTTCTACAGCGGGCGAGCGCTGCAAGCAGAAATTAGTCCTTACGGTGAATAGATATAAAATTCTTTGATAGTAACTAAGCCTAGATTGATTCAGGTTCATACAAATTCTGGGCTTATACACTTTAAGGTGGGTTATTCAGCAATTGTGAAACATGCGTAATGGAATTGTATCAAGTCATGTAAGAGGTAAAACGCCTCAAACCCATCGACATAAGTAGGTATACCTTTATCATTAAAATCATATTTCAATGTCGTTGGCAACGTCGCCTAATCGCCCACCTGTCAACTTCGCAAACATAGGATCGTAAGCAAACAAGCTTCGCCCATGTTTGTATGTACACCACGTCTATATATTTTGTTATCAATTTATTGCCTTATTATTAGAAGTAGTTTTGGTAGTAGTAGGTATATTGACAGTTGATAGATTACTGAAAGTTATTTTTTTGAAGTATTTGTTAAAGATATACATACTAGCTTCTGCCCGCTGCATCTCCTGTGTGGAGGTCGGAAATTATTCCACGGGTTCGTACTACCGATTCTAAAAGTGGGCAACGTCGCAAATAGCTGTCACATATTTCACTGTTTTGATTAATTTGGCAATATTACTGTATGAAAATAAGAAATGTGGCTCAGTAGCGAACTAGAATATTATAATGAATTGCAATTGTAACATTGAAATTGATGTTGTACCCGTTTTAGGTGTAAAAAAGGCATTTGGAAAGTTTCCAAATACTCTTTTTACAAAAAACTAAATATTCGGTGTTACGATATTAAATTATTGCATTTCATAATCAATATTTTAGTTCTCTACTTAGCCACATTTCTGATTGCCATACAGTATTATTTCCAAATTAATCAAAACTGGTAAATATTTGACAGCTATTTACGACGTTGCCAACTTTTAAGATGCACGCTCTTAAACCAAGTCATTGTTTATCCGTGTGCCTAATTTCATCAAAATCTCAGGCTTTGCAGCAGCTGTATGAAAGATTACAGACAGACAGACAGACATACAGATAGACAGAGTTAGTTTCGCATTTGTAATCGTAAGTATGGATTTTCTCCGAAATGTTTCGCAGGGTTCTGGGAGTTTTGTAGGAAAAGCCTAAGTATGTATGTATTTATTAGAGTATTACACCAAGATGATTGATCATTGGGTGTGGCAGTTTCTAGGATCACACTTTGTCGTTTTTCGAAGAATTTTCCTGACCTTAATCGATATGAATATTCACTATAATTTAAATCGATTAAGGCCAATGAAAATTCAGCTGAAATTGATAAAATGAGTTTGATAGAATTTCAGTCTTAGTTGATTAGACATGATTGATATTCCTTTTCAGTAATATGCCTCTTGTTTATAGGGCAGCAGGTTTTGTCTACAATGGGACATTTACTTTTTCGGCTTTGTCCCAACTACGAGTATGTTGGGGTCAGCTTCCAGTCTAACCGGATGTAGCTGAATACCGATATTTTACATGGATCGACTACCTATCTGACCTCCACAACCCAGTAACTGGGTAACACGACACCCCTTGGCAAGACTGGTTGTCAGACTTTTGGGCTTTTGACTACCCGGAACGACTGTCGAAGGTCTACGAATGAAAGCTCTAGCTGGGATCAGCGACTCAACTTGCTTTCCGAGTGTAATAGTGAAATTGTTATATTTTTTTCTCACATCAGTCAATAGAGAAATATTTCAATCCAAACTTACATAAAATTATTAGTCTGTACTAAAAACTTTTAATCACGAAAACAAGTTTTAAATAATTTTCATAAAAATCTTGTTACATGTCTGTCAGTCTTATAATATTTTACTTAGGAAAAACATTTTCTGGTATCTAAAAACAATTTGTTCTATTAACACAGAAATTAAAGTGATCAATTTTGAACGATACACAATTCACTTTTAGAGGTCCCCTCTTCTGTACACAGAGTAATACAAACAGTATACCAACAACAACTATTAATTTGTTTGTCTGTACTTGTCGACACTGACTGAGAAAGCAGTTTCGGTTATTATAATCTCATGGATATAATTTTTTTTAAACCGTTTCAGTAGTCGACTTGCTGTTATACTTGTATATGCTTGCTACACGAAATATCTTTTTTACTCAGACTTTCCCGTTTTTATGACAGGCAAAAAATTCTGACTGAAAACCGTTTCTTAGTGTGACGACTAAGATCTACTGCTTATAAGTTCAAACTCAAACTCAAAGCATTTATTTCAATTAAACCAATTACAGGCACTTTTGGAGTTGTCAAGGAATCAGTCAGAAAGATGAAGCTCTCATTCCAAAGCGTAGTAGATTTCTATGGAAAAGAACAGTTTAATCAGATTTTTCCAACCTGTTATCTGTGACAACTGCATGCTTCTTCTTCTTTTTCGTGTGGTTAATGACTAACCTGGTATCAGAGTTTTAAAGCCACCCATGAGCTTCTGACTTAGATTCACAAGCCATCGAGAAATATCTCTCAGGCATGCCGGTTACCTCAAGATGTTTTCCTTCACCGTTTTTGAAGCAAGTGCTTAGCAAGCGTTTTAGACTAAAAACTATAAACCTACTGCTATCTCCCAGTCTGTGGCGCACCCGTCGTGTGGTGACGATGAATGATGAGCGTGCCGCCGTGATTAACGACGCGCCATCCATCATACCGCCCTGTAGGTAGGTGCCGCCACTACCTCTACCCCCGGCGTCCCGTCGCCGCCTCGTGGTACTACAGCGGCACTCATTTGATTGACGCGTTTAATATGTTGTTTATGTTGGTTAGAGTAAGATTATGTGGTGACGTGTTAATTGAAATGTGTGTTTGATTGGTCATACAGTGATTTATCCGCAAGGTCAATAATCCGTAAGGTCAATATGGACCATGGTTCTGGTTGTTCAATTGACGTTTAGAGCAATAAAAAATTGTATCCAGTATAAATATAATATTTAAATATATAAAATTATATATATATAGTACCTGGTCGGCCAAGCTCATCATCATCATCAGCCTATTAATGTTCCCACTGCTGGGACACAGGCCTCCTCTCTGTGAGAGGGAGTGGGCCGTAAACTACCACGCGGGCCCAGTGCGGATTGGTAGATGTCACATGTCTTCGAATTTTTTGGTTCTAAGACATGCCGGTTTCCTCACGATGTTTTCCTTCACCGTTTTGAGAGCAGTGGTGATGAAATTATTTACACAAAGTAAAGCGCCTGCTTGGATTCGAACCCACGACCTACAACTCGTAAGTCGGGGCCGTTACCACTGGGCCACCACTGCTCTTCACTGGGCCACCACTGCTCTCCACTGGGCCACCACTGCTCTCCACTGGGCCACCACTGCTCTAAGCCAAGCGGCCAAGCTCTGCTCGGGTAAAAATAGAGAATGCTCATTTTTTTATTTAATTTAATAAATGATAGTTCATCCTAATTCCATGTATCGTACATACAAATTCCATGCTGCCATGATAGAGGTACTTACTAATTCCATACTGCCATGTCATTATTCTAACGTAGCCATCTTGTTCTATATCTCTTCTTCTCTTTTTATTTTTTTCTTTGATTCTATAACAAACCGTGTGAAATGAGATTTCCCATCGGCCAAAATGATGAACTATTAAACAAACTTTCATCCCTTTTAGATAACCCCTTTAGGAAACGAATTTAAAAATCACTTTCATTATAAAAGGGACTCTTTTGCTACACAATTCCATGCTTCTTGATCCAGCGGTTAAGGCTGTGTGTTTTCTGTCAGTGAATTAATGTATTTTAATTTTATTTAGTAGATACCTATTTTCATTGCTTTCAGCATCTCCACTAAAAAAGTACACCAGCATCCTTTCCATCTCAATTGGTTCCATATCTGTAGCCAATCAAACGTCGGGAGACGTCTGGGGTCGTGATGAATTTGCTCCGAAGTCGTTAATCATAGATGATGCACCATCAATATAGTTGGAGGGTAGTTATGGGATGTGCTTGAAATGAACTTTCATACCAGTTTCAGTACTGATAGTAGTGATAATATTAGTACAACACCGACTATAGCAGATTATTGACAGTCATTTATTTATTTAACCATGTACATACATTTAAAAACAGACAAGTAAAAAAGACCAGAAAAATAAGTACAAAGGTGATGCTTATTTCTAAAGAAAACGTCGTCGCGTCTTCGTCGTTGTGGGTAGTCAGAAGCCCAAAAGTCTGACAACCAGTCTTACCAAGGGGTACCGTGTTAACTGGGTTATGGAGGTCAGATAGGTAGTTGCTTCATGTAAAATACTGGTATTCAGCTGTATCCGGTAAGACAGGAAGCCGACCCCAACATAGTTGGGAAAAGGCTAGGCAGATTGATTGCAGGCTTTAATTATTAAAAGAGCGTTGCATAATCAGCCTATAATGTACCCATTGCTGGGATACAGACCTCCTCTTTGTGAGACAGAGTGGGTCGCCATCCACCACGCGGGTCCAGTGCGGTCTGGTAGATGTCACATGTCTTCGAATTTTTAGTTCTAAGACATGTCGGTTTCCTCATGATCTTTTCCTTCACCGTTTTGAGAGCAGTGGTGATGAAATAATTTACACAAAGTAAAGCGCCTGTCAGAAAACCCACGACCTATAACTCGTAGGTCACGGCCGTTCCACTGGGTCACCACTGCTCTGCAAAGAGCGTGATATACAGTAATTACATTAAAAAAACTGTATAATATTAAAAGCAGTTACACAACAAAACAGATTACCTTTCACTCTTTACGTTAGAATCTCTCAATCATGTGATTGTTTAAGATCAAACCTGTCACTAAGTAACGCCCACCAACAGAAACATTCTTAATTACCTATTGTCTAACAAGATATTATATTATCAATCGATCAATCATCGGAATGATTCCGATCAATCGAACGCGGCTTAGAAAAATGGAACAACATCGTTATTCTAAAACTACTTCGATGTTACGATAACGATCTAAATGAATCGATATAATAAATCGATTATAATTTACACGAGTAATAACATGAATGATTGAATTTGATTTATGAAAATTGCCGCGATTGCTCCAGATAGTATGCTTTTATTAAAATTCCTTGAAGTATTATTTCAGTGATAGGTATCTAGTAATAGTTTAGAAAGATTAGACACTTAACGATTGATATTAATGCATCATATTAAATTAAAACACTAAATCAAGGTAGGTATTTCGTACTTTAAAATACTTGACACCACCGTTTGCTAAAACTAAACATGCTGAATTTTTGAGGCAAGGCAAGAAAAGGCAAACAGGCTTCAGAAAATCGAATGGTATTTATTGAACTGAAAACGCATAATAAGCTGCCGATGCTAGGTGATGAAATGAGTTGGTGTCCTCGAGGAATGTGTTCCAAGACTGTCGCTGAAAACCAGCGATTGGGCTCTGTCTCGCATAGGATCGCAGCATTATGCTGAGCGGTGGCCGTTTTACGTGGATGTGACGCATATTTTCCCCCAAAATGTTATACATATTCGTGTTTTTTTTTTCTTTGTCCGCTAATGAACGTATTTTCTTTCTTTACATTCGAAGGAAAGTTTCTTTTTGAAAAGTTTTTGCATGGGAATTTCCATTAGCAGAGTTACGAAGGTAGGTAGCTACCTACTGTAACAGTACTGCCACCGTATGTGACACAAGCTGGGATTACTTTAAATATTTATATTGTATTCACCGGCAATTTCTGGTAGTTATAGTGTCAAGGCATGATAACCATCGTAGGTCATCATTATTTGCCAATATATCACAGTAAAAATTCCACTAGTAGTGGAGCAGTTGGCAATATCCTCGCAAAGGTCCCGACATCCGCAGTCAAACTACGTCGGCTTAGCCAGCCATAAATCATAATTAACTTAGCATTGACAAGGATCAAGATAATAACACTGCACTTAGAACTCATATTTTTTACTTGATAAGTTTTTCCAAGTAAATTGCACACGATACATTTGCATAATTCGCTGTATTTTTGCATTAATTTATTGCTCGTTGTTTTTTATGTAATTACTGTGGTTTAGTGATGTTAGGTTGGCTTTTTCGCAAAGTTATGGAAAAAAATAAAGTTCGTAGCCACTTGAAAATTTTATAAATACATATTATTGCTGATGTTTTAAATTTTATTTTCTATGCATTAAACTTGACACTCCCGGCATATTCTTTCGACTCGAATTGTCAATCAGACACATTTTAAAGTAAAATCAGTAAATGGTCTTGACCCTTCACCTCCCGAAGTCCCGACATGACAACCACACAGTACCTACCTATTGTGTTTGACACAAAATAACTGTCAATCAACGTAAAGTGCATTTGCATAAATTATACAAATTGAAAATGAAATTGTCATTATAATATTGACAGACCCCAAATATAAGTTACATAATAGTCTGACTTAACAATATATTTTTTGTCTACTGCGGATTTTCACAAATCTCGGAAAGCAAAAACTCAAGGCCGCAACTTACCTATATATATTAGCTCCATCCACTGCGACTTAAAGAGCGTTTTCGAGGGCACACACTGGCCATGCTTCAACTGTTTAAAGTTTGCTGTCCGCCTTTTATCTACACCAGCACAGCACTACGGTCACTTCATAAAATGGTATCGTTTAACTTTAAAATACCCACCGTACCACCAGAGGTACGGACAGAGGTACGATGAGTCTCCAGTGCTTCAGTACGTACTTCATGTCCTGTGTTGTCAGGCCTGCTACCAACCTTACCGGCTTTATCCTACAACATTAAATGACTACACTTGTTAAGACACGAGAGGAGGAGGAGGAGGAGCTCGTGGCTAAGTAATAACAAGCCGCACGGGTCGATCCACCAGGTTAAGCTACGCTTGCCGGAGTTGGTCAGTGGATGGGTGACCATCTTTACATACCGAGACTCCTCCGTGCCTCGGAAAGCACGTTAAGCCGTTGGTCCCGGCTGTCATTTGTGGATCTTTAATAGTCGTTACGAGTCGTCAGAAGCCCGAAAGTCTGACACCAGTCTTCCCAAGGGCTATCGGATTACCCAGTTACTGGTTACTGGGTTGTGGAGGTCAGATAGGCAGTCGCTCCATGTAAAATACTGGTATTCAGCTGCAACCGGTTAGACTAGAAGCCGACCCCAAGATAGTTGGGAAAAGGCTAGGAAGATTGACTTGTTAAGACACGAGAGAGGCTGACAGGAGGATAATTGGAACCCATCTCTTCATTCTTACCTTAGTCGCCTAGAAAAATTGTGACGTAATCACTAACACAAACATCACAGTGTAGAGCAAAACAAACATCACAGAAAACCTTAGATACTTATTTAAATCATTGATCGTACCACGACATAGAACAAATAGAAGTTTACTGGTTGCATTGAACTACAACATTTCAAGACAAGACCCATCCACACTCCGACAAGTCGCACTCAGCCGCGACTGTAACAAAGCAAGTCGCAGTCGCATGTCGTGACAACTGTTGACAGCGCGCGCCATTACTTCCGTCGCCGGCTTCCGCCTGTCTCCTGATGATCGATAGTGAGGGCTGGGGGTCGACATCGAGGATATAGACAACCGATTTAAATAATGTTATAGATGAGGCCTACAATATGTAGGCTGGATATAATATTGTTGCAGATGTTTTGTTTAAAGATGGGCATCTATCTAGGAAACGACTTCTTTACCTGGGACTAAATCATTTTACCTGGTATAAAAGTTGTTTCTAGTATGACGGGTAGAATCACCCCCATGACGGAAGCAGGTCTCTAAATCGCCACACTTTTTTTTTTTGCGTGGGAAATCATCAAATGACTTCTCCGCATATGTATTTGTATGGTATGTTACTGTACCTATTAATCAGTTACTGCAATACTTGTCAGTGAGTTGAGGAGTTTCCTATCACCTTTCGGAGAAGTAGTTAACCATTCTTCGTACATAGATATCGCTTTCTATGAAAACTTCCTTATTATTAGCGTAATGCTGCGGCCGCATCTGCGTCTATCGTGACAAAGCAATGCATGCTTAAGCTTCATAATGTTTTGCTCGGTAAAAAGTTATGACGCTAATGACACAATAGCGGCTTCGCCACGTTTATTATGTACCGCCACCCAGGCGAAGCCCGAACTATCGCGACGATAACCGATAATGGTTCGTCAAAACTGCGTATATCGTATCACTGTGCGAAGCTTCGTCACGATAGCCGCAGATGCGGCCGCAGCATTACTGGTATGGTTAGTCAGAAACCCAAAGTTTTAAAAAACTTCAGAGTCGCAGAGGTAAGATGGAAATTAATGCAAGTTAACTACTGTTCCTCTGGCCACCTTTGGTTATGCTGGACGATGAACTTACACTTCCTTCCTTCTCTTAAAAGTTCACAAAGCTCTGGCACGTAAATTAACTCCGTATCGATACGCGCTAACTAACATACTATCGTCCCTACTTCCGTTCCCCGTAGACGTGTCAATTAGAATCGCGGCCGCCGCTGTATCTTGTCACAGGCAAGCGTTTAAACGTTCGCGTCTGAAACGTACCATGAATCACTTTCTTTACAGTCGCCTACAGGTGTTGGTCGTAATGAGGTGGGCTGTTCCTTCTTAGTTTAAAAAAGAAATTATTGCACACTATTTTTCCCTACTGTCGAGAAGGGGCATACTATATTTTCAGAATTTTATCTCACGATTATGTATCTATGCTTACTGTTGTTGTTGGCTGCGACTTTGAAAAAACTCTGTTTTATCTATTACACTTTTTGCTGTACAGAACACGTACAGTTTCGTGCTGCGTTTTACCTATGGAATTGATCTCGATATCTAACCAATAGTATCAAAATTCTCAGTAGATTATCTGCCTAGTCCTTTTGACTTTTCTATCCCGATGTAGCTGAAACAGTTTTTTACACGAAAAGACTGCTATCAGTTTCTACAAAACCTCTAAAATACTAATATTATAAAATAGTAATTTGCTATACTCACAAATCGTAGCATTAAAAACCTTCAGTTTCGTTAAACTCGAGGTTACTCTAAATGATGTTTGAAATTGCAAGTAAATAAGCACAAGATTGATGATACACAGACTCGGGCTGACAGATGATATCTTCATTTATTTTAACTATTTCATTCAAGGTTTTAGTGTAATTAAACGGCATAATCACTGAAATTGATGATGTCCTGTATGTGTTGTAATTGTCCTGTTGTGAAGAAGGCCAGTGGTTTTTTTTGCTAGCCTGTACGGGAAATTATTTTTCATCTAGTATAAAATTATTAAACACTCCATTTCTAAAATTAAATACTCAATAATCCAGTCTGTACTCTCTCACTTTCATATCGAGTGAGAATCAAGCATTCCCTTTTCCCAAAATTACAAACACACAAACAAAACGTAACAATAAATCAAGCCGGACGTCAGCCGTCACGCCAGCGTGTCACGCGGCCGATCTGTTACGCTGTCACCTGACACGCTGCGGTAGACGAAGCTCCACATTCAATTCTGAAATTCGGTCAGAGCATTATTGTAGTAATTTTGATCAGTTGACTTTTGCACTTTTATTTATATGAATTTGACAGTTTATAGTAGAATAATAGGCTCGCGTTTTAGTACCTAACTGGTGAAATGTGGATGTACCACTTTAACCCTTAAGGGAAAACAGGCGTGATGTAATGGTATGTTATCTAATAATACCTATTATTTTATTATAATGCCAAAGGTGACGTAACTATAAATCAGTCTGGACGTTAGCTATCACGTCATTGTGTCAAGCGAACAATATGTCACGCTGTCACCTAACACGCTGTAGTGTCCGTTATTCACAGAATTTCCGTGTTGCATTGTGTACAGTCCATAGCTTTTTGCCTCAGAATGGTTACTATTATTGTTGATGTACTTTTTATACTAATAACTATAATTATAAAGAGGACTTGACAACAAAAAATATCATCATATTTTCAGCCGAAAGAGGTCCACTGCTGGACATAGACCTCCCACAAGCACCGCCATTTCGACGGTTAGCTTCCCGCATCCAGCAGATTCCTGCAGCCTTCACATGGTGATCGTTCCACTTTGTTAGGCCTTCCAACACTACGTCTTCCGGTACGCGGTCGCCACTCTAGAACCTTTCGGCCCAATCGGTGTTCTGCGAACACTGTGCCCTGCGCACTTCCACTTAAGTTTGGGAATTCTGCGGGCTATATCAGTTCCTTTGGTTCTCCTCCTCCTCCCCATTTCTGAACACGTAGGGAAACTCCAAGAATAGCTCCATTGAACATAGACATACTTAAATACAAATCCTAACTTATCGATCAAGGCAACAGACTAAGGAGTAGTATTTTCATTTCTCATGCTCGGAAAGTAGTGTTTGTTTGATCCAAGTAGCGAGTGGAAAACGCTGCTTCCCTCTCTAGGGCGGGAAAGACTCATAGAAATTGCTTCCCGCCCTAGGGCGGGAATGAATTTTAAAAATAGAACTTTTGGTTAGGTAGTCTGCTACGAAACTTTTTACATGACAAATATCGAATAGAATAAAAACAAAAAAGCTGCGGCAGTGTTTCCACTTACGTTTTTGGTTTTTCCCCAGTTTCTTAATGAATTATCCCTAAAATTCCCTAAAAAATATGAAAATTTCTTGGTTTAGGGAATTTTTCATTTTTATAGCATAAATACCTAGAAAACATTCATTCTAAATCGAGAGAGACGAAACAAACCAACTATAGGTATAATGCGACTTATTTCCGATGTTGTCTTTAGCCACGGAAGTAGTACTTACTATTAACAAACATGGTAAACTAAAACTAGACGTATTACAATTATTACAATTTTCAGGGAATCCCCTTTTTTCAATCGGTGGTGCCATACAGTAAAGTAGTAGGTACATCGGGTGCTGCCTAGTATAAACAATAGGGCTACCAACTCAAGTTCAATTTTTCCCTAAAATTCCCTAAATCCCTGCCAAAATAAAATATCCCTAAACCATGCTTATTATTGGCCATTTTTCCCAGAAAAAGGGAGAAATCCCTAAAAGTGGAAACACGGCTCCGGTCTTGTGAGGTATTTTTTTTAATTCACACTGACTGTTTATATAAAACAGCCAGTGTGAATTAAAAAAATACCTAATGCGCGGGGCGGCCCGCAGCAGTGACGCGGTGCGTTTCATATTTAAAAAAAATCACAAATTGTTCTAACTTCTCAGTTCAGTTTAAATAGGTACTAACTAATCATGTTAATATCAATAAATATTTTAAACACTATTTTTTACTTTTCTTATATTCGAAATGAAAAGTAGAGTGTTTAACACGGGTGAAAGACATCAATTCCTTTCGACCCTTGTATAACAATCTACTATTTAAATCGTCGTTGGAAAATCCAATGGTTTTCTTTCAGTACTTAGTAAGTACTATAGGTAGCTATAATATAGCGTGACGTTATCTTGACAGATGTCATGTGGCCAAGCTAACACGCTCGCGACATTTGACATAATGCAGGCTTTCACGCTGCGATGTTGCCGCCACTTCACACAGAATTTTGAACTAGATTTTGCATGATGAATGCGCGAGACATGTTACAGGGATATTGAAATATCCAACTGTACAAGGAACATACATACATTTACAGATAATTTACGTAATTAAATTCGTAAACTGTTTTAGTAGTAGGTATTATATTATTGTTCTGTTTTAATCTGTTACAATGACATGAATATTTTATATTTTGTACATTGTATAGTATTTCATTATTATTTGAATTATTGGGAATGTGAGGAATATGATGGTTTTTCTTTCAGTTAGTGTTAATGATAATCTGGCAGTTTGAGTACCTACTTTATACAGCTTACCCAAATGTCCTTTTGTTGGTATTGTTCGTCGAGTTGTGGAGCTTATTAAGTTCTGAGTTGAGCTACACGATTGCTGCGATATACATGCACTGACTAGACAGGTCCACTCAAATCTGTGTGGTTCTTTCCTCAAAAGACGATTTCAGACATTAATCTGCGAGGTCCTCATATTGGGCTGACCATGATTATGTCTGGACTTAAGAGAGACTGTGACCTCTGAGTTTGTTTCGGTCTTTCTTCTCATAGTCAGTTAGGAAGCACCCAACTCATCTAGTTTTAAAACATAATTTAATTTTGACGTGATAGTGTTTTATTTTAACAATTTTTAGAAACAACTATCATTTATCATAATATCAAGTAAAAAGAAACTAAAAAACTGATTACTCGCTAATAGTGAATACCACAATGGTATTCACTATTAGCGAGTAATTTTTTTTCAATTTACGTCACCCAAATCCATAACATCTGTCAATCAACCAATTAATCTCACAACCCCAATAAACTTTGATTATTAAAACAATAAAAAATGGCCGCCATTCTGTTCTTGATACTCGGCCGTATGGCCGTATCGATGGCTGCGTGACAATGAGCAATGAATTGACATTCGTTGACAGCAATCATTGTCAACGGTCAATCAATTTGAGTAATAATTTTATTGTTCTACGAGATGTGAATGGGAAATCATGCACTGTTTTTTTGTATGGTGATTGTTGGATTTCCCATGCATATTGTTTATTTTTTTGCTGTTTCTTCGTGTGAAAATGACCCAGTAATTAAATGTGACGTGATTTATTGACGAAGTAAGTGAAATTGTAAATATTACATCATTATTTTGTTTACAAGTACTCGTCCAATATACGCATGCTGAGAAAAATTTATGTCTTACTGAGTTTTCTTTCTTTGCGGACTCCAAAACATATTTTAATCAGGCTAAACGCCTATTACGATGATTAGGTAATCCTCGTTCCTTGTGTAAACAATCATTACAATTAATCTTTGAGAAACAAAAACAAGTCCAAGTTTAAGCGAACAACATTCATTTTTTTATGTAGTTATAAGTTAGTTAATGATTTCGAAATGGTTTCCTTTAAACACGTGAAACACGTTTCGTTGAACTTTCATCTTAACCCTTTTATTTATAAACGTTGTTTAAAGTTAAGAAACAATTAAACGTCGAAAATGAATGGTTAAAACGATACTCATAACTTAACTTCAAGCAACATTTATGAATAAGGTGTAAGTACTTTTTTGTGAAGCGCTTACACGACTTTAATTTTCAATAATTAACTTTTTGTGACGTACCTACCTACGCAAACACTGACATTAACATTGTGACACAAAAAATCCGACAAACAAATCCATTAATCTATGAGTTGATGCAGACCGTCAATCAATATCCGTCAGATTAGCTCATTAAGGGATTTACTGACGCAGTCATAACCACGTCAGTTACCATTGTCTACACATCACAACAAGCGATCAACGTCGCGCCAAAACATACCAAAATAAACTTTATTGCAACGCAATAAGCATCCATCATTTGTGATTCACGCGCTGTTTTAATGAGGCGAAAATTATGAAGCACTTTTTTGCTGACCACCTCTGCAGACAAAACACAACCTTGTTCAATTGCAATAAAGGTGTATGTCACCGCAGAGAAAGTTTTGTCGCAATTAGCTAATTACCGGCGGCCGTCAGCGTGACAGGCCGTCACGTTCGCGGCATGTTGGACGTCATGACGTGACACGCGGACATGAGAGTGACATAACTTTTCGACGCCCGTCCGTTGTCGGTCACTGATTTGTGGAAAGTGGAGAATTTATTGCCAAGTTTCGTTTTGTTTTTTGGCTGATATTTATATGTTTGTTGATATAAATAAGGGCTCGGATAGTGGACATAAATTGTCACAAATGGAACAAAGATATAAAACGTTTTTGTGCGTAGCTACTTTTTGTTTGGGTCGGCCATGATTTTAGGTTCTTTTGTTATTGAGAAAATGCCAAAGCTTTCTCCATTGAGCAATTTTTCTAAGTCGATAAATATGATAGTAGTTTCGTTACGAAAAAGTAATTTTGGGAACTCCAAGTCTACTTTCAACTTGACTCTATATTTGAACACTTTTTGTAATTTGTCTCTGTATCCTCTGCTCTTCTTTGAAAACACCATCTAAATAAGATCATCCCAAAATGTGACAGTAACATCGAAAACATAACTCAATAACAAAGAGTGCTTCAATTCTGACGTCTACAAACCCAACATAGCTAGTCAAATCACACCTCTCCAACCATCCAACATTGAACAATAGCGACAAATACTCGCTCGATAAATTAATCCGCAAGAAATGGCAGTTTGCCTATCAACGCGGCATCGTTCACGTCAGAACGTTGTGTACTATTAAACGAAGTGTCGTGTCCAGTGCGTTGCGTTTCGTTTATTTATAATCTCGAGTTCTACACGCGACGTTGCCCGCAACTGATTTATTGCTGATACATAGGCTAGGAGTTTGGATTTGGTCTAGGGTTGGTAGGAGCTGGTTAAATTATGCGATTTTAATGAAGAGTTGAGTCTTCACACTTCTTCAAGCAACAACTAAAGATATCTACTTACTTAGAAGGATAAAGTTTCGAAAAAAAACATGTACCTAAGTATAGGCGTAGGTACTGGAAGCACAGAAGAATAACAATGATCAATACAACACTTGTCTTAGTTGACACCAAAAGTAACTTGTAGTAGAAACAATGTTTCAAAACATTTAGGACGGTAATTCCGACATCTGCATTGATACCCTGCGTGTTGTAAGACTGACATTTGTAGAAGTAGGATGCTGTGTTTGTCGTCCATAAATATTCTGTCACGTAAAATTTATTTAGCGTTTTATTAGGAATCTCTAGGCATGCGATGTTGTCTTCAATTGATTTACTGATGATACGCAGCTCGAGAGCCGGGATTTCATCTGTGTTTTCCAGTGAAAGTTTATTGATTACTGTAAAGCTTAACGAATATTGCGCTTCCAATATGATTAATTTTCATATTTAGCATCATTCTTTGTTCGAAGTGTATAGAGTGCCGTGAGTTTCTTGTGGCACTCTAGTGTCACTGCCTCGGCCCGGCTAGGGTGCCGTGAGCGTTGCATTGTCACTGTCACTTGTTATTTAGGTTAGGTTAGGTTAGAACTGTGACCACACAACGCACGTAGCGAGCGGTGCCGCGGTAGCGGCCGGCGAAGTGCCAGGGTCCGTTTAGGCACAAGAGAATGTAATGTTTTGGGAATGTGGTGTTTTACAGCGATCTAACCTTGACAATCAAACAAAATACCAAGTGACGTGTCTTAGTGACAGTGACAATGACAATCCAATGCTTGCGGCACTTGAGCCGGGCCGAGGCGGTGTTACTAGGGTGCCTGTAGTGGCACTTTATCCGATAGGGATAGAGTGCCAATGGTGGCACTCTATACACTGCCTTCTTTGTTTACGTAGCAATCAGCAATTCGAATTCCTGTTCACAATACATGAATACCTACCAAGAAACCATTTTGTTGTGTTTTGTGCTATAATTAAATTCCAAACTTGACCCAAACTACCTTAGCAAGGATTCACAAACAGTCCTTTCTTTATATCCTTACAATATTCAACGTCTCTATCCCAATCATTCCTAATGCGTTAACCAATCAATATTATTCAATCAGTCGAATCAATCAGTTTAATTGGATCGGCCGTTGCCCAGACGTAAATACAAATTGGTAGTCGTGCCAAGTTTAAATTGAAATATAAGCGGTTTTTACTCTCACTTTCCTTTTGGATGAAGTGATGAATAATTATTATTATTAATGTAATAAATGGTTATCTATAACTTTTAATATCTTGTTGGCTGCAGGTGTAATTACGTTTCATATTTTATGCGGATGCAGTAGAATGGTGTTCAGTCCATCTTAAAATCTATACTTTTTGCTCTTCATTCAAGTTCATCTGTTGTAGTTTTATCCACCTTGATTAGTCTAACAAGTATGGTACCAAACACTTCTGAGTCTCATTGTATTTCTTAAGAAAATTAATATTTACATACTTATACATTAGTAACAATTAATTCTATTTATTTTATTTTAAAGTAGGACCACACAGAAAACACTAGGATGACAAAAAAGTTGCTCATGACTCATCCAGTCAATAGTAAAAAAAGCAAACCATCCATTCAAAACATTCGACATTAAAATTCCAATTATCATTAATCCCAACAGATAAAATTCAAATCGATCGGGACAAAAACGCATTATGTTTACGTTCTAAGAATTAATTTCACGCTCTGACTCCCGGGCTAATATTTCAACGCTATAGCCGCGAGCGCACGCAATCGTTGCAACGTTGACACTTACACGACACGTTTGATGATGTCTCATTTGTTTGATGGCTTTAAGATGAGCATTACAATGATATTTTATTTCACCTTTGACAAGATAAGTTACTGGTACTTTGTTATTATTAGTACTTCAACCTTCAATGTGCATTGTATCCTTGTCAGTATTGATCGTCTTTTTGACTTACCTTCACTTAGACTTTACTTGCTTGGTTGGTTTTCCATCACTTACCAAAATAGGTTAATCTGTGGCAGCTTCTACTTTGTTATAATAAAATTATCAACAATGACGAGTTAGCATGTTGATTATCTGTTTTTACACGAAACGTAATCTCAGGAACAATAAATTATATTTGCAATACTGATGCAAACTATTGCCATTAATTAAGTCGCTTGTAATGAACGTGAACATTCTCCCGTTCATTATTGTTTCGCAGAGATGACAGACTTCAACACGGGTGCGGTTTTTCATTGCTAAAGGAATAAAGATTAGGTTAAGAAGTTAAACAGATTCGACGGGTAATATATTCTTTGAAAGAACTTGAAGTGTATAATTAAGGTAATGAATATTTAAATGAGAATAAAACAGATTTTAAATAGCAAATGAGCCAGTTGCATTTAAAATAGCTGCCATACTAGTACAATATCTAATGACAGGTATTTCCACTTGAAAGGTAGAAACAAAACGTGAACGACGACCAGTCGCTTTAATCACATGATCGTCTGCCAAGGATATACTTGACGAAGACTGTACAAAAAAATGAAGTGAAAAAGAAACCAAAGGAAAATATGATAGCTGTGCCCCCGTTACAAACATGAATATCAATTTCCTTTGTGTGCAAAAGCAAAAGGAGCATGAAAAATTAAAACGGAAAAAGTAGTCGCGTCTACTTTTCCAGTAAGTATTTAAGCTTTGACACCTTATGATTGACGGCCCGCTCCAAGCCGACGGTCACGCGATGGTTTCCAAGATTCATGTCTATCAGATTTGAAATAATTGCACCGAGCTGTTGTGTTCATAATTAGATTCACAGTTATCTAGATTTTATTACTTACACGAAGAACAAGTCGAATTACGTGTTTTACTAACGGGATTCAGGTAAATGATGTAATGAGAGGTAATGACGGATTGAGGAAAATGACGACGCTGTTTAATATGTTTCTTTGTTTGATGTTCTTTGACAATTGTATGGTGATAGCCAGTTTAACGAGCACTCGTTAAGTGGTGTCATTAGTAGAAACAATGATGATAATGACAGTATGTTCAGTGGTGTTCAGTAGCTAATGGACGATTATTGTGTTGTTTTCACAACTTTTCTTTGAGACTCATTAGTTTTTGTACAATAAGTGCAACTCTATATACCTATTTGCATTCATTTTAAACCAAAACAAATTCTTAACCTGGTAATTCCAATTATTTGACTAGCACAAATCCAGAAGACCTACATTTTTGTGTTGCCACATTAACATAATCATGCCACACGAAAAAATGCAAGCAACACATTGCATTAGACCAGAAGACAGTCAAAACTTAGCAAACACAAACACTCACATATTTCACATGAAAACCATGTTTACTATGCTAATGGAATCCTCAATACATCATCTACGCTGAGTCAACAAAGCAAATATTTCGTAGAAAAATCAAAAGGAATAAAGTGGTCTAACATTCTTGTTTGATCGTGAGACAAGTTGATTTAAGTTTAACACACGTTATTGTCTACTAGACATCCGCCAAGACGTCTTATAAATAAGCTTTCATGCCTCGTTTTTAACTGTGTGCCAACTTTTTTGTTGGTTGTTACTGACCAATGTTTGTGCAAAGCGGACATGTTGAAATTTTTCAGTTGTATCTCAGCATTCTTGGGGCGTATAAAGTTTTGTTCTAAATTGGAATTTGTGAAATGATTTTTATCCTGCTGCCCACACAAGGAAATAATACGATATTGTATCTGGTGCTAAAAATGGCATAAAATCGATTGAGTCAAGAACAACAAGATAGTAACGTTTATTGACATCGTAATGAAGATCACCCAAGCAGATTTTATGCGAAACTGACGTGAACACAAAATGTCAACAGCGGTATGAATTAACTGTTTGTCAGCCAATACTCGTAATCATTTTTCACAGGAGGGCCAACTGGCAACTTTCTACATCATGTCTTCAAAGACAACTATTAATTTGATGACAATAAACATTACATTGTGTCCAACATCTGCCATTCTAGAGGCATTTCATTGGCCAGTCATAACATTGTACTTTATAGGACTAATAAAACTTTACTGCGGATATGACTTGCTGTGTCCTTATCCAGATAGACTTTCACTCACTTTCACAATGGACATAGGGTTGGAGAATGTGGACCACCCAAACGTGAGTATAGTTCCCAAGCTTATACTGCTTAAAATTCTACGCACGGTCGAAAGAAAACGGGTGTGAAAATACAGAAGAGTGTTGGTAAACCAACATCTGTCACCAACTGCCAAGCTCCAAACATTGGCCATACGTACCATTAGAGGCACGCCGACAACGCGAATCGTCAATCATCTGCACGCATTAATCTTGTGAAGACAAGTTGATAGATCATCGCGCTGTGAGGCCCGAGGAGTGGGAAACAATTTAGACAGAATGTGTGGTGGATGCGGCAGTCTATTCTTATTATTATATAAGGTCCCATTAAAATAGATGGACAAACTTTTAGTAATCATTCAGACCACCAAAATAAAGACAATGGTAAAAAAAATATAAGAAATACGCTTAGATACTTACAAGAAAAATAAATCAGCTAACGAAAATACACCAAAAATGTTGGTTAACCAATGCCATTTATTATTTTTGGTCAAAATATCCCTTTATTTTTTGCTTGGATATCTTTGGTTAGACGTACTGAACGCTGTGTTAAAAAAGTTGTTTGTAGAAATGTTGGATTACAATTTGATAATGAAAGAGAGCACAAATAATTGATCACAAAATTACAAAAGTCATTGTAGCATCTGTTAGTGTTGGAACACCGCTAACTATCAAAGAGTTAATGACGACATGAACTAAGGAATTTAATTATAATTTTTATTTGATAATATTAACACTATTAAATAATTACTTGGATTACAATATGCAACTATGAAGCAACAAAATTGTTACTTTAATCAAATTAAGTCAAAGTGTTTTAATAATGTTAGTTTTAACATACGTTCTATGTGTAGCAATATTTTATTTTAAGCTTCCTTTGATGGTACATAATATTATTTTTAAACCAATTTGTGTTTTCTGTTTATGTGAATTTGTAATTCTTTTATGAAATAAATATATTAAATAATAATAATCTAGCACCAAATAAATTGTTTCTTTTACTTCTATTCAATCACCTA
Source organism: Conistra vaccinii (assembly GCA_948150665.1). NCBI lineage: Eukaryota > Metazoa > Arthropoda > Insecta > Lepidoptera > Noctuidae > Conistra > Conistra vaccinii. The sequence goes on along the minus strand of OX411318.1, from coordinate 1,795,829 downwards.
TACCCAAGTACGATAATAATTAAAATATCATGATGATTATCGATTCACACTCTTAACACACAAACAGAATCACCTGCGGCAAAAACGCTCATAACCAATACATTTTTTACCTTACCCGCAAACACATTAGCCATTGATTACATTCTTTTAACAATCTTTGACGCACAAAACATCTGTATCAACTGACCTTTAATTTTTTCCCAAATTAATGAAGCGTTACATTTTAATTGCTATTCCCTTTGATATTATTCACAATCATAATCGTGTACGACCACCCGGCTTATATTGATGATATTATCGTTAACGTCTAGGGCAAAAATCATTTGATCTACAATTGAAATGTTACGTTTCACTGAGTCGATCGATATGTCAAGAGGAATCAATATCAATTGACGTTAAAATGGAAATAGATTTCTAGGGTTAATTGTAGGGTTAATCAGATGTGGTTCTTGTGGCATGACATGCGCAAGCGTCGATGGAAGATTCTGATTGTGACAATATTCATTATGTCATTGTTTTGGGCACTAGTGGCGTATTGGATTATGTAATATTGAAAGTAGACGAAATGTAGTTTTTACAAATTTAATTCGTAGCATGTATCATCCGGCTGCTGGGTAATCCCTCTTCCCTTGATTGAATTTTAATGAATAATTTACCTTAGAATCAGTTGTGGTATAATCATTCAACTCTTTGTCAATAAAATGAAATGAAATTGTTAACAATCTGTAAAAAAGTCACATCCACTAGCTAACAAAGATGCATGATTACAATCCATTCCATACATATCCACACCTTCAAACACGACAAGTAAGCCCTTCATTTCTCATGTCTTCGAATTATCACCTGACGGTATTATCACCTCCAACATCTAATAAAAATTCTAGATTCTCTGCGACGGCCGTCCAGGCCCTCTCTCGTGGCTTGCAGGTAATAAATCGTGTTAAACAAGTAGGTTGGGGCGTTTTATCAAAGTCAATCGGTATCACGCCGCCGGCCGTGAGTAATTACTTGATACTTCTTCGTTTGATAATCTAATTTATACTCTATTCGCATACGAGAAGGTTGGAGTTAGACCCAACTCTCTAATGATAGTGTTGTCTGTCTTTTTCTGTCTTCATCTTTTTAGTGTTGGGCTTTTGATAGCTCGGATGTAATAGTGTGTTTTAGAAAATTCTGAAGTCATACCAGTCAATTATGAATTTCAAAGAGATTGTTAAATTATTATGTTTTATTTTCCAGACAGATTTCACGTAAATTAACATGATTGAACACTAAATTGCAGTTATAAAATGAAGAGGCATGATGTAGATTTTTAACGAAATACGTCTGCTACGGTTAACAGCTCGGTAAATTGATGGTTATTTCCAACTATAAAAATCACATATCCACAATTATGGCAGCAGGATCCTAAGGAACGTCTTGTTTTTAGTAGTTTAAATATTTTTCGTAACAATAAAAACTTACTTTTGTAAATACAACTGTACAACTTTGTTGTAGCGACTTGTTTCGATAAGAAACGTATTCTGACATGAATAGTAAAGTCGTGAATGCTTACAAAGTACTCCTGCCAACAACTTTTATGGCGATTTCATTCAAATTATGTTAAGCTGTAGAACTTCCCACGCAGTCAAAAGTCGTGATTCTAAAAAGGTTACTTCAGAATCTGATAGAAACAAAATAATAAGTCACTATAAATATACAAGAGTTACTCAAATATCGAACAAAATAAAATACTTGGAAATCATTTTGGGAAACCCAATAGCAATCAAAATAATCACCTTAAGATAAAAATCTGTTTAAGTACAATTTCTTTGAAAACAGGAAGGTTTACTAGATATAATGTATAATTTGAAAAACCTGTCTCATGATTAATTTATAAATTGATTAAATCTAAGACGCGACATAATTGTAATTTTGAGGAAAGTAAATAAAAAAATGTTCTTAGTAAAGTATGTTTATGTGGTATCACACGTAATGCGGTCTGTTTCTTTGACGTTCGTTTTGAAATAAGACCAATATTCTTTATAAAATATAACTTATTAAAGTATGTACATCATTTGGTTTGTCCTTATTGATTCGTTTTGGTATTCAGAGACCAAACTACTTGGTACTTGCTTAATTTCGAAGGTAAAAAAATAATGCGGATATTATTATTATTTCGTCACACATTTACAGAACTGAGAACACTTTATTCTAGAAAAAGGGATTCGTTGAATTAGAACGGGATCCACTTAAAAAAAAATATTGTATTGAAATTAATAAAAAAAAAAGTAATGTAGACCAATACCTTAGACTTTAGCTATGATTTCAAATCTCCTTTCACCACAATTCATCATAAACGTCGTAGCACGGATGTAGAATTATCTTTAGCAGCAGACATTCCAAAATTACTCTCATAAATCACCCGCAAATGATATCATCCATATATACCTACGTACTAATAAAAGCTAATCTAGATAATGCATTCAGGTCATACATTATCGACATAACCAATGATAATGAATCATTATGATAAATTGACTAAAATTGGTCCAATTTCAAACGATGACGTTAAGTATAAATGGGATTGATGATTGTTTTATTGTCCACCTTTCAACGTTTGTCAATGCCATTGATATTAAACGTATCTTTCATTTTATTTGTATGCTGTCCGTTCAAAATGAGGCGCATTTTCATATTTTTGGCACGAATATAATTAGGATTGATGTGAATAATATCCATCATATCTTTTTAGTTTTTTATATTATCATAAATCTCTATGATGTATTTTAATGAAGATTTCCGTGTATTAAATTGCATTATAAGTATTAATCATGCGGCTATAAATATTTTAATAGATTAGCTATGAAGTCATTTACATGACTTAGTCAAAAGCAATTTCTAGAAACCATTGCAAGTACCGCTCTCTTTTATTAAAAGTCACAAATAAGCTTGCTCACACCTTCACAAATTAAGCACCCTCAATTCCAAGCAACACATTGATATTCTGTCAACGTGTCATTTCGAATTATATTACTGTCAACGTTTATCAAATGCACATCGACACATTTGTTCACAGAAGCGATGAAATATTCAAGTTTCTTGGCATCTGCGAAAGCTATCAATTTAATAACGTCACATTTGTTTTCGTGAATTCCATTTTCTTCTTCAATGTGTGTATAAATTCGAGTCTCATCACATTCATCACCAGCATGTTGTTTTTTTCGGGCTACTTTTGCATTTTGTTAAACTTTCAAAATGGTCCTTGCAATTTTTCAGACAATGCCTTAGATGCGCTTTGCTTTACTGGAACTAATCGTGTGTCCATTAGTAAGCTCATAAGTATACACAGGTTCTCCATTTACTTTCCTTCCTGAGATATTTATTGCTGGTATTGATAACGGCTTACTCCATCGTTCTTGTTTCTTCCTGCTCAATATTTTGATGTATTGCTAAACCTATTTTAACTTGTTCTTTTTTAGTCTCAACACATCAAACTACTAACATCACTAACACTTATCTTCCTATACAAATTACTTCAGCAATTAAAACGCAATCCCATCCTTGAGGTCCATCCATCAAGCTATTAATCAACAAAAACAACTTGAAAAAACTCACAAAAAGCTTACAAATAAACATTCTTCAAACACATTACGCAATATACCGACCATCATTCTAACCGACTCGGTTGATTGATGACTGCTGCAATCATGAATGCCGAAGGACCAGCCAGCAAGACCTGTACGTGGAACGAAGGACGAAATTCTGAAGGGTCAATTTATAGTAGGCTGGCAAAACGGTGATAAATGAATGTTCGGATAAACATGGCTACTTTATTACAGAGAACGGTTATGATTTATTCATGCTCTTGTCAGATTTGAGAGGTGGTTGCACTTGGCGCCTTGAGAATTGTACCTTTAGTTCGCGCTCTAGAATTTGTGTGTTAATTTTGTTAGGGTTTAAAATGGCGGGTTGTGACAAGTTATTAGTTTTTGTTTTCTGAATAAGCTGAAACATTGTTTTAATTTTTGTTTGATTAATTATTTCCTAAATGGTGATCAATTTGCAATGCATTACAAATCAGAAAGTTTATAGACAATGTGAGAGTTACATGATGATCGAAAATATTTATTTTAAGTCACTAAAAAATTGCGGGAACCCAATAGCATTGAGTTATATTATTATCCTTGCGTTTAATCCCTACTTACATACATTTATATGAGCATTATCAGCGACGGTTTAAATATAATTTATTGCTATAAAGTTAATTTTAGAGTTTTAGTTTTTTTTTTTCCTTTCATAAGGACTGATAACATGTATAAGTGATAACGTTGGAATTTAGTTTATATTCTTTGGTGTGAATTCAGTAACATGACATATTGACATAATAATTACGTTCAGTTGCTTGTTTCTAACTTAAACCTTATTATTTTCTGTTACTATATATCTAGTTACTATATCTATCAAGTATGTTGCTGTGGTTCATAAAGAAGTAACTAGTTACTTCGTTGTAAGTTCATATTTAACTTGAAATAAAAGACTGATAGACTGATTATCGAAATTAAGTTACTTACTAAGTTTTAATATGTCGAATACCCAAAGCAAAACGGCTCAAAATAAAGAAAACACAACACTTATTCATCAGTTACAAGAAGATCAAACTCGTTGGAAGCTTCTTTCAATCATTATCTAGTCACGGCATGACCGATGCTCGCTTATATTGATGAACGCTACTAATGGCTGCGATGCCTTTGTATCGAACGCAGATGAGCGAGGAGGAAGCGAGAGATGAACGAAAAGAGAAGCCTTGGACAAATGTCATACTACATGCGTACGTATTGGGAAATGAATTAAATCAAGTCACTAAACTGCAGACAGGATAATCAGAATGCAAAAAAATCGATGATAATCCTTGTCGTACTTTTTTTGATAAGCAATCTTAAAATAGAAGTGAAGAAAAATTGAGTTCTTGGAAGAATTCGGGAGGCCTTTGCCCAGCTTTGGGTCAGAACAGGCTAAACAGACGGAATACAGAAAATGCCAATCAATGAACAGCATACATTTTTTCGAATATAATTTGTAATTTAATAAAATGGAGCTCAATATTTTTCTTAATATCATTATTATAACTTGCTTTTCAACAGTTTCGTTTCTTGAATCCGCTTGTCAAATAAAACTTGCTGCTGATAAAATCATATTTTGGAATACTAATGAAAACGTAAATTTTAATAATTAATAATTTACCAATTTTTCGTTCCAACACGACATTAAAATAATAAATTGACATCATAAAACATGAATTAATGACTTCATACATTAAGGTCAACATATTAATTTTTAAGCATCAATTTTAAAGTGGAAAATTAAGTAGATACAACTGTTTTTGCCAAAACTATTAGCATGGTCTAAAATAATGTCTCAATTTACTAAAGTGATTAATTAAACTTTGATATTGAATGACTGTATTTTTATCATCCAGTGTCCTTCGATTTGCCTTTTCTAATACTTTTTAGGTACAAATACACGTGTTTCTCTAGTTGATGATTTTTATAGTATAACACTTTTTGAACCTAAAGAGACTGGAAACTATTACTATTATTATTCTTCTGAATGAAACCAGTTGATAATTTTCATTTCAAATTATGCAAAATACAACAATAAAACATACAAAAAATACTGACGAAAAAAGACACATATTTCACACTTAGAAATCCAAGCAGCAAATATTTCCACAATTTTCCCAACTCCGCACACACTGTAGTCGCACCAGCGACATTAACAGGCCGCCCGGGGCGCCCTCTGCCAGCAATTTGTCAACGTCAAAACTCATTTTTATTGTAACCAAGTTGTCAACTTGGCCCCTTATATCTTTATAATGACACGTTACCAAGTAGCTTTCTTTAATGTCACTTTGAGACAATCGTTCGTGACATTTGGTTAATGACACTCAATGTGTAATTTTGGTCTTTTGAGTCGAGTGAGAAAGTAAAATGTTAAATTACTTCATTTTTTACCAAGATAAGTTTTATAGAGGCTTTGATAACCTTTAAGGATAATATCGTGTTGCAAAATTATGGGAGGTCACTTTGATCTGATCTGTCTCTGATATTTTTGTCTGCAGTTTATCCGATACTAAATTGGCTACTTCGAACAATTTGGAAGTAAATGTAAGTACAGATAATTATGCAGTTACGGTAATTACAGGATAAGATGCCATTAATGTCAGGATGTAATAAAGAAATTAATCAGAAGATAATGATTTTATGTAGAATGAGCACAAAATTAACAATGGGTTGACTTCATCTTTCGTTTCCTTCTTTTTTCAGGATATTGTTGGTACTGTTGCTATCTTTATATTACAAAAAAAAAAATGTTAATTATCATCAATACAAGAAGTAATAGCAAGTTGTCTATATATTTTATTCCTTTTGATTCGTTCGTTATCTATAGCAGGTCTTTCATTCATCACGATATGCACACTCATTCTCACCATCTTTCATCAATCTACCTTTACCCTTTACATCTTAAGTTCAGAGATCATCGGAATAATGACTCACACAGTCATTAGCTGTAATAAGTGCATTAACAATATCTAATCTACCTCCCCCCATCTATTTGCTAGGCAATCAATATCTGTCAGAGAAATCATACTAATCTTATTATCTGGTATTAATATGTGATTTATATTGGCTGAGGCTAGATATAGTAGTATTATTTATTGGCAAGTTTACCTCGGCGTCCGATAAAACGACTTTATGAAGCTTAGATCGTGATCGATCGGTTGATTCTTATTTTAAATCAGCAATATTGGTAGATTGATATCAGGGGTTTCCATGTCGGGGTCTAGATGGCAAATGTAGATAATTTACACGAATGGCGTGGTGGTAAAATTTATGTTTGTTGCTTGGAGTCGCGAATTCAATTTTTATGTTGAATTGCATTATAAATGGTGCTAGGAGTAAATTGCTTCTGTAGCTGTAAGTTCGATTGTCAGCTTGGAAATATGAATTCGTTCAGTTGAAATAATGTATCGTACTCAACTCTGTGATAATTGTTTCCTCTTTCCCCTTGGGTTGCTGTCTCTATTATAGGTATAGTTCTCCAACAATTCTCAATTCCCAAAAATGTTAAGAACTCTTGCAAAAATTAAAACAATCACCAAAGTACTACATTTTTCAGCCCTTCCTTGACTTACGTCTAAACAAGTAATTAAAGCGGCCACAGAATGAAGACACTAATGGCTCCAAGTCACACGGGAGCGGGATCCTGACAGGATGATGGATCAGCCACTCCTCCTAATGACTCCTTATGTTACGAACTGTAAGTCATCGCGCTTATAAGATTAGATATTGCGTGATTACTTGCTTTTATAATGTTGATGTAATCATGTGGATAGGTGACTGCGAAGGTAGACTACTGATTCCTGATATACCTAGTTTAATAGGTGGTGACAAGATACTGACATAAAGTCAAAGTCATATAATTTATTTCAATTAGGGCACATAAAAGCACTTTTTAATGTCAAAATTTACAAAAATTTGAATTGATAATAGTTTTAATAATAAATTGGCAATGTTTCAGCAAGGATTAACATTTAGATACGTAGATATTGCTGTTAAAATGTCGGTTTTTTAACATTACCTATCTGGCTCAAGGTTGTTGGTATAAGCTGTTTCAAAATGTGGGGAATTACAAAAAGTTCACAGTCTGTCTTTTGAAAATATTGAAGCGAATTGTTTACCATTGAAAATACACACACATACATTTACATACTTCAAAGAACCAACATAAACTAGAACTTATATTGTTTTACTTACAAAAAAAATATAATATAGGACATAAAAAAAATTTCACCTAAATTAGTTTTGTATATTTTTGAAATCAAACCAATAGATAGAGGAATAGATTTAACACAGAATTATTTTTAAAACAAAAATCTGGAGCAACATTCACATCTAGTTATAACAATAAACCTGTCCATACATCATCTTGAACTGTACTTGTCACCTGTCTTTCGGCATTTTGGCATTTACTGCCGGCGCAATGTCCGTCAACTGCCAACTATGTGGCGGCGATTGACAAACTATTAAACACCTCTGTCCATGCCAACTAGGTGTGAAAGATGCATAGTTCTGCTGTAATTAAACTATACACCATTGATTTAGGTAATTAACTAAAGGTAAATAAATCGTTTTATATAGATGATGACATTTCTTCTTGTTTAAAACGACGAGTAGGTACGTTATAATTATTACCACATTAAATTTATTTTCTTTTTTTACGATTGTTTCCAGTTTATTTCATTGTTTATTTCATAGACATGACTGCTTGTGCACAATTTTTTAGTTAGACTTATAATAACATTTTGTAATCTCTCTATTATAAAGAGCCCAAAAAGACGGGTTCTCTAAACCTCAACGAATTATTTAATGTTGCTAAATTGAAGAGTACAACTGTGACCTAGCGTGACAATTGAAATGACACGTACCTATTTCGTTTAGTCGGTTAACCAGACGCATTTGAGAGCTCTTCGTCGCGTATTTTTTTTGTTTACCTTTAGGTAACTACCTAAACCAACGGAGTATAATATATATATAATATATACACAAAAATATTTTTAGAAATGGTTTAAGATGTGGTGACAAAATGTAGGTTTAAAAATGTAATGATGTCTTGATGTTCTCTATTCCTAGTTAGTTTTGAGTCATCATCTTCTTGACCTGGGTCCATAATTACAATTTATTTTAGGTCATCAGCCATCATCTCTGTATTCACCCCCTTCCTTGCGATATTGTGTTTCATCTACTATTCATTTATCGTTTCTTTGGTTATACATATATTTTAATACCATTGTGTACACACGGCTACACATCCAGCTATACATTTCCAGTTTATGCTGATCTCAAATTGTATAGGATTTCCGTACAATGCGAGGTCAGCTTATATATATTCTTGCTTGTGTATTCTTCTTCTTCTTATACTGGAAATGTATAGCTTGATGTGTAGCCGTGTGTACTGTACTCCTCGGAGCTAAGCGTTTATTGATTGAAAACACGGTTACACAATAGTTTAGATTACACACAGTATTATACTAGTTACACTGAACTAATCAGGCTAAGATTCAAGTAGGAAAATTAGATTCAAGGTAAAAATAACACGTCTCACGGCTAGAGCCAAACTTCAACTCGGTTAAAAAAGAAACCCGTTTTTATCGTTCTGTGTCATATTTTAAAACATTTCAAACATCTATCAAGTTAATTCTTAATTGAATGATGGCCAGAACGGATAAAAACGGTTTTACAGAGTGAAATGCTATAACTGCCCTTATTGCAAACATTACAGTGTATTCACCTGATTTATAATAGGTTTAGAAGAAGATAAAGTGTCCATAGCACATTATGTCTATGGTTAAGAAAAGTAAATAAGACAGATGACAGCTTCAATTAAAATGTTAGATTATAAAATATTCTAACATTCTTACAAAAGGAAATTAATAAATAGTATAAAATGGGGTTTAGATGGTAAAACAATCAAAGAATATAAAAGTATGCTATTACAGGTATAGTGTGATTAAGAATAAATACAAGGAAAGTTACATGAATTATATTACTTCACAACCTCTTGTCATTTGGACTCCCAAATATTGTCTCAGACGGTCGATTACATTACTGGCCTAGCTAGTCCCATCATAGAACCATTTCGTTTCTCTCCGGTCGCCTTGGACGAAATTAAAAAGATCATCCTGTCCATAAAATCCAAGGCTGTGGGCTATGACGGCATCAGTCGTAGTATGGTCGTTTGGATCCTAGATATCCTTCTCCCTCCAATTACCCACATCATCAACTTTTCGCTTGATTCCGGACAATTCCCATCCTCGTGGCGTATGGCCTATGTACGCCCACTCCCTAAAATTTCAAATCCCTCCCTACCCATTCACTTTCGACCCATTTCCATTCTCCCATTCCTGTCTAAAGTGCTTGAGGCCTGCGTTCACAAGCAGTTTACAGGGTTTGTTCACCGCAACAACCTTGTTAGCTCTTTTCAGTCTGGATTTAGGCCTGGGCACAGTACAGCCTCCGCTCTCCTTAAAGTGACTGGTGACGTTAGAGAAGCAATGGAGGATACCAAGGTTACCGTTTTGGTATTAATTGATTTCTCCAATGCCTTTAACGCCGTCAGCCACGATATTCTCCTTTCTATCCTCTCTCATCTTATGGTTTCGTCCGAGGCTTTGGAATGGTTCTCGTCTTATCTTCGGGGACGTCAGGGTTCGCGTTGATGAGAGATCATCGAGTTGGCGCGACCTGGATGCTGGTGTTCCACAAGGCGGTATTCTTTGTCCATTGTTATTCTCCATCTTCATTAACTTTATAACTCACTGTCTTCGGTGTTCGTATCATCTTTATGCCGATGATCTCCAATTATATACAGCTGAGCGGGTTGAAGGTTTATCGGACGCTATAGCAGATGTAAACCGAGATTTAGATGCCATCAAAAAGTGGTCTGATAGTTTTGGGGTGTCAGTAAACCCCTCAAAGTGTCAGGCCATTGTAATGGGGAGCTCACGCATGATGGGAAGGGTGACGCTTAGCTCTCTTCCTCCTCTTATGTTTAATGGTACCGTCATACCCATTACCCCTACTGTGAAAGATCTCGGTTTGCATCTTGACTCGACGCTTAGCTGGCAGCGCCAGGTCTCTAGTGTCAGTCAAAGGGTCAATGGTACTCTGCGATCCCTGTATCGTCTGAGGAACTTTTTACCCGCTAAGACGAAAACTATGCTTGTGCAGACTTTGATTTTCCCTATCATCGACTATGGTGACGTGTGCTACTTTGACTTGAATGCGGTTTTGTTGGATAAGCTCGACAGACTGCTCAACAATTGTATCCGGTTCATATACAACCTCAGAAAATATGACCATGTTTCGAGCCATAGGTCTGAGCTCAAATGGATGTCCATTCGTCAAAGGAGAAGTTTGCGCGCTTTGACCACGCTTTTCTCCCTTCTCAACTCTCCCACTCCTCCTTCTTATCTTGTATCTCACTTCCAATATCTATGTTCTTCACACACCAAGAATCTGCGTTCTTCTAACAATCTTCTCTTGCTCTGTCCTTCTCATACTTCTGACGTTGTTCATTCTTCCTTCCATATTCAGTCCATTCTTCTTTGGAATGCGCTTCCTCTTGATATTAGGACGGCCACCAGTCAGTTTGCATTTAAGCGGAAATTGCGGAGTTATTTTTAAAATAAATAGAGTGGAGTCATCTCAACACCTCTCCCTTGAATCCGTATATATATATATATATAATATAGGTATATATTATAGTAAATATGTATTTATGTGTATGTATGTAATTTTTGTATATATTTTAGTAATAATGTTTTTAATAAAAAAAATTCTTTGTTCCTCTCAAACAGAGCACCTGCCATCAAATCTCTTCACCACCCTTGGTTGACTGGTAGAGAATGCCTAAGGCATTAAGTCCGCCTTTGTACCTTCTTGAGTGTGAAAAGTTTAAATAAATAAATAAATTATACTGGACCACAATTCATCATGCCACAGTATCTACCATTTTTTTAATGAAAATAAATGATTTATTTTTACAATAATATTATTTCCTCTAGTTTAGCATTTAGTTTTAACTAAGAACAAATAATTTGCGGTTCAGTTTCTACAAAATTATTTCCTGACTAATTTATTTTATGAGTCTCAAGATGTTAAATTGAATAAATTTCCTAGGACACGTTTGGTGTTGGTAATTTTACGACGCTTTCCTGCAGGTGCCCATCAATACTAGCGGACAGAACAGACCACCCTGTACCAAGATAATAAAACACTAAGAATGGAAAAATCCTGTCAGCATTGTCAAGAAGGTTTTCTTTCATATATTTTCGCCTTGGATTGTGATTATTCTTCAACCTTTACAATTTATGTACATAAAGTACTGAATTTCTAAACAATTTTGATGATGGCATTGATGGCATTAACCATCATCAAAATTGTTTAGAAATTATATAGTTGAACGGATTTGGATAAAATTAATTTGGCACACGGATAAGCTTATAATCTGGATTCACACATAAGATACTTTTTATCCCGGTAGTACATTCCCGTGGGATAATTTCCGACCTTCACGCGGGCGAAGCCGCGGGCGAAATGGATCGAAAATGCAGACAGTATAGTGTCATTGATCCGCTTAACTTACTTAGAATTGGAGATCACATAAGCATAAAAATTATGCCTCTTTTTTTAATGATTTATGTTATAGACTAAAAACAACGAAATATCATAATTGCTTCAACTAGTTTCAGAGCAGTAATTGATATGAACCCGTAATCCGGTTGCAAACTAGACTAAGCCCAACAGGTTTGAACTTTAGTCAAACAACAAATTAATCTCAATAAACGTTAATAAATGGCACCTGGTTTACAACTGACCCAAATGTTAGTAAGCTGCTTTTATGAAGCCAATAACTTAGTTATAACACTGTTATTAACATTGTCCCGCTAATATTTGTAAATCCGTTGGTAGAATATTTGTTAACATTTTATTACACGCATGAGTTTAACTAACTGTATGGAGTGTAATTTTAGGCCGTTCTCTATGAGTGGATCACAAAATAAAAATTTGTGGATTTCATTCAATAACAAGAGCAGCTAAAGTATCCAGACACGATGAAAGGATATAAAAAATCAACTTATTCCCAGCTAAGCGTGCCATAATGTTAGCACTGATGTGTTCCACCGGACGGGTTATAAAGGTTTGGTTTTTGGTCCTCGTGCTTCCATCGAATCAGGGGGTCTACTCCCTAACCGAAATCTGTAGTTTTGTACTCCGTCTCACTTACGGACATACCGTAAGTGTAGCCCCCTGTCACAAGACAGTATTGTCATCTTCGTTGGGCACCAAGAGTCATACCAATGATAAAATGTCAAATAAACCCACTAAAATAATTTACCATTTTCTCACATCATTTTGTAAAACCTCCTCCTGATTACCGGAAAAGGGCGTAAACTCTCAGATCCAACACATTTTTCATATCACACACTCCTATTATATTATCATGTCGGTGCACCTCTATTATAATAACGAGTGGGCTTCGTAATAATTTATTACCACCATTAAAGTTACCAACATGTTAAACGCGCCGGTTGCCCAGCGGGGCACCTTATTATGCCCACTACTGAAATGCTAAGTTCCTTATTGATATCCTTCATGATTGATTGCTCTATGTAACTGACAAAATTGTGGAGTTTGTAAATTATTTTGGGATTTGATCTGGTGTGGTCTTTTGGGGACTGAGGGTGGTCTTTTCGGTTCAAACGACAGTTAAAATATTTATGGGTGGTGGTGTCAGGATTATAGTCTTGAATACTGATGATATTGCACTGCACTCACCTTGAATACTGGTGACTCTCTTGAGCTGCCATAAAAAGAAAGACTGATTAGATTTTCTTAGTTAGATTGTGAATGGAAAAAGTTTCAAAGCTCTTCGTCATCCTATGAAAGGTAATGTATCATACTGAAGGTACTACTTGAGGCATCAGATTTAATGTTAATATTCTTTTGAAAGAAATTAAGTAGGTACCTAACCGAATCAAATTCATAAAACTAATGTCACTACCAGAGGGCAAACTGTGTTTGAAGGATAATCTCATTCGCTTATACTTAACGATCACTGATTACAGGAATTGTGTCAATTGGCTGTAATAATGACACAAAATTATACACATTGTAATGACAGTCACCGACATTAGGAATACAACAAATTGCTGTCATAAAGACGTTTGCGTCGCTCTGTAATTGGTTGAAGTTGTGAATTCGTCATGTGTTCGTGAGTCTAATTTGCGTCGTGTGATGCAGGTGTTTGATGCGACAAATCGTCCTGAAATACTCGGATATATTGGAAACTTCCCACATACTCATATTGTTTGATCAATAATAAACAATATGAATTTCAATTAACCTAACACGGTCCAGAGGTCCTCTCTCAAGGTACACCACACCGCCCGGTTTTCCAGACGATCATTTTTGAGGTGGTACAGTACGACACAACTTAGATGTAGCATCGGCAAAATTCGTAAAACCGATCACCATCCGAACTGAGTGCGCCTTCAAAATCACCAATCGATTTATTGCTTTAGGTGAAAATGATCTTTCGAAAACGCAATAACTTGTAAAGTCTTATAGCCAAATACATTCGTAAAATTGAAATGAATGAATGAAAATTTTCAAATCTATGCTACATCTAAGTTGTGTCGTACTGTAGATGAAATTGTTTTCATACTGTCATAAAACACGTCATAAAGTGATTACAATATTATTAGTAAGATCAACAATTCAAAGAATACAGCTATTGATAGAATAGTCTTTTCGTCTTCAAGACAACATCTCGGCGCAAATATCATAACCACCAATGAAATATCTTGGCAATTCTTCTGCCATATTTTTATAATGTTGAGAACATACATCTAGATGCTGCCATTCACCTGATATGCGACCTCGGCCTATCTTTTATTCTACACCACAATTAAACTCGTCGAACAGATAAACGGGCCTCATAAACAAATACATTTAGTTATAAATCGTGCACATAATAGCTACTCTTTGAGTACGCTTTAACTCAACGGAGCGGGGCCGACCGGGCCCTATCGCTTTCGCTTCGAATAATTTATGTGTATTGTCGAAGCGAACGGTGTCGATTATTCATATTTATGCCGCTAGTGTGGGCACTGTGAAATATTGAGCTGAGGAAATTACTTTGCACGCCTGAGGTGCGGTTGGGTGGGGCGCGCGAGCGAGCGGGTGGCGATTGCGATTTAATTTTTAATATTTTAAGATCAACTTGCGCTATTCAAATTTTAAAGGCTGGCAATATTCTTTCTTTGAAAGGGGAAATCACATAAAAAAGTCATTATTAAAACGGTCCCTGTGACATGGCTTTACTTCTTATTATGTCAACGAACGATAATGCAATTTAAAACAAAATATCGACAAAAGAGCATCAATCATGTTTATTTGTTCGATGCCTATCTATCACTAGCATTAATATTTTGAAATAAATAGGTTTTTTCCCGTACTTAGGTAGGTACGGTTGACAAACAATCCTGTCATATTATACGACGCAAATCACGACGACGTCAATATGTGACGTATGACATCAATAGGCAACTCACGAGTATAATGTGACAAAACCCAAACGTGATCAACGTTTTCGGAAGGTGACCGTTTTATTCAAAGTAATAAATCATATCAAGTATATCAAAGAAAAGTGATGCATGTGTACACAAACCATTAACACACCACAAGTTCTTATATGCCAGCAAACTGATTTATAGCCTGCAACAATGTTCAATAATGGCGATTTGTAAGACTATCGCCTGCAGGCATGCTTATGAAGTTCTAGATGCACGACAATACAATCATAATATTATTTGAGTTGAGGGAATGATAATAAAATATTACTATGTAGTTGCTATACAATGCTGATATTGTTTTCTTTTTTAACTCACGGGTAAATTAGCACATCAAGTTGTAGACAAAAACAGCGTCGTCTTTGTCACTCAGATCAGTCTTGTTCATCGTGTGGTTAGTGAGTGACCAAACCGGTGTCAGACTTTTTACGCCGCCCATGGGCATCTGACTTAGCTTCAAAAGCCGTCGAGAAATATATAAAATGTCAGGCATGCCAGACCAGTCCAGTGTGATAGTATCTCTCATGGTCCACGAAGTACATCGTCTACTGTAACGTAAACCCAAATCACCAATGAGTAGCCACAATATCACAGTACTAAGTGCGCGCGGATCTAGTTGGCCGTGCCGGTGGCGACTCATCTCGCTATTGCAATCTCATGTGTGTTTTGTCTAAACTAGCCGGAACTCTCAACGCGTGTTGCCGTCGCGAAGTAAAGCGCCGGAATAGATAAGGCGCTCAATCTATTTCTATTCCGCGCGCACTATACTATTAAAATTACATTGGTTGCGTCGTGTGCTATTGTAATACTAGTGCTGTGACATTCTGGTTACTTATTGATGATTCTTGTTTGTAACTGGTTACTTTTGAATAGCGTCGTGCACGATCAGCCCTAAACTCCATGAGCCATGTTACCGCCCGGAAACTGTACTGATAATTATTATCTTTTGATTGTCTGGTACCAAATAATTGTAGATCCATATTTATCATTCGGTGGTTATTCCACCGACCTTGATTTCCGATAGATGTTTGCGACCCGCAATGATATATTATGCATTACCACTGACGTGGAACATTTGCAAAAACAGTAACAGTTATCTTTTATGAACATCTTCTAACTAGCTATGTCTGATCGTATTTAATTAATGATTTATTGGTGATAATCTTCTCTTTCGGAAGCGATAATCATATTAAAAATAAATAGATTAGTTATGACGTGTGATAGCTTTGAGTGATGATTAATATTACTATAATTACCAGCAAGTAGATATATCATTAAGTACAACAGTACTTAATGATAGCCTACATAACATATTATCTAGGCTATGAAATCATAGGTGATGTAAGTTATAACAAGAATTAGCTGTAAAACAACACTGTTATCAAAAGATTTCCTAGGCGATTACCTACTGATAAATGATTTTTATTTCTGAAAGTAGTTTATTCAGAATTATCATGTATCATAATTAAGTACTGATTAACTGCTGCTATGTGCCTAATTATACAATGTATTATACTTAAATACGAAATGGAAAATTTATTTTCTTTTACTAGGAATAATGTTTCAGAGCAAAATCAAAAAAAAATATTCACACACTTCATTCTCACAACAAATGAAAAACGCAGAGAATGACATAATTTTTTTTTTAAGTTGTTTCTCGTGAGCACAGCGACCCCACCTGCCCCTCGGCCGATGAATTGTTTCATAATGTTAGTGCTTTAACTGAAAACTTTATGTTAATCGCCACTAGAGTTAGCGTTACGACGTGTTCCACCTAAGTGGACTTTAACGGCCTATGACTGATGATTGCCAGTGCTAGCCTACATGGGAACACAGAGCTATTTCAACTTACTACTACGGTATAAAATGGTGGGATTTTATCAGGAATGTTAAAGGACAAAAGTGGATTGTATTGTTTTAAAATAAATAAAATAAAATAATCTTTAATTCGGATAAGCAACATCCATATGAGTTAGTAAACAAAAGTTTAGTAAACAAATGTTAGTAAATTGTGGATGTGGTTTTGAATTGTGGATTTTTATTTCCAGTCTGGAATAATTGTCCCTCTGTAAGGTAAAGTTTTCTTTTAAAACAGAATGTTAATAAATACTTTTCACATGGACTTTATTGTAGAGCACTTTTTGGGTGAACAAAAATCATGGAACTCGCGTCATCGTCACCTAACGCTCGAACGAAAGACATCAACGCGAGAGCCAAAAAGTTACTTAGTTTTCACTTCTACCGGCAGTCCTCAAAGTCTGCCCGATTTTTGTTTTATTTTTTATCGTCATAAGATATCTGTTTATTTACTGTTGTTTTCTAATTAGTTTAAAAATACACTGCAACTCGTCTCTTTGTAGGGCTAACCGTCAAAATCTACATTTAAAGTTCGAGTACACAAAATAGACAACCGTAACGAATGACTGTTCAAGATAGAAAGGCCCCAGACGGCATACGTCATCATTAACTAAAGTTTCACAAATGACAGCTACGCTACACAATAGAATATTAAAATCTTACAAACATTACCTTCATTAACTCTAGCTGCTCTGAAGGCAATCAATCACTCACAATTTTCACCCATACACACACACACAGACACAACCTTACATATTTACACCGCACACATTTACATACAGGGTGGCAGGGACATCGACGCGAAGCCGGTTACCATGGATTCAGTACATGATTCTGAACCCCCCTGCGTTGAAATTTTTCGTCGGTTATTTAAAAAAATAACAGCTGTTTCATAGAAAAGTGCAATACCTACGCGGTCAAAATGTATGGAGCAGCAGATTTTTTTTTTAATAACCGACGAAAAATTTCAACGCTGGGGGGTTCAGAATCATGTACTGAATCCATGGTAACCGGCTTCGCGTCGATGTCCCTGCCACCCCGTATATAATTTGCTTTTTCGGACATTTAGTCCTAAGCTTGCCTTTTCATGGAAAAAAATAAATTGGGATTAAGAACTGTCGATGTTTAATTTAAAGTCAGGGAAATTAATTGTTAAGCAAATTGACACTCTTCGTCAATTTGCCGTGGAAAAAGGAAACGAAGGCCTTTGCTCAGCAGTGGGCCATCACTAGCTAAATAGATAGATAGGTAGATAGATAGAGAGATAACCATTTTAGAGGCCTTGAGGCACCCAAAGACAAGCCCGGTTAAATAGCCGACAACCTCCTAGATTGACCTGCGAATTTTGACCGAGTCCATTTAGATTGCCATCGAGACGCTAAGAAGAGAAGATGAATAATCTACATAGCTTCAAACTGAAAGTAATACAGGAGTCACCAACAGACGTTAAGACAATTTCTGTCTTCAGACTATCACAAACTCATAACGACGTATCAATCACGATAACCCTACAGAATGTGGGCGTCACTCCATTGTCTCGGGCCGCACACATCGGCGGCACTATTAAAAACGGGAGCATTAATCTTCAGGTCCTAAGGCTCATCAATTATATGCCCACGTGGTGAAGCCTGATTTGTTAAGGTATTGGGTTGTCCGCAAGTTTTATAATTTAAATATTTGTGGTCAACAGTCGATAGATTTGTGGGATGATGTTCTAATTGTTTTGTTGTTTAATTATAAGATGCAACTTATAATATTTTGCTCTAATAAATATTAGAGCAAAATTATAAGTTTATGATCATCATCAATAATAATAATAAATATCTTTCATTCATTTCAGCCGAAAGACGACCACTGCTGGACGCAAGCACCGCCACTTCGACCGTATCTATGCTTCTCGCATCCAGCTAATTCCTGTACCCTTCACAAGGTCATCGGTCCATCTTGTGGGGAGGCCTTCAAACGCTACGTCTTCCGGTACGCGGTCGTCACTCCAGAACCCTTCGGCCCCAGCCATCTACACACAAAGAACAGAAAACCAACCGCGATGATTTTTGAATTTTTCAACTACAGGATAACTCTTTAAATATAATATTTCGGGGAAATTTAATAAACACGTCAGTATCAACAAAGCAAGATGCTAAAACATAATGAGTCAATGAGAAATCCACAATGTTTATCACCGCCATAATGTCACCATATTTTTCTCACAGCAATCGTCCAAGAATACATAATGAACGAAACCACATTCTATGACGCAAAGTAAGAACTCGTGTAGACGATCAAATTATACATAAATTCAATAGTCTAAACTGCAACGCAACGGTAATAATTTGTAAGTTAAACGACGATTTAGTAGAATCGTGTGCCGGTACCTTAACGTATCCAAGAATCAATTAAATTCAAATTTAAAATTCATTCAACACCACAGCAAACGCTTTCAAATGAACGGAACGAGTGAATGATCACTTTCATATCCCGCTTATTAGAATCGAGTGAATGAATATGAATTCTTTATTTGAAATTCAAGCTAATGAATTTTGCCGTTTGTCACGTCAAATTAAGTTCGGAATTAATTTCATTTTGCATTTTATTATTCTGTTAGGGTGACTACACACTGGGATATTAATCGTTGGAAGAATGCCACGACTTTTTAAGAAAAAGGTGGTTTGAATTATTCAAGATCAAAGTTCGAAAGAAGACATTTAAATCACATGCTTTCGGAATAAGTTTAAAGATAATTTAAAGCACACAAAGAAGTTTAAGGATTTCTAAAGTTCAAAAGAGATCATCTGATATTTTTAGATAGACGGGAACTGTCAAAGTATCTGACGATTATGGGTACCTACCAAAGATATTACTTGCTTTTTTATTGATTTCAGACCAGCGCAGGTTTCTTCTACTGTTTTATTTCACAAAATAATGAATTCTATTAAACATACATCAAACATAAAAAATCGCAATAAGATTAACTGCATCCTCATAATAAACTTTTATATCAAAATAAAATGCACATCTTTTATGCGTCATACCCTTGCATCAAACCAGCTAATAAATATAATTTTATACTCTTCCTCTACACCTATAGAATAGTAATAAGCAATTAAGTTTTACGATGCTAACACAAGACATAATAACGACTGATTACCATTTTAATATGGTCATAATATAGTACAGACTGGGTTTGCATCTTAATGTGAAGTTGAGATGACAATCTGGTAGATTTAGGTATAGTGTCGTTTGAATTATAATGTGCTGTCATTGTGTAGGTGAGTTGTTTGCAGCAATGATTAAAATGTCTTGTTAAAAAGTGAAGAGTTAAGTCACAATTTTAATATAGTCAATGTGAATGAAAACATCTTGAGGAAATCTGGATTTATAGTTAACTAGCAGCACCCCGCGGTTTCACCCGCATTGGTCTCGATCCTGTAGGAATATCGGTATAACAGATATCCTATGTCCTTCTCCAAGTTGTGGTCTACCCATGTGCCAAATTTCATTTAAATCCGTTCAGCCGTTTTAGCGTGAAAGTGTAGCAACCAAACAAACTCTATACTATTATTTACTGCGCCCCGTGGTTTCACCCGCTTAAGTCTCGAACCCGTGGGAATATTATCTGGATAAAAGTATCTATATCCTATTTATGTCTACTCATGTGTCAAATTTCATCCAAATTTGTTTAGCCGTTTTGGTGTGAAAGCAAATATAACAATCAAACAAACACACTTTCGCATATAAAATAAATTATAAGTTAGGATTTAAATATATAAATATACTCGTATATATATATAAAGAGCAGTGGTGGCCCAGTGGTAACGGCCCCGACTTACGAGTTGTAGGTCGTGGGTTCGAACCCAAGCAGGCGCTTTACTTTATGTAAATAATTTCATCACCACTGCTCTCAAAACGGTGAAGGAAAACATCGTGAGGAAACCAGGCATGTCTTAGAACCAAAAATTCGAAGACATGTGACATCTACCAACCCGCACTGGGCCTGCGTGGTAGATTACAGCCCACTCCCTCTCACAGAGAGGAGGCCTGTGTCCCAGCAGTGGGAACATTAATAGGCTGATGATGATGATGATGATGATATATATATATAAATAGTAAGGCTATACGTCTCAAATCGCCAATCCGTATTGAGCAAGCTTGGTATCAATGCTCGTACCTTCTCTGAGATGAGAAGAGCCCTGTGCCCTGCAGAGGGACGATAAAAGGCTGTTAATATCAGTGCCTCGTTAGTCTATTGGTCTTACGTTTGCAGGCACTACTACTGAGTATAGGGTCCTAGGTTTGATCTGCTTGTTGTGTAAAGAGTTATTAGATTTTCATTAGGAAATGCAGATGCCCGTAGTCTGGATAAGAGCATGGTTAGTGTCCATAAAGTGGTTCTACAGATTGGTCATCATCATCATCATTCTCCTGCCATTATCCCAATGTATGTGTGGTCGGCGCAACATTTCCCTTTCTTCCATACTTCTCTATTAGTCGTCATCTCCATAGTCACCCCTCACCCCCGTTCTAGCCATATCATCTTTCACACAGTCCATCCATCGTTTCTTTCGTCTTCCCCTACACTAATAGCTATCGAAATTCATACTCAAAACTTTCCTCACGGTATTTTCCTCATTCCTGCGCATTACATGCCCATACCATGACAACTGATTTCCGCACAACTTTTCGGTCACCGGTGCCACTTTCAAACTTCCTCACCGCTTGACTGTCACTAATGAGACACAATAAAATATTAATTGTTATCGAGCAGCATCAGTCTTTCAGACATTTGAGCTCATAAGTACTCATTTCTTATTCTATCCATACATTGTTTTATAGATTGGTAACATACATAATTTTAATAAAATATTCTATTTGACTCTTCGGTGTTGAAAATTCTGTGTAATACCAATCGGTATTGTCAATACCTTTCAAAGGTTTACCCAACCACAGCTCTGCGTAAGTTAAAATCAGCTTTATATCCAGTTGACAGTGGCCAGCATTGCTTAAGTTAAACACTAAATAACATTCAAAATAATTTACCATTTAGGTATTTATGTACTTACCGGTCATAAAGTTAAACACAAGTTATAGACACGCATAAAACATGGAGTAATCAGTATGTAAAATCAATAAACGGTATGTTACGTGGTAAGCAGTATTTTGCAACGCATAGTAGCGCAATGTGTACAGAGCCTTATTATTTATGGGTGATTGTGGTTTGTGACGTTTTAACTCTTCGACAATCACATAATGTATGGAAGAGGGGCTTGTAGTTCAATAGAAAATATACAGATAATAAGATATGGGAGGTCAAGCCGCGCCCACCGCGGTGAATTCTTAGATGGGAGACAGTTTTTTTACTCAGATTTTTGTATCAACGCTAGTCATTCTACCGCAGGTAGTTTAATAAGCTTGATGATGATATCATACGTACCTTAAACATTTAATTGCATTTATACAACATTGTAGGTTTAATTTCTACTTATTCATGACGGAAAACTATTATTAGAATAGGAGATAATATAATATAAACATGCATGGGACTCGCATTATGTATTAAATCAGTGCCTCCTCTGACACGGCGACTATCGCACAAAATCACGCTGTCAGCACTACTATATTGCTACTAGAAGAGCCTCCTCACATCACCTCAGTCGCGCGTTTATTATAATAGTATGATATATAAACATGCATGCCACTGGCATATGCTTTACATCTTTATTCATTCAGTGAGACAGTGACTCTTTTGACACGGAGACTATCGCACTAAATCAAGCTGTCAGCACTACTATATTTCTGTTATAAAAGCCTTCTCAGACTAGCCTAGTCACGTGTTTATTATAATAGTATGAAATATAAACATAACAAATATAAACAAACGATATCGTGGCTAAGTAATAACAGCCGCACGGGTCGATTCATCAGGTTAATAGGTTTGCTGGGGTTGGACAATTGATGGGTGACCATCTTTACATACCGAGACTC
Organism: Conistra vaccinii; assembly: GCA_948150665.1. Taxonomy (NCBI): domain Eukaryota; kingdom Metazoa; phylum Arthropoda; class Insecta; order Lepidoptera; family Noctuidae; genus Conistra; species Conistra vaccinii. Next base: position 1,772,815 of record OX411318.1, on the reverse strand, counting down.
TTCCGTGCCTCGGAAAACACGTTATGACGTTGGTCCCGGCTGTCATTCGTGGATTTTTAACAGTTGTCAGAAGCCCGAAAATCTGATACCAGTTCTACCAAAGGGGTATCGTATTACCCAGTTACTTGGTTGTGGAGGACAGATAGGTAGTCGCTCTATGTAAAATACTGGTATTCAGTTGCATCCAATGTACTACAGTACATTTAACTCAATGATCCCAACATAGTTGGGAAAAGGCTAGTCAGATAGAAATATAAACATGCATGACACTGGCATGTGTATTACATCAGTGCCTCCTCCGACACGGCGACTATCGCACTAAATCACCCTGTCAGCACTCTATGTTGCTGTTATATAAAAGCCTCCATAGACGAAATTAGGCGCGCGATATTTCTTGCAAGAAAAATCATGAAACTACAACATCAATAACATTTACAAATACAACAACTACAAAGAACCAATGTAACAAAACTACGCACTATGTCGATTGTTAACGAAAACCAGGAAGTGAATAAAACATGCAATAACAAGAATTAACTCTGCAGATATAAAATTAAATTGTCCAGTCAATAAAACTGTCTATTTCAACGTAGTTTACCTGACACTAAGTAGAAGTTACAAGTGTCTATACAAATTAATCTTTGTAATAGGTCTGTAATGTTGCTGGCATGACCAATGCTAAACAGAAATAAATGAAAAACATGTACTTTACTTTTACGTACGTACATACTTATTAAGTTACTACTTTAAAATGGCTTGTGTTCGTTGCTAGGTTCTAGTAACACTTGAATGAAGTGAACATAGAAGACAGGCAATGATACACTTTGGGAAGGCCTAACATTACCTTGATGTAGAGGAATGTGGGCTATGCGCTAAGAATCCAATAAATTGTTAAATCTATTTGGATTAGGAAACAAGAAAGAGACAAATTAGTCAAAAGAATGGTTCTCGCATTTATCCTTTAAGAAGTGTATTATAATGATTAATTACGAGTTGATAAAGACTTTCATCATAATCCCTAATCATTCATCATAATAATCACTAAGAAGTTTATAATCATTAGTGTGTCAATCTACGAGCATCGCGCGTCTCGCCTGACGTGCCTTTACGCGAGCTCCCACACGGGCAGACGCGGCATCGCGACATAAATCTAGACTGTAATCGCGCGCAATCTGACAGCCAGCCTGTTGAAATGAATATTCGTGATAAATCAATGTTAGCCACCGTGTGGGGAGTGGATGTTGGCATTTATATTTTGGTTTAAATGTTTATTGGGACATGAGAAATATTTGATAAAATTAACGACTTCATGCTTAGTTTGTCTTGTAATTTACTGTTTGTTTTATTGTAGTCTTAGCGGAACCAATTAATTGATCACCTCTGTATTTGTTTCATCCTAGTTTCCTGCGGGGAAATATATTCTACAAAAAATTAGTGGGCTGCCAAGGTAAGGGATCGTTCTATAAAAAAACTTAACATTGGTGGCTATTTTCATAGCTGGTTGAAAATTGAGATCCTCTGTTTCAAAATAATCTTTTTTTTACACCGTTCTACTTTTATTCTACATAGTGGTGACTGTGGTGAGTAGGTGGGAGCAGCTATTTTATTCTCTAGCTTTAACTTTCTATTCCACTTCCCTATATTTTGTTGACATCTGTATTGTAGAAGTTGCATGCCACAACTCTCTTTCCGCCAGCATCATTTTGGCGATCACCTAAACACCTATTCTCTCGTCGACTAAGTCTTTAAACTACAATAATATTCCCCACACAACTCCACGCCTTTCCTATTCCATACGCAACGAAAGTCGCTGTCCATTATTATGTCACATTCATTATCATTTTACTACATACACGACCCGTGTATTGGCACCTCTGTTTACAATGTTGTAAAGTTGAGGCAATTGTCCGTAATTTATAATTAAGTTTATAGAAACTAGTAGGATACTCTCTCTTTATTTTTTTAGAAATGGACCATAAAGGTTCATAGTTCATAAAAAAAACCCTTAAGTTCATTCACTGACAGAAAACGCACCGCATAAATTGTTGAGTCTGACATTTTGCAGAAGAGTTAATTATAGCCAAAGAGGAAGGATTTTAGCAAATTCTTCCCGTAAAGGTGGTGAAACGGGGGATGAAAGTTTGTATGGAAGTTCGTTTACTGCATGGGTAACCCTATCGGGCACACGGCTCGTAGTTCATAAATATCATACTGGCGTTAGTATAATCGTCAAAATTATTTGAACAATGTTTTTTAATTTCATTATTCCTGATCTGGAGCACACTGTTTCTAGTCATCCTGTATATTTGCAATTGTATCAAAATTAATTGTTTGTTTTGTTTTTTAAAAATTAATTGTTGTTTTTCTAAATCCCTAATTTTAAACAAAAAAAAAGGAGTTAGGGCATAGTATAGGCTTATGCGTATACTATGCCCTAACTCCTTTTTTTTTGTCTTGGTTGGAAATTCCTCGTTAAATGTCCTCCGCCCTGCGGCGGGCGAAGGGGTTTGTCAGACTCCTACTGACTAAAAATCACCCCGGTGTTCCCTTCCCACACTTAGACCGAGGATCATGAGATCTTGTACGCCTTCCATGATCCCCGACTGGTGCCGGCCCGCTTTTACGGGTCACCTCTTGCTCGCGGGGGTAGTGAGGTGTATGACCCCCCCACGAGTGCCCGACCTCCTATCCTGAACTGTGTCCCAAAACATGCAGTCAAAGTGACTTCTGCGGTGCCACCGAGGGCGACGACGCCGTGGTGATAGTGGCGAAGTTTAAGGCCAATAAGACTTGAAATACTGTCATGCCAGCGACATGAAGAAGAAGTATAAAATTAACGTATTTACAAGAATTAAGAATTGTACATACAGCTCCAGAGGACCCTCACCCCATAGAAATGACGTGGTGACGAAACTGCCTGGTCAGCTAAATTATTAGCCGAATGAATCTTAGTATCGAGACTCCACCATATACCTGAAGTAAGGGTAAACATTGTAAGCTAATTATTAATTAGTAATTTAATTAAGAGCGGAATTTCAATACGGATGCTGTGCTTTATTTACGAGAGACTTTACGATGATTATGCAGAAAATTGTGGTATTTGGTCGGCGGTCATTAAATTGAGTAAATATTAAGTCGTGTAATGAATTAAGTGAATGCATATTTCATACTTTTAAAGTGCTCTAGTGAAATATTCATTGTAATTTATTAAGGATATATTATATTTTTCAGAAAAAAGGTTTCCTTGAGAATCATTCGCGATTGGACCTAGTGCTGCTGAGCTAATTACCTCGCAAAGGACAAGAAGAAATATTTGGAGTTGACCGCCAAATTCAGTAATTAGAGAGGCACCGAAATAAGAAGAAGTTTTTTTTTTCAAGTACACACTTATTACTCCAATAATGCATTTATTGGAGTATTTATAATAAGTGTGTAGTGTATATAGCAGATTAAATATATACCAGCAGAAGGCTGTAAGATACTGGATGCAAGCGGGGACTCAATGTAGTGTTAGTAGAAGAAGTGTCACACTGCCCCCGCCAAGTCGAGCAAAACAAACTAAGGACATCAGAGGGCCTACCACCACCTCTAAAAGCAGTATTATTTTAATATTACTTTAGTGTGGGAAAGAGATGAAGCTCTACAGGACGTATAGCTCCATCTCTTTCCCCCACTGAAGTAAGATTAAAATAATACTGCTTTTAGTGGTTGTGGTAGGCCCCCAGGACATTTTTAAACCGTCTGTAACTTCGTTGTGGATAAGGTTAGAAGCCGGAATTTAATTACTTTTATTAATTCTTTAATAAAGACGACAAACAGATAGGTACCTACTGAATAAATTAACAGACTTGGTTTTAGGTACTAAGGTCTCACATTTTTTTGGGGTAGAAGAACTGCGTTGCGAGACTTGCATTTTTTTATATGTTATGTATTTGATGGGATAATGTTATTCTGCCAAGTAAGTGGTAGTTATAATTCTTTATACATAGTTAATGCTTAAAGAGACAAAATAACAAAATCTAAACTTATTTATTTAAAAAAATCTACAGTAAAACACCACCTAAATTACCGTTTTCCATAATCTCCGAGCTAGAGAGAAGAAATCGTAACCAAATCCCTATAGCAAGTTTATCTGAAGGCTTCAACTTAGCCGGACACAACGACACAATTTACACACATAAATATTAAAGGATTAATAATTAAGCACGAAATAAAAATGACTCTATACATAAAACAAGCAATATAATCAATTATAAACGACAAGCATAATAAATCACAGGTTTACTGATACATCCGCGTTATAAATTAATATTATACGTACTTGTATTCGTGATTAATAATAAATTAATCTCTCAGTTAAACCGTCGGATGCCACATTTTATAATCTGCATATTTTAATTATAGGAGCTAAGTGAGTGATTTGCGAGTGAGGTGAGATTTGACTGCCTTCACTAATTTTAAGAGAAAGTTTAAGTGTGAAGGTCGTTATTTTAATTTATGGTTTACCTTATAATCATGGGAATGAGGTCAGAACTACCTTAGCTTTATTGTAGATTTTAAGTGAAAAGTAAATGCTTGATGGTAGAATAAAGAGTGGTACTATGACAGTCATGATTTTTAAGATCTCATTATGATTTTGGTACAATTCACATGAAGGGTGTGAAAGATTACATATAGGAGGTCAACCAGGTTTTTCATCAGTTCGTGGCTACAGGAGACATATCTCTATCTGCATGCCTTGAAGACTTCCTTTAGTCGCCGCTGACAGTTCAGAAAGTCATACGCAAAGCTATCTTCAGCATAAGACCAGTTTTTTTTTTTTTGCGTGGGATTTTCCCGCGACCCTGGCAGGCATCGGCCCTAGCGGAACCCGTCAGTTGTTCTGACAAGTCTTTGAGGTGCGCGTGGAACACAACGCGCCGTCGACCCGGGCCCGGTCCTTATCGGACGGCGAGCTACCCATTGCTCACCGTCCGTAAGCCCGCGCCTACGTGGCCGGGAATCCGCCTGGGAATCCCGATGTTTTCCGAAGGTACGGATATGGCAACGTTCATACTTTCTATTATAATCCTAAAATTGATAAACTCAAACTCAAACTCAAACTCAAAGCATTTATTTCAATTAAACCATATACAGGCACTTTTGAATTGTCAAGGATATTGTACTGCCATCGCCTTGTGAACGACTACATAATACATGCGTCATGTTCGTGAACGGGCGCTGTCAGTTGGGACTGGTCATCTCTTAGCTGCCATGGCTTATTTTAATTTATTTTTAATCTTTGTTTTTATCTTTTAATTACGGACGCTTTTAACGTGCACGTCTTTTTACATTGTTCTCACATGTATAATTTCAACATGAATCTTGTAACCAATATTATGTAAAAAAAAAATATTTAAAAGAGTGTCCGTGGAGTTTCTTGCCCGTTCTTCTCCATAGGTATATACTTCGTTTTGGAATGGGCAACTAGCTTCATATTTTTCTGACTGACTCCTTGACAATTCAAAAGTGCCTGTATATGGTTTAATTGAAATAAATGCTTTGAGTTTTTTGAGTTTTAACGTGGATATGCGGTAAAGATGGGTATACAGCATGTTACATAGAGCAATTTTGTCATTCTGTCAAGGTTGTTGCAGTTTAGAAAATGTATATACCAGACAGCTGTATTACTTAAACCAGACAGCTGTTTACTGCCGTGTGACAGAAGTCCAATCACAATAGTTTGAACAGCAATGCTAATTCAAACGTCACTCGAGACGTGTGGGCGATATCCTTAACATTAATTCGCGATAGCATAATCAACTAATACCCTATTAATTCTCAGATCAGTAAACAGTAATAAATCAATAATGTATTAACACAGCTTAGAATAGAATTTTCTTTAAAACGATTACTTTTATCATTAGGAAAAAACCCCTTGGCTATCTAGCAAAATAACATTTAATTTTGAATCATATAGTTCTAAAAATAAAGTTTTATTTTCTTTGACAGTTTAGGCCATTGAGACAATAAAAAATAATACACGTAAGTATAATCTAAGCGTCTAAATTAAGTAATTTATTGTTGATACTATCTCTATTATAAAATCAAGAACTATCATAATTCTTATAGCCTGATGTTAGCACAATTTATTTGAAAAACCCAGTAATTTATAACGTGGTAACAATTGGAGAAACCCATGGATTAACGGATTAAATACATACCATAATTTATTTGGTCGTCATAATTGTGACACAAAGAGTATACCTAATTTATTTACAGAATAGCTATTTCACCACAGTATTTAGTATTTCATAAGGCTTTATATGACTGCTTTATAATGATTAGGGTCAATATTGACACCAAAATGTACACTCCATATTATGATAAAAACTTTTAACAAAAAAATTTAAATTGACTTCCAAAAAAAATACAACACAGTGAAAAATAACTTTAATTTCGGAAGTCGGTGTCTTTAGTTTTGAATTTTTGTTTTTTGCCACCGACTTCCGAAATTAAAGTTATTTTTCACTTTGTAGTATTTTTTTGGAAGTCAGTTTAAAATTTTTTGTTTTTCACTTTTTAGTTGTGGTACCTACCCCACATAAATTCAAATACCACTAGCTGCTATGCAAATAACAGTGACAGGAAGTTATCATCATAATAATTATCATCCATATAAACTAAGTGCGAAAAATATGTATTATTGAAGCTAACTCAAAAACTATCCAAGGAAAGTTAATAAAATTTATAAGGGACCACTTCGGGAGCTTACACTTTCAAACAAAAAAAAAAAAATTTCAAAATCGGTCCACAATTGACGGAGAAATTGGTGAACACCTCCTCCTTTTTGGAAGTCGGTTAAAAATGTGCATATACAGGGTGTGAGAACATATTGATACGCAAACTGTTTACATGACTTCGGTACATGATTGTAGACCCACTAGAGTCGAAATTGTTCGTCGGTTATTAAAACTTAGTTACACCGTATCCCGCATCTAAATATTATTATTTTATTTTATAATATTATTATTTTATAATATTATTATTATTTTATAATATTATTATTATTTTATCCTGTGGTTATCCTAATTAATATTATAAATGCGAAAGTGAGTTTGTTGGTTTGTTTGTTACGCTTTTACGCTAAAACTGCTAAACGGAATTGGATGTAATTTGGCACATGGGTAGACCATAATCTGAAAAAGGACATTGGACCTTTTACCCCAATATTTCTGCGGGATCGAGACTTATGCGGGTGAAACCGCGGGGTGCAGCTAGGTAAAAAAAAAGCTGTTAATTAAAGTAAGGTATATCAAACTACACAACAACTATTTTCAAACACTGAGTGCTTTTAAAAATACTTTTCCCATTATCATAATAACTTCGTAGGCACAAACCATTGACATTTTCTGCATTGCCTACTCATTGTTACCTCATGCAACGTGCCATGCACTACATGGTAGCTAATTACTCTGAACTGCAATTTACATGTTAATTGTAACAGCTTTAAATTATGTAATTACTATAAAGTAGAGCACAAAAGTTTACATTTTATGCAATGAATGATTTCACCGAAACAGTGATTTTCCTTTCGTCGGTTTTCACCATTCACGCGACGTATTTTACTTCCCCTCTCCCTTTTGTCTATCTTTCTTTCAATCGTATGTAGAAAGACATACATAACGTTTATAGACATGCAATTCAGTGTTTGTATAGTTGACCTCGACCTTTAATGCTTTTGACAACAACTCGCAGTACATTACCAACTTCACTAAGGTCGAAACTTTTTAACCGTCTCTTAGACAAATAGACCTTAACGTTGTATGGTGTGCAGTCGATCTTAGGGTTGTAAAACAATTAGGCTTTCTGTACACGACGCTGGAGCCGCACCGCATGTTTGTATATACGAATGAATCTAGCTCAAGCGCCGCACTGTAGCTGCTTAAATCTCTGATATGTATTTTGATTTTTTTTATCTTGTGGTCCGGCGCCGATGCGGCTCCGGTGCGGCTCCGGGGTCATGTACATGAAGCTTTACAAGCTCGAGTACAGTTCTGAAATAAAACTGTTGTAGTTGTGTTTTAATCAGATTTCAAGTACTGTGTGTAGTCATACTTCTGCAATCAATTTCTTTCATTTAATTACTATCATAAATCATTGGCAGCTATTAATTTTCTACCCATTATGCCTACAAAGTATAAAGCTAGTTGTTTAGTATGGGAATACGTGTTCTTGTAACATTATCTAGTTGTAAACGATTTAAAAGTATAGACCATTAAGCCTTTAAAGGTATTGGCGGGTATTAATTTATGTAACAATTTGTATGGGTTTAATATTTTAATTTTATAATAAAATTATATGGCCTCGTGGTATTGCACGTGGTGGAATTAATCTGTGTGGAAACTTAGCTTGTTTTAAGATAAAAGTGACAGATAAACTGACTTGGTCTAGAATAATTTAGTGATATTTTTTTAAATGTGTATCATGTTTTCTCTTACTTTCCTGCAATCTGCGCATAGCACATTATATACCCTAAAAATCTGTGGGAGATTTCGTGAAAAGGGACGGAAGTGTGTAATAGGAAGCTGGGGAAGCGCGCGCTATTTGAGTAGACCAATGAGCACGTTGACAAAACGCGGTGCTAGAATTGGCCGTCAGAAACGACCTTGATGAGGCCCAACCGCTTTAATGTTGCTTATTACCAAGATGAGACGTCAGATGTTACACATTTTATGCGACTATTGTAAGGCTCGCTCGTTTTTTTGAAGTGAAAACTTCTTTAGGCGCGTTGCTGAGCACTTTTTGTGTGTACTCGCGTCATTGTCACCTAACCCTCAAACGAAATACATCAACGCGAGAATAAAAAAAAACTTATATTTCACTTCTATCGTCAGTCCCCAAAGTCTGCCAGATTTTTTTCTGTTCTGTTTATGGTGGAAAACAGAACAACACCCATCAATTAATGGTCACTGAAAGGTCACTCTCACTGTCCTATTAGTGCCTGTGAAACTATAAGGTTTTCCGATACGCTGGCAACTAAAGACCCAAAGTTGAAACGTTTCAAGAGCCTGTAATTTTAAGGCCTTGGTTCGTTGCCCAGCAACTTTGTTTTTATTTTCAATAATCATTTTCTTATTGGAGATGCAAAACTGCATGTTGCTGAATGCTTTTTTACAAAAGGCTAAGAAGTTAGTGAAGGATAAATACAGAATGAAAAAGAAAAGTGTTTTACGTGCCAAGCAATTTCATTACGTATCCTTTAAGACCCTGCAGTATAAACAGAACCATGATTAACTTCACCTTTAAGCATGTACCAATCACACGCAGTGCCTGTAAATATTACTTTTAATTCCCATTTTATTTTGCCAACCGTACAAAACCATCAATAAGTCAAATGAAGCGGTAATCTTGTGCGGTTAACTGCTCATTGTGTTGCCGAATGATTTATTTTACGACCGTACTTTCACTGCGTCCGCAATCGGTTGTTTTGCTGACCGTACCCAGTACTCGTTGTTTACGATTTGGAAATTGCTAGTTTCAGGAATTTGCTGGCGGTACTTGGCTATGTATGGAACGATGAGAAGTTGCATCACTTAGGTTACAGCCGTTCCGCACGTGAGATCGTGTTCCCGGGACAATTTATTGCATATGATTGCAGCGGAACTTATGGCCTTATCCATGAAGATGCATCAGCAGCAAACGATGTTATTTGTGTCTCCACAAATGAATTGCTTGAAAAGGCAGTAGTAAAAAAATAAATCGTACACCAAGTGATCAGTACACCAAGTATTCAACATTTCTCAACTCAAAACTACAAAAAAAGTCCAACTTTATTAATGATAGGCAATGCTTATATGAATGGTTAATTGTAGAGGTAAGTATTAAAATAAATAACTGATTGACTGCCTCTTTGGTCTAGTGGTTGCCAGCGCTACTGCTGAGCATGAGGTCCCGGGTTCGATTCCCGGGTCGAGGAAAGTGTTATTGGAGTTTTTCTATCTGAAATTTCTCAGTGGCAGCTTGGAGTCTAGATTTGTGCCCGGTTGATGGCAATAGGCTCGCGAAATGTGGGTGTACCTGCTACAGGTACACTTCTGCATAACCCGTCGGGGATACAAGGCGTGATGATATGTTATACCTATGTAAATTAAATATATGACAAAAAAAATTAGTAAAAATGTAAGGTAGACAGCATGATCTAGTTAATACAGTGTGCTATACAGCTATCAATAATACAGTGTGCTATACAACTATCAAACTGTGGTCGATTTTCCTGAAATAATAAACCCTTAACTGCTTCTTTTAAAGATAAATGACCGATTCCTATATCTAACGGACCGTTATTGGTTAAAATTAAGACTCATATATCTTTACCAACAATTAAGCAAATACCTCATAGCTTTGCATAGGAAACCATCCCTTATTGAAGTAGCTATCACAGGAAATATTAGTGTACGAATCTATTTATATATTTATACTCAATTTGGAAATAAAAAATATTACCATGGGTAAGTAAAACGATTAGTTTTTCTGTTTATAGAAACCGAGAATCAGTGGTAAACTTTGAATCGACGCCCACCAGACAACCACTCGAAACTTAAACAAGCTGTAACTCTACTTAAGCCTGCAGCCAAAACTGCACACATGAACCATACATCACTCACGATATCTCAATAAAATCATCAGAATTAATGGAAAACATTCAATATCCAGTAACCGCGCGTAATTCACAATTTAATATTTCATTGCCGTCCGCCGGCAACCGGCAATTATCGGCAATACATCGTTCGAAAACCAGCAACCAAACAATAACGGGTTGGGTCAATTAACTTCGGGTCGTATCGGTTTATGAACGGGGGAATGTTTATGGGGTAAAGATGGGGAATTACGGGTACTTCGATATGATCAGGGGTAATTGTTGTATTTATGAAGGTTTTTTTATTCTAAGCCTACATTAAAGTATTATAGATACCTACAGCAGTTAGACCACTGCAAGAGCACAATTCTTTTAGCCGAAACAAACTGATGTTGCTTGGCGGCAGAATGGTTAGTTAGTAGGATTCACAAAACAATAGGATCTTGACATAACATGATGATTATAATGATTGTCGAACATCTTCTAAAGTTTAAAATATATTTTCTGAAATATATTTTCCTCTTAACTTATAAACATATTTTATAAGTTAAGAGGCCGTGCACGAAATCGACTAATTTTGATCAATTTTGTTCATTAGTAGTGAGAAAGGGAAAAATAATTTAAACTAAAACTATTTGTGATTTGAAAAGTCGAGTTCTTTGTTTGTGGCCGAGAGGGATTTTTCTAATAAGTATTCATGGAAAATCACAAATATTCGCAACATGTTTTCCGATAAATTACGCGAGACTGACTAAAATACTTCTGATTTTGAACATTTAAAAATATCATCAACATCCATAAATGATCTCTTGAATGTGGCTGAACCACTTTTTTCAACTTCCATACAAACAATAGCAGAAAAATTATGTAGAAAAAAAAATTTTTTTCGATACAAAATATAGCAGAAAAATTATGTTGACCAAATCTTATTTTATAAACCCTGTCGGTAACCCTGTTTAGCACCATGAAAACTGTGCTTTTTTAGTTATACAGACTTAAAGTTTCAATTATTTCAAGCTTTCTTAAAATTAGATAAGTTATTGACGAAAAAATGTGTTTTTCGCGCAAGGCGAATAGTCTCTTAATTTGTTCAGCAACATAAAAATACACACAACACTATTATGTTCCTCGAATTAATAAAAAGGCGCCACGATACAGAATACAGTTATAAAATACAAACATTTTACGACACAATATCATAACCCGACCAGTTTATAACCACGGGAATATAACTGAAAATCGATAAAAACAGCGAATCGAAACTCAAAAGGATATCTCGATACTTCGGAACGATAAAAAGTAATGTTTGGCGCAAATCGAGAAACAATAGTGAGTCTGTAAACTGCATATGAGAAATCTCACGGGAAAAACCACTTTATGAACTAAGCTTAGAGTTAAAATTTGCGTAGATATGTGAATTCAATAAAGTTTTCCGTGGGCAGTCATAGCCCACGCGGTATCGGATTTATTGTCGGTTTATAAGAGCAGTATTGATGACTGAACTCACATAAAACATATGCATTTGGTCTTAGTTTTTGCAACTATGTGCCATAATGTTAACGACTAAGAAAGAGGACCCTAGAAGATTTCCTGATCATTAGGGCTAGCATTTTACGACATGCTTTTATAGGTCAAACGAAAACAAATGATCATGGAATTTCTTATTCAATCAGCCATGGCAAGGAGCACTCGTTCAACAAGCACGATCCAAACGGAGTACTGATGTTTTCCCACCGCCAAATAAAAGGAAAATATGGAGATAAATTCCGAAAGTGCACTTGGTTGCAGCTCAAAATTAACCCGGACTTAATACTCTGAAATCGCGAATGTGCGAACTTCAACGTATGAAAAGATTTCTGCGTCCAACAATCCTGTAATCACAGGTTTAATATTAGTACCTGGGCGAGCGAGCTCGGTGACAATAGACAAAAAAAAACCCAGTTATGAGACCTAGCTAGATCGATTTTTTAGCCCCGTAAACCCACACACACAAGACAAACACTATACTGCAACTTTCATCGAAATCGTTAGAGTCGTTTTCGAGAACGTGACTACAAATTATATACCTACGTGGGAAATTATCAAATAACTTCTTTTTCCTTGGCGGAGCGGGAGGGCGTGTAAGACTCTTACTGACTAAAACCCACCCGTGTACCCTCAGTTGCCTGGACTTTGCCAGTGGCCACGGTATTCCTTTCGGACTTTCCCGCAACCCCGGCAGCCATCGGCCCTAGCGGACCCCGTCAGTTGTGCTGACATCTCTTTGAGGCGCGCGTGGAACACAACGTGCCATCAACCCGGGCCTGGTCCATCGGACGGCGAGCTACCCATCGCCCACCGTCCACAAGCCCGCGCCTACGGTGGCCGGGAATCGGCCTGGAATTCCCGACGCCACTTTCTCATACTTCAGGAAGTAATGTATAAAATAAAACGATTAATTTGTCAACACAGAACGTTGACACGGCTACAATATTACGTAGCCGTGTGAGTTCCGCCATATTGACACAACCGTCCCTTACATAAACCTTGCAACTACGACTAAGCCAGGGGAATGTCTCGTTCGTAAACCGATTATCGATTACTAAGCGTGCAGGTGCTCGGTTGATTGATTGATTAATATTAATCGGTTATAATCGGTGATTGCATTAAATTTGTTTAGCTCCAACTTGTTTTATGTTGCAGTTTTAGAATTATGGGCGTTGTTTATTATTCTGTTCACGTTCATTATCTACTGAAGTTAATCTAGTCGGTTGATTTAATTTGCAAAGAGATCGATGGATTTGACAAGACCTACTTTTCAGTTCGTATCAGATTTTTCCAATCTTGTTACTTTATCAAACATTGATCGTACTTATATGCGGCTTTACTTTTATGAATGGTTTTTAGATTTGTTGGGATTAAAGAGCTGTTTTTGATGACCCCAAAAAATTTATCATAATTCGTGGTTTAAAGTCTAGTAAAGACAGAACATTGTAGGATAATAATATGGTATAATTACTGCACATAATTCGTCAGCGTTACTATCTGCCTTGATGCACTGCTTGTTAGGCCTACACCAGGAATCTTCAATTCTTTTTCAGGACCAGTAGCTCCGATCTTTTCGGCGATATCACTTTCGATCAGACTTATTGTCGATCCTTCGTCAAGTAGTGCATAGGTCGTAACACTTCCTGATGGACTTTCAATCTCAACCGGCAGCACCTTCAGAAAGACTTTAGTTTTTACAGACCATGTGTTTGCCGTAGTCTCCTGCTTGTCCCAGTCAAATATAGGTAGAAGCGAGTGGTGACCTATCTTGCACGTTTTACATCTGACCTTGGATTTGCATCGTTCGCGGCGGTGGTTGGACTTGAAACATCTAAAGCATAATCGGCGCTTATATGTCCAATCCCATCGTTGATTGATATCTTCATATGCGAACTAGGGGCAAGTGTTAATCCCATGGCCCTTATCCGAACAAAACGCGCATTTCCTCTCCGTGGGTGCTTCGGATGTTGTCTTAAGCACCACGACGCCTACCGATTCCTTGTCAGGTTGGGGGTGGCTTTCCTCCTCCCCCACATTTGTCAATAATATTGAAGGCTTGGTGCACGTGGTCTTAATCTGTACTGGCTCCAAAGCTGCTCCTAAGCAGACTTCATGAGCTTCTTTCATCAGGTACTTGGCCAATGCTGGCAGCTGTGGGTCACGAGTGTTGAGACCCTTGCTGTAATCTAACCAGCGGAAGAATATTGGCTCCGTCATTTTGTCGATAATCATTGTCATCAGGTCTGGACTGTATAGGTATCCGATATGATCCATGGATTCTATAGCCGCGACGCAATTGTCCACTTTCGTTGCTAGTGATACTAAGTCCGTGCGTGCCCCGGTCAGCTTGGGTATCTTCCTCACCTCGCTTATAAGTCGGTGCAGCACGAGGTCAGGTCTACCAAATCGCATTTCCAAGGTCTTCATAATCTCGTTGGCAGAGGTGACGGTGATGAGTCTGGCGGCTACCGCTTCCCAGGCTGGGCCATGGAGACAACGTTGTAAGCGTGCTACGTTTTCCTCATCTGAGTATTGGCCGATTCGAGTCGTAGACTGGTATGCATTCTTGAACCTCGGCCATTCGATCGGGTCGCCCGTAAAGGTTGGTAGATCCTTTGCCGACATACGGCCTAGTAATTTATCGGTGGTGGGAGTGGTGTTAGTAGTCGTTGTTTTATTCATCGCTTCTGTGATGGCACGCATAAGGTTTACGATGTCGTTGTCGTGACCGCTGCGGTAGTCGTTCACAGCGGCGCGGTAGTCTTGGTGACCTCGATCCTGTTCATAATCTGCATTTACCTCACGTTCAGCGTTGCAAGTCTCATCCACCCACTTATGAACCTGAACCGATTTCACAGCCTTTGATACAGCGGAGACGTGGCTCGCCACATCCTCTTCCAACAGGGCCGTCTCCTCGGCGAGTCTGGCCTCGACGAGGGTTCGCTCTACTTCTAGCTTCCGCAAATCAATTTCCGCTAATTCTTTTGCGGCGCGAGCTTCGAGAATGCGCCGCCGTGCGGACTTTAGCGATAACGGTGTCATGGTAGGGTTTGGGCTTACTTCTTTATGTTCGGGAACAGGTATATTTTTCTTCATTACTCTTTCACTTCTTCGCGGCAGATCCATTTAGTCGTTCACTGTTTCTAATCCGGCTTCGAAAGACCAGTTGTTTCAGATAAAACTACTGAAATTGTCTTAGAAAATCTTTTATTACATTTTTTTTTCTTACATGTCAATATTGAAGGTGACTTATTAAATTTATTTTCAAAATCATTAATTTCTTTTAAAACTGCCAGCAACAATGTAGAAATGCTAATACTAAACTGCTCTATTGAAAAATATCAATGTATTTTCCTGCACACCTAGGAAGTAAAACGTAATGGTATCAGCTGCTAATATTCCCATGGTTTTAATAAAATAAAATGTTTTTCTCGAGAATATGACTGATTGTTCCACCTGCCTCATTGGTCGATAAATAATATAGATACCATTATAGTAAATTACTGGCTATGCAAATTCATAGTATTGAAACATTATTCAATAAAAGGTGGGCTTGTCAAAGCAGTCACTATAAACCACGTGTCGTGTGATAGTACATACGTCCTTCAAGCTCAATTAGTCAGGGTGCTTCTAACTGACGCGGAATGGCTAATCTTTAAGACGTTCTCGTGTAGCTCATGCTGGCCTGAAAGAATGAGTGTATCTACGTTATTATTCGTTATCTGTTTAAAAAAATATCTGTATTGAATGGTTTAGCATGATGGTAATTAAAAATATCAATTGTGCTCTTCATAATACGTCACACGCTTCTTAAGATTTACTAGAATGTTCTACTCGTTTCTTTCAAAGTTCTAGACGTCACTTAGAAACCTTCGTAGACAATATTCAGACAAGCTGGTCGAGTTCTGCTTTGATATTCACAGAAGCATAGAAGGACCTTGTCTATTATCCTGTATGCTACCGTCACGCTAAATGATTTATAGCATTAGGTACCACAATTGCGTATAAACACTTCATGACTAACTCATCAATATGGCGTTAACTTCAAAACCACAGAACGTGACAAGAAACTAACCGATTCATTGTCGATCCAATCGATAGCATTATCGATAACACTGAACAGACATTATGCGATGTAAATCATCGGTTGTCAATCGGTAAGATCTAGATGTTAATCGATTTCATAAGAAGTCTGGCTGTTGGATGTGTATTTTATCAGAAAAGTGGCGTTTGCGTAAGGCTCTTGAATATTGTATGTTTCTGGTTTTAACCAGTTATTTCTAGATTTATGACACCACAATTCTGAATACTTTGAACGGCTGGTGTCCTGGTCAAGGCCACATTGAACTTTACAATGGTGACGTTGATGATAACATGCTATAAGTGGATGAGGCACTGTTTTGAATTGCAAGAACTTCTAAAATTAATTCAATTATCTCATGACCACGTGGCGAGAAT
The DNA here is from genome assembly GCA_948150665.1 of Conistra vaccinii. Lineage (NCBI taxonomy): Eukaryota > Metazoa > Arthropoda > Insecta > Lepidoptera > Noctuidae > Conistra > Conistra vaccinii. The sequence continues at coordinate 1,756,212 of OX411318.1, read as the reverse complement.
GTTATTAGTAACACCAGACAGTTTTACAAGTCTCAATAGTCTTTGGTATTGTTCGTCGAGTTGAGCTCCTTAAGCTCTGAGTGAGCTCCACGATTACTGACAAATGCTTGCACTGACTGGACAGGTCCACTCAAATCTGTGTGGTTCTTTCCTCAAAAGACCATTTCAGACACTAATCTACATGGTTCTCATATGGCTTGACCAAGATTATGTCTGGACTTTAAAAGAGACCGTGACCTCTGAGTTTGTTTCGGCCTTTCTTCTCAGAGTAGTCAGTTAGGAAACGCCGACCTCATCTAGCTTATTTTAAACATTTTTTTAAATATGACGTGTAAAAGTGATTCCGATATCCTATTTACAGAATAAACAATTTCATTTCATTTCATTTTCATTTCAGTCACCTACCTCTTCGGCTTACTGGTAGTTCTTGACACATCAAACATCTGAATTAATGTATCTCTATGTATTTTTAAATTAACTGATGCGCCTTTGTCAAGGTTTGGCCTCACTTGGGTCACATATTTCACGTTCTGCCACCACGTAATTATTGCCCACAACTCTGCCATCAACAAAATATTTCTATAAAAGCTATAAAACTCGCAAACCCGCCTCCACCACAATATATTATAATTAATACGTTTACATTAGCATGCCTGAACACGACTTATGAATTTTAAAATAATAATATCGATCGTAATTACTGCCTACGTTAACAGGCGGTTATAACGCAATAAATTGTACTAGACTTGTTAATAACTATGTTTTTTGTATTGCTATTAACTCAGCTTGTTGAAAAGGAAGGAAAATTTGAAATCATTTGTATGTTGTTATTGCTGCTTTAAAAGTGGTAGATGACGTAACTGGCCTACAACTGTTGTTGCTCGACAAAACTGTTGTACAATTAAATGTTTCTGATGAACGTTGTAGGCTAAACAGACTGTAGGTCTGTGGACTAAAATACTGGTATTCAGCTGCATCTGGTTAGACTAGAAACCGACCCCAACATGGTTGGGAATAGGCTTGCCAGATTGACCGTAAAGAACGAACACGAAAATAATTTGAAAAACTGTTTTAAGAGACAACAGAAAACAACACTAATCCACAAACTTGAAATCAAAAGATCAATTTGAAAATGAAAAGCAAATAAAATATTTAGAATGCGTGTTCGGGATATTGGAAATACATACTTAATGCTACAGACACGATTATTTTTCATTATTATAAAGAGAAAGACAACAATTATTTATTTAAATTGTATATTAAAATTACAACCTTTAATCACCGTACCAAATCAGTAATTAATCTTAATTTTCCTTATCCATCTGTATATAACGCTGTATAAATAAATATTCGGAGCTATAAATCTCAACAACCATACGTTAGCACATCTCAATCGTATATCTCAGGTACAATTAAATTTCAATGCGCTGGAGGCTGGATGCTCAACGCATGTTAAGGTAGTGTTGCTAGGGTTGAGAAACTTTAACATCTGAGAATTATCGGGTAAATGAATGAAACTGGAAATCTTCGGATGGAAGTTAAAAGTTAAACAAGTCTAGTAGAAGGTCTACATATATCCAATTGTTATAGAACAGGATGTTGACTAGCTAAACAGATATCATAAATACATAATTGTGTATGTTAATAAAATGTTAAGTACAATGTTTCAGGTAAGGATAAGACACTAGCTTCCACCAGTGGCTTCTCCCGCGTGATATATTTATAAATTTTAGCCTAAATTACTCAGTGATAATAAAGCATTCTATTGGTGAAAGAATTTTTAAAATCAGCATAGTGGTTTTTGAGTTAATTCATGATAAACAAAAATAAATCTTTCCTCTTTATAATATTAGCGTAAATAAGAATGTAGGTGATTTGCAGTTAATAACGGCTCCTAACCTACTTGGAAGATCCCGTCACCACTCAACATGTTTCTTTTCGTGATAGTTGGGTAGTTCTGTGACGACGATAACCAAGCAGAGAATGTTCTCAAATGTATCCATCATTGAATGTCAAGTCGTGTATGTAACCCAATATGGTTGACATCCTATAAAGCAGCTGGTTGTACTAGCCGTACCATTTATATTGAAACGAAGGGGTTGTTTCCAATATACGGGACCGCTTGTAAACAGTTAAAGCCGATGTCTAGACATAAATGTTTGCACTTCGATGGAGTTGAATAAAAACTCGCGTCCTTTCAAATGTAAACATATTTTAGGAACGTGCTGTAAACGTTGTTGGAATTCAGCCCTAACAAGTACCAGACTCTTTGTAAATTACTGAACATAGACCTACCTATCCTACATTGAGAACGTATCTTTCGAAAGAAAATAATTGTTTTTAGAAAGTTGACATAAACAGTCATGATGATTTTTTTAATCATTTATGTACTTAAATCTATCTAAATTTGTAAAAAAAATATGTTTTTTTTATGCTTGTTTTTTGTAACTGCATTTCCTATCTATGTTCAATGCATGCCGTAGCAGCCTTTAAAGGCTACACTACAAAATGTAAAAATAATATGGCTATTTCAACATGTATTTTTTTGTGTATGCTTTGTTGGTTGTCAAATTAATAAATAAAAAAACTGACTGAAACAAAAGTACGACCTTCTCAAGAGTTGAAGAATTTCAAGAATTTCCAACTTTCTGCTAAGACCAAGACAAGGCCATAAATCGAAAGCCCTTCATAAAACAAATAACCCCGACACTACATTGGAACTAGCAACCCCGCTATCAGTCCACCCATATTGAGATCTAAAGGCGTAACTGAATGTAAATTTACGTGGCGGCGTGGCATAAATAATGTGTGGAGCCATTAAATATGATAATCTTGTTGCTGCATCGGCGGATGAATGGTCTTTGTTCGGCCCAGGGTGAACAGATCCCGATAGCATTGTGCGGGTTGAGATTCGCTCGTAAATACTACCGTTCGATACTTTGTGTGTTTGTTTGTTCGGTGATTAGCGTGAGGATTTGGGGTTGTTGAAATTAATTCTATGAATGTTTCTTTAGGTTTTGCTTTAGCTGAATGTGATACTTGGTCGTTAGTCTCTAACATTTGAGGATTGTGGAAGCCTTGATAGTTTAGTATAATGTCCCTTCAGGTATTTTTACCCTAACTGACATTGGCATAACTGCTATGATAGTTTTATAACTTTTGCTAACTCCACAAAGAAGGAAAATCAAATAAAGACTCATACAATTTCCTTGAACCTGTAAAATTGCTTACTATGATATCACGTTAATGCATTTGAATTGTCTGGACTTCTGTTTGTAGAACCTTGTACATGCAAGCACCTTAACATTTAATAAGAAAAGTGTATTAAATAACAAACGTGTTAGACCATTTTCTGAATTTCTAAAACAGATCAATCCTGTTCGATGACCTGGTGAAGGCCGCAGGAATCCGCTGGATGCAATAAGCACAGAACCCGTTGAAGTGGCGGTACTTGGGGGAGGCCCATCTCCAGCAGTGGACGTCTTTCGGCTGAAATTATTGATAAAATCAATCCTGTTTAATAGAAAAACTCAGTCAGTAAATTATGAAATTCAACGATCAAATACATTTTCAAAACAAAAGTATTCTCCAAATTGAAATCGACGTCGAGTCCCCATAGTAGCGGCTACACTATCACGCTATAATTTATCGCCAAAGGAAGACGTAAATCATACGCCGGATCACGCCCTCGTAAATCCAATAATATTATCCTGTGCCGTTTGGGGGTCGGCGATAATGTTCCCGTGGTTTATGACCAGATATGGCCAATGGTGACGTGTTAATGGGAGGTTTTGATGGAACCTTATCTGTTGTGCTGATTTTTGATGGTGATGAAAGTGGTATAAGCAAAACTAGCTGTGGTGGAGTAAGAAGCGATGTCCAAGAATATGATATTTATTATGATAATTGTTTGATTTCAAAGTAATTGCACAGGAAATAAGCAGTACCTAAAGAAGTTCTCTATAGGCTAACTCATGCTCCAAAAAAATAAATTATCTTTCGTTAAAATCATTTCAGGATTTTTTATATTATTTCCTTTCTGATGCTTTTATGATGATATATAACGAGTCTTTTATTTCTAAGCGTATAGTATAAATAACAATGCCTTCAGTTTTACATTCGCATCTTGTCTCTAGACCTATACAATGTAAGTCAGGATTGCTGGCTCCACAATAAAATGTCAATAGGCAGTTTCTGACTCAGCAAACAGTGTATAACATTTAAAAGCTTGTAGAGCCCACAAGTTATCACACAATAAGTAATAAGGAAAAAGATTAAACACAATCGAGATGAACCTTAAATATTTCAGTGCAAACGATAGTACAGACTCTTCTATCACCGTAACATAAACATCAACACAGACCAATTTAAATTTACACCTTCGTGTAAGCACTATCTGCAGACAATCCAACTATCTTCGATACGAAAAACATACGCATCTTCCTCCCATTGTTACCTCTAACCAAAGTATTACGTAGGAGGCACTACAACCCCAACACAAGAGAACACTGAAACACACAGTGTCACAAACTCCATAGTCAAAGTTGGGGCTAAGGTGAGCAATGTCATCAAAATGGAAAACAGGTCCAGGAGATAAAATGACGGTATCAAGCAGACCCATTGAGGCTTCAATAGGTATGGAAATAGGCCATCAGTGGTGCACATGCAGTATCGGTTATATGCTATTCCCTATCTGTAATAGCCACTTAAGTGCGAGCCGTGAAGATATCGTATCTGTATGTCTCTATTGCTGGAATGGGTACATTCAGTGTATTTTATATACGTGAGGAAGTTTTTCAATGGAGGTGTGTCGGGTTTTATTTGTTGATGGAACTTTGTGGAGCTGATAGTTTTAAGTTATGGAGACGAGAACTGGTTGGGAGGTAACCTGGTTGTCGGTGCTTTGAGTGTTTTGTTTTCATGATTGGCTACACGTTGGATATTCTTGTTTTATTAAATTCTATTAATTTTAGAATTTGTGCTCGAAAACTTATGTTTATTTTTATGATTTGATTATTTTCTGTCTGTTGCTTTCCTGGTTAAAATTCTTCAAAATTACGTCGATTAAGGACCAACTCTCCTCAATTAAACCAGGAACTACTGTGTCCATTGCTTTACTAAAAATTAAACTTATTCAGGCTTCACACGACTATAATTCCTTCCACAATTCCCAACATTAAAAAACCTTCTCCAACACAATCTCAGAACCATAACTCAAGCACAACATCTAGAAATAACATTAAACAACAACAAAAGACGGTCGCAGAAAACGCTAAACAATAAAAAAGATACACGCGCCAACAAAAAGGCCTTAGAAGTTGTAACATAAAGGGGAAAATTATGGCGCTTTCAGCGGCACATTTAAACGGGACATATTTCAAAAGTTTCAGCGTATTAAGCAACATTTATTTTGGCAGAGACTCGACCATTACGCAGCCGTACGACCCAGCCTGGATGTTATGAAAAACATTGCGGTTACTATGAGTTTCTCGATGGTCTTTAGCATATTATATTGTTTGGTTAGCAATATAAAGAATGGCTTTGGGAAACGATGGAAAAATAAAAGTAAGGGTATGGACTCCTATAAACACCGTCGGCCGCTTACAGTGTTACCGCTTACCGCGTCATGATGCTTACTATAGAAATGTACTGTTCTAGTTTCTTTTACACGTCGACGTCTTGTTGCGTTCAGACGTCGATCGAAACGTTGACGCTGACGTCGGACGTCGCAAATAAAAATATAAGACCAAAGCTTAAGAAAATTCCCAAAAAAAAAAGACAGAATTATACAATCTTAGTGCTTACTAATATCCATACACTTAATTATTATTCAGTTATACTCATTTAATTTGGATATCAACATGACAAACTAGATATCCATGTTAGAAATAAACTCGAAAGTGAATAAGAATCTAAAACTAGTGATAAACAAGATCTCAAGGCATAACAACTTGGCTGTCTTGTTACATCCTAGATTCATGCCTAGGCCAAACGCCAGCGTTTTATTATTTAGACTGGGCACACTGTACCAGCCAGCATTTTCTCCCAAATTATGTCTGCACTTCATCATAAGAACATATAAGAACGTATGGCTATTTTATTTGGGCATGAATTGAGGTCTTGTATAAGTAGTCAATGTTAATAATGGTTATGTTAGGTTAGATTACTTTGCTTTTAGAGGAGGCTAAACATTGGATGTTAGTATTTATGAAGATAATGATGTTATTGTGTGGAGTACGTAGTTGTAGAAGACTTACATCATTTATTGATGGGCTGTCGATATAAGTCTAATAGAAATAATTTATATTAGACTTAAATCGACAGCCCATCAAATTAATAATTATTATTAACTAGCGACCCGCCCCGGCTTCGCACGGGTGCAATGCTGATACTAAATACACTACAGAAAAACTGTGAACGTTGTATATAAAAACATAGCGGCCCGCTCTGGCTTCGCACGGGTATAAAATATATAGCCTATGTGATTAAAATCGATCCAGTAGTTTTGATTTATTCATTACTGCCCGTGGCCCGTGAAGATTTCCTGCTATCTTTGGAATATCTAAATTCATACACTACATTTTTACTTATTTACTTTTTACATTTTTAACTATTTATTTTATTTTTACAACATATTACAGAATTTCTTTATAAACAACGTTCACAGCTTTCTTGTCATTAGACAATACAAACATGTTTTCTCTGGAGGTCACTCTTGAAAGAGCGACATACAGTTGTCCATGTGAAAAACAGTCAACGCTCAAATCTAAGCCTGCAACGTTGAAGGTTTGACCCTGCGATTTATTAATGGTCATTGCAAAAGATGTCTTTACCGGAAACTGTAAACGTTTAAATTGGAAGGGTAAATCCGATGGTATCAGAGGGATTCGGGGAATCAATACATCTTCTTCGGTACCACATCCTGTGAGTATTGTGCACTCTATTATGAAAGTTTTCAATGATTTTACCAGCAAACGCAGAAAAAAAAAAGCCAGAGCGGGCCACTATGTTTTTATATACAACGTTCACAGTTTTTCTGTAGTGTATTTAGTATCAGCATTGCACCCGTGCGAAGCCGGGGCGGGTCGCATATACCATCACGGACTTTTCTGTAGGCCTTTTCAATGTGTACAATACTTAGTACATTATTTTGATAAAACTCGTAGGGTTCAGCCTGCGTTTGCAATGTAAGCGGAAAAAATTTAATTATTTACGACATCACATTAGAAACCTCAAAAATAGCAGTACTTCTCCACTATTTAATGGATGTTATTATACATATAAACCTTCCTCTTGAATCACTCTATCTATTAAAAAAAACCGCATCAAAATCCGTTGCGCAGTTTCAAAGATTTAAGCATACAAAGGGACATAGGGACTGTGAAAGCGACTTTGTTTTATACTATGTAGTGATTAAACCGATTAATTTTACCGCTTCTGTGGTCTAGTGGCTAGACCACCTGTGTCAAACCCACGATTCGAACATTTGAGGTAAGATAGCCAGTTTCTATATGGTTCAGGATTCCGGGTAAAGCTCGCTTCCACCTTCAAACTAAAAAACTCAAAGCATTTATTTCAAATAAACCAATTACAGGCACTTTTGAAAATCCATTCCAAAGCTTAGTAGGTTCTTATGGATAAGAATGGGCAAGAAAACCTTCGGCTTGATCATCACTTACCATCAGGTGAGATGTAGGATAAGAGCTTCCCAGTTGCGGATAAAAAATAAATAAAATATATCTAGTCCCTGTCTTGAGGTTGAACAGACTTGATTTAGGCACATTTGATAAAGTTCTGTCTCCAACCAAATGGTGATGATGCGAAGAATCTGTTCAGGTTCATGAACCAAATATAATCCGTAGCAGTGTATATTTGGGGTATGATGGGACTGTTATTTATTTATTTATTTATATATACTTTATTGTACCCCAGATAATACATTACAAAAAGAAAAATTAATACACTACAAAATATACAATGGGCCAATACAATGGACTGTTATATGCATTGCGATTATAAAAGTCCCTAATTAATTAAGAAAAAAGATGACGAAAGATAAAATTATTTAATGGTTCATTTTGATGAAGCTAACTTAAGTTATTGGCTATTAGTAAATTGATTGTGAAATAGCTGCATCTAAACACACACAACAACAACACAACACAACAACAACAACAACAACAACAACAACACAGAATGCGAAACTAGTTGGGTTGACCCACAATGGTCTAAACTGTCAGATACTTACAAAACGAATATTGATGTCGAAACACATCTTTCACAAGTCTATTTTTTAACTAATGCCCTAGTGATCATTGTATTGAACCTTTTACACAATTAAAAACTTCTAAACGAAAAACTTTTTCTTTGAAATGAAACTTCAACAGAAACGTCTTCCTATTTCCAAGTCATAGCAATGTCGCTCAAAGTAGAAACATTGCAGTGATAACATTCCTAGTATGCTTGTATTCTTCCTGAGAATAAAGTAATACGTTTCTTTCAGTCAGTTCTTGCTATTTCATTTTGTATAACTTATTTAAAAGTACCACAGTTAAATTTATTATGGTTTACTTAGGGCTGATTACAGCAATGAAACTGAACGCGATCAGCATTTCTAAAACGCGTTCAAGTCAGTGTCAAAATTCTTTAGGAATAGTGTACACTGACAGGTCTTGAACGCGTTTAGGTGCGTTCAATTTCATTGGTGAAATCCGCACTTAGTATTTCTACCAATATTTTGAATGATCTTCCAGAATACAGCCTTTATAGTCAATGCAGTGAATTAAAAAATATAAAGGTTTCATTTATAAAGGCTCGTGCAGACTAGCGCGATGCGACACCGGTAATTGTTCTACCGTGAAGTTTTCTTAGAAATCGTTTTGTGCATGACGCTTAACACGAATTCAAATATACCTCTCTACTGTTAGTACCTCACACTAGGAAATTAGTAGACATGGAACACTTTTTGTAATTTGAACTAGTTGTGTAATTTTAAAGGAGTTTTAAAGGAGTATTTGATTGCCAGTAAGCCATTGTAAATCATCAAAGCAGTTCAAAACAAGGAGGCGTGATATCATCGCACAATACTACTCAATTCTTTACGACAACAAACAACATCTATAGCTATCAATAAAACCACATAAAACTCAAAGAATTAAACACAAATATTTTCAAACAAACACCGTTGAACCTATTCAGTACATTCCTTTAAACTCTACCTCCTACCGTCACAAACAATGCTGAGCGGTATACATTGAACCGTGTGAAAGGTGACGAGACCATTGTAGTCGGTTTGGGGCGGCAGTGTATAATTTGTCGGAGAAGGCGGGATGACACGCCCCGTTGTCACTCCAGGCGGGCTGTTAAGGGAAATGCTGTGTTCTGTGATTGAGAGAGTTCCTGGTAACGTATGCTTATGTGAAATTCTTGTTAAAGCTGAGAAAATAACAGCTGTTTTCTTAGAAAAAGAGTATTGCTTCTCAAATGAAGTAGGTTCTCGACAATCTCGTCTCCTACGTCATCGTGGACAAAAATTTGAGAACCTTTAAATCAACATGCTCTGTGGACAGTTCTGAGTTCTGAAATGATATGGGACTTAAGATTGCACACCATCACCATCAGCTCATGAAAACATATGGTTCTGTCTCCAGTGACAGTTACATTACGAATTCCTTCCGCAGCAATATCTAAGGCTACAGGTTCCTATGTACTCTAAGATATTTGAAAAAAAGCTGTTTCCTACAATGTGACCAAAATGAAGGGAGCAGATTTTTTTTTTCATATTTCAGAGTGGGTGGTCTCTTAGTAAAACTTGTTAATTTTCATATGTCCCTCTCTATACATATTAACTGTATAGTTTAAAAACATCTTCTTTTTAACCGACTTCAAAAAAAGGAGGAGGTTCTCAATTCGTCGGAATGTTTTTTTTTTTTTTTTTTTTTTTTTTTTTTTATGTATGTTCCCCGATTACTCGAAGACGGCTGGACCGATTTCGAAAATTCTTTTTTTGTTCAAAAGGGTATACTTTCTAGTTGGTCCCATTGTCATCAAGTCAGGATTGGATGATGGAATCCTGGAGAAGTCGAGGGAACTCTTGAAATATACTCTTGTATTCTTGTATTCTTGTTGTCTTGTATGTACTCTTGTATTTTTCCATTGCGCAAGCGGCACTTTGTTGTTTTGATTGTTTAAGTTGTTTGTTTGTTTTCATTTGCAAGTGTCGCAACATAATTACGCAATGTAAATTCGTATTGTCTCTGGCCTTTACCTCATCGAGCAATAGACAAAATTTGTTATACTTTTAATTTATTTGTAATTTTAATGTGATGAATACGAGGCTTTTGACTAATCTGTCAAGTAGTGTAGTAGTATGTTATATTTTTTTGTAATGTGCGTTTACTTTGTGCAGAATAAATAATTTTTCTTTCTTTCTTTCTTTCTTTTCTTTCTTTAAATATTATAGGCACACCTATAGCGATTTAGGTATTTTTTATAGTAACTCATGAATTTGCTCTTGGAAAGCACCATTTAGTGAAGTGGAACTGATGATGAAGACCACAGATGGCCACCGGAACTACTCAATAATACGTATTTCACGGGTTGCGAACTTGCGATTCGATTACATTAATATGGTTGCCAAGCAATTTATGCCCGTCACAATGCATAGGGTGAAGAGGAGCTGATGGCGAAGTACCAGAAGAACTCCTCAACAATGAACGTCCCTGCATCGGGAAAAGCAATATTTAGTAAAAGGTGATGAGCAGTTGATATTAGGCTATTGTAACTTAGATTAATTACAAACCGACCCACTAAAAAGCGAGAAAAAAAAACTTTTTCACAAAAAAAACAACCGACTTCCACTATAAAGTGAAAAATAACTAAAATTTCGGAAGTCGGTGGCGTATAACGAATATCCGTGTCTTTAGTTTTGTATTTTGTTTTTGCCACCGACTTCCGAAATTTTAGTTATTTTTCACTTTATAGTGGAAGTCGGTTGTTTTTTTTGTGAAAAAGTTTTTTTGTAATAGGTTAAAAGGTATCACAACTTTTCTGAAACATGACACTCCGCTTTCACTCACATGTTTATTATTTCTTGATTATTTTGCAATTTTTTTTTGTCTCGTCAAAGCAAATAAATTCAAACAAATACTCAGTCATACAATTCTCTTTAAATAAATCTCACTAGTGCTGTGCTGCCCCGCCCATCACTAACGAGCCCCTCGTCACAACGACACTCAACCATTTCAGATTTCACTAATAGCAGCACAAACAAGCGTTATGTGCTTATTTATTTCTGTATGTAAATAGAGAAGTCTTTTGTTATGACGGGTAGATTATGTATAGTTTAGAGCCAGAACTTATTTACAATAATCTACCCGATAGTCACGTCTTCTTACGGGATTGTAATATTTGTAAGTGGGAAGACCACTGCATTTACTAATAGTCGTTCATGGCATCTGTTCCCATCTACATCGCCACATGCGCACTACGCTTTAAAGACCTGACGTCACACAAATCCTGCATCGCGCAGTTAGAGTTTACCGCGCGAACGACATATATATGACTATCCGACATCAATCGTTGGGCAGTTGCCCGCCAGACAAGACACCCGTCTGGTCGGAGGATCCTCCCTTTTCGATAGAGGATGAGTGAATTTTCCACCCTGTTCCTAACCTGTCCCTGTGCCTGCGTAAACATTTTACAGTTTTTGCAGTGATCATTGTGGACTTGTGGTACGTTGAGTACAGTCATAGTCTACAGCTACACTGTCGATTAAAGTTCTTGTAATGGCAAAGTATTGCCAAACTGGCAGTGGTCAGGCCACAATGCTCGCAGAACAGATGGCCGATGGGGCTGAAAGGTTCTGGAGTGGTGACCGCATACCGGAAGACCTAGCGTTGGAAGGCCCTCCACAAAGTGGACCGATGACTTGGTGAAGACCGCAGGAATCCGCTGGATGCGAGAACCACAGAACCGGTCGAAGTGGCGGTGCTCGGGCCTAAGTCCAGCAGTGGACGTCTTTCGGCTGCAATGTTGTTGATGATGATGAATGGGAAAGCATCACTTTGTATTAGCTAGAATTATGTAATATACTGTCATTGCTCATCGTAGTGCCCATTACTTTAGCACCATTTGTATGTTATATGTAGTTACAACCCACAGAAACGTATTTTTTTCTATGTAATATCTTTCCTCTCGCATTCCTGCAATCTGTGGGAGTGATTTTGTGAAAAGGGACGGAAGTTTGTAACAGGAAGCCGAGGAAGCGTGCGCTATTTGATTTATCCAATGAGCGCGTGCGGTGCTAGAGTTGGTCTTTAGATGCTACCAACCCATTTTCCGAGAGGTTGGTACTGTTAGCCAAGATGTCAGATGTTACACATGCGACTACTGTAAGACTCACTCATCATCAGCCTATTAATGTCCCCACTGCTGGGACACAGGCCTCTTCTCTGTGAGAGGGAGTGGGCTGTAATCTACCACGCGGGCCCAGTGCGGGTTGGTAGATGTCACATGTCTTCGTAACTCACTAGACTCACTAGTTTTTTTTAATGCCTACCTGCTTTATAAGAGCACTTAATAAAAGCATGATTATGTAGGTACTTACTTATTTATTTTTTCTTTTTTCAAAATTCAGTTACTTTAGTTCCATTTAATTATGGCCCAATTCACATAAGGACCTCGTCACGTAAGTAGACCACGCCCCCTACTAACTACAGGAGCACTCAACATTATTTCAAGTCACCACTCAGAACTCATCAGTACCAGCTTATTGTTACTTGCTTAATGTTAGAATTGAACCTTATGTCGCAGAAAATAAAGGTAATGTGAAGTGAACAAACGACTTGGTTGAGAATATGGCGCCTGTTCTTAAGAGTAGCCGTAATTAAAGATTAAGAGGATACTTGTGCATAGAGTCAAGAAAAAGAGTACGTCTTGTTTGGTTAGATGAAACATATTTAAGTACCTTGCCATTCCTTTAAAGCAAGACCAACAAAGTCAACAGTAATAGTTTACAGCAACTTAGACTTAACATATTAGAAATTGCCATCACATAATGAACAAACCTGGTACAGAATGCACGTGCCTCTCTGCAGGAGGTAAGGCCTCTGTTTTTATTCATGGGATATATCCATGATGATAATAATGTTGTTGTGACTTTGGACCTGTGCTGCCACTGAATGAGTGTTGTCAAAGATTGAGTTATATGGCGTGACATTGGCGTTAATGTCTAAGCTTGTGTGTCGCTGCAATGGCTTGCAGCGACACACAAGCATAGACATACATTAAACCAGTACCATGTTCCATTAATTCGCAGTGGCCCCTGTATGAATGCATTAAACCTCAAAAATCGGAGTAGATGGCGAGAAATCGTGAAGCAAAACACATCAGCACCTGGACAAGAATCTACATGAAGACCGCGACCGTTCTGACAAGTGTGTACGAGTGCTACGAAGAGGAAGATTAAACCATGTCCTATCTATCAAAATCACACTCTACTTCCTTCACAAATCACCGTCTCGGATGGGCGGAGATTCAAAGCATCCTTAAGTCCCCAACGCGACAATTTCGACGCCTATTTGCCAAATTAACAGAGTCGAGGGGAGAGTATACCATCTTAATCACGTACGAAGATTTTAATAAACGGCTCGGCATGTAAATTATGTATCTACTTGTAGGTACTCTGATTTTCAAGGGAAAGGAGAGGGGGAGGTCGATGAGTAAATTAATTTAATGAAGGTGGGCTTTGGACGATTGAAGTGAGCGTTTTGGTATTGAAAGATGTTGTTTTGATTGAGTCTTTAAAATTCGTATTGCATGCCTGAAGAGTTTATTGAATACTGCTTAGGTAAGACGGAGATATACTACCGACGGACCAAACCAATACAAAACCTACGCTATGCTATACGCTGCTATATGCTGAAACCAAAATGACTGTAATATCTATTGTACCATATTTTAGCAAATAAATATTTTTGATTTGATTTGAACTAGGTAAAATTGGCAGGTGATGTAGTACAGCAAATACTTCACAATTATAATTAGGTATCATCACCATCTTCCTGCCCTTGTCCCATGCTGCTTGGGGTCGGTGTTACACGTTTTCTCTTTCCATTCTCCCGTGTTAACCGTCACGGTGTAATTCACTTCCTTTTAGCATTTCGCGCACAGTCCATCCATCTTTTCTTTGGCCTTCCTCTCCCTCTCCATCCATCAACATAATTATTATTAGGTATTTATTGTATTATATTCTAATATTTACAAGTCTCTTATGTACCCTTGTAATTTCATCAGCTGTACCAACTCACTCGAGGATATAGGTAATGGTATTTTGCACAGACATAGCTAACTACTGGTACAGCTCTACTACCAGGACATATTCTTAGACAAGGAGCCTTTCTACTAAATCTACAAGACAATCATTCCACTTTCACGTGGTAACCTGAGCTACTGCCTACCCCTGTACAAGCATATCATTGCGACGTTAATGGCTTTGTGGCCGGCAGCGCGTGCGCCGATAATCTACGTAGCGGTAAATCACCGTGTGACCCGCACTATCGCACATCGGTGTACAGGGTTGCCACTGTATGTGGTGGTAATCGCAAACGGTGTGTTATCACCATCATAGACATTAGTTAGATAAAGCGAGGCTGTCTAAATGTTTAGGAATTGTTAGTTGCACCTGTTCAGTATGCAGTGCAAATGTCTCGTTTTCGATTGCAGGTAATGTTTATGAGCAAACAATAATCGCAGATTCGTTTCTGGAAGATTCTTTATCGAGTGAAGATGGCGAAATCGAGAAAAAACCTACATGGTTATATTGAGTGTATTGATCAGATAGAGTCCCTAATAAAAAACGCCATCGTCAATTAATTAGGCTTTAAATAATGCCAAATAATAATAATTAAACCCTTTAAAGTTAATTTGACAATGTTGTAAAATAATAAGCTGTCAATATTATCATAACAAATATATGGGTTAATGAAATTATATATACTTCATACCCATCCGAGCAGCCCGTAGGTACTCTAGTAATAGCTAATATACATTTACACATAAATCGTACATACCTCCACTTATGACATATTATTATAAAGACTTTTTTATCTACCAGCCAACCCTACACACCCGCGGGTCGTGAGCTTTATTGAATTTAGCATATTTCGCTCATATCGAGACATCGAGCTCGCATTGTCCCAACACTACCGTATGTGTACGAAATGTTACTGTACATGCTCGAAACCATAAATAAATTAAATAAATTATTTTTATTGGCATAAAAAATGTGTACAAACAAAGTGAAGCCCTGACTCCTGCGCTAGGTAAAAACACCTGTGTTACAGGGGCCAGTGTCTTCTCCCAATAGGTAGGTTCTGGTTTTTATGCAATTACATCATTTGAATTTACTAGACAAACAAAAATTATAATTAAAATAGCAAAATCATAGTGACATAAATTATTACAATAATTATTAAATGTATTATTAAAATAGTTATACATGATAATAAAAATAAAAATTAATAAAAAAGAAGTAAAAATTATGATAACAATATTTGATTTATTGCGGTTCTACATTTGCGTGAGTGTGAAGTGTAAGAAGTGTGTATGTTAATGTGTTTGATGTGTGGTGTGTGAATGAAGGTTAATGCGAGGGTGTGTCCGTGTGGATGTGTAATCTTGTTGAACTTAAACTATGTTAAAATAGATTCTGTTTCGCTGTACTTTTGAGTCAGTAGCCATGATTTAGTTTTAGTTTTAGCTTCTCTTATTGAAAGAGGATTAATATTGAGAACACTATTTGTTTTATTATAAATGTGACTTGACAAATACATGCGTTGCCTTCTAGCAGCTGCGGTGTCAAATTTAACAGATAGGCAAACATTCCTTATAGTACGCTTACTTAAAACTTGCTTATTTAATGGAGTGACAAGATGCTGCTTGGCAACTATATGTAAAACATACATTTGCCGTACTGTGAGAACTTGACACTTGTTATATAAGGTTGTAGTGGGGAATCTAAAAGGCCTAAACGTCATTACTTTAAGCACAGATCTTTGGGCCCTTTCAAGTCTAATCATGTGCGTTTTGCATGCCCCACCCCACACACCAATACAATATCCGATCACTGATTGAACCAGTGCGTAATATACCGTGCGTAGTACCTCATAGTCAGCGACATGTCGAAGTGTCTTAAATACCCATATGAGTTTTCTAATTCGTGCAGTGGTTACCTCAATGTGCTGGCGCCAAGTAAACTTATTGTCCAGTAGTATTCCTAAGTATTTAGTTGTATTTGATTGAGGAATAGGTAGACATGAGCAGGACGCGTAGTTCTGGGGGGCACTACATGTGTGAGACTTAACGCATACCTTGGGCGGCTTTAGTTTAGAGAAACTAAATTGGATTTGGGTTGATTTTGCAAGGTTTAAGGTTAGTAGGTTAGCTCTTAGCCAGTGGCTTACGATAAGAAGGCCCGACTCGGCTTTTTGGCGAACTTCATCCCAGGTTTCCCCATGAAATACGAGTGCTGTGTCATCAGCATATGTAAAAATCTTACCATTTGCAAGAGCTAGCTGACACAGATCGTTTATGTAGATGAGGAAGAGACTGGGTCCAAGAATACTACCTTGTGGTACGCCGTATGTGACCTGGGTGTCTGAGCTAACGTGTTCTCGTATTTTCACTCTCTGTGTTCGATCACAGAGAAAGTCCTGAAAGATTTTTAGAGCCGTTCCCCGAACCCCAATCCGTTCCAGTTTGTCCACAAGAATAGGTATCGAAACGGTGTCAAAAGCCTTGGCTAGGTCAAGGAAAATGCCGATGCACTTTTTTCGGGCATTCAATTGAGATGTAACATGATCCACAAGTTGCCCGACAGCGTCCTCAGTGCTTCTTCCCGACCTAAAACCAAACTGGGCATCCGACAATATCTTGTTACGTTCTAAGAAGCTAATTAGCCTAGTGTTCAGAATTTTTTCTAGTACTTTAGACACTGTGGAAAGAACCGAAATAGGCCGGTAGTTTCTGACATCGTCCTTAATAAATAGTTTCTAGCATCACCGTTAAGCACCGAACATAATTATTTAATTTTAAGATTTCCCAGAAAATATATCAGCATTATCGACGGTTTCATCGGCACCTCTAAATATATTTTGAACTTTTGTACCTCGTTAGATAGCTGATTAAATAAAGATGTCTACTCCGTAATTTGTACGCTTAATGCTTCAGTAAAATTTTGAGATAACTGGTGTTAAAGTATGTACTTAGATAATTTTTGAAAATGGTTAATAATCTTCTTCCTCTAACTTAACTATGCTTAAGAAAATTTGGTTACATCAAACTGTTTGTTAAAGTCTAAGGTATTCAATGGAATAGTAAAAAAGGTCGTTCAATTTGAGAGCTTGGAGAAAAATGACATTTAGTGACGAATGCTGGGAATTAAAAAAAAAAAATCTTAAATGTTGTATTTTCTCCAATCCCATATTACTATTTTCGCCTAGACTGTATGGGGTGTTTAAATGGGTCAAATCAAATAAATTTATTTGCCATATGTATTGGTACAATTTAGGTCTTAACATAACACACACACTTTCACGTCCTAGAAGGAATACGTTAAATTACAAGGCACCCTGTATATTTCAGTAGCATGATGAATTTTTCGTCCTCAGTCATGCACGAACGTCATAATTACTAGTTATTAGCTTCTGCCCGTGACTTCATTGGTGGTGTGGTGGTCGTGAATTTTTCTATTAAAATAATAGCAACATTTTTATAAAACTCTTTTTGATTGGTGACGTCGCATCGCATCGCCCGCCCGCGCTATTACTTCGTTTTCGCTTAGCGTTCTTTTTGACTTTACCTTCCTCCAGAATTGGTCAATCTAATGCAAAAAAAAAATGTTTAACCGATGGCGCCAACTTGCTACTCGCGGTGTAACAATTCGTCCATATCCGTCAAGCCCGGGTGACGCATAGTTCCATAGATTTGCGCGTTCAAACAAGAAACCATACTAACAAACTCTTCAGTTTTATTATATTAGTATAGATAACGATTTTTTTTATTGTAAATGCCACTACTACTCGTTTCACACTTAATATTTAATTAGTTAAGACTTCATTCATATGTACGGATTGTACATTATTGTGCTTATAAACTTAACCAAAGCGCTATTAAGATAGTTGTATTTCTGATTCAAAATTCGAATTTAACTTACCATTATTTCTGGTAATCGGCAACCCTGAACCTCAGTGTGTGCAGTTTAGTTGTTACAATAGGATAATATATGGAATGACAAAAGAAGATCGACTAGCGTTCGTTCGTCGATGGATGTGTGCACCGCCCAATTAGATCTTCCGCGTAGCTAACTTTGCTACCGAGTAGCAAGTAGAATGGTGTGTGTCTTGAATGACGTCTGGGTATGACGATCTTGTCATTTCCCACTTCACATTGATAAGAAAGAACCAAATGCATGCAAAGAATCTAGATCATGTTCAATACACTTTGGCTTCCCTTGAGTCTAACGTTCAGCCAAAAACTTTAAGGAAATTGCACGACAGAATTTGTGTCGTTTCCTCCAAAAGTTTTGTACATTCACAGTGACATGCACAAATGAATACTGTGTATAACTGTGTGTGCATGCAATCGTGCGTGATTTAGTGCGGTAACAAACGGCTGAGCAAACTATGTCGGCTGTGCGAATAGTTTGGTTAGTAACCTAATGGTACAGTCATGCTGTTTGTTTATGCTCCCTTGGGGTAGGCTGGGAGGTCGTAAGTGAGGTGATGGGTAACAACGATGCAATGTCGAGTCGATCATTGAAGAACAATATAGAAAGTCGTACATGTGGAGGAAATGTATATTCTCAAAGGAAACAAATAGGGTTTAGACAAGGTAGGGATTGGGAAAGGATTTGAAAAGATGAGTCTGGAAATGAAGCCCTCACATCAGTTTGCTGTGGAGACTAACCTTGTCATGTGTGGCATTTAGAAAGCGTTAAAGCAAGAACATTAAACTATTAGTAATTATACATACATACATACATAAAACTCACGCCTTCTTCCCTTGGAGGTAGGCAGAAACTACAGAACGCCACTTGCTACGATCCTTACATACTCCTTTTGCCTCGTTTACGTTTATACATCTGGTCATACACGCACGCCTGTTGCGAGTACTATTTGAAGAACATCACTAATAAGGTCACAGGGCGGATTTTTGCGACGGGGCAGTGTAGGTACCTTAATCATGGTAGCTACAGGAAAACGGTCTTAGGAAACTGTCCTTATTTTTTTGAGACATTTTGATTGGCATTCCCAGATTTTGAAAAAAAAATGTTCAGTCAACAAGATGGGCAGTTTTCACAAAAACGTGTTTTGATACCTTCTGATCCTGTTTCAAACAAGGATCAAAAAACTCTATTGGACCAACTAAGGTTTGAGTACTTACTAGAAAACTCAGAAATCACAAAAAGCTTTGCCCATACATTTCGTAGGAAATAAAATCCCAAACTATGTACTTTTTTACGTTTTCTTGTAGCAACAACGGTTATGGTTCTTACTGCCTCATCTCTAAAATACATCCTGTATATGTCCTTCCGGCGTTTCCACTCACATCTCGCTTGTAAATACCTTTTGTTTATTATATTATTAGCATTAAATCAATACAACTCATCAATATAAAACCGTTCGGAAATGTTTTGTCACATACCATCGTATACCCTTTACTCATACACAAAGGTATTTGACATCATTATCAAACACAGAATGCATTATGTCGCTCCGAAATCACCGGCCGAACCAACAGTGATTTGTAACAGTGATTTGCAACAGTGATTTAGAGCTCTGTCAGACAATATGAGACCGCTACACCAACATATTATTAGTAATTTATGTGTAATGGCGTCAGTGACATGATTTCAGGTGTTGAATTGATGATTGCTGCACGGTTGATGATTTCATTTTGGCTCGCAAGACCTGTGTAGATGGCATCGTGTACCAGTGAATAGTTTTCTGACTGGTAATTAGTAGGGCTAATACGAAAACAAATGGTACACGTGGAACAAATGGATAGACGAGCAAAAGCGACAGCGACAAGCTCGATAAATCAAATTTCTCTCAATCGACTATCTATGAAGCAGCAAAAATGGCTGCTAAAGAGTATTTACAGCTTCTTTTGGCAATAAAGATTTAACAATAAGAGGCAAACATTTATTGCCTTAATGTTAATCGTCATAGAATTTTGGTTGTCATAGACTTATCTAGTCTTTCTGGCCAGCAGGCCAGGAAATTATTTTATGACTCAGAAAGGCTTATCATGATTTCATCTCATCAAGCAGCAATATATTTTGTTAAACATTCTCCAAGCTAAAATAATGAACACCACCTTGCAACCGAACTAAATCATACTCTAACAGAACTAAAATCGAAATTAAATTTCCATCTTCGGTTGTATCTAGAGGCAGTAGGCAATGTGGGCAGGGTGCTCTCACGACCCGATATTTACGAGTTCGGCCCGATACTGAACATTATTTATGTCTCTGTTTCCCCATTTTTGTAACAATATTTATTGTGCTCGAATATATCAAATGTGGAATCTTTAACAGTGGCCTCTGTTTGGTAAAGGCTTTCAGATATTTTTTGTAGGGAGTTTTAGGAGGTCACGTGGGGCTGATTGGTATAGGTCTATTGTGATATTATTATGGTTTTTCATTAAAGCAGTAAATATTGCTTGCTTTAAACAAAGTGCTTTCATTTTCTTGCGTTCATTTGTAAAAACTCTTTGTCAATTTTATGTGTCACATCGACTAGATGTCACCACACCAGTTATTTTCTCTTTAGAGAAGAGAAGATTTAAAAATCTAGATATTGGTCCCAATGGTCGACATTAATAAATTTCGACCAGTGGGCAAGCAGTTTTGAAGTGCTGATATATTCTTCAACACGTCGGAGCGGACACAAAGGGGTGCGTTGAACGTCAAACGATATGTTAACATGTGAACGAAACATTTGTATAATTTTGTGCACAGAGACACAGTGAGAGCGACCATCGACGGACCTTTCTGTGAATAAGAATGAAAGATTTCTTCTAGAAAGTCATCTGTCATATCGTATTTGTTGTGACAGCAAATACATTTCTTAACCTTCTTCACTTTCGGATTCTAAATGTATTTTTTATGGGGTACATAATAAAGAATATTCTATCTTCTATCTCTATCTATTCTTCCACTATCACCGTACGGGATTGTAATACAAGTGCCAACTATAAAGTGGGTTTTCTTGGTCTGTAACTCTGTACCCACCTTTAAAGTGAGCTGATGATCCATGCAGCATATGTAGGTTTGCTCAGTAGCACTTTCAGTAGGTAGTACATGCTTGTGTCTGCTTTCTGGATACAGATAATAATTATCTTTATTCTTGTTTTTAACATAAAATAACATCATGCCTTGTAAAAAATGCAATAACACTTCGTACGACCTGGGAATCTAACCCAGGACCTCATGCTCTGCAGTAGCGATTGTGACCACTAGACCAATAAGGCAGTCTCTTCTGTTTTTATTTTGTCTCTGTTGTCACTTTGCTTTTTCCTAACAAATGGTGTTATTTCTTTATTTTGGATCCTCAAATCTTTTACATCATTTTTCTTGCAACTAAGCTTAGATCCTAAATCATAATTTACATAAATATTATAAATTATATCGTTATAAAAACCCTCTCGTTGTACCACGCGACTGCTTATTCGCTGTCGAGCCGCAACGCCTCTTTCATGTTCAGAATCAGATACGCGCCGATTTATAGCAGCCCGCCTTAATTGTGGCCCGATCAGCCGGCCGCATCAATTCAATTTGTTATTATAAACACTTAATGTGAACACGGATATTTTGTGAGGTTGAAAATTGGTGGTTTTGGCGTGAATTTTTCTTGGGTTGTACCTATATGTCTTTGGGTTTAAAATAGATAAAGTGTTTGGCCCACTTTTTCCCTTATGTGTTAGCTGGTCAGATATTTAATATCTACTACACTTCTAAAATATTGTTGCTCTTCTTATTCCACCGTTTTTTTTCTTAGTTTAAAAACTGCTTTTTAGTTCAACTATGCCACAAGATCTGCGTCCTGAATAAGGCAATCATATTACTGATATCATTTGACTGCGGTCCACCTCAGGACGGAGACGGATAACCCAAATAGAGTGAATAATTCCTCCAGCTGATACTGATAAAACGGAAGCTTACAACTACACCTCGCATTTACCACATTAAAATATATCCTTTAAAAGCCCAGAGAGCCCAAGAAACCTGAAAGCGTGTGGACTAACATTTTTATAGAGCAATAAAGTAGGTAGAGCGCCATTCGCAGACCACCTATCGTAGAGCTATCGCAACAAATTGCGCGTGATGTATCGCCCGCTATTATTGCGTGGAGCATTGTTCTGAGAATAGAGGGACAGTCCTGGTTTTAAACGTGGAAAGATGAACTTGTATCGTAAATAATTAAGTCATCATTAGTGTTACAGATTTACGCCCAGTTTCTGGAGTGAAAATGATCGATGCGTCGAAATTAAACGCATGTCAAGTGATGCGATTGGGTGTTGATAATAAATGCAACCAACCACAGGAGTTTACGGCGTGCTTGACAATTTGTTCGATAATTTTTGTGTTGATTTTCGAAAGTTAGAAATGTGATCATACTTTTTATGTACTTATATTATAATGTTAATTTTATTATTTTACAGTTTATGTACACACATAAACAGACAAGAAGAAAGAAACAGACAACTACGTACAAAAGTGATGCTTATTTGTATAGAAATCTCTTCCAGCATACCTGCGATAGGAAAGTAGATAAAGAAATGTTGACAACGTGTGTAAGAGAAGAAGAGAAAACAAAATGCATTAAAAAAACCAATATACTCTTCACAAATTTCAATATAAACATACAATATCAGAATATACTTACATACTTACATCTAAAATATATATTTATAATGTAGTATAAAATAATTAATAAATAATATGACGAAGTGGAAAGATAGTGTTCCTTTACTCTTCTTTTAAAAACTGCAATAGTTTGGCAGTCCTGTTTGAATGATGTATCTCAGAACCGTACGGTTTCACAGTACCCGGCTGTTCATATGGCCATGGATTTTTACAAAAAGTTTAGCTCTGAAGACAATCGCCTCTCTCTCATACGACATGTGCGACAGTTTGCGTCAAAAACTTTAGGTGCCATAATATGCGGCCTCGAATTGCGAATCTGTAGGAGAAGCATCTAATTGACAAGGTTAAACCCCAATCCATCTCGCACAGATAATTGACAACCATGCCAAAAATCAAAAATTCCACATAACCAAACATAAAAACCGGAACGTATCCCACTTTGCACAAAAACAAACAGCCCCTACCACCATTACGTCGGCCGGCCGCTCGCTCGCCACCAGCTAGATTTTATCGCTCCTTCGAACCATTAAAACGGCCATAATGAAGTTTCCCTACGGATAATGCACTGGAGCATTACGCCATGATTTACAAGGCCAGCAATAAAAAGAATTTAAGGGATGACCCGGGATAGTAAAAATAGCGGGCTTGGGGCGAATCGACATCATAAATATGAGGAATGAGCGCTAGTGTGTTTTATGTTGGCAATTTTATTATATCATATTACATGTATTGTGGGGTGGAAGAGGCTTTTATTGCGTATTTGGTGAGGTGGCTGGAAGTACATTTTTTCACATAACACACATTTAATTTAGAGAGGATTAATGGCTAGAATTCTTTGACTATTTAATAGAAAATATCATATTTTTTAAGTAGCACTATGCAATCCTTAGGGGTACAAACTTTATAAGGTAAAGATTCAGATTCATAGGTATTAATTATCCTTCTGTAAAGCCACCTTCATGGATCTTTGGTGGTGAAAATCTTTGTTGTTCCACTTTTAACGCAAAACATGAATTAAGTATTCTCAAAATTATAATTTATTTCAATCGCTTGAATAGCTTGAATCCAGGACCCCCGTGTTTAAAACCTCATTCCCTTCACAGTTGCCTGCCAACAAAATTCATAATCATCAGAAAATCATTATGTTTCAAAAAGAAACTTATTCCGCATAAATAAATTGTCTAAATCCATTGAATACAATTCAATCTTAATAACAAAGGGTCCAAATACTTAATACGGCTATTGAACGAAACCAAATTTTGTATCAATTTCAAATCATGCCGGGATTATTTTTGACCTCCTGGTGAGAGAGACCCCTTTCTGTTGAACCCTGAAAGTGTTGCATAGATTACGTTATCGAAGGCAGATGGACCACTCTTGGGATTGACTAATTTATTGACTATTTTGAGCTTACTATCCTCCTACTCCTTCAGTCCATTGCTCATTGCTGAGCATCTTGATATGCCCAGCTAAACTTTTAAAAGATCTCCCTTCATTTGTGGTTGATATTTACTATTCAAGAAACCAAAAATATCATCAGTGTAAAAAAAGTCTTGTCATGTAGACCAAATTAACAAAATATGATTTTCTTGCACTGTACCGATTGGTAGGAGTCTCATAGATATCCTTCCATTATTTTCGTGGTTTTTGCTAACTTCAGCTAGTTTTCGTTATAGAAATCAACAAAATATATTTCTCTGGTTTTGTTTTAGACAGTTTTAAATAAATAATATTGTTTTGACGGTGCAAGTTTGTATTTTATAAAAATATTTTATACAGCGACGAAAACAAACCCAGTCTTCCAAAAAAGTTTAATCTATGACCGTAATACCCTGGGACCCCTGGAAGGCTCCCCGCGGGAATCGAACTCTCTACCCACCGTATTAAACCCGACGTTACACTCAATATTAGGCGTAATGATGAAGCGGGTTCCTATTACTGATTACTTACTGAATGACGAGG
Organism: Conistra vaccinii; assembly: GCA_948150665.1. NCBI lineage: Eukaryota > Metazoa > Arthropoda > Insecta > Lepidoptera > Noctuidae > Conistra > Conistra vaccinii. The sequence continues at coordinate 1,731,320 of OX411318.1, read as the reverse complement.
GGCTTTAGTTTTTTTTTTGGGAAATAAATTATGAATTTCAATTTTTGGTTTTTGTACAGAGTAATGGTAAGGTGGTATGGCTTAATTCACTCATGGGTTTAATTAAATACATAGTGGGAATGGTAGGTAAATAAAATTCAATATTTCTCAATAGAACTAACGGTGAATTGTTTTAAAATACATAAAGGTAAAAAATATACCAAACATAACTATCTCGGCTTCATATACTTCATCTGCCAAACAAATTACTCACTTCTTACAAAATAAAATTATTAATAAAATAAAAAGCAAGTTAGTAGAGTTTCATACATAAAGGATCTACTCATTTCCTACATACATTTATTATTATATATTCGGTTCGTTAAAATTCAAGACTTGAATAATGGAATATACTATAAATTACTACTACTACTATATTTAGGTACTGTTGTTGTAGGTGATTTACAAATAAGTAGTAAAAATAAAAAATAAATCTCTATAACATATACATACCTCTAATATGGTATACAATAATAAGAAAATAAATAATAATTAAAAAAAATCTGTCAAGTGTGAGTCGGACTCGCACACGAAGGGTTCCATACCATGTCGTACAAGATTTAACACTATGAATTTTTGTAATACTTTCGTAAAGGTAACAGAGGCGCTATAAAAAAACAAAGATTTGTAAAGAAATTGTCTAATTTTAATGAGAAAATGTTGTTAACATGTTGAAATCTCTAGTTCCTGTCAAACATTGTATGAAAAATTGACAGAAAATAGAGATTTCAACATGTTTTGTCGTGATGTTTCGCCAGTGCAAACGCACGGGTCAATACAGGTATTTATTTACGTTATTTTTGATAGTCATACAGAAATCTATTATTTCTTACTTATTATTTTTACACATCCCATCGGACTATGAGAGTGAGGGAAGAGAGAGTGCACTCGTGTCTGCGCACACACTTGTGCACTATAATATCTCCCGCGCCGAAGGCCAGTCTCCGTTGAGATTGGCCGCCATGACCGAATATTTTTACACCAATAAATTTTTCTCAATATGAAATTGTATCCACAACGGTTTAAGCTAGGTAACTGAATAGTACACTGTATGTGCCAGCATTCATTTCAATGTTACTGAATATATTGTCTATTGGAGTGTAGTTTTAACACGAGGTACACACATCAACACCGTCTAGGGATACTTTGAAAAAAGTCGATAAAGTTCTTAAACTCAAAAAATACTGGCCGGTTTTAAAATCTTGTGAAGAAAGTTTATTTTGTAGACCTTTTTGGATGATCGAAATTTAAATGATCGAAATAGTATATGCTGCCATGATAGTAGGTACTTACTAATTCCATGTCATTACTCCGACTATTAAATAGTTATCTGTGGAATTCATATCGCATAATATTAGCATGAAATACAAAATTATTACTTTAAGTTGCAGAAAATCGCCCATATTATATAAAATACGTTATGAATCGGCGTTTTTAGTATTTGTTGATTATAAACAGTATATGTTACATGATACACACAAGTTTCAAATTCCTAATTTGTTTAGTTGTTGAGATAGAGCTCGTACAAAAATGGTCTAAAACAGACAACTTCTACGGCCCCTAATTCATCATTTTTGAAGATAAAAACAAATAAAAATTATATTTATTCTCTACTCGATGAGCTCTAGAAAATGATACCCCATATGCCAGGGTCAGATAATTTTTTTTTCAAAATTTAATTTTATTGTATGGCGACCCCCCTTTATTTTTTAATTTTATTATTTGTTGCTCTTACGGCAATAGAAATGCTCAATCTGTGAAATTTTCAACTGCCTACCTATTACGGTTCATGAGATAGAGCTCGCTGACAGACAGACGGACAGCGGAGGCTTATGAATAGGGTTCCGTTTGTCACCCTTCGGGTACGGAACCCTAAAAACTGACTGAACATGGTGCAGTCACAAAATTATTCGTTTTGCATGGATTACCCTTAAGGAAATTCATTTGGAGATGACAAAAGTTTACGGAGCCTCTGCTCCTTCCATGTCAATCGTTAAAAAGTGGGACAGCTCAATTTAAACGCGGTCGTACATCCCTTGAAGATGACCCACGTGAAGGAGGGCCAGAAACTGCAACGACACCGGAAACCATCGAAAAAGTGCAGCTACGGTACTGAACGATAGGCGAGTGAAGGTGAGTGAGATGTCCAGTGGGGGTATCAGAACAAAGGGTGCGAAATATCTTCCACACAGAATTAGGGATGTGACAGCTCTGCAAAAGATGGGTGCCGCATTTCCTGAATGCTGATCAAACGCAAATGCACAAACGTTTTGTGCAGAAATCTTTCATCATCATCATCATCATATCAGCCGAAAGACGTCCACTGCTGGACATAGGCCTAGGACCAAGCACTGCCACTTCGACCGATTCTGTGCTTCCCGCATCCACCGAACTCCTGCGGCCTTTACTAAGTCATCGGTCCATCTTGTGGGAGGCCTTCCGACGCTACGTCTTCCAGTACGTGGTCGCCACTCCAGAACTTTTCGGCTCCATCGACCATCTGTTCTGCGAGCAATATGTCCTGCCCATTGCCACTTAAGTTTGGCAATTCTTCGGGCTATGTCGGTTACCTTGGTTCTCCTGCGGATCTCTTCAGAAATCTTTGGACCGATTCAATAGGGATAATAGACATTCCAGTTCAAATAAAGAGTTTATTTACGACAAAATCTCCCTTACGACATTTGAAACATACACCATGGATATCATAGTCTGTCTTGAAATTATGAAGGTAAATAAAAGGAAGAATACGTAAACACGCCTTTGATCGATTCCAGTGTTATCTCAATAAAACATTGTCTTACACAATTAAACCAATACCCAATTCACAAAATCAACTAGTCCCTATTACCATTTCAATCCTATCGCCAGTCGCCCACGACCCGATACAAACGAAGCCATACATCACTCTCATAGCGTGTCAGCAGAACATTAGTCTAACAGAATCAATGAGCCATTGTGGTTAGTACATTAAATTCCGCGCCATAACTCATGGTGTGCCATAATTTCGTACACAAAAGACCGCCTGGACGGCCGTGATTAATGTAGGTGGAAGAAAATGAAATGAGATGTCGCTGACGGTTTGTTGCTGGTTTGGGAGTTTCTTGTTTGGGATACTGTGCAGTTTTTAAAATGTCATCTTGGTTTTATAAATGATAGCGTTTTGAAGTCTCAAGACTCAAGAAGTTAGAGAAACTTGTGACTAAATTAGACCAGTGTACTAATTTGGGAGATGGGAGCCTTAAATGAAATAAATAACGAAGTAGTAGAATACATTGTTGTAATACTCTTCACATAGCTGGTTATCGCAGTAACGTTAAAACAAAAATGTCGTCGGTGGAACATATTAATAAGAAAATGTTGGGGCAACACGTTTGAAGTAATGAAAATCGATCAAGTCGTCCAGTTCCGGTGAGTATAGAAGTATATTTCCTTATCAAATCGAGATCTCGCTCAAGTCCTGATCCTGATTGCCATAAGAGTTACTATGAAATACATGAAATCAGAGACCGAATGTAGTAGAAGGCCTCAGCAAACTACCTATAAAAATAAAGTTTTAATCACTACCAGATAAAACGCGAAAGTGTTAAAGATTATGACAAAAGTAGGCGGTCTATAAATAAAGTTCACATGTCATGTTCATGCACGCACTTACTACACATATTGAAAAAAGTCTATGAAATAAAATGCACATGCAGCCACTAACCGAACCAAATAAAATATCTCCCTATTCAGTAGTAACCCAATTAGTCGGCGGCGCGTGTAGCGGTGATCCAATAGAAAACTAATCACTACAATTCGGTGGGCAGCTATCGACATACACATGTCGATGTATCGGATGTCGATAATTTGTCGCGGAATATGATTGACAGCCGCGGGAGTAATTATGTAAGGAGAAGTCTTATTACACTTGTATTGAGAGACAATTTTGTCGTGCTGAAGTAATTTTACTTTTATTATAATATATCACTTATCATCATCATCATCATCATTATCAGCCTATTAATGTTCCCACTGCTGGGACACAGGCCTCCTCTCTGTGAGAGGGAGTGGGCCGTAATCTACCACGCGGGCCCAGTGCGGGTTGGTAGATATATGTCACATGTCTTCGAATTTTTGGTTCTAAGACATGCCGGTTTCCTCACGATGTTTTCCTTCACCGTTTTGAGAGCAGTGGTGATGAAATTATTTACACAAAGTAAAGCGCCTGCTTGGGTTCGAACCCACGACCTACAACTCGTAAGTCAGGGCCGTTACCACTGGGCCACCACTGCTCTTAATATATCACTTAGCTTTCTCTCAACTATGAGCAACTTGACTTCAAAATCCACTTGAATTATCCTCAATTTTATTCTCCTATGGAGCAGCTCCTTATAAGATTCTCTCAGACTTGTCGTGTAGGAACAGAATCTGCAAAATCTGCGTGTGTATCAAACAGAGTGGAAAAGATGACCGCCCCGCTTGTTGGAAATATCATACGGTTGCTCCACTAGCTTCTACAATGTAGAGAAGTATTGTAAAAACGACCGGTTGCCGTGTCATAGGTATTTAATTTTAAGGCCATCCAAGCAGCTAAAATTAAATCCCATTTCTAATCCTTCGTCTAGCCACCTTATCTTCCCACTATCGATACTTCCTCATCTCTACGTGTACCGCCGCAGGCACCCGCATCACAACGAGCAGGTCGGATTAGCGGTCGCCGGTCGCGTTCCGGTTGCACCCTTTGTGAATGTGATGCCGCCGGCAATGCACGGGCCGGAGTGCCGGACGGCGAGTACCTGAGTGTGCGTACAGGAGGTTCACATGATAGGTGGTATTTAGTTAGATGGGGATAGATTAGTTTAACGATAGATAATAGGAAGAGATATGTAGGTATAAAATGCTAAAAGGTTGATACAGAATTTTTACAGATCCCGTGAAAGGATTGTAGGACTCATTATGCCCTATAACAATCAATCAATCTGCCTAGCCTTTTCCCAACTATCTTGGGGTCGGCTTCCAGTCTAACCGGATGCAGCGGAATACCCGTATTTTACATGGAGCGACTGCCTATCTGACCTCCACAACCCAGTAACTGGGTAATACGATACCCCTTGGTAAGACTGGTGTCAGACTTTCGGGCTTCTGACGCCTCGTAACGACTGTGAAAGATCCACGAATGACAGCCGGGACCAACGGCTTAACGTGCTTTCCGAGGCACGGAGGAGTCTCGGTATGTAAAGATGGTCACCCATCCACTGACCAACCCCGGCAAGCGTAGCTTAACCTGATGGATCGACCCGTGCGGCTTGTTATTACTTAGCCACGAGCTCCTCTTATGCCCTATAACAATAATAATAATACTGTATAATAATAGCGGTACTCCTGGCCACGGCTCGCATTGTCAGGAGGTTCCTCTCTCTGGAGCCCTGACCGCCGGTAGCTTGGACCCTGTTCCCGATTCCGGTGGGCTACTATTTTTTATATTTTTAAATGTTTTTATAATTTTTATTTTAATATTTAAAAATGTATTGTATGTGTTAAAAAACTAAATAAAGGATAATAATACCATTTATTTCAGGCGACACAGGGGCATAGAAAAATACCTTAACCTAAACATACATATTTTAATATAAACATAAAAGTAATGTTAATAAATAAGGCTTGGACTATGTTAGTAGCACTTCACTTTGCACTAGGTTGACTTTGTGCTGTCTAGTGGAACTTGTCCGCGGAAGCGACGGAACACCACGTCCTGCGGCCAAAAGTCTTCTTCCATGACGAGGGGCAGATAGCAGTTCGGTACACGCACGACAAACGCCTTGAAGTTGACGTTCCGTCGCGATTCTAGTAACTGCACCCTCGGCGCATAGGTACTTTGTCTTTTGGCGCACGTACTCCACGATGTCCTCCGCCTTAGTGGTGTATTGCAAGAGGGAGATGTACACCGGTGTGTTCGGTTTTGTGGCATGCAGGCCCACTTCGGGGTCCTGCAGAGCCTTGCCGCAGCGGTTCTGGTTCGTTCGCGATCGGCGCTTCCTCCTTTGCACCGTCACGAAACCATCATCATTTTCAACCCTATTCAGCGCCTTTTCAGGCATGGGCTTGATCCTGGGAGCGCCAGGGGCACTCCCGGTAACGCTAGTGAAATCCCTTCGAAGGGGTTCCGCCAGGGCTGCAGACACTGGCAGCGGGACAGGGCAAGGAGCGCGGGCGGCGCTGCGCGGAGGAGCCGCAGTGACGAGCACGGGGCTGCGGGGTGCGCCGGGCGGCGGTGCGCTCCGCAAGCTCAGCAATCGACGGATGCGATGGCGACGAAACGGTTGGCGCGGAATTCGACGACGATATATCGTGGCCGGCCACATGGGGACATGTTGACGTTTGGCGCATCGACCGGTGACCTAATTACCACCACACTGTTGCGCAAATCGCTAACTTCTTTACGCAAATCAGTGACGGATACCTATACCTAAAAAGAACCAAAACATTGTATGCAAAATAAACAAGTTCTTTTGGTTTTTTAAGTAAGCATCTTTCTGACTATCTAACTAGAAAGTTGAAGCGACCACACGCCATCACCGCACCACGCACCGCACCGCGCACCGCACCGCGGCCGCGGCGGCATCGCCTCATAAGGAGAAAAACTTGCAAGAAACTGCATGGTTCCCTCAGTGACAATTTTAGCCACCAAAACAAAATCACTGCCACATCTTCCAATAAATATTTCCACTCTTTGCCTACTATTTACCACATCTGCAACACTGCTCCCGATTACGGGCGGCGATCACCCATGGTGTCACCGTGAGCAGTCGCGCCGCTGATCCGGAACGCTCAGCGGGGTGTCATTGATCACCATGTAACTGTAACCGATGGGTTTAAAGCTGGGTTATACAATAGTTCTAAAATACTGAGTTGAAATGTTAATCATACCAAAGGAACAAAAGTTATTTTATTGCTGTTTAATTTCTAACGAAATTGATAATACCAGGAAGTCATAAATTTTTCGTTTCTTCTACATCTTGCCATAGAATTGATATCTTATAAATTATATTAACAACATAATATCACGCCTTGTTTCCCCGAAGGGTTAGGCAGAGGTGTACTTACCTATACATAAAATTAGCCTGGCGAAATGTGGGTGTACCTACTATACGGGTTGTCAGGGCCATCGACGCCAAGCCTGTTACCATGGATTCAGTACATCATGATTCTGAACCCCCCTGCGTTGAAATTCTTCGTTGGTTATTTAAAAAAAAATCTGCTGTTTCATAGAAAAGTGCAATACCTACGCGACGTAAAATTTCTAAATAACCGACGAAAAAATTCAACGCAGGGGGATTCAGTATCAGGTACTGAATCCATGATAACAGGCTTCGCGTCGATGTCCCTGCCACCCTGTATAGTACACCCACATTTCGCCAGGCTAATTTAATAGGCGGTGAGCCAATTCCCTTTAACCGGAGCTAAATCCAACCTCCGGGCTGCTCCTGAGAAATTTCAGATGGAAAAACAATAACATTTACAAAATAATAGAATAGAATGTAGCTTATTGTTATTTATTTATTTATTTATTTTTAGCCTGTGTTGTCCCACTGCAGGGCAAAAGCCTCCCTTTCTTCTTTCCACTCCTCTCTGTTTTGAGCCTCCAGAGTTTATTGTTGTCGTAGATAAGAATATTAGGAATAGTTTGGCATCAGTCTCGAGTTCTAACATTTAATAACAACGCCATCTATCGAACAAAACACCAACTTCAATAACAAGGTGATACGCAACATTTGTACGTTTGTCAAGGTTTGAACATTGATTCAAAGGTGTCACTGCAGTAACTGAAAACAGTTTCAGTTTGCAGCAAATATTCATAATGACCCTTTTGTATTATACGCATTTAAGTAAGCATTTACATTCCTTGATTAGCTTAATTCGTTTGAAAATAAATACACGTAAGTACATGTACATGAACTCATGCCTTCTTCCCATGGGCGTAAACAGAAACTACAGAACGCGACGTTCTACTATTCTTACATACTGCTTTTGCTTCATTTACGTTCATACATCTGAAATTAAGTATCATTTTATATTTTTGAAAATTCCTTTCATTATCCTAAAATGAAGTCTTAATAGAACTTTTGAACAGCGCTATCTATTTAGAAGGTGAGTTACCACATACAAAACTCCTTAGTCAACGATGGACGTAATATTTAAACCGTCATATAGATGGCGCTGTACTAAAATATGAGTGTAGAGTCCGCGCCACCCATAAAATCTCTATAATATAAATAAAAATGAGTCGCTGAATGTGTTGCTAAGCGCAAAACTCGAGAACGGTTGGACCGATTTCGCTAATTCTTTTTTTTAAATATTCCTTGAAGTACGAGGATGGTTCTTACGGAGAGAAACATTCTAAAAAAAAAAAAAAAAATTAAAGAATCGACTGTTAGGCGATACGAAGTTCGCCGGGTCAGCTAGTTATTAATAAAATGTATAATATAATCCATGGTGATGGCACCACCAGTCCTTTTGACCGCGGCGCTAGTATCTGTCAATACATAAAAAATTGTAATTAAAAATAATGTAGTTCCACAATGTTCCGTCGGACTTCAGTGGTGGCGCCACCAAAAAGTCCACAAGAAGTTGGTAGGTAATGTTTATAAAATAATGATTTTTTAAACTTTATTACAATATTATTGTTTTTATTTTGTTAGATATAATGACCAGACATTTGTTATGTATCTCATGTATAATTGTGTAGGAATATTCATGTCCATTAGAAGAAAACGACTTTGTAAAAGCTAATACATATTATTAATCGTCACTTTCGGGTGACCACTGAAAATCAGCGCTGCGCTGTTCAGCTGTCCCATAGCACAGCATCATGCTGAGTGGTATGTATGGGCGTTATTTCACGTCACTAGGTTCAATAGCTGGCTACATGACACATGTAAACCCATAATGTAAACGAAGTGACGTTTGACGTGATTGAGTCGAACTGTAAACACGTTATTTTGTAAGTATGTAGTTACAATTTTGATACTGCATCGAAAATGTATCTACTTACAAAATAAACGTCCTAAGCCTGAATTAAGTATGAAGAGAAGTTTATTTGTATTAGAATTATGTTACTGATGTAGCTGCATAATAATTATGTAGCTACAAAAACTTATTCGTTCCAAAAACTTAAAACTTGTCATATGTAGCGTATTAGGCTGCCTGTCCACCGGAGCGGAGAGAAGAAGAGAGGAGCGGAGATGTGCCAATATTAACCAATAGAATCAAAACTCCGCTCCAGAGGTGCGATTGTATTGATTAATTTTGGCACATCTCTGCTCCTCTCCTCTCCTCTCCGCTCCAGTGGACAGGCAGCCTTACGTAGGTAATCATCTATTATTTTCGTTTTGCTAATATTATAAATTTAATACTTCGATAGAATCACCATGTTGAATCAACGAATTGAATTTGGAGAAATAACTAGTTACTACTCACTAGTTTTCAAAACAGGTGAGGCCTTCGTCAAGTCACTAGTTACGCTAGTTTCGCGAAAATCACGCAACAACCCAACGCTACTGTGTGGAAACCTTCTTATCACAGTCAAGACGTCCAGCTGCCGACTGTTCGTGAGCATAAATCTGTTATGTTTTTTTTTAATTCAATTTTTCTTATCTTTAAGCATGCACGTGTTTTTGTGACCAAAAAAAATCTACTTTTATTTATTTCAATAAATTATTATTACCTACCCACTAATAAGAAATTCGCTTCCTTATAAAAAAAAAAAAAGTTCCTTAATTATGACTATAGTACCTAGGTGAGAGCAATGGTGGCCCAGTGGTAACGACCCCGACTTACAAGTTGTAGGTCATCGGTTCAAACCCAGGCGCTTTACTTTGTGTAAATAATTTCATCACCACAGCTATCAAAATGGTGAAGGAAGACATCGTGAGGATACCAGCATGTCCTAGAACCAAAACTTCGAAGACATGATGTGATATCTACCAACCCACACTGGGCCCGCATGGTAGATTACAGCCCAATTCCACTTTAAGGCTGCCTGTCCACCGGAGCGGAGAGGAGAGGAGAGGAGCGGAGATGTGTCAATATTAACCAATAGAATCAAAACTCCGCACTAGAGGTGCGATTCTATTGGTTAATTTTGGCACATCTCCGCTCCTCTCCTCTCCTCTCCGCTCCAGTGGACAGGCAGCGTAAGAGAGGAGGCCTGTGTCCCAGCAGTGGGAACATTATAGGCTGATTATGTACCTGGGTACTTACCGTTGAAGAAATTCCCTTTGTTGAGACCAGCCTTAGTGCCTTTAGGGCAAAATATTATCTTTAGGCTTATGCATACACAATCCTAATGTTATTGAAACGGTAAATGATATAGGCATTGTTTCCTTTTTCGATAATATACCTATATAGAACGTAATAAAAGATTACATACTATTTTATAATATTAGATACAGGTAATTATAAATTCGCAATACCTACTCACAATTAATCGATAAAGAGGGGAATTTATCAATATTGATAGCATTTACCTAACGGAAAATAATTTAGAAGAACGAGAACAATTTAAGAGTTTATAATAAGTCAGCTCAAATTCACTCCTTATCTCGCTCGCACGATACTGCTCGCGGACTGAGTGAGAGCGAGAATGAACGGTGAGGAGAAGGTTCCAAGGCGCGAATAGTTTAGGTAATTTCTTTTTACGGCGAAAATAATAAAGTTTCTGCTTTATAGTTAGTTCCGATATTATGCAAAAGCCATTGCGTAAAATTGGTGCCTTTTGTTTTTTTTGCGGCTGTCGATAGGATATGAAAAAAGTGATGCAGAATAACATAACAAATAAATTATTATATGGGGTCTTGTATCATAAACTCAGTCCGAACTGAGATATGGGAGTTAAAAGGAAAAACAATACTATTGTAAATATGCCTTTTGTTTTGTGGCGGCTGTCGATAGGATATGAAAAAAGTGATGCAGAATAACATAACAAATAAATTATTGTATGGGGTCTTATATCATAAACTCAGTCCGAACTGAGATATGAGAGTTAAAAGGAAAAACAATACTATTGTAAATATGCCTTTTGTTTTTTGGCGGCTGTCGATAAGGATATGAAAAAAGTGATGCGGAATAACATAACAAATAAATTATTTTATGGGGTCTTACATCATAAACTCAGTCCGAACTGAGATATGGGAGTTAAAAGGAAAAACAATACTATTGTAAATATGCCTTTTGTTTTTTGGCGGCTGTCGATAGGATATGAAAAAAGTGATGCAAAATAACATAACAAATAAATTATTGTATAGGATCGTGTATCATAAACTCAGTCCGAACTGAGATATGGGTGTTAAAAGGAAAACAATACTATTGTAAATATGCCTTTTGTTTTTTGGCGGCTGTCGATAGGATATGAAAAAAGTGATGCAGAATAACAACAAATAAATTATTGTATGGGGTCTTATAATATCACAAACTCAGTCCAAACTGAGATATGGATATCTCAGATATCTGATCCCAACATCGTCTAGCTATCGAAGAGTATTTGCATAGACATAACCTTGTAGCCAGGATTATCCACCAGCAACTTGCTCTGAAATACAGCCTTGTGGAATCGAATGCGCCGTCAGGTATATGTGCCCGACACAGTGCTCGAAAATGGAAATATCACATTGTACTGGGATCGTTCCATCATCACTGACAGAAACTATTATTGCCAATAAACCTGATATAGTGGTGGTGTAGTGTAGTATCAAGTATCTTGACTTGGCTCGCGAGGTTGCCGACATGTGGGTCCGTTATGTCAATGATCATTGTGCGCCGCTCTACTCGATCTACCACCACGATGCTCACCATAAATGACCATAGTTGCTTCGAGCTTGTTTTATCTGATAAGTACCAAGAGCATATAAAATAAGGTCATCTGTGGTAAGAGTTGGAAAACTAGTTCCGTGTGTCCTGCGGTTATTGCATGAAATATAGCTCTGTGAGCAATCATTGTGCCGATAGTCATATCAGCCAACGGCTTAATTACCAAGAGCCTCGCAACACCTAAGGAGGCTCTCGTTGGGCAGGTGAATCAAGGACTTGATTCAGAAAGCGGTACTCTTTTACACGACTCGCATTGTCAGGAGGTTCCTCTCTCTGGAGCCTTGACTGCCGGGCGGTAGCTTGGACCCTGTTTCCGATACCGGTGGGCTCCAATTTTTTACATTTTTAATTGTTTTTTTTATTTTTTTATATTCAAATATTTAAAAAGAAATACTTAAATGAAATAATGATAAAATAATATAATCATAAAACAAATATAAGGTATAAAATAATGATAAAATAATATAATCATAAAACAAATATAAGGTATATTAAACGCGTCATCATTTTTTTTTATTATAATTATTTTATTTTTTATATTTATTACATCTTGTAATATAATAATTATAATATGTTATAATTCAAATAAAACATTCACCATATGACCGGTTTTATTGTTTGTAACTATAGTACATAAATAAAATCAATATAATCATGTATTTGAATATATAAGTAATAACTAAATAGTGAATCTCGCTTGGGAAGATCAAAAATATGCTTTGTATTAAGAATTATTCCATAATATATGAAAATAATAGTTAATCTTTAAACTGATATAGCTCAGTCCGGACTGAGTTTTCGATATAGGACGCCATACAATAATTCATTCATAATATTCTTCTGCACCGTTTTTTTCGTATTGGATCGACGGCCGCCAAAAAAATAAAACGCACCAGTCTTCATACTAATTTGGTCATTGTCTCTTGGTCTAATTATTAAAAGTATTTTTTGAATACCAGCGGTTTATTGTTCGGTTCGAAAAAAAATCTAAAGTTACCTCCATAACTTTAGATTTTTTTTCGATCGAGAAAATTTTATAGAATCGTGTTTTCGTGACTTATACTGTACTTATCATTGATCCTCAACTTTACCAATAATTAATTTTAAAATTGATGATGCAGTATTTTCGATAGAACGGAGGATCATGCTAAGCAATTGGTTGAGCCAATGGTAACCCCCCCATAGCAAGATGTGACCTTTGGCAAGAACTGTTTAAGCCCCCTGATTTCTTCATCAAGCCATCAGAGAGCCCCCCATCCGGGCACAAGTTACCGTGGCCTACTTGAAAAATCTTAAATAGACTTCGTGTCCAAGTAGGTCGTAGCAAGGACAACTTCCACAAGTGGGGGTTCATATCCATGAACCCCCATATGGCTCAGATCTTCGGTGTGTATGCGGCGTCTCTCCACAGACAATGGCTCACCTCCCATCTTGCTCCGCATGCCCTGTCACCTGCACACGTGAGGACCTAATGGCAGCGTCAGCGATCGGTATTCGCGTTGCTGAGTTTTGGGCCAAACAAATTTAAAAAACTAAGAACTTACACACTAAGAAGAAGAAGAATGTGAGGTATAGACTCTTAACAATGGTCCAAAAGTTAGAGTCCCATTTAGACGATGCAAGGTCCTTGCCTGTGGCATACAATAAAATTTTGCAACAAAAACTTGCATCGTCTAAATACTGTTTAGACGGTGCAACATTTCTTGTTGCTTTAACTTATTATAGTATTTTATGCAAAGTGTGTCAAAATAAATTGATTCGCCTGATTTATCAAACAATCGTCAACGAATCAGAATTGAAACACAAAAAGTTGATGAATATATTGAGTGGCAACCGTTATCTAGAACCATGTTCTTCTCAATAGAAACCCACTAAGCTTTGAAATGAGCAACTTTCAACTTTCTGGCTGACCAATTTCTTGACAGTTCAAAAGTGCCTTGTGCTTTCTCAAAACTTTCTGGCTGACCAATTTCTTGACAGTTCAAAAGTGCCTTGTGCTTTCTCAAACTCAAAGTCAAAACATATTGCAAAAAATGTATTGACTTAGAGTTCAGAAAGCGGAGTGCCAATATTGGCAGTTGCTCCACAAGGTAGATCGATGATATGCTAAAAGTCGCGGGAATCCGTTGTGGAAAGCATAGGATGAGTCATTGTGGCGGTGCTTGGTGGTTTTGTCAAGCGGTACATGAACCTTTTTCGGTGGAATGATGATTGAACACAAACTACACAACAACTCTATTAGAATACAAGTTAGGGCTTGAAAGTGCCAAGTGCCATCGTTTCTTCTCCAATTTCATAAGGCAGCGGTTTCATGAGTAGGGCGGTATCTATATTATCTTAATAGGAACTGGCTGCTAAAAAATTCATTGTGGAGAAACCTTGACTTGTTGTGACCTGAAATCACTCCTCTTTACTCAAACTGAGCAAGCATGGTGTACAATACTCGTTTCATCACCTATGAGAAGAGACCTTTGCCCCGCAATAAAACCGACAGAGAAGAGAAGACAGTTTCATATAAAATTAAGCATTTTAATGCGCCGCTCTCGCACCGTTGTCGCCGCCGTCCCGCTGCCTACTGCTGCCGAGAATACGGCCTTACAGTCATGAGTAGAACAGTAATCCAATGAACTTTGTCCGCCGGGGTTGCGGGAAAGTGCGAAAGGGATACCGTGGCCCTTGGTACAGTTAACTGAAGGAACACGGATGAGTTTTAGTTAGTAAGAGAGAGCGAGAGAAGTTATTTGATAATTTCCCACCCAAAAAAAAAAACAGTGTCCCCTTCTCAAATAATATCCGAAGTAGTGGTGATGCTTGGGGGAAGCCTATGTCCAGTGGTGGACGTCTTTCGGCGGAAATGATGATGATGTCGTGACGTTTTCTAGTCGCCAATAAAATGTACCTGGTATTCAATTTGTAGCATTTGTTACGTTTTCATTTCAAATCTGAATAGCAAGAATCACATTACAGACTACAATGAATCGAACAATATGTGCTAGGGTTGTAGTTTTTATGTGGAATTGGGCCTTCAAACTTTACGTTCAAGTTAAAATCTTATACAGTCTACCTGGACTTAGATTGTATTGATTTTGTTTTACGCAACCTGTAGATACCTAGATTTCATAATATTTATTATGATGATCGATCGATAAGTATTAACCTACGTTTTATTTTTGTGGAACACCTGCAATTAATGACAGTTTTATATGCGGATATAATAATAATTGTGGATATAATTATAATAATTACATACTTCTTTGTGATAATTTTTTATCATAATTAGAGATCATGGAGTAATCTGTATCAATGATGATAATGAAAACAGTCAAAACATTAACATTTACTTCTTCTTCTTCAATCGGTCCCTTATTACTGAGGATTTTGGTCACTGATGGACCCCTATAACCGAACAATCTGTCTCCATCGACTTCGACCCAAAATTTTCACCTGCTAAAATATGCTAGAGGACGTCTTTTACTTGGTCGTCGGAATATCATGTTGGCAACCGGCCTCGTGTTCTCTTTTCTTAGGTATTGCCAACAATGACCAGTTTTTTAAGGCTGCTATCTCCCCTTTGCATCATGTGGCCGAAAAAGGTCAAAATATGCTGTAGGCAAACTGTAGACAATCGGGTCTTGATATCGAGTTGGGAAAGAACATTAAGACAGACACATTAAATGTGTGCGTTTGGCTGGACCTATATGGTATTCGGAGTATCCGGTTCATGCACCACAGTTCGAATGCATCTGTCTTTGTCTTACTCGGGTTGTCCACATCTCAAGTCCACAGAATTTAATCGAGAAAGCTTGTGCTCTGACCAATCGGGCTTTTGTTTTATAACTTAATACCACGATTTTTCCAGATGACCTCGAGACATGTTGTAGCATCTTTAGCCATGGCTATCCGTCGTTTTATTTTTGGAACGCTGCTGCTTTCATTATTAATACATTAGAGCCTACCTAAATGAAACTGTCCAAACTATTGATGATCTATGTAGTATCTTTATGATGTCGTCCTATGTTGTATCAAGGGAAACGGTGTCGTCAGCGTAGCGCAGATTGGAAACGCGCCTTCCACCAACAGCAAACCCTCTTTCCCAGCCCTCAAGAGTTTTCCTAATTATATACTCTCCATACACATTGAAGAGCAGAAGTGAGAAGATGCATCCCTGCCTAACGCCTGTCTTGATGGAGAATACATTTGAACAGTCGGTGTCTATTTTTACGAACGAGCGCTTGCTGATATAGAAGAGGCATTGGACTAAGTTAATAAGATGTCGAAGCTTATCCCAGTGCACACAATCAATGTATCGATGAAACACATCCACACAGGCTGTTAAAATCCCGACTCTTTTCTCTGATTTGGCGAACGTTCAGGATTTCTTCCTTTTACATTAATTACTTTCCTACAAATATATAATTTGTACGAGACCATGACAATATTTAGGTAACGTACAAAGTTGAAAGTCAATTTGGTTATTGCTTGACGTGGGTCCGTGAGGGCCCGGTGTAAAGTCCAGAGGAATTTTCTTAAAAGAAGATAGAATGTATTCACTAGGAACTATGTATTATGAATCTTTCATAATAAACAATAATTGTCTATATGTTTAAGTATAACTATAACACGTTAACTATCCGGAAAGCTGACATAATAGTAACCCAAACATCGCGTATTCTGCAGTCTGCAGTCAGTATGGAGTTTCTAGCCCATTTTCTCTATGGGAATTTTGGTTTGGAAAGGTTATCTAATATTCTGAACAATGTAATAAAATTAAAAAATTTGCGTATAATGGTCTATTTCAAAGTTACTACTTTCATTATCTGCCTAG
Organism: Conistra vaccinii; assembly: GCA_948150665.1. Lineage (NCBI taxonomy): Eukaryota > Metazoa > Arthropoda > Insecta > Lepidoptera > Noctuidae > Conistra > Conistra vaccinii. Next base: position 1,714,612 of record OX411318.1, on the reverse strand, counting down.
CCTTTTCCCAAGTATGTTGGGAATGGAAAGACTTACTTGAAGCAGCTGAATACCTGCCAGCGTTACATGGAGCTACTGTCTATCTGACCTCCACAACCCAGTTACTGGGAAACACGATACTATTTGGTAAGACTATCGGGCTTCTACCTATGTTACGATAGTCAAAAGTTAAAGTGTTTATGAATTGATTATCTCTGAGACGTAAAGGTAGATGATCATTCGACCATACTGGTTCTAGTCAATGGACCTTCGAACTTGGTTTGTCAAAACAAAGTACAACGACATTTGATACGGGGTTCTTTGTCTTTCATTCCGCATTTTTCACTCAGAGTTAAACATCTGAACACAAAATTAATTCAACGATGTTGATGTCGGCACTCGGCATCTTTCACTCGCCTATAAAATAATCTTAAAATTTAATAAAAACAGTAAATGAACTTTCATTTCTATGTCATTTCGTCGGTTTCGTGTCAACGTAGAATGAATTAAAAATAAATAATCACTGAGTTAAGGTTTTGATATCAGCTTTACGGAGTCATAATTAAGTCCGAAAGATTTACAACCGGCGGTGTAACAATAGACTATCGGTACCTTATTTGTGCAGATTGTCGAGTTAAGGAAGCAGTCAGTTCTAAAGTGTTTAGAATTATGATCTTAACACATTATTAAAGTTTAAAGTTCTTAATTAATAAAGGTTATCTAAGTTACGTAGGTATTTTGCTCAAATGAAAAACGAGCAATGCCATTTTCATGCACTTTAACAGTGCGATAACATACATTTTTTATTTTTCGTTGTTGTTGATTTACAGTAGGCATTGTTTCATGAGAAATGTTGAAATCAAAGTCAGAAAAGTATAAAAAAATCAAAATAAACAAGTTCCAAGTTACGGTGTAAATCGTCACGTGGACGTGTCTCACGTGCGAAGTCGCCTTCAAACAATAATTTCATCGCAATTGGTTTAGTTGCTATAGCAATGACTTCAAATATATAAATCAAATTCAAATCTGACGTTCAATGATTAATATTGCGAACTCTTCTTGACCAAAAACTAGAAGATCATTGCAATAGGAACAAAAAATCTCATCATATTATAATCGGTAGCTAATAATAATCAGATAATTTTAAATAATCAGTGTATTATTAATTATACGGAGGTATTATTATCACGTATGTTTATCTGTCTTAAGTTCGCAAAAAGTCCGATAGTTTGAATTCATTTGGTGATGGTAATTAGTGCAAAAAAGACGTGTTTCATATGGTTCTGAAAATATAAAGAAAACAGGTGAGTTTTCAGTAGTTTGGAGAGAAGATAGACATCTGTCTGTCTGGTATTATTGCTGTAATTGACTCACATATTTAGCGCATCTGTGGGGCACTGAATAACCAATACTTACATTTTAATGTCATGCTAAAAGCATGAACATGAGAAATAATTTTCTATTCAGTACTTTGCCAAATTAGTATTACTTTGCTAAATTGACGTTCATTCTCTTTCCTTTGTGCAATAGTAATTATAGTGAATAATCAAAAGCCGCCTTCTTATCTGTGCGTGCATTTCAATAATATGTTTAGTACAGTTACACCTGATCATGGAATTTCCTTTGTTTTGATTTGTTACTAAGTTTATAAATAATTTTCATAGGTGTTATGCTTTATTAGCATTGTTTCATATTTGTTGCTAACTTAATATATATTATTTCCTTGGAGCTCCTAAGAAATAATATATAGAGTACATAGCTATGCCTTATTGGCATTGTTCAATAGCAACTCTATAGGTGAGTCGCTCGGGAATTTAGATAGCTTGCTTGATTAGTTTATTAATTAAAACTTTAGATAATTTCAAAGAGATTAAAGTTTGTAAAAATGATTAACTGTGCTACATGTATATTTTAGTTTACAATTCTCTAAATAAGCTTGTTTTCATAGAATATTTTATACATTTCAGCAAAATGATGGGCACCTTTTTTACTCATTTGCTGATCTGGAAATAATAATAGGCATGGCAAAGCAATTATTTGAACTGCATTATTATAAAAAGTAAAATGATCAATACATTCATAATAAGACCGTTAATTATAATAATAATTTAAGTAAAAGTTCAGGAAAACCTTCAATATTTTGCCATCAAAATTGAACAACTTAGATTTTACATTTATTTTATCTTTTTCCGGTGTATTGCCAGTTACATAGATGTTTTATTTTTATTGTGCTTATTAGCCGTTCAGTGGATATTTGATTTTCTTGTAATTTTTTTAAATTAAAACAGAAATCACTTATCAAAGACGAACTTAATAAGAAAAAACTCTTCAGTTCTGCTTCATACACAATGAAAAACAATAAAGAAAACATGAACTCCCTATTTGACATACCGAAGACTTAAACAATTTGCAGTAGGTATCATTAGATTGATAATATCATAATAATAATCCCTTAGTCTAAATCGTTTGTACCTATAGGTATTAATAATATTTCACAATCGGTGATTTGAATAAAACTTGCTAATAATGTTATTTATGCTGATTGCAGGATGACAGGTGCAAAAGCCAAACAGAACGTGGTCAAGGACAAAGGTGAAGATAAGGTTGTAAAAGACACAAAGAAGACTAAGCACCAATGGGAGCCTCTCACAGATGGCGTGAAGTGGATTGAGAAATATAGTGAAAATCTCGAAAATTTCTTCGAAAGATTACCAGAATTCATCACTACGTTTATTGCCACATTAGCCGTCTTCACATTTGGAGCTACTTTAAGAGGTACTTTAGTTTGTTTTTCTATTTCTTTTAGTACGATTAGTCACGATTTTGATAAGACTTGATTAGGTTTTATCAATGTCGGTATAACTGCACTAAAAAAAGCTTCATTCATGAGTGCTAATTTAGAAATGTTATTGTTATTTTTATTTAATGAAGCGCTTTATAATAGCCCGCGACTTCGTTTAAGTGATTTTTTTTTTTGACATGAATTATACCCTATGACACTCGGTAATAGTAAGGCTTCCCATTTGTGAATTTGCGGTATTGGATCAGTAGTTCCGAAGATTATACATACATTTGGGTTTATATGTAAGGGAACTACAAACTCTGTCTTTATAATAGGTATCTATTTGTAGATTTACGAATTATTATTTCGTTTATTGATGACCTAAGACAATGCAATAAATAGCTTTGGAGATTATGCTTCATGTTATCCACATCCTTATACATGATGAGGTTAATTAGATGATTAAATTTTTTCATACTTTCTTCCCTTCATTTCGTCAATTATTATAACTTAGCTTCCACTCCATTTCAGTTTAGCAACTAGTATCCACTAGTAGCCAAGTATAAATCACTATTGACAATTTCATTTTATATTCATAATAATAATGATAGTGCAGACCACTAATCACGCTGGTTCTGCATAGCGCTTTACGCCAAATTATGACTATGATTAATTCTGCAACGTTAATATTAAATGTCGTCGGTCACGTGAAATTGATATAGCTATAAGTCATAAATTACTAAACTAATTCATGTGAACTGTATTAAAATAATTATGATAAGATAGTTTAAACAGTCGTCACTGAGACAATGTGAAGGACACAAGTTGAATGAATGATTTTGATAACAATCGATGAATCAACTACTAATCTAAACATCAGTTACTTACCAGTTATTGCTACGGATTAACCTTTGGTAAACATTGATGATATTATAAATGATAATGTAGTAGTAACTCATGCTGAATTGTTCATTCAAATCGGTGCCTACTAAATTAATAATAACATAACACATATCATAACATGCCCGATGGGTTAGGTAGATGTGTACCTGTAGTATATCTATATTTTACCCGTTATGTTCAAGTCTCATGTAATAAAAGGGACGGAGCCTATTGCGAAATTAAATACAGTGTTTTTCCAAACATCCTCTTGACGACAATGTAATCAAGCATTTACAATGTTGTAATCAAGACAGTGGAGCTAATTGATCAATTCGATATGCTATCTTTGACATTGGTATTCGGGTTGACGAAGTAACATAAGTAGTAGTACATCTTTGTGACGTAAAACGTCTCCTTTGACAAAAAAAGACAAATAAACAAAGAGTAATAAGGACATTTGAAAAAGGACTTGAATTATCGATATTAATCTATAAATATAAAAGGAGAAACTGACTGACTCACTGACTGACCATATCAACGCACAGCCGTAATTACTGGGACTAGGAACGTGAAATTTTGTGCACAGCTTCCTTTTATAATGTAGGGGAGCACTAAGAAGGGATTTTTGGAAATTCGACTTTTAAGGGGATGAAAAGCGGGAATTTTGTTTGTATGAAAAATCTTATTCCTTGAGTTAATTAACTTGAATCTTGGTACAACCAAAAAAAAGTACTAGGCTTTCATGAATTATTATTCACGTTATAGTATTTCAATCATTAGTTGTTATGCACAATTTCTGAGCAGTAACCTAACAAAAAGGCTTGCATGAATTTGCGATAATATTCAATTATTATTTTATGATACTCATAGGATTTGGATGAGGCAGACAGATAGTTGATAACTTTAATTAGCACATATAATTCTTTTATCCCAGTAGTACGTTTTCGTGGGATAATTTCCGAGTTCCACGCAAGCGAAGCCGTGGAAAAAAGCTAGTTATCTATATTATTATAAAGCTGAAGAGTTTGTTTGTTTGTTTGCTTGAACGCGCTAATCTCAGGAACTACTAGTCCGATTTGAAAAAAAATATTTCAGTGTTACATAGTCCATTTATCGACAAAGGCTATATATCATCACGCTAAGACCACTATCATCGTATAATACTTTTTAGATGAATAAGTTAGTAGTAAGTTTTGTTTTAGTTTAGTTATTTTTGTTAATGTCCGTAACTAAATAGATACATTATTTGATTTTGTAGTATTTAACTTTCTTTAGGGTATTGATTTTGATTTTGTAGTATTTTAGGGTAATTCAGAGCTCAAAGTAACTATTCCACGCGGACAAAGTCGCGGGCAGAAGCTAGTATAATATAAAAGGAGAAAGAAACTGACTGACTCACTGACTATCAACACACAGCCGTAACTACTGGAACTAGGAACGTGAAACTTTTCGCACAGCTTCCTTTTATAATGTAGGGGAGCACTAAGGAGGGGTTTTTGAAAACTCGACCTTTAAGGGGTTGAAAAGGGGGGCTTTCGTTTGTATGAAAAATCTGCCAAGTTACAAGTCTATTAACTCAAGGAATAATCCTTGAGTTAATAGACTTGAAACTTGACACAAAAAGTACTAGGTTAGCTTGAATCAATATAGTATTTCGATCAGTAGAATATGTGCACAATTTCTGAGCAGTGACCTAACAAAAAGTACTAGGCTTGCATGAATTCACGATAGTGTTCAATAATTATATTTTGTTACTAATAGAATTTGGATGATGCAGACAGATACTTTATAACCTGGATTAACACATAGGATAGTACGTTTCCATGGGATAATTTCCGACTTCCACGCGAGCGAAGCTGCGGGAAAAAACTAGTAAATGTTGCTTTGTGGCCAGTCTCTGTAGCTGACACCTAGTCTAGGTTGTATATCACATGTTGTACGCATGGTAACCCTAGTCACCTGTTTGAAGATGGGACCTTTTATCCCTGTTTTTAATAGATCCTTGTGTCAACACCTTTACTCCTTTATCTTTAAAGAATGATGGGTGAAAGCTGATGTACATGAGTACTTCACGGTGATACTTTTGATGTTTTGTGTGTTGTCTTGTGTTAATCAAACTGTCGTCAGTGCCCCCTTGTTCTCCCGTTGCCCCCTTGTTCTTCTGCCTGCCTTTATTCCTTGTTACTTGGGGTCAGCATACATTGTTTTTTTTTGTTTGTATTAGCTGTCCCGTTTTCGTTTTCTATTATCATAGGCCCCCCAAGTGCTGAAAATAGTTTATCGCAAACGTTACGTGGCTACCCACCGATGCGTCAAAAGATATTGTGATTAGTATAATCACGACTGTGTTAAATACCTCGTAGCTAAATTGTTTAGAGTATAATAAATTATCTATCGATGGATCGCAATCTATTCAATTTAAAACAAAGTTTACAATTGCTTCTGAATATGTATAGATTCGAAATGTTTCGATTTTAGGAGTAAATTATTCTAAAAGCTCAACAGTTATTTACACCGTAAATATACAGCCACTTAAATACCCTTTGCCCGTTTTACTTAGTTGAAAATAGCTGAGCTGAGCTGATACAGATAATATTCACAAATTGTTATCAGAAAATCCAACAAAATTAACATTTACATGTAAGTTGCTGGTTTTGAAATAGTATTGGTAGAACCATCAGAGATAAAGGAACAGTAAATTGTTTTAGAGAAAATACTAGGGAGAAATGTGGCCGGTGGAAAATATGTAGTTATTCCATATCCACCGAGTATGTGATACAAAAAAAAAAACAACGTGTTGCACTCCGGGAGTGCCGGCAGAAGTGAAAACTTGAACATTAACTTTGTGCATTTTTGAATGTTTTGAGATGGTTAGGGAATAATTTCGAACTAATTGCTTTATTTATCAGTATAAAAGTACTATAATTTATGTGGTTAAATACAATATTCATTAGTAGTATATTCAGTAGTACCTATATTTATTTATTTAAAAAATATAGTCTAACAAAAATAAAACAATTTATTTAAACACTTTTCATGAAGTATGTTTTGACTGCTTTTTTTTACCCATCAATATTGGTAAAATTTCTTACCGACTTTACGTAATGCCAAAGACTATTTATTTTGATATTTACTTTGTCGGTTGCTAGGCAACGGATCTTACGATCACGTCCTGACGCGAGTTTAACATTTTTACCCATCCCAAAAAAAGTGCACAACGCCGCTACAGAAGTTTTAACTTCAAAAATAACAAACAGGAAAGTCTGTACTTTAATCGATAGCTTACAAAATGGGTTCACCGTAACCAGGTATATTGAATAGCTCAAAGGCTACTTGTTGCGGTTTTCTTGTAAAAAAAACTGTTATATAAAATACGGATAAATAATAAATCAAGGTGAACTCTAATCTATTTTCTATTTTGTTATCCTTTCATTTTGTTCGTATGCAGAAAAAGCACACAAATTATAATTGCTCATTTAAGAAAATTCAACCAGGCAGAATCGCGCTAGACTATGAGAAAACAATGTATGAAAAACTATCGGAATCGATTTCGAATCTTTTGAAACAAATCGTACAATGTCATAAATATATCTGCATGTTTTAACATAAGATCTCTTTCTGTATTTCCAGGAGAATGGGTGGTAATCCTAGTGACAGCGCTGAAGCAGCTGAGTGGTCACACAAACAACAGCACAAATACATCGTCTGATATTATGGAGCTATTCTCTTCAAGAAACTTGAAGATGGAAAACTTCACGACTATTTTCATTGGAGCACATGCCGTCTCTATGAGCATGTACTTCTTGATGGGAGGATTCTTGCATGTAAGAAGATGTTATCTTACTGGAAAATGTATCATTAGATATACAATTTTTGTTTTTGTTCTTATTTATATACGAACTAGCTGCGCCCGCTTGGTTCAGCCGCCTATGTCTCGATTCCGTGGGGAAACCGGGATAAGAAGTAGCCTATCTCTTAACCAAAGTCATGGTCTACCCATTTGCCAAATTTCATCCATATCCGTTCTGCGGTGTAACAAACAAACAAACTCACTTTCACATTTATAATATTAGTTAGGATGGCTTAAACACAACTTATTATTTTTATAATGTTTGGCTTTAAATTGTACGAAGTGATCTGTTGTCTATTTTGTAACTCTTTTCTTAAAACACACCCAATATTTTATGAAACGTTAAAACATATTTATAATAACCGTAGGCGGGCACAATTTAAAATTATCTTGTGACCTTTTTCTAAACCGAGCTAAGTCAGACAAGCCGCAATTTTTACCTGTGGGAGCAAACTTCCCAGACAGCATAACAAAAACATTTGAACATCACAAAACCACTTTATACTAAATCTACTTCGAAATCGCTACATTAACATTTCACAACACGTTTAGTCTGAAAACTTTAAATTTGAAAACATAGTGGACCACCACAAATTGGTTTCATTTAGGAAACTTCCTGCTAAATGTGAAAGAATCTTTGTTCAGTAATTACATCAGATTTGAATCCGCACATTATGAACGGTTTAGCTGAAATCAATTTCTAATACAATTTTCAGCTGACAACGGTTGGGAGCATTTCCGAGAAGGACTTGTTACAAGTAAATTCGCTTTGGCTTTGACGTTTCGCTCTAAGTTTCACCAGCGACAGTATCTAATCGAGGTCATTAATGAAAGGATTTTATTTGCTTGCTACGGAATAACGGCCCTATTCAGCAAAGTTTGTTTATGTACCTACACACCGGTATTTTGTATATAACCTAACAATGGAAAAATAGGTTCTATCAGCTTTAATTAACGAAACCTGTGTCTGATTTATTCGTTTTAATTTCCTTCATTTATCATGATTTTGATATTAATAGCCCCTTCGAATATCTGTTCAAGATTCCCCTTTTCAAAAGCAATAATCTAATAAAATCTCTAATCCCTCGCTTCCTTGGTAATTAATAATTTTGAATAATTAATATTTACGTCATTGAGATAAGGAACAATCCGCTTGCTATCTGTCGTTTTAATCAGAAGTTTGTTGAAGAATTTGTAGACCTGACTCTCGTCACATACGTACTTAGAGTTATCAAAGTTGTGAACATCTGTTCATATGACGAAGCCATTCCGAGCATTTGTGTCTTAACGTGACTTTGTGTTTTGATAGGAACTCACAATAATGTTTTTAGCGTTTTAATCGCGGCCGTGTTATGAGATTAATGATTATCATTTGCCTTGATTATTACAATGTTGTAGAATAGGTATACCAAATTTTAATTACACAATGAATAATTTTTAATTACGCCAAATATCATAATGAAGTTTTAGAATATAATTATGAAAATGTTTCTTGAATCTTTTGTCTTTCTCATTAATCATAAAATCACTTTCCATTTGCAGTGGTACTTCTACATGAACAGAAGGCATCTTGCCAAAGAGTGGAAGATCCAGCCTGACAAGTGGCTGTCCCCTGAATTGGAGCGTCACGAAATCATGGTCGGCACCCTGTCACTCCTAATCACTGGCAGCTTCTCGGCCTTCCTCGCCTGCTACATCTACAACGGGAACCCTTCCACCGTCTACTACCAGTTTGATGAATACGGCTGGCTTTGGTTCTTCCTACAGTTCCCTGTTATCTTCCTATATTCGGTTAGTGTCACTTTTAAAAAGCCTAGGCTAAAAAAAAAAAACTACAGGTTTGGTAAATTCATTACCTACATAATTACAAAATAATATTTAGACAGCTTGATTAAACTTTGCTTTTGTGAAAACAGGAAAAGTACCTATCACATTTTCCTTTTATTTACAATGTGTAAAATACATAATTGGGTTGAAATGGCTTTGCATAATTTAATACTCTGCTCCCGTATCAGTCGGAACTTATGTACTAAAGATAATTTTACTTTCGTTTTCAGGACTATACGACTTATATCATCCATCGCCTGTACCACACTCCGTGGCTGTACAAGCACTTCCACAAGCTACACCATAAGTACAAGCAGCCGACTGCCTTTTCAGTCACTGCCATTCATCCCTTCGAGATCATGCACGTCCAGCTTACTATGTGCGTGCCACTCTTCCTCTTCCCTGTTCACTGGCGTAAGTTATGCGTTCTACACCATATTTTTGCATAGCTAATATACATAGAACCACTAGGAGTTAATGAAATTGTAGTTAGTATAAGAATTTGTATTCAAAGTAACACTTTTTAGATTTTCAAATAATAGTTGTTTATACCATTTGTGAGAGACTTGGATTACATATCATTGGGACGGGTTACCCTTGTTTGGTATAACAACGTTTCGTCGAATGTTACTAATTCGAACAACGTTTAAGAAAATAATCAATTTGTATAATATCGATTAACATAATTTTCATTTCATCGAATATTTATTTGCGATAACAACATTTGCGCTATTGATCAAAGGGTATAATGTTCATTTGATGTAGTGTTCAGGTGGCATAACATGTATTTTATCGAATATTCAATTGGTGTTTTATTCAATATAACTATTAGGGCACTCCGACCATATAGGTTAGGTTAGGTTAGAACTGTGACCAACTACGCGCGAGCCGAGCGAGCGAAGCGAGCGGTGCCGCGGCAGCGGCCGGCGAGCGCTACATCGAAATTGGTTGCAGTATCAAAATTAGGGCACTCCGACAGATGAACCGCTTTCATATAGGTATCTTTCGACTAAATCATTATTAGTCTAGTGAAACATTAGTTTAAATGAAATTAGTGCATTTGAAAATTCGGTCAAATGACATTATTTCAAAGAAATAAATATGCTAAATAAAAATTTACCAATTAATTATTCGGTCAAATGAATAATTATACGAACGACTTTATTGCAACTAAAATTAGCTGAAGTGATTTTCGACGAAACGTTGTTATACCAAACAAGGGTAAACCCATTGGGACTACATTCTCAAATATGACGCCTATATTCCTCAAAGTGTTTGGGAAAAGGTGTATCTATAATAACATCCACATTTCGCTAGTTATGTTTAACTCTCATTTCTTCGGCTTATTGCTAGCAACCGAATCATTAGGAATAATAATAATGTTTATCAATCTCACAAAGACAGTTTCTTTCCTATCTTCTAAACGCATCTTTGGCTGGAAAAGGATGACTGAATCACTGTATGAAACATAAAATTTTAAGATTTTTTGTGTTACCTTTCAGTCCCCTTCTACGCTGTTGCTATCTACGTGTACTACCACGGTATCATCGACCATTCTGGCATCAACTTCAAGGCTCAGTGGTGGCAGCCGTGGCAGCCTGATGCAGAGTTCCATGACCAGCATCATGAGTTCTTCCACTGCAATTTCGGTTTCAATATGTCTATTTGGGATAAAGTAAGTTGACTTTGATAATTTAAAAACATCACTTTCATCGTATGAACAGTAATTAAATAACTTGGCTTTTATACGTCTAAATCTATTTGAATGTTAATTTAATCACTAACTGTGTGTAAAATCGATGAGTGGTAATAACATTTTTATGGGTTAGCGATTATTCACGGTATAGCCTAGCCACTTATTTATGTATTTTTTTTATTATTATGTAGATTGTTACTGTAGGTACTTATGTAGTTTTTAACACTTTATACTTTAGATTTTTCAAATCTAATCAATTGCCACATTATTTAAGATATTCAGTCATGTTGAATTATCCTTCGCTTTGTGAATCAATGACAATGCAGTTTATTTTGGCACTGTGCCATTAGAATATGGCAATCGATTTACAAGTGTGAAACTGATAGTCATAAATCAAACAATTTTACAAGAATTCGTTTTAAATTATTTTGAGAGTTAGGTACCTAACTGAGTGTTCGTTATTTAACTCTGCGAAAAAATTGATGATTCATCAGATCGTTGACTTGACTTGAAGTTTAACGATATTTTAAGGACCTTGTATCGGTAAAAATACGTACTAAATCTTAACGTTATTTTACAGTTACACGGTACAATGAGGAAAACACACCGTGCTTACACTGAAGACACTTACCATGGGGAAGCACCATCCCTCGACACTCCTGAAGGCAAGGCCCTTCTAGCTGAGAACCCCGATCTTATAGACAGTAAAGTATTGCTTGAAGAAATCCCTGAAATTATCCAAAACATCAAAACAGATGCATCCAAGACTGAACAGAAAAAGGATAAGTAATAATAATTTAGTTTTAGAAAACACGTTCTCTTTTGACAATTATCATCAGAAGAAGATGAAGAAGATGTAGCATGTAAATAATGTCGGTTTTTAATTAATTCTAGTTTATAATAGTTCTGTCCCAATCGCTAGCTTGTAAGCGGTTTTGAATTCAGAATGTTGAACTACGATGTTTCACTTTGTTTTTGCTAAATAATTGTTAATCGAAAACTTTTGTTTCTTGTCAGTGATTATGAGAAATATCTTGATCTTGATGTATTTCATCACCAACAGACGGATTTAAGAAGTATTTTGCTACTATTGCAAATGCAGAATGCATTTACATAATGATATTGTGAAAGGAATACATTTTCATCTTCCTGCAAATCTTTTAAAATATTCAAAGTTAAATTTTAACGGACTTAATTTTTTTCTTTACCGACGTTGTGATAGAGTTGATATTTAAAATAGTTTTAAGTATATCGGTGATATGTGATATTGTTAATAATTTTGATTCAATAAAGCATTTCTTGAAATATGAAATCAATGTTTTCTTAATTGCTTTCTCCACACATTTTTCATTATTAAAAAAAATTCGCACAATTTCTTTTAATAATGAAATACAATTTTAATTCAATACGAGATCTCAGTATTTCGCTATCAATATTTCAGTTATATTTTTCAAAGAAATGAAAATAGCATTTTATTCGCCTGTATTACTTTTCTAAAGAATCTCATATTAATTTCTTCGTACAAAGTTTTTTGCTACCATTCAATATAACAATCATGCCAAGATTTCTCGGAACGCAATCAATTACCTACCTAGACGTTCTAAATATTTCTTTGAAGTAAATTAAATGTTGTTGATTCAATTTAGGTGAGGTTTTAACAATGATGTTAATTTAGATTCTAAATACTCATTATGCGTATTTCCAGGTTATTTAATAACAATATATCTTACATTACTTTTGGAAAAAAATAATTATTTATTGTTTATTATCTCTACGTTCCTTTTTAGGGTTCCGTACTCGAAAGGTACCAAACGGAACTAATTAGGTAGGTACTAAGCCTCCGCTATCCATCGTCAGTTTGTCTGTCTGTCAGCGGGCTGTATCTCATGAACCGTAATAGGTAGACAGTTGTTTTCACAGACTGTGTATTTCTGTTGCCGTTTAAAAAGAAAAAAAAAAGTTAAAAATTAAAGTTCCCAAACATGAAACATGTTTTTTTTCTAAATTTTGTACGGTGGTACGAAATCCTTCGTGTGCGAGTCCAACTCGCACTTGGCCGGTTTTTCTTATGAGAAGACAGATTTGCGTAAATACTACTTGGTACCTACTTCTAAGTAATTCTGGAAATTAGTAATAATAAGTAGTAGTAGCAGTGGGTTGTGTAATGGATTAAATCAATTTCTTGCCTCCTTAAATAAAAACATATCCAAAATTCCAGACTCATTTCCAATTTAAAAAATACCAAGAAAAGCGATCAACGCACAATTTTCTTCAACATCAATTCAGCAATCAAAATTCTCGATTCTCGCGCCAGTATTGAATCATCAGCTTTTTCCATTGTACGCCCATCAATAATACTTGACTGCAAATAATTTATCGTCATAAGAACATAATAGGATATTTCAATGTCTTCAGTTCTGGCCTCAGATTGAAACAATGCCGGAACATAATAGGATCGCTTCCAGTTCAAGGCTGCTCAAGTATTTTTTCTTGAAAAACGGGCATTATTTTTTCCTTGTATTCTGACAGCGTACGATATTTTCTGATGTACGTGTTCATAATTCACTTATATCCATTTTCAATTCAAAAATATTTATTAATATTAAAATCGCGATTTGGTTGGCTTTATATTTTACCAAATTCAAAAATGGATTCTGTATTCGAGGCAAAATTATTAAATATTATTATTGCATTCAAATGCGTACAATTTTGGCTCCCGTTACTATTCTTATACTCAATAATACTAACGAAATATAAAATAAATTTCACTCAAGATTATGTCATTGACTCAATACATAATAATATCAGTCTTAAAAGATACTGTCTGGACCTAAAATAGTTATCTAGACAAAACATTGAAATGCGTCAACACTTACATGAGCAGCAAAATATTCAAGGATACTCTTTACGACTCTTCTTGAAGATTTTAGAACCGTAAAGGGACTCGTATTTTAGTACACAACAACGCTTCCATCTTGGTTATTAGGCCTTGCGGGTCTAAGCTAAGTTACGGCCTGGCCAACCAGCCAAGCCTATAAATTTTAGTGCCTAGTACTTATGTCCGCTGCTGTTGTTTATTTAGTATGTTTTGAGTGCGAAAACACGACAATTCATTTTGATATACAACCTTTATCCTCTTATGTAGGTGAAATATGTATTTTCGTTTACACAGGGCGTGTACTTGACCAACAGTGAATGAAGTATTTTGTATCCGTAGCGTACTAGATGTTGAGTTCAAAAGTACTGATGGCACTTATTTTCGACTTAATTGCATAAACTTTAGACTTTTTCGTATTTTAATTTTTAGTCTGTGTTGTCCCTCTGCAGAGCAAAGGTCTTCTTTTCTCCTTGTCACTCCTCTCTGTCTTGAGCTATTGTGGAACAATCCTTTCTGTAGGCGTTAAGCTCTTACTTTTCCTATACATATCCCATATAATAATGTAATAGGAAAAAGTCTTAAGTTTACGGTAGCAGAAACTACAGAACGCCACCTACTACGATTCTTACATACTCTTTTTGCTTCATCCATTGTTCATTTAATATTCTCTTGAATAACAGTTTATTCAGTAAATGAAGAATAACATTGCGTGGGTGCATACAGCAACGTTGTATGTAAATAAGCATTGTATTACACTTATAAATCAAAAGGTCTTAAGTTAAAAGCTTTGACCTTAAAATCAAACAGAGCTAATTCCTCCGCGAGCTCACTAGAGCTACATTCAAAGAACTTGCTTGAAAAGAGAATATTTAGCAAAATGTAAATGTTTGAACTGAAAGCTAACTATGAGTTTGTGTAGGAGTTATTATACACTGAAAGACTGGAATCTCGGAATTCCAATCAACCGATCCTTTAATGTCGGAACATAATATCGAATCGAGAGCAGTGGTGGCCCAGTGGTAACGCACCCGACACACCGACGAGTTGTAGATCGTGGGTTCGAACCCAGACAGGCGCTTTACTTTGTGTAAATAATTTCATCACCACTGCTCTCAAAACGGTGAAGGAAAACATCGTAAGGAAACCGGCATGTCTTAGAACCAAAAATTCGAAGACATGTGACATCTACCAACCCGGACTGGGCCCGCGTGGTAGATTACAGCCCACTCCTTCTCACAGAGAGGAGGCCTGTGTCCCAGCAGTGGGAACATGAATAGGCTAATTATGGTATATATTATGATCCTTTAATTATATAAATAAGTTAAAATTGGTTAAAAGTTATATTAGAAGTACCTAATTCCTGAAAATAGGTTTGACAGTTGATCGAGTTATTGATTTTCTAAGGATACGAAAAGGATACTCATGCTAATCATCATGCTAATTATGCTGTCCATTATTCCCATTTCGAACTCCACAATAGTTTTACTCATTGCCTATCTTAGGGATCGTAAGGTACTTTTAATGACGTTCGTTCGACACACGTTCACTCTGTCTCAAATAATGCTTAGCGTTGTATTAATATAGTGGCGTTTGTTTGTTTTGGTTGAGATGGACAAATTGTACTTGGCTTTTTGAATAAAAAGATTTTATTATAAAAAAAATATATATATATTATTATATATATATTATAAGTAACTAGCAGTGGTGGCCCAGTGGTAACGGCCCCGACTTACGAGTTGTAGGTCGTGGGTTCGAACCCAAGCAGGCGCTTTACTTTGTGTAAATAATTTCATCACCACTGCTCTCAAAACGGTGAAGGAAAACATCGTGAGGAAACCGGCATGTCTTAGAACCAAAAATTCGAAGACGTGTGACATCTACCAACCCGCACTGGGCCCGCGTGGTGGATTACGGCCCACTCCCTCTCACAGAGAGGAGGCCTGTGTCCCAGCAGTGGGAACATTAATAGGCTGATGATGATGATGATGATAAGTAACTAGCTTCCACCAGTGGGGCTTGTGCGTGAACAGCCACACTGGTCGATCGAACAGGTTAAGCTACATTTGCCGCGGTTGGTCCATGGATGGGTGACCATCTTTACATACCAAGAACCCTCTGTGCCTCGGAAAGTTCGTTACGCCGTTGGTCCGGGGTGTCATTTGTAGATCTTTGACAGTCCTTACGGGTAGTTAGAAGCCCAAAAGGCTGACAGCCTGGCTTACCAAGAGGGTATCCTGTTACCTAGTAACTAGGTTGTGGAGGTCAGATGAGCAGTCGCTCTATGTAAAATACTGGTATTCAGCTGCATCTGGTTAGACTGGAAGCCGGCCCCAACATAGTTGGGAAAAGGCTAGGCAGATAATGAGCTTCTACCAGCGGCTTCGCCCGCGTGGTTTCTTTATACATTTTGATATAGCAGGCAAAAACAAAAGTTTCAAGATATTTCTAAAATAAAAAAAATGGAAATATATTGTAACTTTTGTTTGTTGATCCTGCGATACCAAAATTCTATAGAATTATTTATTTAATTCTATAGATTCTAATGCTTGTTTTTCTCTTTTCAGTTATTATGTGTTTTTGCAGTCGGGTATTTTGTTTCTTAAATAATTTTTTACTCATAATAACTTTGGTACTCTTGGTAATATTATTATTTAATCGTCCCACGCCCTTCCCTGCAACACCATATCAATCAATTTCCGCAGAAGGGAAGATGTTATCTGCTACTAAGAGGACTCATTCTCCTTAAGCACAGGGAAATCGCCTGCATCCCATCGAGCGATCATAATAATTCACCGTTCAAAACAGAATTCTGCCTTTTCACGCAAACCATTTATCACTCTCGTGAGAAGGAAAAAAATGCTGTGGCCTTAAGGGGCCAAGTGAAAATAATGTGAGAACAGAGGTCAACTTCATTTGATTTATACCGTTCAGAATATTGCGTTAATTAAGCTTTGATGTAACAGACTACTCTGGCACAATGGGCCAGGGTCATATACACATCGCTTTGTTCTTAGGGATTTTTCTGAAGATTTCAACAGTTTCTTTGTGACTAATGTTGAGCTGAGAATAATGAAAGGTCAAAACTGGTAAAGGCAAAAAGCTGAGTTTTTATTATTATATACAAAGCATTCCTTTGTTATCCCATAACTCTAGGATATTAATGAGTCGATGTCAAACTGGCATATGAACTATTATTATAGGTTTATTTTCTTTTTCATGTTTCATACAAAATAATTCGACAAAGTCACGATTATTTATGCAAAGCACCTTTAAATGAAATATAAAAATCAAAACAGACTATTTTTGTCCATAAAAAAATATGACAACGATGCATTGTCTTCGCTTTAAATATGAATGATTTGTCCCTTATGTTGCTCCTGCCATGTTTTGTCTCTGCGTCACCCTAAAGTTGCCTGGTAGAAAATGCCACAAGCATTAAATCCGTCTTTGTGCGGTATTTTTTTTTAGTTGTGCATAAAGTTTTAATAAATTAATAAGTTTGAATTAAAACTATTTACTTGTACGTATCAATTAAACTTAGATACACACATCGAGAGTGTTATGATATCTTCGAAACTTATATGTATTTTTATAGCATATAACCTTAGAGTTGGGGATAGAGGGAGCAGTGGTGGCCCAGTGGTAATGGCCCCGACTTACGAGTTGTAGGTCGTGGGTTCGTACCCAGGCAGGCGCTTTACTTTGTGTAAATAATTTCATCACCACTGCTCCCAAAACGGTGAAGGAAAACATCGTGAGGAAACCGGCATGTCTTAGAACCAAAAAATTCGACAACTACCAACCTGCACTGGGCCCGCGTGGTAGATTACGGCCCACTCTCTCTCACAGAGAGGAGGCCTGTATGCCCGCAGTGGGAACATTAATAGGCTGATTATGTATTATTATGTATGGGATATCAAAAGGAACACGTCGTATAGCTCAATAATTGAAGTAATTCAATCAAATATTGGACCAACACAAGAGTACCTACTAATTGATTTCGCAATCCTTACCACAAAAAGCGGAACCTCTTTCACTACGCAATTCAAATCATCGAATCAATATCTAATTAAGTCATTTCAATGGCTGAGTAATCACATTTTCGCGTCCAAATATTGCTCCCGAGTCTTTTATCTGATCGAACTCAAGGCACAGACTGTTGAACTCCCGTTTTATTAATCGAATTTAATTGGACACTCTACCCTTCTAAGAGCAGGCTTCATTATAATTTTCGGTAGAAAAGGTCGTGAATTCTTTTTTCGAAATTTACTTTCTGTAATTGCTTTCGATTTTGTTGTTAGAGCCAGATTAACCTTTTACGGATGTAACAATATTGATTTTTATGTTAGAGGCTCAATAATGATTTCGGTTTGAACGCATTTGGTTGATGATTTTGTTGTTAAAGCTTGTTTAATAAGTAACCGATGCTTCATTATTACACTCTGGAAATTGTTATTATACTTTTTTTAATATCGTAGTTTTACTTTGTCGCAATTTCTCAGAACTTCTTGACTTCTTATTCAAAATTCAAATCTCATACAACCTTGACTCCTAAAACTTTGTGGATCATAATGAGCTTTTAGCTACTGTATGACTAAGCGTGTTTTGTTCTTCTTTCGTTGTTAGTAAAGTTAAAGTACCTATATAATATTCATCATTAAAAATCTAAGGTCCATTCAAAGATTTACAGTTCATCAAAATTCCGTCCTTCTTTTCTTTTATGGCAGCAAAACTTTTGTTATTACGTGTAAAGCGGCGGAGGCGGTGCTATAGCGCTTAAATCTAAAAATAAAATGAAGCTTTGAACTTCAACTTTAAGTTGGAGGCACTTACGACAATAACAAGCTGTGTGAGGCTATAGCCATTTTGCTGTTTGGAAATGGTTTAAGAATGAAGAAAGTAGCGGGACAAAACTTCATCTTCTTCTTGAAATAATTGTGAAACGTAAGTTTGAAAAAAATTCATTTTTGATACTCAATGCTGGATACCTGAAACACTTTTATGATCTTATTCTTTTTTCGTTTGGTTAGGTCATAGTTTGAAAGCCGCGCATGGGCCTCTGATTGTGCTTCACATGTCGTCGAGAAATATCACTACTATTATTTATGTAGGTGCACACAATATCGATACTCATAGATATATCCTTAGTTTTATGTTAGTTGTGATTTAACATTTGTACCTGTTCAAAGTTGTTGTTTAGCATGAAACTGACATGTTCTTGTAACTCTTCGTTTATATTCACCGACTACTAAACTAGGGCTTTTGTTCTCATTTTAAAAGCCTACTTTCCATATGTTAAGAGTTCCGCCTTTCTTTCCATCTTGCAAATGGAACCTTTCTGACATTACCGACAGACAAATGACCCTTGAGAAATTTAATGCAATAGCCCCACAAATCAAAATTTTAGAAAAAAGTTCACTTCAGCTCCTAGGTTCCCCAATTTTAGAAGACAGCTTTTCTCCTTTCATCGACGAAAAAATCAAAAAGTTCAACGACATTTCGGACAGACTCTCCAAAATTAATCTACATTCGGCATTCACCCTGATTAGATACTGTTGTTTTGGTCCAAATTTTATATATTTTCTACGCTCTTCCTCTCTATGGAAGCAGTCACACCTCTTGGACAAAATTGACAAAATCATCCGCAGCACCCTAACATCCATTTTAAATGTGGTCTTGGACGACCGAGCGTGGCTGCAAGCCACTCTACCCATCCGTCTTGGTGGCTTACCCGCGTTCCTGTCCTGAAAAGTTGACCGGGAAAATTTTAGCCCCCTGTTTGGTTGACTATGAAGTGCCGTGCTTGACAGATGCGGAGAACGCCTGGAAAGCGGCTTGCCCGAATACAGATCGGCCCGTGAATCCATCCTCCCAGAGGCAGTGGGACGAGCCGCTCTGCAGGTTGGTACGGAACAATCTTATTAATACGTCTACCAATACTGCTGAGCGTGCCCGCCTGCTGGCTGTGGGTAAGTGGGAGTCGGGCCTTTGGCTTCAGGCGCTACCGTCACCCAACATAGGCACTATGCTGGGTGACACTACCTTCCGGCTCGCTACCTGTCTGCGTCTGGGCGCTCTTTGCGTGGCTCCGCATCGCTGCCAATGCGGTGAAGGTGTCGACTGTCTCGGACATCATGGCCTATCCTGCAGTAAGAGCGCAGGCCGGATAGCACGGCACGCCAGCATCAATGACATCATCCGTCGTGCTCTTGTCACCCCGGGGTGCCAGCTGTTTTAGAACCCAATGGCTTGGCACGCGACGATGGGAAGAGACCAGATGGTATGACCATAATGCCTTGGAAGGTGGGTAGGCCTTTGGTGTGGGATGCAACGTGTGTCGACACCCTTGCGCCATCCCATCTTCCTAGCACGGCGAGCTGTGCTGGGGCTGCTGCTGCAGGTGCGGAAAACCTCAAACGGCGCAAATATTCCAATCTTATTGGAAATTATATGTTTGAGCCGTTTGGGGTTGAAACACTAGGGCCATGGGGCCCGAGTGCCCACTTGGTTTTTCAAGACATCGCCAAGCGGTTGGTCGACTCTTCACGTGACCAGAGGGCTGGCCTTTTCTTCGGACAAAGAATAAGCATTGCCATACAACGTGGCAATGCTGCCAGCCTTTTGGGCACTTTTGCTGTTGACAGCGATGCAGACGAATTTTTTGATGCCCTATAATTGTTCCCCCCCTTTTTTATATACTTGTACATAATATTACTATTATTTTTAAGTCTGTATATAAATTATTGCACTTATTAACAAAAAAATATATTACCCATCTTGCAAATTGGACCACTGGAACAAAAAGAGCCACGGAATGAGGTGGAGTCAAACGCGTCGAAAGCCTCCTGCATAATGCATTGTGACTGCAGCTACCTCTGGCTGGCGGATTATACGCCGGAGTTATTCCCCAAATACTTGGAATCATAGCTGGAGGTACGCAGGGAACATTCTTGAACTTCGTAGTTAAGAAAATAAAGTTTTTGGTATGTATTTTTACAGATTTCTTCATTGATAAAATACTCTTTAGGTATGACTTTATTACGTCAACAAACAATTTTTTTTTGTATTTTTATTGCTTCTTTACCGACTTCAAAAAGGAAGCGGTTATGTTCTGCGATGTCTTCGATATTAAGTTAACTGATTTTTGTGTAGAAAACTATTCTGTCAAGGTGATCACGTTTAATATATTGTTTTGCGATTAACATATTTTTGTTTATAAAACTACACTCGAGAGCAATGAATCCGGGTCACTTAAAGAATCCTAAAAATCTCGGAAACTAAAAATGCTAGGTTAATGCAATAAATTGTAATTAATAGACAATGTAATACTCCTTAAATGAAGGTATTAAAACTTCTTAGTTATTGTAAAGTTATATCATAAAAAAATCAAATTTGAAAAAGGGCCACTTTCGAAGATGGAACTACGAAATTACAGCATTTGGTTTTGCTTTTGTTTGTAATCTGTCATTTATGTGGGTACATAAACCATGTTGATAGTGCTCTATATTCATTATTCAAGCTGAAATTATGTCGCTTACGCCTGAAGAATGCACCAGAATACTTACAATGCTGGAAACCGGCCGGAGTCAGCGCGATACAGCCAGGACTGTCGGTGTGTCGCTGTCAACAGTACAAAGAGTTCTCCGACGTTACGAAGAAACTGGTTCTAACCTACGCAGACCAGGAACGGGCAGAACCAGGTGTACCACAGCACGAGAAGACCGATACTTGGTGAACACCATGCTTCGAAATCGCTTTCTCACAGGAACTGAACTCACAAATCAGTTTCGACGCCTCGGAGGAAGTAACCCAAGTGCATGGACAGTAAGACGTCGGCTTGCTGAATCTAACTTAAAACCCCTTAGACCTGCAAACGGCCCTAAACTGGAGCGTGGGCATCGTATTTCAAGACTAAGATATGCCCAGAGCCACGTAAATTGGAGTATTGAAGATTGGTCAAAAGTTATGTTCTCCGACGAATCAAAATTTATGCTCTACAAGCACGATGGAAGACACAAAGTGTATCGAAGACCAGGGGAAAGATTCAAGCAAGCATGCATCGAAGAAAAAGTAGCCTACGGTGGTGGGTCTGTACTTGTGTGGGCCGGAATTTCTTCTGAAAGTCGCACAGAGCTGGTGATCATAGAAAACGGCTCTTTAACTAGCGTAAGATATGTGGAAGAAATCCTCAATGATCACGTTGGTCCATTTATGATCAATTTAGGTGAGGATGCTATATTTATGCATGACAATGCCCGACCTCATACAGGTAGGATTGTGAATGACTACCTTCAAGAGATGAACATTACTCGTATGGAGTGGCCAGCGCGCAGCCCGGATATCAACCCGATCGAGCATGCTTGGGACGAGCTAGGCAGATGCGTAAAACAACGAAACCCTCCCCCAATCACGCTTCGTGAGCTCAAAATTGCTCTCACAGAGGAATGGGAGAATATTCCCCAAAATCGTATAAGGAACTTGGTGTACACTGTGTACAGCATGCCAAACCGCGTAAACGCAGTAATGGAAGCACGAGGAGGCAATACGAAGTATTAAAATTCAAGAAAATCGTAATAAAGTTCAAAAATTTCATGTTTCCTATTTTTGTTTTAAGGAGAGATCAGCAGTTTTTTTCTTTATGTAATTTTGTGTTAATAAAATGTATGGTGACTCATATTTTTTTTACTTTCATTTAAGGAGTATTACATTGTCTATTAAATACAATTTATTGCATTAACCTATCATTTTTAGTTTCCGAGATTTTTAACATTCTTTAAGTGACCCGGATTCATTGCTCTCGAGTGTATTATGTTGAAGTGGTCCCGTTTAAATCTGCTGAAGATCTGATAAATACCTTCGGAGATATAATAGAATACCACAATAACGAACGTAAATATAAATAAATAAATCTGCCTATGTTGTCCCACTGCTGGGCAAGGCCTTCCTTTCCTTTTTCCACGTAACAAACGTTAATTCTTTTTTCTCAACCTAGGTAGGTAAGTGACTTACGTAACCACAACATATAGATTACGATTACATTACATTAGATTACATATTTACTACGCACTACATACATCTGTAACATAATAATATATTCCAAGTCAAATAACCTCAATATTCTGAACTTTCAAGACTTAAGTAACACACCAAAGTAGGAGGCACGTACCAACTATAAACTAGAAAAAAATATTTTATTAAGTTTTCCCTAAGAATATGACACAAAAGAAGTCAAGGCGGAGTTTTCTAGTTGTCGTAAAAAAGACAATAAAACATTGACGGTCGTTCACCGGACTGTGTCGTACGGGTGGAAACTTCGTCCTGCGGGCGTTAGGGACGGCTCACATGTGCTGCTTCTAGTTCATTTTGTATCTGTTTTTGTGTTTGAAGAATCTTTTGGTTGACTTTTAATCAATATTGGGTTCTGAACTTCTAAGAGGGGTTCATAGACTTGTGACGGTATGTCAATAAAAATAAATGAAATTTGTTTATTTCAGACTAGGTATATTTGTCCATATTTTCAGTGTCGATATTTTGATAGTAATAAATTAACTAACACTATGTTAGTTATGACTAACATAGTCTATATAAGATAATTTATGATAATTTAAGATAATTAGTTCAACCGGGTTTCAGGCTGGCTAAAGTAGACTCATCATTCATGGGGTACTGTTTAAAATGCTACAATAAAATACCTCCCCACATACTTCAGCTGAATGAAACGAAATTTAAATCTTATATTAAACGCACACTATGCAGTCAGGCATATTATAAGTTGGGGGATTACATCGCTGATAAAAATGCTTGGCTCAACGCTGGTCCTGCTCCACAAGGGCACATAAACTAATTGTATAGCATCTGAAAATACTGTTGGAGCTGCGGAAGATTTTAAATACTATCTTTGCATTGTATAAATTCAATCTCTTAGCATTGTATAATTGCATAGCACATGTGTGAGTACTATGTACAGACTATAAAGCTACCATTTAGGTACTGGGTATGTCTTTCATTGACTTGAATGTGCCCTGGCGGCTGAGAGTATGTCATGCTCACTCTAATGTCACGCTGACGGTGGCGTGTGTGTTGGATCATTTAGCTCCCTTCAAAATGGTTGAGCTGAATGGTGCTAATCCATGCGTCATGTTCGTGAACGGGCGCCGTCAGTTGTGACTGGTCATCTCATAGCTGCCATGGCTTATTTTAATTTGATTTAATTTTTTAATTGTTTTATTTTTGTTTTTATCTTTTATTACGGACGCTTTTAACGTTTTGCATCGTTCTCACATGTATAAGTTCAACATGAATGATGTAACCAATATTTTGTAACCAAATTTTTATTTAAAAGAGTGTCCGTGGAGTTTCTTGCCCGTTCTTCTCCATAGGTACCTACTACGCTTTGGAATGGGCATCTAGCTTCATCTTTTCTGACTGACCGACCCCTTGACAATTCAAAAGTGCCTGTAATTGGTTTATTTGAAATAAATGCTTTGAGTTTGAGTTTGAATTGATCGCCTCATCATGACGAGGCGATCAAGTAAACTTATAATACTAATAAATACATAATCAGCGTATTTATGTTCCCACTGCTGGGACACAGGCCTCCTCTCTGTGAGAGGGAGTGGGCCATAATCTACCACGCGGGCCCAGTGCGGGTTGGTAGATGTCACATGTCTTCGAATTTTCGGTTCTTGCCGGTTTCCTCACGATACAAATAAAAAAGCTGAGAGGTGTCAAGGGACACCCAGATGGAACGAAGTTATGGAATGAACCTCACAAAGGCATGCCACTAATTAGTACCTGTGGTCGCTCACAGATGGCGTTATAATAAAAAAATTAACCTCACAAAGGCATGCCACAAATTAGTACCTGTGGTCGCTCACAGATGGCGTTATAATAAAAAATAAAAAGGGTCGTTACAACTTTTGGTCTCAATTTTTTCCGTCTAGCCCCCTTACGCAACGCGCGAAGGGGACTTCGTTCCAATAATTAAAAAGTAAATTAAATTGAAAGAAATGAATAAAATGATTGTCGGTTAGTTGAGTTACATTATGGTTGTCAAGACGTGGTCACAGTTCAGATATTATGATGTATTTAGTTTTATGTCTTGCGTTTGTGGTCATTTTTATCAGGTATATTATTGCCATTTGATCAACTCTTAATAAATGTTGTAAACTGAAGCGTTGTTTAATTAGATATTCGAGGAATTAGGCTATTACAGAATAAATATTTTTATAACTAAAAATCGGTGGTCCAGTGTTGAAACAGAATGTGTGAGACAAATCTAAAATACAACAGATAAAAGTTAAATAAAAACTGTTAGCCGTCGCCTGTTGTATCGACATCGGACTTGCGTAACAGAGAGTGTTCAATTTATAGCGAACGTGTTCCTAACATCACGACAAGAACTTACTACTATTGCACAACTATCAAAGAAGAAGGGTTATGTATTCTTATTCTTTGTGTACTAGATATTTCGATATTTTGTTGGAGCTAGGAAATAATGTTGGCTTTTTGTGCGATCGTTTTCGTAAGGAGTCTGAAATGGAAAAATAACATTTGAGGCTTGTTTTTCATGCCATGATGCGTGTACTGAATTATGTTGTGGTGATATTGTGGGATATAGTATTACAGAGTTAATAACGTGGTATACTTGTATAACCTGACATCCTTGATGGATTATACAGAGTGTGACAACTATTCATGGACTGTGTGTATTGCTATTGAGCCTTGGCATTTAAGCATTGAGCAGTGGTGGCCCAGTGGTAACGGCCATTACTTACGAGTTGTAGGTCGTAGGTTCGAACCCAGACAGGCGCTTTACTTTGTGTTAATTATTTCATCACCACTGCTCTTAAAACGGTGAAGGAAAACATCGTGAGGAAACCCGCATGTTCGAACCAAAAATTCGAAGACATGTGACATCTACCAACCCGTACTGGGCCTGTGTGGTGGATTACGGCCTACTCCCTCTAACAGAGAGGAGGCCTGTGTCCCAGCAGTGGGAACATTATATGCTGATTATGTTTTTAAGCATTTGTTCAATTTATTGTTGAAGATGAAAGAGTTAGTTCTTTACTGCAAGAATCAACAAAATACATAAAAGTGAGTATTTTTATTCTTGTATACTATGTTGTATCCCTCACATAAAACTTAATCACTTAAATAATAATATGTTAAAAGAGAAATCGAGCTTATAAAATAAAAAACATACATGGCCGAAAAATAACAAACTTGTAACTTAATTAAACCAAAAACATAACATGCAAACAAATCCTACATTCGTGTAATATTTATAACAAGACAAACATTTATTAATGAACGCTCAACAAGCCATACAGTTGCTAACAATTGTTGGCCTAAAGCCTGTTAAAGAGTTTATTCGCGAGAAAGTTCTGTGTTAACTACATCTGGGTGACCTAGATTTTACTTCAAATTCATTTAATTTTCATTTAGGACCCGTAGGTATAGAAGTTGGAGAAATTGCTGTTTCAGAGTTTTCAAGATAGCTGTTGTAGTTGGAGGCAGTAGTTGGCGCTAGGTTCGGAATTAAGTCGTGTTTAATTTTAGCAGTTTCTCTATTGCCTTTTTAGGGAATGATTGAGAGAATCAAATTATTAGTTTGATTAAATTTAGGTTTATTATTCGTAATCATTATCCTGCCAAGTTTTCACTTTTATAGCATCTAATCTTTGCAACTGGAATTTGCTTGACGAAACCAGATCATTTTTATGCTGTGGCTGATGCTCCTAATTAATAAATAAAGTTTATTTTATTTAATCATTAATTTCCCGTGTCTTCACTTACAGGAAGAGATGTTATCGATACAGTATTATTAACCCACAAGAGAAAATGTAATCAACTACCAAGATCGCCATGCTTACACGTGTCTAAAGACAATGTAAGTGAAGGCAAGGGTTCACTGGTTAAGGATATATCGACTACCTTTCGGAGCTCAAAGCAGTAACGTGAATTTGGGAAGGTTGGAAGGCCGGTTTGTTTTGGTAATATAGTTATATTTATGGTAATTAAATTGTGCATCCTAATTGGTCACATCGTAATAGATAAAATAAGATAATTGTCCAATGATATTTTTTGATTAATTTCGTTTCGGATTCCAAAACAATCATTAAGGTATGAGATAGCTAGATTATATCGTTTATTTGGTGCACACAAAAGAAATAGCACAACATACTAAAACACGATTAAATTATAACTAAATACATGAATATAGATGACAAGGTGACAATATATAAAAAAAATAAAGAAGAAAACAAGACATTGTGATGACACTATTGGCTAAGATACTTTATTAGGACTTGCCGAATTCATAGTCCCGGCGCTTTTTTGGTTGATCGATTTTGACTTACACGAGTTGCTGTGGTTAGGAAAAGTTTGGCGGGCTTGTCTCAAATAAAAGGTCATAAGCGCAGCGACCATCCCCAAATATTATTGAGTTATATAGAAAGATGATGATGATGAACTAGGCTCATGTTAAGAATTTCACATTTATATTATGATTCTTATAAAACAAAGCCGAACCTTAAACCACGCCTGCTTCATTTGCTTACTAAAGGCCCCTAAATAACTGCGTACTATTTCAAGCTATAATGGTGTACATTAATGAAGTCTACAGACAATGGCGACTCACTAACGAGCGATAACCGTAGACATTACACGACAAACGGCCGCACAGAGCCAAATTACACCAAATTTTGTTATAATTTGTATTAATTTGCTATCATTTCGTTCAGTTTGATTGCTAATTGCTACAGGGTATATTTTCGTGTTTTGATAGTGTCAAATTAGTTTTTTGGTGGTGTTGGAAACGTGGACGTTTTGCGTATTATACAAAAGTTTTATAATTATAATATCAGTTTTAAAGTTCATCTATACAAAGGGATTCTTATCGTGCCTTTACTTCCACTTGGTAAGTCGCGTGGCTAATTAATAACAGCCTTACGGGTCGATTCATCAGGTTAAGCTATGCTTGCCGGGGTTGGTCCGTGGATGCGTGACCATATTTACATAAGTACCTCTCGGTATGTAAAGATGGTCACACACACACGTCGTTCCTCCGTGCCTCGGAAATTACGTTAAGCGGTTGGTCATTCATGGATCTTTGACAGTCGTTACGGGTCGTCAGAAGCCCGAAAGTCTGACAACCAGTCTTACCAAGGGGTGGGGGAGGTCAGATAGGCAGTCGCTCTATGTAAAATACTGGTATTCAGCTGCATCCGATTAGACTGGAAGCCGACCCCAACATAATTGGGAAAAGGTTAGGCAGATTGATTGATTGACTTCCTCTTGATATGTTTTTATCAACAAATTGAACTTTTGCTTTTGTTTTAGGAGAAATTTAAATAAATGTGGAAGCTAAATTTCATTTAAAACTTCATTTTTTTGCTTGCAGTTTCCTGGATTAATTAAGTGTTCATATCCTTGGTCATGTTCATTCGTGTGTTCAAACTTTATGAGTAGTTCCTAAATATACTCGTAAGATGTTAGTATATTTTTATCACTGCAGTTAAGTTAAATAAATCTTGCATCAGGTTTTAGAGTTAAATCATAATGGGTTATACGTAAGTGTAAAAGCTTGTGCACTATCATAAACTTGTAATGATGCAACTAATTTTAAGTACCTTACTAATTATTTTATCATACTCACAAGTGAGATAGTTTTTATTGATTGTATAAAAAAATTATAGGGACATCATCTTGGTAAGAATATTTTTACGTCCTTAGATTTTTAAATAAGCTAAAATTATTATTATCATGTCTTGCTATTTTACCATGCAGAAACAAGTATCTTCAACGATCACAAAGGTAATACAAATTTACTTTCAAACGCACGACCAGTTTCGAAATACATAATATCATAAAAGATCTAAAGAATAAAGAATATCTTACTGAAAGAAATGTTGAAACATTTGTATCCATAATACTTCTCAAGCCGAAACCGTTCAAATCGAATCCTATTTGTCTGTAAGTACAATACCATCAGAGAGATTTCGCGAGCCAATCCAATATCTATAAAAGTACACATAATTTTGTTAGAAAAAATCCTATTATCTCTAATGCTACTTTAGACACGCCGATTTGAATCAAGACAGAAGATGTTTCGCCAATACAACGATTACTGCGCAATCTTACTGGATTTACTTGGATTTTGGAACCCTTCCATTGGTACCTTTGATTTCAAACGGTGCGTTGTTTACGAAATTGTTTTACGCGTTTCCATGTTGCGTACAAAAGTCGGTTTTTAATAGTTTTGGTATAAAGTAGGACACAATTTCGGTATGGTCTTGTAAGGTTTTTACTGGTTAACGATTCATAGTCACGTTGTCATACCAACATACGTCATGTACATTCATGCCGATGACTTACAAATAAAGCGCAGTAACGCCCCGGCATGCGGCACCGCCTCGAAGAATCTAGTCACGCGCCGTAAGCAAGGTAACCGCTGGTCGCCAACGCGCCGTAAGCAAGGCAACCGCTGGTCACCAACGCGCCCGTAAGCAAGGCGACTGCTTATCGCCAACGCGCCGTCAGCAAGGCGACCACTCGCTGCCGGCACGTTACCGGTGAGGTAACAGCTTATTGTTCTATGGGCGGCAAGGCGTCACCGTGCGGACGGCGAGGCGCCGGCATGCATACCGCCTGCAGGCGTTTGTTTACCGGAGAGCGGACTCCTTGCTTGAAGCGATGTCGGCACGATTGTGTGACGGCTCGCGAGCCGCTCACTGCCCGCGAGCCATCAGCCACTATTCTGTATAGCCATCGTAAAATTGACTTTAAAACATTTGATTTAAAATCTTAACTTGTATGACCAGTTATTTGCCGTGTCGGAGCGGTGCTGCTATAATGAACGATGTCCTTTAGACTGCTTTTTTTATGTAACTAAGTTTCAGCCGAAACAAGTTAATCATCAAATCAAAACTGAACTAATACTACGAAGAAGAAAACTTGATTGTTTGCTTGTAATAATTTCTGGAAGTATTGATCAAAATGTTAAAAATTCTTACACTGATAGAAAGTTATATTATTGCCGGTTCCTGTTCCTTTGAATGTTAATACACGCGGATAAAGTTACGGGTTGAAGCTAGTAAACGATATATTTTAATTTAAACTATTGATAACAATTTCTCAATCCAAATTCGTCTTGGAACTAATTTAAGAGAACATTAACCTCTTAAAAAGAGATCTTGACTATCCACTTCACTTAAAGTGTATGTTTTATCGTTTTCAGAATTTCCTACTTCACCCGTTACATAACCAAGACCGTTTCCCAAAGAATCCTGTTGGTATTCGCTTTTTTTCGAAATATATATTTCGTTTTATGTCGACAATTCAGCCATTTTGTTTGAGGATATCCGTTGATTTTTTTCTGACCTGCATATTTTAATTTGACTGTTCCACGAGCTTTCCTTGAATCTGAAATGAAAATGATTTTGCGTTTGTGTTTTACAAAGATTTGCTAGTTAAGCTTGTTTTCGTTAACAGAAACGGTTTGGTTGAGGAAAATAAAGAACTGTAGCTCAACGGTTAATTTAATTATCGCCAAGCTATTATTAAAGCTCAGTACTCCTTGTTTCATAAGTCATTGTTTTATAGATGATGAACTACTTAAATGGTTTCTTTCAAGTAAAGCACACACACAAGTTACTTTAAAATCTTATACATCTTAGTTCTTAGTTTAACATCACAAGTAATATTATATTAAAAGTTAAAAAACCGCCGACGCTAACCGTCCTTATTTCTCTTTCCTACTCCATCAATTGACCCTGCTCATCATCTATCTATAACTTATTCATTAAGACCATTCCAATGAGCCCAAACACGATACCAGTGCTGTAAGTTGGTAAGGGAGGTTTCAGGTGACGCTGCAGCATCAGTTTGAGGTTACTACACGGAAAAAACGTAACGGCTAGAAATAAACAAGTTATTGTTAGGTATTTACAACCAAGCGACTCGGTTCTGAGAGAGCCTGCAAAGTTTGTTGCTAGAATTGAACAAGTGAACTTGGTTAATATTACTTGCTTGTTTGGTGTTAACAAAGCTGTATTGAACGTTTTAAATAAGTCTTGGTTATTTGTAGCCATATAATTCGTATAATTTTTCGCCAAGCCAAATTGGTACTTTGCTAGCCATTTATTTTTTCAGTGTATGTTCTTCTATTATCATTGAAGTAGCAGAATACTAAATTTGACCTGTGGAATACGCTCATATCCATTCATCAACTAGAAAAGAGATGATAATCTTCAAACGGCTGAACCGGTTTTGATAAAACATGTCTAAGAACCATCGCTAGAAAACCTGCTTTGAAACAAAAAAAACTGCATTCAAATCGGTTCACTCGTTTAAAAGCTACGGTGCCATAGACAGACACACACATAGCGGTCAAACTTATAACACCCTTCTTTTTGCGTCTGGGGTTAAAAATGGAAAGCTTCGGAGGGGTATATCTCGGAAAAGAATGATCCGAAAACTATTATTTCCGACAAATACGCGGGATACTATTACAGTCCGACACTTTATTTAAAAATCCAGGCTAATTGTTTTAACCTTTTCGACTTCTTCCACAATATTTGAGCTGAACAAAGAAGTGTTTATCCTATCCTAAGCCGCAGAAACCGTGGGTAGTAACTATTTATCCAGTAGTTTGGGATACAACCTATTTCGCTCAGGTAGTAAAGAAGGAATAAATCACTAGAGACTTTACGAGATTGGTATTTTTGCGGCATCGTATTGAAAAATAAATGTTAGGTAAAGGTTACTTTTCTTAAGTCTAGTTTTATTGCACGGAATACTTCAAAGAGTATTTTTTACTGAAAAAGGGTACTTGGGTACTTTAGAGGTTCACGTGGCACTAATACATACAAGTAAGACCCTGTAAATACTTAGTGCGCACATCAATATTAAACATTTGAACTTGCTTTTGCCCACGACTTCACCCACGTGTTGGTCGGAAACTATCCCACGGGAGCATAATTATGATAAAATTATCCTATGTCCTAACCCGGATCATTGTATATCCCTGTGCTATTTCATCCAAATCCTTTCAGCCATTAAAACGTGAAAAGATATAGAAAGTAACTTTCGCATTAATATTATCTATATTATATTATCTATATTATACAATGTGAAATTTTAATATTTATTATTTTTATAATTCGTTCTAATCCTCTTAAAGGGTCATTGTACAGTCACGAGCACCAATATACACTTAGCAACTTTTATAAGTGATTTGGTCCTACTGTACTCATTGTTATTTTATGTTGACGCGAATATAATTATGCACGTCAAGAGCTTCCGCTCTTTTCATCATTTTTTTATTATCATTTTTCTCACCTGATGGTAAGTGATGATCAGGCCGAAGGTGGAAGCGAGCTTCTGCCGAAACAGAACAATGCTGTTCACATTGTTGTTATGGCGACAGATAAGATGGTGGTAGCTAGCCAGGCGGGCTTAGAACAAGCCCTACCCATCAACCAAACCGAGCAAAAATTTTGCTCCCACTGGGAATCGAAACCGAGACCTCTGGGTCTGAGACAGGTGGCTTAACCACTAGACCACAGAGGCGGTTAAAATATAGTATTTTAGAACCCATATTAATATGAAATAGAGCTTATCTCAAAGGTGCAGTCAATATTATTATTAAATCGCTTTAGAATTTTGCTAAGTGGATACATATTTGTGCTCGTGACTGCACTTATCATTATGAACAACTTTTACTATAGGACCAAAGCTGAAATCGCAAAAAAATATAATTAATGTAATTTGTTTAGTTTGTATCAGTATGAATTTGAATAAAAAGTAAGTATATTCTATTGGTACAGAATGATTTACAAGATTTTGTAACTGACCACCTAATAGGGTTTATAATTTAGGAGTAAGCCTAGATCCAGCAGTGAATTCCTTGTCCTTGGATAATCACAAACATTGCAGCTTACCTCCAAAAGAAAACATGAAGAAAATTATCTTAATATCAGACCAAGGACAGACCGAAAGTGTCGAATCCACACGTGCGAGCCCACCGGTTATCACAACGTAGATTGCTTGCAATACATTGCTACCTTTCATCGGTGTGCGTGACTTGAGTAAGGGACGCGACCAGAATATGATTACGTGTAATGCGGGGTTACCGTCTTTCTTGGAGGCTTTGAAACTTTTAGTTGGTATGGATTAGGAAAGGAGCTAAATTAATAATGTTACCGATTATTTTGGCCCTGAAATAATGTGTTTAAAGAAACAGAGAGTCGAAGAAGGTTCAGGTGTGTGAAAAGCTTGGTTTTCTGTAAGTAGTTAGTGGTGCTGCTCAAAAACTATGAAAATTGCTGATGTCGATTTGCCACGATAATGTTTTGTTTTTTAATTCTAGGTCGTAGTATTGTTGCGGTTTGTCGTACAAAGCTTTTTTCCTTTATGACAATATTTAAAAAAAATATCCGCAATAGGCTGACTGGCCAGTTTATTTATTATATTCCGCCAATATTTTCTTGAGACAGATTCGAGTGCCATGAATTGCGACTTTCAACAATAGTCCTTTGAATCACAGCGACCGTCCAAATTTTCCACAGCGACTCTTGTGATCGTTCAAACAAAAATAACTTATTGAATGCGGGAGAAACACTTTTTCATTGGCCATTCGATTTATATCACCTACTACATCTTAAACTCGTTAATTGTGTCTTAGCTCCTATTACTTAGACTCAAGGTTGATTTCAGCTTGATTTTCAGTGTTTGGACAGTACAATTTGAAGGATTTTTGGTAAATATGTTAAGTCGTTTGATCTAGACTGTGACGGAGGTCGACCGGCCCGATAAACCTTATAAAGGGTCTGCTACGTTTGATATAATACCTTTGTTGCTATTACTTTTTATTTATTTTGATATTGGTACTTGCACGTATTTGTAAGGGTTGATTTCTAGCAACCGGACCGATGTTTTTGTTTATTGATAAACTCTTAAAAGCGTTTATTCTGAAAATGGGCAACGTCGCAAATAGATGTCAAATATTTCGCTGTTCTGATTAATTTGACAATATTACTGTATGGAAATAATAAATGTGGCTAACTAGCGAACTACAATATTGATTATGAAAGGCAATCATTAATATCGTAACACCGAATATTTAGTTTAATAAAACGTAGTACTTATGTAAAAAAAGTATTTGGAAACTTTTCAAACGCCTTTGTTACACCTAAAACGAATACAAGATCAAATTCAATGTTATAATTGGAATTCATTATTAATATTCTAGTTTGCTAGTTAGCCGCATTTTTTATTTGCATACAGTAATAATGCCAAATTAATCAAAATAGGTAAATTTTGACAGCTGTTTTCGACTTTGCCAACTTTTGGCCAGCATTGAGTTTACTTTTACAAACCTACAGATATGTCAGTGATAACTCTGAATTATGTTTTTTTAAGAAAAATATTGCAAGTAGTTCAAGTTTTAAACTTGAATATTTTCCTAATAACATCAGAGGGGCAATTTCAGGATTCTTATGAATGGTCGCACTCTGATCTCAATCTGTAAAAAATGCCTCTAATTTACTTACATTTTTGTAATTTTATTGACATTGATTGTCATTAAGAGTGACGAGATTGTATCTGGATTTTAAAAGTGAAAAAAAAAAACTTCAATCAGCTATCTGGTGTTTTTTTTTTTTCAGATAAAAATCTCTCTCTACACACATAAATCAATAAAAATTACCAATTAGTCCTAAAAGTCCAGAATCCGGAGCGAAGCAATTTCACAACAAATTTTGTTAAACTCGCTGCACCCCGCGGTTTCACCCGCAAAAGTCTCGATCCCGTGGGAATATTGGGATAAGAAATATCCTATGTCCTAATTCAGGTCATGGTTTACCTATGTGTCAAATTTCATCCAAATCCGTTCAGCCGTTTTAGCTTGAAAGCGTTACAAATCAACAAACATACGCAGTTCCGTATTTATAATATAATAAATATTATTATATAGTTAGGATTTTACTATTCGTCATAACAACTTTACAGAGCTATCATTTATCTTCAAGCTTTTATCCGTCACCGGATTAATTCGCCCATTAATTTCTACTTGTTTCTTCTCAATTATGAGGGTAAGATAATTAATTTTTGTTTTACCAATTAACCAGAATAAACACGAAAGGATATTAATTTTATATAATGTTTTGGAAAGCGCTTTTAATGGGTTTTCTTGAGCATCTCTCGCAGTTAATTCTTTGAATTTAAAAGGCATAAAGGTTACGAATTAATTTTAATTACGGGGTTTTGAGATGAACTTTGGGTGAAAGTTTTTTCTTTATGTTGGTTTGTTGTTTCATTAAAATTGTGTTGTGTTGACAAAATCCTACTTTTGGTGAATGGGTCGTGTAATTATCTTTAGTCTTGAAAATGCTCTTTAACTTTTTTTATGATGAGTCTTGCATCGCTCCATGAAAACTGTGCTATTCTTACTTCTTTCACCCCGAAAATTACTAAAACTTATCGAAAATTTCAAATTCCTAACTATAATCCTACCTAAAATTATAAATGCAAAAGTGAGTATGTTTGTTTGTTTATTTATTTGTTTGTTTGTTTGTAACGCTTTCACTCTAAAACAGCTGAATGGATTTGGATGAAATTTCGAAAATGGGTAGACCATAACCTGCAGAACTAGGTACATAGGGTACATTTATCCCAATATTCTTACGGGATCGAGACAAATGCTGGTGAAACCGTGGGCGCAGCTAGTAATTATAATATTATCTTTAAAATTTACACGAGACTTACTCGTTACAACATAGAATACATATTTACTCACCAACCATGATATATAAAATATATATTCACATATTTAATATCAAATAAAAGTAGTGATTTCGATCCTAGCATTTCATTCGGCTAGTTCAATCACGCGTTAGAACGAATCCCATATCAGCTCAACCGTTATAATTTAATAGGCATCTTTATATTAAACGCATGTGTTATTATTATTACGATGTTTTTCGCTTTTGGCTTCGGTTTTTAGCTGACCAATACGGTGTATAATTCTTTATTAGGATTAGAAAAGGAATCAATGTCGGAAAATCTTATGAGTTCACGTCACCGATATGCTACCAGAATATCTGTATAGCATGTTAACAGTATATCTGTAGCAATGGCCACTGTTATTTCATAGTTTTTCTTAGTGTTTTAGGCCTGCAACTATAGGAAAATCTTTATGCTGTTAGAGGAATCGTTTGTTTGATTGAGACCAGCTAAAACCTGCATGAACAAAAGCTATTGTAATCCAATCAATGCAACGATTGTGAACTCGCCAGTACATAATGAACTTTTGTGAACAATGCTAGCCCATTAGAATTTGACCTGGGCTGAATGTCAAAGTTCGACCAGTTTGGCAGGCTGATTCAGGTCGAATTCTAGCCCAATTTGCGAGTAGTTAAAACTTTTTTATATATTTCATGGGCACCTTATGTTGGGTAATAATGCACTTGACAAATGTACATGCTTGCCTAGAAGTAACCAACATAATTGAAAATTGAAAAAAATAACAGAAAAAGACCAAGAAATAAAATACATTTATTGGCATTAAACTTGGCGCGTAAAGTAAAAGCACATAATAGAAGAAATTTGGGGGAAAATATGCGTCACAAAGTCACAACCACGCAAAACGGCCATCGCTCAGCATAAAGCTAAGCGTATGCTGACACGCAGGTGATGCAGTCCAGCACAGTACAGATTTTGCAGGGTAGGTTAGTAGTTGTGAGGCAGACAAAGGCCGCGAGCGTAGGCTGCGACGCAGCTACACAGACACATTCGCGTATTAGCTGGTACAAAAAATAGACGGCTGGGCTGCGTTACCTGCGTCTCAGCAAAAAAACAAGTGACGACCTGCACGCGTCGCGCAGACATCTGTGATCTACAATGAGACGCAGAGCAGAACAGACACATGTCTGTGCAGCGTTGCACGTGCCTGCGCCGCAGCGTACGCAACTGAGAGTACGTTAATGCATTACAAAATCTACTCTTCCCTGCGCTGCGTGGACCTGCGCCACCTGCGTCTCAGCATGCCTTAACCTTTATGATAATTGAGACTTGATAACTTTCAGGTTAGCACAGGGAGTGAGTCACTTAGTCCCAAAAACCCCTTTTTCCTTTCTCTTTTCTAAGTTCTAAGCCACAACAACCCTTCAATATTATAAAACACGAACCACAAACAGGCGACAAAGTCTGCTACTCTGTTTCCTAAGTATTGTTACATAAAGCACAACTCGCTCAGTTTACGACCATGTGCGAAGAGATCGCTACTAAAACACGGCTTAAGTTTAGCTGTCGATCGGGTAAGGGTAGCGATACACTTAGGGACTAAGTTTTTAAGGATGTGGATACAAGCTACCGGGTCATTGGGTTTTTATACGGAAGTAGGATAAAGATGGAGGTTTACTGATAGTATTTGGTCTAAGAATAGTAAAATTGTGCTCGATATTAACGATATATTCCCTTTTATAACGTGGTTCTACTTCATTTTATCTCTGCTTTTTCTTTCAACTTTTGGTGATATCAGTGAACTGCTTCCTTGATCTTCTTGCAAGCGCGACTACTGGGCCTTGGGGTTAATCCCCAGATCGCGCCAAATTTAATAGGATTTTCTCTTTCAATTTTTTGGGGCAGCCCGGAGTCTGGAGTTGTGCCCGGTTCAATAGGCTCGTCATTACACGAAATGTGGAGGTGAAGGAGTGATATTATGTAAAATAATATCTTCCGCTATGTACTTAGTCACCAGTTCAGAATATCTTAGATTTTAACCATACCCGTCTCCACAGAGGGTTAGGCAGTGGTGTACCTATAGTACCTACACTTACATTTCGCCAGTCATGTTTCTCAGTTAAGAGTCTATTCATAATGGGTAGTGAGCCTATGGGTTATCTTAGATTTAATCAATGTAAAGATAAGCAGAAACTGCAGATCAAAATCAAATCAAAATCGTTTTTAATTTTGTTTTGTAATTTTGTTTAATTTTATTTTATTCATAATTTTTGTCTATCTTTATGTAATTTAATCTCATTTTCATTTATACATGTAAATGTATGTATTAATAGATATTGACCGATAATTTGTATGTGTGGTGCAAACTGTGAGTATAAGTTGGTATATAATAAATAAATAAATAAAAATCGTTTTTGTATAAAATGTGGTGAGCACAAAAGTATAATATATATAAAATTCAGTGCAAAGACACATTCCGCCATGCAGTGATGACATAATAAAAAAAAATTTTTAGGTATTAAATTCTAGTTTTAGCATTAAGAATTCTATGAACGAAAAGAACAATTGATTCAAGTCAATACCAATTTGAATAAAACTACTTAGCACACATTACATATTTAATGAATAGTAAGAAAGTAGCTAGCGACAAGATAACTAACTTACCAAACTAAGTGAAATACCTAAAAGTGACTACAATGCATTCCTAAAGTGGTAGGACTGAGATGACTTGCTACGGTCCTCGCATTCACCTTTTATTTCATTCGTTTGTCGGCTAAAAGTTTTCTTTTCTATGTGATTGGGTCATAAAGTTAGAGTATTTTAGTTTAGTGTTGACTGAGTACTTTTGATAAAATAAGATGATAAGGCAGCATGCATATTCGAGGATTTATTTCAGAATTTTCAAGCTATGAAAGATCGTAAACAAAAAAAATATACCACCGCTTGAAATTCCAAAACAAAATAAATATACTCTTATGCATTATTTTTACTTAGGACGATTTTGCATAATGTTATAACAAAGGCAAACCCTGTTATCTCGTTAATTTCCAAAGAGAACGCACGCCACGATTGATTAGGGTATTTAAAATAATAATATATGTATTCGCTCCATAATGACGCAATTTTCAAACAAGTTCGCATTACATGATGGAGGTTGGTTTGATTTTGATTAAATTAACTCTTCAAGAAAATCAGTCAAAAGATT
Organism: Conistra vaccinii; assembly: GCA_948150665.1. Taxonomy (NCBI): domain Eukaryota; kingdom Metazoa; phylum Arthropoda; class Insecta; order Lepidoptera; family Noctuidae; genus Conistra; species Conistra vaccinii. The sequence goes on along the minus strand of OX411318.1, from coordinate 1,675,766 downwards.
TTGTGCTTTCGATAGCAGAATAAGCAATTTCATGTTTAATTTGCGAGGTTGGCCTACCCACGCAAATTCAGCATAAAAATGCTTGCTCACAAGATAAGCCAAACGCTGGTGAACGCTTCGGGAATCCGTTGGATAAGTGCACCGCAGGACCAGAGGTTGTGGAGGTAGACCTATATCTATGTAAAATATATCTAGCAGTGAACATCTTTCGGCTGGAATGATGACTAAACCGAACGGCATTACTGATTTCAACCCAAAACTACGTAATAAAACCACAAACAGCATAGTTCCACGCACATTCACCAACACGTAGGCCAAAACGTACCACGTAGGCGTAGGCATTCGCTAATAAAACCCTTGCCCGCGATAATTACCGCCATTGTTTCAATATTACCCAGTTAGCAACCATACAACAGTTACGGACGAACGTAAACAACATTAACATTAAATTAAAAGGCGTTTAATACGATTATTCGGGGTAATCAGGGCGAGTGGTCCGAGATGGGGCGAGAAGGGTGAGATTAACTGGATAAACGGGATGGGGACGAGTGCCAAACTGCCGACGAGTGTGCACGACTGATACCGAGTAACCGACAAAGGTGTTGCGAGAAATACGAATACCAAATTAGGTAGAACTATTTTGTAATTGGGTACTGTCTTTATGAGTTTACAAAATATTATGAACGTAATTTGACGTTTTGTTGAATAGTTTTGATAATTGTTTAGTACAGTTTGAAGTTATTTTGTGTATTTGTGGGGTAATGCTTTGTTTTTCTGAATGGAATTAATAATCATTTATTATTATAGTAAGGATCGCCTGTGTTTATAAAAGCCGCTTAAGGGATTACAATTGAAATTGCAATAATCAATAATAGAAATTCTGCTATCGATAAAATAGTGGGAGTATGACCCAGATTTGGATTTTTTGTATTTCAGAATTTAGTAGTACCGTGCTATTTGCAACCTTTAGGCAACTGTCAGATATTATCGCGATATTGATCGATTAGTAGAATAGCCATTTAACAATATCGGTTCGCGTACACCTAATCCGTTATCGACCGAATTATCCATTTATTGCACGTACGTCGTCGGCCGAACTCGACCGATCAAACCAAACATAAATATTACGAAGGAGGGTATGTGTCTCTTTCATTATTATCAGGCATATTTTAACTACTGTGAGCGTACGTGGGTAGGTTGGTTATTGCGCAATCACACTAGCATTTCACTCACTATTATGTACACGACACAACTATTCAAAACGAGTGACAGTTTCTAAACGTCTTCACCGCTTGAACGCCATGCAATAATTTTACTTAGCTCCAGCTGGTCCGAGCCTCATGTTGTAGACTCTGTCGAGCAACGCTAGGCAGCGCTGGCGTCCCGATTAGTCAATTCAGTAATGTGTAACATTATCTACCCTGGCTCTAAAACAACTAATACCTCAGATAGATACTAATCCCCAAATGAATCCTAAATTCGTTACCCCAATATCATAATCTAAACTGTCTAATAAGACTACATAATTTACAATATTTCAGGGATAAGGAAAATGATATGAAACAGCCAGATACTTTGTCATTCATTTATATTTTTTTGCCAACATCAAATCTCCTATTCTCGACATAATATCACTATTTATTTAATAATCGAATAATTACAATAGAACTAATAAGTTACCTTAATTTGTAGTACATCTCCAACCATTCTATCCCAATCTATCTTTTAAACCGACACAGCACGTTGTTATTACGAGCGCTCGATCCAGAAGGCGGTTGTTCCGCCATTTTGCCTTATCAAATCTTTCGATGTTGCTAGTACCAATCCAACATAAAATGAAACCTAATGGCTGCTACACACAGTGCCGATTATGCAAAAGAAAATAAGTAGTTTTCGGACGTCATCGGACGATATCGGTTTAAGTAGTGTATGCACTCAATTATTTACTTTAAGCTTAGGTCACTGACGTACGGTAGGCCACGATGATAATAAAACTTGTAGAATCTGGCCTCTTATCCTATTGAAATTCCGTACTACGCAAGGCCAGCTTAACACTTTCAAGGACAGTAAACGCCCATATGCGTCATAACAATAAAACTTCTATTGTGTCTCGTTTACAGTCCTTCAAAGTGTTAAGGTCAAATTGTCACTACTGACGCCTATTGTATGAGCTCGGCCGATGACGGATTAAGTGTACGCGAGCCGTAAGTCCTTTCACTGCAGAGGAAAATTTCTTGGTAATTCTTTCTCAATTCAAATATTTATAAAATTCTCGTGAATTCACATAAGTGGCAGCATACGAAGGTATAACATAAAAAGGTTTTTTAAAGATGTCGATCATGTGTAATGTTACGGTAATTTGTGTACATCGATATCTTACTCGGAGTTTCTTTGAAGTATCTAATGGAGCGATATTTTCAACCGTTTGTGTGCTATGTTTTCCATGAAACGTCGAGAATTATTTGTATGATAGCTTGTTTACCTTGACTTGGCGTAGCGACAAAGAAATAGTTCTGAGAATTGGTAGTTCTCTAGTTCGTAGCTTTTTGTTTAGGTTCTTGAGACAACAAAATATTTACTTGAGGGTGAAGGACGGCTGTCGTTATTATCAGCCATATTTTAAAAGAAAGAAAAGGAAGAAAGAAAATTAAAAGAATTTATTCAGCACAGACAAAAAGGCACACAGCACAATTATAACACGAGTAAAAAAAAGAGATAACACTAACTAAGTAGCAAGGTGTCGGTGTCTTGAGGAGAAACAAATGTTAATGTTGAACACTATTTATTCACTCACGCCCAACTGTTCTTAATGTAAAAATGTTAGTGATATGTTGATGAATACACCCGGCTAACGCGGTAGACAACGGTGCACTAAATACATTATAAAATAATAAGTAATAAGTTATATAAAATTAGGTTATCAACTTGTCTTGATAATATATTTAGTGATTGTGATGCCAAAAATAAATGTGTGTTAAGTGACTTAACTTCAGACCACTGTGGTTTATTAGCTAGCTTCCCCATGCCATTACATAAAAAGCCGCGTAAAATAGAATGCAGGCCCTATACAGTTAGTCGTTGCAATAAGTTTAAAAATAATATAGCTCATAGAATTACACCATCTATAGTAGAACACGAGTGTCCTAATGAAATTTATGGAGCCCTTTTTGATGTCGTGCAAAAAGAGTACCAATCTACTTTCAAGACCAAAACTCTTGAAATTAATGGCACCACCGTTGACTTTAACCAATGGGCCACTCCAGGTATTTATAAAAGTAGAGCGAGACTATACGAGTTATATGGTTTGAAAAAATACAGGTTTGATACTCCTTTCCTAGAGTATGTCAAAAATTATTCAAAATTATTTAAAAAGGTTAGTGTTTATGCTAAATCAAAATTTTTAAGCGATAAAATTAAAAATTCCAATAATAAAGTAAAAACCACTTGGAAAATTATTAACAATGAAACGGGTAAGTCGGTTAAACAAGATAAAGAACTTGAGATTATGGTCGACAATAAATTAGTTACTAAAGCAGCTGACGTAGCTGAGGCGTTTAATGAGTTTTTTGCCAACATACCTATAACTACGACTCGCTCCTTAAATTCGTCCCCGTCTAAAGCTGAAAACCTATTGCTTAGTAGTGTGTCTAAAAGTAGTCGTTTATTTAGCTTCGAACATGTAACGCCTCGTGATGTAATTAATGTTTTTAATAAACTCAAATCCAAAAACACTGGTGATTACTGGGGCATCTCCATTAAACTTTTAAGTAATATAATAGACATCGTAGCCCCCTATCTAGCTGTTACTTTTAATAAATGTGTTGACTTAGGAACTTTTCCTGACCTCATGAAGAGTAGTAAAGTCATACCATTATTTAAATCCGGTAATAAATGATGTTGGTAATTTCAGGCCTATTTCTATCTTACCTGCATTTAGTAAAATATTTGAAAAGTTAATACTCAAGCAGTTGCTAAGACATTTTAATTCAAATAACCTCCTTCATAATGAACAATATGGCTTTACAAAAGGTCGTTCGACTACAGATGCGGGTGTTGCTCTGCTGAAACACATATTTAACGCATGGGAGAACTCGCAAAATGCTATTGGAGTTTTCTGTGATCTCTCCAAAGCTTTTGATTGCGTGCACCATGACACGCTTTTGCGTAAACTGCGTCATTACGGTGTGCAAAACGAAGCTCTCGATGTTCTTAATTCTTATTTACACAATAGGTCCCAATGTGTAGATGTTGATGGTGTGAAATCTTCCGGGTTACCAGTTCAGTTAGGTGTACCTCAAGGCTCAATACTGGGTCCATTCTTGTTCTTAGTGTATATCAATGACTTACCATTCTTTTTAAAGGGTATCTGTGAAGTTGTACTGTTTGCAGATGATACCTCTCTTATTTTTAAAGTAGACAGGAATAGGCATGATTTTGACGATGTAAACAGTGCACTCTCAATGGTTACGGATTGGTTTACAACAAATAACTTAGTTCTCAATTCCAAGAAAACGAAATGTATAAAATTCGCTTTACCCAATGTTAGAAATCTAGGACCCAACATCGTCTTAGATAAAGAGGTGCTTGAAACTGTGGGCTCGGCAGTTTTTCTGGGCATAACAGTAGATGCTAAACTTCAGTGGGGCCCACATATTTCAAGTCTAGCGGGAAGGCTTAGCTCGGCCGCCTACGCTGTCAGGAAAGTAAGACAATACACTGACGTTGATACTGCCTAATCTAGCAGTATCAACGTCAGTGTATTGTCTTACTATTCTATAGTCTATTTTAGTTATTTCCATAGCATTATGTCCTATGGCATTCTGCTGTGGGGCAAAGCCGCTGACATTCAAAATATATTTGTTCTTCAAAAACGAGCTGTTCGAGCAATTTACCAGCTAGGTGCCAGAGTTTCTCTAAGAGATTTTTTTAAGGATATTGGTATTCTCACAGTGGCATCACAATTCATCTTCGCCAATATCCTATATATTAGGCAAAATATACACTTATATACTAAGAACAGTGATATTCACAATATTAACACCAGAAATAAGGACAAATTACGAGCTCCTTTTCACCGGCTTCATAAGGTTCATAATTCATTTGTTGGGCTTGGTATAACTTTTTATAACAAGCTACCCACTTCTCTGCTAGATTTGCCTTATAATGCGTTTAAAGCTAAAGTAACTCAAGACAATATTTATGTTCTTTCTCCAGAATTAGCTTACCTACTGACAGGTCATATGAGTTATATAATTGTTATTTTAATTGACTGTATAAGTAAATTTATTTTCATTTAAATTCATTTATTATTGACATAATCGACTCATTACAATGTTTTTGTTTAATGAGTTGTATTGCAATATGTGGTTAGCTAGCGACCTCGACAGAAGATCATTATATTATTCTTGCCTAACTGTTGATTTATTTTACTTCGATGGTCCTAGTTTATCATAATTATGTGACTTCGAGTTACAGTTTTATTAGCTATATGTAAGCGGGCACGCCCTTTATACCTGGAGGCTTTATAATTCGGGTATTAAGTTCTGTTTACGTTTTTAGTTTTTTTAGTATTCATTTTCGCCTGAGTTTAGCTTTCGATATTTTTTTTTTTTTTTTTTTTGTTGGTACATTGGCGTGTGCTAGCTGTCATTATGGCAAATATATTTTTTTATTTAATGATTTGTGTTGAGTAATGTAAATGATTTGCATACTATTGTATAAATCAATTTTTTTTCTAACTGAACAGACAGCTGTGCTGCTGGGGAGTTTGTTGCGCCACTTCTTCTCTCCAGCAAAAGCACTAGGAAGTGGTGAAGGGCGGGCGTTTTTGGGGGACTGTCTTATGTAATTTTGACGTTCGAAAAGTGCTGATTCTCAGCCTAGTTTGAATAAATGACTTTTGAATTTTGAATTTTGAATTTTGAATTTTGAATTTTGGTGAAAACACCGAACACTAACTCACAGCTGCAGTAGTTAAAATAACATATATACAACCCATAGCATGCTATAGGTATTGCGTATTGTAAGAACCGTTTGCAGTTATCAAATTATAAATTACGATCAAATTAATCCTGCTAGCAATTCACACACTGTAGGTACACGAAAAGACTATACATTTAAAGTCAGGAAACCAAGGAGTTTACTTATAAACGTTGCTTAAAGTAATGTAATGATTAGCGACTATTTAACCATACATTTTTGACGTTTGAACGTCACTTATGTAACTTAAAACAACTTTTATACTGCTTATCAAATTGATTACCAACTTAAACCGTCCATATAATATATGCAACTGTCATTCTTTAGCAGTTTTATGAAATGGCTGTAATTGTAAATTGTAGTAGTGTGTCAATTTTAAAAACAATTAATTTCCTTGACAGTATGTGCAATATCATATAACGGTGAAGAAAAACATCGTGAGGAAACCGGCATGTCTTAGAACCAAAAATTCGAAGACATGTGACATCTACCAACCGGCACTGGGCCCGCGTGGTAGATTACGGCCCACTCCCTCTCACTGAGAGGAGGCCTGTGTCCCAGCAGTGGGAACATTAATAGACTGATAAAGATAATGTAATGATAATGTATGTGCAATATTGCTCATTCGTTAACAGGCGTACCGCCCAGAATTCTTGTGATAATCCTCAGTGTAAACGGATACATAAACTTGGCTGCTATCGCACCATGTGGAAACCGTACATCGTTATATAAAAAACAGGATTTAAAATATAAGAGGCAGGCATCCGTGGCTGTTTCACTTGGTCGCTTGCCAGCTGAATTTATCATGCACTTATCAAATTCTTTTCTTACAGTTTAAGTAGGACTCAGAACGAAGCTGACACGTACTCCATTTTTCATTTCTTTTGAAACAATTTTGAGTGTGATTTGTGTGAATTTAAAAATGCAGTCTTTGTTTTCGCTGCTCAGTATTTTAACAGGCAAATTCAAATCTATGTTTAAAATAATGATTTTGTAGTTAGTTTCACCGACTTGTATTTAATTTGTTAAAACTAAAACTTGCTTAATATCTTCCTGAACTATGTAATGGATATTTGGATAGTGATAATATTATAGTCTTTTATATCCCTGATCCTTTTATTCTTTTTAAATGCTTACAGTAAAAATTAATCTTATCAATAAATATGCCTAGCCTTTTCAACTATCTTGGGGTCGGCTTCCAGTCTAACCGGATGCAGCTGAGTACCAGTATTTTACATGGAGCGACCGCCTATTTGACCTCCACAACCCAGTAACTGGGTAATATGATATCCCTTGGTAAGACTGGTTGTCAGACTTTCAGGCTTCTGACGACTCGTAACGACTAGCGACTGTCAAAGATCCTCGAATGACAGCCGAGACCAACGGCTTAACGTGCTTTCCGAGGCACAGAGGAGTTTCGGTATGTAAAGATGGTCACCCATCCACGGACCCTCCCCGGCAAGCATAGATTAACCTGATGGATCGACCCGTGATGCTGCTGCCGTAATACTTAGCCACGATCCTAGAAATCAATCTTATAAGATTTAGCTTTTGTTAAACTTATCAATAAATGTTTAGTGAGTTGTTGTTGTTATTCCTTGTTTTATGGTTCATTTTGTTAGCCAAAAACTTGAAGAAGAAAAACAATATTGTAACAAGATTGCGTAAACAAGTTAAATATAACCAAACATTTGCAAAGGAAATACGTCCAAAACTCCAAAGTAAGCTCCGAATGTCAATCCTTTGCCTAGCTATTTATTTCACTTTGTCTGCCAAGGGCTTACCACAAACTTGGCTTTCAAGATGAAAAATTTCCCGAATTACCCTCTCACAAAGACGAATCCCATCACTTATCTAAGCCACTTCCAAGTCGGCAAACTGAAAGCTCGTTTGAATCACGATTTATTCAGGACGAAACTGTGTTTTGCCTGCGGCGTTGTTTGTGATGAAGTTGAGATTGTTACATAAGTCGACGATAGGTAGGTACATATTTTCGATTATTATTTAGGTGTATGAGTTTGAGTTGTAATCAACGCAATCAGGTAATTTATTTAAAAAAGGTACTTAAAGTATTTCAGATGGAAGTTATATTTCAATGAATCTTAAAAAACCGGCTGTATGTGATTCGGACTCTCACACGAAGGGTTCCGTACTACAGTACAATATTTAGCAATAAACGCCGAAAAAAACACGTTTCCCGTAGTGGACCACCCTTTAATTCTTAACTATATTTTCATTTTATTATTTTTGATAAAGCGGAAATAGAAATACTTACACAATCTGTGAAAACTATCTACCTATTACGATTCATGAGATACAGCCCGCGTGCAGACAGAAGGACAGCGGAGGCTTGGTAATAGGGTTCCGTTCGACACCTTTGGGGTACGGAACCCTGAACACCGTACAGTGAAAACGTTGTCGAAATTCTTACACTGGTATTCTTAAAATGTTTTTTCAATTCTTTTTGAAACGCACTTATCTCTTGATTAATCATTAAAATTCAATTATTCTAAAATAATTCAACAATTTTCGTTTACAAACCTACATCCTGAACAATTTTATAACAATAAACAGATGAATTCTAAACTCTTCAGTCCGCCCTGAATTATTAATTTAGATTCTGACATTGATGACTTCCTGGCTACTAACAATAAATTAAGTTAGAGGTCGGAAGTGAGCAGAGTGATAATTTCTTGATATTTGGAAGGTTCAAATTGCTCAGTTAATTCGGTTGGTTTATTTTAGAGCTGGCACAAATAATGTTAGGTTGGATTGTTTGACGTTTACTGTTGGTTTTGGCATAGCCTCGAGATGTAAGGAATAAGGTTTTACTTCCTACCTATATATTATGAAGGAAAGGTAAACCTATCCCGAAACTTGTGCTATGATTGGTGATCGACGGAAACTTCGTTTACGTTTTCGGCTATTTTCCGACAAAAAAAAACTTGATTCGGCCATATTTTTATTTTTAGCCATAAACCAGCCGAAGCTTCGGGAAAGACAATTCAATTCAAGATCTTACATTATTCTTGCCTAACTGTATATTTATTTTTACGTCGATGGTCCTAGTTTATCATAAGACTTCCGAGTTACAGCTTTATTAGCTCTATGTAAGCGGGCACGCCCTTTATGCTTGGAGGCTTTTACGTTTTTCTGTTTACATTTTTAGTTTTTATTTTCGCTAGAGTATAGATTTTGATGTTTTTGTTGGTTTATTGGCGTGAGCTAGCTGTCAATAAGGCAAATAATTTTATTTAATGTTTTGTGTCGAATAATGTAAATTATTTTGCATACTATTATATAGAATCAAGTTTTTTTCTAACTGAACAGACAGTAGTACTGCTGGGGAGTTTGTTGCGCCACTTTTTGTTGCGCCAGTTCTTCTTCCCTTCTAAAGCACTACGAAGTGGTGAAGCGCGGGCGTTTTTTGGTCTGTCTTATGTAATTTTGACATTTGAAAAGTGCTGATTTTCAGCCTAGCTTGAATAAATGACTTGTGAATTTCAAACCGAAAATCAGTAGTTCGTGAATTGTCGCGCGTCATTTGGCCTACTTCGTAAAGCTCGGCAAGTGACGTTCGGCTAGCGTGTTTCCTTTTATTAAAGCCTATATTAATTTGCTCTTTCTTTCTCTAGGTGTACAAAACAAACACAGCATTTTCGTTTTCGGTCGAAAACAAGACTAAAGCTGAAGCTTCGTTTTCAATTTAGTTGTTGGCTGAAAATCCATTTTCGGTCGGACACTAGTTATGATAATCATGAATGCTCACTTATTAAAGTCCAAGTTAAATCATTATTAATAATCTCGCGTAAGACTATTGATTTACAAATCATAATGATGGCAGCTGAAATGTCATATACCTCTCTTGCAGTAGCAAATAACATAACAAAACCTTATTCATAAGGAAAAAAATCTTTAAATGCTTTGCACAATTTACTTTAGAACGAACAACACTTCCCATCGTATCAATATCCATAACAACAACGAACAACAGCACAAAACAACAAATAAACAACAGCACTAGCAGATAAAGCGTTAAATCATCACGGTAGGAAATAACTCCTAAACTGGAAATCCTAGTTAAGCCGAGGGTCGTTAAAATGCCGTTAATAGTCGCTAAATTGTTGCATCGCGTTCAAAATGGACTCAATTTGCCTGAATACTGGATACACGCTGTAATTATGTCAGATTACTGTAAGTACATGACGTGGGTTTTAATTTGTTCTGGAATTGCTGGATTCTGTAATTATTATTTTTTGTTCGTCATATTTTTTTCATAAAATCTGTCCCTTTTGTTTTATTGTTGAACATGACCTGACAAACACTTAATGGAATTGATTATAAGGAATATTACTTAGATCACAACATTTGACAGATCATCAGATTGTGGCGACATCAACAACGCCACATGCAAACTACACATCAAAGACCTAACGTCACACAAATCCTGCATCGCGCAAGTAGAGCTTACTGGAGGAAGAGTGAACTTTTCTGACTTTGATGATCTTTCATCAGTCATTTTAATTCGCAGGTCATCTAAGTTCCAATTCAAAACTTTATTTTTTTTCTTTTTCACCTGAATGTTGAATGTCCCTTTCACATCATAAAACGACAAGGTCTATTTGTCTATGTAACAGTTAAATATTTTCTACCTTAGTGAAGTTTTAACTAACTAGGAATTGTTGTCAAAACTGGTCTACGACTTACGAGGTCGACTACATAATACGTACCTAGCGTATTATCGATAAAAAAATCAAAATTACAAATATTTTATTTCACCCTACATGGGCACTTATGAAACGTCAGATGCACATGTACGTATTAGTGTATATCGGTATATATCTATCGGTATTATTTTCGTTACATTATAAACTGCCGAAAAACAGTGAATTGCAACAATCTATTTAAAATTTAACGCAATGTTTTTCTATCGCTGCGACGTAACGCACCTTGCGTTAATACTAAATAGCCTGCCTAGCTGCGAGCAACTTGGAAGTAGTGCTCACTCGGCTCGCGCGCGGTTGGTCACAGTTCTAGCCTAACCTAACCCATTTCACCCAGTTCATAATTTTTCGACATTTTATAATCTGACGGAAATAATACAGATGGATTTTAAACTAACGGTTCTCACAATCTTACAGTACATAACATACATAATCGAGAGAGAGATAGAATAGCAATAATCCACCACGCCGACCCCGTGCGGGTTGGTAGATATCACATGTCTTCGAATATTTGGTTTTAGGACATGCCGGTTTCCTCACGAATCACGAATCTTACAGTGACGTATAAAATATAGTCCTCCAGACCGTATTTTGGTCACGGCGGCTAATTTTAACGGAGACTAACCTTCAGCGCAGGAGATATTATAGTGCACAAGTGTGTGTGCAGACACAGGTGCACTCTCTCTTCCCTCACTCTCATAGTCCGATGGGACGGCAATCCGACACGACCGGAGAGAGATCAGGCGCAGGACCAACGGCTTTTTCGAGGCACGGGGGTATCACACCGCCAACTTCCAAACTCCGAGCTGTTACTAAAAAAATCCTAATGGAAAACTCTAACGACACTTTGCCCGATCCGAGAATCGAACCCAGGACGCCACGCCGCTCAGCGGTCGCGCTTGCGACCACGAGACCAACGGGGCAGTTTACATAGTAATACGATATCCTATATTAGTTAAATAGTGACATATATTATACACATAGCTAATACTTACCTATTCTAATTCAGCTACATATAAGAAACTAGCGGTCTCCCCAAAGGGCACAACGTGTTTGTAGGATATTATGTCGGCCTTAGCATAATACTGGGCAATAACATGATATGTAACGTATTCGCCCCATGGGCCTATTTGGGCAAAAGGTTAGGAATCGGAAATAGTGCGGTAAACGAACCAAGACTGTATTTGTTGGAAAATCTATTCGTGGATGGTTTTACCGGTTTGTAGTGTTTTAGTTGTTAAATACTGGTATACGCTAATTCTGGCATATCGGGCATCCGTTTAGACTGGAAGCTGACCCCAACATAGTTGGAAAAAGCCAGATTGGTTTTAATACATAAGTACACATTTAAGTTCTAGGTTTTTGTGTAGGATCTTATCTAGGTAAGAAAGGAAGTAGTACGTATTACTAGATAGAATTTCTCGTCTTTCAGTTAGTAATAAAATAATAAACCTTTCAATACAAGTTTAATCTAAAATTATTTTGCAATGTAAATCGACGTCTACTTAGATAGATAGATAGATAGATAGAATACTCTTTATTATGTACACCATAAAAATTACAGACATAGGTTTAGACATTTTACATAGGGTGACACAATGGGCGGTCTTATCGCTAAAAGCGATCTTTTACAGACAACCTTTGGATGGATTAAAGTAAGAAGGAAAGACAATACTGCAGGTAGTCAGTGGTGTACCATTTACATATACAATAAATACATACATACATAAAGCATAAACTTATCTATATAAATATACATAGATAATATATATATAAAGTTATAAACTTGGAACAAGATCAAGGAACTATATACGTAATGATGATTTTTAAGGAGAGAGGAAGTGTTTTTTTACTTGAACTTTAAAAGTCGACAAAGATTGAGCACGCCTTATCGACACGGGCAAGGCATTCCATAACCGTACTGCTTGAACTGTAAAAGATTTGTCATAAAAGCTGGTAGAATGCATCGGCATCTCACTCTGCGCCTGGCATCGGACGCGGACGGTCACGCTGCTCGCTGTCCCAGCTGCTGCGCTCGAGATTCCTGTTTGGCGTTCAAGTGTTCCTGAGACACCGTGCCTGCTATAGTCTTTGACTATCGTCGACTGTTAATTGTCTGTCTTTTTCAAGACACAATTAACATCTGTTTCTATATCAGTCTTGTCACTCTCCCGTCGCGTTTTTCATCCCCCTTCAGGGAAAATCCACAGTTTCGTGGTCCTCGGTTGAAACCTTACGGTGCCAACGAAGCCGAGTGGGGTGTTGACCCAACACACCCGCCGAAGCCCCTTCAGGGTCGAGGCAATTAATTGGACGGGTCCCAGTGTTCGGCCTTGGGGGATCTCCTAGTCGGCACTGGATGACAGTTTTCCTTCCCCAGCTACTCACCTAGAACGGTTGGGTGTGTCTACACCCTTCGATCTAGACTTGTAGGACCCCGTTGCACAATAAGACAGGCAACGGGCAAAAGCAAGCTTAGGGCTCACCCGAGGTACACAACCTCCCTGTCTCACCCGGCAGGGAGGGTTTTACACATCCCCGGTTTTCCCCCGGGGAGATAGGATTAGGGAATATTTGTAGGAGTTTTCCCAGTAGAAATTTTGTTTTGCCTCCTTATGAGGTGAAAAAAGTTAGATAGTTAGTCTGTTTTCATCATGGACAACAGGGACATCCTGGTAGAGTTCAGGAAGTTGCAATGCGACTTCCAAACTCTATCAAACGTCCTTGATGGCATGATGAAGGTAGAACCTTCCCTGGTAGAAAAGTTCGGTAACGAACTAGCCGCGCTATCTGCTCGTCAGCAGGCCCGTATAGCCATCACTGAATTCAGTGATGCCCTAGATTCTCCCGCTAGTCCAACTCCGGAGTTGGAAAGTCCCCTCAGTCCGACCGAGTCTATGGACACGGACGACGTAGTTGCCGCTTCTTCAAAGCGCGCTCCCACCCCCCACCCTTATCGCTCTGACTCAGAGGCTCAGGCTAATTCTCCTTCCTCTGGTTCCCATTCGGACGACGATGGCTATACGCCAGTCGCCGGAAAGCGGAACAAGAGGAAGAAGAAGAAGCAAAAGTCTTCTCAGGCTAGCAAAGTCGCCGCGGTCGAGGAAGTAATTCCTTCGACTTTCGTAGATAGGGATAGCCCCGCGTCGCCCGATAGCCCCGCGTCACCCGCTAGTTGCGCCCCGGTAGTTACCCCCTCCACCTCCCCGCGTCCGGATGAGTCACCCTCCGCGCAGGGTGCCTCAAACAGCCCGAACTCTGGCCCTAAAAAGGTCGCGCCTCCACCTCCCGTGTTCATTCAGGACAAGGAGAAGTGGACGGCAATATCGAAATGGTGTGTAGACCAAAAGATTGGCTACACAAATGCCCGCTCTACCCAGCAGGGCATAAAAGTTCAGGTCCCGACCTCGTCAGACTATAGGAAACTGACTAATCTTCTGAAAGACAGAAAAGTGTCATACCACTCATTCTGTCTCCCAGAAGACAAGCAGGCTCGCGTAGTCATTAAACGAATCCCGAAAGAGATTCCGTCCGCCGAAATCCTTGCCGATCTTAGGGCTCAAAACATCCCCGTGGATGAAGTGCATCGGATGCACCGCTCGCGCGGAAGGGAAGCATATGACATGGTTCTTGTCATATGCTCCCCTTACGAGGGGCATCACCCCATCTTTAACGTCAAGGCTATCTGTAGTCTCGTGGGATTCTCAATAGAGAAACCATGGAAAAACAGTACCATAGGGCAATGTCATCGTTGCCAGTTATACGGGCACTCTCAGAAGAACTGCCATGCGAAACCCAGGTGCGTAAAGTGCCTGGGCGACCATGGCACTTCTGAGTGCACCCGCCCGAAGGACCGTAACTTATGCCTGAGTCCACCTAGCTGCGTGCTTTGTGGACAAGAAGGCCACACGGCTAATTACCGCGGTTGCTCTAAGGCCCCTAAGGCCACGTCATTAAAAACAGCCAAGCGTCTCGACGAACGCCAGGCTAAACAAAGGGACTTCTTCCCATACCCGTCCAATCAAATGCCAGAGCGACTAAGTCCTCAGAGACCTAGTCCCTGGCATCAACTCAACCACCAAAAGGCCTTCCCTACGCTGGCCTCTCCAGCTCCCCCCCCCCCTAACACCCCCCTTTACGGCCTTATGGACCCCCGAAATCGCGTTCCTCCCCCTACCGCATCACCCGCGAAACCCGCTCCTGCTCCTCAAGCACCGCGATCCGTACCTATTGCTCCTCAAGCACCGCGTAACGTCCCTGCTCCTCAAGCACCGCGACCCGATCCCAGGCCAGTGAACATGCCTCCCATGCCACTGCTAAACCCGGAAAATAATTTTCCCTTCCTCGCGCAAACCTTTCAGGTTTTCTGTACTCCCCGTGCCACTAAATTAGTACACGATATTATGGTATGTAGGAGCGTCGGTGACTTAGCCGGCATCCAACGCCTTTACAGCGAAAATCAAGAGATTTCGCAAGCCCTAGTTTCCTTAATGACCCCCCAACATGTCTAACGCCGTAATCGCTAGATTTAAACCCCGATCCCTCAACTTAGGCATCTTCAATGCAAACGGTATTAGAGGCCAAAAAGACGAGATCGCGGAATTCCTTCGCGATCACCAAATAGATGTACTCCTCATCCAGGAGTCATTCCTAAAACCTAGCCACCGAAACCCCTCGATTGCAAACTACCGTATTATCAGAAATGATAGGACGCGTTGCCATCAGGGCGGTACCCTGATTTATTATAAAAAGGAACTGTATTGCATACCTATGGATCCTCCCCCCCTTTCCAGACTCGAAGTCTCCATCTGCCGCTTAGGCATGACAGGCCATCAGCCGATCACCTTAATTTCGGTTTATATCCCCCCCCGTAAAGCAGCAGAGAATTTCCAACACATCTCTGACGATATTCAAATCCTTATGGGCTTGAGTGACTCCGTTATCATAGCGGGCGATCTCAATGCCAAACACCCCGCGTGGAATAGTTTAGTTACAAATACTAGAGGTCGACACTTGTTTGACCTCTCCTCCTCTTTAAATTTTGACATCATCGGTCCGATGTCACCCACTCACTTCCCTCACGATCATTCCTGGACGCCCGATGTCCTTGACGTGGCGCTCCTTAAGAACGTCCAACTCAGATTAGTCTCTATCGAAACGGCGTCAGAGCTTACCTCTGACCACCGTCCAGTAGTTATAAAAATGGCATCCCGCACAGGTCAACCGGACGACCCCAATCAACCCCTACCCACTAGAAGGGTCACGGACTGGAGGAAAGTAGGCGAACAGCTGAAACCCATGTCCCCCCTATTAGAATCAATCCCAGACCAGTTTGACTCAGTCGCAGACACGACGACCGCGATCGACTCACTCACAGAGCACGTACAAACCGTCTTGAACAACTGTTCAAGGGAGGTTCCAGCGACGGATACCCTTCGCTTTAAACTCCCTGACGATGTACGCGCCCTGATGACTGAGAAGAACGCGGCCACTCGTGCCTACGATAACTTTCCCTGCGCCTCTAACAAAGCCCACATGCGCTATTTACAGAGATCTGTAAAGAAACGCGTGGAGGAGCTGCGTAATGCGAACTGGGACAAGACTCTGAGTGAACTCACTCCCAATCACTTAGCCTTCTGGGAACTCCAGAGGAAACTTAGGTCCAAACAAGAGGCTACCATGCCCCCGTTAGTTCGTTCCGATAAATCGATCGCTTTCGACGACATCGACAAAGCTGAATGCCTAGCCGATAGTCTCGAAGCGCAATGCTCCCCTAGCCTCCTTCCCGTAGACCAAACTCAACTCAATAAGGTCGACGCGGAAGTAGAACGTAGAACCTCTCTACCCCCCGTAGAAGACCCTGATAATCCTCTGGCTCCCGTCACACCTGACGAAGTCCAAGATATCATAAAGGGTCTTAAAACTCGTAAAGCCCCCGGTTTAGATGGCATCACCAATAGGGTGGTCCAGCTCTTCCCCACTCATCTCATACTTCTAATGTGCACCATCTTCAATGCTGCTCTTAGTAAAAATATCTTTCCACAATCGTGGAAAGAAGCCGTAGTTATAGGTATCCCTAAACCCGGTAAACCAAAGTCAGATCCGTCCAGTTATCGCCCCATTAGTTTGCTCAAGGTAATGGCAAAAATCTATGAGAGACTTATTTATAAGCGACTCAGAGACTATGCTGAGACCAAGGGCCTCATCCCCAACGAGCAGTTCGGCTTTCGAACTCAGCACTCTAGCGTGCATCAGGTCCACCGAATCATTGAACACGTTAGCGCTGGTTTCTATCGTGGTTACATGACCGGTGCTATCTTCTTCGACATAGCAAAGGCGTTTGACAAAGTCTGGCACAATGGCTTAATATACAAGCTATACCAGCTCGGTGTGCCAGATCGTCTCGTACTCATCTTACGGGACTATTTGACAAATCGTACCTTTCGCTATCGTATCGAAGGAGCGTTATCCTCCCCCCGTCTCATTCGCGCAGGAGTCCCTCAGGGCTCTGTTCTTGCCCCCCTCATTTTCACACTGTTCACCAGTGACATCCCAAAGAGTATAAAGTGTCAGTTGGCTCTGTTCGCAGACGATACGGCCATATACTGCAGCGGGTATAATTCCAACCAGTTGATCCTAAACTTACAAAAGGCCGTCGACAAGCTCGGCGCCTGGTTTAAGTTATGGAGAATCGAGGTTAATCCCGACAAAAGTCAGGCGGTCTTTTTCTCTAAGCCGCGTCGTATCCCCATCCTTCCCCGTCCAGTCACCATGTTTGACAAGCCGATCCCTTGGGAGAAGCGAGCCAAATATTTAGGTGTAATCTTGGACGAACATCTCACTTTTTCCGAACACGTAAAGGCAGTACGCGCGCGAGCTGCCTTCGCGCTCAGTAGACTCTTTTATGTTATGAATGCACGCAGCAAATTGTCACTCAAGTGCAAGTTGCGCATTTATACGTCGTGCATTCGTCCAATCATGACCTATGCGGGAGCCGTCTTTGCTCACGCGAGTCCCAGTACGATCCATAGGATGCAAGTATTACAGAACCGTGTCCTTCGTAGGGCCACGGGAGCCCCGTGGTTTGTTAGGAACGAGATCCTCCATCTCGACCTCAAAATCCCCACAATCCGACAGTTCCTTAAACGTATGTCCAAGCGGTACTTTGACTCCGCAGTCAAACATAGGAATCCCCTAATAGTCAAAGCAGCTTGCTATGTCCCGTCAAATAACCAAGTTAGTAAGGCCCGTCGCCCTAAGCATGTCCTCTCAGATCCAGATGACCCCATAACTCTCCTCCAGGAGAGCAGTAGGGCCACAAGTACAGTTTACAAAAAGACACACCGACACAACTTCAGACCTCGCCGTAGAGGTCCGCGACCGCGACCCACCCGAGTAAATGATACTCCCCCCCGACCCTTGCTCGATAACGATGCGCCAGCCCGCGTTTTTGCTGAGCCTGTAGCTTTAAACTCCCCTGATAATAATAATGATCTATCCTTGATCCAGCCTGTCCCTCTTGCTGTCCTCCCCCCAGCGAACGCCCTAAGCCGAGGTTCGTACCCCACAGGGGGTGCCCTTAGCGAGCGTTCGCCTAGTTTTAATTAGCTTAGTTTATATGCCCCTGGCTGGAGGCTTTGAGTTTCTTTTAGGAGCTTAAGGCAGCCACAGGAAAGTCCGGTTAAGCAGCCATTACCTCAGTGGTAAACTGCGAGATGCCCTAGTCAAAAAAAAAAAAAAAAAAAAAAAAAAAAAAAAAAAAAAAAAAAAAATCGGCATCTCAAGTCTCAAGTTTTCCGATGACCTCAGATATCTATTATGTGTGTCATGAAGGAACTTGAAACGTTCTTTAAGATAAGAAGGGGTTTTAGGATTGAACAGAATACTGTAGAGTTGAAATAAGATATGAGAATTCCGGCGAAGACGTATGGGGAGCCACTTGAGCTTTGTACGAAATTCAGAAATGTGATCATATTTGCGCAGGCCAAATATAAATCTTATGCAAAAATTTTGAAGTCGCTCAAGTTTATCTAGTTGTGCCTCAGTGAGATCAAGATAACTGACATCAGCGTAGTCAAGGATGGGAAGTAAAAGGGATTGTGCCAGCGCAGTTTTAGTGGCAGTTGGAAGAAAGTTCCGCAATCTACTCCTTGTCCGCAATCTAATTACAAACTGAACACAAATTTTCTATAAAATCAGGTCATTTTTCCATTTTCTTTACAAACACAGGAAAAACACGTGTTACCAACCTTTTTTGCATATCCCCAAGTAAATGGGTATACGTGAGAAATCTCATATAAAACTTCCATTTCCATATTTTGTTGAAATTTGTCGAATTATTGATGCAGATACTCCTTTGTAGCAGCCCGAAAGTTGGATAACTAGTTTTACTATGGGGTAACGTGTTACCCAGTAACTGGGTTGTGGAGGTCAGATAGGAAATCACTCATTCAGATGCGACCGGTTAGACTGGAAGCCGACTCCAACAAAGTTAGGAAAAGGTTAGATAAATGACACTCCTTGTAGCGGCATTGTTTTTCGATTTGTTCACCACCCATCCGCTTCCCGGCCTCTCGAACCGTTACTTAACCTAACGATGTGCGACCTGAACAGTGACCTAAGTCGTAACGTCATGTAATACTACTACCAGCATGACTTGTAGTTACCGTTAATGATATCTACAGTGACTCTCCGCTTTCATGCAAGTTCATTTTTCATGAAAAACCTTTATTGTTCGCCAGGGAGGGGGCGGAGTTTGTTCTTATAAAATGTGCGGTATTTGAAGATAAAGTATAGTCTAAGGAATAGTTCTATTTTTTGTTAGCTTATATTTGAACACGACTTCCCATTTTATTATTAAGGTGAATATCAAGATGATTGTTTTGTAGTTTTAGATTACCATTACTCCGCGTCCTAATATAAAGCGATCCTATTGTCACTTATTGATCGGTGAACCGGAACAAATGCTCGCGCCGACGGAGGGCACCTTCCAGTTTACCGAACAGAAGTGACTCGCATACTCGCGCGACGAATTCTTTCTATTAGGACGCGGCTTTTTGATAAACAACCTGTTTTGAAATATATTTTTTTATCGAAAACCTCTTTAACCGACTTCAAAAAAGTTTATTTTTTTAACTTTAAAATGGGAGGTTTTCTAGTAAACGTTAAGTTTTTCTAAACCAGTTCTTATATTAATCCGGTATAGGTATACCGGATTAATATAAGAACTGGTTTAGAATTTAATTGAGCTAGAGTAGGTACTCTAGCTCAATTAAATTCTACCCACGCCCTTATAACGAACTGTCATCTTTTGTTTCTTTTTCATAGTTTTCGATACTGACCCGACGGACATTGTTTTGGCTAAGGGTCAGTTCACACTGAGACGTGAAGCGAAGTGACGCGTGCACTTTTGGAGATAGTGATACAAAATACAAAATATAACTTATAAATATAACACAGCGCGACGCCGCGAGGCGCAGCCTGAAGAAAGAAAGAAAAGAAAGAAAGAAAAATAGGTTTATTCGTCACAGAAACACGTGCATACAAAAAGACATGAGTAATCAAAATACAGAACAGAAATAGTGCTCGTCATGACTGTGATAAGAAGGCTTCCACTCAGCAAAAAACTGAAAGCAAGCAAGTTCTGCAAGCAAGTGCTGCAAGTTTCTGAAGCTGTCGTGGCGACTTTTTTCTTTCATTAGATAGCGCGGCGGGAGCTTGCGGCGAACGTAGACACGTTCTGCTGCGCTGCGCGGCGCCGCGGCGTCTCGTTGCGCAGCGAGGCGTGGCGGGCGTCTCGTGACTCTCGCGTCGCCACGCTGCTCAGCGCGAAACCACTGGCCTCTTCAGGCATAGTGGCGTCGCGTCACGTCTCGATGTGAAGTGACCCTTATGGTCTTGAGTTCATACAAAAATCTCATATAGAAAAAAAAACGTTAATTTTTTACCCAATTTGAACATTTTCAGAGAAAATTTTAAAATTTTTCTTTCCGTAGAAACATAATTCCGAAAATTACGCACATTTTAAAATTAAAAATAGCTAAATCCGTCCAGCCGTTCTCAAGTGATGCGCTAACCAACGAACAACATTTTAATTTAATTTGAATAGAAGATATTACAAAAGTTATACAATCATCTAACACGTAAAAGTAATTAACATAAACAAATAAGTAATTGTCATACCCAAACATTTCCTAGCAAAGTAAATACAGCCGAGTAAACATAAAACTTTCGTTCGTACGATTCACAAACGATTCGTGTAGTTCCGAGTAATCAGTCATCTGCACACTAGGGTAACGAGGAAAGTTTTAATTCAATAAACGTGTCTCCGAACGAATGCTCGCGTGGGGGCGTAACACCAACTTTGATTATGTTGGCGTCCCAATACGTCAACAAAATTGGAATTATGGAAGGCGTATGGAATTAGGGAGATCTTCCAGAAATGTGTAACTTTGGTGTTATTTTAATAACGGCATGTTTTATTCCACACGATATAGGGAATACAACCTAGTCCCAGCATAGAACTATTATATCCTGCTGGTTTCCTTTCGACGTTTTCCTAACTTGATGTTCATTCATATTATGTTAAAGAACTACAAATTGAATCTAGATTTAATTAGGCCAGGCAAGATACTACGCCTTGCTTTTCCAAATTAAAATTAAATTAAAGTTGCTGTTTGTAATGACAATATAACAGCTTTTTACTAAATGCATATGAAAGTATAAAAACAAAAAAACATTTTTTAAATTGTTGTCTGTCTGTTTGTTACGGCTAATCTCCGAAAAGGCTGATATTATAAGGAGTGACTTACTCACTTAAAGGCAACTTACTTTTATTTTAGAAATACAATTAAGATCCGGGATCCGGGGATCTGGGTGAAGTGGCGCCGAGCAGCTAGTTTCGATTTTGTTTTTTATTTTTTTTTATTTTAGGGTCAATGTACAGTGAAACCTGTCAACGGTATTTTTACACGCAACTTATTTCAATTAAAGTTGTTCTAAGAATGAAGGAAAATATATTTATATTTATTTTTTTAGGGTACTGTACGTCTTTTTGATAGATCCTTTTCTTAATTATCTTAGTTCGTCGTCAAACCAATTAAAAGAAAAAAAACCATCAATATTTTTACAAATTCAAACAAGTTCATTTATTAATTTTGTGAACATATGGTAAAAAAATTATACAGATGTTTTACAAATAAATGTCGGTCCATGCTACGTCCTGCCAGAAGGCATACAATTTTTTTTAGTAAGTAATATAATCAAATGTCACATTAACCAAATGAAAATAAAAATATTAAGTCAAAGTAATTAAATGTCACAATTTAATGCCAACCATTATTATTAACTGTTAGGTTAATAATAATAATAAAATGTCAATAAATTAAGACGGCACATAAAGAAATAGGTATTTAAAATAGTAAATAAAAAAATAAAATAAAACTTTTAGTTCACTAGTTAGCGAAAGCTCAGCGAGGAGGAGCTCGTGGCTAAGTAATAACTGCCGCACGGGTCGATCCATCAGGTTAAGCTACGCTTGCCGGGGTTGGTCAGTGGATGGGTGACCCGTTTCTTATGTAATAATAAAGAAAAAAAAAAGAATAGACCCTCTTTACATACCGAAGCTCCGAGGTTGACATTCGTTACGAGTCGTCAGAAGCCCGAAAGTCTGACACCAGTCTTACCAAGGGGTATCGTATTACCCAGTTACTGGATTGTGAAGGTCAGATAGGCAGTCGCTCCATGTAAAATACTGGTATTCAGCTGCATCCTGTTAGACTGGAAGCCGACCCCAACATAGTTGAGAAAAGGCTAGGTAGATTGATTGAGTTAGCGATATTTCATATTTCCGTACAGTAATATTGCTAAATTAATTAAAACAGGTAAATATTTGACTAAATAGTTGCCTACTTTTATAATGCACGTTCTTAAACACAACAGTTGTTTTTTGGACATCGGTACGAAGCCCTTAATAAAAGTGAAAACTTATTAGTGGTATTTATTCCTCAATTCTCCCTATTGCACCCACTGTCAGTCTCTGCATCACTCAAAGGTTGAATGGGATAAAATTCGCATCTGTATTTGTGTGCTTGAAGTATTAAATAAATAAAAGTCAAGTAACAATTCTCAGCTCTCCAGACGGGTAACAACCTGAAAACATCCACGATCGCACAGCACCAACATTCAGATTCAAGCAATCTTGCAAAATGCACCCATTATTGTTATTTGTGTTCCTCGAAGCGAAAGTTAAAAGTAGTAAAATAAAATATGCAACTTAAAGTTCGAAGCTTGATTGCTTAATATTTTAGAAGTATACGTACAAACAGGATTGCCATTGGATATCACGTAAGTTTATGTTCTTAAGATTATGTGAATAATAAATGTATACGACACGTTGAATGTTGTTTAGTGGAAATCAATCTATGTTTCTTAAGAACGCGGCGACGATTGAATTGTCCATACAAACGTAATACCTAAATCATTTCTAATTCGAGCATATTTCCACCAAATAAATTTGATATTCGGATTGAGACAATAATTATCTAGGCTTCCAATTCTTTTTTTTTTCAAAAACCTACCTCTACATGAAGTTTAAGCGAATTGCATTTCGTACATTTTTACAGCGTAAATGACTTGTTTTCATATTGTTTTTTCTTTATTATAAACAACAATATTTGTAATATTGTTTCATCACAAGCATAGCTTATATTATCAAGTTACAAATTATAGAAAAAAAATTGGAAAAACATTAAGTTTTCATTCATAATTTTTGGTATTACGGAACACATCCAAATTTCTCATAATTTCAGATAGCTAGTAGTGCTATCGCGTCAAGCAATAATTGTCAATGTGTGTGTGCTCCCTGTAGGTGTTTATCGCTCCGACATCGGCAGGCACAAGGCACACTAACGCAACGTGCTTGGTTGGAGTTCGTTCATAGTATTTTTTCAATTTTGTCAACTTTAGACAATTAGGTACTTTACAGTGTGCTGTACCTGTACGCGCGTACTTATTTGTTTGCTAAATTGTATTGTATGTAATATTTCTGACACTCCTCTTGACTTGACCTATTTTTAACCGACTTCAAAAAAAGGAGGAGGTTCTCAGTTTGTCCGATTTTTTTTTTAATGTTTGTTCCCGGAATACTCGAAGACGGCTGGACCGATTTAGAAAATTATTTTTTTGTCAGAAAGGGTTATACTTCACAGGTGGTCCCATTGTCATCAAGTCAGGATTGGATGATGGAATCCTGGAGAAGTCGAGGGAACTCTTGAAATATTACAGGCGCACCTATAGCGATTTAGGTATTTTTTATAGTTACTCTTGAATTTGATCTCGGAA
Organism: Conistra vaccinii; assembly: GCA_948150665.1. Classification (NCBI taxonomy): domain Eukaryota; kingdom Metazoa; phylum Arthropoda; class Insecta; order Lepidoptera; family Noctuidae; genus Conistra; species Conistra vaccinii. The sequence goes on along the minus strand of OX411318.1, from coordinate 1,651,722 downwards.
AGCACCATTTAGTGAAGTGGAAGTGATGATGAAGACCACAGATGGCCACCGGAACTTATCAATAATACGTATTTCACGGGTTGCGATTAGAGAAGATTACTTTAATATGGTTGCCAAGCAATTTATGCCCGTCACAATACATAGGTGAAGTGGAGCTAATGGTGAAGTACCAGGAGAACTCCTCAACAATGAACGTCCCTGCATCGGGAAAAGCAATATTTTGTAAAAGGTGATGAGCAGTTGACATTAGGCTATTGTAACTTAGATAAATTACAAACCGACCCACTAAAAAGGAAGAAATAAAAACTTTTTCACTCTTCTTGCTCAAAAAATCCTTCCCGTCATTGTAGCGTACCAGAGCGGAGATAAAATAGCATATCATCCTCTAGGGGTTTTTTTTTTTTTTTTGAATTTTTGTTTGTTTCCAACGAGCCTACCACCCAAAAACGAAAAAGTCTTTGTTGGATCTATATATCTATATATATAAAAATGAATCCCTATTTCCTTGGTCACGGCATCACGCGTGAACGGCTGGACCAATTTCGCTAATTCTTTTTTTGTTGTGTTTGTTATAGTAAGGAGATGGTTCTTAGTAGGTAGGTAAAGGTAGGGTAGGTAGGTATGTATGTATGTTGGTAAAGTGGGTACCTATGTAGCTAGGGTAAGTAGGTATGTATGTATGTAGGTAAGTAGGTAGGGTAGGTAGGTAAGTGGGTAGGTATGTAGGTAGGTGTAGGTAGGTAGTTAGGGTAGGTAGGTGCGCCATAGAGAGTGCTACCCGTGCGAAGCCGGGGCGGGCAGCTAGTCTATCTTATAAGTACATAATGTATATATATAAAAATGAATCCCTATTTCTTTGGTCTCAGTATCACGCGTGAACGGCTGGACCAATTTCGCTTATTCTTTTTTGTTGTGTTTGTTATAGTAAGGAGATGGTTCTTAGGATAGGTTGGTGAAGGTAGGGTAGGTAGGTAGGTAGGTATGCAAGTAGGTAGGTATGTATCTTGGTAAAGTGGGTAGGTATGTAGGTAAGGTAGGTAGGTATTTATGTATGTAGGTAAGTAAGTACCTAGGTAGGTAGGTAAGTAGGAAGGTAGGTAGGTATGTATGTAGGTAGGTGTAGTTAGGGTAGGTAGGCGAACCGTAGATGAGTGCATACCCGTGCGTAGCCAGGGCGGGCAGCTAGTTACTAATATTATTCGATAGGTACCTACTTATGTGTCTAAAGAGCCTCAGCTATGCGCTCAGCGAGTATTTTGTAGTTTGTAAGTTACACAATTGACATAAAGTTCATTATGCTTTGACCTAATTTCGTGCCAAAAACTCGCTTCCATTCCGTTCTGCGCCAATGTAATGAGCCGTAGCGTGGTGAGTATTGGCCGAGACGGTATAAGCTAGTTGCTCTCCGTACGCGACGAAGCCATAGCCACCACCAAGTTGTAGTATTGTACCTACCTATCATAACGCGGTTGTACGAAGTTTTGTCATGTCACTGTTCCTGTTCTTTATTTATGTGACCGAGCGGGCGTAATTATTGTCTCAAGGACACTATCGAACACTGCTCGCTCTAAATTGAGTTCAAAATGTATTTGCCAAACATGTAAACAAACACGAGTTTTCCACTTAGACAAATATGAACTTTATGCTAGTGTAAATAAAGTTGATTTTAGACTGACTAGTAATGTTGAAAAAGTCATAAAAAAAATATGAAGTTGTAGCGCAAACTGAACCTTATGTTGTGTGTAGCATTACAGTTATTTTTCCAAAAACTCGTGTTTGTTTAGATGTTTGGCAAATGAACTCGAACGCAGATTTTTATTTGTCGGTGCAGCAGCGGTGCGACATCAGTATGTTCGGATGATGAAAATATACCGCCACCACGTGTCGCTTGCACTTACGCACATGTCGGTAAAAAATTATGCAGAGCTGCTTGTGCCGTCGCAAAATAATGTCGAGTTCGCCCAGGTTCGCACCGCACGGGCTGTTATTTTCCGCGGGATTTTTTTTTCGCACACTGGATTTTCAACGCGTGTTTTTTCAACGCGCTAGGACGAGAGTGTCCCAGCGCGTTGGATTCTCAACGCTCGGCTCAACACCGAGAGTTTAAAATCCAGTGCGAGACCACCAATATGAAGTGGAGACCACTCTAAAGGAAATAAATAAACACAAACAGACTTAAATTAAATAATGACAATAATAATAGATATCCCAATAATTTATATTTACGCGACGTGCGTATGACTACTCTAGCGTCGTCCGTCGGTCCGCCGATTTACTCACAAGCACATATTACCCACAAGTCCATGCTCGTCGATGTAAGTATAGGTACACTTCGCGTCAAATAACTTTGCCGCTCTGAAGTTAGGTTGCGCATGCGTATCTACTGGCATGCGCGCTACTGTTTTATAAGACAGATTGACTACTCCGCAGTCATATAGAGTCTACTTTTCAGAGCGGCAAAGTTATTTGACGCGAACTGTTGGTACCTACCTTATTTGTATGACGTATCTACTAGCTAGGTTTTCTCTACAAGGCCTTCTATCTTGAGATTAATCGAGATATCCTAAAATATTGAGACATCGGCATGGTAAAGAAATTTCCAAAAAACGCATAACTAATCTGTACATTCACTAGCGATTCCCCAAATTAGTCAACAAAAATAAAGCAAATAATGAACATACCTAATTATTACTCATAATAAATATTTATGCTGTCGACTCGCTATGAATGAATGACATGTACCTACATCTAGTATTATCCGCTCACACACACTGCGAAGCGCGCCCGTAATCTGTGGCCCCGCCTTCTTTTGTCGAACAGAGATAGCAATATTCCAAACGCATTTTGCTCACGTCTCGAGTTTGCATTTCGTGCCGTAGTACGTCGGCCTCTTAAAGTATTTCATTACGTCAGCTTGAAAATTGACAGAACTGAGCGTTTTTTCTGAAAGTGAGCAACATCGGAAATAGATGTCAAATATTTCCCTGTTTTGATTAATTTGGCAATATTATTATTTTATGGAAATACGAAATGTGGCTAACTAGCGAACTAGAATATTAATAATGAATTGCACACACTGAATTTGATTTTGTAACCGTTTTAGGTGTAAAAAAGGCATTTGGATAGTTTCCAAATACTTTCTTTACATCTAAAACTAAATATTCGGTGTTAAGATATTAATTATTGCATTTCATAATCAAATATTTTAGTTGACTAGTTAGCGTTATTTCATATTTACATGCAGTAATATTGCCAAATAAATCAAAACAGGTAAATATTTGACACGTATTTGCGACGTTACGAACTTTTAGGATAAACGCTCTTCCTGCCGGGGTTGCGGGTAGTCCCAAGGGGACACCGTGGCCCCTGGCAAGGCAAGGGACGGAACACGGGTGGGTTTTAGTCAGTAAAAGTCTGACACGCCCTTTCGCTCCGCCCAGAGCGGGAGAAGTCATTGGATGATTTCCCAGCCAAAAAAAAAAAAAAAGGATATACGCTCTTAAGTGCCCATTCTTTAAATTTTTGACAACTTGAATTAATTTTTGAAATTTTTGAAAAAAGATTTAATTTTCGCACAATAAATATATAGAAAACGTGTGCCTTAAGCCGCGTACAGACATCGCGAGGCGTGCGACACGAATGGTTCGTCTCGCATGCCTCAACCTGAGGCATACGACGGTACATTTATACGTGCATCCCAAACGATACATGCTCAAGCTGAGCAAGCAAACCACCACGCACGGTGTTCGTCAGTAGATTCTTAACTCGAGATTTCTCCCGTCGAAAGGATCCCGTTAGTGACTGTATTTTTTTCTTCAAGTCTTTGACGGAATGTTGACTTGCTGTGATATTTGACGCCACGCACGCCTTTTACATTTATTGTAATAATCATGTCAGAATGTTTAAAGTCCCACAACACTCTGTTATTTTCATAAAGTTGAACAAGTTCACGCAGTGATTCGGTATTGGCCTCCATGATGCATGCGCGCAACGCAAACGACACCTGTCCGTCCACACGGAGCGCACGGCTCGTACTGAGGCGGCATTCGCAACGATCGTATGGCGCGAATGCTCACTGTGAGCACACACGTCCACACAGTCCGAGGCATGCGAGACGAACCATTCGTGTCGCACGCCTCGCGATGTCTGTACGCGGCTTAAAAGAAACAGTGCTTTTACCAAGTAGAAATTTATAATTATGTATCCTTTCGGATACACAATTTTCCAGACTATGTGTGGCAAAGATATACGCATGGCGCCGAAGGTATTAATATTATGTTGTTTAAACTTAGGGCGACTTGCAGCTTTTACTTAAATCTAAATTTAAACTCGAATTAGGATTAAACTTAATTTAACGATTTGCATGTCATCGACTTAGCTCAAATCTCAATTTAAATAAACGTCAAATTTAAACTATTTATGTCGGATTAGAGCTGTTAAATCTCGATTTTATAGACAGCCGTCATTACAGTGTTATTTTAAATATCTCTCTCTGTTTATTTGTGAAAGTGGATTTCTTGTTGCTTAATCAACATGATTTTTATTTACGCTAAGATTTAAGTTAAGTGATACTTATCAATATTAATTAATTGAATTGAGATAATATAATTTTTTTCCCATAGTTTTAGTAGCAATTTCAGTTTAGTTTTTTTATTGTGTTTATTCATTTTATTCTAATAATTTTAATGGAGATAGTAGTAAAAGTATTTTTAATAACTACATATCGCTTCAAGTCAGAACTATTTACAGACAGAACTCGTACGTGATAAGAGCTTGTCGTGCTTTCAATATGGTGTGTCAGAATGTCGACATTGATTTAGATCTATTTTGTAGTAGCGTTAAGAAAGTAAAGAAAACTTTGACCAATTGTTTTTTTGATGTAAAACCATGTTTTTTTTCTCTCTTCTATTTATTGTTGTACTTTCTTGAGAGTGATTTAATTCATTTGCGTATTTCTTACGTCGCTGTTTGCGCGTATATGTTAATTTTACTCACAGTATTTATTAGTGGAAGCTTGTAATTGGCCATCATTTACACATTGTACAACTTATTGAATTGTATTAGCTGTAAGTTTTCCTAAAAGTAATAAAATAAAATAAATTACCTAGTTTTTTTTTAATCAACTTTGAAACTCATGAAAATATAATGAAATTGTAGACTCATTTTCAATATTATACTTACTTTTCAAAATAATTACGTAGAATGAACCTACATCAAAGTTTTTCATATCATTCAACAAAATATATTCATTTTGCACGTTCCATTTGTGTCCACACATTTTCTGTTACAAAAAAAAAAGATTTGATATTTTCCTCTTGAATACAATATATTTCAATTTGTACATAAAAACGAAGTAAGTTTTGGAAATCAGCGAATTTCTTAACAGTTCCCCAGTCAAAAGGACTTGTCGATATTAAATTTTTCCTACGACAATTTCTTTCTTCGTTTGATACAATATTGTTCCTACACGTTATTAATATAAAGGCTGTTATTATTATTCTTTATTGTGAATACTTTACTAGCTGAATTGGTGGGGGGGGACAAGGGAAGGGGGTTCACTTCTTTTGATGAGCTTGTAACAATAGGTGCTTTGAACGTTTTGTTTTATTCTTATCGACATCTAATAAGGTTCCTAAGAGAAATGGCATATTCGTTGTTATTTATGCATCTTATTAGATAGCTTAAGGGTATCTGTTATTGTGAAAAGATTTGTTTAATCATAATAATATATTTAAAGACAATAAGTCGTCTTTATCAGAAGAGGTCTTATTATCTCTTTTGCGTCGGTATGCGGGCAGGGAGACGTAATTAAATGAAACAAAATAATATTCTGAATAATTACAAAAATCTCATAAGGGAATGAAAAATAATGAAAACGACGCGTTCCCCCCAGTACGTGAGCCGAGAGAGCACATCAACCTACTCACTGCCCTGCAAGGGCAGTCACAATAATTAAATAACCAATATCTCAGTCATTAAATAATAAATGGCTTCGATCCATCCTCGCGATCTTTCTTTTCTGACAGGGGCCGCCTTCTCAGCACTCGGGGTTACGTCTAGTTGACAGCTGTCATAATCGTTCTAAAATCGAGTCCGTAAGTTTGGCAGCGTAAAATCTTTAGACGCACCGTCATATTGTTTCTGTTGTTGCTTTCATAAAGTAAACATTATAATTTATTGCTTTTTCAAAAGTATGATTTTAACTATATTTTACTGAAAATATACCTTAACAATTCTGTTACACTTGATTGAGCTAACTAACCAAACAGTCGTGAACTCAGGCTCCGAATAATTTAAACCCTTTCAATGTACCTACCGTTTAAACTAGCAATTAATTTGAATAACGAGGACAGCCTGTAGACGTTTGATAACCAACTTAGAGACACACGCCAAACCCTATAAGTTAACGTCAATAAAACGGTATTATTATGTAGGGCTAACCCGAAACGGGATTAGTTTTGTATTCCTGAGTCGGTGTTGGCGCGTGATGAATTAAGCAGACTTATCCGACGAGATATTGATTCAGAACTTGCTACTCTAAGATTGCTGTGAAGTGTATTCTGATAGTGTTGGTTTTGTTTGTACGAAGTAAGCTTGTAGCGGACTTGTTTTTAGCAGTTACAAACCTTTTTGACTATAAGGGCCTGGTCACATCACATCGCAGCGACAAAATGCGGGCAAGCAGTGGCTATGTAGAAATCCTAGAAATCATTTATTTGCCAATAATATGGAATATAATTATATTTATTTATTAAGTTTACTAACAAATGAGTCATGGTTACTTGAAAATAAAATAAATTGAAATTGAAATTGAATAATGTAGGTAAGTATACAGATATTATGATGGTTATTTTGATGAGAGTTCCGATACATTTTGCCTTACTGCATGCAAAATTATTTAATTTAATACGTTTACAAGACAAAAATAAAATATAATTTAAGAAAACATAAAAAGAAAAGCATTCCAATCAGCAACATTTCTATCATTAATAAAAATACTCATATTATTCAAAAACATTTGGAATTAGGCACAAATATCAACAAATAAAAGTATGTATGTGTGAATAGTGTCGCTGCAACTTCTTGTTGTTCGTTGTGACTAGTAGTTTCAATGTGGTTACGTTGTGGCTAGTGTTTTCCGACAGACAGATCGTTGTGGTTGCATTGTGGCTGCGACGTGGTCGGTATTGATTACTGACTCGGTTGATTTTTACGGCAAAATGTGGTCCGTGCGAATAAACTATCCATTTTAAAATAAAATTAACGCCCGTCCACGTGTTGTCGTTGTGGTGTGGTTGTGGCGTGGTTGTGGTGTAGATGTGGTATAGTTGTGGTATGGTTGTGATTTAGTTGTGAGTTGGTTGTGGCGTGGTTGTGGCATGGTTGTGGCGTGGTTGTGGTTTGGTTAGGTTAGCTAGCTGTGAGATTATTCACTTTTTTGTGTGCTTAAATAACCACTCATCTAGCTTTTAATAAAAAGTTGTTGTAGAAGAAACGGCAATTATTAGTTAAGAATTGCTGTTTTTTGAACAACTTTTTTGATAAAAATACTCAGACTAGTAATCAGATTCAACGGATTAGGATCACTAATCTGAGTGATTTCTAGAATATTGATAAAAATGGGATGAAAAGTGACAACCAACCACAGGCTCGAGAGATTATAATTCCATTATTATTTTCTAGAAAAGTAATTACAAAAATAAGCCCTTTGTTATTTCTCGCCTGCGCTCCTCACATAATCCTCAGTAGCGTTCAGGTGTACAGAACAAGTCGGCTCTTCGACGGGACGTGATCCGACGATAATCGATCCAATACCGCTTGCGACTATACGGATACTGTTAAAACCACTAGTGTTACATAGTTTTGCTCAGCAGTATTGCTTTTTTTGTCTTTCTTGCAAGTAAATAATAATGTCTTCTTTGAGATTTTTTGAGAATATTGTATTGTTATTGATACTATTATGGATGTATTACTATTATTGTATCAGCAGTACATTTTAATAAAACTCTTCCATCTTCTATTGTAATAATTATTCTGATTTTAGGCGACTTGTTTTTTTATTGTATTAATAAAACTTAGACTGTAACTAAGTGAACATTATGCAAAATAATTTTTTGTATAATGTACACTCAGTTACAGGCTAGGCTAAAACTTATGAGTACATGACCCTGTTAGGGTGCAGCAAGTATTATTAAATTTAACTTGTATGTACGTTAATTAATAATGTTTGAAAGTTAACACTGCACCTACTAGATATCAAATTACAATATTTATTATTATTAATATATTTATAATCTCTTTGTAACGTATTAATTTATATTAATTAAAGTCATTTGAGGTATATAGTAACATAAATAAAATCATTTTATACATAGTTAGATAAACATAATGTTATTAAGATAATGAATAAAAAAAAATCACGGTCTAATAATTATGAAACAAGAAAATATTTCGGACAGAAATCAAGACATAGGTACAAAAATGGTCAAAGTCATGCCATAGTCGTATGCCATTATAATTTTTTAGCCCACAGACCTGCGACTACGGCTTTACTTTAACCATTTTTGTACCTATGTCTTGATTTCTGTCCGAACTATTTTCTTGTTTCATAAATTTTTGACCGTGATTTTTCAGTAGTCGGGTTTTAGTTTTTAAACAAAATTTTTATTTAATTTGTTTTGGGGTTATAATTTCGTAATACGGTAGGTATTTACAGAGCCAATATATTTTTTTTGTATAGATTTAATTGTATAATAGGTACTAATGTTACAGCCGCGCCGTACGTAGCACAGTCTCACTTTTGCATGTTTTTAACAATTTAAACATATTTATTTACTTTGAAAATATGATATATATACATATTTGTAATGTGCTCGTCAAACCCTTACATTTGTTACCAAACATGGTATGATTAAAAAAAAATACTTTTTTCGTTCGTCACTTTATGTCCTCTAGAGGGCAACGTATTGAATTTAATGTAACGTCACATAGCCTATAACCAGCGAACAATCAGGGCGCTTCCAACGATATCTCATTTGTCAAATTATGATCAGTGGTTTAGAAGTTATGAGGTTACAGATGAACATACATACATACATACATACCGGTCAAAATCATAACCCTCCTTTTTGCTTCGTCGTAGTCGGGTAATTATGTACGAATTGCAATGGATGTTCGCTCATGATAAGGTTCCTTTTATTTGACGTGGAGGCAGATTGGGCATATAGCTTTATCACATTAATTGAAGTAGGAGCAGCAGACTATTGTGTTTCTTGAGTAGTACCTACAGTTATAGTGGTAATGCGAATATAATACATTGTTGATACAGGCTAGGCTTACATATAAAATAAAGATGGTCAAATTTAAAAAATAATATTACTTTGCTTCATACCCCCAGGGTGTGAATGAATTAACCTGATCATTATTTTTTACTACAACTAGGTTCCTGAGTTTCGAAAAAGGTTCTCATTTACAGGTCCATAACGATTATATTCCATGGAAATTATTCGACAGCCGTGATTGTATAATTCAGTAAACATAGCAAACTTTAATACTTTTGGAAAACCATCATTACTGCATATTAGATAGGTAGTTCTAGTAAGGTAGGCCGCACGTCAGTGGTAAGAAAACCAGTGTAAGCTGGTCTTTTATTCCATTGAAACTTCATACTACGCTAGACTAGCTCTAAATCTAAGTGTTACTTTTGGTCTATCAATGTGGAACAAGGTAGGTACAGTTTTGTGTCAAACTTACTAAGTAAATCAATTAACAAATTACAGTAATCACTCCGCAGAATGAAATCGTAATTGCAACATCATAATTAATCACTCAATCCGTTATATTATTTTGACAAGGCTATTGCCACTCCGGGAACCCTCACTCCCCGCCATTCCGCCGGGGAGCCGATTAATTACCAACCCTTTCGGCGTTTGTCCACCGCCACCTTGAACGAGAAACGAGATTATTCGAACCGAACGTGACGGTGACGGTGACGTCGATCGTCTACCGCGACCTATTCGCGTTCAGTATGATAAGATAGACAAAACAATAGCCGGGCAAACGGCGCCGAGTGTGTGGACAAGATGGTCGGCACATCGGTCGGACATAATCTCGGGCTGAGTTCTAGCGGTCGTGTACTCGAAAATCGGGAGCCGGGATCCTTGTGCTCGGGTGACGAACGCGCGGTGGACACGCGGCCATAGTAAATGTATGTATCGCAACTTCGGTGCCGTCATCTCGTTGTCGTTGACGTCCCGTTGACGTTGGCGGTGGAAAAACGGTCTTAGGGGGCAGTTAACTTATTCACGCCGACAGTCGCCTCAAGTGATGTAATGATTTACGACTTTTGCTATTCAATTGTTATGTTCAATGATTGAATTGAATAGATTTTCGGTTGGAGTCACTTAAAATATTATTTCAATGTATTTTACTCGGCAAAATAATTAGTTTTGGCAGATTTGTGAGATAAAATTTGTCCCGGTGATGACTATGTTATTAGGACTTCAATTACTATACTCGTACATCGTATAAAACAAAGTCACTTCGCATCACTTAGATGTTCCAAATCTAAACTACACAATAGATTTTAATGCGGATTTCACCATCATTTTACCTTTAGAACATTTATACCGAAAGGTTAATGTATATAAAACATACATTAATATGTAACTTATGAGTACATACACAACTTACATAATAGCACAGACATTTTAATATTTTGACCCGTCGCGTCGCCATTGCACCGTGCGATTCATGTGCGAGCTTATAAATAAAATTTTCAAGCAAGTAGGTATAAACTTTCTTGTTTACACTCACATTTTTATTTTCACAAACTCAGCACTGCAAAGTTTTTTGACAATGCTTCTAAAACCAGCAAAGTAGGCTTGAATTAAAACTCTTACCCTCATAATTACCCACGCAAAAGCTTACACAAAAATGAAAAGCATCAAAACACCTTATCCCTAATTTTTGCTTCACCGTGTCATCTTTTCAAGAATTTACAATTTAAGTTTTGCAAGTCAACTAAGGTTTTGCGAGGTTGGAAAATTCTCGTCCCACGTCCATACACATGACGTTTTAGGTTCCAATAAAGAAGGGAATGATGGGTGTCGCTGACATTGCAACGTCCTCAGTAAACAGACCCTCATTTGGGGTCCCACGTTCTGATTTTGAACTTGGTATGCTGCTCATTTCTGATTGAATTGTATTTACATAATACCTTTATGTCACCTTGGAGATCGTAAGTGTGGATTTTTAGAGGGGTCTTAGGTTTGCAGTAGGGACCAGATTTAATTTCTTTATGAGGTACTTACCAATAATGACCACCAGCTCTGAAATTAACAGCGCAAACTTCGTTTGTTGTATCGCCACGAACTATAAGCTCATGGATTAACAGCATTAATTAGCCAATCGGCAATACAAGGTAGCAAGGCTTTTTTCTCAGTAGTTAACGAGAGTTTTTGAATACACTTTGCAAACTGAACTGGTTGGTGAAGAATATGAATAAGGCAAAATAATAATAAGTAGTTGACTGCACTTTAATACTTCTATTATTATTTGGTAGCATAAATTTTTCTCGAACTAGAAACTGAACAAATGAGTCATTAATGTACAATTGAACAGTAAATAATAACATAGTCTAGCTTTAATAGTGTACACATAATCTGCCTATAATGTTTCCACTGCTGGGACACAGGCCTCCTCTCTGTGAGAGGGAGTGGGCCGTAATCCACCAAGCGGGCTTAGTACGGGTTGGCAGATGTCACATGTCTTCGAATTTTTGATTCTAGGACATGCTGGTTTACTCTCGATGTTTTCCTTCACCGTTTTGAGAGCAGTGGTGATGAAATTATTTACACGAAGTAAAGTGCCAGCTTGAGATCGAACCCACGACCTACAACTCGTAAATCGCGGCCTCTACCACTGGGCTAGCACTGCTCCCAATGAAAATGAAATGTACAAATAGGTATGGCCGTTTTTAACGCCTTCATAATAGAACATAACATCAAATCAAATTGCCAAAAAAAATTATAACATAATCTAGGGAGTCATGAAATTATATTTTATTTGTCCACACTTTTATGAATCTTTAAAAATATTTTTAGCAGATTCATAATTTTTGTACTTTAACATTTTTTGTACATTTGAAATGTAAATCAAGCAGGCTAAAAGCAAAGCTAAATTGGATTTAGGAAAAACATTTGACTTATTTTCCGCCTGTATTTTGTACTAACTTTCAAGTCTGGAACACCACTTAACATTCCTTTTGATAAAATATGTTTATTTTAATTTGGTAGAAGGAGTTTTGGTTCGTAGTGTTGAAGGGTATTAAAAAGGTTTGGCCTGGGCCATAAAAATATAGGTATATTTTTATTAAACCAAACTGTGGTTTTACATTTATAAATAAATTCACGCCTTCTTCCCATGGGGGTAGGCATGAAAATATAGAACGCCACCTGCTACGATCCTTACATACTCCTTTTGCTTCATGGTCATACACGCAAGCCGTCGTCGTCTATGGTCGTCTTTTTCGGAAATGCTAGGTACTAAAACTTTATTGTTTTTAAGTTAAACACTGCCTCGTGGGTCTAGTGGTCGCAAACGCTATTGCTGAGCATGAGGACCTGGGTTCGATTCTCGGGTCGAGCAAAAAGTATTATTGGCGTTTTCAATCTGAAATTTCTCAGTAGCAGCCCGGAGTCTGGATTTGTGCCCGGTTGAAGGCAATAGGCTCGCCCCTTATTAAATGGAACTCAAACATTACTGGCAAAATGTGGGTGTACTAAGGTACACCTCTGCATGACCCTTCGGGGAATATAGGCGTGATGTTATGTGTTATGTTATATAAATTAAACATAAAATAATAATTTTTATTTGTAATCGCAGTGGGTTCAGGTGAATATTGCAACGGGCGGGTTCCGATCTTCCGACCTTTTATTTTCCAATCCATCGTCTTAGCTTTTTGAGCTCGCGAGCCGCTTTCACTCTTGGTAGACAATTAAATCCGTCCTGAATGCGCGCAGAAAATTGTCACTAAAGTGCAAATTGCTTATCCACACAGTGTGCATCCAACCAATCATAACCTATGCGGGAGCCGTCTTTGCACAAGCAAAGCCTCACCATGTCCATAGGATGCAAAACCTCCAAAACCGTTTCCTTCGTAAGGCTACGGGATCGACCTGGTATGTTAGGAACGATTATACTAGAGTCTAAATAATACAGTAAAAAAACATGTGGGGCAGTCTTTAGGGACTGCCGATAGATGTGAAAACTAAGTAACGCCATCTAACGAAAATGTCAGGAATTTATGTGGCTTGCTGTAAGTACAAGAACGAAAGATGTAGCTCCATCAAAAAAAATCCAAAAAAATAAAACAGAGTGCGCTGTCTACAAAAAAGCGCTCAATGCGCCTTTGGCGACGATGACGCAAGTTCCATGATTTTTGTTCCCCCAAAAAGTGCCCAAAGCGCTTAAAAAAATTCACTTCAATAAAACAAAAGTAGGTATAAAGGTAGGTAATTTATAAACAAAAATACTCTGAAGGTGGTCAAGGAATAGCAGGTACGATTCTGAAGGTGGTCAAGGAATAGCAGGTACCAGGTACGCACAGAAAAGGATGAAAGTATGAGACCTTTCATCTGTTAACCAATGTAAAGCCTCCTTTATTCAATCAATCTGCCTAGCCTTTTCCCAACTTTATTGGGGTCGGCATCGTCTAACTGGGTGCAGCTGAATACCAGTATTTTACATGTAGCGACTACCTATCTGACCTGCACAACCCAGTAACTAGGTAATACCCCTTGGTAAGACTGGTTGTCAGACTTTCGGGCTTCTGACAACCCGTAACGGCTGTCAATGATCCACGAATGACAGCCGGGCCCAACGGTTTAACGTGCTTTCCGGGGCACGGAGAAGTCTCGGTATTAGATGGTCACCCTTCCACAGACCAACCCCGGCAAGCGTAGCTTAATCTGATGGATCGACCCGTGCGGCTGTTATTACTAAGTCACGAGGTCCTCAAAAGCCTCCTTTATTGAATTGCCATTAATAAATTACTAAACGTTATCAAGTAAATCGAATCAAAGCAAAAGCAGTTCGTCAAAGTCAGAATCTCCAAAACATATAGCAACTAACGGGCATCCATTGCCATCGAGCCTTCACTTAGTTCGGGCCAATAGGTACGTGAGATGACATCCAAGGAATAATTCAATTGACCCCAATCGGTACCTATTACTGCAATATGGAACTAACCCTTTGTCTGCCAGCCGAATTTTATTCCCGAAACATGAAAGACTCATTTTCTTTGTTATACAGTTATTGGAGAGTATTTTCTCTGAAATATTTGGAATATAAAAAGCTTAAGTGCTCTTCAGTTGTACATAATATTGAGGCGCGTTTATACGAGGAGAGTTTCTCGATGGGATAGGTGAGAATATGAGGGGCATACTCAGTAGGCGCTTACAACCCCACAATCATTTGTTCATGTATCGTTTACATAATGACAGTGTAACCAAATGAGTGCGATACCTGCCTGACTTTTCCGATCTACTTTTCTCGCAAGGACATTGTAACTTTTGGACAGTCAAAAAACTCTCTTAGTGTAAACACACATTTTTGTTATATTTGTTTCTGGGACAATAATATTGAGACGTTAGAGTTTTCCTCGTATGCGTAGGTCGCCGGTTGAGGTTCGTTGGGTACATTTTTGTTACGGCTTAAGTTACCGGTTATTTTTCCTTTGAATTGACATTTTGCTGGTTCAACGAACAACGAGGGATTAAATCCGGCAGATGGACAGGAGGTTTGTTACAATATACTGCGGAAGACTGAATTCAGTAGGGGGCTATTGAGGTCAAATGACAAAAACCTTTTTCGAAGTGGTATTTTATTTTAAGCTACAGAAATCTTTTAGTAGGTAGTCGAATACTCTCTGACCTATTCTACGAAACACATACATATACATACATAACATCACGCCTTGTTTCCCCGAAGGGTTGGGCAGAGGTGTACTTGTAGCAGATACACCCACATTTCGCCAGTTATGTCTACGAAACACATTTGTAAATAATACAAAACAAAAACATTCAGTCAAAAATAATAACATAATAATAACATTATTATCATAGCAAAGAATATACTTCGATGAGCTTGTTTTGCTCGATACAATTTTTAAATGCTGAGAACGGCTACCAGGTCGTTCTTCTTTTCGTGTAATTAGTGACT
This sequence comes from Conistra vaccinii, assembly GCA_948150665.1. Taxonomy (NCBI): domain Eukaryota; kingdom Metazoa; phylum Arthropoda; class Insecta; order Lepidoptera; family Noctuidae; genus Conistra; species Conistra vaccinii. Next base: position 1,636,500 of record OX411318.1, on the reverse strand, counting down.
AACCTGATGTCAGAGTTTTAAAGCCGCTCATGGGCCTCTGATTTGGTTCCACATGCCCTCGAGAAATATCTCTCAGGCTTGCCGGTTTCCTCACTATGTTTTCCTTCACCGTTTTTGAAGCAAAAACAAAGAAGAAAAGTTGGCTACCATGCCGATTTATCCGCTCGAATTTATATAATTCACATTTCAAAGCCACAATACCTTCTAGTATGCCAAAAGCCAACCAGTTACAAGATATATATTATACATAACCAACTAAGTTCTAAGTAGGTAGTCAATCGTACACATATCGAAATCACGAGAACTATCGACCCAACACTCTGTTGGCCCACTCGTCTGCTTAGTGCGAATTTACCTAATATTACCTACCATATTGCGGTCGTCTAACGAAACGTCCACTGGTCATGGATTAAGAAAATCGTGTAGAAACGAAACTTAGCTGGTGTTGTCGAAATAGTTGCAACACGTTAAAGCAATAGTCGCTCCAACAGGCGACCGGCGCGTTTTGTTTGTTTAAATAAAGAACCCGCCTTCCAGTTTTCCGAAGAAATGAGTGACGTAATATGAACGAAACAATCGCGTATTCGCACGATCGGCCGCTTAGGACGCTGGATCAATCTCTCGAAAATATCTATAGTTTCTAATATACGCGCGCTTTTTACTCCCAGATGTTTTCAAAACATTAATTTTATCTTGCTACAATGGAGAGGAATTTTGTGTGCAGATTCCTGCAGTGATTTGCTTAGAATTTGACTCTAAAATTCATCTTCTTGATTTTAGGAACTACCCGGAAGGGAAAAGCGCAGAACTAGAAAAGTAATACTACCTCCTTTTTTCCGCTTATTCACCCAAATAAACAGGCAGCTTAAGAGTATTTATTCTGAAAGTTGGCAACGTCGCAAATAGATGTCAAATATTTCGCTGTTTTGATTAATTTGATAATATTTCTGTATGGAAATAAAAAATGTGGCTAACTAGCGAACTAGAATATTGATTATGAAATGCAACAATTAATATCGTAACACCGAATAGTAAGTTTTAGATGTAAAAAAAGTATTTGGAAACTTTCCAAATGCCTTTTTTTCATCTAAAACGGGTACAACATCAAATTCAATGTTATAATTGCAATTCATTATTAATATTCTAGTCAATTGGTTAGCCACATTTCTTATTTCCATACAGTATTATTTCCAAATTAATCGAAACAGGTAAATATTTGACAGCTATTTACGACGTTGCCAACTTTTAGGATGCACCCTCTTAAGAGCGTTTATTCTAAAAGTTGGCAACATCACAAATAGCTGTCAAATATTTACCTGTTTTGATTAATTTGGCAATATTACTATATTGAATTAAATTATGTCGGTAACTAGTGATCTAAATAGTATATTAATACTGAATTGCAATTATATCACTGAATTTGATGTTGTAACTGTTTTAGGTGTTTCTTTTTTAACATCTAAAATATTCAGTGTTACGATATTAATTAAATGCATTTCATACTCAAAATTTTAGTTCACCAATTAGCCATATTCCATATTTCCCTAAAGTAATGCCAAATTAATCAAAACAGCAAAATAATTGACATCTATTTACGACGTTGCTCACTTTCAGAGTGCACTCTTAAACCATTTACACAAAGTTGAAGAAAGTTTCTTGCCCGTGGCATAAAATAAAATTGAGGCAACAAATTACTTGCACCGTCTAAACACGAGTTAGACGGTGCAACTTTTATGCTTCAACGATATTGTATGCCACAAGCATTAAACTGTAGGCATTTCTATTGTGTTTGGAGCTGGAATGTCGCCTCTGTTCAGTCATCGATATTTTATGCTGCAGTGATCTGTGTGTTTGCTGGTATAGAAGCGATTGAGACATCGGTTTGAGCTGTGATCGTCTTACAAGTAACGGGAATATGCAACAATATGAAACATTAGTATTGTGTTCTACCACAGATTATGCATATCGTGTGTTGGTACCTATTACTGTTTCAGATGATCGCTTTGTTCTGCAGCATCATCATCTAAAAATTGAATGCTGTTATGAATACTGATTAGAATGTTACGCAAATAAATAAAAAATAAGATGGACTGCGTGTCTTATTTGTTAAGTAAAATTATAAAAGATTAATAACTAAGATTATTAATAGTATGGTGATTCATTCTCAGACAAAATTAAGAATGATTGAGATTATCTATCAACCGATAATTATCAATTAAAGCCATTACGAAACAGTGTCCGGTAAATAGCAATGGAATCAAGGCGCCTACCTATTACTTGGAATATAGGTAATATCCACAGGGATATTGATAGAATGTCTAGACAGTAATTGCATGACTGTGTAATAATTTCCCAGAATTCAGAAGTACTATGCGAGCCAACTAAGAATGCGCCTGTCAAGACGCCATTTTGTTGCCATTTTGACAGGTTTGCAGTACTATATCTGTCAGGAAAGTACTGCTATCGTGTGAAGTTGGCAACAAGCGCGATCCCATTCTTAGTTGGCTCCTATAGTAATGGTGATACAATCGATATGCATGGCAATTCATTAATTAATTAGAAAGCAATACGATAGATTCTATGACATAGAACATTGTTTAGGGAATTACGGTAGCATAGTGTAAGATTTTTGAAACATTGTCAAATACTGACCAACTTATGCACAACGTTTGAAACTATTACGCCTCCAATAATGCAGAACACAGATAAAGCAGCGCCACAACGACCGACATCCGATAATGAATACCATACAATTTTGATAGAAGTTGAACTGTAACACTTAACACATTGGTGGTATTTAATGCTACTTATACTTAAAAGATATAATTAGAGTTATATTATCATTAAAAATTGATAATTTTATGGTATTTTTTGTGTCACTTAATATAAATTGTATTGTATTAACAAGCACAAAGCTCATGTAATTAATATTAAATGTGTCAAGTATTACAAATTGATATGGCCTTATATACACGTACTTGCTTAAGTTTAAGCTTTGGTTCAATATAATATTACTAAAGACATACCGGTATACACAAAAAATATCATTTAAATTAACCAAGAATGCAACTTGTATCATTCTCGTTCTATATTAGATAGAGTTAACTCAAAACTGCTACAGTCGAGTTATATCACTTTTCACTGAGGGTACAGACATTAATTAATGACTCTGTGAAGTAAATTTTTCTTAGACAGCCAAAACAATTTAGGTAATCAGGATTCGGAACTATCTATTCTTGTATCCAGTGGAATTGGTCGATACTATTGTTACGTTGGTCAAAATATCGATACTTTTGGTATTATGACATAACCCTAGCGTAATTTATACTACAACGGTTCAGTATTAGGTAGTGCTCAAGTTAACATGCAAGCTAAAGGCTAAAATGCCTACGTAATACGGTCGATGGACTGAACGTCTTGTGTAGGCTGTTAACTGGTTTATGTGTTTGTTCAAGCTATTGGAGAAATTGTAGCACTGCCAGGTCGTTTGGATACCTTGTTATAGTTCTAAGAAAGAACTGTGCCTTAGCACTCCGACCCTGAGAACTGTTATTTCAAAACGAGTGACGTAAAATGGGTAGGTACGACAAAAGTAGAATAACCTTGCGCATCATCTAAATTGGCACAAAATTATTCGATTGTTTATACATATTTCAGCATTATATATAAACTAAGAGTTAATATTATTTTAATTGTCTTCTGCTCCGATTTTAAATAAATATATTTTAGCTTAATACCTAAGATTTTAAAACTGAAGTGTTAATAGACTTTTGTCGTTGACTGTACGTAGTAAGTTTTGAAGATTTGAGCTTTATTTACTTTACTTATAACTTTTAGCACATTCAGTAAGATTTTCTATTCAATGATTTCAAATCTCTTTTTACAGATGAGATACCTCTAAGACTACTGCTTCGTGGAAATAAAATCTATGCCTTTTCCCAACTATGTTGGGATCAGCTTCCAATCTACTGGGTAACACGATAGCCTTTGGTAAGACTGGATGTCGGACTTGTGCTTCTGACGACCCGTAAAGATTTTCAGAGATCTACGAATAACAGTCGGAACCAACGGCTTAACGTGCTTTCCGAGGCACGGAGGAGTCTCGGTATGGAAAGGATGGTCAACAACTCCACGAACCGACCGTGACTATTGTAGCATAAACTGCGATCGACCCATGCGGCTGTTATTATTTAGCCACTAGCCACTGGAAACAATACAACTTAATATATGGTGAAAAAATAACAAGTTCACTGATGTTTTAAATAGTGATGAGCCAACTTAATTACTTTGACTAGCTAAAGTTATTGTTCTTAGTGCTAACACGACAGACAAATATTTTAATAAGAGTAGGTATTTGTTAGAGCAAAACCCGCATTTAGGGACTCTGTCTCTGGGCTGCCATTGATTCAGAAACTCACATTAAAATTGCCAGGCTTCTTGCTAATTGAAGTTCAAACGGTTCCTTAACGGAGGACGTCCTTGGTAACAGACGGGGAGGATCGCACAATGAACAATAACTTTGACAGTTTTATGTCTTTACATTATTATGTCATCAACGTGACAATATGATGTGTCTGTTCAAAGGCTTACGGGACTGCTTCTTATTGCTTAAAGCTTATGGTTGCAAAGTCGAAACTTGGAATGTAACAATGCTGCTTATTAAATTTGTGATCATTCTTTGACTAATGTTGATGGACAACGTCGGTAGAAAATGTACATAGCTTAATCAGTCTACTATTGTTTTCACTGGTAGGACACAGACCTTTTCTCTGTGAGAGGGAGAAGGCAGAGGAAGGAAGAAACAAGAAGAGAAGGGAGGGACAGAGGGAAGTGCGACAGTCCAAAATCGCAAAGATACTAAGAATAAGATGCTGTTTAATCTTTTCGTAAAGGTACCTACGTACTATGAGGACTTCGTTGATGAAAGAATTATTTAATTTTCTACATCAATATTGTATATTTACCTCCTTAGAATAATCTTCAAGTAGTGTTTTCCTGGCGTCTAATTATTGTTAAATACTTATTTTTTGGTTGAGGTAAATCATAAGGTAGGTAGTAGTTTATGGAAATGCCCCTTTATCAGCAATCTACATTTTTGGCCTCATAGTACAAAATAATTATTCAAAAGATAATCGTCCTCAAATATCCTAATCACCTACAAACTCAGACGTAAAACTCAAAACAAAACACAACACAGAGTGCATTGTTCCGAATATTTTATATGAAGACATAACGTGCCACTCCACGATGCTATGTCAGTCAAAAGCCGCGTCACACGGTCGCAACAAAGGGGAGACGGGGGCTCAGATCTTTGTGACGACGTACGGAGAGACTCGTGTGAAGGACCCTTTAGAATATAAAAAGAATTGTTTAGATGCGATGGAGCGATGTTCTTGTTTAATTGTTGTTTCATTAAGGAGGTAATGTTTTTGTTGAGGGCTTTCATGCTCATCCTCGTGTTTTTTATTGTTTAGATTGCGATCTCTTTCTGGAATCCAATTTAGTTTTTATTGTAACCTAACTTAGAAATCCAAGCTATCCTATTGAATGACCAAAATTTTGAACGGACATGACTAAATACATCTGCTGGACCATTTTGACATGATCTGTGTTTAAGGCTGATGAAGTTAATAACCATTCATTTAGACCATTCCTCTGTTCATCCTTACTGAGATGATATCCCTAAGCAAAAACTATCAAAATCACATTGCACTTTATCGCTATTGCTCTCATCACACATATCTTCGTCAGTCCAATATTCCATTAATCTATTTAGAACGTTTACGAACTATGTTTTCGCCGGAGATTAGTAGTCTAGCTTATTCATTTTTAAGCTATTGCATAGCTTCTATCGCGGGCCTTGAGCGTGGAGACCTAATCCAGAAATTCCGTAACGAAAATACGAGTACCTAAGGAGAGTGTTTTGTATTGAAAATTATGTTTAACTGCTTGACAACAAAGTTCAAATTTACTTAGACGAATGATACGAGAGTATTGTATTGAAAATTATGTTTAACTGTTTGACAACAAAGTTCAAATTTACTTAGACGAATGATACGAGAGTGTTGTATTGAAAATTATGTTTAACTGTTTGACAATAAAGTTCAAATTTACTTAGACGAATGATCCTTGACTATTAATAGTTAAATTAAAACCTTTTCATTAGTTTGATGTTCCCATTACGTTGTGTCAAGTTTTAAAAACTATAAATGTGAATAACAGTTCCTGTCAATGTCATCATTGCTAGTTCTTGTATTCGGGTTAATACAAAGAGATTTAAGATACTGTCTTTGGGTTAATATTTTACAATTGCATAAGTTGATAAAAAATGCTATGCAATAGCTTTGCCGCGGCAGTCCCCGAGTGCCACACGTCTTTTTTTTTATATCTTTACCATCTATTAATTCTGATTGTAATAAACCAAAAGGTAAAGGAATTACTTCTTCGAAATAGGTAAGTTTATTTTCATAAAATAATTTGCTAAAAGGATTTTTATGATCATGCCTATAAAATAAACAAATATGCTTAGAGTTATCCCTGTTTTATTTTGTTAACACCGTGATCAAATTGTCGAAAAGCGCTTCAATATTTTTATGGATGAAATATTAACCTGAGTAAAGGTCAAGTTTTTGTTTTTAAAACACACAATTTTAAACTATACACATTCATGAAATTTTGGACAATTTCCTTGATAATGTATAGTTTAAAATTAAAACAATATTTTATTTCCCATTAATCTTAAGAGGTTGACATGGCGTAAAAGAGCTTTTGGTTATGTTTTCCTGTCTTTGCCCATGAATTAATAATCTTCACTATACCTACAGCTTGGTGTCTTGTACCGCCTCTAAGACCAGAGCCTGAAACGTTCACAGCTATGCCATCCTAATACTTGTCAGTTAACAATATTATGCTCTTTTACAAACATATTTCAAACTAGTCTATAGTTCCTCACTTTGCTGCTGCCTCGTTCTGAAACAAAGCATGCTTCCAGGATATCCACTTTTGTCTTTGTTAGCTCCTTTCAAGGTTTGTTATCCTGTTACTCTTTCACTCGCTTGTCTTGTGAGTTCTCCACCATCTTTGTACATTCAATGTTACCTACTATGTTTTTCGTAGATCTAGTATTTAAATTAAATTCCAAGTGTTTGTCTAAGATAGTCTGCAAATGAAAGAAACCTTTTGTTAGACAGTGTTTCTTTTAAATTAATTTAATTCTAGACAGACACGGGAAGGGAATTTATTTAAATGAAACTGTGCAAAACTAGCAGTAACGATACCTAAATTATTGTTTGTGAATTATGCTTAGGTCTGAACCATAGCAATCAATCATGTCTGTTGCAAGTAAATGAAATTTGTACAATATTATTCGTATAACATCGGACGAAAATAATAAGAAACCTATACAAAATAATAAGACATTTACCGTATCAAATCTTGGATCACTGTCATTTCTGATCCCTCGATTCCGAAAACAAATAAGGCCCAGAAACTTCTGGAGACTATTCAACAAAATGGCCAACTCCGAAACTTCTATACAAGAAAAGCGAAAAAAAGGATTTTCCAAAACAACAGCATGTAGGAGTGTATCTGGTAGATGACGCGACGTGATCCCCAGTTCGTCATTCGTGGCTGATGAGTTAGCTACGCAATGATCCATGTGATTACCGGGCTTGCTGGTGACGCGGTACGAGTCAGAAGAAACTTGAATGTCAAATATTTCACTGTCTGTCAGCGAATAAATGATCTTCCTTCTTCCTTTTTCTTCTTGACGTGGGGAACATCCTGCTTTACAAGTCGTTAAGCTAAACTTTATCCCACTTATCAAATGAATTTCTTTTTAACAATCATCTTAACGTATTAAAGGCCCGATTTATGGTCTATGGAATAGTTAAAAAGGCCAAGTTAGTTATATATTCTATAGATCCTTACCATATAATCAACATTCTAACAGTTAGAAAATCATGATGGATTTCTGCTATTAAAACACCGTAAAACTGCCATGAAAGTACCGTTTAATTTAGTTTTTTGTTTTAAGTAACGTACAAATATCAGTGTATGATTGTTTTCCATTAAACTTTTTCCGCCAAACTCTTGTGTCTTAGAGCAATACATGATTGCAAACCGTGGCGCTACGTCAATCATTATTGAAGTACTTGAATTTATTGTTCATCAATAACGCGAACAATCTGTGCGCTGCGGTCGCTGTTGTCTATATTGATGACGTCATTATTTGCGTAGATTATTAATTCTGTGGTAATCTACTATCGTGTCGGCTGGTGATGCAGCACCATCTATTCAGAAACTAGTACTTGACTTAGAAATAATTGATGTGGGTTTGAGTACATACAACAGTGTGTTGTAGTTAAAATATGAATATTCAAATGAACTCTGAAAGACGATGGACAAATTAATACATTTAGAAAATTACTAGTAACTTAGAACATATTATTATCACCCTTGTCGTTTTCATAAGTGTAACTGTAGGGTGAAAAACTCATAGTAACAATTTATTTGCGGATATGTTATACAAAATTTGATCCAATAAAAGGATTGGCCCCATTCTATAACGTAAGGATTATGATGAATGGAACCAGGAATGTCTAGAAAGGACTCCGGAAAGAAAATATAAGGAAAATCTAAAGGTGAAGGGTTCAAAGGACTGATTGAATAAAGATTGTATTCTTAAAAGACACAGTTCCAGGTTATTGAAATCCGCTTTTGCGTGGAACCAGATTTATCTAAAGTATATAGAGGCTTAGGAGAGAGGTGAGGTTAAAATAATACATGTTCATGAATTTAATATAGTGAGAAGAGTTATAGAATTTAATGCTGCATCTAAAAATAACATAACAGTTTGTCAGTTTTTTATAGTTGACGAAAATGGCTAGTCTTAAACAAGTTCGATTGTAACAAATAGTAGTGAAAAATTTAAATTGGCTGACTATATGTAAATACATAAACTCACGCCGTTTTGCAGCAGGTGGCGCCACTTGCTGTGATCCTTACATACTCCTTTTGCTTCGGCTGCCTACTTGTTAGGATTTAATTACTTTCTGACTGTTACAATTATTTTTATAAGGAAGTGTATAGAGTGTTGCAAGAATTTTTGCGGCACTCTAGTGGTGCTACCTCAGCTCGGCTAAAGTGCCGTAAGCATTGCATTGTCAATGTCACTTGTTATTTTGTTTGATTGTTGAGGTTATTTTCTTTCAACTATAGCCGGCTAAACTTAAGTGCCATAATCCCTTGGCTTAGCAAATGAAAATGGTTGAAAGGTAGGTTACGCTAGAACTGTGACCACTGTGGCCATTGGTCCGTTTAGGCACAAGAGAATGTAATGTTTTGGGAATGTGGTGTTTTACAGCGATCTAACCTTAAAAATCAAACAAAATACCAAGTAACGTGACTCAGTGACAGTGACAATGCTTACGGCACTTTAGCCGGGCCGAGGCGGTGTTAATAAAGTGCCGGTAGTGGCACTCTATGCACTTCCTTTTTTAAGGGTTGATTTTACCAAATTTAGATATAAGAACCTTTTTTATCAGCGAAATAAAACAAAACTGACTTTTGACAGTTCAGTCCAGTTCAGCTCAAGTTCAGTTCAGTTCAGTATTTTAAGGGTAGTGTTATTGCGCAATAGAAAAATCGTTTGCAGTTCAGATCACATTATAATTGACTGTCAAATTAATCACTCTAGCAATTCACACACTGTAGGTACACGACACAACTATTCGAAACGCGCGACAGTTTTTAAACGTCTTCACCGTTTGGCCGCCACCCATGAAATCTGCTCCACTCCAGCCGGTCCGAACATTATGTTGTAGACTCTGGCGTCCCGACTAGTCAACTCAGTAAAATATTTCCGACCATAATAACATTATAAAGAAGTAACATTTAATTTTGTTTTTTTGTAAGTTTGATTGTAGGGGGTAATCTCTGGAACTACCAGTCGGATTAGAAAAAATATTTTTGTATTGGATAGCCCAATTTTTGGGGAAGGTTATATAGGCTCGCGGACGACGTCGCGGGCAGAATCAAATTAAGTATAAAGTCAACGTCACCATAGTATAATAATTGCCGGCATCATCACATGCACATCCATTTAGTAATTAGTATTCAACCGGCTCCATTTGATAAATTAGCGTGATCTGTTAAATATAAATGTTTATGTGTTAATTTAATGTAAGAGTGATCTGTTCGTTTGGATTATAAGTAAAATTTTAGTAAAAATGTGTATTTAAATATTGTACATTCTACCGCACGTACGTGTTAACAGTTTAACTTCGCTATAACGCCTTTATTTAGCAACTCTTAAACTACGAGAAGTGCCCTTACTGCAGAGTAAGGGCACTTCTCGTAGTTTAAGAGTTACTTTGTTAGGTTAAATTTCTCGACTAACTGAAGCTTATTTTTAGTCTGACTAGGTCGATTTACTGTTACCACAGACAGTGCCATCTAACCTCATACCTAAATCCAATTACTGGGGAACATTGAAATCCTTATGCCAATCTAAATTAGAGCTGACCGACATTCGAGAATCGTTCGACCATAATCAACATGAGCCTGAGCTTCTGCAAGATGCACCATCGAATCCAATACCAATGCATGGCCAAATGCTTTAATATGGTTTGTTTTGAAACCAACAACGATTAACTACCCAAACTGCACCCTAATTACGTAATGCAAAAAGATTGCCAGTCCATTGCTTCATAAGTTCGACAAAAAAATTCTGCTCTATTTTTTTTTGTCGAACTTATGAAGCAATGGACTGGCAATCTTTTTCAATTGGTTTCAATTTAAAATTGATCGTGCATTGCGTAATTGGGGGGCTGTTCTAGTATCATGGTCTGAAATGAATCTGTCTACAATTATACTGCAATCAGTCAAAAATACCCAAAAGTTTAAGTAAATTAGATTGTTTTGAAGTTGATTATATTTTATGTCTGTCTGTCTGGTCTGAAACTCCCATAATCTAGTAGATTAGAAGTACTTATTTTTAAAACATTATAATATCTGAAGTGGTGGTTATTTTAGAATTCAAATTGGCTGCAGGTACTGGGGCGGTTTTCACATTCAATTTGATGCCTGCCTACATTTCAGTCTACGAGTTCACAGATTTACATATACTTTACATATAATTATGGGCACGGTATACTAGCGAGTAGCGATCTAGCTTAAAATAGCAAGGTAGTAAGAATACTCTTATAAGATTAACATCACTTTTGTCGTAGAATATTAAAATTGGTTAAATTCTATATCTGCGAGATTTGAAAGACTGATATTTTTTGAGTTTTTACATTTTATTATCTTTTAAATTACATAAAGAACTGTCATCATATAAATAATTTCTCTTATCTTAGATAAACACTTTTTTTTCTTTGTTTCTGATAGGTGAGATGAAATGAGATTCCTATCTCATTTCAACTTATCTATCTGAAACAAAGAGCTAAGGCAATATTTGACGTCATATTACGACTCTTGTCGTAATATAACGTCAAATATTGCCTTAGTTTCCTCTGAACTACGCCGGAGAAAAAAGATGATTTGGCTTCAATGACACAGCTTTTTCGACAACGCAAGCACTGAAACAACAAGATACGCACGTAACAAAACGTGCCAATTTTAACTGAACCTACGTGTAATCTATTTCAGAAATTCCGCGATTCCGTACGAATTTAAGTCCCGAACATTTATTTATCGGAAACACGTAACCACAGCCAAACTCTAAATGACAGTTGAAACTTACACACAAACTATTGCTATTTTCCTATCGTTTATTTAAACTCGGAAATTCAGAACTCCTGGCAGAATTAATAATGGAACTGTTGCAAAACAAACGTATATTTGCAACCATATTCCGATACTGATGAGAAATAATTTCGTACTTTGTACACTAGTTTGCTACTAATTCTGGCGAGTTGTGGAGGATTTCATCGGCCGAATGTGTAATGAGACTGGAACTAAAAGCGGGCAGAATAGTTTCGGTTTGGAGTTTAAATAAAATGTGCATTTAGCGTTACGAGCGGCGGTTTACGGAATAATTCTAGCAAGGTCTCGTTTAAAGTTTATAAACGCATTTATTTACTCGGGCACTGCTTTTTTAGATCTACTCAATTTTTTATGGTTATAGGTAAGATTATCTTCAATAAAACGTACAAAGTATCCAAAAACATAATTTTTCGTGACTCGAACATACAGAAAGTGCTACCGTAAGAAGTAATTACATATATGAATACCTCAGATCAAAAAATCCAAAAAATAAGCGGCTTTCAGAGGTCTTTTACTCTTGACAAGGATCATAAGAAATGTATGAAGATGGCCATACGTGCATTAGCAGTGATAAGAAAGGGGTGCCCTACTTTCTCATTTTATTGGCGTTTTTATTTGGGACAAATAAAACTCCTTAATAATTTTATATAAATGAAACCTGTCCAATTATAAAAAGATGTATTATTTCTAAGAGACTGGGGCCAGAGGATTCCTTATATTACTATTTTTAAAGGAGCGTTGTGCGTCAAGTAATTGAACGTAAAATGTCACTTTTTATGAGTCTTAATATTAAATCACATGCTGAATAGAGAAATCATGATAGAACCGGAACTTTTTAGGTAGTACTGTGAGCTTTTTAGAAGAAATAATTCACCAGAATATTCATAAAATATTGGATTTAATGAGGGCTTTGTTTACAAAAATGCGAACTGTAGCAAAACAATAGTGTAGTTAGTAAGTAGACTCATCATACTCAATTGTAATGCAACGTCTACGTAGAACAGGCCACAGATACGTATCTTACTGAATGATGCTCGATTCAAACGCAGTATGTTCTTGCATAGTTTTTTCTCATCATCTGTGAAAGAAAATATTTTTAACTTTATAACTTTATAAAGTAATTTATAAAGTACCTAATAATGTAAATATTTGGTGGATAGTTCCGAAGTAAGAAAGTAGAAACAAGGGCAATCTTTTTGGGAGAAACTTTGATCTAATAATGAAATAAGAATCTGAATATTTATCAAATATATTATGGTTTATTCAAATTCATTTTAAAACTGAATAAAAAATTGTAGAAGGATTTAATAAAAAATAAATAACCTGAGCAAGTGGACTTCAATATAAGTGCGCAAGTATCTTGAACACTTTCAATAGCTAAGTAAAATTTCTCGCATTCTACGGTCAACATTGTTTGCCACGTCAAATACTTTATCAACCAGAACAGTAATGCTACTGAAATCAAAAATGCTGCTTCCTATAACAAAATAAACATTTGATCAAAATAGTGTAGAGTCTACTAAAGGAAAATAAAAGTAAAATAATAGGGTACTTACTAAGTTATGGCTCCCTTTCATCATATCAATTGTATCTTCAATGTAAACCAGAGTGTGAGTAAATACTTCTATTAGGTAAAACAGTATCTGAAAAGTAAAATAAAATAAAATTTATAAGTTTGTGGTAATAGGTTTTTTCTTCAACGCTACGGTATACAAGACTTACGAACTGCTGAAAACAAACTTTGCACTTGTCATAGCACTCCAATATGTAGACGTAAGCCTGAAATACGTCTTTTCTATAATTTCCATCGTGCATGTCTTCCAATTCTGAGTAATTTAAAACTTGAACATTCCATAGGATGACTTTGCTTTTCAACAACTTAATAACTCGTGTGGCGTACACTACATTAAAATCGAAAACGGCCAAAAGGTAGCAAATGAATATAAAGTAGTAAGGAAAACCTAGCCGTATAGAGATATAAGAGAAAATAATTAAATAAAAAGTCAGAGCCACTATTACTATAATCCAATTCCAAATGATAAAATGGCTAAAAAAGGTTTCATTGTTGAGTAATCTGTGCACTTTTTGAAAACGTAAGACAAACTGGATAACATTTTTGTTTTGTATAATGCCGATAATGAAATTCATAGCTAATCCGGAACAATAAAAGATGCAGTCAAAATAGTTGGTGACGTTCTTAAAAATAGATTGTCCATAAGTGTATAGGGATAGCAATACGGTGTAGTGTATAAATAAAACCATAAATAATACTGTTCCAGTCAATGAAAAACAATTGGAAATGGGCCCATTTGGCGTTATAATATTATGTTTGATTCGATATTTAGGACAGAAGATTAGATATAACATGAAGTTTAAAGGAAAAAGCATCGACTGCACATCTTTGTCCACCGTATTGTTTAACACTTTCATAGTATATTTTTTTAACGTGTTTCGAATTGTCTTCATTTTACTATAGCACCGTTGGTTCTTAGCGCACAAATGACACAATAAATCGATGGTAAATGTAAAAGGTAACAGCCTACATAAAACTAATAAAGACAAAATGGATAGAATCAATAATTTCTAATGTATTACTCTACTGAATTAGACTAAACAAAATATTACGAACAATTTATTTATACAGGACTAGAGCTTCTGCCCGCGATTTCGTCCGCGTGGAATAGTTACTTTGGGCTGACGCAAAAAAAAACCCCCGATTTTGAAACACTCTTCATTGGTACTCCGCTCCTATTGGTCTTAGCGTGATGATATATAGCCTATAGCCTTACTCGATAAATGAGCTATCTAACACTGAAAGAATTATTCAAATCGGACCAGTAGTTTCGGAGCCTATTCGGTACAAACAAACAAACACACAAAAAAAGACGTGTGGCACTCGGGGACTGCCCCGGCGAAGCTATTGCATAGCATTTTTTATCAACTTACGCAATTGTAAAATATTAACCCGAATACAAGAAATAGCAATGATGACATTGACAGGAACTGTTATTCACATTTATAGTTTTTAAAACTTGACACAACGAAATGGCCGGGAACATATAACTAATAAAAAGGTTTTAATTTAACTATTAATAGTCAAGGATCATTCGTCTAAGTAAATTTGAACTTTATTGTCAAACAGTTAAATATAATTTTCAATACAACACTCTCGTATCATTCGTCTAAGTAAATTTGAACTTTGTTGTCAAACAGTTAAACATAATTTTCAATACAACACTCTCGTATCATTCGTTTAAGTAAATTTGTAAGTAAATTTGAACTTTGTTGTCAAGCAGTTAAACATAATTTTCAATACAACACTCTCGTATCATTCGTTTAAGTAAATTTGAACTTTGTTGTCAAGCAGTTAAACATAATTTTCAATACAAAACACTCATCTCTTAGGTAATATTTTCGTTACGAAATTTCTGGATTAGGTCTCCACGCTCAAGGCCCGCGATAGAAGCTATGCAATAGCTTAAAAATCTTTCCTCTTTATGATATTTAGTATAGATGAGTTTTTGGATACGAGTATACACAGTTTTGGAGAGTAGATAGGTATAAACCGTTTCATTTTGCCTTTTTAAAGCAATAAGCGATCTTTTTGGGAAATATTTATCTCAGCCTACAGAGCTTCATAATTTTCCACCACTGTGCGAACGATATAATTATTTTTGAAATCAAATAAATTCACGGTAACACCGAAAATTAAGTAGGTATTTTAATAAACTAAATGGCAAGTAATTTTCTCATCACGTAAAAAAACATAATTATAGTAGTATAGCCACTATTACACGTTTCTTTCTTCAACAAGAAAGTTTTACAAGATCTCCACTAAAAGACTGAACACTTATTTTTTACGTCCATCTCAATAAAATCTCAGACTCGTAACAATTTTAAAACTCAACCCAGACATTCAATAAAACTGTGAAAATTAAACAACTATATTACTTTCTTGGTGAAAAGAACTACACAGCACTTTTGAAGCCGGTGGAGTTGCCAGCGGTAAAATGAGTTCATATGCTAGAAAAGTTCGTCAGGCAACATTGAGGGAAAAATTGCGGAATCATTCTGAGCTACGGCGGAAGTTGGAGGAATTTAAAAGTGTCTGTCTTTCCACTTTTTGAATACAATGTTGTTCGAGGTGAGCCGATTGATGAAAGTGTAAGATAGCCAGTTCCTGTGGTTGAGGATTCCGGGTGAAGCTTGCTTCCACCTTCGGCCTGATCATCACTTACCATCAGGTGAGATGCAGGCCAAGAGCTTTCCCGTTGAGGGTAAAAAATAATTAAAAAAAGTATTTCGGTTGCAAAAAATATCGGTGTTGGGTTATTTTACTACAGCATAAATAAAATACATCATAATATATTTTTCATTATGTTATAAGCGCAGGAGCATTCTATAATAGCTTAAGTTATCTGCACTACTTGTTATAGTATAAAATAACAGCGGACAAAAAGTATTCTCGTTTTAGCACGTTCTTCGAAAGAATACAGTGTACGTAGGATGTCTTCTTTACTAAACTTTGTGATTACCTTGGTGCTAAAATTAAAAAGTGTAAAGATAAATAGTGTCTCAAAATCCTCGCACATCAGAGTAATAAAGTTTTACGTTCCAAAAGAAATTCAGTCCTGTGGTTTAACAAAATAATAAAAATTAAAGAGCGTATAAAGGTCAAAGAAGCCCGTACATTAGATTAACTGTTCTGACAAGAAAGTTATAACGTCCAGGATCCGAGGACAACGAGTACACAGTGATACGTCTTGGACAATGTATCACCGAGATAGTCCTTTATCCCCAAAGGTGAGTTATAGCAGTGGTTTTTGGCGATTATTTTGAGAAATTGTTTGCCTCGTTGGTCTACTTGTCGCAAGCGCTACTGCTGAGCATAAGGTCCTGGGTTCGATTTCCAGGATGGGCAAAGGTGTTACTGGATTTTTCTATATGAAATTTCTCGGTAGCAGTCTGGATTTGTGCCCGGTTGATGGCAATAGACTCACGGGTCTTACAACATAACTGGTGAAATGTGGGTTTACTATTATAGACACACCTTTGCCCAACCCTTCGGAGGCGTGATGTTATGTTAAGTAATGTTTTGATAAATTCATTTAAACATAAAAAATATTAGTAGTTTACTGTTTTATTTATAAGCAACATTCTTAAAATTATCGCAAAAAAACTCAACTAAAATTCTTTTGGGTTACGTATTTGATAATGCTATAGCTCCGACACAGTCTCAAACTTCAAGGACTTAAATTGTGCCAAAAGACCACCTTGGGAATTCTAATCTTCTAATATTGAAACTATATACTATCTCACTACTTTTACAAGAAATGTACTCGTCTTTACATCCATACTTCCATATTTTTTATATTATATATTCGAAAGAAATTCTGTGTGTCTGTATGTTATCATTCCACGCCTAAACCACTGAACGGATTTAGATAAAATTTGGCAAGGAGATAGATGGCATCCTGGGGAAGAATACTCTTTGTTCCAAAACTAATCTTACAAAATTCAAGTTTAAATCTTTCTCAAAAGGCGAAAAATAGGGGTGATTTTAAAATTCACATGTAATATTGAAGTTATGTAGTACCTCTTTTTAAGAGATATAGTCATAGTCCGTATCTTGAGTTAACATTTAGTCTTTATTTCATTAAAATCGGTGCATTCAGTAAAAAGTTATTACAATTAATAACTTGGCTAACACAGAGTAGGTACACAAGAGCGCGACCGGCATAATTTTAATTTTCGACAAAGTTTTATATTTATCGAAAAATAAATAAAATTATTGTAGAACGTGCTTTTTGCCTAAACTGCATCGTGACAGCATATTCCGTGTATACAGTAGGTTTTCTGAAAAAGCCCTTTCCCCGCCATGACGGCGCGCCACGAGCACTGTTCCTGTGTTTGCAACCAAAAGGACGTAAAACATCGCATGATCAAGCTGCAAAGTATTTCTACGAATAAAAGACATTCAAGACGGAGTAGATAAAACGATGTATACAAACTGGAAATGTCGATTTGCGACTAGACTGTACTAAATTGAGTAGGATGTGCCCCGCCGAACAAAATAAAACAACATGCAACTTTAAAACAGATACCACGGTTATCTATTCTATTAAAAAGGGTCTTAATTTACTCAATATGCAATAAAGAAACGATTGGTGGAAACCAATCTATACTAATAAAGAGGTAAAATTTGTGAGTTTGTATGTAGCCCCTACATAATCTTTGGAACTACTGATTCGATTCCGAAAATTCTTTCACAAATGGGAAGCAGTACTATTAGCTTTCGCCAGCGGCTTCGCCCACGTGCAATACGTGCATGTCGGAAATTATCCCACGGGAACGTACTACCCCGGTAGTACGTTCCCGTGGGATAAAAAGTATCCTATATGTTAATCCAGGTTATAAACTATCGGTGTGCCAAAGTTCGTCCAAATTCAGTCAGTTGTTATTGCGTGATTGAGTAACAAACATCCAAACATACAAACTTTCACATTTATAATTTTATATCCTGATCTTTTGGAGTCGTGAAAGTTTTTTACCTGTAAACTGTAGAATACAACAATTGCAAAAATAAAACAATTTTTGCTGCACATTGATTTTTACACCTAAGCAGGCGCCCATCGCCCCACTGGTCATGTCCTTTGACAGATTGGAGTAGATTGATGTGCTCGCGTCTGTACCATATACCAGCCAGATGGCTTGTACAGTACGACACAACTTAGATGTAGCATCGGCAAAATTCATAAAACCGATCACCATCCGAACTGAGTGCACCTTCAATTTCACCAATCTTTATTACTGCTTCAGGTGAAGGTGATCTTTCGAAAACGCAATGACTTGTAAAGTCTTATAGCCAAATACATTCGTAAAATTGAAATGAATGAATGAAAGTTTTCAAATCTATGCTACATCCAAGTTGTGTCGTACTGTATATAATGGTACTTATAGATAATTTACCATCACCATACCATTACCTTAGACCATCTAGATAGATGGTCAGACTATAGAGAAAACGGAAAACTGGCTGTAGTGGCGCAATTTAGGAGAGGCAGCAATTCAGGATTAATATATAATAATAAATATATAATATACAGAGTAGGTAGGATAGTACAATAGTCGGATTGCCGAGTCTCATTGGATATATTTTATGTTTTTCGTGGACGAAGTCATGTCCTGAAGTTAGTATCTTACATAATAATTTTAAAGTTTGCATAACAATTCGAGAAACTATAATTCAGATTCTGCTCAAGGTACTGTCAATGCATTAGTTAAAATTCAGAGCACACTTTAATTAAAATCAATTGTTTCCAAAGTAAACAGCTGGATATCTGAATACAATCATTAGCGATATTTGATTACTTTCAGTTGCTAAAGATACGAATACTAGCTAGTTAGATTGAAATTCTAGAATATTAAGTAATTTACACTGAACGAAATTTGAATATTCATGTAGTTTTGCTATAGTCTTGAAAAGTAAGAGTTAGGTCAAGTAAGTATGAGATAGAAGGTATCATAAAATAAAGAAAACAGGATCAATAAAATTACGAGATATTTGCAGCGGCTGCGTCTCATATCATATAAAGTTATTTGGTATATTTTCATTTCAATAACGTTCACAAGATATAATATACGTGAGATATACCAACTGTTGATATAATTTCTTTACATATAACATTTATATACTCTAAAACTTATTTCGTATAACGTTATTGGATATAACGTTTATTTAATCGAAAATCATTAGGTCTATCGTTTAAATTATACATTGATACCATTTCAAAGCCATCCAACTCGGATAGGTTAGGTTAGAAGGCTAAAGGATTTTGCAGACCAGCGCGACACGACACGAACAATACAATTTCTAAGAAAACTTCACGGTATAACAATAACCGGTGTCGGTCTGGCTGCACACAGCGGCTGGTCTGCATACACACACAAAACTTGCGTGAGCGGCCGCCGAGCGGTGGTGAACCATTTGGGTTAGGTTAGGTTAGAACAGTGACCATTAACGCGCGAAGGCGAGCGACCGAAGGGAGCGTGCCGCGGCAGCGGCCGCCGAGTGCCAGATCCCCCCTCTCTTGTTGGTGAACCATTTGGGTTAGGTTAGGTTAGAACAGTGACCATTAACGCGCGAAGGCGAGCGACCGTAGGGAGCGTGCCGCGATAGCGGCCGCCGAGTGCCAGATCCCCTCTATTCTTGGTGAACCATTGGGGTTAGGTTAGAACAGTGACTATTAACGCGCGAAGGCGAGCGAGCGTAGCGAGTGACCATCTTGGCAGGTGGTAATCAGTTAAGTTTAACTACAGTATCTACTCAGGTTATTTACTGTGATAGAAATAACATATTAGACTAAATATGTTATTTTAAAATTATATCAATCGTTTATTATATTAACTGATGATTATATCAAATAAAATTATAGATTCAGTTGTTATATCTTGTAAATATTAGTCATTTTGTAATTATACCATATATTACTTACCCATTTGCAGCAATTGAATTTAAAAATAAAGTCACTTATTCAAAATTTAAAATAAGGATGTTGACTGGGGAAAAAAAATTCTATTTAGTCCGTCAGTCAGATATTAAAAAAACGAAGTGTATAGAGTGCCGCGAGTTTCTAGTGGCACTCTAGTGTCACTGCCTCGGCCCGGCTAGGGTGCCGTGAGCGTTGCATTGTCACTGTCACTTGTTATTTAGGTTAGGTTAGGTTAGAACTGTGACCACACAACGCACGAGTCGAGCGAGCGTAGCGAGCGGTGCCGCGGTAGCGGCCGGCGAAGTGCCAGGGTCCGTTTAGGCACAAGAGAATGTAATGTTTTGGGAATGTGGTGTTTTACAGCGATTTAACCTCGACAATCAAACAAAATACCAAGTGACGTGACTTAGTGACAGTGACAATGACAATCCAATGCTTGCGGCACTTTAGCCGGGCCGAGGCGGTGTTACTAGGGTGCCTGTAGTGGCACTTTATCCGATAGGGATAGAGTGCCACTGGTGGCACTCTATACACTGCCTTAAAAAAATATTAGACACGTCTTTTTTGCTTTATATTATATTAATAAAAAAATTGTTTAATAAAACGCATTAACTCATACACACTATCCATTCAACAGATTTTATGTTAATTTAAGTTTTTATTTTAATTTAAATTTTTGTTTTAATTTTTGATTTTAATTTATGATTTTAATCATTTTATATTTTTGGTATATTTTTGAATATTTTTGCCTCATTGATTTAATTTTTTTGTTATTCTCTTTTTTAATATTTTATTATGTATCGATCATTTATGATATTTTACTCACAATGTTTTTTTTAATTTTTTGTATTAAATCTCCAGTACCTATGTTAATAATTAACATCTCTACTTGATGGCTATTTTTTAAGTGTTAATATTTGAGGGGTTTGGCGCTGATAGCCGAAATACAGGCTATCGCCTAGTTCGGCTACAGATGTCTACTTTATCTGTAACTAGAAAATATAGCCTTTAGACATAATTATGTGTACCTTTGTAAACATTTATTGAAATAAACTTATCATATCAGTATCATTATTATTAATTAAAGTTGAGGAGTGGGGGCTCGCCTCGCTACGTCACAAGTCAGTATAAAATCTACTGGGGAGTGACGTCATGACACATTTTAACTAAATGTATGGCCATAATCTTTTAAATACGTAAAAAAAGAAAAAAATACGTGGCCAACATTTTACCTAATATAATCTAACTGATGGAAAAAATTTTGTTAACATCCCTATTATTATTTATATTTTTCAGATTCAACAATAGAGAAACACGTTCAATGCCCAACCAATTAAGGAATAGCTAAAACCATCATCCATTATAAAAATCACATAAATAGGAGAAGAGAGATTGTCGTTACAGAACGAAGTATTTAATCATTTTCTCATTGCTGCCGCAGACTGGATAACAACGCACGTCCACGCGTAGCGGACTGCTACGATTACGTAGATGGCGTAGCAACAGCGGCTACGCCGTAGCAACATCGTATTCATATTAAAATTTTGATTCAAATTATTTGTTATTCGTAGCAACTGTGAACTCCCTTCGTCCGTTTATTACGAAAGTAATAAAATGTTTTAGTTGAGACGGTTCACTTGTAAAGGTAAATTTTCAATGCCTGCCATTGTCAAGGTTTCTCAGAAACTATCCATTGTCAAACTATCATCTTACAGACTGTTTGCCCACACCTAGTCTGGTGTCAGTAATATAAATCGCCTGCGGGTCTAGATTAAAAGGGTCTAACAAAGTATCCTTTTTTTGGATAGAAGTTGCTTATCTCGGGCAGAAACCTTCTTATAAGCAGGTTGGTAATCTCTAGGTACTTCATTGTAAAAAAAATTAGTTCTTTTACTATTTATTTCGAAGTGAATTTTCACGAAGTTTACTAGTAAAACTACCATCTCTAATCTACTTTAAGTTTTAAAAACATTTTCCAACAAGGAATCTGTGGTATCTATTTATAAAGGAGCCACTTAATTTCTTCTATGACACCACCCACGCACACAATTGTCAACTTTCCTCCACAGTTTTAAGGTTGAAATTCGCTTATACTTCATCATCTTTAGTCGAGGCTACGTAGAAACCTTTTCACTCGAAAACTTTCAACACAAATTCCATTAACGGAATTAAAATTAAAATACCCTCATTAATATGTAGGGAAAGATTAATGAACTAACTAATAGCACTGCTTCGCTCGGGCTTAGCAAAAAGTCTAAGTAGGTACTATAAGTACCATCTCGCCATTAGCACTGTCGACAATGTCGCCTTGATTCAATACTGGATAGTTCCTTTTATGTCCTTTGTTTTAAACGTAATTTTCATTATTCTGGAACAAAATGTTTGTGTAAAAGTATTTAATTGCTATTCTGGGAAAGAGGAAATGAAAGCGCAGTGAGCAAAGTGTGTTAGTCAAAATTTAATTATGATTTAACAGAAATTCCGTACCCTGCAGTATTCAATTAGAAACTTATTATAATAATAATTGTTATAACAGCGTATTAAATGGCAAAGTAAGTAAAGCGAAACGGTATTGTACAATTCTTAGCACCTAAAGTTTAACCCAATTAACTTTTAGGTTTCTGAAAACCTGTTCACTAAAACTTAATTTCTTAAAAAATAGTCGACGTGTATTTGGTGACCTAATCAGCTTAACTGTTTTTCAAGTCATATAAAACCCTGTTAGAAATCTACACGTGTTTCACCTCTCAACGAGGCATCCATAGGATGACGATTGACTTGTTGCGAACACAGACACGACGTGTTGCCACGTCAAGCGCCGAACGCAGTATGCAGTGTGAGCAGTCACTCACTAAAGCTAACGTGTTTAAAATTTTATTTAAAAAAAATGTGTGTAGGTATGAAAAAGAGTGAGTGACGAGTTCAACAAAACCTCACAGATTACCTTTCAAAATAAAACACAACAGGCAGTCTTATTAGATAATAAATAGCTCCAACAATGGCCGTCAGATGACCGCTTCCAATTTTCTACCTTTAAAAAAAGTTAGTCGCGTTACGTTGAAAACACGCTGGCAACATGTTCCATTGGCGCGACAATGGACCGGAACAAAGGACGCTTTGTTGCTGCGTCCATTGTCGCGTCATTCGCCGTGTTACGTCGTGTTTATTCCGATAATTTCTACAACATGGGGAGTGGACTGCGGCAAATCTAGGATTGGAAATGAAGACTGCAACTGGAATGGTGGGCATTGGTTGTCAGAATTTGTCGTAGTATAATTTAATCCAGTTTCAATTTTGCCATGGTTTTTCAACTAGCACGAATCTAGAAACTTTAGCGAATGTATTGATACTTTGAATTTTTTACCTAAATAAGTACCTATATAGGGTGACTGGTAATTAGTGACCGTTACTTAAACACGTGACTTTACTCATTCATCATTATGAACAACTTTTGCTATGAGAAAAAAAATGAACACGCAAAAAAAAATCTACTGGTCCCTACATAATATATGTTCGCAAAACTCGTCAAAGTGTATGGAACAGCCGATTCTTTTTTCACGTTTTCTGGTTTGGTCCCGTATTAAAAGTTGTTCATAATGATAAGTATTGTCACGTGTTTAAGGATCGATCAATACCTACTTACCTATTTTTGATATTGGTGTGAAAGTTGAGTGTTCATACCAAAAGCTACCTCGCATCGGATCTGACGCAGAATGTCCTATTCGCAAAATGTCACCGTGAAAACTAACGTCCTATTCGCGAAACGACCTATTCGATGCGCTCGTTTGTATGACGTATGACTTTGACGTACAAACGCGACTATGCTATATTAAAGAGCACTACAATCGCGTACTCGCGCGACGAACGCATTTGGTTAGGACGCGTTCCTTTTAAATTCGTATTAAAATGCTACTATATAGTAGGTAGGTAGGACTTCGTTCCATTTTAGAACGTTCAAAAATATTTTTATAGCGGTCCGTTTATAACATACTTCGTTACTACGTTTATTTTAGAAAGATGATATAAAAACCCGACAGAAATGAAATAAAACTGTTTGGAAAGATTTTACGAGCATTTTATATTAAATTCTTCAAGACTTCAACAAGGATATAGGCAATAAAATGCTTTTCTTAGAGTATTTTTAATCTGCCGCAGACAGAAAAAATACTTACATACCTAGGTTACAGGTACTTACATCCCTAGGAATTTTTTTAATGAGATATGGTAGGTTACCAATTCAGTAAGCAGATTAAGGTACGGTTCACATGATGAAAAGTGATTACTGCCACTTATAGGCAATTGTAAGACGAAGGTTATTTGCCGATACGTTGCCAGCTTTAACCTCAGAACTCCAAAGTCTATTCGACCGAAACGAATGAGCAAAATACACCGTATACAGCATTTTATTTTGTTTATCAGTTCAAATGAGGTCTTAAATTACACAAACTCAATTACAAAGCATCATTAAGATAAACTGATGCAACTTAATCTTTAGCTAGACCCAAATATTTATGGTCCCAACGAAAAGTAACTAATACTAGCTTTATTACTCCCGGTCACCTTCACAAGAATCAGATAGAGTTTAAATAAATAGTTAATTAGTTAAAAGATCAGATAGCTCGGGATTATTTGAATGGAGTTAATGTCGAATGGCCGATTCAAATTATTCGCAAAGGTCTACTATCTAGATCTCTGTTTGAAATAGTTTTAAACAATATTGAGATAATTGTGCAAGTTGGGAATAGTTTTTAGTTTGGTGACTTATAGATATAAAATTATAAAGTCCCTTGCCCATTCAGATCTGACTTGCATGATTTTCTCGTACGTTTAATTAAATTTCCAATGATATAATAGACACTATGAACTAGGAAAAAAAAACCTGTGAGTAAACTTTTTCAGAAACACTTTTTTTTCTTTTATGTGCACAAATGTGGCCATCCGGCTGTAATTATGATTCATTGGGATTTTCTAAATGAATAAAACTCACATTAACATTTGGATATCATTGAAGGTGTTTAAACAGCTAAGGATGAAAAGGTTTAATTCTTTCGTTGGCGTGTATTTAAATATACAGCGTGCGTAAATACTCTAATAGTTTGACATACGTCACCTGACCTTACTCCTCTAGATTTTCATGTTTGGAATCATTTATGAAAAATCTTGTATACTCGATACTGGTGCCTTCAGTAGAAGCATTCTGGGAAATTAAAAAAAAAAGCATAAAATAAAGGTTTTCTCGAATCCCATAAAAAAAATCCTAGGATTTATGGGGTTTTGTTGCAAATGGGTTACGCTATCACTTCTTATATTAGAAGGAATACGTCAAATTACAACTCACCCTGTATAAATTCTATTAGCAGTGTAGTATACGATCTGAGTCGTATACTACACAGCAAAGATAATTTACAAAGAAAGTTGCAAACAGAACAAAAAAGCCAGGTGCTGCGCAGAATTTCAATCATTTCAAACCTTCGGCCTGACAATCTGCTCGTCCATACAAATGTTTCACTACATTATATACAAACACTTTCGTACCTTCGCGTTTGTTTTCTTCCTGCCCCCGGCTAATCTTATCGATTCTCAGCGAGAAGAGAATGGGAGCCGATCCGATTATACGAATACATTAGATGGATATACATTATCGGAATCGATGGTTATATACGTGGTATTAGCATATGTGGATTTGTTGCTTCACTTGCTTTCGATTATTCTGTTTGCGTGTTACATTCGAATTGAGTTGGCTGTTTTCTTTTAATGGGGTTTTTTAGATTGTGTGTGATCTTCTTTTTCGTTGTTATCGGCACAAATTGTATTATTATGTACTAGCTGTTCGTGCCCGGCGTCACCTGGGTGTATTTCTGACATTTCCGGTTTTCCAAAAAAATTCTTACATGCACACCTTGTTTAGATAAATACAAAAATAAAAGAACCTAATCGGTTCCATCATTCTCATTTTTCATACATGCAGCACACATACATACATTTTTCATACATGCAGTATATAGATTATTATTTTTTTAATGCATTTGTTTTAATTACTCAAAATAAACTAAACGTGAATTCATGCAAGCCTAGTACTTTATGTGAGGTTACCTACTCTCATCTTGTGAACAGGTTACCGTCTTGTATGACCTTGACCATTTTGGTACCTATGTCTATAGTTCTGTTTCTGTGTTTGTGGAATTTTTTTTTTCGTTCGTCCCTTTATGTACTCTAGAGGGCGCCATATTGAATATAATGTAACTTCACATAGCCTGTAACCAGCGGACAATCAGGACGCTTTCAACGATACCTCATTTGTTAAATTATGATTAGCAGTTTAGAAGTTATGAGGTTACAGATGAACATACATACATACCGGTCAAAATCATAACCCTCCTTTTTCTTGGCTGAAGTCGGGTAAAAATAGAACATCAGGATTCAATTTTCATATAATGTATATAGATGAAAATAGAACATTGTCAGGATTCTATTGGAGAAGCTCTTATTACTGTTCCTAGATTATTTTTTTATGGAAGAAATTAATTAATAATGTTTTATTAAAAAATGTCTAACCAAATGATGATAATGATATTTAATTTTACACAGGATTTCTTGTCAGCTATTTTAAGGAAGAACGAAGAGGAAAACATTTCTTAAATACCTTTACGTTATTTTGAGATTGTTGCGGTAAGATGTCCAGAGAGACTCACGTATTTTAATTTATTTTTGTGACCTCAAGACATTTTAGTTTCACCTTCTCAGAGCTATGTTTAGATGTTTCGATTGGGTAAGTGGGTGATCGATTGGGTTTTGAAACTGCTCAACGAGTTTCGAGTCTGGAGACTTTTATGTCAAAAAACTTTTATGAAAAATATACACGCGGAGCTAGACCTCCAAAGTGAGACTATTGTAAACCTAAACTTTTTTTTTTTAAAGTGAATACTTCTTTAGCGGCGTCGTGCACTTTTTTGGGATGGGTAAAAAATGTTAAAGTCGCGTCAGGACGTGACCGTAAGATCCGTTGCCTAGCAACCGACAAAAGAAATATCAAAATAAATAGTCTTTGACATTACGTAAAGATTGCGACGTAAGAAATTTTACCCATATTGATGGGTAAAAAAAGCAGTCAAGTTTTCACTTCTGCCGGCACTCCCGGAGTGCAACCAGTTGTTTTTTTTTTCTTGCCTTAGGGTTCAACAATAGTAATAATACTAATCTTATTACAATATAGCCTTATAAATCCGACTTAATAAATATGACATGTACAAGTCAAGAATAGAAAGCATTCAGAAAAAGTTTCTAAGATATTTAGATTTTAAGACAAAGCAATACTCAACGGATTACACTCATCGTTGTAAAAGATACCATTTTCTACCACTGGAAAACAGACGCTATGCTAATGATATTACTTTTCTGTTAAATATTGCCAATAGTTCCATCGATTGTTCCCAACTTCTCTCCAAAATATCACTCCGAACCAATCACGTAGGCTTCAGGCAGCGACCACTTCTTCACATTCCATTCGCATCAACAAACTACCGAAAAAATGCCTTCTTCTTACGTAGCGCAGCAAGCTTTAATAATCTGCCTTCTCACTTAGATGTTGATCTATTTAGTA
The DNA here is from genome assembly GCA_948150665.1 of Conistra vaccinii. Taxonomy (NCBI): domain Eukaryota; kingdom Metazoa; phylum Arthropoda; class Insecta; order Lepidoptera; family Noctuidae; genus Conistra; species Conistra vaccinii. The sequence goes on along the minus strand of OX411318.1, from coordinate 1,608,639 downwards.
CCAGCCCTAGCACATTAAGGCGTATTTTAAATAAAGAGTACTTTGGTATAGACCGCAACGAGTAGCATTTCATTCATAATTAAATATCATGTATCACGTCATGTGTAAATTTTCTTACATTGTCTTTTTTTTTTTTTACTGTTTAGCACAATAAATAAAGATGACACGATTACTAGAGATATTATCTACGAGTAATTATTATGATTCATAAATTTCAAGATTTTTATATCATGTTTTACAGAAGAATCTATTTTATTTTGTTTAAAGAAAAATTTGTTAAGTTAGATTAAGAAGACTTTGTTTTTAATTTAATTAATTTAATTTTTATTTTTGTATGTTTCATTTCTTTCTTTTTTCTTTTAATTTTAGGTACATAGATTTTCATTTGTGGAAGCTTGTAAATGGCAACCGCAAGCGCTATTGTATATACTAAATGGATATTATTAGACTGTAAGCTTTCCTAAGAATAAATAAATAAATAAATAATAAATAATATTATAAATGTGAAAGTTTGTATGTTTGGAAGTTTTTTACTCAATCACGCAAAAACGGCTGAACGGAATTAGATGAAACTTGGGACACAGATAGTTTATGGTTTATACCCTGGATATAGGATAATTTTTATCCCGGGAGTACATTCCTGTGAATAATTTCCGACCTCTACGCGGGCGAAGGCGCGGGCGAAAGCTAGTAGACTAATATGTAATTTAAATAAAACCTCAACTATTAAACTGTCTTTACTAAGAATATGCCCAATAACAAAACCATTAAACGAGATTTACTTTAGTAAATTGTTACAAAAGACACTAGTTTCTTTTACGACAAAGCTCTACAACCAAAACCAGATGTTTGTAAAGACGATTGAAGAAGCTAATTTATAAATGTGAATATTTAGTATTATACATACGGTATAGTAATCATAGCCAAGCCAATATCTAAGCTTTTCTGACATAATCATAATCGAGAGAGATATTCGTAATACCACTGTGGATTTACCGTAATCTCTAATTCTGTGGATTCCTCACGAAAAGATGTTAATATTATTACTTCCAATATTTAGCTACCTAGCAGCAGAAATTTTTGGCATTTAGCCAGAAAGTTGAATCCAATATTTAGCTCAGTGGGCCTACACAAACAAAATAAAATTTATGGACTATAAAATACGATTGTTTAACCGTTTAGTCTTTAGTTTCTTTTATATTTGTGTCTATCCTCACGTTAAATATGACTTAAATGTCACAAAAGTGTATTCCGTAGAGATACTGTGGGTATATTTCACGTATAATTTACTTTGCGTATTTATGACAAGATATATGAACATAGATGAAAAAAGAGTAGATGCGCGTTTGTGTATATTAAGTTACGTAGGTACCTAGGGTTTGTTGGTAGTTTTCAAGACTATAAATATTGTCTGAGACGATATTTAAATACGACGTCTAGTCGATTGGTAATGCTGCTAAAATGTTGCTATTAGCAAATGCCTTCTTCTTTTGCATTAATCGCTGCGGTAGTACCTAATCTATTTCCATAAATTACGCGGGTTTCTCATTTTCTAACACCAGTGTGTGAAAAGTAATTGATTAAAGCGCATTGCAAGGCCAAACGCTATAAAAAACATCGTATACCTTCCACTTTCCTACTACTTTTTACTTCAAATAAAAAGGATAAAACTCCGTATTACCGCGGACAGGTTGAACTGTATAAATAAACATCAAGTTGTGGAGACTTTGCTGGGCGCTATAAATTCTTGTTTCTCTCATGAATGTCCAGTTTCATATTTTTGCTGCAGCTTACTCAGCGTAGTTGCTTTTAGTTTGTATAAATCTGTGAGTTTGTTTGTGTCGCAGTCATATTTTAATTAAGTGAGATGTTGATTTATTCAAGCGGTGGTTCTTTGTTTTATTTTGACAATGTTTTTTCGTTAGTTTAGATTCTATTTAGGAGCAAAGTTTCTGACAACTGCAACTGTAAAATGTTTTTAACAGTAAAATATGCTTGCCTATAAATAAAACTAGGTGTAATATTTCATAAAATAGTTCATAAAAAGGGGACAAAATGCAAAAAAAAAGAAGAATATTCTTTAAGAATAATTTCCGTTTAACAAGCACAGAACGTTGAAGCTCCCGACGTCAGATCATTTGCTAGGAATGCACTTGATCCATTCATGCATAACGCTGGTCAAGAACATAAAGTGGGCAAGGACATTTTGTCTCTTTTAACCTACTCACAGTGCCTACTGATGGCTTCCAATTCATCATCACTAGTTCGCCTTTATTCGGTCATAATATAACTAGCATCTCTTTAGACCGGTTAGTGCCGCAGTTTATCACTGTCTACTAACAATACGTAGCTTAATTGAACGAGATACCAACTTACCTCACAAAGTAAGGTCAAAAAATAAATCATTTCGCAAAAAAGGCTATAAATCCCAAACGTGACGCGAAGAAAATTTTATTTAACCGTAATATTAAGGGAATAACCGTCGAGTTCCAGCGGTCGCCATATTGGAATGTTATCATTTGACGGTGCTCGCTATATTAAAGTTTTTAAATTGTAGTCATAAAAATATCGGCCTGTGTTAAATTGGTTTATTTTCTGCATTGTCTGGATTCTAAAAGATCTGGATCAGCTGATGCGTATCGCAGAGCTATATTAGATTACTGATTTATGGGGATTATCTCCTTGGTCTCGCAACAAATAGTCGCCATAATATTTATTTTCTGCCACTAGGTGTTTAAAGAGATTAAGCGATAGGAGGTACTCCCTGAAAGTATTGCACATTATTAAGCTTCAAGATTTTTTTTTATTCTATGGCTTATAATTATGTGGCGAGGATTTTTTTTTTTGTACGGTTTTTTATTTTTTATTTGACCAGCAGTAGGAAAGTTACATGGTATAAAATCAGGCTTGGGGGCCGGGGACCTCTTAGAGGAGGACAAATGTTGCTTCTTTTTTTGTTTTTATCCTATGTTGTCGCACTGCTGGGGAAAGGTCTCCCCCATACTTTTCCAGTCTTCCTTATGTTGTGTCTTCTCTGGTCGGTCCAAATCATCATAGTAATACCAGCGTTTTTTAAGCCTGTCCCGGTGACGACACCCGTCATCAGGCAGCCACTGTGTGACGATCCTGGCCCATCTGTTGAGACCCGCCCAGTCCCATTTCAGCCTCGCAGACTTATCGCCGACATCGGCGCCATAGCAAACATCTGTTGTACTTTACATTTTGTCTACTTATTGTGAACACAAAATGTAGGGAACAGCTTATTTATTTTTCACGATTTTAGGTTTGATCCTATAGTAAAAGTTGTTCATAGTGATGAATAACTACAATGACCCCTGAAGTGGTTTAGGGTTAACAAAAACTAAGCTTGTATAGCCAGTGAAATGGAGCTCAAAAGCCCAATTAAATAATAACTGTATGATGAAAAATCAAATAGGTAGGCACTAAACGCAATGGCAACATCTCTTCACCCACCCAAATGTTATCTACCCATTTTAAAAATAATTCAGTTTCCCCAATAAGGGTGTCTACAGACTTTTATTAGCGACTATTAGATGTATATTGGTGCTGGATACGGGTAGGCGTTAAGAAGATTAACAGGCGACCCTGCTCTATCAGGCGGGGCGACGAGATTCATTATTTTATGGATGGCGAAGTACTTGCTTACTTGGTGTATTTGGTGGGTTTAGATGTGTTGATTGAAGAGGTTGGATTATGTGGTTGAAATGATTTGACTTTGACTTTGTGAAAGATTTTTTGATATGAATTTTTTTATTCATCAATTCCCCAAGTTTACAGCTTTTTATAGTTACTTATGTTACATGTACATCGTATTTAATTGCATTCTACACACGTGTTAAGTCCACTGTTTGATTTTTCGGGCGCTTGTACGTAACTTTATTATATTAAGAAGACCAACAAAAGGTATTTACAAGGCAGATGTGAGTGAAAACGCTGGGAAGGGAAGTGCAAGGAGGATACAGTGAACTTAATAGTGATGTTCGTCTGTAAGATCAGGTGCATAGTACTCGCAACCAGCTTGCGTATATAACCATATGAACGTAAAAGAGGCTAAAAGAGTACGTAAAGATCGTAGTAGTTGGCGTATTGTAGTTTCTGCCTACTCCCATGTCATGTGTGTATATTATTTTTATTTCTAGCCTATTTCATAATTTTGCTAGGTAGAAATGTGTGTTATGCCGATCACCTCTTCCCACTAAAAGGACAACAGTAAACAACCAGGGGTTAAAAACTGCAACCTCAAGCCACCCTCCCTTAATTTCCTCAACTTCCGTCCAAAAACGCAATCCAATTTCATCTGCTTATATTTATTACAACCGAAAAATTTCCCTTCCCTCCCGACAAGCCGAAATGAACCAATATAAACTTCGATTAATTAAGTAATGTACCGCGCTGCCACAAAACGAGGCTTCATCAAGTTATCCATGTTTTGGCACCAGAACAAACTTTTTTGGCGTTGTTTCACCAGTTATGTTGGTAACAACAGGCGGGCAGGTAAATAAAAGTTGCGAAATTAGTTGGCGTAACTCCGGCCGACATCGGCACCACGATTACAGGTGTAATTCTATTAAATGAAAAATACAGGGGCCTTTTTGGGGCATTTTTTGGACTCCTAGTTAGGGAACTTTTGGATTGGCAGCTGTCAGTCCGTTGATTAGGGACCTTAATTGCTATTATGGTTAATGTGACAGGTATTGTAATTGGCTGCTGGATAAATAATTGTTGTTTTACTGGATTTTGTAGCGGCTAGCTAACTTTTTTTAGGTTCGCTGCCTCGATGTTTGTCGTCGTTGTTATAGACGCTACTTTCTGTTACATATAATGAGAAATTTCACAATCACAACATAATTTGATATTAGACTCAAGGATTTTCCAACAAATGACAGTAATAAAAGAAATTCCTTATCCTCTGCACTTCGGCAAGAAACTTAGAACATCAAACTTAACACAAAAAACAAAGTAAACAAAATTCAGAAACTTAAATTCAATTTACACCCTTGTAAACAAATAAATCACAATTTTAGATGAAAAAAATTATGTCTAAAGTATAATTAACAAGTCTAGACTGACGATTGTTTACCAAAAACTAATCCTAAGAGAACAATGTAAATTAGTTCTGTTTGTTATAAATCGTGTAGGTTAAACCTTACAAACGTTATGTTTTCTAATTCATTATCATTTAGGTCTTTTCACGTTTGTTGGTAACAAATTAACCTTCCAACTTAAATTGTTCGAAGAAGCTGTCATCATCATAATTCGGAATTGCCCACTGCAAAAGTAAGCTTTCTTGAAGACAATCGTGAAACGGTATCGTTGGCGCTTGGCAAAGGGATTTGTGAGACTTTAGTGATGTCTGTTTATTAAATGTAATGACGGGCGAGTTTTTAAAACTAGAGTCAATTTCAGACTACTTATTAAAGCAATGTTTTACCATCACGCATTGAGTTTGCCCCAAATAACTTATTTCCTGCTCAAAAAAACCTTATCAGTAAAAGGACTAAAAGTTTCCACACCCAATATTCCCAAGAACCCATTTTGATTTCACGAACTACCTCGAATTCCTTCCTTTTCACGCTTGTTCTGTAGCGAGGTGATAAATTGGCCTTACTGCTGCTTCCACGGCTCCCACACTGAATATGTATTAGTACTCCCAAATTAAATGATACTGTAGCTAGACATTCACGAATGAGATATATTACAGGACTACAGATAAAGATGTGAATTATGTAGTTGGAGAAAAAATTAAGCGACTGTATCGCAAAGGCAGCAAATTGAGTCAACTCTGTGTGGTTTTTCCTCAAAAGTCCATTTCATACACAAATCTGCATGGTAATAACATGCATAATCAGCCTATAATGTTCCCACAGCTGGGACACAGGCGTCCTCTTTGTGAGAGAGAGTGAGCCGTAATCCACCACGCGAGCCCAGTGCGGGTTAGTGGATGTCACATTAAATAATTTAAACAATGTAAAGTGCCTACCTGGAACGACATGCGGCAGAGTGGCCAGAGAGAGACAGGAATGGAGAAGGTTGGAGGAAGCCTTTGCCGACTGGCAAACGGACATGCAAAATATAAAGAAGCGCCAAATACGAGACTGAAGATCACACTTTGTTTGTCCGACTAAAAAGGCTAATAAATAATAAAAGTGGGTAGCACTCTTAGGTCGCGGCCGTTGCTACCGGGCCACCACTGCTTTATACTGATACTGATAAAAATACTGTGACCTCTGAATTTGTTTTGGTATTCTTCTCATAGTAGTCGGATGGAAAACACTGAGCTCATCTAGTTTCTAAAATATTATTTACCTGTAAAAATGTTAATAAAAACTTACTTACAGAAATAAGTATCATTAATCAATCATTGATGGTTACTGGTTAGTTAATATCATACTTGTGGTGTCTTGGTTTAGGTTAGGTATGTACAATAAAACACTGTTTCCAATATCACTGCGCTAGACGTGCTATCGCAATGACTGCTCAGAGTAGACTGCCGAGCACGGTACAACGCTCTGCACTCCCTCTACTGCGCAGCCCCCACCATAGCACGCATAACTTATTTATTAGACGTCACATCTCTTCTTTACAAAATATAAAATAAACAATAATACAATTATTTGCTTTAAGAATCAATGGCTGACAATATTAACACATTTACTAATCATCAAATTAATTTCTCACATATAGAAATCTGTTACATTCATACATTCTTTATGATCTAATCTATTGTCAACATTTCTGTAAACAGTTAGTATGTGAATCAAATTCATTACTGGGAATCACAGTTCCCGATTGATTTACCTTCTACTTTCATAAAATGAATAATGTTTCTACGTGATATCTGCCCTGTACTTCCACATCATATTTTTTATTTTAATTACAATTTGTTTCTTTTTGTCATATTTTTTTTTTTTTACATAATTTTTCATTCAAATATGATTTTACTAAGCTGAGCATTAAATTGTCTAGTCCGTGTGCTCAAGTTTCAGGTAAATGTATCGTGATTTTCGCAATCAAAAACCTTAGACAGGTCGCAAATCTATGCCATTTTGGGCCTCTTCCAACGCGTTAAAATGCGTTTAATTAAATAGGGTTACACCGACCTCTATCATAAAACGTCCTTTGGTGAAGCCATACTGTTGATCGCGAATAATTTTATTCGTGTTAAATGATTAAGTTTTTCATTTAGCACTATCATTTGAAACAGCTTGCCGAAAACCGGCAACACGGATATGGGTCTATAATATGTGTCTTTTGTATCCCAGGATTTGAAAAGTGGTATTACCATACTTAATTCCGGTAGTGGTATTACCATACCAGTAGTATTACCATATTTAGTGGTATTATCATACTTAATCGAGTCTTCCCGGATTTAATTAATTAAATTCGGGAAGACTCCTTGATCTATACATTTATTAAATTTTTTGGCTAATTATAGCGGTAATGTCACAATAGACTATTGGCTACGACATTGTTAACCTTATATAAAGCTATATCTGTCTTACTAGTACTACTACTGTACCAAAAGTTTTAGAGTAAGTAGCTCATACCCACTTATTAAAAGTTTCAGTACATTTGACCTGTAACTAGTATTATTCCATTTAATCCTTTTCAATTTCCCTTATTAAATACAATTATTTGAATAAGTTCAGGAGTATCTGTTACAAGAGTTCATCATACTATTACAGAAAATACAAATTCTCAAATAACTCAAGGTATTACAATCATTTTAGGAATTTATTTCAGAATTTTATAAGTTAATGAATATTTTGGAGCTCTTTTACTATTCAATCTACCTAGCCTTTTCCCAACATGTTCGGAGCGGCTTCCAGTATTTTACATTATTTCTTTTTATTTGCTTAATTCGTCATCTAAACAAGCATTTTTAAGAAAACATCATTTTGGTTTTCAAGCAGCAGCTTGATATTGTCATTTTGTAGATGTTGTTTTATTCCTTTTCATTACTATTTATTGATGAGGAAATTAATTATTGATATAATATATTTAGCATATTTGTCTTCCAATCAAAAGTTTGATAGTTTATTAGAAATAATCAATTTTATAACAAATATGTTCTTAATTACTATGCTAGTTTCTAATATTATAATATTTTTATCTATTATTCTAGTTTCTAATATTATAATATTTTTATCTATTATTCTAGTTTCTAATATTATAATATTTTTATCTATTATTCTAGTTTCTAATATTATAATATTTTTATCTATTATTCTATCAAAAACTTAGGACGACGGAATCGTTTATTTATCAAAAAATATTGATAAACGTACCATTTTTTTTTAATTATTATTATGAGACCTCTGAGTCTTGAGTCCTTTGAGTTCTTTGAGTCTACTTTTCTTTAGTTCTTTAGTTCTTTATTTGCCCAAACACTAAATAAAACTAAGACCTGATAGTTTTAGCTTTCTTCTAAAAAGAATTATTGAACTCACTGAATTCTTAATTTAAAATATTAACTCAGTTTGTTAATAATTCTACAAAATATTAACATCGTTTATTGTAAGATCAGTTAACTTACAAATTAAAGTGCAAAATTAACAATTATGTGGTCTGGTTTGTACAATGTATTTTTTTCGTATGTTGTAACATGACATAACATCACATCTGTATTCCCCAAAGGGTCAGGCTTAGGTGTACCCAATGTACACCCACATTTAGCCAATTATGTTATGTTATGTTTCGGTCCAATGAGATGGTGGGAGACCCATCAATCGACCACAAATCCAAACTACGGGACGCCACTGTGAAATTCAAGATGGAAAATCCAATGACACTTTGCTCGACCCGGGACTTCATGTTTAGCATTAGCGCTTGCGACCATTCAACGACGCAATCAATCTTTACCGATTTATTTCCAGTTGCAAGTTTTCCAGTTTTGTTTTGTCCATTATCGACTCAAAAACTATGACATGCTTATCTAGTTCAACACAGGACAGTTCAAGTTCAACGGATAGTTCAATTATGTCTTTACGCCTTTTTGGGTATATTACGATTTTATAATGGTATAGACTTAGTGAACCAGCAAACAACATTATTTTCTTACAATTTAACTTCAATAGTTCGGTTACACTATCAATTATATGTGAACAATGTCCTATGCGTGTGATGGGCCTTCTTGGCACAGCTGCAACCCTGAGGCACACACTGTTGTTGTTCAGTCATGCCTATTTTTTACAGTAATAATGTCATTAGGATCATATTCATTCCTAGTTATTTATGAAATTATCTGTTTTTAGAAAGTCTGAGGCATACAATAGTTTTGAGCAGAATGTCTCAGTTTGTTGCTAAGTATTTTTTTTCTAACCCTTTTCCAAACTATCAGGAAACAATGGAGCAGTAGCAACCTTTATCACTACAAGGAAGAGAACTAGTTTCTTTTTTAAGTACTTGCAAAAGAACCTTGTTCAATTTCTGGTATATCTTGATTGGGGATGCAGACCCGAGAACTTCCTGACTGGGACGGGTCTTCCGTTACCTCAGTTCGAAGAGTGGCAAGATTGGATTTCCTTCGCAAAGAACATCGAGAGCTGCTGAGAGTCAGCGGGTCTCCTTTGCCTACAGTTAGAGTGGCACATGTCTTGAATTTGTTTTTCAGACCTCACATACGTCCTAGTATAAAGTGAATGTATTGACTCTTCTAATACCTGAATTTCAGACTGTAAGCGTTGAGTGTCAATCTCATAAATGTACTTACTGTCTTCAAATTAATAAACTATTTTTAGTAGGCATTTGTTTTATTTATTGGCAAAACACGTGCTTTCCTGTTCCATTCCTAAAATGTATTCCATTTAGTTATCTTTTTTATTATGTTTCATTAAAGAATCTTCAGTAAGGTCTATTTTTTTTTTTAAAGGAATGAGTGTTATAATTACATACATATACTCAAGCCTTCTTCCCATGGGGGTAGGCAGAAACTAAAGAACGCCACTTGCTACGATCCTTATATACTCCTTTTGCCTCGTTTACGTTCATACATCTGGTTATAATTAGTATCCAATAATTCAATACATAAATTATAAGTTTACTTAGCCCGAGTGCTTTCTTTTTTTTTTCTTTTTCTAGTTATTTGTGCATTTGCATGAATTAATTCGTTTACTTACATGTATATTATCTATTTACATGTTTTTCCATTTATCTGGTACCTTTCAGAAATAACTGAATTCCTACCACTTTAACAATAACTCATTTGTTATGACTAACATAACTAAATAATTGTTTAATTTCAAACAGAACATCAAAATTACAGTTACTACCACAAAAATATATTTTTATGTGTATGGTAGGTAACTGTAAATAGTAAAAGAATATAGACTATTTAATAGTTATTTTTTTCTTTTCAGAACAATGAAATAATATTATTTGGAAGGTAGACCGAAAGTACCAAAGAAACATTGTTTTATGCGCTCGATGTTATAAACTTCATATTATTATATTGTTAGAAGTATTTTGTTCTTTATAAAAAAAACAGAATTTGTGAGTTATTGCCTTACTTATTGGTACCAACCGTTCATTGAACAGTTTACCTCTCAAATTACTTTTCGTAACGTAATTGATACCGATTACACATGTAATCTATCATATTCGCCATTTCCGCGATCCTTGCCTAATTTTAGACAATTTTGTTAGCCAGATACTGAATGGCATAGTTTTTAGTTGGGTCTATCGTTTTTGTGCTCACCAGTTGGTTCCACTGGTGAGTAAGGTTAGTTAATTTTATGCATACCGTATTAATGGTTCATGTTCGTTTTGTACCAATAAACCAGAAGTGGTTTGTATACCTACTCACATTCGCTATTAGAACACTCCTTAATCACTTAAATATTACTCTAATTTACTGATTATATATTATTCATGTACGTACACTATTTTAGCCGTAAGTATCTATCAGTAAGTACGTGAGTCACACACATGTAAAGTTTTTGAATCAGAGCTAAAACAGGTTCTAGTCAACGTGAAGAAATTTTTATACATGTTGCTTCACTTTTATAAATTTGAAAACGATTTTATTAAACTAAGTAAAATAAGTAGTTGCAATAGTATTTTGTATTTTTACTTAGTTTTTGGAGTTTATTTCAGTTGATTAGGAGGTTAGTACGATAGCCCTTATTGGCACCTATTAACAAATGAGGTCATTATTATTATTTTTTTTTTTTTTGTACCCGCTTTTCGGTAGATGGAAATTAAATACAGTCATTTCTTTTCGACCTTGGATTGAATTCAATTATTAACCCGTCAAATTATATTTCGATCGATTGAATGATATAAAAGCCGTTTGCATGAAAGTGTAAGCATTCAACGATTTTCGCGATCGTACTTTTGATGTCGTTTCGATCGTATAATGCTTTTACAATTAACAATAGATGGTTCATATGAAATTTGTCGATTTAAATGAAAATAACACCATCGCTACGTCTCGAGGTTTCTAATTTACAAAAATGAATACTATATATTTCACCACAAATTATTAGGAGAACCACTTCTTAACTTTTTTTAAAAACCTCATTCGTTAATTTGCCACTATATCTCGCAACCATTAGGTTGTTTTTATATTTTAAGTCTTATGCACGACATACCTTATATCCTCGTCGCCACTTGTGGTGTCTTGGTTTAGGTTAGGTATGTACAATAAAACACTGTTTCCAATATCACTGCGCTAGACGTGCTATCGCAATGACTGCTCAGAGTAGACTGCCGAGCACGGTACAACGCTCTGCACTCCCTCTACTGCGCAGCCCCCACCATAGCACGCATAACTTATTTATTAGACGTCACAATACTGCTAGTTAGGTACTAAGCGTTCAGTGACGAGATTGTATATTATATCGATCGACAAAATTGACTCGAAGCTAAAAAAACAGCCATTTTTGCTACCACTTCACAATATTTTGGTTGTGCAATTTCATTAATTTTCAACACACCTTATTTAATTATAGTACATTACCTCCAACTTAATCATGATCCAAGATCATAGCGCCGTACTATCAAAATTCAAATTACTCGAAATGAGCACAAAACCGAAAATTCCTTAAACCTATCGCAAGAGATTTAATCTATCGCTCAAGTATCAAAGCGTATCAATCTCTGAACTTAAACCACAAAATAAATAGGAGCAGAAGGGCAGCTTTATCAACAACAGCAAAAAAATAGGCTCACATACACATTACACGTAAGTACGGCGATCTCAAACAAATGTCAGTTACAAGTGCGCTCTAAAAGATCTGTTCCAAAAGATAGAATAAATAGATATATAAAAGTGTATACAAACCCTGTACAAGGTAAATTCTTACGCAATCACTCACTAAAGGGAATTTGTAACACATTCAGCTGTATTTAGAAGGTTTCAATTTTAAGAGCGTTTACGACGTACGGCATTTCATACAAACTTTCAAGTCCTTGTTTTTCGAAATGTCTGAACCGATTTTAATGAAACTTCATACGCATAAGTAGGATACAAAGTTCTAAAAAGTTAGCTATGAACAGACCACTTTTTAACAATTACTGTTTGAATAAGATTATTAAATTGTATTTGAAAAAGAATCGATAAAAAAAGAGATTGAATGAGGAAAATGTCGTGAGGAAAGTTTTGATTGTGAATGTGGATGGCTATAACAGGCAGAGGTAGACCTAAAAAACGATAGATGGATAGTGTGAAAGAGGATATGGCTAGAAAAGGGGTGACTACCGATATGAGTAGTAATAGAGAATTATGGAAGTAAAAGACAGGCTGCGCCGCCCTCAGATAAATTGGGATAAGGGCAGGAGAATGATGCTAATGTCTTTTAGGACAGGCTAATATATAGCATGTGCTGTAAGTAGACGCGTGTCGAACTGTCCGTGCGTTTTAGTTCGTTGTAAGTATGAAGTCGACCTTCTGTATCTATCTATTCTTTACCTTAACTTTGTCTATCAGAGCTTAGAATATTATTTTGTTCTGCGAAGAAACTTAATTAAACTTGTCGAAGCTGTTATGTGTATCGGTGATCACGGTCTAATAACGGCGCAGTTATGTGCAACGTACAACTTTGATATTAATCAAATATCTTGATAGTTCTAGCAAGGTGCGGCTATGGGTTTGCTATAAGGATTAGTTTGAGTTAAAGACATCTCAATGGATGAACACATAACGAATTATCCGCTTGACTGTCACTAATGAGACACAATAAAATTTTAATTGTTATCGAGCTGCATCAGTCTTTCGGACATTTGAGCTCTGGTCTGGCTATATAAACGAAACTATGACTGCCTTATTTTTTATTTATTTATAGCATCTCGTCGGTCCAGTACGAGGTTGTCGACTGCTGAACTGGGCTATGATACTAAAAGTAATCTTTTCATTTTGAGGTCTAAATAGTCACTCTTGGTCAGGAGAGATGAATCTGAAGGCATAAATGACCCAAATTGGCAAAGTTTTAGCCCTAAGACGTGTATCGTTGCTCGATCGGATATGCATTGTTGGTTTATCATTTGGTTTTTTATCAAAATTGAAATCATTGTCATAATTTCACAGTAACGTAACGGATAAGGAAAAAGAGGGAGTGAATCATAGCGAGACGGTCGACAGGGGAGAATGGAAGAAGAAAACTGGGTGCGCCAACCCCACGTAACATAGGACAAGTCAGGTAGGTGATGATGATGATAACACCCATATCTCAAAAAGCATTAGTACATTACTGTTGAGGCCAGCCATAAGGGCATTGATGGACGATCGCCTCGGCCCACATACGTGAGTCCATCAATACCTGGTTGTGCCCAAGGCTTGCATAGTAAACTTTTCTCAAACAATGCGCGGCAATTCAAACTAAGTAATTAAAAATTCCAGAATCAATGTCGAACAAAGCAAATTTTTCACGCGCTCGTATGTTCATTTGTTTCTTCTTAAAAACAGCTCGATTTGCTAAGACAGTTCGAAATTTAAATAAAATCTTTGATAAGCTATCTCCTTGGTTGCCATTTGTGTTGAAGTAGAAAGTTAGTTCCATTTTTAAATAACACGACAGATATGAGTTTTCATAGTAATTTATTTGGCCGCTAAACACGACAGATATGGATTTTCATACTAAGATTGCCGACCGGGCGCTCACTTGTTTTTGACCAGTACAGCAATTTTGATTTATCTGGAAGAAGGTTGTCAAAGTAATGTTCGAATTTCTAGGCATGTTCGAGAAAAAAATATTTATTCCAACGTAGCTATTTATTTTAACCCGACTGCAGCGAAGCACAAAAGGAGAACAATGTTTCTACTATTAGCAAAGAGGACTAGCTCAGTAGGATCATTATCTCATAAATGTCAGTACCTACCTACCTTCAATGTTCGGTGTCGAAACGAAGCTCCAGCTAGTATCGAACTTAATCTCATACATTTTCGACCACTGAGTCTGGCTGTGGCTTACAAATCGGAATTCACTGGCTGGATTTGAAAATGAATGAAAATGGATTCAATACTTACAGTACTACGTAACTGTTGTTTTTTCTTTATTTATGAAGATGATAGTGGATGTTTGTTTATGCAGTATTCTACTAGGACATATTTAAGGTACATAGGTTAATATTCTTTACAGGTAGTAAATGCAGTTACTTTGATCAGATTTTGCCTAACGCTATAAATAATAGAAAGTAAAAGTTGTTTGGTAAAATAATATCATAATTATTATTTCAACGTAGCCAATGGTAATATCTGTTGTACTTATGGGCTTACATAAAAATTGATTTATATTCCATTTAAAATAAGATTAGACATGTGAGCAAACCGTTTTTACAGTCCGTTCAACCGATTTTGACTTCCATTGCGTTAGTGGCATGACAAATGACAGCTGCACCAAACGATTGGTATTGTAACAACTTTTTTGCTTTTAATACCTTATGCCTACGTTATAGAAGTTAAAATCGGTTGAACGGACTGTAAAAACGGTTTGCTCACATGTCTAATCTTATTTTAAATGGAATATAGAGTATTAAGAGAATGCATTGTGAAAGTTGGTAACGACGCAAATATCTGTATATTTCGATGGTTTGATTGATTTGTCAATATTATCTCAGTTTCTATAAACAAAAACCAATCCTTTTCTCTTACCAATGGTGGCATTTTTATGCCATAATTTTAAAATACTTGGTCGACTGAGCTCTGCTCGGTTGAAAATAAAGAATGCTCATTAATAGGCTAGTTCATATTAATTCCATGAGTACATACTAATTCCATGCTGCTATGTCATTATTCTAAGGTAGCCATCTTGTATTCCTATAGCGTCACTAGTTAAGAAATATAATTATGTGTCACAACTCTGGTCCCCAAGATACAGGCTCCGCCTAATTTGGAGACCACCGCATAACATAACGAATGTCACCAACAGTTACAGATATAATTATTTTGCACTAACTTTAAGGTAATAATTGTAACAATGTTTAAATAATCTTATCTTATCTTATCTTATCTTATCTTATCTTATCTTATCTTATCTTATCTTATCTTATCTTATCTTATCTTCTAATTAACTTTGGGCGATCGAGCTCTGCTCGGGTGAAAATACGGAGAAAACGATATTTCCAGATATAAGCTAAATAGATTTTCCGGAATATTATAATTATAAACAAATATTGCTCATTTAATAGTATAGGATACATACTATATTGCCAAACTGGGCATATAAATAGAGCAAATTTTACCTGTGATAGCTGCTACCATATTCCCGAGGATCTAATATGCAATGCTATGATGTGGTCTTTGCTTCGTTATGGTAAAGATACAAGAGTCTTAATTTTAACCGATAACGGTCCGTAAGGTATTGGAATCGGCCCTAAAACATGTGACATTAACCAATCCGCATTGGGTTCGCGTGGTGGATTACGGCCCGCTCCCTCTAACATAGAGGAAAATGGTATCCCAGCAGTGGTTCCATTTACTAAATGAAATTATAGAATAATGTTCTGTAGTGCACTAACATACTATAAAAATCATTTGAAAGTATTTCGGCTTTGCCAACTTGCAAAATGATCAACACAATTGTAAAAACATCGTTCGTGAAAATATTTCTCTTCAACTGTCTTTATAGATCTATTCGCGCCTGTTCATCGATTTCTCTCAAATTAAATACTTAATATACTAATAGAATAAACCTATTTGAAAATTTTGGAATATAATTGAAGCGCCAGCCATATAATTAGCGCGACACAATTATGCGTGACGTCATCAATTCTAATGAATGCGATTACAACGATAATTGACAAACATTTTGTGAACATTCAAGATTAATTTTATGTCAATTTTGATAGTCTCATTATAGAGAAGCATAATTTTTTCAGCACTTCAGCACTAAACTGATAGTTAGAAAATGATTTTCATTATTAATAAAATCATTTTCGTAAAACAATCTTCGAGACTGATCATATTTAGCAAAAAAACAAGACTGAATAATTCTAATCGACGAGACATATTATTCGCTTATTAGCAAGTCACCAGATTCTCAACTCACCAGGTTCTCAACTAACCAGATTTGCAGCTCACCAGATTCGCAACTCACCAAATGTACAATGAATCACAAAATCACATAAAATAACAAAATAGGTACCTACTTTATTCACAAAATAAAAAAAACTGGTAAATCGAAACAAAAACAAAATAATACGGAATTCTTGATGTAGTTTACTTACTAAATTCACCTGGTTTATTACACCTAGGTATTTCACCTAGGTGGATTAACAATACTTTTCGTAAATATTATTCACCCAGCATTAAGTATACTAAAAGTAAACCTGGGTTAATGCACCTAAGTTAAACCTAAGTGAATTAAGTTAACTACAATGAATTCTTCTGCCACAAAATGCCAGAAGCAGAGCTGCCAGAAATAACGGAATACTTTACTTAAAAATCGAAACAAAACCAAAATAATACACACATTTACATTTTTATTAATATTCGCGATAATATGTCAATTGGATACCTTTAATTCGACCAACATGAAGGGTCGGTGTATTCCCGTTGTCCCCGTAGAAATGTCCCCGTTAAAGGTAACAAAGGGAATTTAATAATGTAGTATTAGTAGTTTATTTTTTATTGCTTTCTCTAACGGAATATTAATTTAAAAAAAAAAATACGATCTTAGACATTCTAAGTCAGAATTCAAATTGATGAACAGCTTAGTTATTATCAATTTCAATAGAGCCCTGTTTCTCTCTTTCTGCTACTTTGCAATCATGACCAAGACATCTCTACCCTTTAAGGTCACTTTAGCATAATGGGGCCGCTATGGAGAACATAGTGTGCAAAAGCGAGCGAAGCGAGCTCGAAAACGAAAAACTCTTACTGCTTTTGTAGATTATAAAGTACGCCTATACGAAATAGATTACAACCACTTTCCTTTACAATATTAATACTTGGACTACCTGACGGGTTTATCTGTATTGAGTGCGGATTTTACATCCTTAGTATTAGTTATCAAACCACGACCTACTTTTAAATATTTTGCTCGTATCCTATATAAAGTATCCTTCTTAGAAAGAAACGGAATCTCATGCACAGCCACTTCATTATTGGTCACATTGTTATATGTACCTATACGTGTTGTTTTAAAATTTTTGGCACAGTATTTAACTTCACACATACTTGCTTCTCTTGCATTCGTCCATTGTAGCATCAACTGAATTTCGGATCTGGTCTGGAGAACATAAATGACTTCCTTCTCTTACAATTATATTGTTAGCGTTCAAGGTAATTGCAGTTTTGCATTCTTTATGCATTTGAATGGATTTTACAAAATTATGTAGATAATGAGGTTGTAATATCAGTAAAATAGTCATAATAAATAATTAGAAAGTTAAATAATTTCTGTGTTCGATAGTACATTATCTGATGAGTTGCGAATCTGGTGAGTTGCGAATCTGGTTAGTTGAGAATCTGGTGAGTTGAGAATCTGGTGACTTGCTAATAAGGGATATTATTGGACGAGGTTTATTGTGCTACCCACTATTCATATTTATTTGGCAAGGGTTGAAAAAAATACGGAAGGAACCCGACTTTAGAAGCACTACGTAAAACCACATTTATTTTTTTATAGGTTCCTGCATCTCATCCTGTTTAAATATTTATTTATTAATATATTTTATATCCTATACTACTAAATGAGCACTATTCATAATAGACTAATATATTTGTAATAAAGTTCTCGAAAACGGCTCTAACCATTTCGATGAAAGTTGCAATATACGGAAGGAACCCGACTTTAGAAGCACTACGTAAAACCACATTAAAATGTATTTTTTTATTGGTTCCTGCATCTCATCCTGTTTAAATATTTATTTATTAATATATTTTATATCCTATACTACTAAATGAGCACTATTCATAATATACTATTATATTTGTAATAACGTTTTCGAAAACGGCTCTAACGATTTCGATGAAAGTTGCAAAATTCGATCTAACTAGATCTCATTTCTGGGAAAATTCGTTTTCTCTATTTTCACCCAAGCAGAGCTCAGTTACCCAGAGCTTAATTATAAAACTAATTTTATAAAAACGTGAAAAACGAATTAAAAGTATATATCTTTACAAAATTAATTAGGTATTCATTATAATGCGTTTTTTTTTTGGACGAAGTCGGACCAAATTAAGTTAAGGTGGAACTGTCGCCCTTAATTAAGATATTTCTTGAGATAGACCTCTCCTGAGATTTCCCGTGAATTTGCAGGAGTTTTAAAGTTACGACGCAAAAAATACAAGATTTTTATCTGTTTGAACTCCTTTGGGTATAGATGTAATCAACTGTTTAAAGGACATGGTTCGCAAATCGGTGGTTACAACACGTTAATTTTTTTATAATATTACACGATTTTTTTTTATTTTTTTGGTAAATTACACGGTAGTGTGAACCATGGATTGATAATGAAACTGAGGGGCCTAGATGAGTGACAATTTCTTTCAAAGCATTTCGTATTTCTACTAGGACTTTCAATAGGATTAAGATAATTAAGGTTTTTCGGTAGCGTAAAATACAATTTGTGTAAGCCCTCTGGTCAGTACAAATTAGTTTATTATTTTTTCTGTCTTAAAATAGTTGCAGAAATTAAACATAATTTTCCAGATTAGTCCCGTCCCAATCATAAATATTTTAACAGGCAAAATTTTCTGGAATAAAATTATTTTCAATAAATTCCCTTCAGCTCCATCAAGCGTGTAGTTCCTTGCGGTTATTTTACTTACTAGTAATAACAGTATCGTGAGGAAAACAACTAAAGCTCCCAAACTCATAAAATAAATATTATGGAAATTGAGTTATTACCATAATTCCTAACTGTCGGTGAAATAACTAATGTAAAATTGTTGTGCGAATAATTTGACTATCAGCGGTCGATTAACTAAATCAACAAATAGGTGGGAGGTTTTTTGAATAAGGATGGAGAATAGGATAATCTTTTTTTTTTTAAACCTGCCATACTAGAAACCACAGTCACTGTATTTTATAATCATTCAACTTTATACCGATTAGTTTAGACACATGATCTTATTTCAAAAAGATTATGCGCTATTTTATTAATGTACATTAGCAAGTTTGACATTTTGCATGTAATAAATATTTTTTGTTATTCTGGTACAAAAGTCCTTGACTCTGTTACAGACAAACGGACCGACAGACTGACAGATAAAGAAGGCTTTAGAACTGAATCCCGTTTTCACTTTTTGAGTAAGAAACCCAGTTTTTTTTGTGTTTTCGCTTCCACTAATAAATTATCTAATTTCCTAATTGATACGCTAATAATTTATGTATACAACAAGACTGGCAGCTCATAAAACACGAATAATTTTGTTATTACGTCGGTACACCTAATTTGTGTTCATATTATTTTGCGCTGCTCCAATTACTCTAAGTAATTTGAAGAAGACGCTTTCTAATTTCCATTAGGGAGCCGTTTCATTGGATATAAAACTGTGTTCTTGTTGTAAAATAACCGTTTTAATGGTTCATACTTGGAATGGAAAACAGAATTTTTCAGTGCTGTAGATAAATAAATGTGTACAATTTTATCTTGAAATGTGACATTTTCTCCGAGAAATAAAGAAGAAAGAATTTTTTATTGAGCAACAAGGTAAAATGTTATCAACAAAATATTGAGATGCTATTCATTGAAATCATAAATTTTCCTCTGCATGACTTAGGCATACAAAAATCTTCTCTCTATATTATCAAGTTACTGCTATTCTCTGATAAACAAACCTACAAGCTCTAATTACTAAAAGTGCCCGCGGCCGCCCATATTAGACGAAATAAATGATATAAGGTTAATGGATATCTACCCGACGCCCTGGGGTACCGCAAGGTCACACACTGGGCCCGATCGTGTCATGTGTAGGGACTTTGGTTTTTGATTTTAATAGATATTGCTGAGAAAAGGCTTATACTGATAAATAGTCAGGGAAATTAATTGCTAAGATTATTGACACCCTACGTCAATTTGTCGTGTTACAGTCATTGCAAACGACTGTCAAAATATGACCGTGGCGAATTTAATCAACGGACAATTTCTTAAATAAAATTTTCCGTTGATTAAATTCGCAAAAATACCTACTAGCGGTTTATTGTTCGGTTTAGAGGTAACTTTGTAATTTTTTCTCTAGAGACTTTTATGGTATCGTATTTTCGTCAAACTTACTTAACAATAATCTTCATTTTTACCATAATATATTTATTTCAACATAAACTTTTAAGTTTATAATGTCTCAGATTGCTTAGCATGATCATCCGCTATAACGAACATACTGCAACGTATTAGTACTGTTATGATATAGTTTAGAGATTTACCTACGTTTAAACCTCTCATAACTTTAATCAACGTTTATGACTAAAGCCCTGTAATTATGTTGATAAGCTATATTGCTGTTACTCTTATTTCTGCAAACAAACTATTTAAGATAATACCAAAATCATCGAATACAATATTCATTAGTAGTAGTAGTACCTATATTTATTTATTTTCAAAATATAGTCTAACAAAAATAAACAATTTATTTAAAAACTTTTTATAAAGTATGTGTTGACTGCTTATTTTTACCCATCAATATGGGTAAAATTTACCTCGCAATCTTTACGTAATGTCAAAAACTATTTATTTTGATATTTACTTTGTCAGTTGCTAGGCAACGGATCTTACGGTCACCTGTCCTGACGCGAGTTTAACATTTTTTACCCATCCCAGAAAAAGTACACAACGCCGCTAAAGAAGCTTTCACTTTAATAAAAAGGTCTGTTAAACTTCTGCTTATTATATTCTCATAATGTAATCGACTGACATATTTGACCCCAACCTAAACTCAAGAACTTTAGTTCCATGGTCAAGTTCAAAAGAAAAGTAAAAGAAAAAGGTTCGATCCATTAGTTTAAGATAAAAACTTCATTGTTGCATTAGTCGCGACGTGTGACGATCAATTACTGATAACACTCTGATACCCTTTGTTGAGTTTGAAAGCTTTCTAATGTTTGTAAAGTGAGGCTTGAGTATTTAATGAAGTTGGTATTTTGTTTTCTTTTGTGGCAATTAAATTTTCAAATGAATGTATTTGAAAGTGTTCGCGGTGTTATACATTTTTATACAGGGTTATTGGTTATAATTATTGGATTTCCGACATGTAACCAATTATAACCCAAACCCCCAACCCTAAGTGCTTGTTTACGGACATGCGGGGCGTTGGGCGTGGCGTGCAGCGAGGCGGCCCGCACAAAATTCAAACATATGGCGTTGTATGAGAGTGTTTACGGAGAAGCGTTTTTATAGGCGTTTGCTTGAAATTCAGGCGGAGCCCGCGGCGTTGCACGCCGCGTCGCATGCAGCGTTGCCCGCGGCGGGGCACGCGGCGGGCAACGCTGCGTTCAACGCCACGTGCAACGCCGCGGGCAACGCCGCGGGGCACGCGGCGGGGCCCGCGGCGGGGCCCGCGGCGTCGTATGTACGCTCAATACCTACGAACTACGAACATCGGCGATATCCACATATAACATCAAATAAGCAAATCTATGTTCCGTTGGAGCCACTTGGAGCTCTAAACAATTAAAGCTTCTAAGTGAACGAACGAACGAAAAATATGGCCATTTATGTGAAATATTTTGATAGTCGCACGTATGAATCAAAATCTACCGGGTACCTACTTTCCGTTGACCTAGAATCATGAAATTTGGCAGGGAGCAAGATCTTACAGCACTAGTAAAGGAAAAAGTCCGAATTTTTTAATTATTCGTTTTATAACAAAAAAAAAATTTTTTTGATTACAAACTTACATTTGCAGTTGGAGAATTGACCGTGACGTATATCGATGTATGAGAGAACATGTTTGTCAACTACTAAATTAAGTTTGTTCTTGGGATACATTTTATTCATCCCAACCACGGAAACCATCATTGTGCGTGGTCCGACACGCACTTAGCCGGTTTTTTTAATGCCTCGTTGGTCTAGTGGTCGCAAGCACTACTGCTGAGCATAAGTTCCGGGTTCGATACCCGGGTCGGGCATAATATTATTGGTATTTTCCATCTGGTATTTCTCAGTAGTAGCCCGGAGTCTGGATTTGTGCCCAGTTGATGGAATTAGGGTCGCCCCCTATTACACGGGACTTAAACATAACTGGCGAAATGTGGGTGTAGGTACTATAGGAACACCTCTGCCTAACTTTTCGGAGAATATAGGCGTGATGTTATGCATCCTATGTATTTCTTTATTTATTATTAAACTAGCTTTTGCCCGCGGCTTCGCCCGCGTGGATGTCGGAAAATATCCCACGGTAACGTGCTACCGGGATTCAGAGTATCCTATGTCCTGGCCAATCCTTATATCTTCTTTCTTCTTCTTCAATTGAAAAGTTAAGTATGTTCTCAATCCAGATTTGAAAATTCGGGCAGCCGAGTAAGCACAGCTTTGACCACGTAATCCCTTTTTTTTTTTTGAGATATCATCAAATAACTTCTCTCGCTCTGGGTGGAGCGGAAGGGCGTATCAGACTCTTACTGACTAAAACCCACCCGTGGTCCATCGGCAGGCATCGGCCCTAGCGGACCCCGTCAATTGTGCTGACATCTCTTTAAGGTGCGCGTAGAACACAACGCGCCGTTGACCCGGGCCTGGTCCTTATCGGACGGCGAGCTACCCATTGTGCCCGGGCGCTAGTTCTACTCTTTTTTTCTACCCACTGCTCATGGCCTGCATCTCACCTGATGGTAAGTGATGATCAGGCCGAAGGTGGAAGCGAGCTTCACCAGGAATCCTCAACCATAGAGGAACAGCCTATCTTATCTCTAACTGCCGAAACACAACAATACTGTTAACATTGTTGTTATGATACATTGTTGTTATACTCACACTATCGCCCAGTTAAAAAATAAAAAACAACTGGTTTATATGACTCTAAATGCCTTAAAAATGTTAATTCAAGATAAGGACTACAAAGTATATTTTCAATCCTTTAAATCTCTTTAAAATAAGACACAAAAAAATCAATATTACATGGAAATTTTAAATTCAACCCCTATTTTACCCCTTTGGGGGTTGATTTTACAAAAACTCTGATACGCGTATTTCCTTATTTCTTACCAAAAGCATAAATTAAAATTTTCATATCGCTATAGTAAGAAATGTTGGGTTTCCCATAGAAACTTTAATCCCTTATATCACCCCCTTAAGGGTTATTTTTGAGACAAAAAGTACCGTATGTCCTTCTCCAGGATGCCATCTACCTCTTTGCCAAATTTAAAAATCTCTTAAAAATAAGACACAAAAGAATCAATATTACATGGAAATTTTAAATTCTACCCCTATTTTAGCCCTTTGAGGGTTGATTTTACAAAAACTCTGATACGCATATTTCCTTATTTCTTACCAAAAGCATAAATTTAAATTTTCATATCGCTAACATAAGAAATGCTGGGTTTCCCATACAAACTTTCATCCCTTATATCACCCCCTTAAGGGTTATTTTTGAAAAAAAAAAGTACCCTATGTCCTTCTCCAGAATGCTATCTATCTCCTTGCCAAATTTTATCGAAATCCGTTCAGTAGTTTAGCCGTGAAAAGGTAACATACAGACAGACAGACAGAGTTACTTTCGAATTTATAATATTAGTATGGATATTTCGGTCGCGGTTGAATATCAGCTCCCGCCAAAGACAAATCTCTTTGGCTCCCGCCTTCCGCTCCCGATGCACGCCGCATGCACCGCCGCGTTCACCGCCGCGTGCAACGCCGCGTGCAACGCCGCGGGCACCGCCGCGGGCACCGCTACATTTCACGCCACGCCGCCCGCCCCGCCGCACGCCCCGCGCTTCCATAAACAACATCGTACATCGCCATATGTTTGTGTTTGCGCGTGTGATGACGCGGGCCGCTGCACGCCCCGCCTCTCTGTAAACAGAAAAAACGTCCGACGCACCGCCGAACGCCACGCTGCACGCCACGCTCAACGCCCCGCGTCTCCGTAAACAAGCACTAAGTGTAGCGGCACACCTGCGGAACGTTCTGTCGCGTCATGTGACGCTTGCTCATGAACGCGACGTAACGTTCGGCTGATGTGTCATAGGTAACTAGAAAAACATTAGGAGCGTATTCAACCGAACCTTCCGCGCCGTACGTTCGGCAGATGTGGCGCGACCCTAACCCGATATCAAAACACGACGGAAAAACTAAAGATTTTTGTTTAACGACCTCTTGTGTTGTTGTTAGGTACTTAAAGTAGGAGTTGTTTTTTTTTTGTGTTTTTAATTAAATATCGTTACCCACCACGTCTACAGAATTTAGCTAGCTAATTCAATTTGACCCTGTTAATGTAGGATCACAATTTTCTGTAGATTAAAAATGAAAACATTAAATCAGCTCAAAGTATTGGAATTTAAAGATAAGGATAATTTGATTGAGCTGCTTAAGTTCTGAGTAGAGACACGATCACTGACTGACACATTTATGCACTGATTAGTGCAGGTCCACTCAAATCTGTGTGACTCTTTCCTCAAAAGACCATCTCAGATGCTAATCTGCATGGTCCTCACATGATCTAACCAAGACAATAACAGACTGGACTGAGAACTTGGAGTTTATTTCAGTGCTTGTTCACAGAGTAGGTAGTCAGATAGGAAACAACGACCATAAAATAGTAAAAAAATATATTTGACGTGTAAACTTTTGGAATCATTAAAGTATTTGGAATTCAACCCTTTGTGTACCTCTAATGAGATAAACCCAACAAAATCAATATCTGCAAATTGTGGTAAACAAAATAAAATAAAGTAGGGGAGACCGCGGAGGTTTGTAACAATTTTCTCGCCAAAAGCCATATCTCAGCCGAACACAGTCTTATCTCAAGTTTCAGATACAAATAGCTAGTTCTATCCTATTAGCCTCTATACGATAGAACTAGCTATTTCCTAAAATCCTTTATAGTATAGAGGATTTTGATACAAAAAATAATACAAATTATCTAGACCTGATAAAAAACGACATAAACTTAAATGAGTCGTTATGTCACAACTCTCCTAGTACCGAGGTAGGTTGTGACTAGCGTTGCCGGAGAGTAATATTCCGAAGTATTCCCGTCGAATTATTCGCGAAACATTCGCAAGTATTGAGTAATATTCGGAATAATTCGCCAAGAGTTCAACTATTTACCGCTAGAGGGCGACACAATTACCATTGCAAATTACAGTCATAAATGTTGCGTGTTGGTGATTGTGTATTCATATCCACGAATCATCCACCATTCTTAATTATCCTTATCAGCAAACCTTGGTCACTGCAGCAGCAGAAAGCGCATACAGGCGTTCACTACCGATGGAAGTTGTACAGTTACAGCAATTACCTGCTAGATGACGCTAAAACTAGTAACATATTATTACTACGCGTTCACTAAAACTGAGAATAATACGATTTGAAATTTTCCGAATATTACTTTCATCTACTCGGGTACTTATTGGATTATATAGTAAAGTTCAACTATTAACCGGTACATAACATTGTTTACCATATTTTTATTAGGTAGGTGGGTACCTAAGTAGGTACTTTATGCTAATTCTTATACCTATTATTTTAATATGTTTCTTTTCCATTAAGTAAGTAAATCGTAAAGCAAAAACATTTTTACGAAGTACCTAAATTAAACTTGTAGGTAAGTAAGTACCTACCTATCTACATATACCGTGACATAACATTCGCACAAAAACGACACATTCTAAACTCAACCATTGAAAAATAAAAGAATAAGTAGTTACAAGTAGATATCTACTTACGCGGAATTATTCCCGCAGAGTAGGTACTTAGGCATCGAATAATACTTTGTTGATTTTATGAATGAGCGCCCGCGAGGCTAGGTATATACCGTGGCCACGTGCACGCAAGTCGGGTATAATACGACATAACTTAGATGAAGCATCGGCAAAATTCGTAAAACTGATCATCATCAGTAAACTGAGTGCGCCTTCAAAATCACCAATATAATATTACTGGTTTAGGTGAAAATAATCTTTACGCAAACGCAATAACTTGTGAAGTCATATAACCAAATACATTCGTAAAATTTAAATGAATGAAATCAAATTATCAAAATGCTACATCTAAGTTGTGTCGTACTGTACATTTGGATTATATATTGAAGTTCGACTATTGACTACTAGATGGCGTTGATGCCAGTGACTTTAAATATACACTTACGTGCAAAAAAATCTACCCACCCTGTAAGTTTCGATTCGGAACACATTATAATAATATAAAAAGTAGAAGGTATGTTTCATAAACTTTATTTGTACATACCCTACACTTCAATAAACGGGATGATGTTGATGATATTGACTTGTTTATTCGGACACCCTCATTTCTCATCACTACATAGTATAAAACAAAAAGTCGCTTCCCGCTGTCTATCATGTACGTTTAGATCTTTAAAACTACGTAATGGATTGTGGTGCAGTTTTTTTTATAGATAGAGTGATTCAAGAGGAAAGTTTATACGAGTATGTATAATACATGCATAATATAGTAGACAAACACTGATAATTTTAGAGGTTTCTAATGTGATGTAAATAAACACATTTTTTGAGCTTACTTTGCAAACGCTGGCTGAACCCTTCGAGTTAATAACGCAATCTCAGTGCCATTGCATTGTATTAAAAGTTAATCAATTAATATTGTTAATAGTCCGGGGAATTTACGCCGAATTTAAGGCCAACTTTGCATGAATTAAAAACAGATTTTTTTCATTTAACGTGTAAGTGAGGTAGAGCCTATAAATAAAAGTTAAACAACATTTAACTCTGTGTAAATGAATATTGTTGAACTGTCAAAATGAAACAGATTAGTCGGAATCGTTTACGAAAATGTGTTGCGTAATAAAGATAGCTGGTGTATTGTAATCTTAAACTGAAATTTAACAAGCAGTGTGAAAAGAAAACATTACTTTATTTTAGATTTTTATTTATTGTGTTCTGAACGAAAGCGTCCGGGGTGTGTCGATTTTATTGCACGCAAGTGTAGTTGCGTTCATTCATAAAACTGAGTAATATACGATTTTGAAAACTTCCGAAATATTCCGAATATTTCTTTTCATCTACTTAGATAAGTAAGTACCTACTTCGTCATAAGTTTTTTTATGCGGTTTAGGTGTGAAAGTGATAGAGTTTTTAAACATAGGTAGGTAGATACCTACTTATATTACCGTGGCTTCGGTAGGTACTTATTAGGTAGGTACCTCGGTAGGTACCTTATTCAGTAATAAAAAGGTAATTCTAATTAAGTAAGGATTACTTATATAAGTAATCCTTACTTAAAGTGTTAGCACAGACGCCAGCACATTAAGTTACTACAATTTGTCAAATTTCTTCAATAGATTTTCAACTTTATGGCTAAAGAATAAGGTTCAATGTTGATTGGAAAAATTTGACAGATTGGAGTAGGTTGATGTGCTGGCGTCTGTACATACCTAAGTACTTATTTGAACTATATTTTGGTTGAACACTTCTACAAATCAAAGTAAAATTAGTACTTAAAACATTGTCGTAAAAAGTAGGTAAGTAACTACCTACTCACTTACTTACCTAATTAGTTTATTTCAATAAACATTTTTACGAAGTAAACTAAACTTGTACAAAACATCCACCCGCAAAAAAATCAACAAATTCTAACTTAACCATACAAAAATAAAATAATAAGTACCTAGTCAACTAGATAACTACTTACGGGAAATATTCCCGCAGAGTAGGTAAGTAGGGAATAATTCCGAATAATACTACGTTGATTTTATGAATGAACGGCCGCGACTAACGAGGGAAGTTTACCATTTACAGTTCTACCCTTGCCCGTTAGATGGCATTAATTCAAGTTTTTCCGCTAATTCTTTCTCCCTTCCAATCGAAGTATTCCTTTGAATGTTTCCGAATTATTGCGAATTATTCCGAATTCTACCAAAGTTTTGCAACGCTAGTTGTGACAGAGGTAAAGGTAGGTCGTTTTTGAGATTTATAGAAAATATTTTTTTTTAATGGACTTATAAATGTAAATATTTGTAAAAATAATTTCAGTGATAACCTTACTTTCATTATTTTTTTCGCCATCAATGCACAGTCACATGCCCGAAGGCCGCCGCGACAAACTGCATCGGCTAGCGCGTCAAGAAAGAAACATCGCGATATTGCCAGCTCAAGGCAATATCGCGATGTTATAGAATCCGAGAAATGGACTTTGTAACAACTCTCCCCTGTCACAACTCTCCTCGGTCTCCCCTAGGTACCTAAATAAAGTCCTCTTGGTTGTTTAATACTTACTTAAGATTTATTCAGAGTCCGTTTACTTTGGAAAACTTGAGATTTTCCAATAACCACAAGAAAACAAACGAATTTAAATGAAGAGAATTTAATACTTAATGGTTTTTATCGACCTTTATTGTAAGGTTAATTATTATTATCATTCTCCGTGTCTACAGTAACTTCGATCTAAAATCTTTTGGAGAGACCCGAACTATTGTGAAATATAATTTTATTATGTAGTAACAATATTCAGTTTTAAAGAATTGTGTTAGTTATAGTTAGTTTTACTCAATGAAAGTTGTTTAAATAATGTTAAACTAATGTAGTTATTTTGATAATATGGAGTAATAGCTGCAAAACTCGGTTATTTACTAACGAGATCCCTATTTTATACACACCCATCATACAAATATTCAGTTTTTAATAATGATGAAAATTACAGATGACCTAATAATTAACCTTATTGCGATGCCTCAATAGACACATTAAGTAGGTATTGAAAAGCTTGCGTGACTTTAATTGTGAAAACAACCTTCATTATTTGCTAAAAGTTATTTTGTAATAGTAGTGTACGTAGCGTTAATATAGAAGGACGTGAAAAAGGAAAAAGAAAATGGAGTAAGAATGATTTAAACTTTTTACTTTTGGATTTTTTTATGTCATTCTAAAAAAAAAAAAACGACATCAGAGAATTTTGTTAGAAAGCCAAGAAGAATCGTTTAAATTTCCTTACTTTCAGAAGAAATAATATAAGCACAATCCCTACTAATGTATCTGATAACGCCAGAGCTCGTAAAGTTAGAAGAAAACGGCAAAGGAGCATAGTGCGTAGTCTGTGCTATGAATACACGCAGAGTACTTCTCTACAAGGCATCCCTTATTTCACCAAAAGAGGACTTACTTTATTTGAGAAGTGAGTTTTTGTAAATTTTGTTGAAAAAACTTTGTTTCTTTCTAGAAATAATAGATAGCCATTATTTTTGTTAATATTTATTCAACTAATAATTACTTACCCAATTATTTTATTGTTACCCAATTATTTAATAATTTTCCAATTGCTTTAACAGTTACCCGATCATACATTATAATTATTTTTAGAAAACAAAATAGGTTAAGTTACCATACTTGCAATATCAAGAACGAAAACATTCAAGTTTGTGCATTTGTGTGATTTATCTGTAAACGCGTTTTAATTGATTTAACTCGTTTACTTTTCAGAATATTTTGGATGATTACTTTTATTGTAAGCCTTTCCATGTGCAGTTACTTGATCCGTGATGTGTGGATAAAATGGCAGACAAGTCCTGTCATAGTTACTGTCAGTGAGCAACTAGTGCCAGTTATAAAGGTTTGTGCAAATTAATTATTTAATGATGCGACAACGTTTCAACGTATCGTGAGGTTTGTACTAATTTAGATTTTTATGTAGGGACAGTTTATTGTAAAAATATTTGTATTCAAAAGCACTGAGGCTTAAGGAACAGAAAGACCTTAAAGTTTCTAAAATCAGAAGTAAAATAAGAGGAATACAAAACTAAACGACAGCATTTTTTATTTTTTTTAAATAATACTAATTGCTCACTTTACATGTTTCAGGTTCCTTTACCATCAATAACAATTTGCCCGCAGGCAAAATGTATGGCATCAGTATACAACTATACTGCAGAGATGAGAAGAGTTCTTAAAATAAACACACCTAGTACGAAAGATAAAATGTTCGTATGCAACGTTTATTGGAGATAGCCTTTTAGACACTACTAGCTGCGCTCCGCGGTTTCATCCGCATAAGTCGCGATCCCATGGGAATATCCGGATAAATATCCTATGTTCTAATCCAGGTCATGATCTAACCATGTGCCAAATTTCGTCCAAATCCGAGTGTTTAGTCTGAACGGCCCAAAGTGAATGGACCGCGGGCCATTCGACCGTAAACAAAAATCGTCTATGTTCCAAAGGGTCGGTGATAAAATGATTTTAATATTAACAGGGACAGGCGCATATAGTGTGATAGTCGCATAGTTGACATAGACACAGGGCTTTATATTAATTTTTACATTTTTTTCAAATATTTTGATTTAGAATACATAATTATATATTTTGTTGATTTGTTTCTTTAAAATAAGGCTGATTTTTACTAAATCTTATTGTTTATTCGTAATTTTTTATATTTTGTTGATTTGTTTCTGACATTGTATTTGTTTACAAATTTTGATCACCGGTCCTTTGGAACGTAGACGATTTTTGTTTACGATCGAATGGCCCGCGGTCCATTCGCTTTGGGCCGTTCAGACTAAATACCCCCAAATCCGTTCAGGTGTTTTAGCGTGAAAGCGTAGCAAACAAACAAACTCACTTTCGCATTTATGATATTAATTAGCATTAGGATATGGCAAGTAAAAGTAGGTACTACACTCCTTTAAAGTGTGTCCCATCTTTTACCTGTCATACCGTATAAAGAGCCGTCGTTCTACGGTTAGACTAGAAGCTAACCCCAACGTAGTTGAGAAAAGGCTGGGCAGATGATGATGAGGATTAAAAGCAGTACATAACACTTAAAATATTAAGGTAGATGAATTAATACTTTAATATTGCCATTTCCAGGACTCCCGAAGAATCGGAAAAGTTCGAGGGAATATCACTGATGTGTGGAGATCACAAAAATAGCCTTGAGACGTTTCGACACGCAATTTATGCTAAAATTAGATATCACAACTCCACTGCAGTTAAATATATACATGAGGTAAGTCTCAAAGACTGAAATCGTTAGATTCGCCCTTCCGCGTCAAAAGATAGTTTCGTTTCTGTTTGTTTTGACACCTCTGACGTAAGCGAAAAAATTATTTAAAATGACCATTTACCATTATAATAATGACGGATTGTGTTTCAAACAATTTCATCAATGGTTTCTGATATGTGCTTTTCATAAGAAACATTTCATGATAAAATAGTTTAATTTGTGTAATTTTATTCCAGGTAGCTTTAGACTATAAAGATATTTTTAGGTCATGTGAAGTTAGTAACAAAAGTGTAGCATGTTCAACACTATTTTCTAAAGTAGTAACTGCAGCTGGAATTTGTTATACTATGAATGCATTGGCAGCTGAAGAAATTTTTAGACTGGAAAAGTAATTATTACATTTTAAAATATTTTTTATGTTTTGCTGTTGTTTCTAATTTTTAACGTATTTCTAAAATACTTTAAGGCCCGCTTGCAAAACTAATCACCTTAAGTGCTAAACGTATTACGAGCGTTCAATCTAACAATCTAACGGCAACGTCGCAACAAGCTGTCAAATATTTGCCTGTTTTGATTAATTTGGCAATAGTATTGGATGGTTTATATGAAATATCGCTAACTAGTGACCTAAAATATTAATAATGAATTGCAATAATACATTGAATTTGATGTTTGGCATTTGGAAAGTACCCAAATACTTTTTTTACATCTTAAATTATTATTATAATATTCGGTGTAACGATTTTAATTATAGTATTTCATAATCAATATTTATTTCACTACCTAGCGATATTTCATATTTTCCATACAGTAATAATATGGAAATTTCATATTTTCTATAAAGCAAAAATAATATGAATCGCAAATAGTTGTCAAGAAATATTTGACCGCTATTTGCGACGTTACCCACTTTCAGAATGTTAAAAACATAATTTTGTGTTTTTTGTCTTCAAACGATTGATGTATGATTGATTAATGAAATTGATAGTTTATTGATTGATTGATTGTATTGTTTGATTGTGTATGTTTTTAATACTGTACGAGTCAATAATGCAGCAAAAGTACGTTTATGCGTACTAAACTAATAATCACTCAATCCAGTCGTAACTAAAACTCTATCACGCGGTAAGGTCTCGGTTCATTAATAGTAATACATCATTAAACATAACTATAAACTGTTTCCATAAATAAGCTATTGAATTTAATAGCGGTTTGGAGTAACTTAACCAACTACCTACAACAACTACAGGGGTGTCCGTCAACGACAACAAAACCCCAACAAATATGTTTAGCCTAAACGCATTAAGTGATTTGTGTTGCAATGCAAGCAGGCCTTAGAGTATGTAAAGTAATTGTAACAATTGTTTTTTCCTTTTTTAGCCTTCAGAAGGAGTTCCCTTATATGCATTCGAAGACGCGCAGTCAACGTTGGTCGATGGAAAACGGCTATGATGACGATTCATTGTCAAATTCAACCTTTTATCCTGATCGCGGGTTGGTAAGTCGATTTTTTCGTATTGTTACGTACATACTACATAAACTCACGCCTTATTCCCATGGAGATAGGCAGAAACTACAAAAATTACAAAATATTTTTTTGCTGATATACTTCTATGTGCTTGTGCTTCCCCCTAAACTTAAGGGGAAGATATATAAAACAATGGTTAGACCTGCTGTCTTGTATGGATCAGAATGTTGGCCACAAAAGGGATGAATGAAAGGCAATTTCATGCACCTGAGATGAGAATGCTAAGAGGGATGTGTGGTATTACACGAATGGATAGAATAAGAAATGAGTACATAGTGAGGAAAGTTTCGAGTATGAATGTCGATGGCTATAAGAGTAGGGGAAGACCAAAGAGACGACTGGACTGTGTGAAAGATGATATGGCTAGAAAAGAGGTGACTAACGAGATGACGACTAATAGAGAAATATGGTAGAAAGGGACATGTTGCGCCGACCACAAATAAATTGGGATAAGGGCAGGAAAATGATGACTTCTGTGAGCTTGAGAAATCTCGACGACCATTACTCGTTATTATAATTTTAAATAATTTGTATTTAATTTGTTGTAGGCAATCGATGAGGCACCGAATGTGTACATTTTATTCGCTCAAATGTTGGACGATCATGATCAATTTTGCCACGGCTACTCAACTGGTTTGAACGTAAGTTGAGTTCAACGTATGTCAAGAAAGTTCATCAACTTCGTTCACTTTAAATTTTGTAATGTAGCGGTTGAAGATTAAGTTCCACCGTTTAAATTATAGCTTAACATTTTGGAAGGTTATTTTGTTTTCATATATCTGCTTACTTGAATTTTCTTTTTATCCTTACCTTTATCATTTCATTTTGATTGGATCCTGCTCCGCTCACTGCTGAGTATTAGAACTCTTTTCTTTTTTGCCATTGTTCCCTGACATGTGCAAGTCTCAACCAGCGGTTGAATTGCATAACACACATACATAATGGCAATGCCAGTCATTTTGATAGTTCAACAACATTCATTGAGCTGAGCAGAGTGTGTTATGCAATATTAGTGTACAGATTTTACTCGCAATCTTATATTGTAGTAAAACGCAGGTCACTAATTTTGTAATTCTTTAATTCCACAACCAATCTTACACCATAACAATGTCGCTAGCCCACGTCCGTTCAGTCCGGCTGTTAAGATCAGAATGTTCGCGCTTGCAGAGTGTTCCCAACTAATCATATCGATTCGAACGATTCTTCAAATCAAATATAACTACCGTTACTCGGGTTATTTAATTTAATTTTTAAAGTATTTTATTAATGCTATTAAAAAACATTAACCTTACAATATATCATCCGCCCATTATTTTAATTACAGTATTTGTTGTAGGTCTATATCAACCACCCAGCGGACTTGCCACAGGCATCCTTATATACTCACTCACTGGCGAACGATCAAGACAGCCTATTGGCGCTCAGCTTCAACATAATGAACACTTCGGAGTCCTTGAGGACCTACGACCCAGAAATGTAAGTTTAAGTAATGGATATTTTTAACATGGAATATGGTATACAACTATATAATTTCTAACTTTTGTCCCGCGTTTAGGGAAGAAATACCTATAAAAACCTTGTACATACAAATGTGGCAACTTTCATAGTCATCGGTCTAACGGTGCACGGTGTTGGAGTTTATCAATCTCATATTTATGATTCGTGTTGACCTCAAATAGTTTTTCTATAAAAAGCAGCCAAAGATTTTGAAAATGTTACAGCGCTAAGGTGTGAAAGTGATTTTCGTTCTAAGCCGTGATTCATCTCACAGCTTCAACTCCAGCAACTGACAAATGCGCTGTCCGTATAGGACCCTACTGAGTACTGATAAAATGACACAGAAATGTGGAAAACATGCAGTTAGTTATTTTATATAACTGAAATATAATAGTACATTACTGTCGCGGCCAGCAATTAGGGCTTTTATGGACGATCGTGAAAATGTGAGTCCATCAATGCCTGATTGCGGCCAAGGTTTATAAAGTAGAACTAAATTAATTAATTCACGCGCCCATAATTTATGTTCATTTGTTTCTTCTTTACTTTAAACGGCTATATTTGCTAAGCCAGTACCAAATTTAAATAAAATCTTTGATAAGTTACCTCCTTGGTTGCCATATCAATCTTCAATCTTCCTAGCCTTTTCCCAACTACCTTGGTTGCCATATGTTTCGACACTATACGCCTATACGACATTAGAAGACCAGTTTGAAGTATCACACTCACTACACACCCACACCCACACACACACCCTAATTTGCTGTATAATTAATTATTAGTTTTTTAGTCTTTTTGTTTTAATTTTTCTTCCCAACATTATAATCTGATATGTTTGTATACTGTGACTTGTCCGGGTAGTTTGGAGGCCTGGAGACCTGTAACACAGGTATTCCTAGTACAGGCTCCAGTCTCCACAACATCAATGTATTTTTGTATACACATTTATGTATTGTACTGATTGTTAT
This sequence comes from Conistra vaccinii, assembly GCA_948150665.1. NCBI lineage: Eukaryota > Metazoa > Arthropoda > Insecta > Lepidoptera > Noctuidae > Conistra > Conistra vaccinii. Next base: position 1,573,116 of record OX411318.1, on the reverse strand, counting down.
TTGTGGTGGAGAAAATAAACGTTTTTATTATATTATTATTATTATATGTTGAAGTAAAAAGTTGAGTCGACTGATATGAGTTTTCGTAGTAATTTAGGTATTTGGCCGCTAAACACGACAGATATGGATTTTCATAGTGACATTGACGGACGCCGGCGCCGGGCGCTTGCTTGTTTTTGACGAAAAAAAAGCATGTTTGAGAAAATGTAATTATAACCTTTCTGTTACAGACGGCAATGTTATTTTCCTGAGGACAAGCAATTGAAGTATTTTAAAATATACACAGCAAAGAACTGCAGAATGGAATGTTTAACAGACTTTACTTTCAAAAGCTGTGGATGTGTCCAATTTCATATGCCTCGTAAGTGACGGCAATATTTTCAGCCTTTCAATATCTCTGCAATTCTCTATCTAGCGCGCTAGATAGAGAATAGCAGAGATATTGAAAAAAAGCGAATTCAGTGAAATGATTACGCTATAGCGTTTCATTGAATTCACTTTTTTCTTTTTTGTATTTTTACAGATAACACTAGTGATAGGATATGTCAAATGAGAAAAAGCTGGTGTGTAAAAAAGGCGCATGGTAACGTATTTCTAAATTTTATTATTTATAAATTTCATGCACAAGTTACTGTTATTTCGTAAGACCGACTGTGCATCAGTCAGGGACTTTAAAAAAAAAAGGTACAATTAAAGCATTACTTCAACTCTACTCAACTATTTCACGGATCTAATATTTCATCATCTAAAAATCAAGTGGACTTTATAATAGATAGATAGATTATATAGAATACTCTTTATTATGTACACCACAAAAATTGCAGACAGCTTATCGCTAAAAGCGATCTTTTACAGACAACCTTTGGATGGATTAAAGTAAGAAGGAGAGACAATAGAGTTAAGTTAATAGTTGTGTTATAAATAAAATGTTTCAGTGAATCTGGCATACAGAGAATCGGATGAAGAGAATAAAGATCGATGCCGATGCCTACCTGCATGCAACTCAATCGAATACGATGCCAGCCTACATATTAATCCTATCAATTTTGAACAAACTATGAAAATTATAAACAGCAAATATGTAAGACAAGCAAATTTTTCTAAGTAAGTTGTAATGAACATAAATATTGTTTCATAACCAATTCAGTTCCTGAGTTTTCACTCTAAATAATACCCTGTGACTATTCGGTAAGCGTTATCAGTCTATAACTTCCCCACTGCTGGGACACAGCCCTTTGTGAGAGTGGTCGGGCTGTAGTCCACCACGCGGGCGCAGAGATGCCAAAATAATGTCTTTGAATTTTTGGTTTCTGTTTTTCACGATGTTTTTGTTCCCTGTTTTGAGAGACCTTATCGTACAACTCATAAGTTGGGCCGTTACCACTTTTGCTTAACAATTTAACTAACTATTCATTTAAATAATTATAATGAAGCTGACCATGTATGTAAGACGTGAGTGTTCATGTTCCAGGACCAAGTTTGCAAGACTGAAAATATTTTACAAAAGCCCGCGTTTCATCTCGATGCGTCGTTCAGAGTTGTATGGGATTACTGACTTCCTGGCTGCGTGTGGTGGGCTCCTGGGCCTGTTCCTTGGGTTCTCATTCCTGAGCATCGCTGAAATCTTTTATTTCTCCACACTAAGGTTTTTTTCTTTTTTTTCGTCATAAGTGATTAGGTAGACAAAGTTGTTAGGAAAATAAAGTTTGTTTGAATTGGCACATGATTTATCCCGGAAGAACGTTTCCGTGGGATAGTTTCCGACCTTCACAAAGGAAAAGCTGCTGACAAAAGGAAATACGTAGATAGGGAATTTTTAATTAAACGACCCTTCTTTACAATTGCCATTACATTTGTAGAAAAGACTAACATTTGGAAACATATCAGAAATATTTGTAGTTTGAGCTGCAATGGTTCCTACAGACAGTGCCGGCGGCATGGCCGCCGGCTTTAGCCGCGCGGCACGTGCCTCCGGCTTTTGCTCCTTCATTTTCTTTGCGTTTCTTTCTGCGGCTTTGTGTAGCAGGGTCAGCGGCAAGGCCGGCGGGCACTTTGTGTAGCAGCCATTGCCATGTAATACAACGGGTTTTTAAAAGTTAAGGCCTAAAATAGAAAATAAATACATACACAGTGCCGGCCATGCCGCACAAAGCCCCAGAAAGAAACGCAAAGAAAATGAAGGCGCTAAAGCCGGAGGCACTGTGTGTAGGTGCCATTATAATAATTTAGTAAACAGTTCAATATTGTTTCTTTTTCAGGGTATGCTGTGCATTAAAGGCAGATCGTAAACAAGAAAAGGAAGAAGCGAAAGAGAAAGAAGATTTAAATGTAGGGTTTTGATCGAAGGAAGTTGTAGCAACAATATTAAAGCATAAACCTTATGATACCCCCTAACCCTCGTATTCTCAGAAGATAAACAAAGTAAATGTAGTTTTTATTCTGTATTCGTAGTTCAATTTTGTGTTAAATTTTTTATTATTTACCGAATTCAACTTGCGGCTATTTTGATTGATTTACCTAAAATTACCATTATGAGAGTTGCATTTTTCACTTAGTTTCCATAAAATTAATTCAACCTTGTGTCAAACGTTACTTGAATGTTTAAAGTACATAGTAAGCTTTGCTTGAACATCATGTAAAGATTTTACACAACATATTGCCCTATCATCATTAATGGTTAAATATTATTTTGGTACAACAAGTAGATATTTATTATGAAAATTGGGGGTTTATGCAAAGTTAGTTAAGGACAACTCTAACGGGAAAGGCACGTGCGTTGCGTTTGATCCAATCTACTGCAGTTCTGGCGCGATAAGTATTCATGTAATACTTTATGTAAAAGATATGGTACCTAAGAATCCTATTTATAAACTTCGTAGGCGGTGACCTTTAATTTCGGTGAGTCAGCCGGGCCTGTGAACCTTTATTATTCTCCCTCTTTATTATTGTACATAACGAATCTTCATATGAATTCACTCATTTAATATTCAAACAAATACACTATGCAACGTTGAACTCCGATGGTTGTTACAACAACAGATAACAACGTTATACAAAACAAAATGGCTGCACTTCATTAATTTAAAGTTCTTGAGTCACGTCTACAATTAAAAAGTACAAGCAAACTCGTTGCAATTTATACCGTGAAGAAATTAGTTTGTAACAATGTTGGTTAAGTGAATGCATGTAGATGTTCCAAAGTTCGTTAAACATCGCCCATGCTGTACGCACAAGTAATCGTGTTAGATCCGCGAATGAGCGCGGATGTTCGGAACAGCGATGGAAATCCGCCACGAGATTGGATCCTCGATCCGATCATTTCGTAAGAAGGATCAGAAGGTCTATCGATTTCAAGACAGTGTTCGGTTTCCAACATAGATAGTAATGAGATAGTGAGCAAAGATAGTGATCCATGATATGCAGTATGTAAGAAGACGCGACAGAGATGATTAAAAAAACATTATGTACAACGATATTCTGTGATCACCAATTTGTTAACGAAATTTAAGAAACTACATTGTATCGTGGTACTGCCGTTAGCTTAGGTATGAATCTAATTATAAAAAAAAATCCTGAAATGGCGGCAAAAAAAATCCGGACTAGGCTGAGAAAATAATAGTAATCAGAATAATTATGCTGTTTGTAGAGCATGGCCGCTATAAAACGAATTTTCAGTGATACCAAAAAATAGGCAGGTACCATTTTCTCAGTTTATGTGTCCCATACCTGCTCTTTTCTTTAAAGCATCATTTATTGCCATAAGTGCGACTACTGTACTTTTCTACTCTGTGGCTCAAGGCTTCGCATACAAGATACAGGGTATAGTTTCTTGTTGCGGATTCAATTCTAGACGAACAGTTTGTTCAGCTGTGGTGTGATAAGATATACTAGTTTGCAGACTAGCTGCTATCTGAAACAGGATAGAATATTGATGGTGTCTGCGAAAATTTAGGTTAAGCACGTTTCGAAGTGTATCCGCATCTTAATAAATTAGTTATTTTATGTAGGTATGCATGGTGACAAACTATTGCGTCGAAGACAAAGTTTCATAAGTGACTATTTGAAATTGCGTAGTTTAATACTAAGTTCTTATTTTAAACTGCTAAAAGTTGTTTTAAAGTAATCTTTTTATATCCTAAAAGTTGTATCTACGTTTACCATGCAGATGTATTTTCACGTTAAAACTGAAAGATTGCAGACTCAGAAATAACATTTTCCAATTGATCACTTGCAAGGCTGTCTCGACCAGTTGCCGAGACGAGTCATCGAACCGATCAGTAACGCAATTTAGCTGAAACTGAACGATTCATCGATATAAATCACACAAACTTGTAGCAAAACATGTAATAAAATTGTTAGCAAGAGATAACTGAAGTTTATAGGCTACGCAGACTCACGGGCGGCGACTGAAAAATATTGCTAACCCTTGTCAGTAACACTGTAGTGATATTTCACTGGTAATAGGAATTTGATGAAAAGCCCTGTCCAGATCCACTCAATGCGTACAATAAACTCTAAATACAGTAACTTATGTCAAACATTGAACTTTCTTTCTAATAAGATGTACAACCCACTCAGATTGTTTTAATGGCGCTTAATAATGGCAAAGAGCTTTGAACGTGTATGTTATTTTCATTCATAGATTTCTAAGGAATGTGTGGGCATAATACTTATTGGGTACTTAGTCATAAACATCAAACACAGACTATGTTGGTGTTTGTATTATTTGGCTCAAATGTAAACGACTTGGATTTAATCTTAACTAGCACGCTTGTATTAATATATTCTTTATAATTTTTTTTAAGTTATTGTTTACCCTCTGCAACTGAGGTGACTTTATTGTTAATATTTGACTGAGGTGTTGTCTATCAGACGTCAGCTCTATTAGCCTTATTTGCCTATATTTTGACGATTTATTATATAAATGTGGAATGAGTTTTTGAGTAGAAGGAAACGTATGCAGAGGTGCGAGTGAAAGGTGTATAAGAGCGAAAGAGAGAGAGAGAGGAAAAAGGAAGATGGCGAGAGTGCAAGGAACGAGGAACGAAAGATGGACGTATTGTTTTAAGTTTTTTAATAAGTTTTTCTGCTAACTTCAAAAATATACGGAATTTTATCCAAATAACTATTTTATTTCACCACACAATCCCACAAACTTGGGGGCTCGTCCGGGATTGCGGTGAAATAAGTGGAGTTAGTTTGGAACGCCTAACGACTAAAACGACGCACGACGCATGCAGATTGATTTTCGAAGAAAGATCCTACAGATAACGACGACGCTTACGACGATATTTCTATTTACGACGACGACGAGGAATTACGATGCCTACGGAGAAATCTGACCAGGACTTTCAAGATGCCGCAGCGTCGATGTCAGCACAGACTGCACCTGGCGACATGTTGCATCTTACGGAACAGCTAATACGAAAATTCAGTGCTCAAGATGAAACTCATACAGCATCCATGTGGATACGGGACATCGAAGAAAATGGCGAAATATTTCAATGGAATCCGACTCAACTGTTGTTGGTAGCGCGACGTTCGCTTACCGGCACAGCGGCACTATGGTTACGCAGCGAGAAGGTACATAAATCATGGGACGAGTTGAAAGGGGCTATCGGTAAAGAATTCGCGGATACCATAGATGTGAAGAAAATACATGAGTTGATGAGCGCAAGACGTAAGAAGAAAGACGAATCATGTATTGACTACATGCTAGTAATGAAAGAATTGGGCAAACGTGGAAAAATACCGGACTACGTAGCTATAAAATATATAGTGGACGGCATCATAGATGACGAGATAAACAAGATAATGTTGTATGGTGTCACGACTTACACAGACCTGAAAGAAAAACTGAAATTGTACGCGATGTTCAAGAAAAATTCCATAAAGGACATTCGACGTAGTAAGCCGCCTATTGATACACAGAACTGCAGTAACAATAGAAGAAACGCGGCTGCAATGATACGATGCTTCAACTGTGGAGAAAAAAGTCATACGTCGGAAAATTGTCCGAATCGGTCGCAAGGAAAAAAATGCTTCCATTGCAATGAGTTTGGTCACATTTCTCCAAACTGCCCAGCAAAAAAAATGGCGAGTTCGGATTCGAAGCAAACGTCAACATCGGGAATTCGCCAGACTTCGGGCAAGATCGGAGAACAAGAACGATTTCCCAAGGTTGGCACTTCTGCTGAACGAGAACAGCGAAGACCGACCAATCAGATGTCGAAGAAAGCATTCTTCAACTTGATGCAAGAGGGCGCCACCAGCAGCGCGAATGACGGAGTACAAGTTCAAGACGACGATGTTCAGGGCGATGTTTACATAGCAGAGATGAGTACGACGACCGGTGCGAACACAAGCGCGAATGATTCGTGTTACGATGTTGGCAATATGGAACAACGGATCAGGGCAGCGATTGGCTGTAATGACGGCGGCCATGATGTTGCGTCTGATACTCGTAAAGAAAATAAACAAAACAGGGAACCTGATGATGATATACCGGTTGTACGCATTGTACGTCGATTAAAACCAATAAAAACAGTGATTGTGCGCGGTAAAACGGGTAGTGCGTTAATTGATTCGGGTTGTGACGTGAATTTGATGTCAAAGGATTTTTACAACGAACTTAACAGGTTAGATTTAATACTGTGTAACGAAAATAACATTACGCTAACCGGTTTAGGTTATTCACAAGTGAAGTCATGTGGTGTTGTCACATTGGACATAACAATTGATAATTGTTTATACCGAGATACTACGTTCTATGTAATGCCTAACGACTCTGTGCCATTTCAAATGATAATTGGTAATGATTTTTTACGAAATGTTATGATGTTTATGAAGGATTGTATGGTTTGGTTGTTGCCGAAAGATGATTGGATGAACCCAAACTATGAATGGTTGAAAGATGTTGCATGTTTTAATTCTAATTTTGTCGATTGTTTAGCTTACGTCAGTGATCCTGCTATAAAAGAAGAAGTAGCAAGGTTAGTAACAAATTATGTGCCACAGCAAAATAAAGAAGCTCCAATAGAATTGAAGATTGTTCTCAAAGATGACATACCTGTATCTCAGCGGCCACGACGAATCTCTTTCATGGAGCAGGAGGATGTGGATCGCCAAATTCAAGAATGGCTTGACGATGGAATAATAAGGGTGAGTTACTCCGAATACTCTAGCCCATTAGTATTAGTGAGAAAAAAAGATGGTAGTTTAAGAATATGCATCGATTACAGAAGGATTAACAGCAAAATGGTTAAGGATGAATACCCACTTCCTATAATAGATGATCTTATCGATAAGTTGTCCTCAGCAAGAATATTTAGTGCATTAGATTTGAAAAATGGCTACTTTCATTTACGTATACACGAAGATTCAATTAAGTATACTTCTTTTGTAACGACAACGGGACAATATGAGTTTTTACGTGCACCTTTTGGTCTATCGACTTGCCCTAAGGTTTTTACAAGATTTATCACTATCATATTCAGGGAATTGATAGCCAGAGGTATTGTTATTATTTTTATAGACGATATTTTAATTCCAGCTCAAGACGAGTATCAGGCTGTTGAGCACCTGAAAGAAGTTCTGAATACTGCATCAGAATATGGGTTGCATATAAACTGGAAGAAATGTCAGCTTCTAACCAGAAAGGTAGAATACCTAGGCCACGTTATTGAAGGTGGTGCAGTAATGCCGTCGCCAGGGAAAACAGATGCTGTTACAAAATTCCCTGAGCCTCAGAACTTGAAGCAACTGCACAGTTTTCTGGGACTTTGTTCCTACTTCAGGAAATTTATATCTAAATATGCTCAGATAGCACAACCACTCACAGATATGCTGAGGAAAGAATGCAAGTTTGAATTCAACGATGAACATAGAGCAGTTTTTAACGAATTGAAGATGAAGTTGGCTACCAAACCAGTGTTGAAGATTTATGACCAAAGAGCAGAGACAGAGCTTCATACTGACGCATCAGGAATTGCTTATTCAGCTATTTTAATGCAAAGAGGTGATGATGGGAATTTACACCCAGTTCACTATATGAGCCGAAGGACTACAGACGCACAGGCCAAGTACACAAGCTATGAGCTTGAAGGACTAGCTATAATTGAAGGTGTGAAGAAGTACAGACACTACTTATATGGAAAATTCTTCAAGATTGTCACCGATTGTAAAGCTTTCCAAATGACACTGAACAAAAAGGATTTAGCATCATCAACAAGAGTTGCTCGATGGATTTTATTCCTACAGGATTACGATTTCACAGTAGAACACCGTGACGGTACGGGAATGAGGCATGTCGACGCATTGAGCCGAAATCCGTATGTAGCAGCCATAACATCTAGCTTACATCAGGACATAAAACGCGCACAGGAGTGTGACGAGGGCCTTAGTGCAATAATAAAAATTTTGGAAGAAGAAAAATCATTTAAGGATTATATTCTGAATCAAGGATTACTTTATAAAGGATCAGAACAACAGCTTGTCGTACCTAGTACGATGGAGAATGAAATTATAAAGAGGGCACACTGTAATGGTCATTTTGCGAAGAAGAAAACTTTAGATTTAATTAGCAAGGATTACTACATCGAAAAAATAGGAAAGAAAGTTGAAGATTATATAGCATCATGTATACCATGTCTACTGGCAAATAGAAAACAAGGAAAACAGGAAGGTTACCTTAATCCAATTGAGAAGGGGGACACTCCGCTGCATACGCTGCACTTGGATCACGTTGGACCCCTGACAGAGACTCATAAGCAGTATAATCACATACTGACCGTTATTGACGCGTTCACGAAGTTTGTATGGTTATTCCCGTGTAAGAGCACCACAACGAAGGAAGTATTGAATAAATTGGAGATATTACAGCACACTTTTGGGAGTCCAGAAAGATTCATCACGGATAGAGGTACTGCTTTTACTAGCACCGAGTTTCAACAGTACTGCACGAAGGAGGGAATAGAGTTATGTCATATTACTACAGGAGTACCTAGAGGTAATGGTCAGGTGGAAAGGGTTCACAGAACTATCATACCAGTACTTACCAAGCTATGTATTGAGAAACCAGGATTGTGGTACCGGCATGTAGGAAGAGTGCAGATGGCGCTAAACAGTACTTACCAGAGAAGCGTGAACACCACTCCATTTGAGATGCTTATAGGAAAGAAAATGAAGAGACAAGAAGATATAGAGATTTATGAACTACTACAACAAGAAGGACGTGACAACTACATAGAAAATAGAGAAGATTTGAGAAAGAGAGCAAAACAGCAAATACTGGAAGTACAACAGGAGAACAGGAAGAACTACAATAAGAATAGGAAGGATAGTAGGAAATATCAAGAAGGGGAGTTAGTTGCTATAAAGAGAACCCAGTTTGGGCCAGGGCTCAAACTCAAACCAAAATATTTGGGACCTTATCGGGTCACAAAGACCAAACGACACGACAGGTACGATGTGGAAAAAGTAGATAGGATGGCAGAAGGTCCAGGCAAAACCACAACATCTGCAGATCATATGAAAAAATGGCCAGATGATAAGGAGTAAGATCAAGTAAGTATGTGAGGTTTATGAGGTATGTTTGTTGCGTGTTGATTGCATGAAAGTGATAGGTATTAAGAAATATTGTTACTTGTGCATTTACTCATTTTAGTAAGTTACACACTACTATTTAATTAGTTACACAGAGTTGTTAAGGGTAAGCATTTTAAGTGAATGAACTGTTGAATGTGTTGTATTTTTAAGGTGTCTTGTATTTCTTTGTTATGCAAAAATTTAATAAGAAATCAAGCCTAAACTACTAGTGTTTGTAACAAGAGTCATGTTTTGTTTGTATCTCTTTTCCTATGAAAAGAAATAATAAGAAGTTAACTGATTATGTTAAGAAGTAAAAGTTTAATAAGAAGTTCATTGTTTGTGAAACTGTTCACCTTCTAAAGTTAAAAAAATATTGTTTAAGAGTTAACCTAAACTGTTAGGTATGTATTAATATTAAAGTAGTTTACGTAAGTCGCGATGATTGTATAAGAGTAGCTGTGTTTGAAACATTGTGTCTGAGGGCAGACATTGTGTAGGATGACCGAGTGTGGAATGAGTTTTTGAGTAGAAGGAAACGTATGCAGAGGTGCGAGTGAAAGGTGTATAAGAGCGAAAGAGAGAGAGAGAGGAAAAAGGAAGATGGCGAGAGTGCAAGGAACGAGGAACGAAAGATGGACGTATTGTTTTAAGTTTTTTAATAAGTTTTTCTGCTAACTTCAAAAAAATACGGAATTTTATCCAAATAACTATTTTATTTCACCACACAATCCCACATAAATGCATATTTTATATGTTGTAGTGGTTCCTAAACTTTCAAAATAAATAAATAACAATATTAATAAAACAATGCATTGACTAATACGAATCACTTTTAATGAGATCAACATTTTACACATTTAGTGACATACAGGTACAAAATATTATTAAAAAAAAACTTAATGGTTATTCTATCTTTGAGCAAACATAATTATTTTTAACATTACAATTAAAAACTATGAAAAAAAAATCAACAATATCCTATTATAGGTTTAGGCACAAATCAGTCTCAAAGTCAACCCTAATTTTATCATCTAGAACTTGCAGTCTTCACAAATTTAAACCGAGCATTGCAAGAAAATAGCTTTTTGCAAGCACAGCAGCTGAATTTTGTCTGCCTTTTCAATCTGCTGGGGCATATGCTACATATTCTTTTGCTGATGGTCCAGGTTGTGGAGGAGATTGAGGAGGAGGAGGCAAATCCTTCTGATTGTCAATCGAAGCTCTCTCGGCAGTCTGTCATTATAGACGCGCTCTTTCAAGCTGGGAAGTACGAACTCTCTTGCTAAGGATAGTAAGAAGTCTCCTCTCCGCAATTTGGCACCAGGATAACCTTGGTACAAGACAAAGGCATTCACACCAGCTAGATCCAACTTCCTGTAAAATATGGCCATTGGCCAACGACGTGTCTTTCGAATGCTTGAATAGATCGAACATTTATGGTCAATTTCATCGACTCCGGCCTTGGTGTGGTTGTAATCAACAATCATAGTAGGTTGGTTGGTCGCTAAAACTACAAGAAAAAAAAAAAACTGAGGTTACGTAGGAGAGACACTATGGCAGTTTACATATTTTTACTGAGGTTACGAATATTGGACACTATGGTACTACAGTCGATCTTTATGAGGTAACGTCTATCAGAATCAGATCTTATTGCTGTACTTACGTCTGAGGGACACCAAAATATACTCGTAGCACCAAAGGTGTAGATCGCACGACCGCTCAGGCCACACTGCCCGATGCCGCGGACTAATACAGGAAGGTACCGAGCGTGACAGAGCTACATCACGCGACATTGCGAAATGGCAACGAATTTTATGATTGACGGTGTCTGACAGACTACCACCTCAGTGGCAGAGGGTGTTGAACTAAATAAATACTTAAGATTTTTCACTTTCATATTTTTCATTTTCGGTCATTTTTCATTTCAAGTTCGTGACGCATTATAATGCTTACCTTTTCAACGAACCATGATGATATTATTATTATTAAGTTAAGTTTAAATTCTTAGCCTTTATAAACCTGTGAACGAACAAAAGATTTCCCAGCGGGTGACAAAGCTTAGTAACTGTATTATATGACGCCTGCACCTAAGGTGTAGAATCTCTACATTTTGAGAAAAGAAAATGCTTTTAGCCGCGTTTATGGTTATAACTTTCTTAGTTTCCTAGTTTGTGCCCATCCTATCTTTTATTGTGAGCGTTATGTGTAGCCACAACATCAAGCTAGTGATTCTATTGAGTTAAAATTATATTTTGTGCTTTAAAAAATACTCAGTTGTTTTAAAAACTTCTTATAAAGGTCTTATATGTCGTAAAATAGAAGTCAAGATCCTAGTGTCAAAAATGTATACAAGAAAACTCCGGCCTTCATTTGTTTTTGCTAAAATAAATCTTCCCTTTTCACAACTCCAGTGAAATGCACTTACTCAACTCTCTGAAACTCAATCTGAACACTTTGAAACAATTTCCGCAACAGGAAAACTAACAAATGAAATTCCGCCAATTCTTCAGCTGTGCTCAATATGAGGACTTGCTAGAGGTGTCACTGTCGCATACTTGCACAAGTTATGCTTTGCACAAGTCTTGGATTCTCAGATAAGTTTTACTCTAGCGTCCGTGAAGTAAATGAAAGTTGAAGTTGAATCTCGGAGGGAGAGATATGTTAGGAGATATAAACCTTCGTAGTATTGCTTTGAAGTTTGAGAGATATGGAAGAGTAGGTCCTCGTCACGTTTGTTGGAATGAGATGTCTTATTTTGTTGTCATATTTATGAAATAAATATAAAAGGAGCTATATACTCTGATAATATGGCATACACAATTTAGAACTTGTTGAAGACGTGTATTTTGTTTTTGGAAGATGAACGGTCATGTTCTGAAAAATGTTATGCACCTCAATTATGGCTTTATTTTTATTCTTGGAAATTCAAAAGAACAAAAAAGATAAAAAGCTGGTTGGATGTTACTCATAATTAATCCGCAATTTAAATAATTAATTTACCTTCAAAATAATTAGATTTTGGTATAATTTGAAACTTAAGCTTTTTATTATGTTCGAGCTACACAGTAATTATCTGGCTGGAGATGGTTTAAAGTTTACTCCCATTATTTTACTAATAACACCTTCAAGATGTTCTATAGAGTTATGTAGGTAATTATTTCTAGATTGGAGCTATTTGCTGATCAGTGTACGTGAGAGGTAGCTTGATTACACTAACACGAGTCAATGTATTATTCTTTTGTGTGTAGAATGAACCAAAAAAAGTTCCTAATTATTTTGTTATATACTTACACCGTGATCTATAAATGTTACTTAGCACGTACTTTGGTTAAGCGTTATTATTCCTGTCACTCACATAACTGTCAAACTACACGTACAAGATAAAGCCGGGAACATGTTTAAGCCAAAGCATGTGCAAAGTCACATTTATAGAGCTCGGCGTTAGTTCAATATAATTGAACCAGATTGTTATTAAATCAACTCTATTCGTATCCATCACTAAAAATCTTTTTTTTTTTTTAATCCAAGACTTATGATAGAAAACGAAGTTTTCTATCATACGTCTTGGATTTTTGGACTCAAGATATTGCATTTGACAGCCACAGTGTCTTCTACATATTTGCACTTCTTTCTAATATTGCACGAAGCGTGTATTGCGTCGAAATTCTGGAAGTCATAATAATGTCAGCAATTCATTTTCATGCTATATAAAATTGTAACTAAAAGAGTCGTGTATCTGAACGTTTACCAAATTGACACAATTCATTGCTGTAATTAAGTAATTGAATTTATACAATTTTTTCCCATTTATAACTATGATTTATTATAATTCGACAGTATTCAAGAAAACTGTAAAAGATAAATATTTTTTTTGCAGGTGAATGTCTAGAAATAAAATAGTAAGTAAACAATAAATCATCCTGTAAACGAAATAAGAAGCCTTCTACTGCCAACTTAACCAACATTTTTTCCCGCAAACATTAAGAGCGCACTTAGTCATCGCCTTACAAATTAAGTTTTCATTACAAAGACCTCGCAGAACTTTGGGCACGAGTTCAAGTTTTCTTATAAAACACTGGATTCTGAATATTCACTCGAGTTAGTTCAGGAAGTTAACGGGATTTATGGCATAATGCGGTAGAGGTGCACTGCGCGCGAATTTTTGGTTGCTGGTGCATGAGATAAGGGGTGTTTGTGGTAGGTTGTGAAGTGAGGTATATTAAGAAGCTTTCAAATCTGGCTGTGTTAAAAGAACGAACCTTCTGATAAAACAAATTAAGGAGGTACAGGTTAATGATAACTTTTAGATAAATAAATTGGTATATTTTGTATAATTAACTAATTTATCCTTTGCTGTAGTTTATGAAATTATAATAGAAATTTTAATTTGAAATTACTTATATACATTTATGATTACATTACCTACTTAAGATAGATCCTCAAAATTCATAAAAGTAACATTGAAAAAAACCGCAAAACTATCCCGCACTGTCTATGAATCCTACCCATTCTACCAACACCACAAAGAAAACCCTACCCAACCTCAACGCACTCTGTTCATTAAATCGCTCACGCAGCCAACGTCTTCACGTAGACACAAACGTAAAGCACTCAAGAGACGCATCGCGCAAAACAAGTTTCATAAGCACTCCACCATTTCATAATACCGCCTGAAACGCGACGACGCACCGCTGAAAAATGCCTGCAAGCTATGAGACTTTATCATGAAAAAGTACGCTTGAAAATGTCTAGTAGGATTTTACTTCTACGTCTTCAAATGAGAAAATGATATGAGATTTATTACGATATTGGAATTTTTTATGCGTAAATGCTGAATTGGGTAACGATTGCATGATTGAGCGTTGTATTTAGGTGTTTAAATAGATTATTTTTTAAATGTTAAAATGATTTTTTTATGGAATTATTAAATTCGTCGTTGACGGAACGATCTTTTTGATAGAGTTTATTACTATTTGAAAAAGGGTCGTTTATGAATTTTATTTTTCATTATATAACATACCTACTTAATAAAATAATTAAAAACTATCTATTCGTATACTGTACCACGGTAGACGGTATAATAACTAAGCCATATCTTAGAAATAAATGCCTACAGCCACGCGGTACGTAAACATGCGATAGGGCTGCCCGCCTCCAGTATTTTAATTACATTTGCCTACTTTGTGTTTCCATTTAGTTTTGTGATTGTAAATGTACTTTTTTTATATAAACAAATAAAATACTTTGTGAATTGAATCAATAAAAATGCGTGTTGTTTTTTGATTGGTAGATTTAATTATAAAACCATGTTAATGTTTGAATAACAAATCGGTTATAGCAGCAGCAGTAATACTTAATCTGAGAAAATTTCAACTATCTAGTGACAGACAGACGGTAAAATTTATTTATTTTAGTATTATTCTTACACGCAGTACAATGAACAACTATTATTAATAATAAAATCTCTTAGTCTTTACTTTGAATTATACAAACTAACAAAACAAAACACACATGCCCCGAGATTTTAACACAAGCGTACCTACCATATCACGATTCATGAACCGCCTATAACTACCTATTTCACTCGTGTCAATCACTTTACTCTATTCACATTATTTATTAATAATCCATTTTTTGGGAGATAAAAGGAAATACTTATCCATTAAAAATACACACGAATGTACCTATCTACTAGTAAGTAAAATTATTTTATACTCTTCCCTTTCAGAGTTTTTAGGTAATTTAAAAAAACTTATATCTGGATGCGTTATTGACGAATTCATGCAACCAAAAACAGCACAATACATCCTACACCTATTCGTCATATTAAATATGTACTTGAACCTATTTTTGTGAAAAAATCGCGCGGTTATTGTTAAAAAAACGACACACCGTCCGTTCGTCACTGCGGCACAGCCGCGACTGTCTGCGTACCTCGCGCATACCTCGATCGAGGCGCGTAGGTATAGCTCGCGCTTCGTCCGTTTCTATGAAGTTGGAATACCGTCTACCGTGACTGTACCGCTCAACAGAATGCTTCAAACCAATATTGCGTATTACTATAGTTAAAGAAAACTACTGTCAAGCATTGTTCTGGCTACTGAGCAAGTACCTAACGAAGTAATTAGATAACCACTATGACGAAAACTATTGACCGACGTCTTTTTTGCTATATGCATTATTTGACACATTTTTAGATCATCGAAGTATCATGTGTCATAGTGTGTGTGTGTGTGTTATTTACCGAACTATATTTCACCGATTTACAAAATAACTTTTTGCTATTGGCCGAAGCCTCTTTTGAACTTTTTCATTTGTCATATTTTCACCACACCAAAACAAAATATTACGGAATATTATTGGTAGCATTTTCAATATTAAATTAAAATAGTATCATAAAAAGTCAATCAGTCAACGTAATCTTGACATTAACAGCTTATTACGCTGGAACCCGCTTATTATGTTGGAAAAAAAGTACGTAGTAGAAGATCAGGTTAAATCTTATTGTGTACAATTATTGTACCTTCATAAAGACCCATTGCCAGAATTAGATGCCGTGGGTAGTACTTGCCTTTATCCATACAATACTAATCTTGGAATTTCTATAGGATCCTGCTTGCTTTGTTCGAAAGGTCAAATGTGCCTGTTGTCTTTGAACTATTCTGTGCCCTGGGCTACCTCTGAGAATTACTTAACGAAAACTGGTACTTTTCAACGTAATTATTTTTTTTATTTTTAGGAAAATAAAAATTCTCAGATGGTATATTTTGAAAAGGTGCTTTTTAATTACACCGTAGCAATTAGTGAATCTTAGCCATCCGGCAATTTTCTGTCAGGTCTTTTACTGAACTTTACACTAATTGATTACAAACAACACATACCTAAACCATGTTATTGACTGTTAAAAAGATACGGAGGAAATAATGACAGAAACAAAATTCCTGTAGGTACTTATATAAAATGAAATGTTTATGAAAATCTGTAAATTTAGCAAAGTAGAGGGATGGTACCATTTTGCATCTATGTATACGAGAGTATGAGTCGCACTTGGCCAGCCTTTAGCCCTAACACCAAGACTCCCTAAAGGCCATAACGTAACAGATTTTTACAAAGGCGTAAAAGGCTTCAACACAATACTAGACCCAGGGGTACTACATAAATTTTTAACGAAAAGTAACATCCCAAAGCTAAAATTTACTAGCACCTACTCACAAACATTTTTTTCCATAAAATTTATACTTAGTCAAAAATATTTTTTTATTATTATTTGACTATACATTTTACATTATACTACACTTAGGCCCGCTAGCACCACAGATCACTAAACACGTTTGCGGCTAAACGAATTTAAATTTCTGTTTCTGAAAATGACAGGGACAGAATGATGTTTTAAATGTTTGGCTTTTCCAACTCACTTTAGACATTGGCAGAATGATCGGCATCGGTTATGCTTACCATTTAAAAAATGTAATCGAAATAATATTTCTATTATACATACATACATAAACT
Organism: Conistra vaccinii; assembly: GCA_948150665.1. NCBI lineage: Eukaryota > Metazoa > Arthropoda > Insecta > Lepidoptera > Noctuidae > Conistra > Conistra vaccinii. Next base: position 1,556,019 of record OX411318.1, on the reverse strand, counting down.
GACGCCTTCTACCCATGGGGGTAGGCAGAAACTACAGAACGCCACCTGCTACGATCCTTACCTACTCCTTTTGCCTTGTAAACGAGGCAAAAGGAGTATGTAAGGATCGTTCATACATCTGGTCATACACACACGCTGCCGCGCTGGTTGCGAATACTACGCACCTGTCCTTTCTGAAGAATATCACCAATAAGGTCAGTATATGTCCTCCTAGGGCGTGGGGACGCCCTAGGAGGACATATACTGACCTTATTGGTAAAATAGAACAAGGCTGATGTGACTGGAAACGCCGGGAGGGGTCCCGGCGTTTCCAGTCACATCAGCCTTGTTCTATTTTGTTAGCCGACTTTCATTCATCCTCTCAACATGACCATACCATCTCAGCATGCCCTTTTCAATTTTGGTCAGTACATCGTCTTTTAACTCGCACCGTTGTCTTATCACATCATTCCTCAGCCTATCATTCATAGTCAGACCACACATGCTTCGCAAGGAACGCATTTCCAAAGCATTTATTCTACTTTCATGCTTCTTCTGCCACACCCAGCTTTCACTTCCATACATAAGCGTAGGCACCATAGAAATATATCTTTCTTATATCTATGGTAGGCACCAAGCAAATTTGTTAGGTACCTATAGGCACATTTGTGTAGACTGGGCTGGGTTAGGTGGTTTACCTAAAATATAAAAGGGGTCGAATAATTGTTTTATGATAAAATACAAATAGTATTCTAATATAGTTTGTGAAAGTGAAATTATAATAGGGATTTAGTACAGTAGTTCTTCTTTCCGAAATGATTATTTTATAACTTAACAACTTAAAAATGCTTTTGCTTTTATTACCAAATTCATACTGAATACCCATCTAATAACGTCATAGACAAAAGGAATCCATATACGCCAAGCGATGCAATTTCCACCCACACACTATTTCTTAAATTGTCCCTCACTAGAACATTTTCTGTATGCTGAGGGAAAAAATCCTTATATTACACTCCCCACAGTGCGGTATTAGAGCGGAATATTGCAAGGGAATTACTAAGCAATTCCCTTGATCTCGGCAATCACGGGTTGCGCCGCGGAATGCTAAGGTCTCGTTTCTATAGTGCGACCCCACAACATGTGAAGAATAAATGCCGCAGTACTTCTTGCAACTGTTCGTAAGCTCTAGTATATTATCCCATAGCCACGACCTACACCCTTGCGACAGCGATTGCCGACAAAACAAATGAAAGAAGTCGCCATCTTGGTTAATTACGAGGATTTCCAGCAGTGTCTACTGTCAAGAAAATGGCAATCACCAGTTGACTGAGTGGGTTTTTTTCTGAGCCATTTCAATAAACACGATTACTTTAACTCGGCCATTTTCCAAGCATGGCTTGGGAATCGAAATACCTTATTTTCGAGTGTTGATTGTGAAGTTAGTAAATCTTTATTAGGTATTTTATTAGTGATTTGACTAAAGATAATTTTGAAGTAAAGCATTGTCGCGATATCGAAACCTACCTCTAACCACTCCGTTCAGTGATACGTTCGGCTGAGGGGAGGACAACCCCGCGTTACACACACTTATATTCTTTTTGATAACCATTCGCTCGTGGCAACAGTCTATCAAAATGTTCGCAGTAGTTTTATTAGAGGCACCAAGTAAAAGTCAGGGGTCATAAGATATTGAGATGACAGAAAATGTACGCACTAAACTATTAATCAATAAAATATAGAATATGAAACGCTACTGAAAATAATAATTCACTTTTCATTATGAAATTAACTTGTAAGTGCCAGATAGGCCTATGTTTAGCAGTGATCGTCTTTTGGCTGAAATGATTGAAAATGATGATGATGAAATTAAAGTTTTGTCTAATTCTTATTCTCTTTTTCGAAAATCTGATTACTGTTACTTCGCTTAGATATTGCAAAAAAACGATCGCCATGGGTACTTTTACTGTGGAACACAATATTTTTGTCAAAAAACTATTCTTCAATATCGCGTGTAGGTTCATTTTTGTTCTTGTTGACCGTGACTGTATCACTGTTTGAAATTGAGTCTAGTTTTCATCGCTGGTCACTATTTCGTTACAAAATTCAATAAAACCTCGACCAAGCTGTATTTCAGCCGCTATGCTATCTAACTAACTGTGAAAAAGTTGAATTAAAAATTCCTTTGTACGGAACCACTGGGGGTCCGTCAAAGGGTCGATGTAACGTTTTTCATACGCTTCAAAAATCTTTTTGTTCCATTTCCATAAAATCATGGCGGCTCTTAAAATGGAGTGGGCAAATTGTAGTACTCGTAATTAATTTACGAAGGGTTCAAAAATCTTTTTTGTTGATTGTACCAGAGTGCTGAGCCGTACAGATGGCGCAAAAAGATATCCCAGATTTTTTTTTATCTGACTCGGGAAACAGTAATAAATAAATCATATTCTTGAAACTAAGTGGACTTGAGTACTCACTTAAAAGGTGGACAAAACTTGTAGATAGTTTTTTGTTCAACAAGGAGTTCTACTAATATAGTAGAGCTCTTGTGAAAAGTTTGCCTGAGAAGTGATTCCAGTACGTATAACTGTTTCTGGCGAGCAGCGACAGAGCTGTATTTTGGTTAGAAGAATGGGGTTTGAATTACTTTCTAAAACATTTCCACTCATCGTCAATACATACAGTAATTTTTCAAAATGTGTTTGTATGACAACAATATTTTTATTTAGTAGAGTATCCATGGATTTTCTTGGTCGTCCTTCTCCATAGGAACCTACCACGCTTTGGAAGAGGCAACTAGCTTCATTTTTCTGATTGAATTTTTAAAGATTCAAAATTGACTGTAAATGTTTTAATTGAAATAAATGGCTTGAGTTTGTGTTTGAAAATCCTTGTCGTTGCATGTGTTGCTTGGAATGACAATGAAATATTGCCATAAATAGATTTAATTCAATCTAAAACATTGTCTCCTAAAAGCGCTACTACTTAAGATACCAACCTCCATATCGAAATTTTTCATATCTAAGAACCTATTACCCCATGTAATATCATGATGTTTCTTTCTCTACACGCACAAGGGGCATTAACTCGTAGGTTTTATGGTTCATATAGTGCACAGATTGTCAGGTTGCCAGGCCATAACCATTCCCATTCCCTGTTAATATTCCACCAGCTTGCCGCCATACAATTTGTAGCAGTAACTTTGACTAACAAAATGTAAATAACCAGTTAACTCAGAAAGAATTTTGTGAAGTTTATTGTAATGTGATTTATCAACTTTCTTTCGATTTCGAGTGATTGATTATCGAGGCTTTCGGTTTGAGAATGTTGTCGGGTAGTTGATTATTTTTAAGGTTAATCTGGATTTGACAGAAAATATTAAGTTTATTCGATAATGTGATTGGGCGTTTTTATAATTTCTAACGTGATCATATTATCGTGGATATACTAACGGTCTCTGTGACTCAGAGAAGTAAAATGTATGAAAATATATGAATACGCTTTTAAATTTCTGTCCACGTTAAAGTGACGCAGAATTATAAAAGTCACATTTCGGAATGAGTACTCAGTTCCTAAATAACAAGTAGGTACAATTAGGCACCTTTGAAGTGAATAGTACGAAATATCAAAAGAAAGCAACGTCCATTGACCTACAGCAGAAATCAAAGTGAAGGATGAGAGTTCAAACGATTTTCTTTGTAAAAAAAAATCGTTTCGAAAAAAAAATCTCAGAAAAATCAGCCACCTATAAATATTCGTATTTCTATTCAAAACTGTTAAATAGAATAGATCTAAACCCTTATTACGAAGGTTTCACATAGACGCTGGCGGGTGCCACGTATTATAGTCGCCGGTCACAACTGTGGTCACTGACGTACGTGGGTCGTTCCGTAGTTTCGTGCAAAAAGGATTTCCAGACTATTTTACCCATGTTTTTATCTTTTTATTTTTATTTTTTAAGCAATATAGATAAAAACATAGTCACTTTAAAAGGAGTATCGCTAATATTACATTTTAATTCGGTAATTCGTTTTAAAAGCTAATAAAACTGTGTGTAAATTCATTCCTCTCTGTTTCCAACTAGGGACCTCGGCGGATGTTTTCATGTTTATTTGTTTACATTCAAATTGAAAACTTTAATAATTACGGTTTATAAGAACCAAACCCCTGACCTATTATTTAAGTATTTTGAATTAACCTTTAGCTTAGTAAAAGTAAAAGAAAAGCATTTTTTTCTAATTGTCATAATATAAACTTCATCGCCATCCACACTCGGAAACTTCAAAATTTTGTAGATGGTTTATTCTGTCCCTAATACAGTTCAGGTCACAACGTGTTTCTACTGGTCCGTTAGCCACGGCAAACAGAGAGAGGTGGACGTACTTCTATCGCTGTCAAAATTATTTACGATCTCCGCATTGTTGATAGTGCTTCGTCCAGAAATAATTTCATCACATTCCTGCTATTTCACAAGGTATTGTAGTAAGCAAATCATTATAAATACTTCATATGTTTATCTTTCAAACTGATTTTGATCCTATATTATTCTCAAGTTTCTAATGTATTCGGTAACGATATTATTAAACAAAAGGTTTATTTTTTTCATTCATCTCCACTTCATTACCGTCCGTTCCCTCCGTTTTTGACTACTGTTTAGGAGCCTTGAATTATTTAAAAACAGTGATTTGGTTTCCTTCCACGAAGTTGATTTTTTGAGACTGAATTGAAATGAAAGTCTGAATTGAAATAAAAGGCTAAATTGAAATAAAAGACGGTGATTATTGAAATTATATTGTTTTATTTAGCTAGTTTAAATTACCGTCTTTTACGGTTCATTACCATCCTAACCTATTTCGGAACAGTTTTACGGTATTTCATTGCCATCCCGACTTATGTCATTACCATCGCGCCCTAATTCATTACAATCCTTTCAATTTTCATCACCATCCAGTTGTTAAATTTCAATCGTCATTTTCTCAGTGATTATACAAGATAATAACGTGCCTTCCACTTTAAACGAACCTGGTGACAATTAAAATTCGTTTATATAAAAAAAAAACATAAAATGTAATATTTATTTTTATTCTGCGGAATGGTTCTTTTTGCACGAAACGACGGAATGAACCACGTGGGTTCGACGAATTGACAATAATGACAACGGTTTCCGTTCCAAGACACGAACTGGGTTGGTGCAAGTTGTTAGAGGAAGCGAAGATAGATCAATAAAATCAGAAAATGTTGCTGTGGAAAATACTTCAAAGTATGGATAAAGATATTGTGATAATTATCAACTTCAGGAATTTAGAAAACCCAGGACAGTTTAATGTGTATATGACTAGGATTGTGTCGGATGTCTTACATTGATATTTTTGGGCCACTAGAAAGTATAGAAGTACAGTATCCAACCGTAAATATAGCACATCGAACTTTAGAAGAATTTCGGCTTTGTAAAGTGTTGTCTCCTTTAAAAATTTTTCGAGACGCACATACGTTGTTACAGTTATTTCAACACGAAGATGTAGTTTATTACACAATGTGATGTTAATCAATTGGTAAAGTGCGAATATTTTGAATATTGTCAACGTGGAAGATCCTCTTGAACCTGAACTTACCGCCTGCCGCATAACGCGATATTTAACTCTGTTACACATTGTCACAAATTCGAAGACATGTGACATCTACCAACCCGCACTGGGCCCGCGTGGTAGATTACAGCCCACTCCCTCTCACAGAGAGGAGGCCTGTGTCCCAGCAGTGGGAACATTAATAGGCTAATGATGACACATTGTCACTATTTTGACACTTTGATATTGGACAGTACTAAGGCCACACGTTAGTGGTTACAAAACCAGGGCAAGCTGGTCTCGCATTCTATTAAAACTCCGTAATACGGTCATCTCAAGGTCAAAGTGGCCTAATTGTATCTTATCTATAACAAACAATCATCAGTCACCCGCAACTTGCAACTCGCACCATCACCAAACAAAAACCGAAACGTAATCGTTCACGTTTGACGTTAGAGCACGTTAAATTACCGGCGCGGAATCTTATTTATTTGACAGCGGGACGTGAGCCCGCCGCCTCCGGCCAGATTAAAGTTCCTTTCTTCAGATCTTTTACAACGACAGATTACCTTTTTTTGGAATGTCGAGAATGGAAAATAAATATTTCTATAGTGTAAGTAAAAGTTTCAATATATTGGGTTTAGTCGTAAACATGTTAGTGATTCGTCACTGGTTGACTGTTGAGTGATTTCTTGATCTAATATTGTTGACTTTCTTTTTTTCCATGGGTTTTCTTCCTATTGTCGTTCAACATAAGCACCGTTATACGTCGCTTCAAAATCGTCCTTCAATCACCCGAGTATAACTGCAACAGTTCATAAGTCTCATATATCTGAGGCATGATTTTTGTAACATTGAATCACAACCATTTCCCAAATATATAGTTTTACAATAGAGTTAAATCACGAGTATAGATAGATAGATAGAATACTCTTTATTACATCAAAAATCAATCTTCCTAGCCATTTCCCGACTATCTTCTTCTGACGACTCGTAACGACTGTCAAAGATCCATGAATGACAGCCGGGACCAACGGCTTAACGTGCTTTCCGAGGCACCCACCGTGCTCCACCAGCCTCGGTATGTGAAGATGGTCACCACTAACCAACTGCATCCAACCAACCCCGACAAGCGTAGCTTAACCCGATGGATCGACCCGTGTGGCTTGTTATTACTTAGCCACGAGCTCCTCTTAAATACTCTTTATTATGTACACCATAAAAGTTACAGACGTAGATTTATAAATTATATGTTATGATATAATGATTATATTACTTTACACTATCACTTCATAATCACTGCCATCACATATTCAACATCCTTATTCAACATCCTATTGCTTATTTAATGGCTTTTGAAGGAATAATATATATTTTCGTATTCCGGTTTCAATGCTTCTCCATGTTTCTCAATCTACAATTAAAAGGAATATTTATCATACTAAAATCAATCATTGTTTATCCAGCACAGGATCGAAAATGCAAAAATTAACAGGAATAATATATAAATCATGATAACTGTTTTATAGAGGGCTATGTGACGTCATCATTTCCTTTCCAGTTTTATGTATCGTTAACATGCTTCCCAGAATTTTGTTTTATCAAAGAACTGATGCAAATTATTTTTTACTGATATCAGAGAACGATTTCGTCAGTGCAAGCAGAGTTATTTAAATTTTCTCTGTCAAAGAGACCGAAGAATACAGATTCAATATTGAACAATATTATTTTTTTATTTATATTAATAAAATTAAAGCTTAACTACATTTCTTCCTATAGAATTGTATAAAATCTTCTTCAACAAATATTTCGATCTTAATCCATGTCATAAAATCATCTTCAGGGCTTCTACTAACTACCGAATCTTATATTGAGAAGATCAAAGGTTTTACGGGTTTATTTTTCTCAAGACGTCAAGTAACTTACGTACTTTTATTTTATTTCGAAACGAATAATTGTTAAAAACTTTTTTCAGCCGTCATTTTGTCCCCAAGAGTCATGAATTTTTAACGATTGTTTTTCAAGGGCCACTCTTTGTAATGAGCTCTTCAATTCAGAATATTATAATACGAGTTTTTACATTAATCTTAATTGCTACTAATTAACGTTCTGTGACCTTTGTAACGAAGCCTACACTGTGCCATCGTGAATTTATTATTACGCTGAAAAACTAAATGGAAATATTGTGTCAATATTGTGTTAGTGTCGTAAACATTTTTAATCAGACATCATATTTTAAGTGTGAATCTGGTCAGTGGTCTGTGTAGTAAATGGCACAGTACGAGTAAGAATGTCTGATCTTCTATTGTCATGCTCAGTTTTGTCACCAAAACTAGCATAGGTATCTGTGATATGGTTCAAAGGGATGAATTTGCCGGCAAAACAAACAGACACATCTAGGAAGAAACACAGTTTTATCGAGTTATTATTATAGCATTTCGAACAAACCTCGTACGAAATACTGTACCTTCCGAATGTGCCAGTTACCAACTTAGTAAAAAAAAAACACGGACGTCGAATGTGTCAAAACTTCATTAATTAACGTGTTCGAGTCATTTTAGCAGTACGTGCGTCAGACGTCCTTCCACATGGACAACATGCTGCCAGCAATTTGCTTGGCTTCGTTTATATTTACCAGCGTTTTTCCACCACAGATTTTTTTTCTGCCGCTAGGTTCAAAAATACAACGAATTTTACTACATTACGTCAGTGCCAGATGTATGAACGTAAATGGAGCAAAAAGAGTATTTTATAAGTAACGTAGCAGGTGGCGTTCTCTATTTTCTGCCTACTCCCATTAGAAGAAGGCATGAGTTTAAGTATGTAGTTATGTGTATAGTACCTTACAGTAACATCCTTATTTAATTGACGCTAAAAGAATAAATTACAACGACCTATGCTATACCTACATCACCACATTAGAAAATAAAATAAGTGGATCATCAATATTTTGACATTACAACATCCAAAAACATTATCATCATCATGATTCACCTTATCTAAATACTAATCAGTGTATCCCTCTTCTCTTTCACGCCATCACAAACAATTTTCGCCTCTCCATATTCATCTTTTAACCAAAACTACCTCACTCGTCCCGAAATCATAGCCTCTCCAAATATTTCAGATCCTAACATAATAACCGAACGTCGCGCGTCGTTCGACGTAACAATGTCCTATTTGGGAGCATCGTTTTGGCAAATGTGCGGCAGTGACGAAGCCAAAGCTGCGTGCATTTATCTTGGCCTAAGTCCATCATAATAATTATTGTGGAACATGGTCTTTGTGTACGCGGGGAAGTGTATATTTAATTGAAATGTTTCAAAATTATATATGAGCTTTCGCCAGATTTGAGTGCCTTCAGTTAATAGTCAGTCTTTCTTGCTGAGGTTATGTTTAAAGCCATATCTAATGTACTCTTGATATTTTTCCCTAACAGAAATCTGAATCGTTTCTATTTGAATTAAGAAAAATTGGTAAATGTTGACTGTGAAAAAAATTTAATATTGGTTTTAGCCAGAATTCTTCACCCTCTCTCTGCCTTTCGACTTATTCCGCAAAAGATTGATACATTATAGAGATCCTAAAAAACACAGCTTCCTCCCATGTTTTCATAAGTTTTCTTTTCTATTTCATTTTGTTTATTTATCGTTTCTCAATTCACCAGCTTATCGCTTTCACATCGACCTCGCTTCACGTCGACCGCCCTAGGCGAGAACAAATACAGTGTTGTGTCGGCCCCTCCTTTTGTTATTGTAACTTTTATGTATGGAAACGCTCTGTTATTACAAACCGACGTATTTTTATAAAGGATTTTATGAGCACACAGTACATTTGTTTACTTTTATGTTATTCTCGGCTTTAAGTTTGAAACTGATGCTAAGAGCAACGAGCTTCGTGCAGGTCGAGATGTTTAAAAACTTCTATAATGAATAGGTAATTAGTTCGTCGAAACCTATCGAAGAAAAAAAAATACAATTACTTTGAATTTTGTATTATATCATGCGTTTAAGTTTGTAGTGTATTCACGTCGTGGTCGTTTGAAGTTTCATAGGCTGGTTCAACGATATTATCATCAGTATAATTTCCCTGATTACTGGTTTATAGCTTATTATTAAGTGTTTTCATGGATCAAAATAGATTTAAAAGGGTGACATGGTTTTTAAAATTTACCTTTTCTTTTTTAAATAATTTATAAAATCCAGATACGAGTTCTGGGATAATGTCTGTTCTATAGACATTTGAAAATACTGTATCTGTGTTACTAGCTAGTTTCCAAAAACTTTAAATACAATTTAAAGTTTCTCAAAATCTGTGAAAAACGTAGTGGGCAGCATAATTGTTGTAAAACGTTATATTTAAGATAATTAATATGACTGTATCTTATTGTGCTACTGTTTGTTTTTCCTGAAATAAATAAATGATCTGACCAAGATTATGTCAGGACTTTAAAAGAGACTGTGACCTTGTTTCGTGAGTTTGTTTCGGCTTTTCTTCTCAGAGTAGTCAGATAGGAAACACCGACCTCATCTAGTTAAATATGATTGACGTGTAAAAGTGTTTGTACAGACCTACTTACAGAAATCAAATCATTTATCATTTATCATTAGTTTATGCCACATTTCGTAATTCCAGTTCACCGAAATAAGTTTTAGGTTTACCATTTAATTACAGCTCTCTTCTGATTTTATAAAGGATCGTCTGTAAAAACCTGATTTTTCCGTATTCTATTCAGCTTAACATGAATATTACTGACCTTGATCTGCTTCCGGGAAAATTTAACGACACAAGAACCCTGAACCCGATCATAAAATAATTCATAATAATATGTACTACATCTTCAGTGTCGTCATTCTCATTAATAACATCCATGACGTAGCATAATGTAATAATACTTTAACAATCTTCTCAACATGGCCGTATGCTAACAATGGTTTATAGTTACAAGGAATTTTCTATTCACAAAGTAGGGGAGACCGGGGCCACAATTAACAAAAAAAATACTTTTAGTTGTATCTTCGAAATTATTCAATATTTAGACTTGATTTTTTTATGGAATGATGCTTTAGTTATTCAGGTATCATGTTATTAACATAAATCAAACATAAAAGAAATGATGTCTGAAATAGAACACTTTTTCTCCAAAAAGTCAGTTGTTAATTCTTACCTCATCTTCGGGGCTAGAATTAACAGCTCTGAGGTAAGTATTAACAGAAGGGGTAACAATTAACATTATAATAATAATAATAATAATATATTTATTTCAGATCTTATTAGGTACAGGATCCATAAGTTGTTAGTAAAGGTCTTAACCTAATGTTAGTAAAAAGCCACACCCTATGTACAAAATTAAAACGACTGACACCTACGTGTGCAGCCGTATCCAGTGAGCCAGCATGGGGCTGTCCCACTTATCACACAATACACTCAGGATGCTGTGGGAGCTAGCACGTATTCTACCAAGAATAGAAGCGCACCGTTTCCGTATAATGGCATGAAAACCATCAACCCTGGCCTCGGTGAACATCCCGGAAGCGCTACAAAAGCGTGGTAGACCCAACAGCATCCTGAATACATTGTTATACTGGACACGCAGGGCGTTGTATGCCCTCAGCGTATACCTGACCCACAGACTGCACGTGTAAAAAGACTGGCAGTATGCTCTGAAAAGGGTTATTTTGACTTGCGTCGTACAACGTGCAAATCTGCGGATCAGCATATTACCTCGGACAGCCATCGCCCTGCGTTCCCTTTCTATGTCTAGGTCATCATTCAGGTCATGAGTGACCCAGTGACCCAGGTACTTAAATTTTGTTACTCTAGATAACGGAATATTATTTATTGTCACATCTGGCACGTTAGCGTAACATTTGGTGCCCGCTTTGAATACCAATAATTCACATTTTTTTGCATTGTACCTGAGTCCCTGAGTGACTGCGTAGTCTTCACACATCTTAACAAGACGCCTGAGTGCGCTTATTGATGGACTCAGCAGCACCATGTCGTCAGCGTAACTTATATTGTTAACGCAAACTCCGTCAATGTGACAGCCTATACGGGTGCTGCTGAGTTCAACAATCAGCTGATTAATGTAAAGGTTAAAGAGCCGAGGTGAGGTAATACCCCCCTGTCGCACCCCGCACTTCAACCCATACACATCAGACAGAGTTCCACCCCACCTGACATAGTTCGTCTGATTCTCGTACCAAAACTTAAATAAAGAAATAACAGTACTGTCAACGCTGCTTTCCTTTCGCAATTTATCCCACAGGATATCGTATGACACCAGGTCAAATGCCCTCGATAAGTCCAGAAAACATGCATTGACTGGTGTTTTCCTATCAGCATAATACTGAACGGTCTGCTTAAGACACATAATGGCAGTCTCCGTCGATAGTCCGGTTCTGAAACCGAATTGGGCATCGTGAAGATTTATACGACTCGCCATATGTGTATCAAGCAAACAGTCCAGTACCTTAGCTGTAACAGTCGCCAAGGAAATAGGCCTATAGTTTGCGGGGTCCGTAACATCGCCCGTTCTGTTCTTCACTATTGGCACGACTATGGTCTTCATAAGCTTATCTGGCAAGTACGAGTGACTTATACATAATGAATAAAACGTTGCCAACACCCTCGGTAGATGGACTCCCGCGTATCGCAAGTGCTCGACGCTTAGGTGGTCATGTCCCGGAGACTTGCCTCCGACCATCTTTCGAATAACATCAGCTATTTCCTTGGCCAAAAACCTTAAACACGGAGAACTTACCTCAGCGCCAATCACCGATGAGGACACGGGCGCAGCCGGTCCCGACAAAGGATCAACTTGGAACTGATTCACAAACAAATTTGAAATGGCTTGGGGGTCACAAATTCCTGCTACGCTCACCGGCAGACTCGGCTTGGGGTTCAGTTTAGAAGTACTTTTCCAAAACTTCCCAAAATCTTTGGATTTGCGCTGCTCAGCCATAATGTCTAGTTTTATTTGTGCTTGATTATTGCGACACCATTTTAATTTGGCTTTAAAAAGTTTACGTGTATTTCGCATATTCTCATAAATAGAACCTGAAGTTGGATTTCCAAATAAATGCCACATCTGAAAAGCAAGCCGAGCCTGAGAGTGAACACTTTTTACATGCTTATTCCAACCTGTTAAAGGTTTATAACATTTTTGTCTAATACCTGTAGCGGTCCGCTCAGCAGATGTTGAAAGTATATCAATGATTTTTGTGTACATATTGTCTAAAACTACTCTGTGAGTTACATCGCCGCATATTTTATCCGCACAATTAATACACTCAGGGGGGAAATCTATGTCACATAAACCTGACTTACACAATTTTCCATACATCTTTATCTGTTCTGAGTCTCGTTCGCCCCATATAACCTTACTACTTAACACTTTACGTAGTGGAATATTAGACTCCACTATACTTAGGTTACATTCTAATTGAATAGGAAAGTGATCGGACCAGTAAGTGCCGTACAATACTTCTACACTAGATATAATTTGACGCGCGGCCTCAGTAACGACGCAACGGTCAAGCCATCGCTTGCACCCGTGCGCATCACTCACATATGTATACGAGTCGCGAGGTAGTAGCTCGCTATCCGCGCAGGTCCAACACTGTTCCTCACAAAACTTTAATAATTCATAGTGAAATTGTTCATTGGTATGCGCATTATAGTCACCCAACATAAACACATATTGAATATCACTACTTTCTATTATAGCGTTCATCTCGCTTAGACACTCGGTAAACTCAGTTATATTATCATCACAGCAAGTAGGCATATAGACTGAAAAAACAAGTAACTTACTGTCTGATTGTTTTATCTGTATTGCTGTAAGACGAGCACTATTACACTTTACAACCGTCACAGACGAGAATAAACTTTTCCTCCAGAGGAGTGCCACTCCTCCGTAGGGCCTACCTCGCAGTATTCCCGCAGAAGTATCCACCGCAGAGGTCCCAGTGTAAGCAAAGTCATCATGCACAGTTCCTAGAAACGTCAAGTCGTGGGGCAGTAACCATGTTTCTTGTAATGCTATAACATCAGCTGATACACACAGCCGTCTAATACAGTCAATCGACGTTTTTACACTTTTGCAATTGAAACTGATCATTTTTACTGCTTTATCCATTATTATTGGTCTTATTAATTTTCTGTGTCTGCACTGTGCCTCTAAAGCTTCCTCTAAAATGTATGAATCTGCGGTATGACACTCCACCCGGCCAGAATTCGTCATTCATAAAAAATTCTTCCTTATGTTTCGGAATGAAAACTTTATAACTGTCATACTCCTTTTCTATTTTCATGCTCATCTTTTCCACTTTCACTTGTAAATTACATTTCTCCTTAATATACATTACTATGTCTTCTTTAGAAAGTCCTTTTAAAACCTTGGAAATATATAAAGGTACCATTATCTCAGCCGCCTTAAACTTCGCATCAGGTTGTGTTACAGCTTTCCCCATTTTCCCTGCAAACCTCTTATTTCGGTTGCTTCTTTGAACTAATGTCCAACCATCCTTATCTCGCGAAGGAACATTCCCTTCCTCTCTTACGGCACTTGCAAAAGTCAATTGCTTCCCAACATGCTCGCCATTTGTCACAGCAGTGTGTCCCAACTTATCTACTCGGTCAGGTGCAAGCGTCACCGCCACCGCCGGTGTTACGTGATGCGTCATCGCGTTCTCGCCGCTCCTCGCAATGTTTACAACCGGTACGCCGCCGCTACCGAGCACACAGAGACTTCTACCGTCAACATCTTTTTCTTGTCTACCCTCCACCCGCGAAGAATGTAATAACGGGCAACCGGGCGCAGATTTAATTGTAGTATTACTATCTGACGTCTCAATTTCTGCATTATCTATCACACAACCGCCTCGTTCCGTGTTTACTTGATGAACATCCATAGTTGAACTTTTTAGATGTTCAATGTCCTTTTTAACAGAATCCAATTGTTGTAATGTAACATACTGCTCCTTGACTTCCTTAATCTCATTTTGCATTCGAAGTAGGTCTTTTAAAAGCCTAGTACAATCCAAATGATCAAACAGAACCGCCGGAAGTTTTTGAAGGTCCCGTGCCACAAATATGGGGATCAGTTCAGGATCTGTTTCTTTTAGCAAGCATATTATATCATCTATATCACGCTTCATTTTTCCATCCCGTTTCCTTTGGATCCTACGTTTTGTTGTAGGAACCGACTCAAACAACAGATTCTTTGCCGTACTTATATCTTCCTCAGTAAACGCAGATACACAGATACGACTTATACTCTCTTCGTTATGTTATGCCAAATGATATAGAAGAAAACAAATATATGTATGACAATATTTTATGGTATTAATAAAGTGAAATGAATACAGAATTGTATGGAACACATTTTCTTATTAATTTATAATACATATAAAATACAATTCAGGCAAGTGAATGATGTGATGTCGCCTTTGATACACCTAGTTTAGGCCCAGTCATTGCAAAAGATAGGTTTATTGAATCCAGTCAGCACGCTGTATCTTTATTACAGTTGACGCCCTAAAAAATACAAAAATATTGATTGATGTATTTTATTATTTATGTACACACAGTAAAATACCTAAAGATACTACATTTTTAGCGCGTTTATACGTTTTACTGAGCTCGTGGTAGAGCTTTTAGCAGAGGTCTTATGGTTTTGGACCAAGAAATCACTAGCATCTTTCTGCATGTCTGATGATTTAGCTACCGGTTCATAAGATATTTGCGTTCTCACCACATCTGGGGTAGGTATTAACACGTTAATACTGACCCCGCCGATTTGTTAATTATAACCCCAAAGGTACATTTTTAGTATTAAATAACATAACAAAATATTGATTAATAATTACACCAATTCAGCAATGTAGCAATATTAAGTATGAAAAATGCTTCTAGGAAAACAAAAAACATAATCATTACACCTTATATTTCGAGAATAAATCAAAAAATTTAAAAGTTAAAAAAGTTCGTTACGTGCGTGAAAATGTCGTCCGGTATATAACACATTCGGATGATGCGCAGACCGCAGCTGACCAACCCCGAGTCATGCGGCGTGATCTGGTCGGCATATTGAAGCACGCGCTGTAGGTGTAGTGTTTATAGTTTTGGAGAAAATCACTTGTTAATACTTACCTCTGTTAATTGTAGCCCCGGTCTCCCCTACGTACTTGCAAACTTCTAAGCCTCTTTGCTTCAGTTGACTGAAATGCTTACGTAGTATGACTAGCTTTGTTTGTGTTACTATACTAGAATTAAATGGAGAAATTATCAAATAAAGTATCAAAAAATATTACTGATGGAAAGAGAGATATTATTTAGTAATCAATACAGTTAAAAGAATAATAATTCAATATAATGAAAAATAAGCAATATTTCAATCTCCGAAGTTTTATAAAGTAAAACCAATAAATTGACAGCAGAATGAAATACAACTTTCAACATTCAATAAAACCTTGAACTCTTAGAAAATTAACAACGTTGTTTATTTTACCAAACTTCCCTGATCATTGAAACTATTCCAATTAACCGAAGAAATATCTAAATAGAAAAGAGAAATTACTTTGAATTCCTCACGATCTACATCCAAATAGGAAAAACGTTCCTGCCGGGGATTTGAAATCTCACTCACCGGGAAATTAAAAAACTTTCAAACCACTTTGGCAAACTTCATTACTGAGATCCACAGGGTAGTACCATCCTTCAAAATGTATAACGTTTAAAATTGCCGCTATTTGTATGGGATTTACGTTGCATTACTATTTAAACTTGATGCAACTGGATTCGTGAGTTTAATTGGTCCAGGCTTAATTACCTTTTTTGTGCAGACCGAGGCAGCTTCTGTATACGCGAAGCTTTTTAAATATAGAGAAGTATTGAACGTGCTGTGTTTTTATTTAAAAACTTGTTTTGCAAAAGTAAATACTGCTACTGTTGAGAGAAATAAATATATCATCCATTTAAAATAAATAGTTTATTAATATGTATCCAATTTCAAAGCATACTCAATTAATATTGTAAAGGTGAAAGTGAGTTTGTTATTTAATTTTTTTGTTACGCTTTCAAGCTAAAACGGCTAAACGGATTTGAATGAAATTTGGCACTTGGGTGCACCATGACCTGTATTGGGGATTTTCTTCGCGATATTCCCACAGAATCGAGACGTATGCGGGGGAAACCGCGGGGTGCAGCTAGTGGTACTATAGATGTTTTAAAAGTCTTGTAACCGACCCCGTACAACAGATAAAAAAAAAAACTCAATACCCGCAGTACTCAAAGCATAAAAACGCCTTTATAGTTTATAACACACGGTTCGTTTCACAATAGAAAACATGGTTGAAAAGCTTCATATTTATAAACCGCGGCTATTAAACGTTGATGAACATTCACGTCATGATGGAAGGCCCGTACATTTCCGTCTACGCTTCGTTACTTCAAACCGACCATCCGTTGGTAGCGAAGTGGGTCAAAGTCCTGGTGCTTTTTCATTCGAAAGTCATTATGAGTTAAAGTAAAAATAAAAATTGTTTTAGGAAGCTGAGTTGTTTATTAATTTTTGCGGTCAAAAGAGTTCTGATGAATATTTTTTATGGTTACAAAAGTTTTTTATAAATTAGGAATTTACATTTTTCTAAAGAAGGAGGTAGGTAAACACGGTTGGAATACTTTGGAGGCACATTTTCTATGCGTTACCAATAAGAGCTTTTATTCTAAAGCGAAATATTTGACATCAAATAGATGTCAAATATTTCGCTGTTTTAATTAATTTGGCAATATTACTGTATGGAAATATTAAATGTGGCTAACTAGCGAACGACAATATTAGTAATGAATTGCAATTATAAAACTGAATTTGATGTTGTAACCGTTTTAGGTGTAAAAAAGGCAATTAGAAAGTTTCCAAATATTTTTTTACACCTAAAACTAAATAAGCGGTGTTACGATATTAATGATCAAAACAGGTAAATATTTGAGAGCTATTTTGCGACGTTGCCAAACGTCGTATAGCTCTCAAATATTTTTTAGCTTTCTTGACTAGAACCGAGACTCGATTCGACCAAATTTCGAGACCTTTTTAAATTTCTAAACAGCATTTAATTTTCATCCAGTCCTTATCAATTTCTGCAGCTTCTCGTTCTCTCTTTCCTCCCATATTGCCTACTTCCATTACTCATTTATTTTACTTTAGTAACTGTTATAGTTTACAACAAAACTCTAAGAACTATTATCGAAACAACAATTTCCACCCTGCAAGGTTTAACCGTTCCCAAAGCGGAAGAGATCAGCCACATAATAATGATCCAATAAATATCTCGGTTTTCTATCGCTAATGTTCTTCCCCCAAGGATTAGGAGCTCGAAGCTACATCAACAGGAGATTAATTCTGTATTAATGCCCATAAAACCATTACGGGGTTCGAGTGGTGTTCATGTATTAATATTTGATGTTGCTTGAGTTTTTCTTTTTGCCCTTTAGCGGATTACTGTTAATAAGTTATAATAGTAATGTAAGACTAAGATTACGTTATTATATCGAAAAAAAATTATGTCGAATCTCTTGTAATTATTCTCACGGTCGTCTGCTGATATAAATATATTAATTAATACAAATAGAAGACGAAAAGGAAGCCCTGGACTTAATTCGTTCATTTTGATAATACAAATTAGTCAGCTATACTTATTGAACCCTGAAATGGTCGTTGACAAAGCTTTAAAGTATTTAAAGATAACTTTAAACATTCAACTTTGTATTACAAACCTAGCCTATTTTTGGCCCAATAATCATCATTGCCATACAACGAGGCAATGCGGCCAGGCTTTTGGACATTTTTACTGTTGACAGCGATACGGACGAATTTTTTGATGCCCTATCATTCTTTTCCCTCCTTATTTATATACTTTACACATGTTTTAGCTCCCTGACATAATTAAATACTTATGACCAAACGTATAAAAAAAATATAGTATCATTTTTGCACAGCTACAGCCAGTAGAAAGGTATTATTTTAAAAATATACCACGATTTGTATTTTATTTGAAAAATATAACAAAATAAATCTTTCCAGGATGTCAAGCGCATTGGCGAATGAAATAAATGTCACTGAATATAAATAATGATAGTCAAACTACTTTTGTATTCACGTCAGGTCGACATAAAAACACTTTTTTTTATTTTCTACATCAAGAAATCTTAAGGCGACTAAAAATTAGAATAGTAATTCTATATTCATGAAGCGAGAGTAACCTAATAACTTTTTTTGATGAGAAAACTTCGGAATGATGGAAAGAAAGAAAGACAAATATACATGAATGGAATCTGTTTGCTCAAGAAATGGAAACATTTCTTTGTGGGACACCTAAGAGGATGAACTTTGGTAGTTTTGAATGAGGACAAACTTTTAGAAAGTAGTCCTCGCCTTATCGGTGGTTGTTCCAATGTATAGGGGCCTAATGGAATCCCGTGGAGTTGACTTACTTGGGCCTTACATACATTATGAAACTTATGTGGTCGCATAATACACTTGAGAATTCGCACAGTAGGTACTATCATAATACAATAGGTACCTATGACATTAACAATGAAAGCATTCGAAGAATAATTAATCAATCAACTAATGACTCCAAACATTCAAGTTATCAAAAAATACGTATTAAAAAAAAATGTGAAAAATATTTTCGAACAACTCAGATTACCTAAGACCAAATCGTTCTACAAAACCTCCAAGCAATTCTAAAACCGAAACTACACACAAAACAACGCAAAGGTAAAACCGAATGAGATAACTGGGCACCGCATTACCCACAATTTATTGCTAATCGCTAAACCCGAACATAATTCGCTCGATCCGAATCGAAACCGACCACCGATGGGTTTAAGTGACCACGCATTAATATAGAACATCACGAGTTATTAGACCGAAATTAATCGCATCCGACTAATTATTCGTATGCTGATTTTGATTTGACGTGAGCCGCTAATCTGTGAGGGTAAGTAAACATAGTGAAAGGTGTTAAAAATCTTGTAATTCTAAGGGCCCTCACCCACGGCGACTTTTTGTAGCGATGCTGTCGTGCGTTTTGTAAACACGCTTCTGCATCGCTACTATCGCGCAGAATTCTTCATACATAATTACAGCTTCGCGACTGTATCGAAATAGACGCGCGACAGTATCGCTACTGCATCGCTACAAAAAGTCGCCATGGGCGAAGGCCCTAAATTACAATGGTAATTTGACATTAGAATAAAGAAAATTATTCAAAAAACAAAAAACCCGACTGCAAAAACACATAACTGAAAAGAGAAAAACAAGCATTATAATCTATAGAATTTTGGTATCGCAGGCGGGGACAAACAAAAGTTACACCTTATTTCCGGTTATTATTGTTATATTATTATTGTCCCCGCCTGCGATACCAAAATTCTATAGATTATAATGCTTGTTTTTCTCTTTTCAGTTATGTGTTTTTGCAGTCGGGTTTTTTGTTTTTTGAATAATTTTCTTTATTTCAAGTTTTTTAGTTTTATTAATATATCTTAATTTCGAATTGACTAATTACCAGCTTTTATTTGATACCAATATTGTGGTAATTTATTTAAAAAAAAACCTTCCCCTCCCTTTTTTTGTATTTGCAGATGCAATACATAAATATTATATAGCCTATGTCACTTCTACGATTAAGACGAATCTAACGACACCTCATATGTTAAAATCCATCAAGCCGTTTAGGCTAAGGAGCGTGCCAAAGAAATAGACATACATACATACATACATACATACTCTCGAAAAACATTACCCTCCTTCTGGGGCAGTCGGGTAAAAAGGTGAAAAATAGGAAAAATATATATATTTTGCACGACTCTTAATGCGAAGCATTAGAGTGTGCTCTACGATCGAAAAAAAGTTTTTTTGCCCCATTTCTGTAACTGTTTTTATTGTTACACTCCTGCTAGTACACAGAACCTACTTAATTTATATATACCATTGTATAGATGATTAAATGGAGATTAATACTGTACTTTTTAACAATTGATTTAATGCGGCAGAAATGGAAAAAGCATCAAAATAGTTGAAAAAAAATCCTGTCCGTCAATTTATGAACCCTGAAAACATTGTAGCTTGCGATAAAATCAATTTATGAGTCATTTTTTTTTATACATTTGTTTCAGCCGTAGAAGGAACCCTATTGAAAATGGCTCTTTTAATCAAAGTAGTTTAATTATAATTAATAAAATACTAACTAAAATATAATATCTTTATCTAAATATTTCCAACCTTTGACTTGATGTCCGTAAGTTGCCTAGCAACCGCCAAGTAAATATCTTTGTCAGTCTTTGACATTACGACTTCATGAAAAGTGATAAATTGTTCATTTTTGTTAAAAACTATGTTTTGAATTTCTTTTTCGTTTATGAATGAGTGTTATGTATGAGGCGTGCACTTTTGGATTTTCCAAACTATTTAAAATACGCCCGATGAGTGTAAATAATGCTTTTTGGTTTAGAGAATGGAATTTTATCGTCTTGGCTTATCAGGTTTCTTCGGCCCATTATTCTACTGACAATAAATTCTACTTCAATGAAATCATAACAAAAAAAACTATCTTAGTTACGGTCTACTGATTGAAGAAAAACACAATTTGAATTCATTCTAAGAACTTCAATTCCTAACCGGTGTGTTGCCATTTATTTCTTTACCTTAAATGAAACCATCACAAATAAAAAACCATAAAAGAATAATATGATTTGTTAATCATATTATTCTTTTATGGTTTTTTATTTGTTATTTGGGACGCAACATGTTTGTTGCGTCCCCCAAATCCTTCCCTGGCTTTAGTTAATATTGTCATTAAGGGCGGAATTGTTCCAGAGACAGAACCCTGTGTCATGTCCGACCGGAAGTAGCGTGTATTTCAGGCTATAACAAAAAAATGGACCGGAAGAACCACCACGCTATTGTGAGGTCCCAAATAGCAGCTGACATTAAATGAAAATTGCTGTGGAGTTCCCACGTAAAAAGTTTTCGAAGAAAGGGATTATCCTGGGTCCCATGTTGTTCGGATAGTTGGGACGTGTTTTCTGACTTGGTATGTGTGTTATGACAGTCTTTTTACGTCGAATTGGTTGCTTAAGGAAAAAACAAAGTATAGGGTCGAAGTCTATAATGGCACGAGTTTAAGGAAATGGAGGAGAATGGATAAATTGTGTTTGCTTTTATGTGTAAAATTGTTATCTTATCGAGCCCTGTTTTGTTTATGAAGTTTATAGGTACAATTCCGTAGTCGACCGCAGACGACGTGTCACCGCGACACGAATGGTTTAGATCTATGTATTCTTATGTATGTCTTTGAAGGCGACGTTTCGCTAGCTACGGAAGGTATAACATAGAAATTCATAGAGCCAGTCGTGTCGCGGCGACACGACATCGTCGCCTGCAGTTGACGCCTGCGGTTGGCTACAGAACATTTTTTTTAACACTCTTTCTTAAGATATTGCATTTTTGTAAAGAGCACCATTGTTTAGAGAAACCCTTATATGCAGCTCAGACCCAAGCATAAGCTTATTGTTACCCAATCTAGCAAAGGTACTGTTATCTCTAAGAAACCATTCCCATGAAATATTTTTCACGTATTAAAAGTGTTGCTAATTATTTGACTTTCCAGCCAGTTCATCGACATTTAACAGCGAGTTGAAACACATCAAATTCCCGCAATAGAGCGCACACAACGCGACTTGGCAACTTGTTATCCTGAAGCAATTAAATCGAGTCGGCATTCGAGTCACGTTCAGAATTAATGTCCGAGAACGTATCGGTTCGCGCTTCGTGTTTAGTTGGTACCTGCGACGTTTAATGTATTGGATTAGTCGTGATGTGTGTGCGCCGGTGCTTAGTAGTTTAGAGTTTCTGTTTTATCTAGTTAACGAGTAATCTTCTAATTTCGCTTGCGAGAGGGAAGCGCGCTGCTTTGATAATTGCGAATGGAATTGAAGAGATTGGTTTGTTTTCTGGTTCTGTTTTAGTATTCAGGGTAATGAAGAGGTTTAGATTGGATGATGAATTTGTATTTTGCTGTTAATTATAGAGGAATAAGTCTTACTACTAGGAACTGGCTGGCCCATTAATAAATCAGCGCCAATTTTTCAGACTGTCTCTCTCATAATAGAGATAGGCCGAACTAGCATCAAACCGACTTAAATCTTATTCTTATCTTATACTCGTAGTTTAGTATCATTAAACCGTGTTCATATTATTAGTAAATCTAATATTATAGTTTTAAGTTTTCATTACGGTCCTCAACATTTTTTTACCGACTTCCAAAATTGAGGAGGTTATTATGTCCACCCATTTCTCCGTCAATTGTAAACCGATTTTGAAAATTGTTTTTTTGTTTGAAAGGGTATGCTCCCGAGGTGGTCCCATATAAATTTTTTAACTTTGCTTGTAGACCAGGGTAGAATGCCTTTAAAACAATAAAAAGTGAAAAAAAATAATAGTAGGATGAAACCCATTAGAAAAGAAGGAGAATATTCTAAAAATTAAAGGAAAAATAATTTACGGGCGATCTGAGGTCGGGAAGGGGATGGGAGTGCGTTTTTAAGGGTAAGAAACGGTTTTTCTCGATTTCCGGCAAAACTAAAAGTCCTATGGAAAAAAGTCAAATGGCAAAGTTGTAGGTAATAAAAAGACTTAAAACTTTTGTATTTACACTTTTTTCACATAACCTCAAAATTTATGGGAAAAATTCAAAAAACCAAGTTTTTGGTTTTTTATTTTTATCTTTTTCAAATTTTTGTTTTTTTTCACGAAATTTGGTGAAAACTTACCTTTTTATGTCCCAAATATGCTGTAATTTATTTGATAAGAAATATTAATTTTTTCACCATATTTTGAATTAATATCGAAAAAGCACCCTAATTTTCAATCGAAAATTCACCCGTCAAAATATCAGCTTTTTTCAAAAAGTTGGTATGTTTTCTGTTCGTTGAAATCTCTACTTTTCGACGGTGAAAAAAAAAAAAATGTTACTATAGTAAATCTTCTCAGAAAATGCAAAAAATCTAAAAAACTCGAATTCGAAAAATTTTTTTTAATCATTATAAATAATTTCATCTAAAAAGTGTGATTGCTGCAATTTGATTCAATTAAAAAGTTGATTTATTTAATGCTAATAACATTTATGTCATAGAAAATCTCATTATATATAAATATAAATGTAAATCGTACTATTATATGTAGATACTTTATTCTGGTTTCGTTATTCATTACAATATTTTTTACCCGACTTCGGCGAAGCAAAAAGGTGGGTTATGATTTTGACCGGTATGTATGTATGTAAGTATGTATGTATGTATGTATGTATGTATGTATGTATGTATGTATGTTTATCTGTAACCTCATAACTTCTAAACCACTGATCATAATTTGACAAATGAGGTATCGTTAGAAGCGTCCTGATTGTCCGCTGGTTATAGGCTATGCGAAGTTACATTAAATTCAATATGGCGCCCTCTAGAGTACATACCGGGTGCGGCGATTGAACTGTCCGTCTCTATCTAACTGTTTTAAAACCGAACCACTGAATCGAACGCCGCCAAAATTTCAAATGTTGGTCTTTGACATGTTCTCTATCATCATTTGAAGTGATTCTGTTGTAAAAGAAACACATTCGAATTTAGAACTCGCTGCTTTACAGCGTAGCATACGGTTGGATCGAACGAAAGAACTGATTCGCTTGCTCGACTCTGGCGGACTTCCCAATTAGGTGTTTTCAGATGAGAAAACTTTTTACGTTGAACAGTTTTTAAACAAACAAAATGACCGTGTTTGGTTGAAGGGACATGTCAGCGACCATTCAGACGAATTGCAAGTCAGTCGACGCCAAGGAGCCGACCAAATCATGGTCTGGGCGGTGGTGTCTGAAAAAGGCCGTTCTCCGCTCGTTTTACTTCCAATGGGTCGCAACCAAGTCAAAACAAACCAACAAATCTATCGAGACCAAGTCTTGCGACCAGGGCTGATACCGTCGGCACGCAACACATTCGGTTCTGAGCGTTGGACTTTTCATTAAGACTCGGCACCATCGCACAGAGCAATTGGTACGCAAAATTGATTGTAAGCAAACGTTCCAGTGCTGATCGACCGAGATATGTGGCCGTCGTCATCGCTCGACTTGAATCCGCTGGACTTTTGTATTTGGGGTGTTTTACAGGCCAGGGCCTGTGCTAAAAAACATACTTCAGTGGAAGCGCTCAAAGTTACTCTTACGCGAGAATGGAATTGTTTGAGTGACGACGTCGTTCGAGCAGCCTGCGCTTCTTTCAGAAAGAGACTTCAGCTTGTAGTAAAGGCTAAAGGCGGTTTTATTCCTTCGGAATAAGTCATAATAAAACTTTGAACTTTCTATTTTCACATGGCAAAAGTGTATAAATAAATATTGAAAATTAACAGAAATAATTCATTTTCACATACGGACAGTTCAATCGCCGCACCCTATAATGACGAACGAAAATTTTTTTTATCTTTTATTATCCCATGTAGGGTATCAAATGAAAGGGCTTGACAAGCACATTACAAATATGTATATATATCATATTGTCTAAGTAAATAAATATGTTTAAATTGTTAAAAACATGCAAAAATGAGTCTGCAACGTACGGCGCGGCTGTAAAATTAATACCTATTATACAATTAAACTTAACAAAAAAAATTAAAGCAGCTCTGCAAATACTTTATCACGAAATTATAACCCCAAAATAATTTAAATAAAAAGTAAGTTTAAAAACTAAAACCCGACTACTCAAAAATCACGCTCTTAAAAGTATGAAACTTGAAAATATTTCGGACAGAAATCTAGACATAGGTACAAAAATGGTCAAGGTAAAGCCGTCGTAACATGCCATTATTTTGTAGCCGACAAGCATGCGACTACGGCTTTACCTTGACTTTTGTACCTATGTCTAGATTTCTGTCCGAAATATTTTCTTGTTTCATACTTTTAAGAGCGTGATTTTTGAGTAGTCGGGTTTTAGTTTTTAAACTTACTTTTTATTTAAATTATTTTGGGGTTATAATTTCGTGATAAAGTATTTGCAGAGCTGCTTTAATTTTTTTTGTTAAGTTTAATTGTAGTTAATTGACTCAGGCGTGACCTTGCGGAAATCCATCATAAAACACAATAGACGATGTATATCTAGTAACTTAATCCGCTTTTAAGCGGATTAAGTTACTAGATATACATCGTCTATTGTGTTTTTTAAGTTTAATTGTATAATAGGTATTAATTTTACAGCCGCGCCGTACGTTGCAGACTCATTTTTGCATGTTTTTAACAATTTAAACATATTTATTTACTTAGACAATATGATATATATACATATTTGTAATGTGCTTGTCAAGCCCTTTCATTTGATACCCTACATGGGA
Source organism: Conistra vaccinii (assembly GCA_948150665.1). NCBI lineage: Eukaryota > Metazoa > Arthropoda > Insecta > Lepidoptera > Noctuidae > Conistra > Conistra vaccinii. The sequence goes on along the minus strand of OX411318.1, from coordinate 1,530,033 downwards.
TAATAAAAGATAAAAAAAAATTTCGTTCGTCATTTTATGTACTCTAGAGGGCGCCATATTGAATTTAATGTAACTTCGCATAGCCTATAACCAGCGGACAATCAGGACGCTTCTAACGATACCTCATTTGTCAAATTATGATCAGTGGTTTAGAAGTTATGAGGTTACAGATGAACATACATACATACATACATACATACTTACATACATACATACCGGTCAAAATCATAACCCACCTTTTTGCTTCGCCGAAGTCGGGTAAAAAATATTGTAATGAATAACGTAACCAGAATAAAGTATCTACATATAATAGTACGATTTACATTTATATTTATATCGCCGCCCCCGCAGAATAAACGCGTAAGTGCTATTGCGGCGGTTTTGATGTTAATCCATATTCGTAATGTATAAGTCAAAATACATCACCTCAATTTTTTCCAGATTTTTATATCAAGTATTTACGAAGTTACGAAAAGTTATTACTTTATTCTTTATTAAAAACCTTAATCAAAAAACCTGCAATATTTCAATGCGTACCACAATTAAAGCCTTACATTGTGTAAAGGATATTACCATACTTATCAGGTGCAACTGAGACATCACTTTAACGGCGTTGTCCATTGCGCGTTTGTTCTGGTGCAGATTTGAATACTATAATTCCGCAACGTGCAATCGCTGAAAACTTCAAAAACTTAATAGTACGATAATATCCTTTACATTTCGTTTTCGTCTTAATTGTTATGGTAAACGTAGTTGCGAACCAAATAAACGTATTTTAGACTACGCAAGTGATATTGTGCTCTCTTTCTATTGAGATACAAACTCTTTGGCCGTTCGCAAATGACTTTAAGCTTCATTCGCCTGCGGCTGGTAGGCGGATATCTGTTGTGCTTTGGAGTTTGTGGTGAACGACACCAGCTGTTGGGTGCATTTTTTAGTTAATAAACAACGAAAACTATGCTATCGCAAAATAAACCCACGAACAAAAAGGATGTTGATAATGTCATGTGGACCAGAAGAGCAAGGTAAGCTAAATTATTGACCTAACTACTTATTTCAGTAGGTCAGTAGGTAGCTACTACATGCCTAACTTAGTCCCTTTCTATTTATTTTCACACAATAGCATTTTTTTTTTAAAGGCGACACTCAAGTGAATTAGGCACGTCCATTATCACGGGAATCGGATCTCGGATATTTGATCTCCTATTTTATATGTCTCTCAAAATCAGTCCCTGTAACTGTAAGAATAGCATTTTAGGTATTTGAAAGAATGTAAACAAAGATAGTTAATTGACTCAGGTGTGACCTTGCGGAAATCCATCATAAAACACAATAGACGACAGCGGATAAAGCGGATTAAGTTACTAGATATACATCGTCTATTGTGTTTTTAATGTAAACAAACCAATTCACGTCACTTTGTACTCGTATATCACCTAATTAAAGCCGTTCTTACCAATTTTCACATGTCAGTACTCCAGTTTTACTAGGTAAATATAGATTTGTTTGATTACATACTCTTAAATACCTAAAAATACCCACACATGTGACAAGAGCGAATCATACCTACTTGCTACAGCTAACCCGAGCGCCGGACGGCGTTTTGCGGGGTGATCGCGTACCTACTTTGGTGGGGTCTACCTGTGCGATCTACGACTTTAATGATTGAGCTTTTATATAGGTAGTTTTGCAAATGTAAGACAAATATTTACTTTTCCGAAGACAATATCCTTTGCCTGAATCAAAAATCAACGAAAGGGATCGCAAAATATTGTAACATAATGGCGCGAACACAACGCTGGCATCGGGTAAGTTTTTGAAGGTTCCGTACCTACAAGGTACTCGATTGCTAAGCCTCAGTCATCTATCTGTCCATCTGTTCATGCACTTAGCCTAGTTGTATTTTAATAGTGGATAGTGAAATACGTTTTTTAATCCATTCGTTTTGTTTCAGTTTTACCTACATCACCGATAATAACCAAAAACGTCGTGCTTGACGCATCAAATGAAAGCAATTTATCAGTCATTTCAGAAAATCGGGACTATTCCATTAATATGTGTTCGAACAGCCACATCAGCAGGCTTAGCCAAGTTGACAATCTACAATCGTTATCGCTAGTAGAAAACTAATCAAATGTATAGGAATGACATCATCACAACGTTAAGTCACGTGGTCAGAACAATCGAATCGAAAATTCGTAGACAAGTTTACAATCGTTCAAAATGTTAGAATGAATGTAAGCGTTTCTACAACGTTGATCGCTACACCCATAGAAATGGTAGCCAAGTTACAGTTTTGACAAGCGCTAACGAAACGATGTCGAAGTTTATGAACGATAGCTAAGCGATCACCGAGACCCAAGAGTAAACGATAAAAAAGGCGTCTTTATGATACAGCTGTGTGTTGATACCGAGAAGTGTTTTGTTTATTCGCTAAATTGGACTATATTTACCATTTAGCATATAGTCGGTCAGCTTTTATTCGACCTTGCTGGGGTCTCGTTATATTATTATCGCCATGTCTAGAACATAAGTTAAAACTATTTCAGAGAAACAAAGGGTCTATTGATTAAGTAAAGGGTCAAACACAATTCTTTTGTTTGTTTCTTACTCGTACGTATTAGTTCATGGCGCGTATCACGTCATTGTTTATGTTTCAAACTTTCAAGCGCCTGAGTACCTATGATAGATTTACAAATAACAAAGGAAGATATTTACGAAATAACTAATAATTTATGTACCTTTCCATGAATCCAAGCTTACTCGAGATCTAGATTCCATCCTATAAAAGTTATTAGTATCTTTCATTCATATTATGCAGAATAATAATCATAACATTTCAAGACACAGTAATGTTTAAAATAACAGTCCACACGGTGATATTATGATAAACCAATTATAAGAAGAACTTTACCATAATTCGCTTAATTTTTTATCACTTTATCACTTTGAAACAATAATTATCTGCCCGCGCACAAAGTACAAGTACACAACTGCGACTTTGACGTTTGTAGGAACGCTCACCATAGACTAAAGTATAGGTTTTTTCTAAAGACGTTGTAGAATGAACGATCGACTCAGTCGTGTCAACTTGGCTACCAAGTTATCGTTTTCTACAATCGCTTACGCTGAGGCGTTAACGATTGTAGAAAGAGATTCGATACGAAACGTTTGTAACTTGGCTAGGCCTACAGTACCTCTCGTGAACATTATTTATCTATACTTACAAATAATATATTATAAATGCGAAAGTAAATCGGTCTATTCACGGTTAAACCGCTTAACTAAATTAGAAGAGACTTGATACACTATCATACGACACTATTCCCTCGGAATCCACGATGTAACCGATTCCACTTATTTTGTTGTGCCGTCATTTACCTATACTTATGAAAATTTGGTCGATCCGGCCAGATTGACTATCGGTACATCGAGGTGCTAAAGTGTCTATACGTAAACACCACTATACCTCACCGACTCCACGACCAGACCTCGAAACCTATCCTTCTGCCGCTGCAGACACCTCGCTAGGTGTGAGACAAGGAGACGTAATTATCTCCCAAACTGTTCACCGCTGCACTGGAGGATGTCTTTAAGGTTCTGGACTGGAAAAGTCTAGGCATCAACATCAATGGCGAGTATATCACTAACCTTCGATTTGCCGATGACATAGTTATCATGGCTGATACTATGGAGGACCTCAGTACAATGCTCAATGACCTCAGTAGAGCTTCCCATAGAGTGGGTCTTAAAATGAACATGAACAAGACAAAGGTCATGTCAAATGCCCATGTGCCCACTCTCATAAAGATCGGAGACGTTACGCTGGAAGTTGTGGACGAGTGTGTTTACCTAAGACAAACTGTCCACCTAGGTAGGTCCAACTTCGAGAAAGACGTCAATCATTGAATCCGACTCGGTTGGGCAGCGTGCGGGAAGCTACACAATATCTTCTCGTCCCATATACCGCAATGTCTCTAGACGCAAGTTTTTGACCAGTGCGTGTTGCTAGTGATGACCTATGGCATTGAAACGTGGTCGCTCACAATCGCGCGCCCTTATCGGAAGGCTAAAACTCACCAAAAGGGCATTATGGAGAGGGCGATACTTGGAAGTTTCCCTACGTGATCGAATCAAAAACGAAAAGATCCGCAGGAGAACCAAGGTAACCGACATAGCCCGAAGAATTGCCAAACTTAAGTGGCAATAGGCAGGGCACATTGCTCGCAGAACAGATGCCCGATGGGGCCGAAAGGTTCTGGAGTGGCGATCGCGTACTGGAAGACGTACTGGTAGGCCTTCCACAAGATGGACCGATGACCTTGCAAAGGCTGCAGGAATCCGCTGGATGCAGGAGGTACAGATTATCGTATAATATTGATCTCTTAGAATAAAATTGATGTAACAATAAACAACCAAAGGATCCTGCTATTATGTTTTTAAGTAGATTTAATATTACCTTAATTGGCAAAGTTTTTCGTTTTGTCATAATTAAGCTGTAAATGCACAATAACTAGTTGAACTGAATATTAAGGGTAGACAGATCAAGAAAGCCAATAATTAGTAAAAAATATATGGTTAAAAGTTAAAACAAATAATAATTATGGACTTTTCTGAAGGCTGATTAATTAAGTCTTAGAAATGTTTATGTTTGACTATCTAAAATTATTAAAGTAATGATTTAGTTTTTACGATTTTTTATTGCTTTATTCATTTATAATACCCATATATCGTAACATAATGTTGTAATTCCGACCTTGATGATATATTATCCAGAACAAAACCTTAATCACCTATTACATTAACACAAACTTTTCGACTGCACCAGAATAAACGGGTAATAGCCCATTAACGGTATCACTGTACTGTGAGAAACGCAAAGAAAATTCAAGTTATATTACATTGCAAAACAAAAAAAAAACAATAGTTGACGAGAAAAAAAACTCAATATAGCATTAACGATTAAATAAAACTAAAATGTTTCTGTAAAATGTTTTTTTATCAATAACTCAAAAACGGTGCACGTTTAACACTTAATATTAATTAGACTATCTACACAAAAAATAATCTTTTAAACGACATAAAAAATAAATTTCTATTCGTTGTAGTCATAAAGTTATGGATCGATTTAGGTTTTTTATTTTTCCTGTAAAATTTACTTTTTGCACTTGCGCGTTTATTCTGCGGGGGCGGCGAATTATATAATGAGATTTTCTATGACATAAATGTTATTAGCATTAAATAAATCAACTTTTTAATTGAATCAAATTGCAGCAATCACATTTTTTAGATGAAATTATTTATAATGATTAAAAAAAAATTTTCGAATTCGAGTTTTTTTCGATTTTTTGCATTTTCTGAGAAGATTTACTATAGTAACATTTTTTTTTTTTCACCGTCGGAAAGTAGAGATTTCAACGAACAGAAAACATACCAACTTTTTGAAAAAAGCTGATATTTTGACGGGTGAATTTTCGATTGAAAATTAGGGTGCTTTTTCGATATTAATTCAAAATAAGGTGAAAAAATTAATATTTCTTATCAAATAAATTACAGCGTATTTGGGACATAAAAAGGTAAGTTTTCACCAAATTTCGTGCAAAAAAAAACAAAAATTTTAAAAAGATAAAAATAAAAAACCAAAAACTTGGTTTTTTGAATTTTTCCCATAAATTTTGAGGTTATGTGAAAAAAGTGTAAATACAAATGTTTTAAGTCTTTTTATTACCTACAACTTTGCCATTTGACTTTTTTCCATAGGACTTTTAGTTTTGCCGGAAATCGAGAAAATCCGTTTCTTATCCTTAAAAACGCACTCCCATCCCTTTCCCGACCTCAGATCGCCCGTAAATTATTTTTCCTTTAATTTTTTGAATATTCTCCTTCTTTTCTAATGGGTTTCATCCTACTATTATTTTTTTTGGTTTTAAAAATTATCGACCCTGGTCTATTGGATAGTTTTTGAGTTAGCTTCAAGAATACGTATTTTTCCCACTTAGTTTAATATGAATGATATGATATTAACTTCCTGTCACTGTTATTTGCATAGTAGTGGTATTCGAATTTGTGTGGGGTAGGTACCACAAATAAAAAGTGAAAAAAAAGACACTACAAAGTGAAAAATAACTTTAATTTTGGAAGTCGGTGGCAAAAAACGAACATTCAAAACGAAAGACACCGACTTCCGAAATTAAAGTTATTTTTCACTTTGTAACTCGTACTTTCAATATTAATGTGTAGGAGTAGAATTGTATTATAAACTTACTGTCTGCTCTCTTTTAGCAGAACTAAGTCTATTATAGGTCACACAGGTTACCTAATGATCCATTTATCTGTTTCCTGCACATTCAGTGCAGGATCTCCAACGTCTTTCCTTTGTTAAGGCGCGTTCATTCTACTTTCCTGGAAAAACGTGCACACCTTTATTTATTAATGTTTCTAAAGCTTATAAAAAATATATTATTATCATGAGTGAAATGTTACACTTGTGTTTCCTCAAGAAATATTATTATGATGTACATCAATAAGTAACATAATATATTGCCAATAAACGCTATCTCCCTGTAAAGCCAACGGATTATGGCATCACTCCCTAAGGACCTTTTTGTTACACGTATTATTATAATAATATTAAAGACGATGATGGCATTAAATATGAATATACAACCAATGTTGGACTAAATCCTGACATAAATAACTAAATTGAACTATTACAATACATTCCTAAATTAGCATAGATTATGGTAAGCTAAATGTCAAAGCGGGCCATATATCGGGTGATTGTGATTCGTATTGTGTTGTTTCATTTTAATTTGAAATGGTACTCGTCACGTACTGCACATTGTTATTTCATAGAATTTCGTGCCAATTTGCTGCAATGGACTTCAGTCGAATTAGTCATTGCAATTAGTGCTTAATTTTGAATTCCTGTGATTGACTTTGTGCTAAACGGATTAGTAACGCAGGTGCCCATTATGGTGATTTTGGGTATTATCTTTTTGAGAATCCAGATAGTAACTTTCGACTGGTCATTAAAGGTAAAACGACGACAAAAAATTTTGGAGAGAGATTAGTCATCCAGGCATCAACCTTCTAGATATTCTACACTGTCATAAATGAATAAAATAAATCAATACCTAAATGGGACTTTACACAAATATATTATTTCACTATCACATGTTTAATTACACACACACCGTTTGAATTCCGAACACCTTCAAACATATTCACACCCAAGAAGATTCCAACAGAATCCCTCCACCAAATTAACAGGACGTAAAACGCATTAACCGCTACCCGATTTAACAGGCGTAAATTTGAAATATTCATGCGTTCAAATTAATGGCCGCACCTATAAATTAGCGCCGATACAACCACTATCACCTGGGCTACATATTAAAGGGTCTTTAAAATCCTCTCTCAAAATTCTCCGCATAAACGCAAACGACATATTTCGGTCCCTTTTTAGAGAACCGTAGCTCATGCGGATTGGAGACATTAAATTTGAGAATGTAGTAGGAGGGTTACAGAAAGTCAAGTAATTAAGGGTCGAAAATTATGTTTTAAGTTTGTTGATAGTAATGAGAATTTATAAGGTTTGTTAGAATCTAAGGGATCGTTATAATTTTGCACCTGATTTTGGTAGTAGAAGTGGGTACTATCTATTCTGTTCCGAGTGTGGCATGATATTCATTATTTCCAACCCAAGAAAAATCACGGGCGTAATTTTAAATGTCCACATTCCTAGTTCTGCAAAATCTACATCCTCAAATAAAGCAATTTCATCAACCAGCACAAAGTTGATCTACGGCCCCTCGCCCACGCTTCCACACGCACAGGCTACGGAGACAAAACTAAAACGGGGTGCTTTAAAACAACCGGCGTGCGTTTATGTGGCACACATTGTTCTACGCCTCTCACGTCATTAACTAGAGATTCGTTTGCTTTTAACACTTCTACAGCTTCAGATTCTTCAGCCATTTTGTTTTTTGTGCTTCTCTGAATATTAATATTGTTAAGAGTTCGGAATTTTATTTTGTAGCTGAAGTTATCATCATCATCATCATATCAGCCGAAAGACGTCCACTGCTGGACATAGGCCTCCCCCAAGCACCGCCATTTCGACCGATTCTGTGCTTCCCGCATCCAGCGAATTCCTGCGGCCTTTACTAGGTCATCGGTCTATCTTGTGGGAAGCTGCATGTGCGGCTGAAGTTATATTACCTTTAAAATCATGAACACATGAGTAATTGTTCATGAGTGTAAACTAATGACTTCCTTTTGACAGTCAAATTAAGCGCTCTATTCAAAGCAACTTCTATTCTATTCAAACAACGTGTTCAGGATGCTGATGTGGCTGCCTCGCGTCTGGAATGTTTGCAGAGGCGCAAAAGGACGGCTTTCATGCCGTTATACGGAAGAAAGTAGCCTCCTTGTTCCAGCGCGTGCGAGGCAGTAGCAACAGTATCCTGCAGATGGTTGTAACTCGTGCGGATTGTTCTATCCCGAACAAATGGATGCATATTGTGATGGGTGTTGACTAACATAGTGCATAAGATTTACTAATACTAACACACTTGTTATAATTCTAATAATTTATTTAGCTGTATTTTATTTTATTTTATTTCTCTACATTTTTCACTGTATTTTAAAATTTATAATAATTGTTTGGATTAATTTTTTATCTGAAATAAACTGATAATTAATAATAATAAAAGCAGTGTTTTTAACTTACGCATAACGTATCATAGCATCACGCCAGTTTTCCCCAAAGATTTAAGCAGAGGATAGCACACAGATGTTTAAAATTGATTCTGCAAATACACACAAACTAAAACATAATTTTAGAGGATAAAATTACTCTCTGTTAGAGATATAGAAAACATAAGCTTGGCAATGATTATAATGGAAACAGAATCTGCAGGTGCATTTGTAAAATCTAATCTTCTTACATATCTAATATAATTTATTCAGTCTTCGATAAAAATAGTTCTTTATTCTCTTGCAAGATTTTATTTCAAGGGTTTTACAATTTGAATATCGAGGAATTTGAATATACTTGAACCTAACTAAAGCGTAGAGTTTCACCAAAGTGTAGTACCATTGAAATAAAAAGGATTATTACACGTTTATACTGCAATTTTATTATTCTGTTTCTCTGAGCTTTTTACGATGCTCGGTCGAATAAAATAATCCTAAAGTTGGTTTTTTATCTTTCGAACTCAGAATATTGTATTAAAATATTAGGTCTCCGAGGATTCCTAAATAAATAAATCAGATACTCAGCATGTCTAGTCTGAGAAACAGGCCAACTTTGTTTTGAAAGTCAAAAGTTCTTGAAAGACAAACAATCAGCTTCTTTCAAGAATACCTACTGGATTAACACTGAAATAGGTATATATATCCGCAATGATAGAATTGGAAAGGGAGGAGGTGGTGTAGCTATCTATCTTCGTAGCGATTTTCCTTTCAAAATCATTGCCTCATCTCCTTCACTATACCATGCTTCCGCTGAGTACCTGTTTTTAGAAGTCAACGTCAAAGGTGTTAAGACACTACTCGGTGTTGTCTATTGCCCACCCGCCGTTGACTACTTTTCAAATCTCGAATTTGCGCTGGAATCCATAGGGTCAGATTATGCACATTGCGTCATCATGGGCGATTTCAACACTGACCTTGCTCACCACACCCCTCGATCCCGTAAACTCCTTAACATTATCGAGTCCGTTAGTCTCCATGTTCTTTCACTGCAACCTACCCATTTCAACATCTCCGGCGAGGACACTTGGCTCGACCTTATCCTTACTTCCACTCCCTCTCTTGTTTCCTCTCATGGTCAGTGCCCTGCTCCTGGTTTTTCCCATCATGACCTCATTTTCCTCTCGTATATCCTAAAACCCCCTAAACCTATCCCAAAAGTTCTGCACATGCGGTGTTTTGCGCGCATGGATGTTGAGAAGCTTCGTCAGGATGCGTCTGAACACAGTTGGGAACACCTTGTAACGGCGACTACGGTAGACGAAAAACTACGTATTTTCGATCGGACGGTCCTTGCTCTCTACGACAAACACGCTCCTGTTAAGAAGATTAAACTTCGGCGTCCTCCTGCTCCTTGGATGACGACAGGGGTTCGGATGGCGATGAGGCGCAGGGATCGGGCCTTTCGAAAATTTAAAAAGGATCGCTGTGAGGAAAACCGTAACTTTTTCAAAGCTGCTAGAAATCGGTGTAATCAGATGATACGCAACGCTAAACGCCGCCATATTCTCGAGAACATATCTTCTTCTTCACCTGCTGATATCTGGAAGTTCCTTGGGACTCTTGGTATCGGCAGACCACGTCATGTGGATTTTCCTAATACGATTGGCCTTGATGATATCAACCGTCACTTCACAACCACTTGCCATTTGGATTCCCAAATATTATCCCAGACGGTCGATTTCATTACTGGCCTAGCTAGTCCGATCATAGAGCCATTTCATTTCTCTCCGGTCACCTTGGATGAAATTAAAAAGATCATCCTGTCCATAAAATCCAAGGCTGTGGGCTATGACGGTATCAGTCGTAGTATGGTCGTTTGGATCCTAGATAGCCTTCTCCCTCCGATTACCCACATCATCAACTTTTCTCTGGATTCCGGACAATTCCCTTCCCAGTGGCGTATGGCCTTTGTCCGCCCACTTTCTAAAATTTCAAATCCCTCCCTACCCAGCCACTTTCGACCTATTTCCATTCTTCCATTCCTGTCTAAAGTGCTTGAGGCCTGCGTACATAAGCAGTTTGCGGGGTTTGTTCACCGCAACAACCTTGTTAGCTCCTTTCAGTCCGGTTTCAGGCCTGGGCACAGTACATCCTCCGCTCTCCTTAAAGTGACTGGTGACATTAGAGAAGCGATGGAGGATACCAAGGTTACCGTTTTGGTATTAATTGATTTCTCCAATGCCTTTAATGCCGTCAGTCATGATATTCTCCTCTCTATCCTTTCCCATCTTATGGTTTCACCCGAGGCCCTGGAATGGTTCTCCTCTTATCTTCGGGGACGTCAGCAGTCGGTTCGCGTTGACGAGAGCTCTTCGAGTTGGCGCGACCTAGATGCTGGTGTTCCACAAGGCGGTATTCTTTCTCCATTGTTATTCTCAATCTTCATTAATTTCATAACTCACTGTCTTCGGTGTTCGTATCATCTATACGCTGATGATCTACAATTGTATACAGCTGAGCGGGTGGAAGGTTTATCGGACGCTATAGCAGATGTAAACCGAGATCTTGATTCAATCAAAAGGTGGTCTGATAGTTTTGGGGTGTCAGTAAACCCCACAAAGTGTCAGGCCATTGTAATTGGAAGCTCGCGCATGATGGGTAGGGTGGCACTTAGCTCTCTTCCTCCTCTTATATTTAATGGTACCGTCATACCCATTACTCCCACGGTGAAGGATCTCGGTTTGCATCTTGACTCGACGCTTAGCTGGCAACGCCAGGTTTCTAGTGTCAGTCAAAGGGTCAACGGTACTCTGCGATCCCTGTATCGTCTGAGGAGCTTTTTGCCCGCTAAGACGAAAGCTATGCTTGTGCAGACTTTAATTTTCCCTATCATCGACTATGGTGACGTGTGCTACTTTGACTTGAATGCAGTTTTGCTGGATAAACTCGACAGACTGCTCAACAATGGTATCCGGTTCATATTCAACCTGAGGAAATATGACCATGTGTCGAGCTACAGGTCTGAGCTCAAATGGATGTCCATTCGCCAAAGAAGAAGTTTACGCGCTTTGACCACGCTTTTCTCCTTTCTGAACTCTCCCACCCCACCTTCTTATCTTATGTCTCACTTCCAATATCTTTGTTCTTCACACGCTAAGAATTTGCGTTCTTCCAACAATCTTCTTCTACTTTGTCCTTCTCATACTTCTGACTTTGTTCATTCTTCCTTTCATATTCAGTCCATTCTTCTATGGAATGCGCTTCCTCTTGATATCAGAACGGCCACCAGTCGGTATGCATTTAAGCGGAAATTGCAGAGTTATTTTCAAAACAAATAGCGTAGAGTCATCTCAATTACCTCTTTTTTTACTTGTATCCTATATATGTATATATTATAATGTAGGTATATATTATAGTTAATATGTATGTATGTGTATTTTAAGCTTATAACCTATATATGTACTTGTGTGCCTATTTTATTTATAAGGCATTTAGATATCTTTTTAATATTTTTTTTACGGTTTCTCCTCTTATTCAGAGCACCTGCCATCTTATCTCTTCACCACCCTTGGTTGACTGGTAGAGAATGCCTAAGGCATTAAGCCCGCCTTTGTACCTCAATGTGTGCGAGAAGTTTAAATAAATAATATATTTTTTTTCATATTAATGATAAAGAAACCACTATTTTGAAATACATCTATTACGAAAATCTGTAAATAATTATTGTCTCTTTACAGTCCAAATGTTGTAGGTAGAACCCATTCAGCGCAAACATTTTTTTGTGTTAATTAGTCCCTCCAAACTCAAAACTGAACCTTAACTATCAACAGCCTAAATTAAACCAGTCTTCTCACCGTCATTTAATTAATCCTGAAACAGATTACTTACATATACCTGCACTGTGACCAGTAATTGGGTGGACGCTCCTAAACTAATAGTAAGATCAAAGACCTTTAAGGAACGGCTCGATGAACCTGGACCCTTACATTGTCGGCATTGTTGTGATATATAAAGGCAGCTCGGTACGCTGTCTTGATTACTTGAGATTTCTAAAGGACTGTTTTTGATTTAATTATTTCTTTGATCGTTAGCAGGAGGATATATAAAGGACTTTTTTTTGGGATTTATTTTTGTTTTTTTGCGTGAATGGTCTGATCTAAATCTAATTACCGAATTTTAGATGACTCCAGAGTAGTGGTGGCCCAGTGGTAACGGCCCCGACTTACAAGTTGTAGGTCGTGGGTTCGAACCCAGGCAGGCACTTTCATTTGTGGTAAATAATTTCATTACCACTGCTCACAAAACAGTGAAGGAAAAAATTCGTGAGGAAACCGGCATGTCCTAGAACCAAAAATTCGAAGACATGTGACATCCACTAACCCGCTTTGGGCCCGCCTGGTAGATAACGGTCCACTTCCTCTCACAGAGAGGAGGCCTGAGTCCCCGCAGTGGGAACAATAATATGCTGATAATGTATGTATCTATAGACGACTCCAGTGTCGTGTATTTGTCTTTAAATAGCTTTTGTAGATTTTAACATTATCTGAGGGTGATACTAATTGTGCTTGTAAAAAATCAAACCAAAATGCTAATACGATAGCTGTATTTTCGATTCAAGAATTATTCTAATTTACGCTACGTTTACGCCTACGGCCTCTGCTCGTTAGGTTTCTTCACCTGTTATACCTAACAATAAATTTCCAATATAAATGACATAGGTATGTATTACAATTCGGTTTTAGTCATAGAAGCCGCCATTACTCTACTTATCCGATCTCACATACTTTTCCTAGAAATACCTACAATAGTATATCGTAGAAGTAACGGTTATTCGGAGGGATAAAAGAGTCCACCCACGGAAAGGACATTGTGTCATGCCTCGGGAAAGATATCTAGCGAGACAAGTATAATTATGTCTGAGAGTGAAAAGCTCCTCTTGTCGTCTTAGTGCAGTCATATAATGATGATAATAACGTCACTGTGTTGTGTTGGTTATTAACCGTTGGTTTCTGTCTTAAAAAAAAAAAAACTTTCCGAAAAAGAATCTTGCAAAATTGCTCATTCAAAAAAAATTATCTTTATTGCAGACCACAATATGATCCTTATAAAAAAACATTATTACAATAACAAATAAATTAAAAAATAACAAAATTAGGATTAAAATAAAAATCACAATTAAAAATTAAAATTAAATAAATGTTTGCATAAATACACGTCGATGGCTTCCACACCATCGTCAGACAGAAATCTGCCTCTTTGCTCTGCAGAGTGCGGGGGAGCTCATCCTGAAGACCATAGCGGGGAGGTCGACTCTCCTTTGTTAGGTGATGTTGTTCGAAGATGTATTTCGAACAACAGCCTTGTTTCTAAATAGATATAAGTTTACTAACATAGATATAAGTTATCTTTTGTTTACTAACCCATATGGATGTTGCTTATCCGAAATAAAGATTATTTTATTTTATTTATTTAAATATAAGAAATCTGAATAAAAACAGACTTAATTTCAAAATTAAAATCATAAAAAAAATAACAGATAGTTAATTGACTCAGGCGCGACTCGTGAAAAAAATAACAATCAAACAATCCAAGAATCAAGCACCATTCAAATTAAGATCAATATGGAAATGTCGATTTTAATAACAAAAGTGAACTAAAGCGTTACAGAAAGGGTAAACTCAACCCTCAAATTTCACGAAAAGGTCATAGGTGAGGCATCAGAATTCCGTTCAGGAGTCCAATTCGCCGAATGCTGAATTAATTCTCCTTTTATCGTCAATTGGCTCGTTCGCATGTTTTTCATAATTGCTTTGTAAAAGGAATCCGATTTCGATTTGATATTGTTACTGGTATTTGATGGATTTATCTCATTGTGTTGTAAGGCTTTCAAATAGAATCTTAATTTCATCAATTCACACATACCTACCTTTTAGTGATGTAATAAGACAAGTAATATGAGGGCGAATTTACATCCGAAATGACAGTAATTTGTAATCTGTAGTAAGTTCTTCGAAGCGAATTCGAGGAAACGAGACGAATCTAATCAAAGTTTGTTTGTTATTCTCTGTCTTGTAGATTTCGTCTGTTGAGGGAATACTTTTGGCATATAACGACGGAAAAATAAGGCGGCTTCTGCTGGTCTCGAAGTCACTCAGGAAAAGACTAGTTTTCCTAGAATAATATATTATTAATAATCTTTAGGAAATAACTACATAAAAGGGAATATTAAGTTTTATTCTACGTAATACACTGCTACTTTAATTTCTAATTAGTAAACTGGTAATACGTTAGCCCGGGCACTACAGACACCGTGGTAATTACTTAACCTAATTCCTACTAGCCGAGTAATTTTCCAGGAAGATTACTTTGAGTAATCTATCTGTAGGAAGCCACAGACAGACCTCGTTAGCTATAATATTATAATATATTTTTATGTCATAAATATACATTGACAGAAATAATTGTGTGACATCTTCAGACTTGCCTTTAACCGAATATGTATATATAATTTTAGAATGTCTCTATTTCGCGATAACTTCAGACATTCCAAATATCTAGTCTTTCGCAAATATGTCGCTGTTAATGTCATGCTCATGCGAATTCAGGAATCTCACAATGATATCTTTTTCTAACAACAATAATTTTAAAGATCGATTTTAAGTATAAAGAAAGTCAACCGACAACACGCATTCCCAATTCAGTAACGACCGTCCCAAAAACAATTTTTATATCTCCACGATTAACTTTTTAGGTCATCTCTCACCTTTTCATTTGTCCGCGAACAGAAATTGTTCGTAATGTTTTTAGATACTCGGACGTAAAAAGGGGTATTTCATAAAATTGTCGCATTGTTCGTTTGGCTAAACACGACATGGCTGCGGGCGGCGCTACACGGCCCTTAATTAGAACACCGTTTGATTACGTTGCCAGTACCCACGTAGGTGTACTGTGACTTTTTCCGCCTGTTGGGACTTACTCTGTGGTATCTGCGTGTAAATCGATATTGCTTTTGTTGGAAGTATTTATTTTACACAAATATTTCACTGTATGCTGGTTGTTTTGTCAGGGATCATTTCCGAGCTTTTATAATATTGAAAGTTAACTTTATTTGAATGTATGCCTTCCCTAAAGAGCACGTCATTACCTATTGTCAAACTTAGTGTTCATTAATATTAATGCAATCCACTAGTCAAATTCAAGTTCAAATGCTCAAATAATGTAAAATCTTTCAAAGAATATGATAAAGCCCAACCTAAAGCGACGAACAAAATTTAAAAAGTGCAATTTCTAACGCTGTTCTCGAAGAATTCTTATAAAAATGGAAGAACAGAACGTAGCTATATCTATTCGGGAAGTGATAACAGAAATTATACAAAAGATTTCAAACGAAACAGTTCATTTGGGAATGGGATTTAAACAAAATAGATACAAAACATGAGCATAGAGCAATGCGGATTACTTTTTACGCGTTATTTGTAAAAAGCCATATTTTAGGCCAATTTGTATTTATTAAATTTGAAACTTTCGTTCCGACCAACGGACCACATACATCCTGCTCTAAATATAGCATTGAATGTATGTAGCGATTATTTTAGTCCGGTTTCCAGCACAAAAACCAATAGCTGCAAACATAACCATAGAAAATGTTTATCCAATTTGGGATTCTATCAGCAACTTTGAATAGAGAGAAAGGTTTGAAAAAAAAATATACGGCCATTGGAAAGCGTCGAAACCGCACTCAGTTTGTTTACCACTACCAATATTATTCGTAAGGGACAAAAACAAACCTGAAAAGTAAATACTAATCTAATAAATAAAAGGTAGATCTACAATTCGGTGGCTAACCCTAATCTAGAACGCACAAAGATTTAGGAACATGTAAATATTAAACACAGGCTTTCAAGTATTTGGAGTGTAGTACTCCTTGTTAGTTTCTTTTTTAGGACGAGTGGGATTAATGACAGTTGCTTTTTATCCCACGCTGGGCGTAAATGCCAATTGAGATAGAAACATTTCTGATTTACCTACCTATTTTTTTTGTCCAAGCTTGAAAAGCTCAAAAATCGCTATTATTGTTGGAGATCGATCGATCGATTGTATATGTCGGAACTTATCCAGATATATAATTTCATACAATTTTCGTTTCGTTTTTATATGCAAATCATTAAACTTTACAAGGGAGGAAGAACTTAGGTAATAGTTCAAATTATATTTTCCGCCTACTCTTCTTTCCAAGACAAAAAAAAACAGCATTGGTATCAGAAGTTGGAAACCTTTTAAGGAAAAACAGATCTTGTATAGGAAAATAAGTGAGTTTCCCGAAATAAAATAGCGTTTATCCGGGTAGAATGCCCCGGTCATACTTACACCCGGGTATTCGATGTACACGGGTAAGTGAAAGGTCAATTGAACGTTGTACTGGAAAAATAAAACCTCTTTTGAATCACTTACTAGAGGAAGAAATTCGTTGATAGTTTTATGAATTGTATGGGGAAAGGTTAAAGGAGCGAATTTTCTTTTTTTGGTATGGATAGGCTTAGATAATATTAAACAGTATGTGTTTAAAAAGTCATGACACATAAGTATTATTTAAACAAAATTAACATTGTAGTTGAAAAACGTGTTGTCCAATACATTCCAACGTAAGTTAGTACGCACAATATTGAGAGATTTCCAATTTTATTTTAAGACCACTTCTTATAAGTTTTCCTGTAATCTATAAGTATAGAACTATTTTCTGATATATCACAGGGTACAGTTTATTATTGGAACGAAGTTCCCTTTCGCGCGTTGCGAAAGGGGGCTAGACGGAAAAAACTAAGACCAAAAGTTGTAACGACACTTTTTAATTTTTTATTATAACGCCATCTGTGAGCGACCACAGGTACTAATTAGTGGCATGCCTTTGTGAGGTTCATTTCATAACTTCGTTCCATCCGGGTGTCCCTTGACACCTCTCAGTTTTTTTTTAAATAATATTATAAGCCTGTGTTGTCCAACTGCAGGGCAAAGGCCTCCCTTCCCTCTTTCCACTTTTCCCAGTCTACTGCGATTGCGGCCCAATCCTTTAAGAAGGAGTGCAGCGCATCCCGCCATCTTTTTCTGGGCCTGCCGCGTAGACATGTACTGCTATTTGGGATACACTGAGTAGTGACTTTTGCGTATTGCTGCTCCGACATACGACAGATGTGGCCAGCCCTGTTCCACTTTAGTCCAGCAACTATGCGGCCAGCGTCCGCTATTAAAATTTGTATTTTGGAACGAAGTATAGTTTCTAATGCGGTCTGTGAGTTTGACACCTAGTGTGTTCCATAGCTCTTTGGCAGAGTCCAAGTTCGGACTTTTGACGCTTTGTAAGAGAGGGTCCGTAGGCGAGGGTGGAAAGAATGCACATGTCTATGAGCTTTTGTTTTAGTGAAAGCGGGAATGGTCCTTTCATGAGATATTTCATTGACCAATAGTTCTTCCAGGCGTTTTCTGTCCGTCGAGCGACTTCTTTATCCTATCTCGCCTCGAAGGTTACTATTTCGCTGAGGTAATACTCATGGACATACTCGCCTTTCACACCCTCAATGTCTACTTTGCTGTTCGTCACCGCTAGCTTGTGTTCGAAATGTTCATATTAAGTCCGACTTGAAGACTGGCGTGGCTCAGATGTTCGAGCATTCGGACTAGTTCAGCTGCTGAGGAAGAAAAGAGGACAATGTCGTCGGCGAAACGTAGATTGGTCCTTTCTCCAACGACAATACCCTTGTCCCGCCAGTGCAGATTTAATTTTTGTAAAACGTTTTTCAGCGTAGCTGTGATGAGTTTGGAAACAGCGGGTCGCCTTGTTTGACTTGTCGTTGAATTGGAAAGGATGGCCCGGTGATATTTATACGCATGGCTGATAAACTATTGTGATATATTTGTTGTTAACAAGTGGGTTCTATTTCGTGTTTTTTGAGTGCTGAGTATGTGGCTTCATGTGTTAGACTGTCGAAATCCTTCTAGTAATCCTCAAATGCCAGGCGTCATGGTAGATGTTTTTCAATCACCTGGTTTAGGGTGGTCAGAAGTCGAAAAGCCTCGACGAAATCTGTCCTGTTCTGAAGGTTGGTGGAGGTGTAATGTGCTTGATAGACGGTTTTGACAAAAACTTTATAGAGATGTGAAACTAAGCTGATAGGGCAAGAATTTGCAATATCTGATTTATCTCCCTTCTTGTGATTATAATTATTGGAATGACAGAAATGACTCGGGAATATGGCTGTTTTAAGAATTGAGTTGACAAGGTTGCATATGTGAGGTAATACGATTTGTTTATATTAACTCAATACTATTTTTTTATTTTTTTTATGCTGCTAAGTGCTTGGTGGACTTCATAACCAGTTATTCGGTACAGTTTGCAAAACTTTTATTTTCATTTCCTTGTTTGTCTCCAAAAAAGACCCCCATATTCAAAGTTCATTTATGTACGTTAAACGTCCGTGTTTGGGTCAAAGAAATGTGTACCAAACAACGTTATCAGCCCATTAGATTCTGATTCAGACTGGCTGTGACAGACGGACATACGGACAGACACACGAGTGATCCTATAAGGGTTCCGTTTTTACATTCGCACGCCGTTTTTCCGATTCATTTTCCGTTCTTTCATTAACTCTAAAAGTAACTTTAATTAACACTCCATTGTAAAGATACTCATAATTAGTGGGAAAAAGAACACATGCTTAATGAGTACGTAATTTTCCAACTGCAAATAATAAGTAATTGTCCCAAGCAATTTTCATGCTCAATGAAACAGTAAAATGTAAAATAATGAGCATTCACTGTGATGACTCCACTGCGGTGCTTATCGATTCAATTGTATCGAGTTTCAGAAGAATTATATCGAATATCGATGAGGGTTCGCATCGATAACATTTATAACGAAATTGTTATTATATCGGAATCAAATTCGTTTCGGTACTTCAAAATGCTCTCAATTTTATACAAGTAAAATAATAGTTACTTTTTGTGTTAATAACGCCAGTAGCACACCTCTGCCGCGAAACCATAGCAGCGAAACTGCAGTAATTCAATTCTAGTGTCTCAAACTCGAGTAGCGGTTTCTTGGCGGATGTGTGCTACTGGGGTCAACTACTGCGGTTTCGCTGCTACGGTTTCGCAGCGGGGGTGTGCTACCGGCGTGAAACTAAAAACAAACATAACTTCGTAAGGTACAAAGTAATATTTTACTTAGTAGCTATAACAAGTAATTACTCAGGTACTTAAGGGGAGACAAAGGAAAGATAATGGAAGCCGTAACAGTGTTATCTTTTATCAGACGTTTTATACTTAGCTAAATGTAATTTATTTCGCACGTAATTCTGGTAAAGGCAATTAAGTGGAACTTATGTTTGGTAAGCCTTTAATGGACGTAGAGCTATTTTCGTAGCTACAAAACATATTTTTCTGACCCGTCCTTCCTTCGCATGGACTTGAAAAAACATGTAAATTCTTAATAGGGATGAAGAATTTTTTTTTTTGTAAGTCAACTACCTAGATAAAAAAAAATTATGGACACATATTTTTTCTTTTTTTTACGTAATCAATAGATTACGGCGATACATTGAGTTAAAACGTGGCGTGACGTCACGCTTTTGTACATTTTATACTTTGTTGTGACATAGCGAACCCTTTTTCTTTTTTGGTTGTGAAATCATCAAATGACTTCCCTCGCTCTGGGCGGAGCGGAAGGGCGTGTCAGACTCTTACTGACTAAAACCCACCCGTGTTCTTTCACTTGCCTGCACATTGCCAGGGGCCACGGTCTCCCCTTAGGACTTCCCGCAACCCCGGCAGGCATCGGCCCTAGCGGGCCTCGAATTTTGCTGACATCTCTTTGAGGCACGCGTGGAACACGATGCGCCGTAAACCCGGGCCTGGTCCTTATCAGACGGCGAGCTACCCAGTTCTTCTTTTTTCTCTCTCTTCTTTTGCTTTCCGTCCGCAAGCCCGCGTCTACGGGGGCCGGAAATCGGCTCGCGATTCCCGACGTCCAAGGCGTCTTCTACAGACGTAGCGAGCCCTCACTCCCCAACTCACATGCGTTTTATCTAAGTATTTTTTTATTAATATGATCAAGCAAAAAATACGTGTCCATTTGTTTTTATTATGTGACTTACTGACTAATAGTAGATTATACAACTAGTGAAAAAAAGGGAATTTATTTCTACGGACTAAGTTGGATCCCGAGCGGAGCTAGGGATTCTAGATTAGAAGCCTAAGCGGAGCGAGGGATACACGGACCGAGACAATTTTTTTTTTTACGATTTGTGTTCTCTACTTCTTACCATTGACTGCGAGAAAATAAATAGTTGTAAAGTATTTGTATTTAACTGTCGTAGTTGTAGTATTTATAAGACTGCTTCGTTGCGCGTTGGTCTAGTGGTCGCAAGCGCTACTTCTGGGTTCGATTCCTAGGTCGGGCAAAGTATAATTGGGTTTTCCCAGCAGGAATTTCTCAGTAGCAGCCCGGAGTCTGGAATTAAGCCCGGTTGATGGCGATAGGCTCGCCCCCTATTACATGGGACTTAAAAACATATTAACTGGTGAAATGTGGGTGTACTACAAGTACACCTCTGCACAAGTTTTCGGGGAAACAAGACGTAATGTTATGTTATTTATATTTATATTTTTCGCGGCAACAAATTATCTACCTACTATAATTGCTGTTTTAGAACGAAATGATTCCGGAGTCAGTGTCTCATTTTCGTTACTGGAAGAACTCATTTTATTATAATTATGTTAAAAGATTTTCCAATGACATTAAAACAATCACGTTAGCAGATAGAAAAGAACCTAACTAAAACAGACGGTTTTTTTTTAATTTTAATCGAATAAGGAATAGTTCCACTTTCAGCACGTTTCATTTGTTTTTTTTTGTACATAATTCGTATATACGTGCTTTTCCAAATTAAAAATGTTTTTATCCTCTTGTGAGTAAAATAGAGTTTCATTCACTTTTATCGAGATTATAATGCCCTTTATACCATTTCCCCTCTAAAAGGCTTATTTTATTCACTGAAAACAGTGAATAAAAAGCTCTTTTAATCACTGTTTTGGTGTTTGAATTTAGAACACACCAATGTATTCGACCTCTATCTCAATGCTATACAACCTCCTTAACACTTTCGACTCCACCCATTTTCATAGAACTCATAACTCATCATTCCGCCATAAAAGTCTATGACTTTTATTATTCGTAGTTGGAAGTGAAACCAACCTCCGGGAGGTTTCACTTCCAACGTCCGCGAGGGCTCCCGGCATCCCATACCCAAGTAGGTGAACCCTCCAGGAGGGCTCCCGATACTGAACGTCTACATTTAAAATGAGCCCTCCGCGAGGGCTCCCGACATCCCATATCCAAGTAGGTGAACCCTCCAGGAGGGCTCCCGACACTGAACGTGTTACCCTTTTATTAAATGACTATTTTCGCTTAAATCTTTCTTTTTCTCGTAGTCATGGCATAAAGTATAGTATGCAACTCTTGAATAAAACGGATTTATATCGAGGGCCATGAATCACTCGCGTCGTTTAGGATTCTAACACTTGAATCACTCGCTACGCTCGTGATTCAATCATCATGAATCACGACCGTAGGGAGTGATTCAATCGTTAGAATCCTTCACTTGCTCGTGATTAATTTAGGGTCAAACTCAAACTCAAACTCAAACTCAAAGCATTTATTTCAAATAAACCAATTACAGGCACTTTTGAATTGTCAAGGGGTCGGTCAGTCAGAAAGATGAAGCTAGTTGCCCATTCCAAAGCGTAGTAGGTTCCTATGGAGAAGAACGGGCAAGAAACTCCACGGACACTCTTTTAAATCAAAATATTGTTACAATATATTGGTTACATCATTCATGTTGAAATTAAACATGTGAGAACAATGTAGAAAGACGTGCAAGTTAAAAGCATCCGTAATAAAAACAATAAAAAAAATTAAATAAGCCATGGCAGCTAAGAGATGACCAGTCCCTACTGACGGCGCCCGTTCACGAACATGACGCATGAATCAGCACCATTTAGCTCAACCATATTGAAGGGAACTTAATGGCCCTCGCTTTAAATCCGTCCTATATTCACTAATTGCATAATATTATACTATTTTCGAGTGACAAAGTATAAAAAAAAATTGTCATCCCTTTTATATGTAATTTTATGATTAATGTATTATACATATAAACCTTCCAAAATAAATTCTCTAATCACCGTATCCAATAATTTCCGGACCGTTAGGCTGCCTGTCCACTGGAGCGGAGAGGAGAAAAGAGGAGCGGAGATGTGCCAATATTAACCAATAGAATCTTAACTCCGCCCCTGAGTTTAGATCAGTGATCCTAAGTCAAGATTCTATTGGTTAATATTGGCACATCTCCGCTCCTCTTATCTCCGCTCCGCTCCAGTGGATAGGCAGCCTTATTGGTTAAAATTAAGACCCTATCATTACCAGTAATGAAGCAAACATCTGATTGCTTTGCATAGTCGACCCTCCCTTATAAGCCCACATTGGCAATAAAAAAAAGTTATCATTCATAAAAAAACGATTCAGTTCCTAAACAAAAATGATGCTGAAAATCGCATCAAAATTGAAGTTGCTTAGTTTAGAAGAAAAACGCGGATACCCATACAGACACGAAAAGCGTCTTTAAATTATATATGTATAGATGAGAGTACCCAACTAGTATTTATATGTATATTATATAGTCCTCCAGACCGTATTTCAGCCACGGCGGCCAATCTCAACGGATACCAGCCTTCGACGCGGGAAATATTATAGTGCACAAGTGTGTGCGCAGACACCCGAGTGCACTCTCTCTTCCCTCACTCTCATAGTCCGATGGGACAGCAATCTGACACGGCCGGAGAGAGATCAGGCGCAGGACCCACGGCTTAACGTGTTTTCCGAGGCACGGGGGTATCACACCGCCACCTTCCAATCTCCGGGCTGTTACTAAGAAATTCCTAATGGAAAAACCCAATAACACTTTGCCCGACCCGGGAATCTAAGCCAGGACCTCACGCTCAGCAGTCGCACTTATGACCACGAGACCAACGGAGTAGATAGCGGACCCAACTAGTTACAACATAGTTACCAAACAACCTTCTATTCTAATTTACTTTCATAAAAATATAATTTAACTTAATTTTTACGTAGCTAAAGTTTCTCAGTTTTTCTAAAAAAATACATTTCTTGGAACACTGTCTGAAAGAGAAACATTTGACGTGTTGTCTTATGCATTATGTAAAGATATTCAGCTGACCGAATTTAAATGCGGGACACCTGTCCAACTTCGTTTTCATTTGTGAAAAAATGGTTTCCTCCCCTGTGCCTTAGAAATTGTGTCGTACTATTTACATTTACATACCTAGTAGTTTAATAAAAAGTGTTGAATATCTACATCATTTCACTTTAACTATACCTACACAGTAAGTTTTAGGAATCATTAAGTTACGACGTTTGCCAACCATTAAAGATGTGTGTGTGTTTCAAGAGTTTTGCAAAGACGAATGAACATTTCAGGATAAAATCTCAATGTATTGATTCTTGAAAATTATATTTTCGGTTTACACAGAAAAAAAATTGCACAATAATTTATTTCGTAACTAATCTATGCAGATACAGTACAGGTCGACACAACTTATATGTAGCATCGGTAAAAGTCGTAAAACCGATTATTTCCGATTTACACAACCAATAGAAATAGCTGACTATCGCGCCATTCAATGCTATTCGCGCTTTACTTTCCCGCCTCAGTTCAACCCGAGACAGCGTTGTGAATGCACGTGGGTTTTGGGAATTTTTAAAACAAACAAAGTCGCTTTTGAAATTATAATATTAGTAAGGATAAATAGTTAATCGACTCAGGTGTGACTTTGCGTAAATCCATTATAAAATACAATAGACGATGTGTATTTAGTAACTTAATCCGCTTAACTGTTCTTAAAGAGTCATAAAAATCCCTGTAAGAAATCGTCACGTGTTTCACCTCTCAACGAGGCATCTTCAGGATGACGATTGACTTGTTGCGAACCCGGACACGACGTATTGCCACGACAAGCACCGAACGCAAAGAACCCTCTTTGAACTGTCATTCTGTGTGTATGTGTTTTTGAACTGTCTTTGCGTTCGGCGCTGGTCATAGCTGAGTGTGTATTTACATTGCTGAGTGGTATTCAAATTCGTATGGGGTAGATACCACAACTAAAAGTGAAAAATAAAACGTAACGTAATAACAAACGTAATAAGCGGATTAAGTTACTAAATATACATCGTCTACTGAATTTTAGTAAGGATAATGTAATAATTCAATGATACAAATAATTAGAAAAATTAATATTGAAGTTTCAACTTTAAATATCTCTAAAGGCTTCGCAAAATAGAACGCGTACTTAGCGCGCGTTAGAGCGCTAGCCTGACGCCACGCTAACGTAACGTGCGTAACGAACTGCTAGCGCACGTCATAGTACACACACGGCTACACATCAAGCTATACATTTCCAGTTTAAGCTGACCTCGCATTATTCGGAAATCGTTTACAATGCGAGATCACCATAAACTGGAAATGTATAGCTTGATGTGTAGCCGTGCGTACAACACAATTCGGCGCAGCGTTAGGCTAGCGTTCTAACGCACGCTAAGTACGTGTTCTATTTGGCGAAGCCTTGAAAGTTTGATTTCTGATATTCATCGTTCTAGCCTTGTATCCTTCAAATCGAATCTAAAAACCAACAAATAATACAGACTTTATTGACGTGATCATTTATTCTGCAAGAAAGTACATGTCAATCTCGCATCAATTTCACGAATGTATTTTGTTATATGACTTTACACGTTATTGCGATTGCGTAATGATCATTTTCGCCTAAAGCAGTAATAAAGATTGATGATTTTGAAGGCGCACTTAGTTCGGATGTGATCGGTTTTACGAATTTTACCGATGCTACATATAAGTTGTGTCGACCTGTACGACACAACTTAGATGTAGCATAGATTTGAAAATTTTCATTCATTCATTTCAATTTTACGAATGTATTTGGCTATAAGATTTTACAAGTTATAGCGTTTTCGAAAGATCATTTTCACCTGAAGCAGTAATAAAGATTGGTGATTTTGAAGGCGCACTCAGTTCGGATGGTGATCGGTTTTACGAATTTTGCCGATGCTACATCTAAGTTGTGTCGCACTGTACCTATTTTATTCGAATTACTAGTACACAAACACAAAGCTGCCTCGTTGGTCTAGTGGTCGCAAGCGCTACTGAGCATCAGTTCTTGCATTTGATTACCGGGGCGGGCAAAGTGTTATTGGGTTTTTCCATCTGGAATTTCTCAAACGCAGCACGGAGTTAGGATGGTTGTGCCTGGTCGATGGCTTTAGTCAGTCAGTCACCTATTACATGGGACTTAAACATAACTGGGGAAATGTGGATGTACAATTTTGAAGCACTATGGGGAACTTCTTCATATAATAACATATAGCTACACCTCTGCTATCCCTTCGTGGAATACAGGAGAGATGGGTTTGTGAACACACAGCCATGATGCTAACTTCCATAACTGATATTTCCAAGAACGCACGGTACACCTTTGAATTCATTAACGAAGGTGTTGTTAATAACGTGAACGTTTCGTCATGATATATTACTGTCAACACTCATCTGCTAATTGCATTCACGAGTTCTCGGTAGATACGAGACGTTTACTTATTCATGTAGTTGAAACAGTCAAATAGAAGCTTGTGGAATTAGCTTAGAAATTATTTAGTACTCGGAATTGATTGGGGAATAAGCTGCTGATCTGAGTTGGGTCAAGGGGATGATACAGAAGGCTAGGTTCCAGATCTTTAGTGATCGATCTATAGGTAGGTGGAGTAGGATATTTGTATGTTTTTTTTAAAGGTGCACAGAATTGTAGCAGAAGCTGTAAAATTCTTGAATAATCTATGTTTATGGAAATGAAATAGCTAGTGCTTCCATTTTGATACCGAAGCAAAGTTTTGAAAACACATTAATTTAATAGATGGAATAACTCTAGCAGTGGCTATAAACCATTGATGTTGACACACGTACTGTTTTCACTTAAGCATTCCGACCCACACTCACACCATTACTTCCACTTCACCAA
This sequence comes from Conistra vaccinii, assembly GCA_948150665.1. Classification (NCBI taxonomy): domain Eukaryota; kingdom Metazoa; phylum Arthropoda; class Insecta; order Lepidoptera; family Noctuidae; genus Conistra; species Conistra vaccinii. Next base: position 1,503,183 of record OX411318.1, on the reverse strand, counting down.
GTCAACCATGAAAATAAAGCTATAAAAGCAACACATCCATGAATCCAACATCTTTGAATTTATCGACGCAGGTGCTATAAATAAGAGCGGCAGCCATTACGGGAGATAACTCTGTTTTATTGTAATTTTATGCGTGATGTTACCACCTAGAGTTTCGTACAAAATGCAAACCACCCTGGAGATTAATTAGGAGACGCGCTCCGGAGGTTTATTCGGTTATGGGACAGGCAATAGTCTTGTACCAAGTTTAGATTTAAAGTCTCAGATTTGGGACTTGATAAAATAGAGGCTCTGTTAATGTCCCAGGAGATAAATTAAGGAATAAACCTAAAACATGAAAAGCAAGGTAAATAAGAAGATCGGTACATTATAAACGAAACAATAGTGAGGAAAGTGCAATATGTGTATAAAGTTTTTTATTAGGAATGTCACAGGATTAAACAAGAGTCACAAAGATCAGCGTCTGTCAGCAATTTGTTGATAAAAGAATAACTGGAAGGAATAGAAGTTACAAGAAAAACTTAAGAAAAGGGCGTACCCAACGCGTACAAGCACAATAGGGATGATGTGGGTCAAAAAAAGTCAGATAATAAAAAAATATTAGACTCGTATTTTTCGCTTTAGCATATTAATAAAAAATTACTTGGATAAAACGCAATTGAAGTTGGGGGAGTGGGGGTTGCTACGTCACAAGTAAGTATAAAATCTACATACTCGTGACGTCATAGCACATGTTAAGTCAATGTATTGCCGTAATCTTTAGATAAAGTAAAAAAAGAAAAAATACGTGTACGTAATTTTTTTTAACAAAAAAAAATTGTATAGTCATCATCCCTGTTCTTAAATCGAATATGGCCTATACGTGCCATTGTCGTTAACTTACCATAGATAAAACTTTCTACGCCAGACTAAACAATATTAACATTTTCTCTTTACCCAAACCAGCCTCTATTATTACCGCTAAGCAAAAGCAACAAAATAAGCCCATTTCCAACAGATTTGAACAAAGACAGTGAATCACAAAGCCAACTACAATCTAATTCAAAAGCAATCATCGTGAGCTCCACAGATTTATAAACTGCTAATTCTAGTATTGTAATTCAGAATGAGGCTGAAGTAGGCTAAGTAAAAGAGGGAGATTAGGGAACGTTCCCAATCTGGGCTATGAATCACTTCGGAGATGTAATTTGTACTGTTGGAAGTTCTTTATGTGCGAGATTCGAGGGGCGTGCTGACCAGGATGTAGTCGGTAATGGAGTATTGGATCAATGTAATGCTATAAGGGATTTTAGGATAAGTATCCTAAATACTTTTCCATTTACTATATTATCAAGTAATAATATAGTAAATGGAACATTATTTTATTATAAAATGATAAATGAAATGTGATTAGTGTGGCTGTGAATGAGGATGATAATGAAGTGGGAAAGTAAATTAAAGATAAACATTGCAGTATTAGGTTAGTGTTTGCTGTTCTCTAAAAAGGTATCTTAGAATAAGGTCTTAATGAGTGAGAAGAGTTAGGTACCTAATTATTATTATTACTTGAAATCCCTATAGGTGCAGGTAAACCTGCTGTGAAAATAACCCTTCTTTATGCATAATATCTCATGAAGAATGACGATAGCATGTTATATTTTTCAATCATATTTGCACAGATTAGAATGATGATAGAAAAGAGAAACAGCTACAACTTTCAGTATAAACCTTATAAAGAAGAAACCTGCCACGTGCGTATCGGGCTCCGCACAATGAAAGGTCCCGTAGTTGGAATGAACTTAACCCAAGAACAAACCTAACTTTTTTGTTGAAAAAATGTTCTCCAATACATCGATATTGGTCACGGTCAATACTGAAACTGCAATTGTAATTTTGTAATGGAAAAAAAATTATGTGATAAACTACAAATGAATGATTTTTAGAACTATTCCTTTACTCGTCTGGTGAGCTCATTGCCAAACATGATTCTAGGTAAACGTGAAGTTCCCTTTATGTTTTGATTTATTTGCGAGTATCAAAATAATAAATCGCATAAATAGCCAGATTTTTTATTGCGTTGACTTAGCTGAGCTTAATTTTTGTAGAGCTCCAAAGGATTGCAGACCTATGCATTTGATATTGATTTCAATCCTATAAGAATTCTATTTTTTCCCTTATAAAGTATGAAAACCACAAAAAAATCAAATTAAGTATTTAACATTAAATAGTAGAAACCTATACTAGTAGACAATAGGTTCGGTACAATAGGTTCAGCATCGTGAATCACACCAGATGAAAACAACTCAACAACAAATAACTTGCACAATACATTTTAATTCCTCATTCCACTAAACATATAAAATGAACAATTAATTAAAACATTATTACGTTTGTGGTGTAAGTAGTATTTACTCTGTGGTCATCATGTTTGTGTTCCGGCTTCCGGTGGTTTACCTCTCACAGACGACGGGAACAAACTGTGGATAGATTTCCTACTAAAATAAACAATAAAATATAACATTTTTGTATGTTATTTGAAAGTAAGTATGACTGGTGTAGTAGTCGCAAACGCTTATGTTGAGCCTAAAGTCCGAAGTTCCATTCACGGGTCGGGCAAAGTAATTTTCCATCTGAAATTTCTTAGCAGCAGCCCGGAGTCTGGATTTGTGCCCGTTTGACGGCAATTGGCTTGCCCCTATTTCATAGGATTATTACATAATCTGGCGAATTAATTTGGGTGTAGGATACCTCTGCCTAATCCTTCGGGGAATACAGGCGTGATGTTTTGTTAATAAAAAGGAATAATACTTTATTAATTAAAATTTACTTTCATAGCCTTTATATTAGCGGTTTTCTAAAGCAATGTTACATTCTAAACTAGGGCCGAGAGAAAGCCAATAGTTTTTTTCGTACCTACCCTTTCTAGTTAGGACTACGTATAGCTGAAACCCCTCATCGGATTGGATCAACCCCGTTCCGGCGACTGCATTTTCCCAGACTCCAGTTTCCATTGAAGTTGGTATACGTACAAGCCAACCCCTAAGAAATTATTGGAAAATTAGTCTAACGCACTGTACCAAAAAACTTGGTACCCAGTCATGAATAGAGGTAGATTTTTTCAAAGTTTGCAAGAGCTACAAAAGAAAAAACAACGAAATAAAACAAGTTCATAATTCCCAAACTTTTATATTTTACAACGGAACATTTCAATACAATTTAATTCTTTACATTATACTTACATAGGAATTTACAAATAAGTGTACATTAACCGTTCAGCTATTCATAAAAATAAAGAGAAAACTTTGGGTTTTTTCATGAAAGATGGATGTAATACTCTTGGACACTGTAATTTCCTAAAAATAAGGAAACGAAAGATGTTATTCAGATCTTAGAAGGGTTTGAGATCATCCATCATGCAACATGCCAAATCACGACTAAAGATATTGCGGAGTGACGTCAAAAAAATAAGATAATCATTTTGTGGAAAATGAAAATGACCCTTCTGATTTATTGTCTCTTAGCCTTAGGCTGACGATCGTTTATTGGTAGGATAATAGAAGAAAAGTTAAAAATATAATATTGTTCTGCGATGTGGTAGGGTTCCATCTCAAACCATCTCTCCATTATTTCGATGTCTTTTCACATTGTTGATCGTCGTCCAACTCCAAAGACTTACCCTATAGACTTTTAAAATTTTTAGGGCGGACTACAACTTGAATTGTTAGAAATAATATTGAAAATAATATTAGATATAACATTTTTTTATAATACATATTTCATTGTAGACATGCCAAACATTCTCCTAAAATTACCCAAAACTGAAAGATTTTTAACTTATTCAGTAATTTTACAACCACACTTTGGACTTAGGCCAACATTCTCATAATTAATAAAGCCTTCAAAGATTATTATAATAATAAACCTTTAACAAATAATACATCAATCAGAATCCTAAGGCCAAAATGGCCCTTCAAAGGATATACCTAGGTACCTTCACTATAGTACCTAAGTAAATTATTGATTTCCACTCCGCATGTCAAAGGTAACTCTGTTTTCAATTTGCAAAATGAATTGTAAGAATTCGAAAAATAATTGAAATATAAACTAAATATCAATGAAAACATTATTGCATTTGAAACAAGTTAAATATCACACAATGTTATCATCTGACTCACCAACAATGATTTATTCAAAATCGTGTCCTATAAATTGATATGACTATCTTCGTGCAAAATTATTTACAGCCACGTCTATAATCGACCCTAAAATATATACAATAAACAATACAAAATTGTGATCAGCAGTCGTTGTTTAATTAGATTACAATTACACTTTACAAGTCAAACTTCCTTGAATCACTACCGTCACAGAATAGATAGTGCAGAAGGTCAGCTCCATACAACTAGCAAAACTGTACCTTTTCACTTGAGATGGCTTGAGATCGCCGTACGCATACGCGTACGGTATATTGTATATGTGAACATGTTTTTGCTCGTTGTACGCAGCCGGCCTTCTGCACTTATCTATTTAATGTCAACGTTTTAAATGAAACTTGAATAGTGAAAGCCGTGTTAGCAACCTTTGTTTTTGTTTATCACTAATCGGTTGAATGTCACGCCAGCAGCACTATCCCGAGCGCGAGCAGCGCGCACGCGGGCGCGCTGCCCCCCGCGGCCCCGCGCGGCGGCGCCCAGCCCTCGCGCCAGGGGCCGCGCGCCCCCGCCGGCGGTCACATCGTCGTCACCATTTCTGAGGACACGGAAGGTGTCAGTATCTTCTTACTGGAACCAACGCCCGCCGCACATGCTCACACTCGTATTGATGCTCACATCGTAATCCGCGTGCGAGTGGCACCGTTTCAAACCTAGTACCTGCTAGTACTCAACTCGGCATTTGCTCTCACTTATCGACGCAGGCACGTACATGAGCGTGAACGCGCGTATCGTGAGAGTGTTCCTACTAGCTCATGTTGTTTAATTCGCATCGTCGAATTCCACTGATGTACATGTCGGCAAATACTGATGCACATATTTCGACCAAATTCAGTGACACATCAGCGCATTATCGTGAAAGAGTGTGTGAGTGTTAGCATGTTCGGCGGGCGTAATGTTTTATGCCCGCGTTTGTAGTCAGAACACTGACTACAAACACTTGCTGTAGTAAAAGAAACACAGGTCACAAATTAAGCAAAAAATATGTCAGTCTCTGAGATACTAGGTATGATTGAAATACAACCTAAATGGACATTGGTATAAGTCTTATAGATTGGTATGAAACTGCAACACTAAGAAATCACCATTATCTTGCGTGAAATTTAATTTTCAAACTATGACCAACATTTATATGGAAATCTCCACAGTAATTCGACTAAGCTCTTTAAACTTATTGTAACCGTAAAAAAATGTATAAAAACTGAAACTTTTACTATCCAAAGTAATGCTACGATAATGTCAAGATCTTTTAAGGTTTACTTACGACTTTGTTTAAATTATTACAGTTTTAGTCTCCTACGTCTTACAGGTTTAAAAACCTTTAACTTTTTTGGTGTGAAGATGGTGGGAGGCACAGAACCATAGGAGGTTATAGTAGCCTATGTCTAGTAATGATGATGATGATGATGAAGATGGTAGAGATATTTACCAAGGTTCTGCATTTGGTGTTGGCTCAGAACAATATATGGGTTGTCGAGGCCGGGATCTTCTAGTACCCCTCGGTGTAGCTGCTCCAGATGTCTCTCTGTGTCATCTAGGAGACATAAAATAAGCTATTAATTTAATAACAGCTAGTTGGATACCATTTTCGTACGTAAAAAGTAACACATGAAATCTATATTAATTTGAAATTTACATTTACATAAATTTACTTGGATACTCGTTCAATACACGAGCAATTTCATATCGGATCACTAAACTTAGACAAATAAAGTTATTTTCGATATCAGTCTTACTGCTTATCAAAAGTTCTAAGTAAATGCGTAAGTTTTAAATGATTCAAAAGTGCTAAACAATGTTGTAATAAATAAACAATTACAGTTTGACTTCGATTTACATTTCATTCATTAGAATATTTGGATTCCGATCGTTAATTTCAGTATCATGGTAATTTGATTAATCTATCTGATCTGATTTAAAGTAAATAAATTGATGTAGACTAAGCTATTGAGCATTGTATGCTTTTAACTCATTATCAAAGAGCATTGACATTCCAGCAATAACAAATTTAAAACCCTTTTAAGCTACATTTTCAAATATATTGATATTTATTTAATCAGTTTGATGTAAAGAAGTTGTAGAGTACTACTATTAATAAGATTCATGATAATGATGAAAGACATAGCACTATATTGACAATCGCAATAGAACCTAATAAGAAGGTTTACTCAAACATATTATTAAAGTTAACAAAATTTATAAAAACGCTAAAAAAGACAAAAACATCACTAGTTGTATTTTTATTCTAGTTTAGTAGTTTCATAATTATGTAGTTTCACTTACATGGTGGCAGCGTTGTTGTTGGTGGTGGTAATGTTGTAGTAGTTGTTGTCGTTGTTGTTGTAGTTGTCGTCGTAGTAGTAGTTGTAGTTGTTAATACTAAAGAGACATAAATTACAAATTTAGATAACCGATCATGATTTTTTTAAACCATTCATTTGGTAGATAAACTTTGTGACACGATGTTTGTACGAGGAATAGAGAGAGATTGACTTAAAAGGTTGTGGAAAGTAGATGCTATTTTATTAATTTCTCTGATTAGACTGATAATGTAAACTTAACTATAAAAGGTTTTTTTCTGACTAGAAAGTGACATTTTCATCGTTTGATTTCTAGTAGGTAACTTTATCTCTTTTACATACATAAATGCCTTAAGTTGAACAAAATCAAGATGTTCTTAAATCTCAAGACATTCAAGCAACTTTAAATTCAATCTAACCGCTTACGATGCACAAATTCAAATTAAGTGAAGTAGACTAAAAGCCCGTCAGTACGTTACGTCTTTACCTCTGTCTGCACTTTCTAGTGCTCACTGAATACGACTTAGATCAAGGAAAAAGATGTAGCGAGTAATGCTTTAGTGAAAATAAATCTGGAAAAAACAAGAGTGGAACTTTTAATTTCAACATCTGTAGTCATCATTATATTTAAAAATTGACTTCCAACTTACATTATCCGTCTCATTTTTTGACAGTTATATGCAATGGCCTGACACGGCAAATTGACGTGCTTAACAATTAATTTACAAACTGTACTAACTGTGCTCAAAAAACTTGTGAACTGTTTCTAATCAGTTTCTTAGGGAGTCTTGAAATAAGTACACAAGAAAGATATTGAATGAAAGTGCATTAGTCAAGAGATTTAGGGCACAAAATACAGTGGAGATTATTATAGGAAAAGGATGAAGACGCAGCAGTTATAAGATATAATTATATTTAAATATTATATTTAGTGGATAGCTGTTTGTCGCTCTGATCCTGAGCATCTTTTGCAGATGGGTTTTTTTGAAGTGAAAACTTCTTTAGCGCCGTTGTGCATTTTTTTTGGGATGGGTAAAAAATTTTAAACTCGCGTCAGAACGTGCCGTAAGATCCGTTGCCTAGCAACCGACAAAGTAAATATCAAAATAAATAGTCTTTGACATTAGTTTTGTTTATACTGATAAATAAAGCAATTCGTGCGAAATTATTCCCTAACCATTCCAAAACATTCATAAATGCACAACATTAATGTTCAAGTTTTCACTTCTGCCGGCACTCCCGGAATGTTTTTTTTTTTTTTCATTTTAAGTTTAGTGTCGTAGGTAATGGCTCAGTGGTTAAGGCCTCGCCTCTCATGCACGAGGGTTCAAATCCAGGCGAGTACCAATATGACTTTTTGAATTCATAATGTACTTTCTGAGTTTATCTTGGACATTACTGACATCGGTGAAGGAAAACATCGTGAGGAAACATGGACTTATAGTCTGAAATCACCAACCCGTCTTGAGCAAGCGTGGTGATCAATGCTCGTCCCTTCTCTGTATGAGAAGAGGCCTTTGTTCTGCTGTGGGACAGTAACAGGCTGGTATTATTATTTATTATTATATGTTCAGCGCTAAATGATTAAAGACGAATTTCACCAATGAAACTGAACGCGATCAGCACGTCTAAACCACGTTCAAGACCTGTCAGTGTCATCATTTTTGTTAAAGATTGACACTGACAGCTCTCCAAATTCCGCTCTTACTGATTTGCAGTGTAAGCGGGCCTTAGTAAAGAAAACAAAACTAATACTTACAATGTAAAAACAGCTCAGTCTGCGCCCTTCCCTGTGAGTTCTCCACATGACACCGGTAGGCTCCGGCATCTTCCCGAGACATCTCTATCACCATCAGACTCACAGTGTGACGGTACCCTCTGGACGTCATGCTTAGTCTGTGTTTTGTACCTAAGAATTTGTTACATCTCAATTTTTATTTTCAAAGTCAATATTAATATTGACGTGTTCATCATTTCATTTCAATAGTCAGTGGATTTCAATCGAAACCTTTTTTTAAGATTTTTTTTTTAATTTATCCAATGCTGAAGGAAATGCTACAAAATGTTATTTCTTGCCTAAAATGGGTACTCGAAACAAAATGATGCTGTTTAAAAAAAATCTTTCCAATATTCTTCATTGACATCAGGGAGACACGACCCTAATAAGATAAAGCTTCAATTTGATACTTAGTTATCAAATTGAAGCTTTATCTATTACTTACATTATCAGTACTTTATATAATTTGCTATAGTTTAAATAACATTTGTATTATCTACTGTTTTGACTTAATTAATAGTAGGTGGCAATTTGGCAGTAATAGAATAACATTTAAATAGGTGTTCTTAACAAAATTATATTATTGGTTGGTAAAGTTGTTCTAATTCTAACCTAGACATAATAGGTGTCAACGGTCGCGGTGGAGTTTCTTGCCCATTCTTCTCCATACGAAAACTACCTTTTGGAAGGGGCGACAATTTTATTTTATTTGTAAATTTTGACGTTCAAAAGTACCATACAAGGGCCTATATTTAAAAATAGATGATTTGACTATGACTTTGATAAAAAAAAACATGTATTTTAATTAAATGAGACTACAGGATTCAACCATAATAAGTTTATTTCAAAAAAATGTTCAACTATTTATACATATTATGTATAAATAGTTGAACATTTTTTTGAAATAGACTTGCAGTGAAAAAATGTTTATTTCCAGTAATAAAATCATTTTGAATCACTTTAAATTTTATTATTTACGGTCGGCGGGGATAAAGTTTTTGCTAGTTGGTATTCCTGCGGTTGTCTCGTATTTTTGATTTTATTATTTTCTTCGTTTGAAAACTTGGTTTGCGGTTTCCAGTTCATTTTAGAAAATAAATTTGTAAAAATTATCTATAAAACTGCGACCCGCGGTTTCACCCACATACTTTACGATCCCAATACTCAATACTCAAATATCCCGTGGGAGTATTGGGATAAAAAGTAACCCAGGTCTACCCATGTGCCAAATTTCATCCAAATCCGTTCAGCCATTTTAGCGTGAAAGCTTAGCAAACAAACAAAATTAAATTATTTATAATATTATTAGTTAGGATTAGTTCCGCTATGAGATTATTTATGAAAGTCCATTCTTAGACTAGAAATAATTAAATTTTTCTTTAAGGGTACGCTAGTCGGTCATTCTTCCATACAAACGTAGTATGGTGATTACTCGTCTGTTTGATAGTGTCCGTTCAAAACTAAAAATTATATCAATTTGTCTTGTCATTATCTAGTCCTTTATGGAAGCAGAACTAGAACAAAGATATTGGTTTGGAAGGTAGGACTTTATGAGCGTCGAAATTTCAATATTTTAACACTAACTTTAACCCGTGTTGGGCGTAAATAAATAATTTATGTTGTAAGAAAATGTTAAAATTGAAACCGTACAGGGATAAATAATTTATTCAATAGTTCAAATAATTTTATTTTGAGTAAATAACGTTTAGTAGTTTTTTCATAATATCTATACGCCCAAAGATCTGTCCATGAAATTTTACGCGCTTTTTTTCGTTATAAATCAATCTCTAGTCTATTTCACCAAATAAATGAATAAATAAATAAAAACAGATAAATAAATACTGGAGCAGTGGTGGCCCAGTGGTAACGGCCCCGAATTACGAGTTGTAGGTCGTGGGTTCGAACCCAAGCATTCGCTTTACTTTGTGTAAATAATTTCATCTCCACTGCTCTCAAAACGGTGAAGGAAAACATCGTGAGGAAACCGGCATGTCTTAGAACCAAAAATTCGAAGACATGACTGTGACATCTTCTAACCCGCACTGGGTCCGCGTGGTAGATTACAGCCCACTCCCTCTCACAGAGAGGAGACCTGAGTCCCAGCAGTGGAAACTATTATGGCTGATTGAGATTGAGTGGAAACTATTCAGCCTATTAAGGCTGATTGACTGATTGAAATAAATACTAAATAAATAAAACTAAATAAATGAAACTTAATAAATAAATAATTAGACTAATAACATGCATAATTAGTTACGTCCACTAACGAGTGCGAGCTGTCGACTAGTGTACCCTTTACCCCGAGCGGGAGGCCGTGTCAGACTCTGACTGACTAAAACCCACCCGTGTTCCTTCAGTTGCCTGTACGTTGCCAGGGGCCACGGTTTCCCTTTCGGACTTTCCTGCAACCCTGGCAGGAACTAGTGTACCCTTAAGTACAAAAAATCTTAAATTTTAAGGTTTTTTTTCAGCGTTGCTAATATTTTAAGGGTTACTGTTTTATCATTTATCAATAATTTACACTCATTACTATAATAAGCTCAAGAAATACATTAAAAACAGCAGCAGAATAATACATTGAATAATAAGCAGCAATTAAAAGGAGAAGGAGCATTAATTTATTCAAATTAAAACCAAATTGCTTATGAAATGCAGTATCATTAAAAGGTTTCTATTAAAATTATTTTACCCGACTTCCTTACTATCAATTTACTTTTCTTCACATAAAGGCTTCACATAAAATCTAAATCATAAAGCGCTTTCCTAATAAAAATAATTCTAGCTGAGTCATAATTCTTGAGAGGCAAACTTTTAGAACTCTGGAACACTCATTAACTGATACATCAAAGAGTAATAAACTGGAATCTTAAATAATAATTGTAATTATAAACTTTTTGAGCAAAATTTGATGTTTTGTAAAGACATGATTACTTAGGAGACTGTCTTTTATCATCCTTGGAGGATATTTTATTTGTTGGCTTTGAAAAACTACAATATAGAGATAAAATTGCTCCTTTGTGACTGCTTTGAAGTTTCATAAGCCCTAATTGAAAGTTCCTTTAACTATGAGTTGTGGAGAAATCTATTTTACTTTGTACCTAGTTATTTTTGGTTAAATTCTCTATCAAATTTCCGTTTGTCGTCTCGGATGCTTGAATTTCTATTAATTTTGCGTACTATTCACATTGTTCCGTTGGTGGGACTTGGTAAAAAATGTGGGTTGTTAACAATATGATGTGGTATGTACAATCAGATCTATTTTGGGATGGGTGCTTTTGAGAATTTCATACCTTTCAGGCGAAGTTATTGAAACAGTAAGTTCTCAGATAAAAAAAATAATTTGATTTGATTTGATTTGATTCAGAAGTTAATAGGATGCCCTAGAAATAAAAACTTACGTACCGAATTCTTTTTCTAACACATTTTATTTGGCACGTTTAATATATTTTCTTTCTCTACGTTCAAAACGAATGTCTTCAAAAACATTTAATATCCAGCCAAGGTGCCTTTGCAATCTAATTAGAAATACGTATCCTTTGCAGAACAAACTTAACTTTGATTGTAGCGTAAATGAGAAAAGACTGCAATTATATACAATGTTACATAGTTTGTATATTGTTTTTATTTCATTGTTTTATTTTCTTTCTTTCATTTTCCAACCGTTGCAGCCAGCAATTTGTTAAACTTTATATAATTTTGCGGTAAGAAAGTTTTACCTCAGGCTAGGAAAAGGTTAGCGTATTTCTTGTGTACCATAAAAGAGGTATTTTATTTACATTTTCGACGAAAGCATCGTTTACTTATAGTTACTGCAAATACTAGTTTAAAAATGTATTAGGACTATTTTTAAATAACTACGTAAAGTACAAATAGTGTTTATTTTTTTATCAGAGGTTCCTCTTGTTTATCATTGGTTAACGAAGAAGAATCTCTATCCACTGTGCTGCTACTTTACCTATAGTCGTTTTAATTCCTTTCTAATCTTCACTTTATAGCAATCTTACCTTAAACATTGATTAGCTTACCATTAACCAGCCTCTGCTCTCCATTAAGAGTCCAATGGACTTGTGGGACTGGGTATGCTTCAGCAGTACACTGAAGAGTGACGGAGCCACCAGATGGAGCCCGTATCGCGACCCGGCCAGCCCAGACTGACGGAGAAACTGTAGGAACGAAAGAGTATTGTAATAAGTGTGGGTATTTTGGTGTCATAATTTCAGCCGAAGGACAGCCAGCACTAGACATAGGCCTCCCCCAAGCAACGCCAATTCATATTTTGTAATTATATGATTTTGATTGAGAGAATTGTCAATTTTCTAACCGACTACAATTAAAAAAAAAAAAACTATGATTGCATTTACCAATTATTCAAAAAGATAAGGACATAAATAGCGATTATCATTTAAAGTGAAGGCACGTGAACATATTCATAAGAAGTTGGCAGATTCGTCCCAGCGCTGATTTGCTGGATTCGTTTTCTCCTCTACCTATCGTTATTTCTCTTCACGAAGTTTATTTTGTTTATATGTATGTATCTGTGTATCTATATATTAGTATTTATTCTTTTTCGAGTTATTTATCAATTATATTGCACCTGCCATGTTTTGTCTCTGCATCACCCTAAGGTTGACTGGTAGAAAATGCCTCAGGCATTAAGTCCGCCTTTATACAGTATTTTTTACTTGTGCATAAAGTTTTAATAAATAATAATAAAAATAAAAAATAAATAGAAACGGAAGGACGAACATTTTCCAGTATCTACAATGGTTCCTTACTGCCACATCTCAAAACTTCGGTATGTTAGGTTTAGTAAATATAGGGCTTCAAAGCATACATCCCTAAAGTAATGAGTTCGGGTTTCAGGTAAATAGAATTCTGTAGTGAAAGAAAATATTGAACCTAAGTGGAAATAAATTTTTGAAATAGAAATGAATGATACTATTTGAGCAGAAACATCCATTCTTATTTATGTCTGACTTTAAGAGCTTTTATTTAGAAAGTGGATAACGTCGCAAATAGATGTCGAATATTTCGCTGTTGTGATTAATATGGCAGTATTTGTATGAATATATGAAATGTAAATGTAATGAATATTTACTTTTTGTCTGTTACGATATTAATTATTGCATTTCATTATCAATATTTTAGTTCACTAGTTAGCCACATTTCATATTTCCATACAGTAATATTGCCAAATTAATCAAAACGGGTAAATATTTGACAGCTATTTCCGACATTGCCAACTTTTTGAATAAGCGCTCTCTAAAAATATATTCCTCAAAGCATTATAAGTAATTAAAATGACATCATAAACCACACAGAGTTCCTTACTAAGTAAAATACCATTAAGACCATAAAATAATTCCGAATTCAATTTCTTCCTGAAACCCACTTCAAAGGGGAAGTATCTCTAAAAGTTTTTCGTTATTAATGAACCTCTAACCGCAAATCCGCGAATATTTGAGAAAATAACCGAGAAAGTTGTAACACACGACCAACTTAAATGGAAAACGGGCACTTTGGTCAAAGTACATTACTTCATTGAGGTTTCACGTAACAAAAGATTTTTCTTTATTCTTAGAAGTTTGTCTGAACCTGTCTGTCCTTAGAATGAATCCTGATTTTCAGAATAATTTAAGTGCTTAGTCATCTCAAGTTACGTTTTTGGCTTTCTCAAGGCTTTGATTAATGACAGATTTTACATAAAAAAACAGGTTTTAGTCTGGCTACTGATCAAATGGTTTCATATAATATTCTCTTTCAGAACACTACTCTTAAAATTCCACTTAAAGTATTTTAAAGATATTCAAGTTGTTTATATCTAAATTGAAGATATACCTACATAGAAAACATTTAACGAGCAATTCTTGTATAATATAATATTATCTGAATTTAGGAAACGGCTCCAGCGATTTTCATGAAATTTAGTATGCAGGGGGTTTCGTGGGGCGATGAATCGATCTGGCTAGGTTACATTTTTAGAAAACGGACCAAAAAAAAAAGTGCAATGCACCAGAAATTATTCCTAATAAACTGTGGATATGCAATACTTACATGGCAATACCTTTAATTTTTGACAGTTCAAACACTTTTATAGCGTTATTTACGTTGCCAAGCCGACGAATTCTTTAAACATAATTATGAAGCAATGGATTTGCAGTTTACTTGAAAAACCTTTGGATTTTAATTGAAAAAGTCTTACACAATTAGCGTGCAAGAATACCAATCCAGTTGACACAGTTTAAGGACAAAAACCCAAACCTCTATGTAAATTAATCAATTGCCTCAATTTTTTTTCCCTTGTGGGTAGTTGACACGAAAGGTGAAGAAATTGTTTGCTCTCGTTTTATTAATTTATTAAAATTACAAACAGCTTTAATTTGACTATTTATATGTATACATGTACATGCTAACATAGGGTACTCGCCACCTTAGTGTTATCTCCTAAAAATATTGCACCACAATCAAAACTACACACTATTTGAAACCATGGAAGCACTGAAGGTCTCATTGTCCGAAATGATGTCACTGTTTCAAAACCGGATGTCAAGCTTTGAGGCAGAACTGCAGAAAATCCCTTCAGGAACTTCAAGCAGCACGTCGGACAGTTTGGTAGCGGACTTCACTTCCTTCAAGAAGTTCATCGTAGATGCATTGGGCTGTCTTCAGCAGCAGTTGGAGGCATTGGCACAGGGGCTCGACAACCTTGAGATGCGTGGGCGCCGGAAGATGTTGCTGTTACATGGTGTCACCGAGCAGGCCAAAGAAGATACAGCACAGGTAGTTGCCGAGGTTGTTCGATGTCATCTGAAGCTGACCGACTTTGCAGTGGCTGACATTAGGCGGTGTCACCGGATGGGCAGACAAACAGGTGCTAGCAAGCCCAGGCCCATTCTTTGCAAGCTACGGGACGTCGGTATCAGGGACAGTGTCTGGTTTGCCAAGACGAAGCTGAAAGGCACTGGTATCACTGTATCAGAGTTCCTGACGAGATCGCGGCATCAGCTCTTCATGTCTGCGCGTGAGAGGCTAGGCGAAACAAATTGCTGGACTAAGCAGGGCCTTATATATATTCTTCGCGCTGACGGCTCCCGGCAACGAGTAAATTCTCTGGATGACCTAAATAACATCGAGCAGGTCAGTGAAAAAGCCATGTCTCCCATCGCATCAGCTTTGTCGTCGTCGCCGTGTCCATCTCCGGCACCGAAGAAGGCCCGGCGTGCTGCTGCGAAGAAGAAGTAATTCTGTGCCCTTTTAGGTAGTATCACCGTTCGGGTAGCAGTTTTGTTTATAACTCGTACCCTCTCAATTGCACTAATCGCTAATTTTACTATAATTTCTCTACCCTTTATAATTCCACATGATAAACCGTCTATTTATTTTTTTCACTATCATTTTCTGTTTTCTGTCTGTCAGCTGTCAACTCAATATGTCACGTCATGATTGTGTCATTGTTCTTTTAAAAGTTTTCGTTCAGAAACCGGTTGACAGTGTGCCCAGTGTGTTATGTTACTTCTATTTTCGGTATAACTTAATATTTTTGCTTGTTATTTTATGTTTATTCCTTCTTCATTTCATATGGCATAATTATGTAGTATTCTTTCTGTTACCCGGACGATGACATTTTTAGCTATTGTTTTGTGTTCGCTTTTATTTGTTAACGCTAAACTGGCGGGTGGATTTTAAATTAATTGCTCTTTTTATAACGTATAAATTCAATATTTTATTTACGTTTATTATTCTTTATATATTTATATAGTGTCGATGTCCGATAGCCATGACGACAGCGACCCCGAAAGCTTTTTGTCGGCTTGTAGTAATGACAGCTTTTTGAGTTTTCCGTCCCTTGCTGACACGCTTGAATCTCAGTTTTCTGATGTACCTAAAAATTTTAATGTAGTCCATATAAATGCCCAAAGTATTCCGGCACATTACCCTGACATGCTAGCTAACCTAGACTGTAAGAACATCCATGCTATCCTTGTCTCGGAATCTTGGCTAAAGCCATGTCTCCCCTCAACCTCCTATTCCTTGCCGGGTTTTCAACTGATAAGAAATGATCGCGCGCGCGGCGGTGGCGGTGGTGTTGCCATATACCTTCGTCCACATATTCCTTTTTCAATTGTCGATATGTCTGCACAACCTCCACCGCAGAACGCGGGCGAGCATCTCTTTTTGGAAGTAAACCTGAATCACGTGAAAGTCCTTCTAGGTGTTTATTATAACCCTTCGTCCCGTATTAATTTCTTTTCCTCTTTTGAAAAACTCCTTGAAAACTTTACACCCTCTTACAGTCATACAGTCATCATGGGCGATTTCAATACCTGCTTATTGAAAATTGATTCCCGCTCTTCTTCTCTTCAATCAATAGTTCAGTCGTCGAATTTATCAATTCTCCCTTTAGGTGCCACACACCATTTTCCAAACTGTAATCCCTCACTTTTGGACCTTCTCATTGTTTCTTCTCCTCAACATGTCAGTAAGCATGGTCAATGCTCAGCTGACATGTTTTCTTATCATGATCTTCTATTCCTCTCCTACAAAATTCGCCCACCTAAGGCAAAACCTAAAATTCTCCTGCAGCGCAACTTTAGTGGCATGAACTTGGATGATCTCCAGAGAGATGCTAACAGCATTGACTGGTCGCCTTTAGTCAGTGTTGAGTCCATTGACGATAAAGTCAACCTGCTGACAGATAACCTTGTGAAGCTATACGATGTCCACGCTCCCATTCGCACTGTAAAAATCAAACATCTTCCGGCACCATGGATTACAGACGATATAAGATCTATCATGTACAGGAAGGCTGTAACCAAAACTAAATTTAAGTGTCGGCCTTCGCCGTCGAACTGGGAGATCCTTTTGGATGCTCGAAATCGCTGCAATAAGGTGTGTAGAGATGCCCAACGCCGCCATATCCACACCTCTGTTGAAAACGGAGATCCAGCTAAAGTCTGGAAATTTCTTAAATCCTTGGGAGTTGGAAAATCGCGCCAAGAATCGATTCCTAAAAACTTAGATATTGATCTACTGAATCAACACTTCTCATCTTCGACCCACTGCAACGGGACCATGAAGGCAGCTACAATACAATGTCTTTCGAACCTTCCAACTCCGGACCATCCCCCATTCATTTTTAGTCAATTCTCTGATTGTGATGTTAAGAAGAGCGTAGTGTCAATCACATCTAACGCAGTTGGTAGTGATTGTGTAAGTCGGAAAATGATACTCCCTGTCCTCGACGAAATCATCGAATCCTACTTCCTTTTCCGAATATCGTCCTATCTCTATATTGCCCTTCCTCTCCAAAGTCCTAGAACGCCTTGTCCATAATCAGCTTAGTGCTTTTCTTTGTAAGAATAGTCTGCTGAATCCTTTCCAATCCGGTTTTCGTCCTGGTCACAGCACCGCTACAGCCTTAGTTAACGTCACTGACGACATACGGTTAGGCATGGAAGGAGGAAATCTAACGGTTCTTTGCTTACTGGATTTCAGTAACCCGTTTAATACTGTCGATTTCGATATCCTGCTAGGCATGCTTCGCTCGCTTAACATATCTCCAATGGCGATTGACTGGTTTCGTAGTTACCTGTATGGCCGCCGGCAACGTATATGCATAGAAGAGACTTGCTCATCTTGGTGTTATACTTCTGCCGGTGTACCTCAGGGTGGCGTTTTATCTCCTTTACTTTTCGCAATATTTATAAACTCTATTTCCAAAAAACTTCTTTCTTCTTACCACCTTTATGCAGATGACTTGCAAATATATCAACAAGCTGCCCTTTCAGATTTGGCTGAGGCAATAAACATTATAAACAAGGATTTGGATTCAATTTGTGAGTGGAGTGAGGCACATGGGTTGCAGGTTAATCCATCTAAGACTCAGGTCATTGTTGTTGGCAGCTCAAGGATGACCCCCAAGATAAACTGGTCGCAGCTTCCCCAAGTTAAATTCAACGGAACAGCTATTCCAGTCAGCGATAAGGTTAAGAACCTTGGAGTCTGGATCGACAAGCATCTTTCTTGGGGTCCCCAGCTACAGGACGTAAGTCGCAAAATTTTTGCATCTGGCATGTCCCTGAGACGATTGCGGAACTTTCTTCCAACTGCCACTAAAACTGCGCTGGCACAATCCCTTTTACTTCCCATCCTTGACTACGCTGATGTCAGTTATCTTGATCTCACTGAGGCACAACTAGATAAACTTGAGCGACTTAAAAATTTTTGCATAAGATTTATATTTGGCCTGCGCAAATATGATCACATTTCTGAATTTCGTACAAAGCTCAAGTGGCTCCCCATACGTCTTCGCCGGAATTCTCATATCTTACTTCAACTCTACAGTATTCTGTTCAATCCTAAAACCCCTTCTTATCTTAAAGAACGTTTCAAGTTCTTTCATGACACACATAATAGATATCTGAGGTCATCGGAAAACTTGAGACTTGAGATGCCGATGCATTCTACCAGCTTTTATGACAAATCTTTTACAGTTCAGGCAGTACGGTTATGGAATGCCTTGCCCGTGTCGATAAGGCGTGCTCAATCTTTGTCGACTTTTAAAGTTCAAGTAAAAAAACACTTCCTCTCTCCTTAAAAATCATCATTACGTATATAGTTCCTTGATCTTGTTCCAAGTTTATAACTTTATATATATATTATCTATTGTAGCATAAGGAATCAGCTTCTGCCACTTGTTAAAAAAATGCTTGGTGAGAATCGAACCCACGCTTGCATAGGATAACTAAGTACAAAGAAAAAATAACAGGAGATTTTAAATATGATTTGTATTGTAATTTAAAAGTAAAGAAAAAGAAACAGTTAGGTATAAAAGGTAAATTAGATTAAAAGGCTATTGCGAGCCGCCTAGTTGGAATTTTATTTTGTCTTAGAAGGAAGATTACGTGTTTGAGGGTTGAGAACTAAAATAGAACGCGACGGGTTAAACAAGTATTGGCCATTACCTAATTAATCCCGGAAATCAAAAGTTGGGCAAAGAGTTGATATCACGTAATGATCCTGATTACAGGTCAATCAGGAAACCGCCTAAAATAGAATTTGGTAGTTATTGATGCTATGGAAAAGTTCTAGGAGCTAAAGAATGAATGTGCCTAAGTCCTTTGCGCTGAACCGTAGCGACGTCCCGTCGTACAGCGTCTCGTTGGGGTTTGGTGCGTTGCGGCCTCTACCATGAGCGGCGTGTGTACGGCGGCGTCCGTGGGTGCCTGCGTTGGCCACAGGCCGCGATGTGAAAACTTGGGTCGGTAGCCGCACGATGGCCCGGGGTCCCAGGAGGCCTCAAGACCTCTTATGTTTGTACAGTAAATACTTCACCAAAAAAATAGTGGTTCTAGACTCTCGCTTGGCTGGCACGAACTATAGATCTAACTTGAGGGCTAGATACCACAATGTACTCGACGCAACAGCGACCAGCTAGCACGAAGATACTATCGTCACTATTTACATCCGCGTCTTAAACTGAAAACAGGACACTTGAAGCAGAGAAAAATTATTTTATACCATAACGTTTTGTCGAGAGCGACTCACAATAGAATGACGCAAGTCAAAAAAAATTGTTTTACTTTGAACGATATAGAATTCAAAATTTGAAAATGTGCTCAATTCGAAATTTTTAAAAGAAATAATAGTTTATGAAACTTTTACAACTAGAAAAGAGGCTTGAACGGCAGCGCAATGCTGCAATACACCCTTTCCAGCAAAAAAAAATTTATCGATACTATCGATAAAAAAAATTGACAACCCTAAACGATGTCGACACTAAAGACAGAAGGCATCATCGATAAAAATCACGACCCTATCGACAAATTCTTGACAACCCTAGACGATGTCGTCACTAAAGACACTTGACATCCCTATAGGGAAAATGAAAAAATTATGTCTCCCCTATAGGGGTGACAGTTGAAGAAGAGACGAGACAAGGCTAGGGGAAGACCTGAGTAACAGAGTAAAAATGAAATACTTACAAGACAACTAACAACTAACAAGGCTAAACCAGAATTAAAATACCTAACCTAAGGAGCGCCTACTAAGTGCCTTCGACAAAGAGTAAATACGGAACGTTCCAGATCTAAACCTCGACGCGAGCTCAGGCAGCGTCCACCTAAACCTAAAAATAATCTAAGTGCACGACTAAAAAAAACTATGGCCTAACAGAATTAAAATAACTCACGGGATAATATACCATGGCGAAATAGACTCTAGACGAAATAAAGAAGCTAAACTAAAGTAAAAAGCGAATGTAAGTATAGGTTAAAATTAATTATTGACACATGCTCAGAGGGCAATGTTAATAATAGAAGAGGCTAGAGGTTGTAATCAACGAATATAAGCTGAGGAGGACCAGGCTACGAGAGGAAAAAACCTAAGTCCCGAAAAAATAATACCCCAGCCTACAAAAATAAGGGCTATAAACCAGTATTTTAATGTCCCTAATTGTAGGGTATCCCTCCTGATCCGACTTTCAGCTAACAGAGTGCTTAGAGTCTGATCAGAGGAGTGATAGTAAGGTGGGAGGGTTGGTGCACCTCAAAGACACTCCTAGAGGTCGAACACAAACCTATTCGTCCCTAACAGCAAAACTCACTAACAAATTAAGTTGTTGAGAGTCAACAATGTTGAACGATGAGTTACCTCTCCGACCAAATCCAGAGGTTCCAAGAGGGATAGAGGGAACTTAACAAGAAGGTCGCTCATAGCGTATTGGTCAGCGAAGAAAAGAAAAATTACGGGGTAAAATTAATCAGAAAACAATAATTATATAAATAGATACGATATGCGTAGTGTGTAATGTTCGTTATTTACATCAGATTACGGAATTGTATAGAAACAGAGAATTTTGGGGGTTTATATTATTATTAAACTTACCGAGTATCGGCGAATAAACCACTAAATAGCGAATTAACATAATTATATAATATTATTAATATTGGTTTTTTTTATGACAATGTCAGTGTGATGGCGTGACATAGTGTAAAAAGAAGAAAAAGTTAGTGAAATGAAAATGAGGCCTTATAATAGAGAAAGTTCGAAAAGAGTTTGTAACAGATTTTGTGATAGATTTAAATTATATAATTACGTACTTTGAAACTTAGCTTTTTTGTTAAGGGGGGTATCGCGATGATTATGGCCTGAAGATGAGGGGTTATGAATAAAAACAATATTTATGATGAGTAAATTTGGATTAGGTGGTGAGATGAGAAGAAAGAAACAGCGAATTTTGTAATTTTGAGGAAATCTGAAAGGATGATTGATGTAGATTATGGGGGTGATAGCGGAACGGTTGGCGTTATACGTTTTTTGAATTTCGGAGGAAAGCAAGGGAAAGATTATCAGCGACCCTAGCATAAACTTGTGCGAGGGAAGATAGGTTTGACGCGTAATGAGACCGACTTTCGGCTAAAACGCTGCCTTGAGTCTGTCCGTGTGAACGGGTCTACCCTAACCTAACCTACACTAATTACCAACCTACCTACCTGCTTATATACATACACAACTATCTACCTAATTACCTACACCTGCCTACCTAATTACCTACACCTATCTATCCTAATTGCCTACACCTACCTACCTAATTACCTACACCTATCTATCCTAATTACCTACACCTACCTACCTAATTACCTAGACCTACCTACCTAATTACCTAGACCTACCTACCTAATTACCCAGACCTACCTACCTCTATTACATACAAACCTACCTACTCACTTAGCTACCTATCCTACCCTACTTATCCACCTAACATACTATAACTCCTTCGGTCCGTCGGTAGCGTCCTTCATATAGATACAGCTCAAATGGACACACATTTGAACATTCACCTCAACACTGCTTATGTGAAATTTCTTATAAGATCGAATCAATCATCAAAACTACCAAAAAAGGAATTAGCCAGCCGTTCACGCGTGATGCGGAGAGCGATAAAAAATATATAATTTTAAAAGTAATAAATATGTAAATAGTTTTCAATAAAAATATCTAGCAAATAAATTGACCTGAAAAACGAGTAAAGTACGAATTTAAAGTAAAAGGTATTTATAGAAAGTTGGTCGTCGTCCTTTCAAAAAAATTCGGATTAGCGTGAATGGGCGTTGTCCTTTATTTTTTTGAACTGAGTTTGGAAAATTAAATATTTACGCGGTTTGAAAATGCAAATTTATTCCTGAGCGAATATTTGGTTTGTTTCGACGGCGGGGTCTAGAATTAAGCGCAAAACTAATGTTTAAATAGAATTTTAGCAAGATAGATATGTGATACGTGAGTTATTGAAAATAATGTTTGCATGGGGTATTTCTATAGGAATATATGTGTGTACCTGATTCATACCCTTGGCAACGAGTAATAGACGTGCGAACAAACAGAAAACGACAATAAGGCGAGCAAAAGAGACGGATGGGGCTGAATGCTATAGAAAAAAGAAAAAACTAGACATTCAGCAAAATCACCAATCAAAAAACGCTTACCTTAGATGTGATCCCTATGCACTCATACTTCAAACACACGTTACCTACGGGGAACTAGCTACACTAATTACGAGAGATGAATAAAACTCGGGGAATAATAATATATTTGTTGGGAGGAAATGAAAGAGGCAGAGAGAAAAGGTATTCGATCTGGTTACAGAGTTTTGAATTGCATCATAGTACATTACATTAAATTATATACACACATCAAAAGTGTCTAGGGATCAAGCATTTTTATGCGGATTTCTTGAGATTGAGATGTGGCTTTGTAATAAATTTATGATTTTATAAATTTATATGGATCCTTTTTGGTGCATTTCATAATTTGAATCAGGAACTGTGAATCAAATTCGAGTAAAAGATGAAAATCAGCTGTCAATATTTTCCCTATAAAAACATACAACGCATTGAAGACATTATTAGTGCTACTGTTTCCCTACTACTGATTAAAACCAACGTTATTATGGAGCAGCGACGTCATTTAAGCAGGGAAGAAATGCTCAGAGCCGTGGGAATGATAGAAGCTGGTTCCCGGCAACGTACTGTGGCTTTAGCTCTGAATACAAGTCAGAGTGTTATCAGTCGACTTTGGACACGTTACCGAAGCACTGGTACCGTGGCTGAGCGCCATGGAGGACGGTATCGCTGCACCACACGGAGACAAGACCGATACATTCAAATCTTAGCTCGAAGAGCTCCAACAATAACCGCCATGATGTTAGCCGTGAGGCTTCATCACTCTTCAGGGAACTTAATTAGCGACCAAACAGTCAGAAACCGCTTGCATGAAGTGAACCTTCATTCCCGAAGACCGCTACGGGTACCACCTATAGCAATGCACAATCGTAGGATTCGATATCAATGGGCTCTTGAACACAGAAATTGGGCAGAAGAACAATGGCGTTTCGTGTGCTTTTCTGATGAGTCTCGTTTTGGTATGAGACCGGATACAAGACGTATACGACACTGGAGAACCCCTGGACGCCAACAGCGATTAAAATCCTGCCAGGAAGTCCATCCTTATAGTGGTGGAACCATCATGGTATGGGCGGGTATTTGGATCGGCGGAAGAACTGAGTTGATTTGGATCAGAGGCAACCTCAACGCTCAAATTTATGCTGAGACGATTGTATCAGACGTCATCGTTCCTCTACAAGTGCAAATCGGTCCCTTATTTCAGTTAATGCATGATAATGCACGACCGCACACCGCAAGAGTTGTAAGACAGACTCTCGCCGCAGCTAACATCAATGTCCTGCCCTGGCCTGCTCAGTCGCCAGACTTGAACCCGATTGAGCATGCATGGGATATGCTACAGAGAAGAGCTCTGCCGAATATGGAGGGTATCCAGTCGCAAGAAGACCTTTTTTTGTTGTTGCAACGAACATGGGCGGCCATTCCACAGCGTGATTTGGATGAACTCATTTTGAGTATGCCAAACCGATGTTCTTGTGTTGTTAGTGTTCGCGGTAGAAACACGGATTATTAATTGTTTAAGTTACCCAATAAAATTTTAAAGAAAACTGTTATTTCAGTCTTTTTTTCGAACTTTAATGTTAGTGGTTCAAATGTCAAAAATCCCTTTATTAGGAAAATGGCAAATTTCTTTATTAATGCAAAGGTGACTTGGTTTATCGTTACTGTGACAAACGAAAACACTTTATTTGATGAATCCTTAAAGAAAATTTTAATTAATATCAATCAGGAGAAAAGTTATTGCAAAAATATATGTTGATCCCTAGACACTTTTGATGTGTGTATTATCATACAATCGTATTTCATCACATTAATTAATTGGTCATTGAATGAAAGGCACAAGGTTAGATAGACGTAATAGGAGCACCAACAGCAGCAAGGCACCAGCGCGAACTGTTCTGTAGTTAGGCTTGCCGAGATTTTATTTAAAACGACCGCACCTGAAACAAACAAAATTGCTCTAGGAATTAGAAATTGTGCTCTTAAAAGGGCACACCACACCGGTGCTATGAAAAAAATAATAATTAGACTACTTATAGATATTATTAGGTAATTAATAAATAGTAATGTTATTATCGTAGGTAGTAAACAAATAACAATAATAATTACTTACTTTTGTATCGGGCGCCATCTTGTAGCATAAGGAATCAGCTTCTGCCACTTGTTAAAAAAATGCTTGGTGAGAATCGAACCCACGCTTGCATAGGATAACTAAGTACAAAGAAAAAATAACAGGAGATTTTAAATATGATTTGTATTGTAATTTAAAAGTAAAGAAAAAGAAACAGTTAGGTATAAAAGGTAATAAATTAGATTAAAAGGCTATTGCGAGCCGCCTAGTTGGAATTTTATTTTGTCTTAGAAGGAAGATTACGTGTTTGAGGGTTGAGAACTAAAATAGAACGCGACGGGTTAAACAAGTATTGGCCATTACCTAATTAATCCCGGAAATCAAAAGTTGGGCAAAGAGTTGATATCACGTAATGATCCTGATTACAGGTCAATCAGGAAACCGCCTAAAATAGAATTTGGTAGTTATTGATGCTATGGAAAAGTTCTAGGAGCTAAAGAATGAATGTGCCTAAGTCCTTTGCGCTGAACCGTAGCGACGTCCCGTCGTACAGCGTCTCGTTGGGGTTTGGTGCGTTGCGGCCTCTACCATGAGCGGCGTGTGTACGGCGGCGTCCGTGGGTGCCTGCGTTGGCCACAGGCCGCGATGTGAGAACTTGGGTCGGTAGCCGCACGATGGCCCGGGGTCCCAGGAGGCCTCAAGACCTCTTATGTTTGTACAGTAAATACTTCACCAAAAAAATAGTGGTTCTAGACTCTCGCTTGGCTGGCACGAACTATAGATCTAACTTGAGGGCTAGATACCACAATGTACTCGACGCAACAGCGACCAGCTAGCACGAAGATACTATCGTCACTATTTACATCCGCGTCTTAAACTGAAAACAGGACACTTGAAGCAGAGAAAAATTATTTTATACCATGACGTTTTGTCGAGAGCGACTCACAATAGAATGACGCAAGTCAAAAAAAATTGTTTTACTTTGAACGATATAGAATTCAAAATTTGAAAATGTGCTCAATTCGAAATTTTTAAAAGAAATAATAGTTTATGAAACTTTTACAACTAGAAAAGAGGCTTGAACGGCAGCGCAATGCTGCACTATGTATATTTATATAGATAATTTTATGCTTTATGTATGTATGTATTTATTGTATATGTAAATGGTACACCACTGACTACCTGCAGTATTGTCTTTCCTTCTTACTTTAATCCATCCAAAGGTTATTGTCTGTAAAAGATCGCTTTTAGCGATAAGACCGCCCATTGTGTCACCCTATGTAAAATGTCTAAACCTATGTCTGTAATTTTTATGGTGTACATAATAAAGAGTATTCTATTCTATTCTATTCTTTATAAACACTTCCTTACTGCCTAATAAATAAACCGTCATAACTCAAACCGATCCGTCACACGACGATGAAGAGCGTCATCTTACAGCCTTCAAACTGACAGTACCAGGACACTCTTAATTGTACCCGTTATAAATGACGTAATTAATTTAACTGTCGACTCACATATCACATTAATCTGGATTCTCTTGCTGACTGAAGGAGGGACGCCATTGGTGGCTATACACAGGTAGGCGCCTGATAGTACTCGCTCGACGCCGGTCAGGTTCAGCCAGGGGCCGCTCCATTTTGACACTGTGGAGGAAAGTTAATTTAAATTCTAGTTGACTAAAGGATTCATAAATTAGTAGATTGTTTGCCAAGGTAGCAAACAACTATTTTTAAGGCGAGAGTGTTTCTTTCAAGAGTGAATTCAAAGCGGAGCGAGGGATTCTAAAGTAGAATCCTGAGCGCAGCGAGAGATTCGAAGTACATCACTCGAGCTTAAAATAGTGTTGCTCCCGAGGTGAACACTCTACTTTTTATCACCCTCTATGAGAAAATAAACATATGGGGTCCGACCCCATCAGGAACGAATTTCCTACTCACGTAGGTATGATTAAAAAAAAAATGGAAAATAAAAATCGCAGCCGCCATGTTGGATTCACATTTTGACCTCACTATTGGCTTTACCACCCTTGAAAACTATGAGAACGATACCCTTGACGAAAAATTTAAAAAATTTCGCATCCGCTATCTTGGATTTAAATTTTGATCAAATTCACACTTTTTCTCTCTCTTGCCAGCCTGTTACTTATTCATACAATGTTCGTGATCGATCTCTTTTATGAATAGAACTTTTACTAACGATTAATAACCACATTCCTATTCAAATCAAAAATCTTTTTAATCAAAGGATTAAAAAGCTATTTTGGTCCCTGTTTACGAGGATTAAACTACGTCATTTTGAATAGATGTGATAAAAAAATATATTGATTTGTGTTTATTTCAAAAAAATCTGATGATGGCTATCATGCTAGATTGGAATTTGGAGCAAATTTTCTGTTATAAGAAAAAACGTGTTTGATAAAACACTATGTTTTTTAGTAGACATAAATAATAGGGACGTATTTAAAACGAGGAAAAATGGCTAGATCAAAATCTTCGAATATTTTTCACTTACCATAAAACCCGGTTTCTTTCAAAATCTTTTTCTGGAAGACGCACTTAACGGCTTAAAGTTCTTGTTAAGTACCATTATCTTCAAGTACTAACCTTAATAATTAAGCAAAGATAGGCTCGAATCACGGCACAAATCAGTTTCGTTTTCAAAGCTTTCTAGAATTACTTTTGATTGTATAGAGACTTTTATTACATCAATTCACTTGTCAAAGAAAAAGGTTAATGATTTGTAAATAATGGAAAAATCATCCGTTTTTCCCAACGCTTCCTTAAACTGAGCTTGTACTTTTTGTGTCTTTTTACGTGTTCTAACGAGGGCCACGCCACTGAGCCGCGTAAGCTCGTTGATACTATATCCTCCCTCCATCCCCCACGATTTGGTCGCTGATCTGCTGATAGGGACCATTGTCTGACTTATTTGGGAAAGTAATTTCCTCGTGAAGATATCCGTATTAATAAGAGCTACGTTAGATCCATTTCCTGCTCGCTTGTTGCCTTTATTTTGTCCTCGTATCTAATATGAACAGCCCCTTTTTCACAAAGTCTATTGGAAATATGAACGTTCGCGTTTTTTACTGTGTATAGATTCAAAGGAAACCCACTGTATCTATACAAATTTGTTTAAGGCCAAATTCTGAAATCTAAAATAACTTAATACTTTACATAGGAAAGTAAGTGGGGACAGAAGCAAATTTAACTTGAGACAATAATGAGTTAAGGATTTATTTAGAACTTAGTAAAGTTGACGTTGCCAAAGGCCCGGCGATACTCTGCACAATTTTATAACAACTTCGTTTGAGCACACAATGCAAATAAGAGAGCTTACATTCAATTTATAGCCGCGGGCGCCAAACTTTCCCTTTGTGTTCGTTCTGGCGGTGACTGGCTGTGTGCTGTGCATACTGCGACAGTTTTTGCACACTGTCGCTTTATAATGTTTGCGGTCCTCTGCGCGGTAGTGTGAATAACAGATAAAGGTTATTTCTGACTTCAAGTTTATATAAAACAATTGTTTGTACTTGTTGTTTGAACGGAATTAACGAGATCTGCGAAATTTGCTTTTACTGCTCTGTTTATGCATGATGTTGTTTGTACTGATACCGTATTTTCTAAAATCTGCAACATTGTTGGGCTATTTTCTTCGGAATTGCCGTTCCCCAATTATTTTTACGGTCAACTGTTGTTCCTGACGACGCGACGGGGGCGTAACGATGTGGTAATTGAAAAACGAAACTCCGGCGGAGGCAGAACTAGAAAACTAAAATTAGTTTTGTTCGCTTTTATTTTGCGTTAAAATTAAGGTCGACATTTTAAATTCTGAGTTGAAACAAGCTTTTTAAACATGAAATGACGTTGTCAATTGGTAGAAGAAATATGACGTCGAGTCACTTTAGAATACCCAAAAACTTTATTTGCACTTATTGACATGCCTACACTGTCATCCTATACCTATTTATTGTCCCGAATTTATCCCAATTTATTTGTGATCGGCACAACATGTCCTTTTCATCCATACTTCTCTATTAGTCGTATCTCGGTAGTCACCCCCGTAATTTCTAGTCATATATTATCATCTTTCACACAGTCCATTTCTCGTTTCTTTGGTCTACCCCTACTCTTATAGCCACATTCATATTAAAAAGTTTCCCCTCACGACATTCTCCTCATTCCTCCGCATCACATGCCCATAACAGGATAACCAATTTCCTCATAAACCTATTAACAGAGTAATTTGAAAACATTGTAAAAGGCAACTAATTTTAAAAGAGTAACCGTGGAGTTACATGCCGGCTCTTCTCCATATGAAAAGACCAATTAGAACCGCGCACCTAGCATCTGACGTTTCATAAGTGCCAATGTAAGTTCATGTGAAATAAAGTCATTTGAATTAAAACTTTGAGAAGCATAATGTCCTTTATAATGTCTTACCTAATGTCTGGTTGTCAATCTTGAAGTGCCTGGAGTCTTCTCTCCTCCAGGCTATGATGGGTGGTGGTGTACCTGAGGCGGCACACCTCAGTGCCGCGTTATCACCTTCTTTGACAAGCACCTCGCCACTGCTAGCTTCATCATCGATGTCTGGTGGAACTGTTGGATTAGACAAAAAAAATATTTGTATTATGTATTTTAATACATATACATTAAAATAGTTAAAGATTTATTTGTATCGCAGTCTTTTTAATTGTCATTGGAAGATTAACTGCTAAAAAAGCGTCACAGTGATCTTATAACCAAAATAATTATATGAGTTTTTGTATTTAAATTGTATTTGTATTTATTCTGAGATTTTTGCATATTCTACATAATTTCCGGCATCAGCAATTTTTGCTACAACAATGTTTGCTTGTTTTCCTGAACTTTTTCCTACAAAAAATATCAACCTTCTGATTGAGATTCCACGCAGGATAACCGATAATACATGTTCTGTTTTTCTACTTTCTCCCTAATTAATATTATATTGAGGATGATATAATCCTGACTGATATTATACCAATAATAATATATTATTATTCAGGAACGGCTTAGCTCTTCTAAGTCATTGAGCAGTCGGCGATTAATATTTAATACTTAATTGATCTGTTGGCGAGAGATAAACATCGAGGTACCTACTAAATATTTCAATAGTCTTAATAGTCATGTAACTTATGTGTCTGTTCCTTTGTAAATCCATCGCATGTGTTTGTGTGATAGCCAATGTGGGCAATACGATGCTGTTTACTGTATTTAATAAAATGTTAAACTTCTAAAATATTAGTATATAGTACTGTTTGTACAGTCATGGGGTACCAATTCGAACAAATTATAATTAGTCTTGAAAAAAGATCATAGATGGCAGCATAGGTAACAATTATGAAATTAACAGTCACTAAAAAGCGATAAACGGAAGATTTTGGCTGAAGTAAGATTAGTAAAAATCAAAACTTCCTTGTTTAATGCTGATTTATCTATTGTAACTCATAAATCTCGTATTTTCAACAAAAAAAGATAAAACCTTTTTGTTTAGGGCTCTTTGCAATAGATGGCGTTTTACTCAATTTGTCATAACTGTAGTACATTTAGCCAGTCAATAGCCCGACTAGGGAAGTCTCATTTCTTTGTATGGGATTGGGTATCTGTACGTAGTATTATATTTTCTGTGGTACAGTCTTGATTATAAATACCTTACAGTTACGCAAAATTAAAAAGAAAACCCGTAAAATTAAAATTTTAGTTTGAGAAAAAGTCCTATTCCATATAATTACGGTTTTTATAATAAGTACTATGTTCGGAAACACCCTAAAAATCTATCAATACTTTAGGACAAAACCACTTTTGAATCTTGTGAACGTGTAAAATATTTGTGTATCCAGGTACATCATGCAGGTACTCTACCTGCATTATGTTAATAATAGGACAAAAAACTATACCCCGCTTCGAGTGAAATTCGTTTTTCACAATAAAGTCTTACCTACAACCTGTAGCAGATGAGTCTGGCTCATCATCGGCTCGGTGTTGACCTGACACATGTAGCGGCCGCCGTCAGAAGGACCAATCTCCTTGAGCGTCAAGGTCCAGGCTCCGTCTCCGTGGCTGACGCTGACGCGGTGATTTTTCGTGATGACGTGGCCGGCAATCGTCAGGATTGTCTGTGTGTCCACTCGGAGCCACGCCACCTGGAGAATAGGTTTTATTGTATAGTCGACTTCGTAATTGCTTTACCACCCCTAAAGTGACATTCAACCCTGTACTTACATAATAAAACGGCAAGGTCAACCATTTTTACTCGACTACGGCAAAGACAAAAGGAAGGGTTATGGTTTTAGAAGTTTATGTATGTATGATAAATACCAGTCACACAGTAACGGCATTTATTCAAAAGCCCCATTTACCTTGAAATACACAATTATTGATTCTTGTAACTCTGCAAAAGAAGAATGGCAGGATCCAAAATGCCATTTAAACAAAAGACATTCTTTACAAAAATCAAAAACAAACTACCCCAAAACGTTTTGAGGCCAACAATTAAAGAAATTAATTAAGTTAAAGTTGTTAAAATTTGCAATGGCCGACAACTTTGCTTTCTCTTGGAAATAAATCCAAAAATGAAAGTAAAACAATTTTTTTTTCTAAGTAGAAAATTGAAAATGAACGAATAACCACGAACATCTAGCGACTAATTAAATACTAATAAATTTAGTTGATTCAAAGAAAGTTGAGCAAGACCTCAGAACAGGGAAAGTTAAATTATGAAATACGAAAGGACCAGAATGTTGAAACTAAAGAATTTTGTAATAAAGAAACAAGTTTACAAAAGAACGAACGTTTTGCTATCTTTTGATCTTTACAGTGTTATTACCTGTAGAAGTGTAGATAATTAAAATTTGTTGTAAACATTAAATATTACGATTTGGAACTCATTGCGGTTAATATTAAAATTTTTGGGATTTCAATTTTAATAAGCAATGCGCAAAGGTATATTTGAGAGGAAACTTTACATTTTGTTCCTTTCTAAATTAGTGCTGGGATCTGTTATTCGCAGGTTTAGATACTTTTTACATAAATAAAATAATACGTATTGAAATAGAACGGAGAACGGGTTTTAAAAATAAATGTACCGTTTCCATTACGAACGTTTGAAAGGCTTTTATTTGCATCCATTTGCTCACAATTGTTTTTCTAACAGAAACTTTTTTTCAACCAGATTCGTGTCTCACCAAAAACGTTGCCAAATAAATCAACATCAGTACCCCAGCTATATAAAAATTCCGAGTCTCTAGAAGAGATAAGTCACCCAACATTATCATGCTGGAAAAAACACGAGGAGTAATTAAGATAGCGAAGAGCCTTGTCCCACTAATTGTGGAGGCTTCCGGCCCTTCACTGATTCAGCAATGTGACTTGTTCACACGAACGGCCCTTAATAAAGGAAGCCTAGAGAAAAAATAATTAAAAGAATTCGTTGGGACAACTTTACTGTCTTAAATCACTCTAATTTTTTGAGGGCAAGACACAACAAAACGCAAATTTTGTACCACAGTAAAAAAAACATTGCTGTACAAGACCTCTAGAATTTTAATCAAAGCCTGGGTAACTACTTCAACAAATTGAGCCAACTTGCCTATTCAACAATGTTTATAAAATGGAAAAGTCCTGATTGATTTCTGCCAAATGGCTATCAAATAGCCATTTAATAACTCACTTCACTGTCGCCCCTACCAGCTCACATTTCATGAAAACCTAGAAAAGCTAAATTCCATTTTGCCACATGGGCCCAACAATTGCGTCCTACGTTTAATAGCGGGTCCTACCGTGTGGAACACGGAACACTTTCCTAAGCCTCGTTGGGCACCGAGGCCTATCTGCGAGACCAGACCGAGAATGATAAGGGGTTAAGCGAGCGAGAAACTAATGGGAGAATGTGTGTAGCTATTTTTTACAGTATCGGGTAAATTGTGGTTTTGTCTTAGATGTTATGTGGGTGATATTTATAGATGATTTATTTGATAAATTATTGTTGGGCCTGCCCCTTCCGCCCACATTCTTTTTTCTGGTTTGAAGTTTCCTACGTCTGTTGCCTGGGCCACCAAGATACAGACTATGCTTATTGTGAATTGTTTCTATGTGTAATAGGTACTAACTTGTGTGTGTCTATAATGTTTTATTATTATTTTCGTCATTCACGTTTCTCGAGACCCAGAGGACCTTTGGAAGGCGTATGAGGAGCCGGAGCTAACTCGCTGAAGCCCGTTAGACGTTTTGAATGAAATGAGGCTCCAACCGACGATTATTTCTGAATGTACTATGCAAGTGCACCCAAGGACAACCCCCGGTTGGTGTAGGACTATTGCAAGATATGGAGTTTCGATTATGTGTTTGGGTAGCTAAAGTGGACCGCTTGTCTAGAATTATGGAAGGACTATGGCCCCTACCTGACCAATGATAATACATAATGGACATACACGGGTAAAATGGCAGCGGCTGACTTGCATACTCAATAATGGGCCCCCAAAAACTATCGCTAGCGGATAGTGACGTAGCGACAAGTGAGAAACATAATATATCCTGACGTGCTTTAGGAATGGAGAGGTATTCCACGGGATAATACTAGAAGTATGGTCAAGATCCCTACCAGCATCTTACTGAAATACTTTCTTCCTCGGAGCACTTTTGCTCTTGCGCCAAGAAAGGCAAGAAAAAGTTGGGAGATCTGTTGGGAGATCCGTTACGTGGACCGGCTGGACTGAACACTGAAGTGTTCAGTCCAACCGGTCCACGTGGTAGTTACTATCCGACAGTTCGCTGAACTGCGGGTTTATGTATTTCTCATGGTCTGGCTACCTTGGACCTGTTTCGGCAAAGTAAACTCTACCGGCACATACCTAGAGTTCATAGGAGCGCGCAAGAACCACCACGACGTCAACGTAGAAAACGTAAATAACTCCAACGCCATCTAAGAACATTTTCTATTTTGTAAATAAACGAAAACAATATCAATTATGAAAACAACTACGTTAAAAA
This sequence comes from Conistra vaccinii, assembly GCA_948150665.1. Lineage (NCBI taxonomy): Eukaryota > Metazoa > Arthropoda > Insecta > Lepidoptera > Noctuidae > Conistra > Conistra vaccinii. Next base: position 1,469,375 of record OX411318.1, on the reverse strand, counting down.
ATGCTCGTTTAACTGATTTCTCAATCAAGAAAAAGTGTAGCTGCTATAACCTTTTATATGTACATTTAACTGACCTTAAATGTCTGTAAATTATCAACCCTACAGGTCAGCGCTGCATCTCTGCCAACTGCCACGGTCACGTTCGATCCCGGACCCACAAACCGTGGCAAATCTGAAACAAGAGAACACCGTCATTGTAGAAAACTGAAGGACACAATTACAAGACAGTGCAAGTTAACACTAACAATACATATAAAACAAATATACTAAAGAGATTTTTCCTCTTAATTTGTTCAAAATTAAAAGTTATTTATTCAAAGACATTGGTTCTGAAGACTGATACACTATATTTAGAAGCTGACTGTTCTTATACTCGTACATTAAATTTAAACTTCATAAATAATTTTACTGCGAGCGACATCTTTTTTCAGTCAAATGTTTGATCAAAGATTGCCGTTGATAGCTTTTACGAATAAATACCAACGTTCAAACATCAATATGGGTTGTGTATTCTGAAACAAATCTAAGCGAGAAAATCTTCTAGTATTTTCTCGGAACGCTTTTGTCGTATGTTTATTCATGAGCGACGGAACTCGCAGTCTTCATTTATGATACATTCGTAGCAAGTTATTTGTTAAACGTAGTCGGGCACTTAGTTTTATAACATTACAGGCCCGCTTGTACTACAAACCACTAAAAACATTTTCTGCTAGACGAAATTTTAATCGGTTTTTTGTTCCCTTTATCGTTTGAATTTGACAGAGATAGATTGATATTTTTGTTATATACTCAGCGCAAAATTTTAAGTCATGGAAGATCATGGAGCAAATTGACTACCAACTTAAATGTATGAATAAAAATGAAAACACTTGCAAATTGACGAAGACTTTAAATTTTTTTTAAATTAATTTCCCTGGCTGTATTTTAGTGATTTGTGGTGCAAGTGGGCTTTAACTTTAATATTCAATATTTAAATCTTATCTTAAAACTTCACAGTAACCTTAAGGTGCAACTAGTCGCGGGCTCGAACTCAATGGTGGGCATGGCCAAAAACCACACTGTCTCACCTGGCATCGTGTCCGACAGAGATAGTATCAGTGATGAGCAGTTAGAAGCTGATCTACATGGACAACGTATAGTTCGCACGCACAGAAACACCGTACCGACCAATTTTAGTAAAACGAGCGCGTCAAAAATTACGAAAAGGCCTTTGGAAAAAAGGTTTTTCTGAAATAACCACTGCATAAATTAATTACAAATAAAATTTATTGAAATCTTCGTAAATTTTTCTGTGTCGGTACGGATTTTGTTTTCGAGATTTCACACTTCTTGTATTACTTATTTACGCCCAAAGTTGCGATAAAATTAGCAAGAAAAACGAATCTTTGTTGGCTCATAACTTTTTAATGGCTTTTTATTTTACTGTTCTGCTTCCGTACAGACAATTTTAATAATGAGACCTAACGATATCATGTTTAACTTTGAATGTACGATGTCAAATAGTGGAGTAAAACCCCTCCGAAGTTTGTATGGAAAAAATATCAAATTGTTTCACCTTAAGACGTGCACTTCATTGGAGTAAGCCTGATAAAATTTCAGACTCGAATCAAAGCCCATAACCGTTGGCTGGTCACGCAGCGAAACGGAAAACTGAACGTCTGGTTACATTATTCAAAATAAGAATAAGTTTTACGTAAGTTCTCTATTTACATGGAAAAGACTCCAATATTATTAAAACATTTCACAATCACCCGCAACATTGTATCTTCAATTTTGTTTAAAAATACACCTTCACTACCCATGTACCACATTAATTTATAATAACTTCGACAGAACACTAATAAAAACAAAACGTCTGCTGCCAATAGTCCCGTGAGACGGAACTTGTAGATACAGTTATGACGGAAGCGTCCCGGTCGGGACATTCGGGGCCATTCGGGACGTTTGAGGACAAAACGAAAGCAAAAGGTAGGAAATAATGGTCAACTCGGTATTGGTCGAGACGTCCGTCCGCGAGGGACACATTTTCTGGTCGATTCTTTGTTATGTTGCCATTGTTATTTTGAATTATGAATGTGATGGATTTTATTTGGTTATTGTAATACTTGCCGATCATTGAATTTTTAATAGACTGCGGCGAAGCTAAAAAAGGAGGGTCATTATAGTCCGCGCGCGACTAGTTGGCCGCTCATCTCATCACAAATCATCTCGCTATTGCAATCTCATTTGCGTTTTGTCTAAACTAGCCGGTACTTTCAACGCGTGTTGCCGTCGCGAAGCGAAAGTTCCGGCTAGTTTAGACAAAACGCACATGAGATTATATAGTAATTTTGATAGTCATGCCACCCACACACAGCCTTGAACGATTCCATGAAAAAATTTAAGAAAAATAATGCAATTATCACTAACCACCGCTTGATAGACGAATTGCTGACTATTGGATGTTGTTCTCTTGATAATTTATTTTCCCATAGGCGGTTTAATGAATCCTATGCGTAGTTTTAAACTTTTACAAGAAACCACTCACTTAACACAAAAGATAATAATTATAGGTACTATATTTTTCTACCCACATCTTCAAACGTAATTACAGTTTTATCAAAGCAAGCAATTTAATTATTACTGACGCAGTACTTCATTATTCACATTAAATCTGGGAACATTAGTTACTCGCTAATCCTGGCTTAGTAAACCGACTGTACCTGCAACTTTACTAAAATAGAAACGGTCCACTAAGTACATATCATTTTTCACCGGCAGCTGCGGGGATTTAGTAGGTAGACTGTGAGCTAAAGAGAAGTACCTACCCTTTGTGTTGGTGTTTCAGGTGATTTTAAATAACAAAGGATTTTTGGTTAATTTAGTCATGGAAGTCTAATTACCTGTACGTATAACTTACTTTTGAAATAGGTAAGAACAGAAATTATTGTCTCACTAGGTACATCTGTCAATAACTCAGTTTCTTAGGCACTGACAAAGTTTTCTCCAGTATGTTGGCTGTATGTATTTATATACCCAAAATAATGTTCACGAGCACCACTGAGACCTGTCTATGTAATTCAAGAATAATAAACATAACCTATACAAACATTTAATCAAAACTTCTCCTACATTTAAAACAACACACGGCTCTGAGACAAAAGGTCGTAACTCTATACACTCGCACCTAGGCCCGGTCCGGCTAAGTAAAGTCGAAAACTTTTCCTTCACCCCGTGAATTAGTTCTGCTTAAATTCGTTGGACCCTACCCACGTTTATGTGACGGAATTAGGGATAGTTATATAGGTACCTACGTATAGACGTGCCCGGTATTAGGGAACAGGACTTGTAGTAAGTTAGGTTAGTTTTGAAGGGTCAGACCGGTAATTTTGGGTTACCTGCCATGTTTTAGTTAGTTGATAACCAGACGTGAATTTAGAGGTCCACGGTAACGAAATCAGGTAAAATGAAATTTTCTTAGATGGAAGAGGAATGATCACATTAGTAGCACCGTTCAAAACTGTCTAAGGCCGAGATCTACAAACGTTACTTAGACCGTGGTTTGACTCAGACAATAGACACGTTCCCATCTTTTATTTTGACAATTTTGTGACAGTGACAGAAGTAATGCTTGGTCAAAGTACGTGCTAAGTAATATTTATAAATCTCGGCCTTAAAGTTATACCTAAATCATATATATATTGTTTATACCTGTCTACTCTCTAACAAAATACAGCCGCAACGAACAAAATGTTTTGTCAAAAAATCATAATACAAGTAGATCAGCTGAACTGTTATAAAGACTATATTTTTCTATCCCCAAGGGTACGATGACAAGTGGCCTGCGTCCTTGAACGCGATGTTACTTCGCGTTCAAAGTTCTGTCGCATTTTATCGGTACGTGATCAAACAACACACGTACACTTCATATCGGTATTCGGTAGCCATTTTGTTTTTACTTTTATCGGTTATGGATATTTGAGTGCCTTTAAAATAATTTGAGATACACAATAACGTAGTAGACTGATTATTAGGAATCCATAAATCAAGGATTTCTGGGTAGGTAGTTAGTAAATCATGTAAACAAACAGGCTAGTGCTTCTACGAAATGTGTGTGTTGTGGGAGTTCTGGTAATGACTGGTATCGAGATGTTAGCTCAACGCCGAGTAGGTAATTGTAGTAAACACTTCGAGTCTACAAGCATATTGGCAGCCTAGTTAAAGGGAGTAATAACTATAGCAGATTCTGTTTTACCAGAAATATTCTCCACATTATTAACATTTCACAATATACTACTAAATTAGCACTTCAATTTCTCTGAAATATCATAAGCGTAAACCTTCATAGTTCTCGTATTTACCACAACAAATACCTTCCAAGAGATCACTCTAATTCCATCAGCTGACATTAACGTGCCTACTGAATACAAAACCGATACATTTCTCGTGTAATGTACCCAACCACATCACATGACACGAACATTAACATTATGCTACACTCATACATCAACACATCTCGATACGCACACACTGACACGTTTTCACGTACACATTGAAAGCTTAATTTGAATTCGAACGCGGTTTCTACGCACACATGAGCACGTTTTAACGCACACATACGTAGAAGGACGAGTTTAAATGATAATGCACAATTTGAGACGCGCTGATAAATTGGCTTTTAACTCTGAGTAAGCTTGTTTGGATGAAAGTGCGTAATCGCTTCGCTCAGCGTCAAAAGGGCTGCGGGAATGTTGTCGAGTTGCGTTTTTTTCAGTGTCTTACGCAGAGAGCAGATAAATGCACAGATTTTTATTTTTTACATTGTCACTTGCGATTTTTTGCAAGAAATATTTCAACCGTTTTGTTGGAAGATATAGAATAAACTACTTACATGAAAAGTGTAGCCATTCGTGAGGAAATTTGTTGTAAATATTAAGCTTTTTTTTTAAATTAATATTATTTCATAATTTTCTCGAACTCGTATATGGAATGTTTTACAAACATGAATACTTTGGTCCTTCAAATTCAAAACAATGCAAAGACAGCCCAACATACAACCCTTCCTACATCACCACTCCCTTGCCCGGCTCCAACAAGTATTCTATCGTAAACAGACGCTGTGAACACCTGTAAACAATTGAAATACTTTATCCCCGTCCTATTGTGGACCACAAACAAAATCAAGACGGTTCAAACTGGTTCAAAGCTTTACTAGTTCGAATGAGCGAGTCTATTTCAGTATTTCGAGTAATGTCTCAGTCTATCATTGTAATACAAGTTTAATTAGAAACTAGATTCATTCGAAATGTTGACAAGTTATTTCGTACTATTTGTCGCCAAGTATTCGTATTGGTGTCGTCTTGCTTCAGACAGAGGGAATCGTTGTATTCGGTTGACAAATATTTTTTATTAAACCTTGAATTTATTGGTAGAAAGTATTTTTTGCTTGGCTCTAATTACCAAAGATTCAGTTGAGATTTAGAACAAAGAGCATTAATCACAAGTTTAAAAACTTTTTCTTTCAAAGAATCAGTGAAATAATAAATAAATTAACCCGCCCACTTTCATTTATTTACCGCAAAGTACAGCAATACATTCACAACAGAAAAACCCTCAAACAAAGAACTAAAGAACTGCCATTTAATTCCCACAACAGCATTAATTTTCAACGTCCCTTACAATTAGGAAATTTCTAACAAGGCACGATTATTAGAATTGATTCGAAGGTAACCCTCAAGGTCCCCTACTCCGTACTCCGTAGTTTTAGCAAGCGTATCCCTAAAGGCTATCCGTTTTAATTAGGGGCACGACTCGTAAATGGAAATTACTTAGTTACAATTTGAAATAACTTTGGAGAATCGAGGCAAGATTAGTTTCTGGGACATCTACCTGGATATGGAAATCGCGCTGTGAAATGACAGAATAGGGTGAAACTGTTTAAGATGTATTTGGATTAGTTTTGAGTGATGTTATCCGGATGACGGATGAGGGAAATGGTTAGGTTAAGGATATAATTTTAATAATAGCTGCGTTCCGGGTAATGTGCAAAGGAATAGGTACAATACGAGTAAATATTATTTAAAACATAACCAAAAATAATTATGTAAATCGGTTAAGTAGTTTTCGATTTGCCTATTAGCAATTTAGTGTCTGAATAGTATAATAATTATGTTTTTTTCCGAAACCATACCGTAGCTGTATCATGGTTTGGTTAGGTATAGGTACAATAACATACAATATCACATGCACATATAAACCATCAACATACTCTCGTATACAAACATTTGGTACGAGCGGCAATCGACCCTTCCCTGTTCTGTACTCCTATCCTTCCCATTTTTTACAAACATCCGTCAAATCGTTACGTCATTACTTATACATCCACCGCATACAGGGGGTTTTATTTCATTCCATACGAAAAGGGAAATTGATTGGCGAATAATATTACCTCTTTCAACAGGCATGTTCGATGAAATGTGGAACACGTTGCTAAGCTTATTCGTATTTGCTTGTTTTGCTGACGGATTTATTCCGGAAGTCTTTCGATCAATTTGTTGACAATAAAAAGTTATTATGAATGTATTTGGTGATGTACTGACTGGTGGGTAGATTTATTGTCTTACCCCTAAGGGTTCTATATGACGGAGGTTGGATTTATATAAGAAGATGATTTTGGTTTAAAAGTTAACGTGTGAAAAATTCCGAAAATAAAAATTTAATGAAATCAATATTTAATTGACGATTACAATAAAGTGATATATGGGTGTTTTTTTAACGTTTCAACAATCACTCAGATTAATAATACACATGGAATATTTGATTAAAATAAGACGTTGAACAAAATAAATCGTAATTGATTAAACGGATGGTAACAGATGGACGAGACTAAAAATAATTCAATGTTAGAAAATACAGACAGGACATAAAATAAACAGACGGACAAACAGGGAAGAAAATAAATGAAACGCGATGTAAGATGAGATGAATAAATGAAATACTACGTTACAAAAAAAATAAAATATATATAAGTAAGACGTTTATTTTCTCTACACAGTTGTACATAATGCTAGTAATTGAAAATAGTGCATGAACAAGGAACTAACTTTGTGAGAGCCTGAAGTAGGTTTAAATAAAATCCTGTATTACAGGTCACCAGGGCCCTCTCGCGGCTGATTTGGACCAAAATTACAATGATTATTCAAATTCAAATTCAAATTCAAATTCATTTATTCGCAAGAATGTAGGTTTACACTGTATGATCTTACAACTATAATGGCCCCTTTACATTCTACCATTACTTATGGTGTGCGAATATTTTATTTCACAATGTCAATTAAATAAAAAATACAGCGACAGCAAATAAGATGCATGCATTAGAATTTTCAGAATTTTTAGAATTTTAATAATGTCATAACTATTATAATGTCAATAACCTTAATTAATTAATATATATTTCATTTTCCTTCTCCGCAATCTGACATGTACTCATTGAGATTGTAAAAACATTTTTCTTTTAACCATTGCGTTACCTTTTTTTTAAACATGATCAAAGGTAAATCCTTAAAAGAGTCCGGTAATTTGTTATATACCTTAACCGCATTTATGTATGAGTTCCTCTTATACAATTCGAGCCTGCATTGCGGTAAACAGAGCTCATGTTTAAATTTATTTTTATTTCTAGGAGCTACATTTCGTTTAGTTACATCTTTATGTTTATTAAAATGTTCCGGATGTTGTTTTACAAATAGGCATAATTCTCTAATGTACATGCACGGTAATGGCAGAATATTGTACTTTTTAAACAAGGGTTTACAACTATCCGTAAACCAGGCTCCACAGATTGCACGGACACATTTTTTTTGTACTCTAAACGCTTTTAAAATATCCACCGAATTACCCCACAACAAAAGTCCATAAGCGAGTACGGACGAAACGTAGCCGTGATAAGCACATAGAGCAGCTTCTGTTGATACCGTGGCTCTTAATCTTTTTATTGCGTAGACAAATCTGTCAAGTTTATCACAAACATAATCGACGTGTGCTTTCCAGTCGCAATTCTGATCCAAAATTATACCCAGAAATTTAGTATTTACAACTTGTTCGATTAAGGTATCATTATATTTAACGTTTAACGGAAATGGCGTTCTTTTATGGGTTTGGAATTGGATCATTTTAGTCTTCTCCATATTAATATTTAAGTTGTTAGAATGTAACCAGTGTATTATGTTGTTTATCGCTTTATTTATGTCTTGTTCATAGGTGTCTGCATTTTCACATTTCACAATGAGAGTTGTGTCATCAGCAAACAAGATTGTGTTATGGCAAGTGATATTTGGGAGATCATTAATATATATGAGGAATAAGAATGGTCCCAATACACTGCCCTGTGGCACTCCAAAATTATTCATTAGATAGTCACTTCTATGTAAAATCTTTTTGTTATTATGTATTTTAGAGATTTCCACACATTGTTTTCTGTCATTTAGATAGTCTCTCAACCAGTCGTTCGCTTTGCCTCTTATTCCATATTTTTCTAATTTGTGTAAGAGCAATTTGTGATCCACAAAATCAAACGCCTTACTCATGTCTAGGAAAATTGCAGCAATAGGTAAGCCATCATTTATAGCTTGGGTGACAATTTTGATTAAATTGAAACATGCTAATGAAGTAGTACTATTCTGTCTAAACCCAAATTGCTCATCTTTAAGAATACGATGACTTGTTGTAAAATCTTGAAGCCTTTTCAGCATAATTTTCTCAAAAATTTTTGACATGATTGGTATCAGCGTCACTGGCCTATAGTTATTCATGTCACTTTTTTCTCCTTTTTTAAAGAGTGGCTTAACTACAGATGTTTTTAATATGTGTGGAAAGGTACCTTCTTGAAATGATAAATTTATTAAATAACACAGCGGTTGACATATGTATGGTGCGCATAATTTAATTACATTGGTTGTTATGTCATCTACTCCTGTTGCGTTTGTGTTATTTAGATTTCTAATTGTTTGAAATATTTCCCTCGCATCAGTTGGTTTAAGGAAAATCGTGTGTTCGTTATTAGTATCGATAGTTTTGTTTATCTCGTCTATATTATATTTAAAATTTTTGCTATTTGTCAATTGTATATAAAAATCATTAAATTTGTCACTTATCTCCTTAGGGTTTTCATATGTCCGATTATTTTTGATTATTCTATCAATTTGTGTCATCGTACTAATGTCACCTATGTTTTCATTAATCACTGCCCATGTGGCTTTACATTTATTTTTATTAGTGTCAATATATTTCTTACTTTGTAGTTGTCTAGCTTTATATATGCACTTTTTGAGTATGAAGCTGTATGATTTATATTGTTTATTAGACTTTTTTCTGTTTATTTTATTGTGTTGTTGGTTAAGATAGAGATACCGTTTTCTTACACAGGATCTTCTTATGCCCTTCGTCAACCATTTATGGTTCCCTTTTTTAGTTGACTTCTTTATTGTGATTATTGGGAAACACAGATTGTAAAATAATTTAAATAGAGCATGAAATTCGGTAAACGCTTCTTGCAAGTTATTTTTTTCGTATACTTCTGCGAATGTAAGAGATGCCATACAACTGTAAAACTTGTCCATGTTTTCTTTACTATAATCTCTAACATTCTCATACCAGCTGCATATTTCAGAAGATTTAGTGGTTCTCAGCGATAGAGTTTGTCCAGTTTCGTGATCAGACAAAGCAAGGTGATGCACCTCCGCTTTAACTTGCTTGATGTTGCTTGCTAACTGATCAAGACATGACAATTGTCTCGTTGGGGTTTTGATATGCAATTCGATTTTAAAATTATTTAACATACTTTTTAACTCTTTGCTACTTTTGTTTGGCTTTAAGATGTCCAAATTCCAGTCGCCACAAAGAATAATTTTCCTATGTTTCCTAGTAAGTCTGACTAGTAACTGTTCAAGTTTTTCGAGAAATATTTGTGGATTGCTATTAGGAGTTCTATATAAACAAATAATCATAATTTTATTTATTTCTACACCACAACATTCAAAATTAAATTTACATGTCAAGTCATTAATATTAGTCAACGTTTTATATTTTAAATTATTATTTATCATTATGCATACCCCTCCTCGCTTAGTGTCACGTGAATATGATGCAACCAATTTGTAACCTGAAATTTTCAAAAGCATTTCAGTACCTTTTTTCATGAAAGTTTCAGTCAAACACACCACATTTATTCTTGTATCATTTTTCGACAGTATTACATTGTTAATTTTTTAACTAACGTTGAATTAAAAACATAAAACACAATTAAAATTAAAATACAAAAAGAGTTAGTGGAAATATCAGAGTGTGTGTGAGTAACTAGAGAAAGTGTAATAAAAAGAGATGTGAGAGGTTAATTGAGTGAGTATGGTACAAATATGATGAATGATGGTATGTATGTACCAAGCTGCAGTGGGGTAGAATAGTAGGAGAGATAGTTAATCTGAGAGGGATCCACTAATTCGTCGTTTCCTGATAGTCTAGTATATATTATACAGTCACTGAATATTTAAATTTGGAAAGGATTTTATTTAGTTTATTGTACAGATATGAGCCTAGAAAGAAAAAGAATTTGGTATACTCTGCCTTTTCAACGCTTATCCCTACACAGATTCGGATCGTATTGCAACATGGAGTGCAATGCACGCAATATGAAGGTTTGCCTAACAGTGAGTATCTCCCAGTCTTTAAACAGGTCGTAATTCTTCTTCGTTTAATTACAGTAGCACTAAACTACTATAAAATTAGTTAAAGCGATTCAAAGTAAATACCCTTACAGAATCCGGTATAATCGAGTTTAATCCAGTTTAATTTTAAGATACTTGGCAACAAGGAATATTCATCAACTTGACTCGAATCTAGGTCCTTTGGCAAATAAATAAGAGTCAGTGAGCCAAGCAATCGTTTATAGTGCCAACAGACTGTAATGTTGTACTGAAGTCTTCATGGTAGAACATTTAGTTATTATAAGTAATTGGAACAGGAATCATTGTTTACCTGAGTTAGTTTACCCATTTCTTCTCAGGGGTAGTGAGATAAGAAATGTCAACTCTCTAGCTTTTTTTTAAAATAATGTGACGTTCGATGGTGATTCTGATATCCTATTTACGGAATAAACAATTTCATTTTACGGTATCAATGTGAAGAGGGAATGATTTAAGCGCATTCTTTCATAACTTGGTCATAATCATTTGTATAAATAAAACCCGATATCATCATTGATATTAGCTGAATACAATGTACGCACAGAAAACTTACCACTAGCCTCCCCTCCAACTACGCCTCTACTAAGCCTAAAATGTTGAACAATATCTTGTCCAACATTTTGTTTTCATTTTTTTTTTCTGAGAATTGTTCATTACCTAAAATTTATCGTCTTAAAATAGAATAATTTTAGAATAATTGATTGTTCTCTCATAATCAAAAAACACAGTACAAAATCAAAGTAACACCTTAATAGAGACTGGTGTCTGTTGTAGGTAAAACCTGTATTACAGAAAATAACATGGTAAATCTCTCAATATTGTGCGTACAAACTAACATTTACAGTTGGAATGTATGGGAGAACATATTGTTTTTGATAATGTTAAGATTGTTCTTGGGATAAAAAAAATTAGTTTCAAAAACTGTAACCTGTCTATGGGAAGATAAAATGATTTAAAAAGTACGAAACAAGAAAATATTTCAGACAGAAATCATGACATTTATGTACAAAAATGGTCAAGTTAAGCCGTCGCCACATGCCATTATAATGATGGTGTTCCTGGCACCCACATGGTATACATACAGGCATGCGACCACGGCTTAACTTGACCATTTTTGTACCTGTTTTGATTTCTGTCTGAAATATTTTCTTATTCCGTACTTTTTAGATCATTTTTATTTTCTCGTAGTCGGGTTACAGTTTTTGAAAATTAATTTTTTATTTTATACTTTTCCGTTTTAACGCTTCATAAACGGTACGACCACGTAAATAAGAGTGATCCAATAGGTCAGTAATTAAGTAACCTATTTTAAATTCAATTAGCAGTGCATAGTGCCTTGAACGAAACCATAGCTTGATTTGTTTCGACGCCAACACCATTTATCGATCCTCAAAGAAATTGAAAATATAAATATTTTGTTGTACTTGTTTTTCTTCTGTGGAATTACAAATCATTACTATTTATTAACATTTGATTAACTGCGCGTTGGTATCATCTCGTGCAGTACGTAGCGCAGTCTCACTTTTGCTAGTTTTCAACTATGTATTTAAACATAATTTCTAATGTGCTCGTCAAGTCCTTTCTTTTGATACCAAACATGTCATGATAACCTCAATTTAATTTTTTTCCAGGTTAGAAATTTATGTGTTAATTCCACCATATTAAATTTTGGGAGAATTTATATAGCCTATGTCACCCGGACTATTATTACGAATCTATTGATACCTCATTCATCAAAATCGGTTCAGTAATTTAGGCGCTACGGTGGAACACACGTAAAAGCAAACGTACATAATCATATACATACATAGACTGCTAAAATCATAACCCTTACTTTTGGCTTTGTCGTAGTCGGGTAATAAGACTCCGCTCAATCGTTACAGTGGCCATCAGGTGGGCATAACAATTAAAAATCTATTATGTCTCGTTAATGACACTTGAAGGTATGTTACCTAAGGAATCATCATGAAGTGCTCGATCTAAAGATTAAGTCAGATTGCGGTCGATCGAAATCGACCAGTCGATTTTGATCATTTTAAAACATAATCTAATGTCGATCGATGAACGTATTTCGGCTGCCATAGAACACACTGTCAACCATGACTAAAGACAAACCTTGTTTTGTAATAAGGCCGTAATACATTAATCTCAACAGCAATCAAAAGCAGACCTTTTCACGCAAATAATATATTCGGCAAACATACAAATTCACGTGAGACCCGCATTCCAGCGGGTTACGTAAAAAGAGATTCGAGTGGTACTCCTAAATTATTCGTAAACAAAAATATGGTTGTCATAAAGTCAGACAAAGGTATAATTTATGCCATCCGTCAAATACCTGCGTACGTAGGTACTTATGTGAGGTTACGTTGCTCCCTGTATTTGACGTGATTTGTGTACTGTGAGCGCGGATTCTGCGTTGAGTGGTGAATTTGTTTGGGACTTGATACGAGGAAACTGTTTGATGAGGTAGAAATCTATAATTCGAGTATTCGAAAGTAGTAGCTAACAAATTAGAAGAGAAGATTTAGAATACAAGGTGGCCAACTCAACAACACAACTTTATATTAAGATTATTTTCATTACAAACGAAAATTACCAGATATTTTTCCATAACTATAATGTTCAGACTTGGCAATATTGTATGCACCTTTTTGCTACTTAAAAGTGCAATCGGTTTTTATGATGTTTGTCATAAAATATTCGCATACTTTATTGAGTATCCCACTAACAAAAAAAAAAAAAAAAAAACAAAGTCACGAATTCTGCTTTTAGTGTTCAAATTTCACCACCACACGTCCCTTAAACAACACCACAGAAAGAAAATTAGGACATGTCGTGCAATTTCCTGTGATTAAAACAGTATTCTTACACGTAATGATTTGATATAAAAAAAAAAATATTTCCATCTGTACAAGATCGGACAAAAATACTAAAAGTAGGCGGTGGTCATGGTCATGTTCTTAAAGTCTACAACGAATGCCATTATTTATAACGAGGAGACCTATGTCCAGGTATGAATTTACTTAGTTTATTGATGCGACTCACGAAGCTTTGACATAACGTACGTTCAAATGCCGCATTGTATTTAATATTTATTATGTCTGCAGATGTACTGTTTATTTGTCAGTAGTTATGAAATAAACATGGAATGCCTGCAGCGATGTAAAATACTCTTCCATCTTAGTATTTATTTATTTATAGAAATGGCAAAAAGATCTTACCACAAATGTATTCGACCGAAATTCAACGTTCAATGTTTAGAAAACAATCCAAGTTGTAGGTATCATAAAACTGGTTTTAGAAATATGAAAAGTTGCTAACGGTATAAAACTTTTAGTTTAGTGTAATATCGGAAACCACTCTAACTTTTCCCTAGGAACTGATACCAAAATTGTATGCGAGCATAATTATGTTTATCTGTACATGCATATTTTGGAGTTCAGTTTTACAGCAAAACGCGTATAGAAAATCATCATAATAATCGAAATAGGTACAAAAATATTCTCATACAACCAGAAAGAGTGACGTAAAATTTATTTCCATTTTTTTACGTCCATATTTATATAGTCCAATAAAATAGCCGTTAGAAAACAGAATAACTGTCTGTACGATAGTAAAAGTCGAAAGAAATATGAAAACGTCTGCCAATAACAACGCCAGTGAATAAGATAATATATGTTTATAACTTAACTTGTAAATTATACTTTTACTGCTAAGTACTACTGGGATGCGGAAAAACCTTTATAATAATATTACAGAGATATACGACATTTTTTATTTTATGCAACATAATAAAATAAATTGTTTAGGGCCTGGGTGTAATGATAAGTCTCTTAACTGTGTTTAAGAAGACATTTTGCAAATGATTGCACAGTCCCTTACTGTGTATACTTTTATGAATATTTTTTACAAGACCGCAAGTATACAAACATATTTTGAAACTTTCCATTGCCTATTTTAGCTTTTTAAAAGGCTGAGTACATAATTGCTTCAACTATACAAACTCCTTAAAACTGTTTTCATCTTCGAGAAAACTTTTTATTTTCTAATTCTAAGTTCAAAAATGTTAAGACAGTACAAAGATAGCCAACGCTGGAAATTCATATCAAATGCACGAATAACATTGACATTTCTGCCATAAACAATGTAGAACTATGTTTTTAAAATGACCTATCTTCCTAATATCCTACATACGTACCCATACAAGCACAGAATCATTCATAACATACTTTGCTAATGCCTCCTACACGCGAGGAAGAGTGCAAACTTGGCAGCCACCGAAACACATCAACGCGTTACATATGGCTATACGTTGCAGCGAAATGAAAACTGATTTTTCTTGCCTTGCCTTTTCTGCAATGAATATTCTTCTATGTATCTTGTCTGAAAGGGGTAAATGAACTGTGGTGACCTTTTGTGGGACAGAATTTCAGGTTTTGTGTCGCGTAGTTCCGGATAAAAACAGATTCTGGTTCATATCATTAGCGCCGTCGTATAAAGGCTTTTTCAAACACACCACATATTTTCTGACTTCGGTTCCAACTGGCATGCATTAATTCTGCGTCAGATAATGAGGAATATGTTTTACGGTAAAAATAAACTTGTGATGGGGATGTCTACTAAATTGTGTCATTTGATTCACGTGGAACTTAGTTACACCATTTTTACGCTGAACAAATAAGAACAAAGTTTTGATTGACCACTGATTTCTGTAGTAGAAGAAGCCTATTAAAAACTGCATAATTATAAAGTATCGTGCAGACCAGCGCGACGCGACTCTAACAAAATAATTTCTAAGAAAAATTGACGGTCAAACAATTACCGGTATTGCGTCGTGCGACAATTCACGCTAATCTGTACGAGCCTTAGAGTTTCTAAAATCTATAGAATCAGTTGAAAAAAGCACGGTTTTCACAATTATCCGGATGGTAGCTCTCATTCACAATTGTAAAGAAACCAGCTATTCTCTCCCAAGACCCACTAATAGTGATTTACACGGTCGTTTAAATAATTTACCTTTTGTTCAAAACCTCTGCAGCGTGGTCATTGCTACTAGGGCTGCGACACAGTCTTTGTTTTGACCAAATGTGAGGAGGATTTAATTTTATGCAATGTCCATATTATACGAGTATATAAAAATTTATTGCCGTGCATTAGTCTCGCAAAAACTCGAAACTGGGTCGACCGATTTCAATACTTTTTTTTTTATTTTGTTCGCCTCTATACTGAGGTGGCTTAGGAAAAAAAAATCAGGGAAAACCTAGTACGTTAATAATTTATGATGAAATATCTGTGAGTAAGCCTGGAAGAGATGTTAGTTTTACGGTATTTGCTGCCAATCCGGCAACCAGGGTTGCAGGAAGTTTTAAGGGGAAACCGTGGCCCCTGGCACAGGCATGGGAAGGAACACGGGTGGGTTTTAGTCAGTAAGAGTCTGACACGCCTTTCCGCTCCGCCCAGAGCGGGAGAAGTCATTTGATGATTTCCCACCCAAAAAAAGAATCAGGCAGCCAGAGTGAGATATGTCTATAACATGTAACTGTCTGTATATTTCAATGGTCTGTATAAATATTTGTTTGAATATGAGACATGGCTCTTCAATCCATACAGACACAGATGTAAGTACCTATTTAACTGTTATAAGACGTTCCTTTTGGTGTTCTGCCACAGGTTATGCTAGTTACCGACCTTACAGTAGGTACTTTGATAATGAAATTAGAATACGAAATTCAGAGAATGCGGTCATAATTCTCCAGCATTCCAGGTTGGCCAACCCTGGGTGCAGGTGGAAGCAATTTGAACAATTCAATAACGGAGTCACCGCACGAGTATAACACATGTGACTTTAATTCCGTACACAATGACACATTAGTCCCCGGTGAATTGATCATGAATTGAGCTAATTTGTCATTGAAATCATTTAGTAGACTTTAAATTGATTCATGTAACAATATGGCTATAAAATTACCTGTTTTCGCAAGGCTTTTGTAGTTCTGTTGGATGGTGGAACGGATTTATCGGTTTTAAATTGATATTGTTTGTGAGTACTTCGTACATCGATACGAATGGTTTGTTTATTTGTTTTTATTTTATTATTTAATATAATAGGAGACATAATACAACCTAGCTACTAGTGTAGGTAGTTAGATAATTCTTCGAAGAAATCACAAACCAATTAATTAGGTATCAACAAAAATAAGACAAACATAAATAAATCACATACGTACGTAAGAATACTACATACTACGTACGTAAGAACTACATTATTTGTTGATTAGTCGTGTATACTCTGACCTTATCAAAGTGGAGTACGAATGAAAGTCGCGTATAATATTCCCAATAGCACTGCCTTCGTGAAAGCTTTTTGATCAGCTAGCGATTGGTTCTTACAGTCCTACACACATGCAGATGATTTGAAAAGTCAGTTTTTTAAATCGTCATTAAATAACGTTCAAAGTTAGTTGGAATTTCATCTCAGCAACAATCAATATCAAAAACTGGTTGAAAATAATATCAAACTAAACTTTAAATTAGAGGTTTTAAGATAGATTAAGACTGATGAGAACGTTCTCAATAAAATACGTGAATAGCCCTTCGAATTGTTGGCGAATATAGTACAAAAGTGAACGGCGTACCGCGTAGCTGCATTGTGTATTTCGTAGCACTTTCTGTAGTACGTGACGTAGTAGCATAGGGTCGTAGCAAATAAGTGCTTCTCGTAGACAATAACTACGGTCTTATACGTATAAAAGAGAAGTATGTAGACGAAAAGCGTAAGTTAAAGGTAATTCATTATTACAGTTTATTTTAAATGTATTCTCCTCTCCTATATATTATATTATATTACCGCATTAACTTTAGTCATTTTAATAGATTGATGAAAGCGCAGGTAAATTTTTTCAAGATGATTTGTTGAAAATAATTGGTACGAGTACGAGTGACTAATCACAGAGGATTTTTAAATAAATAAATTTCGAAGTGTATAGAGTGCCGCGAGTTTCTTGTGGCACTCTAGTGTCACTGCCTCGGCCCGGCTAGGGTGCCGTGAGCGTTGCATTGTCACTGTCACTTGTTATTTAGGTTAGGTTAGGTTAGAACTGTGACCACACAACGCACGAGCCGAGCGAAAGTAGCGAACGGTGCCAGGGTCCGTTTAGGCACAAGAGAATGTAATGTTTTGGGAATGTGGTGTTTTACAGCGATCTGACCTCGACAATCAAACAAAATACCAAGTGACGTGACTTAGTGACAGTGACAATGACAATCCAATGCTTGCGGCACTTGAGCCGGGCCGAGGCGGTGTTACTAGGGTGCCTGTAGTGGCACTTTATCCGATAGGGATAGAGTGCCAATGGTGGCACTCTATACACTGCCAATAAATTTTCACTTTTGTGGAGTCCTGAGTTGGTCAACAGAGGTTAAGGGGTTAAGGGGCAAAAAGGGACAAGATAATTATTACCCCCGTATTTTTAGAACAGAGTGAAAACGATTTAAATATTGACTTTTGTACCACGCTACCAATTCGTTAATAAATTCAACAAACAATATTTTGATGTTGCTGAAATAAGCTTTGAAATTAATATTTTCCGCTATGATACAAAGTTTAGCGGCGATGGTGGCTTGCCGCACTTTCATTGCGCTTGGTTTTATTACAGTGCTTCAATATTTAATAAACCACCATGAGCGGTTAATGTGGTTATTGCATACCGCTCTACTCTTCATGGTAATAATAATTATATTTTGTGAGATTTTTTTGCTGTTGCTATGTAGTGCTTGTACATTAAAAAATCCAAATATTTCAAATTTTATCCATTTGTAGCAACTATAAAATATTTTGTGCTGTTTATATGAAAAAAAAAACATTTTGGGGGGAAAAGTTGGACTTTTTTTTTTCTACATACTTACTATACTTATTTAATAGTTTTCAACGGGTACGAAAAAATAATAGACTAATTTCTAACATCAAATCTTTCTACCTCTCACAGTCGGCCGCATAACTGCCATAGTGATCCCTTTTCAAGAACTCATAACAAATAATAAAAAATATTTTATCCAACTAGTTATACATAATGTACACTTTATCAGCAAACTTTATAAGTTTTACCAAGTGTGTTGTTTTTAGGGTACCGTACCCAAATGGTGCCAACCTAAAAACTAAGACTCCGCTGTGTGTCCGTCTGTCAGTAACAGGTCAGTATCTTTTGAACCGTAATATATATAGTCCTCCAGACCGTATTTCGGCCATGGCGGCCAATCTCAACGGAGACTAGCCTTCGAAGCCGGAGATATTAAGTAATTTTTTTAAATAATAATTAAGTATGTTAAATTAGCACCCCGAAATTAAAGGCGTAATTATAAATATAATTAAAATTGTAAATTAACTTATCTTTTAGAACTTTCTTTACCTTATTGCCGCAAATAAATTATTTTTATTATTGTTTTTTTTTTTTTTTGGCGTTACGGAACCCGCTTTTTTGCATGCTCATACATTATATAGAGTTTACTTGGCTACGTTTAAACATGGTTAACATCCTGAATAATTATTAAATGTTATTATTTTATTAATATACCCGATATGTTATAATAACATTGTAACACGGCTTCGTGTGGGTAACTGAAGCCGTGTTTTTCTGTAATTTAAGTAGCTTGATACTTTAAAATATTAAAACTAACGCAGTTATTGCAAAAGAATAACAACATTTTTGTTGATGCAAATTTTCGTTGTACTTTATTTTACTTTTTGCAGAAGAATTTTATAATTATTTTTAATTTTATTGTACACAACAATAAATATTACTTTCAGGGGCAGTCGAGTAAAAATATAAATAAAATTGTGGATTCATTTTAGATTGTGAAAAGTGCTGGCTAATGTTTCACCTGAAATTACCATCAATGATCACGCGGTCACGGTTTGCCCTGTCATAAAAACATGTACCTATACGTAAGTAAATTCATTATATTATTATAGATTGAATATAATAAAAATGTAAAAAGGCAACTACAAGAATATTTAATAGGGAGGTTAGAAGTAACCCAGCGTGGAGTCCATAATATAGAATTATTTGATTGCTCGGCTCTTAGAAATTGAAATAGCCATTTAGCCTCATTTGGTATCAGTTATCAAAGTAAGCAATCTCCAAATTGCCTGTTACAGACATCTAACGGGACCGTATAATGGGGTACATCGGAAAAGATTCGAGTGGCCTTACAATAGTTACCTTTGGACAAATAATGTTAG
Source organism: Conistra vaccinii (assembly GCA_948150665.1). Taxonomy (NCBI): domain Eukaryota; kingdom Metazoa; phylum Arthropoda; class Insecta; order Lepidoptera; family Noctuidae; genus Conistra; species Conistra vaccinii. Next base: position 1,449,416 of record OX411318.1, on the reverse strand, counting down.
ACTTACGTGTTATGATTTTCTTCTGTATATATTTTGTTAGCTATAATGAAAATATTATGGTTTTTGATAAGTGAATAAGTTGAAGCATTCAATTTGTAACATCATCAGCTATTCATTAATCAATCTTAATAATCATAACAGCTTCAATTTTTATAATAAATATCAAGTCGGAAAATGACAATACCTCATTTCTAAAAATGGATAAGAGTCATTGTCGAGTATTTTCGATGAGTATTGGATATAAAATGGAGTAATTTTAGAGTTACGGTAATGAGTTTTAATTTTGTTGTGTTTCCCGATCTCTCTTACCAATTTTTGCTTGCTCCTATGCGCCATCACTGGGCAAAGGTACTTTCAAACCTATAATTTGTCTCTTCTTATATACGAGTACGAATAATTTGGAGTGTCTGTCTGTAATGTCAAAATATTAGCTTTTTACTAAATGCATATGAAAGTATATACGAAACATACAACAAAAACTTTTTTTTTTCTTTTACAAAAAGAATACAAAACATTTCACCTGAACTGAATAAAACTCTTTTTATACAAAACATAGAATAAAACAATGGACTGCAGAACGATTGAATATAACCTTTCACCCATTGACCTACTTTAGATAAACTTAGAACATCCGCATCGACAGATAACATTAACCGATGGCCACGTCACTAATGTTCGGTTCCTATATCTAACTGACCAGCATTGGTTCGTACTCGTATGTCGTTAATAATAAGAACATAGTGTTACAAACGACTCTGTAGGTAATCTGTTAGTGTTTAAAATTAGCTGGTCTACTGCTGTTTTTTTAATCATATTCCTTCCGTTATCGGGGGTAAGGAATTAGACGGACTCTAATCATATAAGTATTATAATTAACGTAAAAAGTGACGAGCAAATTATCTCTATTATTAGAAGAGTAGCAGTTATATTTTAGCCGATAATAATAGACTGTGATCAATCATCTATATGACAAAAAACGTCAGCTATGGCATTATGTAAAAATATTGTTCGAAGTTAAAACAGGCCCAAATTCAATAGTAGACAATGAACCTAATTATGCTACCCCACCTCTTTAAACAAATTGTTTGTGATTAAACACAAACCATGAGCAAGAGCCACTATCGATTTATTATCGTAAGTATATAAAAACTGAAGATCGAAGTAGATAAATGAACGAACCAGGAAATGTATGTGTAATGGTGCAGGAACGTTGAATAGTTTAATGTTTCCTTTGAGAAATATTTGGGTCTCGATATATCCTGTATCTTTCAAAGAAATAAATAAGTGCTTGTCAAAGAGTGCACTCAAAGAGTTTCAGTGTATGACGACACTAAGTATACAGGGTTCACTAACAGGTTGGCTGACTGGCCAATCTTTTGACCATAACATTTCTAATTTTGCTCCTGCCTACACTAGATGTGAGAAGTAGTGTCCAATATGTTAATGAAAGGAAAATTGGCGTCGTATTAAGTCCTAGAGGAAGGTGTTCATATTTCTGCTGAGCTACTTTCTAAAGCAGTCTAGACTTATTTAATATTTTAAGATTTATGTATATCACACTGAGGACATAACATAGAATTAAACTATATATGTACAATTGAATGCAATTTTTTGTCGTCATAAAGAAAGTTCGTGAAACAAACTCAACAAAACATTAAAAAAAAACCGGCCAAATGCAAGGAGGACTCGCACACAAATGGTTCCGGATTACCGTACAATATTTCGTATAATATTTATATTTTTAATATTGTATGGGAACCCCCTTCAATTTTTAAAATAACTTTTTGATATAGCGGAGTAGTATACACTATACAGTCTGTGAAAATTTCAAGTGTCTTGCTATTACGGTTCAGAAGATATAGCCAACGATATAGTTGGACGGACAGACAGACAGCGAAGCCTTACACTGTTTGTCCACCGCACCGTGAACGGGACGTCAACGAGAAACGAGATTACGCGGACATAATAAAGGTACTGTCGCTACTTCAGTGTCATCTTGATCTCGTTGACGGTGCTGTGAATAAACGGCTTTTGGCGCCATTTCCACGGGCGAGAAAATCGCGGAGATAGTTTCGCCGTGCTCTCAAATTCAATAGAAACTGAATCAAGCGCACAAGGCGATAACATCGCGGCGTTAATTTGAAGGTACAGCGTGACCATCGCACGATTCTCTCGTCCGTGGAGATGGCGCATTAGTAATAAGGTCCCGTTGGCACCCTTTGGGTAGGTACTGAACCCAAAAAAAGCTAAAACGATTCTGTAGTTATCTTTACTACAGGATTATGGCTTTGCCAGTGTTTATTCTGAATTGCTTAAACGGCTTCAGTCATAAATACGCCGCCTTGGCTTTCCGCACGCCATATCAATAAAAATGTTTCAGGCCTCTTCAAAAGTTGATACTGTACTCAATATCACATCGATAGCCCTTATCTCATGCTGTACTTTCCTGCAATCTTCCAACAAACCCCTTTCGATAATATCGAGGGGTGCTATAAAACGTTCTAGGATGGGATACAAAATTTGTTCTCATCAGATAAACTGAACTGTATGTAATGACATCGGCACTTATGGGTTGTATATGTGGTTTGTATCGATGGGGGCTGCGGAAAAGTAAAGAATATCTTTTCTCATTGGAGTCTTATACTTTTATAAATATTAAAACAGTAATTGATTTGGTTGACGGTACGGTATCATCAAAATTGGCTAAAAGTACCACTGAGGACGCTATTATACCTGTATTTTTTATTGTAGTTGTATTAGAATTTGTTTAAATATCTGTTCTATCATCGTCATTTGTAAAGGGTACTAGTCAAGATAAATCCAACGTGCCCAACACAACAGGGCTATCTTATTTTATTAAGTTGAGAGTAATTCCTGTGCCCACCTTCCGGCTTTATAACCAGGCCCAGGAGTACGTCTCGGGCTAGTTTTTAATAAATTAACGCGCCCAAACACATTGGGGCTATCTAGTATAGTTGAGAAGTTTCTGTGGCTACCATCCGGCTCCGTCATCAGATCCTGTGTGTGTGACCACCTAGTGTCATAGCACTTCTCAAAACATAATCAATGTGTCTAAACACGATTGAGCTATCTTGTTTGATTGAGGAGTTTGTTTGACCACTTTTCTGCTCTATCATCAGACCCTGGACACCATCTTGTGCTATAGTTTTTGACAAGACAAAACCAACGAGTGCAAACTCAACGACGCTATCTTATTTAGTTGAGGAGTTCCTATGGTAATCTTCGGTTTCGATCACCAGACCAGCTTCATGGTATCATATTTTTGCGTTGTCGTTGTGTATATAAGTATGTCAAGCTTCAGCTCAATCGGATGGCAGGAAGTGCTTGAAAAATGGATGATACTTCTCTCTGTTCGAAGCAAGCTAATAGAAAAAGCTTATAAAAATAACAATAGAAACACACAAAACATCGCGTCTGTTTTCCCCGCTGGGCTGTGTTGAGGTGTATCCATAGTACAGCCACATTTCGCTTTCGATAGATTGGTAATATCAATATCTGGCCAACTGTTGGTGTACTAGCTCGGCTGAGTGATTGGCTTCGTCACAGTTCGTGGTTTGATTCCCACATGGACCAAATATGTGTAAAGCCTACACATCACTGTTTCGGGTCTGCCTGTTGGTTTGTGCAAATGAAAGGGGTTTGAAGATTTTGGCCAGGCAGTAAAATCAGTCACCATTTTGTTTTTTTTTTTTTTAAAATCGAGATGCACGATAAATATCATATTTTTGAATAGGGAACACTTATACAAACATAAAACTTGATATAATATGACATCCTATAGCGTCACGTTTCTGAAATATTCAAAGATAAAATTAACAATTTGTGGTATATATTATGATGGCAGCGGGAGGCTGAATAGGATTTTCTTGGTGTCGCGCCCATACCATGCACCATAATATTATAATACATTATACCAAACACACGTCCTCATTCGGCGGGGGGTATACATCATACTTTTGTCTCTTTCGCTCTTAACTAAAATGTTGCCTATACATGATGCAATTATTGCTTACCTGAAGGGAAAAACACAAAAAAATCTTGCTTCAGGGTTCAGTTTCCGACTTTCAGTGAATAACTCTAAAACCTGATGCTTCAGGATATTATGTTATATGAAATTTTTTGTTTGTATAAGTGTCCTCTAACTAAATATATAAAATCGTTTTGTAACGCGATTCTGAAAAAAAAATAAAAACATAAGTAATGGCGGCCTCACGTTAGGGCCATCCTCCATACAAAAATCTTCAAAACCCTTTGTGTCTTTTAATATAATTATTTATTATTATTATTATTTAATACTTCAAGCACACAAATGTACAGAGGCGGACTTAATGCCATAGGCATTTTCTACCAGTCAACCTTTGTGTGGTGCAGAGACAAACAGTGGTAGGTGCGATAGCGAGAATTGAGGAATATATTTTTATTTAAATTTAAAAAACTATAAATATAATATATACACGTAATTATATATAAATATAAATACAAATAAATACATATATACTAAAACTACTAAGACAGTCAATGGGAAACATTACCGTTGTGCTGATACTGCCAGCTTCTTGAGAATGTGCTCGCGAACTTTAATTTTAAAAGATAATCGGTTGGTCGCCATCCTGATTTCCTGGGGGAGCGCATTCCACAGAGAGATAGACTGAACGAAGAAGGAAGAGTGAATGAAGTCTGTGCGGTGAGTGGGGCATTGAAGAAGACGATTGTGAGATGAACGTAGATTTCTATTGTGGTTGGCGCAAATGTACTGAAAGTGGGGGGCTATATAAATAGGAGAAGAGGGAGAGTCAAGAAATGAAAACAAGGTGGTCAACGCCCTTTGCTCTCTGCGCTGGCGTATAGGCAACCACTTTAGAAGCGACCGTTGCGCAGAGACATGATCATATTTACGCAGATTGAAGACGAATCGAATGCAGTTATTGAGAAGACGGTCAAGTTTGTCGAGTAGATCTGCATTCAGGTCATAGTAGCACACATCACCATAATCGATGATAGGGAAGATTAAGGACTGCACAAGCATTGTCTTCGTACTCGATGGTAATACATTTTTCAATCGGTACAGAGCCCGCAGCGTTCCAGTAACCTTCTGGCTTACCCTAGCGACTTGAGTACGCCAGTTTAGGGTACTATCAATGTGCAAGCCTAAGTCCTTCACGTCAGTACTAAAAGGAACGATTGTACCATTGAAGAGAACCGGTGGCAAGGTTGTACTGTCCACCTTGCTAATACCCCGAGAACTGCCAATGATGATCGCCTGACACTTTTTAGGGTTTACGGCTACACCAAATTTGTCAGCCCAGGTTTTTATGGCTTTCAAGTCCCTGTTTAGTTTGTCGATAGCGTCAGGCAATTCATCAACCCTTCCCTGACAGTAAATTTGCAAGTCGTCTGCATACAGATGATACGCACACAGAAGTTCGGAAGTTATAAGATTAATAAAAATAGAAAACAGAAGAGGAGAAAGTAAACCGCCTTGAGGAACGCCAGTTTCCAAATCATACCAACATGAAGAAGAATATACCTACTTGAAAATCGTAATACAGAAAAAAAGTTGTGAGAAAAATTTTTTTACTTACAGAAAAATATATGGGAGTACCTATACATAACGTAAATTGTATTGACGATAAATTAAGTATTTCACAATTAAAAAAATATTGTACCATTTGTTAGTGTGTCGCAATTTATTATCATGAACATCAGCCCGTAAACGACCAGTTCTGAACATAAACCTTCCACTAAACCGCAACAATAAATAGTACTACTATTTACCATACACTTTGCATAAACCTAACGTGCCGGAGCCCAACATTTATAACAAGTATCTCACAATTTCTCATGTCTTCTTTCATGAACAGCGTAAAACAAAGAGACGGAAAAATCACACACTCTTGAAAACCTACCCCACATCATCAAACTCACGTCAATTTACGACTATACATACATTTACATATAATTTAAATACATGAATGCTGAATCAATTATGCTAAGAGTACTGTATTACACAAATCTATACGATCCTTATGTTTACAGCCCTCTTGCTGCTGAAATCTTCAATTTCTTTCAACAAAAAAAACGTAACGAGTGTCTTATTATACTCAAACGTTCCGTTCTCATAATCTGTCATTTTCTGGTTTCTAAGCTTCATTAAAACGAAGGATCGCTGCTAAATCCCTTTGTGTAATACATCTACTTTTGCTTGATAATCTCAGAGACCGGCTGTCGACTGAAATTAATATAAGGCTCTCTTTATTAGTTCTCGTAACAACCTCACTTGCAGGGTTAATGAACCGACGAGGGAAATATTTTAATCCGAACGAAGCCTCATCAAAAACTTTTTGATGACAAAGTCTAAGGCTTCTAAGTTGGACATTTTGTTCTAGTTGGATTTAATCAGGATTTACTTTGGATCGAATCGGGATTATCACTTGATCGGGCCTGGAAAACTTGCTTTAATTAATAGTGTCAGGTTTGTGTTGTTTCTTTAGGTATACTTTATAGAGCAGTGTAAGTCGGGGCCGGTTACCACTGGGCCACAGTGGCAGGGAGTTGCAGGTCGTGGGTTCGAACCCAAGCAGGCGCTTTACTTTGTGTAAATAATTTCATCACCACTGCTGTCAAAACGGTGAAGGAAAACATCGTGAGGAAACCGGCATGTCTTAGAACCAATTCGAAGACATGTGACATCTACCAACCCGCACTGGACCCGCGTGGTAGATTACAGCCCACTCCCTCTCACAGAGAGGAGGCTTGTGTCCCAGCAGTAGGAACATTAATAGGCTGATGATGATGATGATGATGAGATATACTTTATCTTTTGTTTTGTTTTGTTCATGACTAGTGTATGAAAAGAAGGCGTATTAAATCGTTTTTATTATCCTAAAAATTCACATCATTTCTTTTTTACACAAAAAAATCTCACTTACTGTAGGCCATTCTGTTTATTTTGTGAGAAAAATGAACCCCTTACGTGAAGGCCAGCTAATGAATTAATAATCATTTAACTTCACGACACACAAGTTTCTAACTTTTCCGAATTCGAAAATTAACAAAGTAAGTTGGTAGGTAGTTATATTTAAAAAGAACGTGCGTTTTTTCATCAAACAAAAACGTTTTTAATCCAGAATATTCTAAATAAAAACGAAACCTATCTCCGCTTTCTTTCGCCCGCCATATTACGCAGAATGACAATAATGAGAAAGTAATCCGGTATCGAGCCGATCGCACGATAAAATGATAAAATTCAGCGCTGAATACGCTGATACGCTGAAACAGCTGCCTTTGATTATGTTTGTTTCTTGATTAAGTTTTTGCTGAATATTCGATGTATCATTTTGCTGTAAGGCGAAAAAGATGATTTTATAATGGGAAGGATGTGTATCGGCTTCCTGATTATGGATGTGTTGTTATTTACGAGAAATTACGATTCATAATTATTATTGGAATGTCATGATCGTCATCATCATCATCATCTGTCTAGCCTTTTTCCAACTATGTTGGGGTCAGCTCCAACCTACCCGACCGACTGCCTTCACTGACCTCCACAACCTAGTTACTAGATAATACGGTACCCCTTAGGACTTTCCCAACTAAGTTGGGGTCAGCTTCCAGCATACCCGGATGCAGCTGAATACAACCCAGTTACTAGGTAATGCTGGTGGTCAGACTTTCGGCCTTCTGACGACCCGTAACGACTGTTAAAGATCCATGAATGATAGCCGGGACTAACGACTTAACGTGCTTTCCAAGGCACGGACGGGTCTTGGTATGTGAAGTTGGTCATCCATGCACGGAACAATGGGGGAGCAAAAAAAGAGTGAACTGTATTTTAGGGCAATGTTTTACTGCTGTATTAATTTACAGTTTAAAAAGCTGTCCCGGACAAACAATAAAACATTAAATTAGAGAGGAGAATCGTCCGTCGCGGTGGAGTCCGTGGAAGCGAGTGATTGTCCGTGCCGCTGCCGCGCCGCACCTCAGCTAGCCGATGACGCGGTGGTCACAATGCCTCCGCATGCAGAGCGCATGCAAAGTGTTGTGTTGGGTTCGGTTCCCAACAGAACAAGAGCAGCAAACATAGCTTAACCTAATCGATCGACAACTTGTCTAGTCCATTATAACGATTAGATTTGATTGACATTAACGTTGGCCAAGTAACGTGTGTGGGCTAATTAATATACATAAATTATAAATGAGATGGGCAACTATATCGATTGATAGTCTAATTCAGCGACCACCTAATATCAGAAACCTACGTCATCAGCCGTCATGGTTCAAAAACAACACTACAGTAAAAGGAATAAAAGAAGTAAAAAACAAGAACTGTCTGTTATTAAAGTTTGCGGATATTTATCTTATCACAGATACTTTGGAGAGTTTGGGTCTCTTTCAGCTGTCGTATATCTTTGTTCCGGCTGGTTGCTTTTTAGTTGTTTTTATTTGGCACCAAATCTGTGTATTTTGGCAGCTGATTGTTTCTATAGGACGTTGCATGTGACTCATGTGACAGATAAGGCTGAAAGTTCCCAAGTATTAAAAATAATCACAATGACGTGGAAAACAAGTAACTCTCAGTTTCGTTCTTTTTATACCTCTTATTATAATTATAGAGAAGTTTTACCAAGGGGTAACGAATACGATACCCCAGGGTAATAACCCAGTCACTGGGTTGTGGAGGTCAGATAAGCAGTTGCTCCTAAAATACTGGTATTCAGCTGCATCCAGTATCCAGTTCAGACTAGAAAAGTTTTACCGCCACTGTCTTTCCTTACGTTGTTCCTCGATTACTATGGGTCTTAACCTAACAACGTTACAATGACTTAGAATAATGCTAAGAGTAAGTTGTCAGAGTAAAACTAATCTCGAGCTGAACTCGGTGCAGCCAGGACTTGCGAGTGCTACATGTCAGATTTAATAGTTAAGCTCAAGTAAATCAAGTTAAGGAACAGGGAGAACATGTTGAAACAAGTTCCAAGTGTACCAAATGCTTTTAGTATAAACTTGTTAACTAATTCTTTCGACTCATCGGGTTAGGGGCAGAAAGTTCAACGTTTTGTTTCTGTTTTTGCCTTATATTTTTCCTCCTTTAATAGTCAGTCCAATATTTAGTTAGAGTGAAAATAAGACCAACGTGTTTCATTCCGTCAAAAGAAATAATTAGGCGATAATATAGTGAATCATTATAATTATTATTGTACTTACATAATACTACCCTTAATTATAGCCTACAAAATTGTTCTCAAAAGTAAGTGCTTACTATAATATAAGATTAAGGTCTGTTAAAACACCCACGACATAAGAAATTAAATTAATTAAGACCGACGACTCTGTCGAGGCAATTAGTTTTAAATGTCAAATCCACGTTTTACATGATGGATAGGTATACATTTTTGAATACATGAAAATGTTGCAAATGTTCTTGTTATCTCCAAATAACACCATTAATAATTTAATTTAGTTCCAGGTAAATAAATCTTATTGCACAAATTCAGAACGTGTTCAAAGTCAAGGCATGCACCGGTCTGTAATCGAACGTGTGTAATATCCTGTGAAGCGATAGCGAGCCTGACACATGAGCTACTGGGGAGACGCGCACTGAGGACGAAAATACCTACATCATTTTTATGGAGGCTGCAATGTAATAATGGTAAAGGTGTAAGACTCATTGAAAGTAAGGTTAGTGAAGAGTTTGAGAGAGCTCAAATAATTTATGCTTCGCCAGCCTGCAAACAATTAAAAAATAACGAATATTAGGTTGAATATGTCAAATTGCAATAATCAGTGGAGATCTTTCTGTCTGAGAGACTGCCTCGTTGGTCTAGTGGTAGCAAGCGCTACAGCTGAGCACGAGCTCCTGGGTTCAATCCCGGGTCGGGCAAAGTGTTAATGGGTTTTTCTATCTGAAATTTCTCAGTAGCAGCCCAGAGTCTGGATTTGTGTCCGGTTGATGGCGATAGGCTCGTCCCCTATTACATGGGACTTAAACATAACTGGCGAAATGTGGGTGTACTTATTGCGACAGGTACACCTTTGCCCAACCCTTCGGGGAAACAAGGCGTGATGTTATGTTATGTTATATCTTTCTGTAATTAAATTGACCTAAATATCAAGATCCTGACCTAAAAAACTTACCAACTACAGCTCCCAAAAACGAACAAAATTCACAACTCTCACCAAAATTTTTAACAAGCCTTATATCAAACAAACTCATAACGATGCAAAGATCAACGAAAGACCCTCAATGGTGGAATGAATAAAAGATGATCCACTGTCGATCCATTATTGTTCACTTGGTGACTCCGGACAATAAGCATTCAGCCATTATGTCGACAGACAAACAAACGACACTCATCAACATAATCTGGAAATCAAACGACTCCGAGCCATTTTAATCCGTCTCCTTTTAATCAAGGGACGCTATTGTCAGCTTAATTGTGTGAGATGCTTAATCGTCAGCCGCCATATTCGGAATTGTTCGGAAACTTTCGGATTTATAACTAAGCTCTTTGAAACTAGAAGGTTTAGATGAGAATAATGATTATGGAGTCTTAAGTAGTAAGGCTTTTCACTCAGATGTGACGAAACTTTGAAGTAGAATGGATGTGTATTACGGGGTCGTCTTATGAGACTTTGCTGTATGTCGGATGTGCCTTGAGGCTCTGGATGTGGTATTAATTATTTCTATACATATTCGAAAATAACGAGGTGGTTTAGGCATGTCAACTGTTGCTAACCACATAGAATATGAACAGTTCTATATCCCCTCCGCCATTTTCGAGAAGTAGCGCAACCCTTGGTGCTAAATTATAGTGCTGTGATATACAATTATTACATGAATGTAAAACATCTGCACATTGTTTACCCATATTTGCAAATAAATAATTTTGAATTTGAATTTGAATTTGAATTTGAATTTGAAATTTCTGGGTGGTCCCGTAACCCGATATCCTATGGGACCACTTGAGATCAAAATGACGAAATCTCAAAATTTTTGTATGAGAGCTGTATATAAATCTTATGTCGTTGGAATTGTTAGGAAATAAGCTAACAAATGAAAAATGGATAAGTACAGTTTTGCTTCGTAATATTTTGTTAATTTTAATGGGAAATCAGGGGGTAACATACCGCAAAAAAATTAAAAAATGTTTTTAAAATGTAGTTGTTGCTATCCTTGAGATGTGGGTCGTGGCTAAATGATATCCGCACGGATCGATGGAAGATTAAGCTATGCGTGCCGCGGTCGGTTCGTGGATGGTTCACCTTCAATAACATATATCGAGACCCCTCCGTGCCTCGGAAAGCACGTTAAGCCGTTGGTCCCGACTGTCATAGTATGACAGACGACTTTTGGGTTCGTAACGACTGATGACCTACGTATTACGTAGGTCATCAGTCGTTACGAACCCAAAAGTCTGACTACCAGCCTTACCAAAGGGGTATCATATCATATTTCCTAGTAATTGGGTTGGGGAGGTCAGATAGGCAGTCACTCAATGTAAAATACTTGTATTCAGCTGCATTCTGATAGACTGGAAGCCGACCCCACCATAGTTGGGAAAAGGCTAGGCAGATTTGATTTTTTATCCTCGACATGGCTCACATAAATACCTACTTTGATAGAATAATACCTCTAAAAATCACTCTAAAAACAGCCACTGCTATGAAAATACTTCAAAGTACCTAATTGTTTCGTAATAATACTTCCCGGTGACTTTTATGTAAAATGTTACGAAATTTACATAAAGCTCACCGATCTACTCCTCAACTTGTACAAAATTATTCCCCGTACTTAATTTAGTTTAATAAGCTTGAAATATTTTTAATTAATTTGCCAAAGGTTAGCACTTTGCGAGATAGGAACTGAGAAAATTAATTCAGAATATTCGTAAGATTTCAAAGTTTCCGAAATACGGTGTACATCGGCGAAGTTTTACGAACTCGATACGAGGATATCCGAAGTCGGCCGAAGTGTACCGAATCGGAATATCGGAAAACGATGAACGTCGCGGCCCGACGCCTGAGACAAGCGATTAAGTTTTAAAAGATGGCCACGAAATGCGGCCCCGCATTGTTCTGGACCATTTGCTTGAAAAAACAAGAGGGGAATCCAAGGTGTGAACATTTTGCTAGAAAATTATACTTTTTATTTCGGGAAAATTACATTAAGTGTAGGAGGAGTCAGCGCAATGGATGAACTCAGTGCCAAAATAAATTGCCGATTTTTGACGGCCGCTCGGATATTTCCGCTTTTCCCGGAGAAAATCGGAGAGCCCTTATATTAAATGTTATTCGTTCACGGTACACTGATCACAAAGCGTCTCACGAGAAAATAGGGAATGTCTGAAATACATTATGGGATTTTTAATTTTTTGATCGGTGAAGCCTTGATGGATTTTACTTACGTAACGATTGCTCACACAAAGGCAGTCTTGTTTTGTGTTAAATAATCAAAAGCTTTATCTTTGATAAAAATCTTTACTCCTATTGCCGATTCTCTCTCAGCTCAGCAACCGGATACCATTGACTCCATTAAAAAAATTCCATTAAACTCCATAGGGATGATCAATGTGAAAAAAAAAACTATATAGTCCGTCAGTCAGATAATAAAAAAATACTAGACATGTATTTTTTAGTTTATCATATTAATACAAAATGGTTTAGATAAAACTCATTAAAGTTGGGGAGTGGGGGCTCGCTACGTCACAATTCAGTATAAAATCTACCGGATAGTGACTCATGCCACATTTTCAATCAATGTTTTGCCGTAATATTTTGATTACGTAAGAAAGAAAAAATACGTGACTAATTTTTTTTAATAATGTAACTGACGAAAAAACAAAAAAATTGACAATATCCCTAATTGTTCCCACTACAATGGTTATTCTGGCACAATCTCCAGTAATAGCCCACTTTGTGATGAGTGATCCGGGGTGCATAGAGTAATTGGGTCAATGTAGTCCGTATCTGCTTTATGATCTGCTCTTGTCATGACCCTCATTAAGCGATGCGGTATTAAGATGATGAGGTTTTGATGTGGCACTTCGGAGGAATTGTAAGCTGTGTCTACTACTAAAATATTGGTAGATCGAACTTGCCACCAATACAAAATTTTATTTCAAAGCTTTTATGATAATTTGTATTAAATAAAATCATTGATGGGCCATAAAATATGTCTAGAGGTCGATCTTATTTATACTAGAGACGAATGATCGTTCTTTACAATCGTTTGTTGAACGAGATCTAAAAATGGAGCCTTCAAATTCAGTACAGGCCATCAAGATGCAATAACAGAGCAAACCGCCTCGTAAAACTAGGACATTTCGGAGTACAAGCACTTTGTTAGGGACGACACATCCAAACTATCGTATCTAGCGCCCTTTAGCCCGCAGTATGTGCGAACGTCGAATGGCTAGTAATTTGGCGACAGAGAAAGGGTGTGCCCGGCCATTTGATAAAAGGCATTTTTTATGAGAGAGAGGAACGAGTTAGATAGACCACCAGCGCGTGTACACTTGATTTACTGGGATAGGGAGGATACTTTTTAAAATGTATACTGGAATGATTTTTGGGCTCGATAAATATGTAAAAGACTTTCTAAATCTTAAAATTTTCACTAGTAACAGAATGTATTGTATTTATTTAAATATTCAGTATATTACTTCCCTATCCTGAACATCTTTTTCTAAAGCTGGTATTTTGTGGAAACCTCACATAATGGTGGGCTAAGAATAACTGCCCATTTGTGGCTTTCTTGCAATAAAAGTACACACAAAATTCAAAAGAAAACGTAATAAAACAAACACTGTTTCTGTAAGTTTCCCAAATCCTTTGCTGTAAACAGACTCCCGTAAACCCAAACCACTAAACCATGTCCATTACATTTCATCCTTACTATTTCATTTCTCTCTTATTCAACCCGGACCAGCAGGTCTTTGACAAATAGTGGTTGTGTTTATTTGGCGGCGACTTCATACGCTGGTGACGCGTGACGAATGTCGGCTTTAAGCGGAAAAATCGCTGCCGCTGCGTCGCTTACATTTTTTATGAAAATACTGCCATAAGGAAAGCCGAGGTTGGTTGCGCTTAGCGTAGTTTGCTTTTATGTGGCTGTAACGCGCGTTATTTATGAATAAGTATTGTCTTAGTATCCACATTTGATTCTGTGACCGGAATATGAAACGGAATAAGATAATAGTACGCTGGTTTGTGGTTTTTCTATGTATAGCGGTAGGGTTATTACGTATCTTGCAGAAGCAATGCGATAGCGATCATTTGTTTCATTTTGACAGTTCAACAACATTCAAAGCGATAATTACGTTGCAGAGTAGAATTAAATTTCGAACTTATGAAGCAATGGATTAGTAATCTGTTTCAAAACGAATTGATTGTGTTTTACGTAATTAGGGTACCGGTTTTGGTTTTGTTTCATATGTAGATTTAAAACAAAAGCTGCTGCACTAAGCTTACTCATTATGAAATTCATTGAATAATATAACATGGTATGTGATACAACTTTGTGAGCATTTTAATTAATTTATTAGAGATAATAGCCAGTGATAACAGATAAAGAAAACATTTCTCTAAATGCAGACAAAAAAAAAAACAATACTGGGAATTTGGCTACTAGAATTTTATAACCAAATGATTTAGAAGACCCTAGATCAAACCAAAGTAACTAGTAATTTGGAGAGATCTTTTAGTCTCTAAGGACTTTTATTATTCGTAGCTCTAAGGCTAATTAGCAGAAAGGATAAATTGTTTTGCACGTAACCACGTAGGCGGTGGTCCAGGAAACGATGGCAGCGATCCATCTGACAGCACGACCGTCTGTCAGTCCGACCGACACTGACGGGCAATCGCTCTCACACGGGCTGAGGCATAAGAAACTAGCGATGAGCCTCCTAGCTTTTGTACAACATTATTAGTAAGAGGGCCAGAGACATGCACTAAACCCTACTCCTTTATAGGCTTTAACGATTAATAATCGGTAATCACTGTGCTATTAATTTGACGTTTTGGATTTATCCTTACATTATGATCAGAGTAAATCTGGATATTTCTAGCCCAGACCTTTCTAGCGATGCATTGTGTCATGCGTGTCTGCAGACAAAACTTTATCACCAAACGTCTGCAATCTACCTACCGAAACCATTAAACTGCCTCACCTATCTACTTCTATATGTTGTCCTTTAAGATCTTGCAAAATAAATGTATTTACTTCTTTCTTAAAATACACAATCACTACACTAAATAATCCTGGTTCTTTGTTAACCTTCCAATAAGTTACTCATTTTTAAGGCTTTTGCAGACCAGTGCGACTTGTCGCGTGACGCGACACGAACAATACAATTTCTAAGAAAACTTCACGGTATAACAATAACCGGTGTCGCGTCGCGCGACAAGTCGCGCTGGTCTGCACAAAGGTTCACACATGGCAGACTTCCAAACACGAGGAGTGTGAGACGTGATTCCCGTACATTTGAGTATCGTAACGGACGACAATAATTATATTGCTGCCATATTTTAGTGACTACAGGAGGTGTCCTGTAATCACTAAGGATGAATTTCACCAATAAAACTGAACGCGATTAACACATAAACCACGCTTAAGAGCAGTCAGTGTACTTATTTTCTTTGGAATATTGACAGTGACAGCTCTTGAACTCGGTTTAGATGTGCTGATCGCGTTCAGTTTCATTGGTGAAATTCGCACTAAGATGGCAGAAATATAATATAAAAAAAATATAATTATATAGCACATAACCGGTTACTGGATAAAATTTTTGGTGTTATGACGGTTTGAATATTATTGTACAATATCAATATTATTATGAGTAGGTACCTACATGATGGATTTAGATCATAATTATACATTTAAGGACGAAAACTATTATCAGTTAAAAATATAAATTAAATCATGTGAACAGAAACAAAGCTTCACATAACTGTGACTGAATAAAAAAAGAAAGAAAATACGTTTATTTGCGGTAAACATGACGCAAACAAAAAAAAAAAACACGAAAATAACAATTTGGGCGAAAATATGCGTCACATCCACGCAAAACGGCTATTGCACACATCAAATACAGTTTATTATTAGAAAACATTCACTTCTAACCTTGTATGTGAATATGTAAAGTTGCAGCGGGCGGTAAACACTCCAAATGTAGCAGCAATCCATCTGAGAACGAAACCGACCATCTCACACTGACAGGCAATCGTCCCTAACAGACTCATGTTTCTGAAACGCGGGAGATGAAATTGAAAACGATGAATGAAAATTTGACGCTAGCCTATATTGTGTTCCACTAAATACGGTTTATATATTTTAATACTGTTTGTTTGTTTATTTCTCAAAATTTATATTACCTATCACAACAAAGTATTAATAATGATAAAGAAAGTCTAGAGTGCACGTCGCACAGTTAGTTTAATGCCATGAAAAGATAGACAGAAAATGTTATTCAGACTTGCAGAAAATACTAGATAGTATCAAAGGAGGATTTCAAACGGTAATTTCTTATGCCAACTATTATTATACAACAAGCTACCTTTTCCAGACAGCTATTGAGACTTTTTGTACGAAAAACAATGGAAGTAAAACCAGGATGGTACTTGGCAGACTACAACATCTTGAAAGTTCGTAAGAAACAAATCCCGGAAGACTAATAGCAGTAACAAAGCTTGAATTCGTGAAGTGGCAGACAAATGGTAACTATTATGCAGTAGTATATGTTACAGTTACAATGTAGAATGGTCGCAATCCATCTGGGACACAACCGTCTGACGCACGGCGCGTCGTACGCGTGATGAAATAGATTGGCGACAAACATGAAAAAATTGAAAGAGAAAATAAAGAACAGAAATAGTTAATATATATAGTTAATGGCTTGTAAATAAAGGTAAATGTTCCCTTAAGTACGATATTATTAGCCTGATAATTGTCACTGCTCTATAAGAGACTGGTTGAAGACGAAAAGTGATTAAAAAATTATGACAGGTGAATTTAATATTGTAGCGATTACTGATACCCAGATTCTCATAGTCGTTTTTCATTCGTTATCTTTATGATACGTGTAGCCTGTTAGAAAAGTGGACGCATTTTCACATGGAACAATGAATACCGGTAGCATATTAACATGTAACTGGGCAGGAGGTCAGAATATTTTTCTTTCTTTTAGACAGGCAGTCACTCCAAATAAACACTGGTATTCAGCTGCATCCAGTTAGACTGGTAGTCAGCCCCGACATAGTTGGGGAAAGACTTTGGCAGAATCTGATGATAATGAACGAACGTGAACCAATCCGCTGTCCACTTCTACCTTGCATGCCAGCTACACACCGAACTTGGCTGGCGCACCACAATGATAAGTTAAACGGATTGTTGCGCGCCTCGTGAGCGGCCTGTCATTAATTCTTGGCGTAATTTCGCCTTCAATTAGCGGTAGGCGGGACATGCCAATAACTCAGGATACCGGAGTTGCGCTGAAATTAGACAGATGTAGGTAAGTAAATGACGTCAGGAAATGTATGGGGTTTCAAGATGTGTCATATTATAATACCTTTGAATTATGGTAAAGGAGTTATGGCCGACACTTCCAATTTGGTATGAGACCGAATTTTTTTTTTTGTAAATATGATAGGTCGAGACTTTATTCACTATTATATCTTTCAGCTGTTAACACAGTTACAGTTATTTTGGGGAAAGGGTCAACTCTTGGAGATGCTTAGATACATAGCTGATGATGGTTTTGCGTGCAGGATATTCTTTTTTTTGTGTGTGGTTAGTGAATAACCTGTTATTGGAGTTTTTATGCCGCCAATGGACCTCCGACTTGGCTTCAAATGCCGTCGAGAAATATCTCTCAGGCATCCCAGTTTCGTCACGATGTTTTCCTTCACCGTTCTTGAAGCAAGTGATAATTACACATTACGCACATAAATCCGAAAAGTCAGAGGTTTAGGTCTTAGGTTCGAACTCGACATCTATTACTTAGCAATCCGACGTTTACATCACTAGGCTATCACTGCTGTTATTACGGCTATGAACCTTACAGTGGTAATTTTTGTTTTCCGTTGATCACAATATTGTTTATTTTTCAGTAATATGCAGTTGGGTACTTCATTTTAGCCCACATTTTGTGACACCTATATACAATACGCCCAAATACTGACATACCAATTCAACTACAAAAAAACTAAGACAAAACAAAAGAAAACGTCCAATGCTCTCCTGACACGCTGACTCGTCAAAATGAAAGTATCATAAGATGTACCGTGTCACATGAGTAACAATATATCTTTTCGAATTCCCCCTGACACAGAAATGAAAGATATTTCCCTTACTTGTCCTTTCCACATGTGACGCAGTCAACTTCGCGACGTCACTCCTCATCCGCCCGAACGACTTGCAACGATCGTATTTAATCATTCTTATTTTCGAATAATGTACAATAATATGATATTTTCCCCATTTTTCCATATTTTCCCCTTTATTGTGAGCAACAAAGGATCTTTGACGTTCTCATTGCTATTGTTATTTCGATAACAGACGTATTTCGTTTCCAAGTGTTATCCATTGTTAAGATCCGTTCAGGTGAAAGTAATTTGTAAAAGACTAGGGGTAAATGACAGAATTATGGGTGAACGGAAGCGTTATAAAAAAAGGTGACAGTTACAGTTCCTGTCTCACGAGGATTTTAATAGATGATTTAGGCCACTCTATTGGGATAAGTAAGATACAGTTTCTACAAGATCCGTCAATAAACTTGTTGCCACACAGGAAATACTTTTCGTATCTAACCGTGATCAAACGTGGGCTGTGTTAGTTTTGCAACGTCCACTCAGGTCTTGAGAGCTGACACTGAGCTGAACACACTCTGTTGACTTTGCTTACTGCAAACCCATCATTCACACAATAAATAGTTATAAAATAATACAGTTTAGTCAATCATCTTCTTAAGCCCTTTCTATTCTCTCAAAGGCGGAGTACGGTGAGATGGTAAGCAGAATATCAGACAATTAATCATAAAGTCTGACACTCGATTTAGAACTTCAAAATAACGAGATGAAACCACCCGTCAATCAACTCAAAGTTCACAGAACGCGTGCTTGCTACGGATCCACTAAATTCCAAATAAGAACCTTTTAGCAGAATTTCAAATTGACTTGGTCCACGGGGTCCACCTCTCCAGAAAAATCCATTTACTATGTTAAGAAAAACCTTTACAAACCAATGTCGAGTACCTAAGTGTATAAAAAATCCGCCTAGCAGAGAGCCACTCGCCGGTAAATCTTATTATTAGCAATAATCGTGGCATTGTGACTCGCAGGGCCACAATAGGGCCCCGTAATAATGGACTGCCACACAATAGGCCTGCCCAGTCCTTTTTACCGGGATTGTGGACCTAGCCAGTGTACAGACTGAATTTAAAGCAATCGCATCAAAGAGTTATGAGCCAATACATTTTATGCCTACTTTGTGCTTTATTTTATTAGTCTATGAGAATAAGTTACGAGTTTTTGTTCGTTATGTTTTAGCAGACAGACGTGTGTATATTACAAAATAATCTCGGCTTAGATTTCTAGTCTTGTTTGTAGTATTTTTCAAAAAGGCATTTCTTTATAAAATACAGATTTTTTATTTTATGAAATACGATCACGTCGCCATAAAATGGTATTATTATTTTCTGTTTCAGAATACAAATACATATTTTAAAGTGTTGCCAGCTAAACGAGATTTTTTTTTTTCAAATCAAATCAAGATGTTTTACGACTGTAAAATCCATTATATTTTAATTCGTCAATCAATTATAATTTATTTTCATCCGATGCTTAATTTGAAGACGTAAATATCTATATTTACAAGTGTAGAGTTTGAAACAATTCAAATTACAATTTCATTTACAAAGTGAAGTCTTAATTAACGTGTTTTTTACGTGCTTCTTTTCGAATTGCCTGATGTGTCTCTCGAAAGCAATAATTTAAAATCCGACAGACGTTGCATATTCACGACTTTCCTCTTTCATATATCTCTACAGAACTGACTAATTGGACTGCGCCATTCATTGGGCATCCCTTAACATAATTAAACTTCGAAATGTTTTTACTTCTTTTATGAGGTTTCCATTGACCTTTGTGACGCTTTCTAGGTCAAGGCTTGAATGTATTTTAGATGGAAAATAAACACTGCAGGCGCAATCTAAATACAATAAAGGAAGTATATAGAAGCGGCATTCTATCACTATCGGATAAAGAGCCGCAATTCGCGACATATTAGTGGCGCAAACCTAGAACTTGTTAAAATGCCGTAAGGATTTGCATTGTCACTGTCACTTGTAATTTTGGTTGAGTGTTGAGGTTTATTCGCTCTTGGTTGGTTGAGTGTTGAGGTTTATTCGCGCTCTACTTTTTGATTTGTATTTGTTTTACTTGTGTTATATCCGCTTGACTGTCACTAATGAGACACAATAAAATTGTAATTGTTATCGAGCTGCATCAGTCTTTCGGTCATTTGAGCTCCTACAAAAGTAATGACTGAATTTACGTCATTAAAAGATTTAGTGTCATATATTGAACATTTTGCGTATGTACAAAAGGCAATGTTAGTACTACTATTAATAAGAGAACTTAGGATGCAATCGTGAGCGAAGCAAGCTCGGGACTTGGGGCAGCCCGACTTGGACAGGCAATTTTTTATAACCATTCAGAAATAGGTGCCCCGACAAGCGGGACTCCGTCGACTACGCCATATTATTGCTTGGGAACAAATTTAGATCCACGTGACCTTTACCAGCATTAATACTCCCTCCCACCATCCCACAATTCTCGAAAGAAACTTTGGCGATTTTTTTCTTGGCACCTGTAGATTTGCGCACTTTGGGGTTTTCAAATTTACATCAAGAAGGGTTTATTCTATCCCAAAAAAATAGCTCCTATAAAAAAGCGACGGGTTATGAAATGCAGTGGTTCCGGAGAATGTGGCTTGCGGCACTTTATCAGATAGTGATAGAATGCTGCTAGCGGCACTCTATACGCTCCCGTGATAGAATGCCACTTGCGGCACTCTGTACACTGCCTAAAATAAACTTGAAACAAAACTAAAAACTGACTTTAAATATAATGTCTGAAACAAATTACGTATTTCTAAACCAAAGCAAAGACAAGATTTACAGTTTAAAAAATTATAAACTATTATAAAAGTTAAAATTATACTAAGTCAACTCAACCCAAGTCTACATAGATGGACAGAGATTCCTTTTTACCCGACTGCCCCAGAAGGAGGGTAATGTTTTTCGAGAGTATGTATGTATGTATGTATGTCTATTTCTTTGGCACGCTCTGTAGCCTAAACGGCTTGATGGATTTTAACATATATTATTATGAGGTGTCGTTAGATTCGTCTTAATTGTAGAAGTGTCATAGTAATGTAAATAATCTTCTCCTGAACGAAAAAAAAACTAAACTCATTAAATTTTCAACGCCAAATGTCAGGCAACTAACTACCAATAAGCCGCATATGCTGTTAAAAAAATTAGACAGATAACTGACGTAGATACAGCCAGAATTGTTTATTTTAGTTATTTTCATAGTCTGATGTCTTATGGGATTCTTCTCTGGGGAACCTGTGCGGACATTAATTCTATCTTTGTTCTACAGAAAAGGGCTGTACGAGCCATTTACAACCTAGGTCCAAGAGAGTCCCTTCGAGAGAAATTTAGAGAAATAAATATTCTGACTGTAGCCTCACATATATTTTTGAAAACCTATTGTATGTACACAAAAATATATCAAAAAGAAAATGTCCGATATTCATAGTTTAAATACCAGGAACAAACACAACCTTGCTGCGTATAGTCCCAGTCGCCCCCACATGGATTGCCACCAGGTGGCAATTGGGAGAAAAAAATCCCAGTTGCCACCGGGTGGCGACTGGGACCTTATTGCCCCCACTTCAAATCGCTGTACATTGCGGCGTGGATCGCCAAACCCCCTCATCGCTATCTGTCTTACGGCCGGGATGACGGGGTTGGCGGTCACATTTCCAATGTGGTTTTATTCGTAGATATTATTTTTTTGTAATATAATAATATGATTATTGTAAATATTTTGATTATCGATCTGTGATACAAATTTACACCCAAGTTTTTATGATTATGAGGTAATTTTTACGTTTGATTGATAAAACATAGTTATTGTAAATATGTACTTTGATTATCTGTGACTGATGACTAGCTTTTGTTTTTAGTATAATTATTGTAAATCCTACTAAGCGTCAACTTTCTGAAATTCTGACTAACTGACCGACTCTGACAATTCAAAAGTGCCTGTAAATGGTTTAATTGAAATAAATGCTTTGAGTTTGAGTTTAAGATTTTGTGTGATACGAATTTACACCAGGTTTTTATGATTAATAATAATAAATGATTAACAAGTATCTTGACTTGTTTCGCGAGGTTGTCGACATGTGCGATGTGGACTCAGCGATCATTGTGCCGATAGTAGCATCAGCCAATGGCTTAATTGCCAAGAGCCTCGACCAACACCTAAGGAGGCTCTCGTTAGGCAGCTGGGTCAAGGGGCTTGATTCAGAAAGCGGTACTCCTGGACACGACTCGCATTGTCAGGAGGTTCCTCTCTCTCGAGCCCTGACCGCCGGTAGCTTGAACCCTGTTCCCGATACCGGTGGGCTACTATTTTTTATATTTTTAAATGTTTTTTTTAATGAATTTTATAAAAATATTTAAAAATGTATCGAATAAGTATCTAAATGAATAAACGAAATAATAGTGATTAAAAGCAACTACAATAAAGAAAATCTTGTTTGTATGTCCCTAAAAAATATTTATTTATTTATACCATATACTTTATTGTACACCAGATAATATATTACAAGAAGAAAAAGTAATACACTACTAAATATACAATATCACTTGTAGATAAGTGATATTTTTTAGGGACACACAAACAAGATTTAATAATAATAATACACATTGGAAATGTGACCGCCAACCCCGTCATCCCGGCCGTAAGACAGATAGCGATGAGGGGGTTTGGCGATCCACGCCGCAATGTACAGCGATTTGAAGTGGGGGCAATAAGGTCCCAGTCGCCACCCGGTGGCAACTGGGATTTTTTTCTCCCAATTGCCACCTGGTGGCAATCCATGTGGGGGCGACTGGGACTATACGCCTTGCTGTACATCGCACACGTCTCCACAGAGTAGGCAACTCGTTCATGGGTCAATGTATACGCTTTTACAACAAACTTCCCATTGACATTCGAAACTTACCTATTAAACGATTTAAAAGCTGTATTAAAACCAAACTTTGTAAAAAAGGGTACTATAAAATTTCAGATTATTTAGAAGATAAAAAAGCTTGGGATTGAGCTGCTCGCTCTACTAAGCTTTGTGATAAAACCATAAAACTTGAAATTTTAATTATTACTTATAAACATCAAAATAAACCAGATTTATATTCACATTGACATTATTTAAAATTATATACAAAATGACATGATTACTTTGTAAAGTATTAAATTATTTTAATTATTGTGAATGTGAGGACTGTGTGGGTTTTTTTTCCCCTTTAAATTTTATTTCTCAGGTAGTTTTAATGATGGTCTGGCAGTTTGAGTAGTTGATGCGGCCTACCCAAATGTCCTTTCTTTGGTATTGTTCGTCGATTTGAGCTCCTTAAGTTCTGAGTTGAGCTCCACGATTACTGACAAATGCGTGCACTGACTGGACAGGTCCACTCAAATCTGTGTGGTTCTTTCCTCAAAAGACCATTTCAGACACTAATCTACATGGTTCTCATATGGCTTGACCAAGATTATGTCTGGACTTTAAAAGAGACTGTGACCTCTGAGTTTGTTTCGGCCTTTCTTCTCAGAGTAGTCGGTTAGGAAACGCCGACCTCATCTAGCTTATTTTAAACATTTTTTTTAATATGACGTGTAAAAGTGATTCCGATATCCTATTTACAGAATAAACAATTTCATTTCATTTCATTTCATAGAATATATAATATTTATATATTGCATCTGCAAATACAAAAAAAAGGTAGGGGAAGGTTTTTTTTAAAATAAATTATAACAATATTGGTATCAAATAAAAGCTATTAACGATTCAATGTCAAATTTAGATATATTAATAAAACTAAAAAGCTTGAAATAAAGAAAAATATTCAAAAAACAAAAAACCCGACTGCAAAAACGCATAACTGAAAAGAGAAAAACAAGCATTATAAATTAATCTATAGAATTTTGGTATCGCAGGCGGGGACAAACAAAACTTACACCATATATCCGGTTATTAGTTTGTCCCCGCCTGCGATACCAAAATTCTCTATAGAAATATATATAAATTAATCTATAGAATTTTGGTATCGCAGGCGGGGACAAACAAAACTTACACCATATATCCGGTTATTAGTTTGTCCCCGCCTGCGATACCAAAATTCTATAGATTAATTTATAATGCTTGTTTTTCTCTTTTCAGTTATGCGTTTTTGCAGTCGGGTTTAGTGTTTTTTAAATAATTTTCTTTATTTACTTTTATTCTTACAAATGTTTACAAAAAACTTGAGCCAAGTAAAGGTGTCATAGCGCGTCACTTTGATTTATGAGCACAGATACTGTCGGCTCATGCTTGTAAATTAAGGTTTTTTTTGGAGATATAAAAGTACCTGTGGCCTTATTTTACGTTTTAATTGGTTAGTATTTTCTTTTAAATTTAGACTCATGGTTTTTAAATACAAGGCGTGATGGGGTACGCCGATAAAAATAGTAATCTCTGTCCGTTTAAAAGGGACTTGGTTTGAGTTGACTTAGGATAAACTTGAGAGTAGTTTTGAGACAAATGTGATATGTTAGGTGCAAGCCTTAGTGTAAAGTGGGAACGGTTACATGTGGCTGACGTAGCGGGGTTACCGTAGTTCAGTGATGTTATGCTTGTTTATATTAGACCGGAGAAGAGTAGGAGACTGTACTTTTTCTATTTCATAATTTCATTAGACTGTATAACCATCGTGATTCAGTCAATTAAATTTTACCTACATATATAAAATGCCAAATTAACCAAAACATTGAGATATAACATTGTTCTAAGGTTGACTACCAGTAAAGACTGTAAAATATCGTGCAAATAGATTTCACAGTCATTGTGCTCTCTGTTAAGGTTTGCCGTGTGTCGCCACACACATACATCCACAGGATGACCCCAATTAAGCGCAGCTTAATGAAGTGGATCGCTTAATCAGATTGATCCCTGTGATCGTTTTTAAACCACGAACACTCTTACCTCAAAATGAAACCAATTCTGCGCAAAAACTGTCAGTCGCCCTATTGGACGTCAATATAAAACCACTAAAAATACAATAAATGTGATTGAAGATTTAATAGTCCCATCCATTATTTGTTAAATTAAACTCAATACAACAATATGCAATTTCAAGTTTCAACACAATTCCACGTGCGATTTGTATGTCATTTATTTATCACGCGACAATTGATGTAATTGCTTTTGTGAGTCGCCACATAATAAATTCATACTCAATTAATACTCATACCAGAGTGTTATCAACAAAATAAATGTGATTTTTCGTTTAATATGTAAATTACGGAATAATACGGATTCTGTAGCGGCTCAATATTACCCCTTCATGGAGATCCTTTTTTTAAATTATCGTTCAAGTTTTTTTTTTTCTGAATGTATTGGGAGGTGGTTCGTTATTATAATATGTCATTATAATATAGTTTTAAATAATTAACTTAAAAATCTCGTTCATTTTATTAAAATAATATATTCACATAGATAATTAGTACATTTCAGTCAGTGACATTCTAATAAACATGAACGCACGTTTGGAAAATAGTAAAACCTATAAAACTATTAACAGAAAAAAAAATATAAAAGTTGACGTATAATAATTATTTAGTAACCAAATCCGCTTTTCGCTGAACGCAGAGTGTCTCTGGTGTCAGCATTTGTCGTGGCAACACGTCGTGTCCGAGTTCGCGACAAGTCAATCGTCATCCTGAAGATGCCTTGTTGAGAAGTGAAACACGTGTTGATTTCTTACAGGGTTTTTTATGTATTTTTAAGAACAGCAAAGCGGATTAGGTTACTAAATTTATATGTCATCTATTGTATTTTATATTGGATTTACGCAAGTCACGCCTGAGTCAATTAACTATCTTAGTACTTATTTACTTAGATCGATAAAGGACATCATTCATTTTGGGCTAAATGTGAAAGCGCCGGCCAAACAAAAAAAATATAATCCGTTAGAACATGTTATTCTCTTCACTTTTCACTATAGGACCAAATCTGTAGGGCCATTCTCTGCGCTGTTATACGTCTTTGTAAAATACTGTTTTCAGTATGTTTTAGTTAAGAGAATAACAGTAATCTAATTATAATAATAGCTTTTTATGGCAGTAATCATTACAGTCATCATCTCTTATTGTGAAATTAAGGTTCTAGGGTTATTCTCCACATAACTACAGTATGAGAAATAAAGTTTTTTTATAGTACTAGTCTAAGCTGATTGAATAGATATCACTAGTATTAACTGGTTTTATGTCCATAAAACGCCACAGGCATAGCACAGAGGTGTGGTGGTACTGTAAGGATTTATTTATTTATTAACAACCTTATGTTGTCTTCTTTAAAAAGGGCGACAATGCCCTGCTTAAGAATTATAGGCCCATCACATTTCTGACCCATATCTACAAGCTGTTTTCAAGAGTCATCACGAACCGTCTCGCGCGCAGATTTGACGAATTCCAGCCTCCCGAACAAGCCAGATTCCGTAAAGGCTTTAGCACCGTGGACCACATACATACGCTGCGGCAGGTTATACAGATGACTGAAGAGTATAACTTGCCTCTCTGCTTAGCGTTTGTGGATTACGAGAAAGCCTTCGATTCGATCGAGACATGGGCTGTAGGTACTGCAGTCTCTTCACCGGTGCCAGATCGACTATCGGTACATTGAGGTGTTAAAGTGCCTATACGAAAACGCCACTATGTCAGTCCGACTCCAAGACCAGACCTCGAAACCTTTCCTTCTGCAGCGAGGTGTGAGACAAGGAGACGTTATCTCTCCAAAACTGTTCACCGCTGCACTGGAGGATGTCTTCAAGGTTATGGACTGGAAAGAACTAGGCATCAATATCAATGGTGAGTATATCACTAACCTTCGGTTTGCCGACAATATAGTTATCATGGCTGAGACCATGGAGGACCTCAGTATACTGCTCGATGACCTCAGTAGAGCCTCCAAAAGACAAAGGTCATGTCAAATGCACATGTAACACCTACTCTCATAAAGATCGGAGACGGTACGCTCGAAGTTGTAGACGAGTATGTTTACCTAGGACAATCTATCCAGCTAGGTAGCTCCAACTTCGGGAAAGAGGTCCAGCGTCAAATCCGACTCGGCTGGGCAGCGTTCGGGAAGCAAAGTCAAAGTCAAAGTCAAATCATTTATTTCAAATAGGCCCTTGAAGGCACTTTTGAACGTCAAAATTTACAAAATAAAGTATTGATTCTACCGCCCCTTCCAAAAGGTAGTTTTCGTATGGAGAAGAATGGGCAAGAAACTCCACCGTTACTCTTTTTAAAATGTTTTACAATATTTTGTATAGGTAGGTACATTATTTATATAATTATATGTGAAGACGATGCACCTAGAATAAAATTACTGTATAAAGTAAAAAGAATTTAAAGTCGAGCAAACGACAGATAAATTAATTATGTGGTAGATACATGGTGTTCACATATTCACAAACATTGTAAAAAATAGACGAATCTACTAAAAAATTACAATTAATAAGTCAGTGTGTGAGGAAGTAATCACAGGATGTACTCGTAAAATCAATGTCATATAATAAAAAACAAATACAATTAAGTAAGCAACCAGTTTGATTTTGTCTAGACTCTAAATTGTCCTATGGAGCAGGACCAGCATGTTTCCAAGCATTCTTATCTTGGATATAATCCTCTAATCTGTAATATGCTTGTTTACAAAGTGTACTTTTTACATGAGTTTTAAATTTTCTTTCATTTAATTGTAATATATCACAAGGTATTTTGTTGTAACATTTAACACAGTACCCCATAAAAGATGTATGTACTTTAGATAATCTGAAAAATGGTTGATCTAGTTTATCTTTATTTCTAGTATTAAAATTATGTCTATCACTTATTTTATTAAAAAGATGTAGATTTTTCCTTACATACATAATATTTTCATAAATGAATTGGCAAGGAACGGTCATAATATTAATCCTTTTAAATAGTTCCCTGAGAGATTCGCGACGACGGAGATCATAAATGGCTCTGACAGCTCTCTTTTGCAAAATAAAGATAGATTCAATGTCAGCAGCCCGACCCCACAGTAAAATGCCATACGACATAATGCTGTGGAAGTAGCTAAAATAGACCAAACGCGCGGTTTCTACATCTGTTAACTGTCTGATCTTTCTAACAGCATAAGCGGCCGAGCTTAGCCGCCCCGCAAGAGATGTTATATGAGGTCCCCATTGTAATTTCTCGTCTAGCGTGATTCCCAGGAAAACCGTTTGATTAATAAATTCCAGTTTTTCTCCATTCAATATTATGTCACATTCGCTACTTCTAACATTAGGTAATTTAAATCTAATGCATTTGGTTTTATTTTTATTCAGTACCAAATTATTTACCGTAAACCAATCTTGGACCTGAAGAATAGAGCTATTCACGTCGTCAAGATTTTGCGATCGTCGGTTGATTTTAAAGATCAATGATGTGTCATCTGCAAATAACACCATCTTCGGTTGATTTTGAAGTAATTGGGGTAAATCATTAATATAAACTAAAAAGAGGAATGGACCCAATATCGAACCTTGAGGAACGCCCATTGCCATTTCAGACCCTAATGAGTTTATGCCGTTTACTTGAACTTTAACCTTTCTATCTTTCAGGTAAGATTTTAGTAAATCAAGGGCTGTGTTCCTAATCCCATAATGCTCCAGTTTCAGCAGAAGTGTTTCATGGTCTACGCAATCGAACGCCTTCGAGAGGTCGCAAAAGATTCCAATGGCATCTTGTGCTTCTTCCCAAGCGTTAAAAATGTTCTTTATTAGGGTGACACCGGCGTCAGTGGTGCAACGCCCTTTGGTGAAACCGTATTGGTGTTCGTGAAAGATGGAATTTTTATTAAAGTGACGTAACATTTGATTGAGCATCAACTTTTCAAACACCTTACTGAGAACAGGCAGTATTGACACAGGCCTATAATTGTTGGGTTCTTTACTATCACCGGATTTAAATAATGGGACTACTTTACTGTGTTTCATGAGATCCGGAAAGACTCCTTGGTCTACACTAGTATTAAATATGAAAGCTAAATAGGGCGCAATGGTCTCGATGATAGATCTACAGACTTTTACAGACATTCCCCATAGATCTTCTGTTGGTTTAATTTTAAGATCTTTAAAAGCTTTCGTAACAGCCTGGGGGTTTGTATGCTGAAACTTAAACTCTAAAGGGCACGACTTTACATTCTTTCTAAGTAAGGCAGCAGAAAGCGCGGGTGAGGAATTTAAAGCTTCAGTCGTTTTAAGGGGAATATTAGCAAAAAAGTTTTCAAATTCTTGAGCTATTTCTACATCCGAGTTTATGGGGCCATGTGCAGTCTCTAAGTTAAATTTAGTATTACGCTGTTTTTTCCTACCTGTTTCATTATTTATTATTTGCCAGGTAGTTTTTATTTTATCATCAGCTGATTTTATTTTATTACTAATGTAAAGAGCTTTAGCTAATTTGCACACCATTTTAAAAGTTTTAGAATATTTTGCAACATACTGATGAAAGCTTGTATTATTCATATGCTGCTTTAAGCCATAAAGTTCAAAAAGTTTTTCCCTGCTTTTACGAATACCTGGAGTCGCCCAATCACTAAATAAAAACTTTGTGTAAATAGTTTTAGTGTGTATTGGAAAAGTGTCAATAAATTGTTTGTTTAATAGTGAAAAGAACTCGGCGTAGAACTCATTAGGGTCACATATATTATTAAAACTCTGAACACATAATTTACTTGCCAAAGAATTATTTAATTTCTCTAAATTTTTACATGTAATTGGCCTAAACTTTATTTGAATTTTTTGTAAAGGCATGTAGGAGCAAAATGTTATTGTTTGTCCACTGTGATCAGATGGCAACTTATTTACAATTTGTTTATGTAAATAATCACAATTACAAAAAATATTATCTATACAAGTGGCAGAAGAAGCTGTCACTCGAGTAGGTTCAATAAAAACATTTGACAAATCAAATGACCTAAAAAGACTTAATAATCTGATAGTGTTCGAGTTATTTTCTAATAAATTAATATTAAAATCACCACATATGATTATTGATTTATTACTAGCACTGAGTTTCTTTAGCACATCTTCCATTATAGAATCAAACATAGATAGATTCTGGTAACTGGGAGGTCTGTATACGCATACTATAACATGCTTATCAAGCTCAACACAGGACAATTCAATGGTGTGTTCAACAGACAGTCCGATGATGTCTTTTCGTTCTTTACAATGAATAGAATTTTTTACTAATATTAATGACCCGCCATGTATCATACGTTTTCGGCTGAAATGGCTAACTACACAATAATTTTCATAATTAATTGATATTACTTGATGGTCTTTTAACCAATGTTCTGTTAAACAAATGACATCAAACTTGGTATTTTCTAAAAACAATTCTATTTCCAGTAATTTAGAGGAGCAACCTTGGATATTCTGATGGAATAATTTTATAGTATGTTGCACTCCCTTTGGTTTTTTATTATTATTATTATGTGTAATATTGCCAGAAGCTACCTTTTTACTATTCAGTATTAATAATTGGTTGTTTGAAGGGGTAACTTCTGTTGTCTTACTACCTAGTTTAAAAAGGTATCCGGAGTGACATCCACAACTACAACTGAAGAGTCTAGAATGCCCATGTGGGTTCCAGCAGGAAGAGAATACCCTATCTGACTGGTAGTGGCCTCCAAAGATGTTGGTGTTATAGGTGGATCCTCCTTCGTACAACATGATAATTCATAATTAATTACTATGTTGTTAGTATAACTAGACAACACAGACTCGTCACTAATACTACAATTTGTTATATTAGCAATAACCTCATTAATATTATATGCTATCAACATAGCAATCATACGTCTACATTCATAAGACAGAGATAAAGTTCTCTGAGTTAACTTAAAACCACTAATAAACTTATTAGTGTCAAAATACATTAATTTGTCACTATGACAACATGTCAGCTTGTGAATAGTACTATTCAATTTATAAATATAATTATTGTCAAAATCTGATAGAGTATCAGAGTAAGGTAAAGCACACAACATAAGCTTACCTATATTTAACTTTAATAAGGTGTCCACACCATCCACTATGTCCTTTCTGGTAATACCAGTACTATTACCTAATAGCAAAACCATTGTAGAATAATTGTCTAGGTTTGTGTTTGCAATTCTTTTAATCATTTGTTTGAAAGTTATGTTATGATAACTATGATTGGTAAAACTATGGCTAAGGTAATTAAGTAGCATTTTTCCAAAGCCTGAACCTAATTCGTCACAGAAAATTATGGATTTGTTAATATTCTGTGTATTAACACAGGTCTCTGCTGGAAGAGCCAACACCGGTGGAGGCAAGTCAGGCTGAGGCTGAGGAGGTGGTGGTTGGTTGGCACAGCTACATGAGAGGTTATTAGTCAGAGACTCATACCTCTCAGCATTGCACTTCACCAAATCCAGTAGTTCCCCAGCCTCCAACAAGCGCTCACTAAGTTGTTGTTGTGATGACTCATATTTCTCAAAAATATCCTTCAGCAAGTGCTCCTTGTGTAGTATATCATTATAAAGGAGCTTAGTATCAATATCATACTTTTCCCTACATTCATCTAACTCAACAGTACAACTATTTAAACTTTTTGAAAGGATAACACGTTCCTTTCTTAGGGAGAGATTTAATTTTAAAAGATTTTGTTTTTTAATAGCTCTCTGTGACCGTTTAATTATTTTATTAAATTTAATATATTTCTTTAATTTATTATGACTCATAACAATGGGACACAATGGTATGGTATCGTCACCAGTCAAATCTATCGTTATAGCTGGCTCACACACTGATTTTGACTTACTGCCTACCAGATCATAAAATAGGTTATTGGTGTTAGCAACCTGTTCACTGACCTTGACAGACTGTGAAAGAGATAGGGCCTTATGGGCTTCACATAATTTCTGTTTAAGTTCTGAAATATGATTCAAAGCCAGTTCATGGGTGTCACTGCACTCTTGAAATGTTGACACTTGATGTTGTAGACGACTGTACTGGTCGGCTAAGTTTATGTGTTCTGTGTGTAGCTCAGCCAGTTCATTTTTAAGGAAGGTGTTTTTGGCGATAATGTTCTCCACTTCCACTTCACTATCTTCCCTTTCCTGGAGCAATTGTTTGCATTCCGCTTGAGAAGCTTCGAGATCCTTTAAAGTAGCTCTCAGTTTTGCTTCCAACTCTTTGATTGTAGCACTGCGGGTCATCATTTTGAATAATTGTCAGTCACCTGGAATGTGTGAAGTTATGCAGCTAAATAACAGTGCAAGAAAAAGATGTTCTGTTATGTGGATAAGTAGGAGGTAGTTGGGGGAAAAAAATAAATAAAGTAATTTGTTGAGAAATAGCTGTTACATTTAGATTTAGATTAGGTTAATTAGAGTGAGATGGGAAAGTTAAACAGAAGAGAAATAATATAGAAAAACACTGCTTTCCTTGTTATTATCATAAAACTAAAAATATAAGTAGGTACAATGTAACTTGATTTTATGAGAATTTGTGACACATTACAGGATTAAATTATATTACATAATAAGAGCTCGTAATGAGCTTATTTGTATTGTATAGTAAATTATGTAGTGTTCATTGTCTGGTCGAATGTTTTCGTCGTCGATTTTGCTTCCACTAGTTGTCAAGCAAAAGGAGACATAAACTGTGCCAGCGTGTGATGGACGTTGCTCAGAGACCTGAGCAGTATTTTGTGGTGTTCTGTGGTCTGTAAATATTAACTACAATCACATAAATAAAACAAAATACTCCCCGGGATTGATGATAGTTTGAAATCCGTCACCGTTGAGGCGTTGAGTTGACAGCCGGTTTTAAATCCTTTTTGTACGAAGTTTTCGCGACAAAAAACACTGTA
Source organism: Conistra vaccinii (assembly GCA_948150665.1). Taxonomy (NCBI): domain Eukaryota; kingdom Metazoa; phylum Arthropoda; class Insecta; order Lepidoptera; family Noctuidae; genus Conistra; species Conistra vaccinii. Next base: position 1,416,137 of record OX411318.1, on the reverse strand, counting down.
CAATTACTGGATAGAATACTTAATATCTAGGTTCGACTATATTACACTAATTTAACATATATAAAACACTTTTAATAATTAACTAAAATAATTAACCTAGACACCGTTTTTTTGACGACCGGCTACCAGTGTTGCCAGCCTAAAAAAAAAAAAGCTACGCAATATCTTCTCGTCCCAGATATCACAATGTCTCAAGACGAAAGTCTTTGACCAGTGCGTGTTGCCAGTGATGACTTATGGCACTGAAACGTGGTTGCTCACAATGGACCTTATCAGAAGGCTGTAAGTCACTCAAAGAGCAATGGAGAGGGCTATGCTTAGAATTTCCCTACGTGATCGAATCAGAAATTAAGAAATCCGCAGAACCAAGGTAACTGACAGCCCGAAGAATTGCTAAACTTAAGTGTCAATGGGCAGGACACATTGCTCGCAGACTAGATGGCCGATGGGGCCGAAAAATTCTGGAGTGGCGACCGCATACCGGAAGACGTATCGTTAGAAGGCCTCCCACAAGATGGACCGATGACCTAGTAAAGGCCGCAGGAATTCGCTGGATGCGGGAAGCATAGAATCGATCGAAGTGGCGGGGCTCGGGGGAGGCCTATGTCCAGTAGTGGACGTCTTTCGGCTGATATGATGAAATAGACCTAAAACCAGTTACTATAAGTGATAACTATTTCAATCAGCTAATAATAGTACTGTCGAAAAAAAAACTTTATTTCTCATACTGCCATGTAGGTATGTGGAGAATAACCCTAGAACCTTAGTTTCACAATAAGAGATGATGACTGTAATGATTACTGCCATAAAAAGCTATTATCATAATTATTAGATTACTGTTATTCTCATAACTAAAACATACTGAAAACAGTAATTTACAAAGACGTATAACAGCGCAGGGAATGGCCCTACAGATTTGGTCCTATAGTGAAAAGTGAAGAGAATATAAGTATATAACATGTTCTAACGGAATATAACTTTTTTTTGTTTGGCCGGCATTTTCACATTTAGCCCAAAAATGTATGAACCGTGAATGTTCTTCTTTGTACCTATTAGTCAACCGCAAGACCATATCGCCAGGCATTCAGAATATGACATCAATAATTTTATTACAAAATCCTCTCCATACATTTCACTATTCCCATCATTGTTCTTCATTGATCAATACATCCTCAGTTAGTAACACGTCATAAATTCGACGTATAATCGAGTCGGTAAGCGAGCGCGGCCCATTGAGCAATGCGCAAACATGTCAAGATTACCTGCCGTTAATTATAGCAAGGTAACCCGACTCACTGGTCGTGTTGCCTTTTGTTCAGGAGTAGCGAGTTATGGATGCTTGAGTTTTAGGGTAAGACGAGACGAGTAAAACTCTGCGAACAAAACCTTTTGACTTAGTGTAGTGTAAAAAGTGTAGAAATAATAGTGACAATGACACACATATAACACATGAACAAAGTGTTTATAATATTATATCAGACTCTAAGAAAGTGGAACGGACGTGATTGTGTAAAGTACAATCAGCACTATTCTAAGCTTTATAGATTTATTACCACGTAATTGTAATTCCTTTACCTTTGCCTTGCCTCGGCCCATATTTTCACGATCGTCCATCAATGTCCATATTGCTGGCCGCGACAGTAATGTACTATAGCGCACGTGGATCTAGTTGGCCGCGCCTTACGTGGCGACTCATCTCGCTATTGCGTTTTGTCTAAACTAGACACCTATGGCTCTATCTAATAATTTGATTATAGTCTGCTAAGCAAACATTTCAAAATAACCTAGCGTTAATTACTAAAGTAACGCGACTCACTGATCGTGTTAGCTTATGTACATTTCGATACTAGTTTAATATTATGTACAGAAGTTTCCATCTTCTCGTAACAAGACGTAACATCGTTCTACAACGTATATAATTAACAAAACTAGCTTAGAATTTGAAGATCTGAATAGCAAAATTTAGAACACACGTCATAGAACAGGTATGTTTACGAATAAGGTAACTGTAGATCTCTGTGTTAAGAGTCACACACATGGTAAATACAGAGTTAAGCCAATTTTTTACCATACATCAGATTTAAACCTGTAGAGAGACTTTTTCAATAAGTCTGTGTCCAAGAGTTTCATTCTAATATTATACTATCACTGGTTGCTTAAAACCGACCCCGTTGCGTATTCTGTATCCACTGACTGGCATCGCGCCTCCAGAAATCCGTAGAACTATAGCCAGCCGCATCGAGAGAGCGAAGTTACAAGATGACCCACGCCATTCAATGCACAACTTTAAACCAGTGCCGCAGAGGCTTAAAATCCGCAAAAAATGTATTGGGTGCGTGAGTCTAGCCGATAATAACCCCTCCACAGCAAGATGTTATCTTTGGCAAGAACTGCTTAAGCCCCCAGATTTCTTCATCGAACCATCAGAGAGCCTCCCATCCGGGCACAAGTTACCGTGGCCTACTTGGAAAACCTTAAATAGACTTCGTGCCCAAGTAGGTCGTAGCAAGGAGAACCTCCACAAGTACCGGTTGATGGACGGCTCAGATCTTCGGTGTGTATGCGGCGTCTCTCCACAGACAATGGCTCACCTCCCATCTTGCTCCGCATGCCCTGTCACCTGCACACGTGAGAAACGAATGGCAGCGTCAGCGAACGGTATTCGCGTTGCTCAGTTTTGGGCCAAACAATTTTATCTAACTAAGAACATATATTTTCGTGTTATTTTTGTCCATCGACACGCTAAGAAGATTATATTTTTTATATAGATAGTAGGTACGTTACCGTGGGAAAATTTCTGATATACACGTGGGCGTAACCCCGTGCAAAAGCTACACAAAAATATAAATATAATGTTTTTGACGGTAATGTTGACCAAAACCAACCCAAGCCTTCCTATTCTATAGCGTAGACGAGTAAATAAAGATTCCATTTTTAATATCTGTTGTCTTGCTCAATTTTAACCCCGGTTTTACCGTTGTCATCGATGTGGTACTAACAAGTACCGCCCGCGCCCTGTGGTATCTTTTATCGATTTCAAAGCGGTATTTTATGCCGAGTTCTCAGTAATTTTATTTGATTTTGCTCGTAGGTTGCTGCGGTTCCCTGTGATCCAGGGTTCAAATCCCTTGACAGATTGTTGTGTACATAATTGTGTTTTCCTGATAATAAACTCATTTACTGGTAGTAAATTTTACGAAGGTGTTGGTCGCAGGTGTTATTTTTCGGGAGGCTTACATACTAATAACAATAATATATAACTAAAATATCTACAATGATGAGAAAAAGAAAATGTTACATACGCATGATTAGGTTGGATTTCTTAATTTCCGAAAAATAATGACTTATTCATCAAAAAGTGTTCAGTTTAAACCTAAGTCACAATTGTAGAGATGAATATTAGCCCTCTTATAGAGACCGTTTTCTTTTATTTAAGCTTTGTATTATTTTAATTTAAAACTGATCTAATAAGCAAAATACATCCTTCCATATATAATTTTTCCGCGTTGTCACCGCAGCGGTATATAACACCCCGCTGCCGCTGCGGTATCGGTCGCTATCGCTCCAAGGCGGTATCGCATCCTGCTTGCGGTTATCGATGTCATTATCTCCGGTGTTATGTGATCCTGGTATCCACTAAGCTGGCACGGCTTGCGAGGGTTATACGTGTTGAGTTTCGGGTTAGATTAGATGGGGCTTTAAAATTGTTGGGCAATTTTCTTTGCTGTTACATGAGATCCTGTAATTTAAAAAGATTAAGCTTGTGGTTACATAAATTCTTAGGATCGTGACTGAGATTGATTTCGGGATTGACACTTGTCTAAATATCATCTAACCAAACAATAACGATAACTAAATCATCGATGGACAAACTGAAAAAGTCTGGAGGAACAGAGATCTTACAAAAGTCAACAAGATCCGTCTTGTTTGAACACTGGTTTTCCCTATGTTCTTGCTGCTGAGACGTAGACGCTGCGTGACATCGAGAAGAAGAAGATAGACGTTCCGGAAATGTGGTGCTGGAGACAATTGCGTGGGGTATTCTAGATCACGTTTCGCATCAAGCCCAGTATACGCCAAGAACTTGGCATCAAAAAGCGTATTTCTGTTCTGATTAAAACTCACATCCTCAAATAGTTCGGACATTTGTGTCAAGTGTCGAAGACATGTCGAATGCATTCATACAAAAAATATGGTTGGGAGACTGATCAACCCTCTGCTGAAACCAAAAAGTTGTAAAGCTTCACATATTTATTACCAACGTAACAATATATTCATAACTAGTGGACCTGACAGACGTCCTGCCTGAACAGCGCCACCTACCGGATCCAATTGTATTCTCAGACCATCCAGGGAGGGCAAATACACGTACCGAATAATAATAATTATATAAAGAAAATGTGAAAATTATCTCAGTTGCATAGGTAAGTCAGAAAAATTTATTGTTTACCCAATTGACTACCAACAAAAATTGTCCATTTATTCGAATCACAACTGTCAATCTTTGACAGTTGCAGTTGTATGAAATGGTTATAGACTTATAACACGGCAAATTGGCGTAATGTGCAATTTGATTAAGGAATTAATTTCCTTAACTGTACCTACCAAGCCAAAACCAACAACATCTACTCAATTTAACTCGGCAAACTTGATACAAAATGTAAAGAGAATGTAGCTTCGAAATACAAACTCTTGGTAAACTAATCATGAGTGAGACTTATTTATGTATTTAAGATTTCTGAGCGCTGTTAATTACCCTAATTGGAGCCTACGCTGCTAATTGGAGCAGGTGAGTTGCTGGTAGAATTTAATTGTACGTATCTTATAGCAACAACTTAACATTACGTCTGTGTTCCTCGAAGTAGAGGTAAGCTGTGGTGTATAGTTACCACAACAGTAAAGAGCCTATTGCCGGAATCCATGACACTGCTACTGAGAATTAATTCCTGACCGAAAAATCCAACAAGTCATAAAAATTTTCAAGAGTCAGAATTGGTACTTTCACAATTACATAAGTAACTACGCAACCTATTTACTGACTTGCCCGTGAGTTGCGATTCGGAGTAAAAACTAATCTAATTCGCAGTTTACTGATTTACCACCGGTTTGTAGAAGCCCATCCAATTTAATCTTTAACGATGTTTGATAGCAGATTCACCCATGTAAGTGTCCTATCAAACATGCACACAGACTACATCTGACTATAATTATCATCTTTGTTTTGCTGTTGAAATTAATTATTACACAATTTCTGTGTTTCCATATCACCTTGTTCTGACTAATCACTTTATTGCATGTTAGTAGTTAGTAGAAGTAGAGCTCTTTGTAAAGAAGCCTAGAATTCTAGGTTTAGGTCCAATTTCGGGTAAAATGTACCTGTGCCACTGCTGCTGCTTCAATTTTAAGAGTATAGGTGCTATAGGAACATAATTATGACATTTCAGCTTTGTTTTTAGGTTTGACAACGCAGTTGTTAAGACTGCACTTCTTAAAATCAAGCAAGAAGTATAACCTCAAGGTATGGTCTAACCAATGCCTGGCGCTAAGCAACATTGCTGTGATTCGGTTGTGAGAGCACATGGATGCTGGAGACACATAATAATTGACATTACAGCTTTTGTTTATATGGTGAATAATGTGCCTGAGATGCCTCTGTCATTTACCATCAAATGGATCACCCGCTTTTGTCAATTTTATAAAAAAGGTGTTTCATAAGCATGTAGGAAACCATTATAATCATGTGGGTTTTGACAAGATTAATATTTTTAATTAAGTATTATGTGCTCAATAACACGATTTAAAAGAGTAGCGCACTCTTTTTGAAAAAACCCATCAGTACACAGTTGATTTAGTTGATTGATTGAGCTTGCTTGATTGAACGTGCATTAATTATAAATATTTTTTTCAATTTAAAGATACATTTTTGACGTAATTCCACCGAGTCTAAAATGATTAATAACGTAAAGTGAAAAATAAACATCAAAAGATGCCTTCTTACATTCTAGATGAAAAATACAAATAAAATGGCAGGTAGACCATTTTTTATCCAGATTAAATTTTAAAATTAAAACTATATCTCTTTTGTGGCCTTTTCTTTCTGTAGTTTTAATGTAGGAGTTTTCTTTAAGCATTCCTTGGACATTACTCATCTAAATAAATGGTCTGTCTTATAGCTTAAATGTATCAAAAACATTTTTTTTTTAAAGAAAAGTTCTATGAAACTTTTATGATTCCTTCAAATATTCAGTGAGCACATTCACAATGATATGGTACGTTACACAAATAAAATTCTATTGAACCATCGCAAACAGACAGATCTCTGACGATTCCCTTTTCATGCCAATTTACTTGCCATATTTCTAAACACACATCCCTTCTCACCGCCAATCAAATAACAGAAGGTTCTGATGACGTCACGGGTACTTACGCCTAATCCAACACAACGGGCGGATCCAATATGGCTGCGCTCCCAGTAACCACATCAATTGTTCATTCGGACGGAGCTCCTAAACAAATTAATACCTAATTGCTTCAATACTCGAGAACCGACCCGCTTTCAATGGAACCCAATTATACCCGGCATCCACACCAATGGGGACTTTCAAAAGAAACTGGAGATTCGAAAATGTATTTTTCTTTGATTAAATCGAGTATTCGCTGTATTGAACGCGCTTGATTCTGTTAGCGTTAAGTGTGCGGAATAGGCAGACCTTGTTAATGTTGCGTAATACAATAAATGAATAAGATTCAATTAGTTTACGGAATTCTAAACAGGATTTCAAAGACTTTGTCAGGCAGGTTTGTCCTAAAATAATTCGACGTCTCCAGAAACAAAGTTTGCAGCTCATTAGAGTTGCTACATCATCCGCTCATGAATATTCATTTATTTACTTACATGACATTCTTGATATTTCGTTCTCCCTTCACAAATCCAGCCCCAACGCCATTTTACACAAAGACTTGAGACTTGAGTGAAGGAGCCCAATGTGCAGTAGATACATGGCACATCACTATATGGACTCAATTTTTATGTAATGTCAAACAAGGAACCATTATGTAGAAAATCTCCAAGAAACCAGAACACAGAAGCTCTAGTACCAAAGAAATGTTTCACGTAACCAGAACTTGTACTTGCGCGAACACCTTGGTTCTTCGCCACACTTAGTCGTGCGGATCCATGCGGTACCGTGCGGTTCCCGGGAGAAACATATTAACGATTTATTAACTGTACCGCCGAACTTCGCCGCAGTATTGAATTGATATTAACTTCAATGTCTGTTGAGACCCTAAGCTTAGCACGGAAATTATTATTTATTAGTTTGTTATAAACTTTGTTGTCGAGAGCTAATAGGTGCTGATAGAAATAGAATGTAGTGTGGTACGGTCGGAAATAGAAGTTGACTTAGGTTCACATCTGTACTTAGAAAACATATTAAATCAATAATTCTTATAAGTTTCTGATCTATTGTAACAACTGCTTCTCCGACGAGCTCGTGGCTAAGTAATAACAGCCACATGGATCGATCCATCAGGTTGAGCTACGCTTGCCGAGGTTGGGATGGGTGAACATCTTTACATACCGAGTCTCCTCCGTGCCTCGGAAAGCACGTTAGGCCGTTGGTCCCGGTTGTCCATCGTGGATCTTTGACAGTAGTTACGAGTCGTCAGAAGCCTGTAAATCTGACACCAGTCTTACCAAGGGGTATCGTATTACATAGTTACTGGATTGTAGAGGTCAGATGCCTATCTGACCTCGCTCCATGTAAAATATGTATTCAGCTGCATCCGGTTAGACTGGAAGCTAACCCCAACATAGTTGGGAAAAAGCTAGGTAGATGATGATGTAACTACTGCTTCAAGGTAATGATAAAAAAAGAATAGACAAAACGTCTCATAGAGTAAAAGGCTTTGCTCAATTAGTGTTAAATGGGTGTAGCCATTTTTTACCTTTTATAAAATAAAATAATATTCAGGCAAAACTCATATTACATAAAATAAAATTTCACAATACTGCAACAGAATAAATCACAAAATTATAAAGGTCACAGAATTAAAATTAAAATAAAATGTCAAATACAATTAAAATAATCGAATGAGTACTATAAATTTATTATAAGGGTCACGGAATCGAAATTCTTATCAATGATAAGCTATCAATTTCAAACGTTTCACAAAATGAGAATGATCGACAACAGATTCATAATAACAGAACATCATCTTAGTAAAAAGAGCTTTCTTAACAAGAACCATTTATTACTACTTACCTAAGTTTATTCCTCAAAGTGTACTCAAACAAGAACAGTTTGAAAACGAAACGCGAATAAAATAACTTGACAATACTCAGAATTTACAGCTAATCTCCAATCGATTGCCCCTTTATTGGTGTTTAATGTTATGAACGAATATTTTTTTATGCGAATCAGTCGTGATTGATAAGCTGAATTAAATTACCATTTCAATCAATTTGTATTGTGATGCATGGATTAAGTTAGTAATATACTGAAACATATATGACGTGTCATTTTTACAACGGAGCAGAGTTCGTGTTTCATGTTTATAATGGATTGCTAATCTTTCCCATAGTGAATTTTATTCCGAATAAAAGGACTTACTTATATGCATGGTGGTGATTTAGTCATCTATATCCGTCAATGGCGTACTACTCGTCATACTAAACAACTTTCGCTATGACACCCATTCGTGAAAAAAAAAAACAATTTGTATTGAACCGAAGACAGACTAGTTCGATGCATAAAATAAAAGTTATCTTTTTAAGACTCGTAAAGGAGTTTCATAGCGAAAGTTTTTTAAAATTACGGGTAAAATCAACCCTTGGCGGATGCAGGTGACTAACTCGCCACCCTGTATATAAAGCACTGATACAAATATGGGCGATTTGCGATTACAGAAAAAAAATCGCTAGCACACAATGTCAATGCCGAATGCCTATCGCTTTTTAATATCCTTATGCCTCAGTATTTCTATGGCCACAGTCTGTTAGACAATATTTACTAATTGCCACGCCAAAACCCACATACAATAAGTTTCGTAACTCACGAAGATGCGAAGTGCCCTATCTCCAGCTTCATGACTAACAAATAGTTTAAGTTTAATAATGACGTTACCGATCCCAGTCCATTAATGACCGTTATTAAGCCGATCCAGTTTATCACTTTGTAACTCCCAAGTTCAGCAACTTTAGATATCATAATTACTTCAATGACCTTTAGCGTATTTTGTCGAAAATGCCTTATTGATATTAAAAAGGGTTATTACGGTGTGAGCTGAATTTTTATTGGGGCTAAACTTTTATATAAAAAACTGAGAAAAACACGAGATCCATGAAAAAATATTCGGTGCTCAAAATTAATCTGGGTGGATTATTCAATGGTTTCATTTAAACTTCATAATTGGATTTTCATCATAGGAAATCATAATCTGCCTAGCCATTTCCCAAGTAGGTATGTTGGGGTCGGCTTCCAGTCGGATGCAGCTGAATATCAGAATTTTACATGGAGCGACCGCCTATCTGACCTCCACAACCCAGTAATTGGGTAATACGATACCCCTTGGTAAGACTTGGTATATAAATATAATAAACCGAATAAGCCCGAAGGCTTCTGACGACCCGTAACGACTGTCAAAGATCCACGAATAACAGCCGGGACCAACGGCTTAACGTGATTTCCGAGGCACGGAGTATTCTCGGTATGTAAAGATGGTCACCTATCCACAAGCCCCCCTTTTCATCAAAAGAAATCTTAAATTAAAAATAATTATAGCTTTTTTCGTGTTATATGTATCTATCGGGATGACCAGAGCCTTTCTAACAGACATAATTTCCAAAATTCAAATTCAAAAGTCATTTGTTCAAACTAGGCTGAGAATCAGCACTTTTCGAACGTCAAAATTACATAAGACAGTCCCCCAAAAACGCCCGCCCTTCACCACTTTCTAGTGCTTTTGCTGGGAAGATGAAGTGGCGCAACAAACTCCACTCCCAAATATACCAGACGCCTCGAAGTTGCGTTGAATTCCCAGAGGTAAAGCTGAAATGTCTCAAATGCCTTACATAATATACACCAACAACCTTCAAACCAGATGCCCTTGTCCCATGCTACTTGTGGTCGGCGCAACACGTTTTCTTCTTCCAATCTCCCCTGTCAACCGTCATGTTATTCACTCTCTTCTCTTTCATATATCATTCCTCACTCAATCCATCCATCTTTTCTTTGGCCTTCTTCTCCCGCTCCATGAAAATTTATATTCATTACTCTTTTAGTCACATGCATTTTCTCCCTCCTCATCACACATGCTCATACTAAACCAAACGATTTCCTTTCAAGTTTTCTGTCACTGGCGCCACTTTCAAACTTCTCCATATATTATGCTCATTTCTTCTTTTATCCATTTTCGTCATGTGGAGTGACGACGATACCCATCTCAACATTCTCACCCTCCAAACCAGTTAAGTGCCTAGTATTTGGTACCAGCTGTATGTTCTTCATATACCATAAGTGTCTACTTTCAGGTAGAACCCTTTCCATTACCCGACTCTTTCGACATTCGCTTATCGAATAGCAGGTGTGTGGTCTTTGTATATGTATTTGTACTTGTATCGTATAACGAAGCGTAACAAACAACTTCCTTTCATGTCAATTACCTATAAAGTTAACATAATGTGTGCGTAAAATTACAATAGGACCGGACCTGGGTCAAATGAGATCCGATATCAAAGTTGTTCTGTGATAAAATGTGTATTCCTCTATGTATTTTAAGGTACAACTTACACCCGACACCGATACCATTTTTTTGCTACCAAAATTCTGAACTGAGCTTTTAACGTGATATTGACCAAAAAGTTTAAAAACGGAGAAGGATATTCTCACATTTCAATTTAATGCTGTTGCTGAGTTAAGTTACGAAAAAGAATTAACTAGACACCTAGTTATTTATAAAATGAAAATAAAATTCACCTTACAACACCAAAATTTAAATTTAATCATGGTTACCTAATTTTGCAGCTGTCCCGCTACTTCATTAAGTAGCAGTTAGCTATTTATCTACTACAAAAGACGAAGCAACTGCTGACAAATTAAGTTAGTTAACTTTGAATTAAGTTTCGCGATTAATTAGCGTCGACGGGTGAAAAATATACTGACGTTGAAATAAGGTTCGTTTATTAAATACACCGGGTACTACCTTTAACTAAATTAACCTGGTAGTACGGGATACTTTTCAAAAAAAAAATATTATAAGAGTATAAACGTTTTGTATGTATATATTTTCTTATATTTCTACAACTTACCGACAGAATCCGTACATCGAAACAACACTGAAACTCCGAGTACAAACAACTGTGACCACTTCATCACAAAGTTTTTAAACAAACTCATCTTCACCAAATACTTATACAGAAACAAAAACAAAAATTCAAAAAACGTTCCAAATTCTAGAACGTCGCATTTTCAAAAAAGTTTTCGTTAATCGAACGCGGGAGCGACAACGGTTACAATTCGCTCGTGTTTGATTCGGTGCGGCGATCGTGAAGCAACTGTTCTGACGGAACGGTTGAACGGAGGCTGAGGGTTCCACAAACCACGCATGCGCGAATCTTTCTTCGCTTTTCAGAAAGCGGTGTTTCTAGTTTGAATTATACTTTATTTCCTTTTGACGTTACGCTCGATGCGCCTTTGACTTGGTGCATTCCTTCAAAGGCCCGTGATTCTGTAGAATGGAACAAAAGGTTTTCAGTGTTCCGTAGGGACGTGTCCTGTCCCCTTAATAAAATTGTTGCGTTGTTTCGTTTTAATGTTTCTGTTGAAACGATTGTTTCTTGGATATTAGAATTTATATAAATGGTAGGACAGACACTTTTGAAATACTTTAAAGTATGTTTCTCCTACTTACATAATTAAAAACATGGGAGAAGCTAAGTCCATTATGGTAATTAATTAGTACATTTTCTACGCTTCCGAAAATGATACATTAAATAAAAATTGACAAAAATCACATTAAATAATAATAATATAGAACAAATCTTAACAAATTCTATAAACTCTTCGCGTTCATATGGTCGAGAGATATTCCTCCGTTAGATTACTGGAGCAATTTATGTGATCGTGTGACGTCACCGTGACATGTGTCTTCTAACTGAAGAGCGTTTGTGGCGGGAAAGATGAATGGAGAGATTAGATGGCGCCAATTCTGGTCGGCGCTGACTAAGCTAAATATAGTGCTGACTTTTGTTAAGAAGCGAGATAGGCAAGAGACGGGAGATATTTTCATACTAGTTGATATTTTAATTTCATGAGCCATGACATGGATCATGAATTCATGATATTTCACGTAGCTATTTGTTGAACTTAATTTGACATTTTTTAATGATTTTATGATCTGTATTTAATTATGAATGTCTGTTCAATTGAGAGAATCTTTAATGGTCATTCACAACATAAAAATAATGTAACCAGCGTTTAGTCGATTTAATAATAAATTGACTTGTACAGAGTTGTATCGAAATTCTACAATTCCAATATCACAGAAAAGCTAAACAATTTCCTTACTTCAGATGTCGGTTCTTAATGATTCTTTTAATAAAAAGTAGAATACCTATAGACTTTTAGTAAATAGACATTTTTAATTTCCGCTTAGCGACATTGTTGTCGTTAATGTTGTTTGGCGAATTACAATTTTCTTTTGTGAGTGCAAAATAGTATTTTTCGCGAGGGATCGGGAAAAATACTATTTTGTTATCTGCTATTAGCAACAAAATATTATGGAAATGTTTGTCGTGCTTTAGTTTGTCGAGCGAAAATTGTGTCGCGCTATCGTTCGTCGATCAGAAGTTTCATCGACCCATCGATGGTCGTGAAAACAATCAGTCGCACTAACATTCGTCGATCAAAAGTTTCGTCGTGCCATCGTTTGTCGTGAAAACAATCTGTCGCGCTAACGTTCGTCGAGCTGATGTTCTGTCGCACCACTGATGGTCGACCTAACGTACTGTCGCTCCAGCATTTGTCGCGCTTTTGTTTGTCGCAACTTTGATACGGAGTCATTTTATTTCAATACATTCTGTTTTATTGATAAATTTTAAATTCAAATTCAATTCAAATTGTTTATTTGCAAGAAAATACAAGGTTTACAAGGGAAGATCTTACAGCCTTAAAGTCATAGTATTCTGCCTGCAAGCAAGCGTGCAAATTATTCATGTTTAAATGTCAAAAGTTATAATATGTGGGTTCTATTATTAGTACATTATTATTACATTATAATTACATTATTATCATATTATTATCATATCACATTATTATTATATTATTATTATCACATTATTACATTATTATCGCATTATTATTACATACAAAAAACCTAATTTACAATAAATTCACTAACTAATACTCTAACACTTAATTTTATGTTCTAAAAATTCTTTTATGCTGTAGAAACACTTTTTTTGTAACCAGTCTGACAATTTTGTTTTAAAAACATTACCCTGCAACAGTTTAAAGTCATTTGGTAGGGTATTATAAATTAATATACACATATTGAACACATTTTTCTTATTAATATCTTTACGACCAACTGGATGATATAAGAGGTTGCGAAATTTTGCCCTATTCTGTCTTGGTATAACCTCGGTATGTTGCTTAAAATAATGCATGTGAGTCTTAGTAAAAATACAGATATCTCTAATATACATACAGGGAAGTGGAAGAATTTTCAATTTTTGAAAGAGGGGTTTACAGCTATCTAAGAACCATGCTCTGTTTAATACCCGGATGCAGCGTTTTTGGAGCTTAAAAACTCTGTCGGCATCAGTCGAGTTACCCCACATGATTAATCCATAGCTTAAAACAGATGACACGTAACCATGGTAAGCTGCAAGAGCAGCTTCTGCAGACACATTTTGTCTCAGCTTTTTTAAAGCAAACACGAACCGATCTAGTTTCTGACCTATATGCTCCACATGGCTTTTCCAATTCAGGTTTTTGTCAACATGTATTCCTAAAAATTTTAGTTGATCCACTTGTTCTACCTTTTCACCATTATACATAACATCCAATGCTAAAGGTTTGCTATTATAAGAATTAAATTCAATTAATTTTGTCTTATTAACATTTATATTTAAATTATTATTATGCATCCAACTTATTATATCTTTTAGGGTCTTCTCCGTGGCTGATTTGTAGTCGCTTTTGTCCTGACATTTTATGACAACTGCAGTATCATCTGCAAAAAGTATACATTTCTGCAAGGTGGCCTCTGGAAGATCATTTATATAAAGTAAAAAAAGCAAAGGACCGAGAATGCTTCCCTGAGGCACGCCACACTTATTTAGTACTGCTATTGATTTGAAATTCTCCTTGGAATATATTCTGTTACTTTTCTTTACAACTTTGGATATCTCGGTACACTGATACCTGTTTCCTAGATAACTAGATATCCATTCATAAGCTTTTCCTCTAATACCGTAGAAGTCTAATTTATTCAGCAGCTTATCATGGTCAACAAAATCAAAAGCCTTACTCATATCTAAGAAGAGAGACACCGCTGGATTGCCATTGTTAATACTTTCTGTTACAAGTTTAATAAAGTTAAAGATTGCAAGAGCAGTTGAACTACCTTTACGGAAACCAAACTGTTCTTTGCATAGTATATCATGTGTACAGAGAAAATTATTTAACCGAATAAGCATTGCCCTCTCAAAGATTTTTGATAAAACGGGTACTATCGTGATAGGCCGATAATTATTTGGATCTGACTTATTTCCATTTTTAAATAGTGGTTTGACAACAGACATCTTAAGCTGGTCAGGAAATACACCTTCCAAAAAAGATAAGTTTATAATATGTGTTAGTGGATGACATATCCAACCACTACAAGCTTTCAAGACCTTTGTGGCGATGCCGTCATGCCCACTAGTTTTGCTATTGTTGAGGGACATAATTATTTGATACACTTCCATTGGATCTACAGGATTCAAGAATATAGTATGTAGATTTTTGTTTTTTTGGTTAGGGTTAGAATTTTTGGAATTATTGGAATTATTGGAATTATTGGAATTATTGGAATTATTGGAATTATTGGAATTATTGGAGTTATTGGAATTAATGGAATTATTAGAATTTAAAGGCCGATTGGATGTCAAATTAATAAAGTAGTTATTAAATATATTGCAAATATCAGATGGATTATTATATGTTACATTATTAAAATTTATTTCGTCAATGTCATTTTTATACAAATCATTCGCATTTATTGTTGAGGAGATCGCATTCCATGTAGCTTTACATTTATTTTTATGCCTTTGTATACGTCTTGTATTTATAAGTTTTTGCGCTCGCTGTGCACATCGCCTAAACGTATGGTTATAAAGTTTGTAGGATTTCTCATTTTGCTTTTTATTCAATTTATTTGTTTTAAATTTTAGATAAAGTTGACGTTTTGTTTTGCTAGATTTTTTAATGCCTTTCGTTATCCAGTTTTGCGTAACTGGTTTATTATTAACCTTAACCTTAATAACCGGAAAACACAGATCGTAGAATAATGTAAAAGTTTCATAAAAATTATTAAAGGCTTCAGTTAGAGTGTCTGAGTTAAGTGTTTCCGAAAATGAAAGAGCAGACATACAGTCCCGAAATTTATCAAGGTTTTCTACACAATAGTCACGTTTTAATTCTGACCAACAAGTTATTCTTTTGTGCATATTCTTTTTTACAGTAACTGATTGTGCTGTTTCATGATCAGACAGACCCAAGTGATGAATTTCTGGATGAACACACTTAATGTTACTGGCAATTTGGTCAATGCAAGCGTTCGCCCGAGTGGGTGATTTTATATGTGCTTCAAAATTGTAGTTACTTAGTATACTTAAAAGTTCCTTTGTTACGGAGTTGTGTTTTAAAATATCGATATTCCAATCACCACAAACTATAATTTTTTTTTTCTTGTGTTGGTCCGTCAAATAATTTAATAAATGATCAAGTTTATGGAGAAATACACCTGTTTGCGCTTTTCTCTGATCAGGGATTCTATATATGTTTATAACAATCAGGCTCAAACCAATTATCATATATTAATAAAGGAGTATATTTTACTAATGTATAATTTTCATGTTTCTCCGCAACTCGTAGATGCGTATGTTTAAGTTAAAATTATACTGTACTAACAAAATAAAATAAACACATTTAAAGAAGAAAAAGAAGCAAAAATACTAGTGATGTGCTTCACCGGTGAAAGCTACCTACAATTGGTCCCCTCGCGAGCCCTCACAAGCCCTCGATTACCATAAATCACAATAACAGTATATTGAATCCGTCTGAACTAGGAGCGCGGCGTTTGCTGAACATTACATTAGCTGTTCACGGCAAGACAAACATCATCAATCAAGAGCGTATTACTCTAAATATTGTATTTTATCTGCGTATTATTAGTAACTAGCGGCGCCCCGCGGTTTCACCCACATAAGTTTCGATCCCATGGGAATATTGAGATAAAAAGTATCTTATCTGATAATTCAAGTCATGGTCTACCCATGTGCGAATTTAATCCAAATATGATCAGTCGGATTCCTGAAAGAAATAAACCAACTCACTTTCGCATCAATATTAAATAGGTAATATTAATATTATATGCCTTCACCAGGTCATCGTTGATAACCAATAACCTGGTAAAGGCCGCAGGAATCCGCTGGATGCGAGAAGCACAGAACCGGTTGAAGTGGCGGTGCTTGGGGGACAGGGGGGGAGGCCTATGGCCAGCAGTGGATATCTTTCGGCTGAAATGATGATGATGATGATTATTAGTAACTTACACTGTAAAACGTACCAGTACCTACCTAAAGTCTGTTCCTAAAGTACCTGATGAAAGTGTAAACAAACCCTGTTCAGGTTGTTCTCACGCAATCACAAAGGGAATTAGTAACACGTTCAACTATATTTAGTACGTTTCAACTTATACAACTACATTTTCCAAGTATTAATTATTGTTTGTTGAATAACATTAGTAAATTGTAATTTTAAAATTATCAACAAAAACAGAGATGTCGACAATTTTTTTTTTCCGTCAGGTATAATAAAAAATAATGGACATCTTTTTTCATGTAATTAAAAGATTACGGCAATACATTGAGCTAAAATGTGGCATTACGTCACTCTCCGGTAGATTTTATACTGAATTGTGAAGTAGTGAGCCACACCCCAACTTTGATGCGTTTTATTTAAATAATTTCTTATTAATATGATAAAGCAAAAAAATACGTGTCTAATATTTTCTTATTATCTGACTGACGGACTGAATAGTTTTTTTTTACCCAGTCAACATTCCTATTGAACTTATACTACAAATCGCCAGGTTCGTTTTCAGATGCGGTTGTTTACATTTTCTTCAGATACTTTTGAAACAGATATTACTACAGTTGCAACCTGTGGATAATAAACGAAAATTATTTTATTTAGTAGCGTATCATTCTAAATACGAATAAATTGTAAGTTACTATTATTATTATATTACAGCTGATTCCGTATAAACTAGAATAGTCAAGTTAGTTGAACTCTTGTTGGGGGTCAGACAAACACTATCAATCAATGGCATATGTAATACTTAATACGTTCGTTGTAGTTTAATTAAGTAGCTTTGAGTTTCAGCAGTTAGTTATTTAACGAATGATGAGGGTTCTGGATTCGATTTCCAGGTTGGGTAAAGTGTTATTGGGTTTTTCCATTAGAAATTTCTCAGTAGCAGCCCGGAGTCTGGCTTTGTGCCCGGTTGATGGCAATAAACTCGCCCCCTATTACATGGGACTTAAACATAACTGGTGAAATGTACGTGTACAATAGGTACGCCTCTGCCTAACCCTTTGGGTATCACAGGCGAGATGTTATGTTATTTAACAAATTGATATTGTTATGCACACATAAAAAGGTTGGACTACTGGTGTCTAAGACAATCTACATGAAGCAA
The DNA here is from genome assembly GCA_948150665.1 of Conistra vaccinii. Classification (NCBI taxonomy): domain Eukaryota; kingdom Metazoa; phylum Arthropoda; class Insecta; order Lepidoptera; family Noctuidae; genus Conistra; species Conistra vaccinii. Next base: position 1,398,170 of record OX411318.1, on the reverse strand, counting down.
AATAATTAATAAACAGTGTATTATTTCACGAGCTCTCTTACTGTTTTGAATCAAATACAATGGGGCAACGAATACTTAAATCTCGAAATCTCGTATTTTAAAAGCTTAACTGTGTTTGATTATGTAATACGAAAAGATGTTATTTAATAATGTTTGCGTACAAAAAGGGATTTACACACGCTTTTTATAACATTATCAATCACCTACGTAATATAATCGAAATCTCTCTGAATACTTACTTTTAACGTTGTATTATTTAATAAAGTTCGCGTTTCTATGACAATCTGATGTAAAAACTATCGGATGGTGTTTGCTGAAACATTAGCCGGCTCACGGCGTGTGCTCTCTAAACATCATCAATCAACTGCGTATCACGGAGGTTGAGTCCAAATAAAATATATGGCGTAGTATTGTGTTGAAACTGGGCTTGTTATAAACTGTCTGGAAAAAAGTGTTGTTGGGAATTCGTTCGATTTGGTTTTGATTCGATTTCGTTTGGATTTTTCGTAAATTTTTAAGGGTGATTCAACATCTGACGGAAGATGCGTCGCGTTCGCGTATCGTCGGTGGCGTGATGCCAAAACTGACAAGTATACGTAGATTATTTATGACCTAGATAAATTATGTAAAACATTCAACGATTACACACTCAAACGATGATGTGTTAGTGCGTCGACCATACTCATAAAGTTACGCCCGACGAAGTTACCATCTTCCTTTCTTTCTTTCTTCATTTCTTTTCTTTCTTTCTTATGAAAATATATCACAATCTGTTCTGAACTGACATAGGATGAAGGTTCAATCGTTACGTTATACAATGTAATTGAATCAAAAGTCCGCGGGTTTCCGGATTTTGTGGCGTTGCAGGGCGCCCTCACCGCGCCCGCGGCCCTTTGGTTCATAGTCCATTGTTACTCGAGTTTGGTTGATAAATGGTTTTCAATGTTGATATTATAAACGTTGAAGAATGCGTTAAAAAATGAAAATACAATTAGGGTTGCTACATAACTTAAAACTGAAGAGCCTTTAATGTATTAGTAAATGTTAAATAACAAATATAAATAAAACATTTTATTTGTCGATTATCTACACGTAAAACATACAATAAAAACCTAAATCATAACTTTTGCCTACTTTTATTCATCAAAGAGCCAACAAAGCCGATCAAAATTGTTTGTTCAGCAAGCTCGCCACTAAAATAACTTGCCACCTATTGTTTCCAAAAAACAGCCACTGTTTACGGTTCTAACCCTCTCATATTAGCATAGATCAGGCATCCAAAATCATAATTCGTCTCAGCAGTGGAGCCGGTCGCTCATACATTAGTATGCGGGTCGACGCTGCCAGCTATTGTGGTTTGTTTATAGACAAATTTCCACCTGAGAATATACTCGAACAAGATGAATCGGACTGATTTCTGTTTGCTTTACATCCAGTCCTTTGTGTTATACCTATTGTTCGGGACCCAATCAATCGTACCTTTTATTTATTCGTCAGGATTAACTGAGATTATGGTGCGGGCATTTGGGGAAATTTCGGCAGTGCAGGAAATGTCGGATTTAGTTCGCTACTGCGACGTAAATTGCAGTTGGATTCATTTGGTGTGTGCGCACCGGAATGAATTTGTGTTAGCCATGGCAAGTTTGGTTTGTTTGCAGATGCCATCAGTTCTGCGTGCGTTTGTGCAAATATACAAACTGCATAATATAAGCCCTTTGCAGGTTTGCTGGTAACATAAATGGAAAAATTCAGCTGTAACAAAATTGGATTGAATTGAGAGAGGAAAATGAGGACTGAATTGCCTACTAATGACAGACTGCGTGTCTCGTCAATTCAGAACAGATAGTTCAGAAAAGTTACAAGAACAAAATTCAGAACACCACTTACTTATACCTACTACTTACTTGCTACTTTGGGGAGCGTGTAATTTTTTTAAGGTAACCGCCATTCGAATCAAGTCTACTTTTCCAGGTTTCAAGAACAATGCTAAAAATAGTTACATGTACAACTTGGTACTTAGACAAATAGAACGAGCTAGAAAGTGGCCTTAAAGTAAAATGTGCCAACAACCTTGACTCCTCAAAAACTGCTTTTCTAAACTCCTTACCAGGTACAGTAGGTACACGTGTAACCATACCTATACATAAAAAACGTAACAAAGTGCTAAGAGCTCGATCCTCGACTCGGCAGTAATGCTCTCCGGAGAATCGAATCATTGCCGCTCGGCTGAGCAAATTAACTACACGGGAACAGAACGTGGGGCGCTGTGTAAACGAGTCTCGGTTCAACATCTGCACTCATTTGAACGCGTGATGTTTGTTTTGGTAGTGTTAAGACGTAATGGAAGGGGAATCGGATGCCAATAAAGGGTTTAATGGGGAATCGTTCGAAAGGATATTCTGGGTACCGAACGGTAACTTTAGATTTTATGTTGCTTAGAAATCTAAATGCGAGCGTGTCGTGGAATATGGTCCGCACCCACTTACGGAGAAGAGGCTTCAGTCTCAGCAGTGAGAACATTCAAATATCATATCGAATGATATTTTCTTCAACTAATTAAAAAACCGTCCACATTTGTATTTCTTCAAATCTTAACTTTTTGGTATTTTTTTTAGAGAAATATCAAATTCTTAATAATATACGTTCCCTACGAAACGAATGTGCACGAACTTCTCAATGCGACGATATCCTAGAAAATTCAATATTGCCACCAATCTGGCTACCGAGAACCCAAAACCAATGGTTTAATGCTGCGAATCTAGCTTCAGAATCGTTTATTAGTTTGTGTTAACAGTGGTAATGCAATTATGAGATTCTGAGTCAAAGCTTACAGCTGGATATGCGATTTCGCTTATTCAACCAATAAATGCCAACATTCTTCGCCATTTCTTTATTTAGAGTCTATTATTAAATTAGTTCATACATAAACACATGGCTTTTTTCACGAACGTAGGCACAATTAAAATGCCGAAAACATACTAATTTTAGCTTTGTCTACAATACATTTGGTCATAAACTTAGTCCGGTTGCAAACTAGTACATTTAGGCATCTGACATTTGTGAAGGACATCACTAATAATGTCAGTATTTGCCCTCAGAGGGCGGGCGTCCTTCCGTCAATCTCATAAATATTCTTTGTCCTACAGAATCAACACAAAAGAAAAAAAGTTTACAAACATTTGAATAAAACATTACAGACCGCAATGTCATTTAAGAAAAAAAAAAAAGTACCTATTCGAAATTGTTAGCCGAACCTTACCTCTTTCTTCACAAATTAGAACCCCCACTGTTTGTAGCTAGGGTTGGCGTTAATCATAACTTTTTGTTGGCTATTATCGTAAATTCACGGCAACTGAATAGTAAATTAGAGTGGTTCACTGCCCACTTACAGTTCGCTAAGACTTGTACAAATGAAAGGGATAAGTTGAAAACAGTAAATTAATAGCGAAAGTTATTGATGAAATATACATTTGTAAATTAATTTTGTTAACAATATACAATGTGGATACTACAATACAAAATTAAATGAAAATACTGGCACTACTAATGCATAATAGTATTTTGGAACTATCAAATAAATCCTAGCATCGAATTTAGAAAAAGGAGTTTTCAAGCAAATTAAATAGTAGCGTATGCCATTCCACCCTAAACCTATAAATTCCGTTTATCCAACTAGGCCTATTGGATTCGATTGAATTTTTGTATGCAGAATGGGAACTTCATTAGAGACACGCCGTTTAAGTTTTTGTTATATTGTTGTTTCCACCTTGTATGAACATCCTTTAACCTCTCTAGTATATTGAAAGATTTTTCTAACTAGCATGTACTGCTCCACTGCAGGTAACGGCCTCCTTCTCCCTTTTCCTGACAAGTAAATTTTCTCTAGGCTACAACTAATTACTAATAGGCTATGACGAATAATGTTTCTTCTAACACAAAGTAAACTGTTAGCGCTACAATTTATCGAATAAAACCCAGCTTACAATGTAAGCACTACTCAACAAAACTAAGTTAAACTGCACAACTCGTTCCTTAAAAAGCAGATACCTCTCTAATCTGAAGAACTAGTCGAAATAAAAACAGAGAGTGTATCAGCTTGTCCCGAACAAGTTTAAGACTAACTTCAGCGGCGCTAGTGAAACTGGGTTACTAATGTACTCAGTCGCAGAGTGAGTGAGCAAATATACTCTGTACCTTGCAGTATGTGTCTTGAGAAGTGCATCTATGTGTGTCTGTCGTAATGGTATTACCTACTGTCGTGGATGTGGCAATATTTCTAGTAGTTTTATAGATAGAAGCACTAAATGCTGTTTCCTCTGTTAACAAAACAAGTAACGGTATACACTCGGAAACCAAATTTTTTTTATACTCACAAATATTTCTTTCCAAAAAAAATAAACACACATCCATGTCTTTTTATTACACCGAAAAAATGAAAAACCATAATTATGCAATAACAATGCAGCTTGGACATGAACATGACCAGACTTTGTGCTATCCCCTGTCGGCCGTTCATACAAGCTAAATATTTCATGCGGGTGAGGTTTGCTTGTCGCTTTTCAATTTACCTCTTTTTAAACCGCAAATAAACGGACGGTTACAAGTTTACAACTAACATTTTGACCATACTCGTGTTGCATAGAATAATAGTCTGCACCCTAATTACGTACCACTGGGGTTGCGGATAAGTCCTTAGGGGAAACCGTGGCCCTGGTCTAGGCAAGGGAAGGAACACGGGTGGGTTTTAGTCAGTAAAAGTCTGACACGCCCTTCCGCTCCGCCCAGAGCGGGAGAAGCCATTTGATGATTTCCCACCCTAAAAAAAGAAAAAAAAAAAAAACCCTAATTACGTAATGCACGATCAATTTTAAATTGAAACCAATTAAAAAAGATTGCTAGTCCTTCATAAGTTCGACAATATAATTGAGCAGATTTTTTTTGTCGAACTTATGAAGCAATGGACTGGCAATCTTTTTCAATTGGTTTCAATTTAAAATTGGTCGTGCATTGCGTAATTGGGGGGCTGGTTTGAGTAGGCCAAATTTCAGATTGCTGGACGTGAAATGCTTTAGTGCGGGAAATACTTAAACGCGTTCGTTCAGTTGGATTGAAAAGAACGTCAAGTTCAGTTTTCATTCTGAATGATTTACTTAATTTTGAAAATAATTTAACACATCCAGAAGTAAAAAATATTGGTGTACTGATGTACAGTCGGCATCTTAAGTACATGACTTAATATTTTTGACCAACAAAATTAATTAAAGGAAGAGTAAATGACAACCTAAGTTAATTATATTTATTACCTTCTATTCCTTTCTAAAGGGCATTTCAAAAGTTATCCCTTACAAAATTTGCCTTACACAGGAGCAAAATTGCTGTTTTGTTATATATGTTCGTCGTCCGCAAATATACTCATCAATTGCTCAATTATAACGTTAATAATCCATTCATTGTAAGGGCACTTATTGTATTATATTTCATTAAACTTGTATCTAAATAAACATTAATTAGGGCACGGTTACTATGATATCGGCATATAATTATATATAAGGTAAGAAGAGCGCAGAAACTGCTCATTTAAAGCCGCCCTCCCACGGTGCGCCATATCGCGGACGCACGCGCACGACGCACCGTGGGAATCCTAGCGTGCGTGGTAGCGCAGACGCGCGTTGAACGCGTGCGTGGCGGTGCGTCCTCGTGCGGGCTGGTGCGCGTCCGCGATATGGCGCACCGTGGGAGGGCGGCTTTATAAGTATCTAGTATCTACACAGGAATAGGCTTGAATTATTCTACAAAAGTCCAGCATACAAATTAAACTCAGCATAAAATATTCACAAAAAAAGAATAGAAACTCAACGTTACATCAAGCTTTGTGGCTGACTGTCCGCCGTCCGTCAACCTACTGGATTGTAACATTTCACACCATTTAATTCTCGCACCATTCAATCAATGCTCAGCCCGTACATGTACACTGTGCATTATTTAAACGAATACGAGAAACACGCATTGTTTCGTTAGCCGAACAATCCAATATATTTGTTATTCATGTTCTGTGAGGCTCGTATGACAGTACCAAGCAATATATTAGTGGGAACGGCTATATTTCACAGAGAGACAAACTGCACGAAAGTCTGCCGGATAATATCGATGCGGTGTATGAAAAGTTGTGGTTGTATTGCGCCGTTTATTTTGACTTATACTTAAGATATGGCGAGGTTATTCTTCTTTACGATTTCTGTATTGATTTTGTTGAATACTAGCGTTTTCTTTCGATCGATATAAAAAGTATTCTGTCCTAACCCAGAATATCCGTTTTAGCGTGGAAACGTAACAAATAAACACGAGGTTCAGTTCTGCCCAGTGCGCGCCGGAAGTAAACATATTAAGTGTTGCCACTCGTGGAGGCTATTTTGGCTTATTTGATGCAATTAAATAGCCTCCACGTGCAACGTACAATATTATTGTAACTGCTTCTCCACGTGTAACGTGTTTTTGAGTACTTACCAATCAAACTTTTAGTTTCATACAGCTTGGCCCGCGAAACGAGGTTCAAAGCAAAATTTTAGAAGCCTCTCTCCAAAGGCATCCCGAAACATGGGGTGTTTCGGGAAGCCCTTGGAAAGAGGCTTCTAAAATTGTGTATAATAATAATATGTATTCAGCGATTACTTATAAATTAAAAAAAAAAACAAACTCAACAAATACCTATAAGTCTGAAATCGTCAACCCACCTTGAGCAAGCGCTATGATCAATCAAATGAAATCATTTATTCTTTGCAAACATGGGTAATTTTTACATTGATGTTTTATTATGAAAGTCCTCCACGTTCTACCGTCACATGGGCATGTAAATCATGTTTATAAAGACATTATAGTTTTATAACAATTAGGAAATTACAACAATACATAATTATACATTAATGTCAAATCGTTCGAATTACAGTAAATGTCAAATTAATATAAAAATGTCAACAAGGTTGCAGTAATAAAAAATAAAATAGTAAAACGTAAAATAGATTATTAGCATAATAATAATTAGCATGTCAATCAGTCAGTGATTCATTATTTATGAAGTCGTCAATTGTGTAATAACTTTATTGAATTAATATTTTGCTTCAATATTTAAATCAATGCTCATGCCTTCGCTGTACGAGAACATGCCCTTGCCTTGTAGTTGGACAATAATAAGCTGGTATTTTTTATTTTTAAGTACCTACTCATAAGTAGGTACTTAAAAATAAAAATTTAGAGAAGGAGAATTTAGGGAGGAGGGAATTTATTTAATCTAGAGAAGGTACCTTCTTTAGATTTCAAAAAAATAAAATAAAACAAAAACAAAGACAAGCCGACTCTTTCCGTACTTCGAATACGAGCGAAGATTGATGCGATATTTATATCCAAATTCGGAGAGACCTATGTGCACTGTTATAGACTGTCATTGACCCGTTGCTAAGAAGTGGCTTCGAAGGGCAATTAGTTAATGCAAAAATGTAATACCTATATCATTAAGAATAACAGTGACTAATCCTGAGGGATGAGGCAAGACTGAAGTCTACTCTGATATCATTCAAAACCCGTCGTTTGAACACACGTCTGTGGTTAAGCGACATCCTTTACTTAGTTTAATTATTTTTTGTACATCAATTTAGAGTGAGCTTTTCATTGAAATAAGAAAGTATTTGTAAATGACGACCCAGGCTAGAGTTATTTAATTATTTTTGTGGAAAGCACTATAATATTTTACATAAAAATAAATTGTTCCCGTACCCATTACTGCATTTAGCTTTGATCATTTTGCAGTCCAGTTTACTAAATATTATGTTTTTTTAACTAGGTTTTGAACCGTAATTGCTTTTGTTCAATTTAGTTGTAATGTCAGTCTCAAAACGCAGTAGTTAATGGGTTGGTGGTGGTCGGGTAAATCAGTAGTACAAAAATGAACTCTATGGTCAGTTTTTACAGAATAATCTTGCATAACATTATAACATTTTTGTCATGATTAACCCAGTGTAACATTTTTGTCATGATTTACCTAAGTGTATATAAATAGTATATTATGCAATTAGTGAATAAAGGACGGATTTAAAGCGAGGGCCCTAAATGAATCACGAGCAAGTGAAGGATTCTAACGATTGAATCGCGACCGTAGGGAGTGATTCATGATGATTGAATCACTCGCTACGCTCGTGATTCAAGTGTTAGAATCCTAAGCGACGCGAGTGATTCATGGCCCTCGATATAAATCCGTTTTATTCAAGAGTTGCATACTATACTTAATACCATGACTAGATTTAAGCGAAAATAGACATTTAATAAAAGGTTAACACGTTCAGTGTCGGGAGCCCTCCTGGAGGGTTCACCTACTTGGATATGGGATGTCGGGAGCCCTCGCGGAGGGCTCATTTTAAATGTAGACATTCAGTGTCGGGAGCCCTCCTGGAGGGTTCACCTACTTGGATATGGGATGTCGGGAGCCCTCGCGGAGGGTAAATTTTAAATGTAGACATTCAGGGTCGGGAGCCCTCCTGGAGGGTTCACCTACTTGGATATGGGATGTCGGGAGCGAGGGCTCCCTCGCGGAAGGATCATTTTAAATGTAGACATTCAGTGTTGGGAGCCCTCTTGGAGGGTTCACCTACTTGGATATGGAATGCCGGGAGCCCTCGCGGAGGGCTCATTTTAAATGTAGACGTTCAGTGTCGGGAGCCCTCCTGGAGGGTTCACCTACTTGGGTATGGGATGCCGGGAGCCCTCGCGGACGTTACTACTACTACTACTAACTACGAATAATAAAAGTCATACTAGACTTTTATGGCGGAATGATGAGTTATGAGTTCTATGAAAATGGGTGGAGTCGAAAGTGTTAAGGAGGTTGTATAGCATTGAGATAGAGGTCGAATACATTGATGTGTTCTAAATTCAAACACCAAAATAGTGATTAAAAGAGCTTTTTATTCACTGTTTTCAGTGAATAAAATAAGCTTTTTAGAGGGGGAATGGTATAAAATATATTATTATATTCTGTAAAAACATATTTTTATGTACACTTTAGCACTTTTTCAGTTTGAAAACTTTTGTACAATATTATGAAAATTAAAGAAAAGTAGAGTTTTTTTTGGTATATATTTCTTGTAAATAAAATAAAATTATTGATAAACAATTACCGTAGGAACATGGTACTTATCTTACTGTCTTATTTAAAACGGTGAAGAAAACATCGTGCGGAAACCGGCAGGTCCTAGGCCCGCGTGGATATATTATTACAGCCCACTCTTTCTCGAAGAGAGGACGCCTGAGTCCCAGCAGTAGGAACCTTATATGCTGATTATGTCTTATTGATACCAATACATTATATTATTCCTAAAAGCAAATTTTACCAAAGTCAGAATAAAACAATAATAGTTTGGAAAATCCAAAAGTGCACGCCTCATACATATCACTCATTCATAAACGAAAAAGAATTTCAAAACATAGTTTCTAACAAAAATGAACAATTTATAACTTTTCACGAAGTCGTAATGTCAAAGACTGACAAAGATATTTACTTGGCGGTTGCTAGGCAACTTAAGTCAAAGGTTGGAAATATTTAGATAAAGATATTATATTTTAGTTAGTATTTTATTAATTATAATTAAACTACTTTGAATAAAAGAGCCATTTTCAATAGGGTTCCTACTACGGCTGAAACAAATGTATAAAAAAAAAATTGACTCAATTAATTGATTTTATCGCAAGCTACAATGTTTTCAGGGTTCATAAATTGACGGACAGGAATTTTTTTTCAACTATTTTGATGCTTTTTCCATTTCTGCTGCATTAAATTAATTGTTAAAAAGTACAGTATTAATCTTCATTTAATCATCTATACAATGGTATATAAATTAAGTAGGTTCTGTGTACTAGCAGGAGTGTAACAATAAAAACAGTTACAGAAATGGCGCAAAATTTTTTTTTCGATCGTTAGAGCACACTCTAATGCTTCGCATTAAGAGTCGTGCAAAATCGTAAGATAAGACAAGACATTTACAATATTTATTGATGAATTTGCACTAAGTACAATTGACGAACCCACAGTGGCGGACAAAGAAGTTCTACATTCAACAGTAGGTATTCAGTATTTAAGCCATCGCTATACATCACGAGGTTATTTCGTGACGTCACGATATACATATATCGCCGTGCTATTGTCATTCCGTTACAATCACGATTATAGTATCTATTGTATGTAGTGCATTGTGGAGGTTTGCATTGCAGTGTAAGCGCATTGTAGTGAGGACACATTTGTGTAGTGTATTGATTGTATATGCAGCTATTGGATCGTTCATTGATGATTGATTGTTAAGTTCAATTTTAGGATCGTCTACCAGAATCAATATCTGGATTTATTTATAATAATCTCTCTCTCTCAGAAAGGAGACCTATGTCCCAGCAGTGGGAACATTTTGAGCTGATTATGCTATGCTAATCTGCGACTTTTAAAAGGCTATTTTCTTAATTAATTTACTTCGAACCTTAAACAGTTGAATGCAGAGAGGTTTAAGTTTTTACCAATGCAAACAATTTTAATGAATGCCTGAGCAATTAACAAACTAATGCCACATTTTTGTCTACGATGCCTCTGATATTACAAATGTGTTTTTTTCTTTAGCGGTAAGAGACCACTTATCCTAGAATAGGCTTTTTTTTTTTTTTTTTTTTTGACTAGGGCATCTCGCAGGTTACCACTGAGGTATTCGCTGCTTAACCGGACTTTCCTGTGGCTGCCTTAAGCTCCTAAAAGAAACTCAAAGCCTCCAGCCAGGGGCATATAAACTAAGCTAATTAAGACTAGGCGAACGCTCGCTAAGGGCACCCCCTGTGGGGTACGAACCTCGGCTTAGGGCGTTCGCTGGGGGGAGGACAGCAAGAGGGACAGGCTGGATCAAGGATGGATCATTATTATTATCAGGGGAATTTAAAGCTACAGGCTCAGCAAAAACGCGGGCTGGCGCATCGTTATCGAGCAAGGGTCAGGCTAGCTAGTTTTCACACTTAACATCATAAAATCAAAAGACATTATCGTTAAAACTGTAGCGGACAGTCCTCGCATATTAATGCTGTGTCCTAAATATAGAAACGGAAACGTAAATAAACACAATTTACATGAACGCGAGTATTAGTACGAACAGTGCACTTACTTAATGCCTGGTATTGTATTTCATAGGTACAGTTAAGTAAGTGATGAGAGCTGTTTCGTTATACTATTACTATGTCAATTGGCTCAAGCTTTTTGTCTCCTATTTTCGTAGTATTTTAACTAAAGTACTTCTTCTAGAGAATGTTAATGAATAATTGCTTGAAAGATAGCGTTATATCTGCTAAAACACCAAACTACGTTTATATCCATTTTTTGTAGAGGGTATACTTTCGTTCGGAAATCTGTTCATACTACAAAGTTGTTTTCCATTTTTTAGGCAGTGAAGAGCACTTTGTATTCCAAAATCTGGTTATAACAAAGTGAACGGTTTAACGTATGTGTTTTTTCGCTTTGTGCGTAAAGTGTATATATTTTTCACACTGAAAATTCTCAAAGGAATGATGCGTGTTAAAATCTGCCGGATTAAAAGATTTTTGGTTAGTTTAAACTTGATTGACAGTCTGTTACTCCGTACCTTGTATGTGGAATGTTTAAGAGTCTATAACACCTCAAATTTAAGTGCTTACTTAGCATGATCCTACGTAATATCCAAAATACTGCATCATTAATTTTGAAATAAATATTATGGTAAAGTTGAGTAAGCAACTGTGTGTGACGAAAACACGATTCCATAAGATTTTTTCTTTAGAAAAAATGACAAAGTTACCTCCAAATCGAACCATAAACCGCTATTTAAAAAAAATCTGATTAGATCATGAAACTGCATAATAACTGAATTAAATATAAATCAGATACGAAGTTTTTTATATTACCTTTATTTACACCGTTAAAAGAAATTACTTAAACCTTAAATACCATAATTATCGGCGCCTTGGAGTCTTCTCCCCGCCGCTAAATCTCGCTTTCAGTCAGTCCGCGAGTAGTAGTGTGCGAGCGACATAAAGAATTTGAGCTGAGGCATTATGGAGTAGTCTTGACGTAAAAAAATAATATTTAGTTGAAAACCCGTTACTACACATATCTTAGAGATAATATTGTGTGACATCACTAAGGTGTAACTGAGACCACACTACTCTGCCAACCTCAACTGCCCATAACAAAACTTTGCCCATTTCACAAAATATCCTCAACGATAACTACCAACAATGGTCACTGTTTGCGCAAAGCTCAAAGTGTAGCAACAAGGATTAATTCCACACAAACTGCATCGAGTCGCTCTGTTGCCCACGCTGCCCTTGTTGCCCGCGACATGCCCAACTTGTGCCGTTTGTTGCCTTAATGCCATGCCCGCTGCATACTTGCGGCTAATTGTTAGATCTGACTTGTGTTTCTGATCTTAGGGATTAAGATTGAGGATGTAAATTGGGGAATACTTAGTTTTTTATCTTTAGGGTTTGGTGGCAGATTTAAGGGGAATTACTAATAGTACAGTGGTTGACAAGAAAATTCTAAACACTTTTTCTGCTAAAAGATCCAATAGCGACATGGTCTTTCTTTCTCGGGCATAATACTAAATACTAATAATAATCTATTGGAAAGCTATTTAAGGCTAAATACATTAACAAAACCGACAACGATCCCGAAATGCTATTATTTTACTATGTCAAATCACACACAAGTCTGTACATGAAAGGTCACTGTACAATAACTACTAAGTAATACGTCCACACATTATAAGAACATAAAGCTACATTTTTCATCGCCCCTCATCAGACCTTAATGAGTCGTCCCCAATCAGTGCAAGTGACCGGTATTCAGCCACTGAGAACATTCGCACGTGCCGAGCTATATTGCTGTTTACGCAGTTACCGCGCCGAAACGTACAACTAATAACCAACCCAGTAATAGCAGTCCAACTTCAGTTATGGTGATGTGTTCGTGTATCATTGATCATTGGGATTTAAATGTAATGTACAGTCGGAGCACGAAAAGGTTTGATCACATTTTGGTATTTTTAGGGTTCCTTATGTTCGAATGAAAAAACGGAACCCTTAAATCACTAGTCACACCAAATTTACACCCCAGTGTGATTAGCAGGATATTTTTTCCTGTTAGTTGTTAGTTAACAAACAGGAAAAAAATCCTGTGAGTCATACTGGTGCTACAATCTGGTGTGACTACGAGTCCGCACCCTTGTACGGAACCCTCACCATGCGAGTTCAACTCGCAATTGTTCGGTTTTTTATTCTTCTGTATAAAACATAACTATTGCAAATATGGTATGATTTAAATTGACAGCGCAAAGGAGTTGCCCGAGTGCCCGCTGTGCGGAGAAATTAATGATGATTGTATTTAATAATTGCATAAACCATTTCATTCTGCAACTGTGCAGACTCTCAGAAAAAGTATTTCGATGTGCAATCGTGAAACTTGATCGAGAAAATTAATAAGAACCATGTTAAGAGACTTTTGAGTCGATTGCCTATTTATTCCAAAGGCTGTCTTCATCTTGACCCCGATTTTATCGAACCCAGTATACCAACTTCAACTGAACCGCTCAGTAAGCAATGAAGTCTTATAACATAACACGATTGTGGTAACTATGGATACTTACGATGATTATTATACGATCATATTGAAATCCGCATATTATTCCAAAAGAGATTAGTTTTCAATTAACAAATCTATCTTAAAGAGATGTATTAATGATTGTTATGACTATAAATTCTATAAACACATAGTATCAGTTAAAGTCGCGAATCATTAAAATCAAGATACAACCTGACACTGACAGGCAAATCCCAAAAAACGTAAGAAAATTTAAATTTACCACTACAACAACAACAACGCTAGAACAACAACGCTACAACAACAACGCGGCTACAACTGCAGATCCACCTTAATGTACAATTCGTTTTAAGATTAATTTTCCTCAAAACGGTGAAAGGATACATCGTGAGGAAACCGGCAAGTCCTAAAATAAAAAAAAAGCGGCCAAGTGCGAGTCGGACTCGCTGAAGGGTTCCGCAGCAGCATGTAACATAATATAAAAGTTCTTGTAGTTCGTTAAAGGTAAATTGAGGTTTACAATTTATGACGTATTAAAAAAAAACTACTTACTAGATCTCGCTCAAACCAATTTTCGGTGGAAGTTTATATGTTAACGTACATCATGTTTTTTTTTTGTTTTATTATTCTCTTATTTTAGAAGTTACAGGGGGGTTACACACATTTTACCCACCACTTTGGAAGTGTCTCTTGCGCAAACTATTCAGTTTAGAGAAAAATTATATTAAAAACTTCAATATCATTTTTTAACACCTATCCATAGATAGCCAACACGTACGGGTATGATGAAAAAAAAAATTGAGTTTCAGTTCGAAGTATGGGGAACCCCCAAAATTTATTGTTTTTTTTTTTTCTATTTTTGTGTGAAAATCTTAATGCGGTTCACAGGATACATCTACTTACCAAGTTTTAACAGTATAGTTCTTATAGTTTCGGAAATAAGTGGCTGTGACATACGGACGGACAGACAGACATGACGAAACTATAAGGGTTGCGTTTTTTGCCATTTGGCTACGGAACCCTAAAAATCGACGACATGTGAGACATCCACCAACCCGCACTGGGCCACAGCGTGGTGTATTACGGACCAGTCTCTCTCACAGAGAGCAGGCCTGTGTCCCAGCAGTAATAGTTTGTTGGCTGATTAAGCTCAATACTCAATACTCAATACTCAATACTCAATTATTTATTGCATTCCATATGTATTACATAGATGGTATAACAAAGTAAAAGACCAATATGGACCCTGTCGGGCACAGCAAGATTAGGAGAGAGGAAGAGGGCTAAGTAACAATTCAAGCAATTCAATGTCAATATAAATTTGAGCTGTTTAATTGGGTGTATAACTAGGTATATATAAAAATATTGGGTTTGTGTATAAAAGTATAGTAAGTATATTAGTTATTTTTATTTTATGTATTGTTAAGAATATTGCAGGTAATTATTATGAAATTATTTGAAGTATTTTTATTATTATTATTATGTTATTATTATTTATGTCCATTTTATAATGTTTCGTGTATAAGAAAGAATAATTTTATTTTGCAATCGATTTGTCATCTAAAAACTCCTTTACTGAGTAGTATGACTTTGATTCTAGGAATTGTTTCAATTTATTAACAAATATATTTGTTTTGCTTACTTCTCTTATTTCATTTGGCAATTTATTATAAATTTTTATAGACATAACTAAAGGGCTGGTTGAGTGCATTTTGAGTCGGGATTGAGGTATGTTTATTTTGTTTTTGTTGTGTCGAAAGGTGTATCTTGTTTGTGTTTCTTCGCAAGTAGTGTAAAAATCTGGGTGATTTCGGACAAATTTACATAATTCAAACATGTATAAACAGGGAAGTGTGAGTATTTTGTGTTTTAGGAAATGTGGTTTGCAGCTATCTGTTTGTTCTATGTTGGTTATTATTCGAATTAACTTCTTTTGTAAAATAAATATGGTTTGTGAATCTGTACTGTTACCCCACAGCATGACCCCATAGCTGAGCCATGCTTGGGCATATGCATAGTAAGTGACAAGTGCAGTTTGCAGGTTAGTTGTTTTTTTAATTTCACGTAGGGCATATGAAAATTTTGAAAGTTTAGCTCTTATTTTCTGTATATGGGATTTCCAATTTATGTGGGTATCTATAGACAAACCAAGAAGAGTAAATTCATTTACTTGTTCAAGTCTTGTATTATTAAAAATGAAATTTAGTTTTAATGGGGATTTTTGATGGGGATGAAAAGTGATTAATTTTGTTTTGGTAAAGTTAATTTCTAGATTATGGTTTTCCATCCAGTTTACAGCTGTAGAAAGAAGTGAGTTTAATTTGGCGTTTATATTGTCATAGTTCTGGCATGCGGTGAGCAGAGAGATATCGTCCGCGAATAGAACACATGGTCCATTTATCATTTTAGGGAGGTCATTTATGTAGATAAGAAACAAGAGGCAGCCCACTACACTCCCTTGGGGAATTGACGCGTTAACTGCTTTACTGTCGGATCTTATTTTAATTATTTCATTCGTGTTCTTATCGAAATGTTCAATTTCCACTAGTTGTACCCTATCCTTTAGGTATGATGCAAACCATTCATGAGCTTTTCCTCGTATCCCTATCCCATGTAACTTGTCTAATAGTATTTTAAATTGCACCTTATCATAGGCTTTGGTCATATCGAGCAGCATACCTACGGCGTAGTTTTTATTATTAATAATAGTTAGAGCCTCTTGTACGTATTTGTAGACTGCTAACGTTGTAGACCTGTTTTTACGGAAACCGTTTTGGCAGTCGTCAAGTATTTTATATTTTTCACAGAAAGAGTATACGCGGTCACACATAGCCTTCTCAAAGATTTTAGATGCAGTTGGTAACAGTGCGATAGGGCGATAGTTATTAGGGTCGGTTTTAGAATTTTTCTTATGTATGGGTTTTATAAGAGCGTTTTTAAGTTGATTGGGAAAGGTTCCCTCTTCAAACGATTGGTTAATTAATTTAAAAAATGGTAGGGTTAGTTCGTCTGCACATTGCTTAAGTAGAAATGGGGGAAGTTCGTCTACTCCATAGCTCTTTTTATTTTTTAGGTTTTTTATTATTTTATTTACTTCATAGGGATCGACAGGTCTGAGAAACATGGTGTTTTCAGTGGGGCACATCACAGGGGCTCCTTTTGCTGGTGAGGTTCATTTATACACTATTTCACATAGGAGCTGTTCATTTATAGTGTAAAGCTGTTTTCAGACCAGCGCGATTTGTCGCGCGACGCGACACGAACAATACAAAACTTCACGGTATAACAATAACAGGGGTCGCGTCGCGCAACAAATCGCGCTGGTCTGAAAACAGCTTTATCGTAATACACTATTTCACTCGCTTCCTAATTAAAGCTTCTGCATTATTTACCAGACGTAGTCTATTTATAAGTGTCTACATCCGTCTGTATATGCGTGATTGATATTATTGTATTTTTATTTTCGTTCTTCCTATTAGTCTAGTAAGGTTTAATAAAACCAGCCAGGTTTAAAGTACACGTCTAAACGTGCCTTTAAAGATAACTTCATAGAAAACGTGTCGGTGCGTGTCGTAGGCTTATCTCTGTGCACCTCGGGCTCACTCTCTAGTACTTTGCTTTGTTCATGAAACATAGCGCTGCAAAGTGTACGCGTGTCCACTTCTTCTATTGATCTGATAAATACAATAAGTAGAACAGTTTTAGTGTCATTGATTATAAAATTAAGAGGCTGTGTGAAAATAGTCATTTCGGTTTTTTTAATTATGTTCACCCCTGTGTGTTTTTTTCTTTCGAATGTTATGATGGTAATTGAAGGTTTTAGGTATAGAATGTATTAATGAGTTTTTTATTTTTCAATAGCTGCCTCGTTGGTCTAGTGATCGCAAGCGCTACTGCTGAACGAGGTCCTGGGTTCGATTCCCGGGTCGAGCAAAGTGTTATTAGGTTTTTCTGTCTGTAATTTCTCAGTAGCAGCCCGGAGTCTGGATTTGTGCCCGGTTGATGGCAATAGGCTCGCCCCCTATTACATGGGACTTAAACATAACCAGCGAAATGTGGGTGTACTCAGGTACACCTCTGCCTAAACCTTTGGGGAAACAAGGTGTGAAGTTATGTGTGTTATTTTTCAATAATGGACTAAATTTAAAGGTATATCATTATAATAAATGGGCAAGCCTTGTTAAGGATTTTCATTTTGGTAACTGAATTCCCTTTCATCGATTCTATAAGTACATGGTTCATCATTAGTTAGGGTATGTTTACCCTAATCATTGTGCCCGGAAGCTATAAAAACTCCTTTTTCCTACAAGGCTACATAGTCGATGATACCTACAGGGTGAATGTAATATCGAACCGTACTCTGCTTTTAACGTCATTTGCGTTTTAGTGCTCACTATTCGCGACACACTTTTTGTTTATACAGCTATTTTACGACCTTTGTATAGCTATGGGAACCATAAGTCTCTGGAAAATGTCCGTTGATAGTATAAAAGTGTGCCAGAATAGAGTGACGAAAAGGTCACATGATAGTTTTTCAGGGAAGATAGGAAGTTTTTTTTTTATATTTTCGGATTTCCTGTTGGTTATTAATATCAGATTTTATGTTTGTATAATTAAAAAATAGGTACATATCGCACCTTTAAAGTAAAACCGTAACTAAACGAAAATTTTCATGAATTGAGTTATCAATGCCATCTATCTAAAATACACGTAAACTGCAAGATAAACTTGTCATTTTTGTAAAATGTAGTATTTTACGCCATTTAGCGGTAAATTAAAGCGTTACTAAACCGAGTTATGATCGGCTCACGAAATACAATATTGTGTTTATATCAATAAGAACATGTTCGTAGAAGAGTGATGACGGAAGTTTAAAGTAATAGTGTTATTATTTGGATAAACACGGCTGTACGTCACAAAAAAGGTAAGTTGTTGATTTGTTTTAATAGGAAAAGTGTTTCAATTTGTTTAAACACAGTTTTTGTGTTATGAAATTACGCAATTCATAATAAAATTTCATTGATAAAATGTTACAGTTTATATTTTATATAACATTTTATATGGCAATAGGTTTGCCTCATTATTCTAACTAAGTAATATTATTTATTTATTATTTATTAAACATTTATTTCAGACCAGGTCCATATTCTTGTTAGTAATACTTAAAAACTAATGTTAGTATTCGAACACAACACAGCTTAAATTACGACATGAAGCCGCACCCATCTTCGCAGCATGGGGGAGTCCCCCCGTAATACAAGTCAACATAACTTTGGTTAGCCCTGAGTAGCTTTCGTGGATAGGGAAATAATGCTGTGATTGAAACTTTGTTAAACTAAAAAAAAATGCTATTTCCAGTTGGTTTGTTCCTAGTCGAACTGATTGTAAATGTAATAAGATACATAATAAGTAGTTAATATAGTAAGATACGTACCTACATGCTGTGATTTAAAGGTATAAACTCAAGACTGATTGATAAATAACTATGCAAAATTATTGTATGAATCTCTCTTTAATTTGTAATAAAACATTATTAATTTCGAATGTTTTTTTTATTTGGTAATATTATAACAACATAACGAATGCCAACTTTATGATTTTTAATTTAAATGTTGAATAATATTATTGTATTTATGAAATTTTAATAGTTTTCTATTTAGTAACATCAATTGCACTGTAATTTCATAGTAATATACCATTATGAACAAATTATTAATGGTAAAGTGTTACTATAATAATATAAATCAAAATAAATAATACTGTTAATTAAAAAAAATTACTTTCCTAAATCACGTGTCATAATGTAAACTGAGATCTATAATATGACCTCATTAAATGTCTTAAAGAACCCTGCACTCAGATTTTATTGACAAAAAACAGTGACATTTTTCTAATTTTGGCTCTCCTGTAAAATTGTATAATTTCGGTTAGTAACGGTTTTACTTTAAAATTATTATCGCTGTTTATTACACGTAATGTAATTTGGAAGCAGATATGAGGCCCTAATTCGCTCACTGCGGGCCCTATCAGAAAACCAGCGCTGCGACATTTAATAATAAATGTCGCAGCGCATTTTGCTGAGCCTTTTGGCCTCGCACAGGACTTTCTGCATTTATTAAAATTTTACTTTGTTTTCTTTTTATTGTTATTTTTTAAGTTATGTGTCAATGAGTGTGTCTTAGTTTAATTTGATCCCCTGTGCTTGTCTCAATAAATACATTTTCTTTCTTTCTTTTTCTTTAATTGCGTAACACACGATCAATCATAATCTGAACTATTTTGAAGGATATTGCAAATCCATTGCTTCATATGTTCAAAAAATTTGTCTGCTCAACAACGTAAATAACGCAATGAATGTTGTTGAACTGTCAAAATGAAACAGATTATGATTGATCGTGTGTCACGCAATTAGGGTGCTGTCCTACAACGCACAAGGTTAAACTTTAATAAGAATCATCACTATACCTTAGAAGAATTTCCCTAAGTTTTGTTGTATAGTTAGATCTCAATTTAGAAAAAGCAGTGCATAAGTGCTCTTCTTTTGAATCTTGCCTATTTATGATTTGCTTAACTATTTTACCAACCCGCACTGGGCCCACTTAGTAATTCTTGCATATCTTAGGAGCAGAAACGTTATAGGCTGATTATGCTAATGCTTATTATTTGAGAAGTCATTTTTACTGTAGATCATTCCCGAATAGAGCAATGTCAAACCTGGAAACTTAACAGACCCGCACACAATGTACTTCCGTATATTCCATGTGTTACGTTCATTAGGATCCAAGGCGCGATAACCGAGGTTAAACTGTACATATCTCTCGCAGACGGGAAGCGTGCCTCATATCCTATGCTCACTACTCCTACTAGTACGTACCGAAACTTTGCCTAGCATCGATGGTTAATTTAATTACAGCTTCTCGCTTTGGTTTCAACCTTACGGTTATACCTATATTGGTAATATATTATTATTGATGTTGAAATTAGTGACGATATTTGTGGCTTATGTGTGTTCTAATAATTATTATTGAAATTAAGCGTATATCATATACCTGAATTTCATGTTGAGTTAATGTAAGCTTAATACTCAATTCTTTATTGCATTCCACAATGTATGTGCTTAGGTGGTAAACATTTGCTTGAGGAACTATCGTGGACCCTGTCGGGCACAGCAAAAGAAATATAGTAGGTAGAGACACACACGGCACACATGATACGGACATCACAGTGATACGGTGATAGTAGGTAAGCTTTGAGGTAATAATAATAATAATATAATAATATACTTGCATAGACACAACCTTGTAGCCAGGATTATCCACCAGCAACTTGCTCTGAAATACAGCCTTGTGGAATCTGAAGTGCCGTACTACAGGTATGTGCCCGACCCAGTTCTCGAAAATGGCAATATCACATTGTACTGGGATCGCTCCATCATCACTGACAGGACTATTGTTGCCAATAAACCTGATATAGTGGTGGTGGACCGAGTAGAGCGGCGCACAATGATCATTGACATAACGGTCCCGCATGATGGGAACCTCGTGAAAGCCGAGAAAGATAAACAAATCAAGTATCTTGACTTGGCTCGCGAGGTTGTCGACATGTGGGATGTGGACTCAGCGATCATTGTGCCGATAGTCGTATCAGCCAATGGCTTAATTGCCAAGAGCCTCGACCAACACCTAAGGAGGCTCTCGTTAGGCAGCTGGGTCAAGGGCTTGATTCAGAAAGCGGTACTCCTGGACACGGCTCGCATTGTCAGGAGGTTCCTCTCTCTGGAGCCCTGACCGCCGGTAGCTTGGACCCTGTTCCCGATACCAGTGGGCTACTATTTTTTATATTTTTAAATGTTTTTGTATTATTTTGTTTTTATAAAAATATTTAAAAATGTAAATTATATGTATATAAATGAAATAAAGGAAATAATAATATAGGTACTTATCACTGTGATGTCAGTGTGTGAATCAAGGATTAATTACAGTTCATAGGTACCGGACTCAAGTAAGTTTTATCCCATCAAACACACAAATGAGAAAATAGAAGGCAAGTTCAATATTAAGATAATGCGTGAATGTCTTTTCACTGACAAAAGAATTGTGATCTAAATGAGTGCAAGTTCTGTAGACAATCCTGAAAATTTACAGATTTGACTTGGCTAATTTTTACCAGCAAACCACATAATTAGCTAGCAGGACGCCAAATTTCAACTTTCTAGGTCATCTGAAAGTGGGTTAGGTTTTTGATCTATATGTCAGTCAGGCAGTGATAAGAATGCCAATATTTAGACGTTAATACAATAGCCGTTTGAGCAGTATTTTTGAAATTTGGGGTTTAGTTAATCTAAGGGGTTTTAATAAATAAACCAAAATTAGTGGTTTTGTTAAATAAGTTTTAACTTAATAAGGGGTCAAAAGTGGTTCCAAAAGGTTCGTGTAACATAAGACACGGTTGACGCGTCACCAGTACCTTTTTCTTGGCTTGACACGCTATCTTTTTGGTTGAGACTCAAATTAAAGATCTAGGTCTTCAAATTGACAATATGGTTAGGTGCCTATCTTGTCAAATTGAAGACCAAACTAAGTACAGAGTCACTGCAATATATTTTCTGAATTGAAGTTCCTGATAATGATTTTTCTTGATTGATTCTGCTTTTTTTGCCAATTCTAATCTGCTGTCATGCCGATTCGAATTGACAAAAAAGTAGGATCGAAGTCACGTACCCAAATATAAATAAATTGGTGTAAAACTAACTGGCACGCATAGGTGTGTCGGTAGACAAAGTTGAGCGGCAGATAGTTGCGACGCGACACTACACACGTGACCTGACACACTAATAAGTCTGACGTGTGACATCGCGTCAATGTGACAGCGTTGCACCCTTTATTTTATACGATTAAGTCTATAGTCTGTACGAGTACTCTGGGGGCCCGCCAAGACGAGCCAAAAACAAAAAACTACCTTTTCTCGACACATTTCGTTTCAAATGATATAATATATGATTTTATTTCTGAAAGTAGGTTTGTTGTATATACACTTTTACACGTCAATCATATTTTTTATACTAGATGAGTTCGGCGTATCCTATCTCTTCTTCTTTCTAGCCTTTTCCCAAGTATCTTGCGTATCTTCCAGTCAAACCAGATGCAGCTGAATACCAGTATTTTACATGGAGCGACTACCTATCTGACTCCATAACCCAGTAACTGAGTAAAAAGATACCCCTTGGTAAGACTGGTGTCAGACTTTCGGGCTTCTGACGACTCGTAACGACTGTCAAAGATTCACGAATGACAGCCGGAACCGATGACTTAACGTGCTTTCCGAGGCACGGAAGAGTCTCGGTATGTAAAGATGGTCACCCATCCACTGACCAACCCCGGCAAGCATAGCTTAACCTGATGGATCGACCCATGCGGCTTGTTATTACTGAACCACGAGTTTCTTATCTGACTTCTCTAAAAAGAAAGGCGGAAACAAACTCAGTCGTATTTTAAACCCTCATAGCTTCGGCCTGGATAATGCTAGAGAGCACAAATTATCAGGATTTGATACAGTTAGTTAGATAGTTGTGTTGGTAGACAAAGTTGAGCGGGATAGTTGAGCGGCAGATAGTTGCGACGCTACACTATACACGTGACCTCACGATTGCTCATTCTTCAAAAGTGTTTAAATACTTATTCCCTAATCACTTAAAGTAATAAGCAACATCCTTTTACATAATATTAATACCAACAAATAGCTTTATCCTCAGAACCGATAAAAAAATTAAATAATGTTTCTAATCGCGATTATATCTTATTAAACCAATAACGTCGAGTATCATATTACCAGAAAACAATTTTGTAAAAAGAATATGATCATAAATTCTCTTTCACTTTGGATGAGAACTGATTTATGAAATTATTTTAATCTGATAAAAGATTGCCTCGGTATTTTTATACCTGAATTATTGCTTCCAAGATCCCTTTTCATCTAAAGATTATTTAAGGCGGTTCGCTTTTTGTGAGCAAAATAAATTTTAAGCGTTAATTTTAAAACAAATAAGTACTTAAAATTATCGAAGTGAGCGATATCTGAAATTTTGAATAGAAAATTACAGTGTGGCTGTATTCAAATTAACGTTTTTTAAGCTCATAGTTATTCCAATATTCTCTTTGAAGGTCTATATAAATATGATAATCCTCATTTTAAAAAGCACTCATGCTTTCAAACCATTACGGTCTTTCTAATTTTAATTTAATTTTACGCATGTCAATACAACTGCAAGGACAAGCAAGCAACTCATGGAGGACATTATTAGTAACATTATAGTAGCAGATCTGTATATTGCACCTACATTTCGCCAGTTGTGTGTCCCAACCAGTGGTCGTTTTTTTTTCTAATAAAAGACATTATCATGACATTCTCGCCGTTCTCAGTCTTCTTCCAACGATGCAAAAATCATAAAAATAATTTTCATACAGTACCAAATGCTCAAACCATACATCGAACACACCAGTTACCAGACAGTACCGTGAAATGGGTGCACAAACTCGCAAATACAATTTGGTAGTAACTGTGTATCGGATGAATTGAGCCGCCTCATCTCCTGCCGGCTCCCGAATGTTTTCATGATATATATAAAACATTGCCCACGGATAGTTGAGTTTGAAGCAGGAAATACTTACCTACAAAATGGAGCTGGATTATCTTAACATATTTTTTTTTAAAGCAGGCCCTTGTTTGAATAGGTACTCTTGATACACCTCTGCATAACCCATCAGGAATAAGGGGCGTGATGTAACGTGTACGTACTAGCTGTAGCTGCGGTTCTGTCTTAGTCTTCATGTATGTACGTACGTATGTACTCTACGTCATTCAACTTTGGTAACCAAAAACTCTGTAAAGAGAATCACGAATACTCTGTATTTTAAAATCGTAAAACTGAATCAATAAGTTTCTTTGAAGGAACGAAGTAAAGCACACTGAAACACAACTCTCCTAAAATGATCCTTCAATACTCACTCGTACAACAAGCAAAGCAAAATCACGATCCTCCAAAATGATAAATAAACAACTAATTAAAAGTCAATGGCTCCAAAGACTCCGTAAGATGTCCTAATTTGTGTAATATCTCCGCGTTTACTTACGTTCAAAACAAGATGATATCTATTTGATGAATCGCTTGCTGATTGTAAGCGATTCAACAACTTTACAACTTGTAAATTAATTCCGTGAACTGGTGAGATCTATTAACTTTCTTTTGTTTTTCAGAAGGGTATACAACTATATTATTATATATACTAATGGTTATAATTTTATTGATTTTCTCGGAAAACCTTTGTATTAAGTTCATTTCAATATATGTTTGTGTGTTTTTTTCGCGTATTTTGCCATTTTCTTATTGGTCTTGTTAGACCATTTTCCTCTGCTCATCTGACGTTTTAACCGCAGACTGCGTATTGGAAAAAAATTGTCTCTTGTGAAATTAGGTACAGGCATGTAGACATTTAACATAAGTAACAACATTTATAAAGTAACTCAGTACGAGTATATAAGTAACACAGTCAACTACATATAATCAACACGATGTTTAACGCTTTCAATTATACTCAATAATTTATTGCATTCCGCAATGTGTCTACATGTAGTGGTAACATAAAATATAAAGACATCATTATGGACTCTGTTGTGCACAGCAAAATAGTAAGAGAGCCGAAGCTACTGTTCGTCTGTATGAACACGTATGTATAACATAAAAATTACAGAGGTTCTCATTTCAGCTGGGAACTAATCATTTTCAACCTTAAGGTCGTGACCTGCGTGACCTTAGGGTTGGGGTCGAGGAATAGGCTAACTGGTAATCCGAGGTATGGGGGTTTATTTTTAATAATACTTACAAATTGGTGGGTTATTCTTGGGTCGCCTCTTATAACAATCAGAAAATAGATAGGACTTATGTCTAAATATTTCAGTACCTACATTGCCGCTAGTGTTTACAATTTCATCCTCCAAAATTAGCATAACACAAATCACAATTAAAACACAATCTCTTCACTCGAAATATGAGGCTTGTGCCCCTAAATTGTTGTTTGATATTTTGAGGAAAATTGCTCTTTAAATATACGCCCTTAATAATTTATAACAATGGGGGTAGGACTCCCCGACTTTTCCCCTTAGTCTACAAAGTGTACATTAACGTAAATGCGAATAAATAAAATTTGGTGCATATTACTTGCTGTCGAGGATGAGTAATAAATACTTGTAATACCCCTAATTTCACGCCTCAGTTCGCGAAGGGTTATGCAAATTGCTTTTGGTTCGAAACTTGACTTTATTAGCGTATTTATTTTTCAGGAAAATTTTGCATTTTCTGTTTACTTCCCATTTAAACTCTGATACCCGGCTTACGGGGTCGAGACCGTATAGTTTTACTTACATATCGTATTATTCCGTACTGGTCTCGTCTTTTAAAATACTGTCAAGGCTTTCCTGTAAACAATACTAGAAAATGGCGGTTTAGTGTAATTATCCACATAATTATGCCTTATATTAATAAGGCATAATTATGTTTATAAACAATCGCCCTGACATTACTCACTCGTACAGTATCAACAAAATGTCTACTATTATATCCGGTTACATTTGTATTTGCCCGAAATAAACAAAACGGCATGCAATCAATTCGCAGATATTCGAAACTAAACTGCAATTCAATCGTATATCATTTTTACACTGGTTGGTAAATAAAAATTGATAAATGCGCCGATAGGACTAGGGTTGGCAAACGATGTTGTTTATCTGTTCGGTTCGGTAAATAGATGAAACTTTTGGAGTCGGCCATAGGCATTGACGAAATTCTTTATTTTTGTTACAGTTTGAGTGACTTAATAAGGGTAATAGGATCAACTGATCTGTGAGGTTAAGTAATACCTGATGCGATAAGCCCATGGATAGATCTATTCTTGACACATCGTAAATTATAATAATAACTTTCAGTCCGGGGCAGTGGTCCAACATGGGTCTTTACTAGGGGCAGTTGTCCAACTTTGAAAATAGTTGGACCACAGCACCTTTTGAGAGTTCCGTGGTCCAATTCATTTAAAAAATAACTTGTCAACTCTAAAAACCTCAACTGCATCTATCTGTGTGTATGGTACCTACTGGTTTACGGTTATATTGAACCTCTTTGCAGTAAATAGGTAGGTACTGGCTGGTTGTTATCAATTATAGTGCAATGCATTTGTCATAATTGTGTCAGTAAAGTTTGTTATAAAAATAGTACAGAAAATTATCTAATAATTAATATAATATTTAAAAAAATATGGATGAAGAGGTTGCGTGCGTTTATTTGGAAAGAAAAGGTGGAACGGTGATGCTATGGAATTGTCGTCAATACTATAAAGTTCGTGTTTATAAAAGTGGAAATGCATATTGGCATATTGGAGATGCGCAAATAAAAGGAAAATGAGTTGCAAAGGATCGGTGACCGTTAATGTACGTAGTAGGTACATAATTCTATGTATTCTTGAATTTCTATTTACGAGAATAGTCCAATCCTATAGTTATTATGGAAACACGGTTAATAATAATTAATGAAACATTTTCTTAAATTTTAGGTAAAGGAGGAAGTTGTAAACACGACGCCACATTGTGCTAATTGTATTCCAAATGATGTACAAAATGAAATATCGCTATCAATAGACAACCTGAAAAAACAAGTAAAGGTTTCCGATGAACCTATTCCAAAACTGTATAACGATACTTTAACTAAATATAAAAATACAACATATGATACTATAACTACATTTCCATCATATTCAAATTTGAAGCATAGCCTTTATAATGCTAGAAACCAATCATTGGGTGTTTCAAAAACGGTATTTTCTAATACGGAAGTAATAGAAGTACCACTAAAATTTAAAGATTTTCTATTTACTGATTATTATTATGAAGGAACGCGTATAATAGTTTTTTGTTCATTAAAAGCAAGAGAGTTGATGAAAAAGTTAAATGAGTATTTTGCGGACGGAACCTTTAAATGTTGCCCCAGACCTTTCGTACAACTATTTACTATATTTGGCGATACGGAAAGCACAAATGAGTCTACTAATGTTGCGCCTTTGGTTTTTGCTTTTCTAAGTGACAAAAAGCAATCCACTTATTTTGCATTATTTGAAATGCTAAGATCACAGTTAAATTGGGATCCAAAAATATTTCATTGTGACTTTGAAATGTCTATTCTGAACAGCATTAAAGAATTTTGTCCGACAGTAAAAATTATTGTAGGCTGTTATTATCATTGGTCACAATGTATTTGGAGAAAAGCAAAAAAATTAGGTATCTCAAAAACTAAATCAAAAAGAGTCAAAAGAACTATTTCTTTATGCTCAGTTTTTCCACTATTGCAGAGTGATAAATTTGTAGAAGGCTGGGATTACATAAAAAAAGAAAGTGGTGTTGAAGCTAACAAACTGATTCAATATATAGAGCGTTATTGGATTAAAGGAAATTTCGATGAATTTTCTCAGCTTATAAGCGTATTCAGCCAGAGGCATAGGACTAATAACATTTTAGAAAGCTCACATGCAAAACTAAGTCGGCGCATTGATGCAAAACATGTTACAATGTTACGTATATTAAATGTTTTAGAAAATTTTACAACTTTATCAAGCGAAATCGCATACAAAAGACGTAGGGTCCAAATTGAGAATGATGATTATATACGAGAAATTCAGCTACAACAGATTTCAGGTGATATTACTGTAGATCATGCTTTAGATGACGTTGAATGTTGTAAAAAATAAAGTTTAAAAATTAGTCACCCGACTTTAATTTTGTTATTTTACTGCAAAGAGGTTCAATATAACCGTAAACCAGTAGGTACCATACACACAGATAGATGCAGTTGAGGTTTTTAGAGTTGACAAGTTATTTTTTAAATGAATTGGACCACGGAACTCTCAAAAGGTGCTGTGGTCCAACTATTTATAAAGTTGGACAACTGTCCCTAGTAAAGACCCATGGTCCAACTAGTTGGACAGAGCAGTTGGACCACTGCCCCGGACTGATAACTTTAACTTTATTTCTCTCTCCACAAAGGTTGGCTTAGAATAAACACTTAAGGACTAGACAATAAATGCAGACAATAGAACCTTTGCGAGAGACTGGAGTCCGTACTAGGGAAACCCTGTGTTACGGATCTCCAGGCTCCCAGTGTTAGATCATCTCATGGTACATTGCAGAAGTTTAAAGTACTCGCACAAGCATTTGAAACTCTATGAAAGAGAAGCAAAGGAAGGAAAATAAATGAAAATAAATATTAAAAACAAATAAAGTTGGAAAAGACAATAACCAAAAAAAATTAAAAAAATATTTAAAGGAGATTGCCACGGAGCAGGTCCCTTTTGTGGTATCGTGTGCCTGATTTTAATAATAACCTAAAAATATTAATATTTTTTTTGTGTACAGAGTATTTTTTATACGATTTCTTTCACCCTGGGAATAAAGTTAAGTTCATTAATAGTTGTTAAACATTACGTCGACATCCGTTTAATTCAATATAATCTGTGGTTTGATTGGTAAAAAAAAGTTGCCAGGTATCAAATAATTAAATAATTAATGTCATCTTTTAATCAATTGAGTAATCGATATCAAAATAAAACGATTAAATAATAAAAAATACTATTATTTTTATTTATAAGTATCTATAGGCAGTTGTGCGAGGCCAAAAGGCTCCTATCTCAGCACGATGCTGCGACATTTAATAAATATCGCAGCGCTGGTATTCTGATAGGGCCCGCAGTGATGTCACGGATAGATAGATATATATATAATAAATAGGTACTAAATAATAATAAATAAATTGTATATATTAAATATCAAATACATAAAAAAATAAAAATAAATGTACGTAGTCCGCGTGTCTGCACCCGACGTAACACCGATTACTTGTCTATGCCTTTAATGTCTGTGGTGTGGTACTCTATGGCATCGTTGTGACAAGTAAAAGGACGCAGGCGCCGACACCGGCAAAAAATTGTTATACAATTATACATTTACCATCAGATTACTCATCATCACTGCTCATAGTCCATGCGAGTAAAAAAGGTAAGGTAGTAGAAGTAGGTACTTAATCTAAATAGAATAAGGAGGAAATGTCAATGTCAATTTCTAATTATAACCTAGATTTTTACAAAAGAAAAACAATGGTATCTCTTGAACCAGGGTGAATAAATGAAAAATGGTTTCTGATTATGAAAGTACTATGTTTTTACTATTATTTAAAATAAAAATCTTCAGGGCACAACAATTTTCCACTGGGACCCAACTTTCCTTACAAATCGGGCAATCTCCTTAAAAAAAAAATTGAATAAAAATAAAAATTAAATTGTTGTCGGTTGGTTTATATTATTATGCATGTTAGTGAGTGAAGTGGGGCGTAAAGTGCGTGGTGCGGGATGTATGTGTACTGTGAACTGTGCGGTGTGTGTGGAGTCTTGTGGGTAGTGTTATTGTGCGAGGAAATTAGTGACCCTCTCTGTCTCGGAGTACCTACACCTTAAGTTGTAAGTCTTAGTTATACGAATTTCTTTGATAGTTTCTCCGCTGGGTAGTCTGAAGCTCAAAATTCTGACAGTGGGTCTAATTTTAGATTATATTGGAGTTGCTCCAGTTATGTCAGATGGCAATCAAGAAGTTCTCTGCTGAAAATAAGTCTCCAAGGACCTCGACAATCAGACCTGTTCTGCCCGCAACCAAATATCATTCTCTGCTCTTCGTAAATATAGATTTTCGAATTTTTGGTGCAAAACCGGTCCGATAGATGATCATGGGTATTGCTAAAATATACAGACAATGCAATAGACCCGGTTGTCTGAAGTGGCAGCCCTTACTGCAATGGTTAGGCACGCTCGTGTTGGATAATTGTTAACCGGACGCCCGTGTTATTATCGTTTTAACTCCAATTCACAATCACATGCATCGAATTGGTCGAAAATGTTAAAAATTTTATGTAGGTATTCGCTTTCTTTTTTTGTAACTGTGAATTTTTAAAACGAGCCTTCAGCGGCCATTGTCCGCGGGTGATAAAAGTGGTAATTATTGTTGCATGCTGTTATGGTAGTTGGAAAAGTATGTTAATTGAGAGGCATTTTCTACTGAAAAAATGCCTGTTAAAAGCAATCCATTTTCTCGTTGTTTTTTTACCTAAAAGGGGTTTCCGTGTTTTTTTAACCACCTTTTGGTGGCATCTACAATGCCACATGCGAACTACACATCACACTGATGTCACGCAAAATCCTGCATCGTGCAAGCAGAGTTTACTGCGCAACGAATATATACAACGTCTTGACATCAATCGTCGGGCAGTTGCCCACCAGACTTAACACCCATCTGGTCGGAATATCCTCCCTTTTCTATAGAGGATGAGTGAACTTTACCTGTTACTCATGCCTTTTTAACCTAAAGGCTATTCTCGTACTTAGAAATGTTCAAATTCAATTCACAATCACAGCAATCAATAAATTCTTAAAAATGCTTGATGCAAAAATCAACCAACAAAAGTTACGATACCTCCACCGTCTTGGCTTGACTGGTGAAGTTGAACCCCTCAGTAAATGCACCCCAGTCTAGTACAGACACTTAAGAATATTTAAAGCTACACTCTTTAGCAGCAGGAGACAGGTTAAAGATTTTAAGAGTTCCTCAACTTAATGAAAACGAACTCATCCTGCTCACAAATTGTTATTAACTTGGCAAACTTACTTAACTAAGGTTATTATTAAAAGCAACTTAGCCGAGTATTTTTATAACGATCATTACCTTCTCGTGGTCGAGATTTTTATAGTAATTAAAAATTAATTGGCGTCCATTAGAGTTTTAATGGTAATGTAATAAATTTTTATAAGCGACGATGTGAAAATAAAGTAATTGCTCTAACGTTGCTTCAAATGGATTTTTTAAGTACCTCTACGTATTACATTATTATTATTTTTTTAAAGTCGCTTTTTCCGTTTGTTTGTATGTCCGCATTTTTCTTCTAAACCACGCAACAGATTTTGATGAGGTTTTTACCATTGTTTAGAGAATTTTTCCGGAAGGTTTATTTGTATAATACGCTAATATTAAAGTTACGTTTACCTAAGAAATCTTGATGTTTTGTCAAGTAGTAAAAACCGTGCGTGGTAGTATCGTATAATTGACGTACGCGTGCGTGTGGTTCAATATTGTAGGCACAGAAGTGCTCATACCTCAGAGCGCGCATCAATCGAGGTAATAAGTGGCAGATGGATTGGATTGCAGCGCTGCAGCGGCTGTATCCTCATGTCGCGTCAAAGCGAGGCATACGTTATTAAACAATAGGGATGGGAAACG
This sequence comes from Conistra vaccinii, assembly GCA_948150665.1. Classification (NCBI taxonomy): domain Eukaryota; kingdom Metazoa; phylum Arthropoda; class Insecta; order Lepidoptera; family Noctuidae; genus Conistra; species Conistra vaccinii. The sequence continues at coordinate 1,366,171 of OX411318.1, read as the reverse complement.
GAGGGAAAAGTGAGTCGGACTTTTGATTTTCGATGCATTCAGTGGTAGGTAGATAGATATAATAGTTGGAATGCACTTTGTTTGTAGAAACTTACTATTGCCGTTTGTATTGAGATTGGTTCCACTTTTGGCACTCCATTATTTTGCATTTACGGTAGTTATGCTATTTGACACCCGAACCCGAACTAGGTCGGCGTGGTGGGTTACGGCCTTCTTCCTTATACAGATAGGAGGCTTGATTCGTGAGTCCCAGCTAGGGGGACATTATTTAATACGCCTGCTTTTACTTCGGAGACCAAAAATAAATGTTGAAGTGATAACTTCTTGTGGGAGGGTAAACCGATTTGTTACGTAACGCGTTACGTTATCTGTCAGTTCAATTTAGATTAGTTTAACGTTTTTTTTTTTCGAACTCTTGAAATGCAACATATATTCCCCATTGCAATAATAATTAACAACATTTAATAAAAGCAAAATCACATCAGCCGAAGACCAGACTAAGAAGGATTATTCAGTAAATTAATCCACAAAAACTATTCTGATACAGCACATCACTATAATAAGAGCATAACGCGATTTTCGCATCGATGCCTGCCGCTACGTGAGCCGACGCGGATCAGTTCAGTGTAATTATCAATGACAGCACTATGGTTTCAATTGATAGGCCAAAGTCAACAAATGATTTCAGTATCGAATCAAAATTCGATACTGGAATCATTTTCTATTCCAATGGCTGAGCGTGATTAGAAATGATTTTCGTTTCTGCTTTGTAAAGGTTACGTTACCTGCAATGTTTCAGTTTCAGAATTATTTAAGACCTATAATTATTACACAGGAACGGCGACGCAACACATCTAGGTTTATGGTTGGTATCTCACCAGGCGTAACCATGGCAGCGCAACCAACCATTTATTTTTTGATGTTCCAGTATATAATGAAATGAAATCTTTTATTGCCAGATATAAAATCCACATAAAAGTTTCAACAAGTACACACATAGATAACATACTAAATATACAACAATATAAATAAAACACATTCACATTACACACACACACACACACAAAAACAGGGCTTACTAACTAGATAGATTAACCGTTAATAGTGTTCTTGTTAAACCTAAATAATGATTTAATATATTGCCGTAGGTTCATTGTAAAATTCTAATTCATGCCTTTTCAATTACTCGTCCTACATGATGTACCCGTTGGGCTATCATTATTCCGTGTTGTGGAAAAATCTACAATGATAATGTGTTTAATTTTTAAACCTAAGTAAATGGCGCTTGAAAAAGTAGAGTATCCATTTGAACATTTAAAATTCGCGAACGTGCTCACAACGCGTTTCAAGCAATAAATAAAAGAGTTTCACGCGAATTTCAATAACTGACATATAGATTTAAATACCGTACATTCTCCGAAGAAATTTAAATTTTAAATTCTGTTATTTTACAACGGAACAATCGTAAAAAAACTGATAGCACACAGTCAATGTGTGTCCGGAACACACTGATTGATTTATGTATTGTTTCACAATTCACTACGTACGATATTTGTTACTGTAGCATCCAGGAATAAAACATTTTTTATTTGTTCATTCAATTGAAATGTGTTTTTAATCGAATAATATAAATATTAAGACCCTGCTTTAAAATTATAAAAATAAAATATAAACAGTTGATAATAAATTTTTAATTTTACTTTAAAAGGGTACGTTACATCCATTTTACAGCAAAAGTTTTTATAGTTTTGAATGTTGCAGTTTATTTATGAATAAACATCAAAACATATTCATGCACGAATAAATTTTGAATTAATTACAGATACAGTAGTGTTTTAACCAGTTGTATCTATAAAAATACCGGAAAACCAGATTTCCCGACAAATTTGTTTAACCTCTAAGTCTAGGGTAAATTAGTTTTTACAAAGCACGTTTGAACTAACCGGATAAGCCACCTACACACAGACTATTTTATTTATTTCTTCTTCAGAAAGCTTATGGTCTAATACTACAATAGGTAAATAATTTACAATTAGAGCTAACAGTTCTCATTTAAAAGCTTGCGCAAACTAGTTTGTCCCGAATGCTTTAGGAAAAACGAATTTAGCCTACATATTCTAAAGCCGACAATAATTCAAAAGAGTTATCAATATTACCTCGATGACTAAAACATAATTATGGGCAAACAAAATTCAAACTAACCGAACCGAGAAATCGAATCACAAAATCGTTTACAATTCATAAATTTAAATCGATTCAATCCTAATATTGAAATGAGATGATGGTAACATTTGCCGGAGTTAATACTGTTCATTTTAAAGTCCACTGCTGGGAAGGCTGCATGTTCAATATAATTTGTTACGGAACTCGGATTTGCATTTATAATATCAATTGTGTTTTGGGGTTTGTTAAATAATTTAGGCATTTTGTTGCTGAATAATTCGTGTCGTTAAATTTTAGACTGGGGAACAAGCTTTCCAGTATGTTGTAACTGTATTTTTACTAACGAGCTTTGTCAACATAACGAACTTTTACAGACCGTTTAATTCATTTAATTACCTACATCTATTTGTTTTATTACTGTACAGACAGAGTGTTGTTTTTTTCCTTTCGCACTAACCGTGTTTATTTATAATTTGATAACACAGTAAGGTTTAAATAACCACAATAAATCCTGTGTAGTAGTAGTAGTAATTAGAATGAGTCTCATTCACTATATTTTTTACAAGTTATGTGACTCATTTTATAACATTCTATAAAACTTATCTATCACGTGCTAAAATCTACCGACTGCAAACCCCGCAGTGTGAAGTTAATTCATAGAATCGGACAGTCCCATTACTGGCGCTAGAAAACACCATTATTTATACTTAGCTCGGTTTACACGTCGACGTTTTTACCTTAGAAAAAGATTTAAAAAAAGTGTTGTACTTTTTTATGTTGTTAAAAATCTGTACTTGTGTATCTGTAAAATGATTCTATATGCTTATTAAGTTTTGTTAGGAGGCAATTAATTGCTCCAGATTTACCGTTTACAGTAAAATAGTATAATTTAATTTAAATTTTAATCTTTACTTGATTTCTTAGTAGTAGCCCGAAGTTTCGATTTGTGCCCGGTCGATGGCTATAGGGTTGCCCTCATTAAATTACCATTTTTGTGCGAAATGGTAACCTCTGCCTAACCTTTCGGGGATAATAGGCGTGATGTTATGTTACGTTGTTACTTGAGGAATTTATTTCAGAAGGTCACGAAAAACTCATTTACGACGAACTCTCTGTATTATGTTGTACTGGCGAGGTTTTGGTCCACCAATTTGAAATACCGAAGAAAATTTAAAATAAAACGAGACTCTTCCACCAATAATAAACAAACTCATTGATGAAACCTCGCCTATTCTACTCCATAATTATCTCAAAAGCGAATGAACTGGAAATACGATTCACTGAAATACCCCAAAACCTTCTGTAGTAATCCTTCCTTATTTGTATAACCCTGAAAAAGGGCCGGGACAGTACAACCAAGAGATTTTTTAAATTCAAATAAATAAAACCAAAATGTTTGTTAACGGACCAGAGTCCGATTTAATTTCTATTCAAATAATTGAGTTCGAAGGATCTGTCTGTTCCAATATCCACGAGTATTGAATAAAATGAAAAACGCATAGTCGTTGATATACCAAAAATACACCAGAATAATTATTGTAATACTAATTGGTTTAGGAAAAGCTGTTTTTGATTTGACAATATTTTTTGACATTATAGAATACGTTGGGATAGGCACAACCAAAATTGACGGCTGTGAGTGCGTCTGTAAAATCTCTCATTAAATAAATATGAAACCTTTTTTTTATTTCATATTCGTACTTATTCTTTATTCCGGCATTTCATTTAAATATCCTTGTCATCTTTCCAAGTAGTAAGCTTTGTTTTATGTTAAAGCGCATTGCATTTCCCTCGTAACAGTCAGTGCTATCCAAAAGACCTGACCTTACACTTAATTCTCTCATATTTTCTCACTGTTGTCACTTTAATTACTCCGCAACGCTTGCCAAGTGTTTTTTACGAGAACAACTGAAATTAAAGTTGAAGTTTAGTAGCCTACAAAAATATGAGTAATATTCACCACGAGCTCATTCAGTGCAATCAAACTGTCTGATCTTTGGCAGCGTTCGATTTCAAGTTTTTGCCCAATCACGGGCTGCTTCGGAATCTCGGAAGAGCTGAATGCAAAATGTTACTTTGCTATAATTTATGTGTGTGACTGCACCCTCATATTAAAAACATTCAAGAAAATTTTCCGTGCTGCTACCCCGGTTACAGTGTGGAATATGACAGTAGGTAAAATTAAAACTGAGTAACTTTTTTCTGTTGAAGTTTATTCATGAATATTATAAAAATAACAGATTTCCTATTAAAATTACTTACACTGCGATGTTCAGGTTTATAATACTCATTGTTTTTTTATGTCGTGAGAAACACTAACCGTTGGCCCGTGTGTTGAATTTTGAAGATTATAATGAGGCAGCAAATATGAACATGTTGTGTTACAAAAAAAAAAAAAAAAACATTTGTGTCTAATAAGGCATTTTGTCTGAAACAGTAATTGTATGCCAACGTGCATGACTTCTTCAAATGAACGTGGAAATAAATACACTTTCCTTCTTCACAAACGTACTTGTTTTACTGAATAAAGTATTTTCCCCTGGGTCCAACATAAGCATGCCAAGAATTCGATTTGAGAGGCGCACTGCACCGTCCGTGATGTATGCCCACTTTATGAGCGCATTAAAATGGCCGCCGCGTGACTTATGACGTCATAATATGGTGGCAATGACGACACATACGTCATACGTGTACGAAAATTAGTAGGCGGTTAACTATTATGTGGCAATTTAATCTGGCATAGTGAAGGTTATATTTAGTACGTACAATAGAAGGGAGTTTTGTACCTACTAAGAAAAGTCATATTTAAGTTTCATTATTTAAACATTATTGTTTTGCCATAAGAATTAAATGTTATTGAAATATTTCATTCTAATAATGTTTATGTACATTTTAACAGCCCAATTTTACATTAATTGGTAATCTAACAAGAATTTATCCTAAACCGATTCGGAAGAAACTTAACAATTTATTAACAAACAAATAAAGTTGTTAATAAAAACGGAACGTCCCATAAAGTCCGTCTAATAATGTCTATCATTTAATTAATTGAATCGGAAAAGCGGCACGAAGTGGGGGGCGGGGGGAGGAAGTGATACAAATGTAAATCAACGTCCATTATCCTCCATCGAAGTCTTTGGAGCGAAGTGAAAGATTAGTAAATTAAATGATGTGTAATTTGAGGTTCTACATTATTTCTTTATTTATTTTGATTAAGTACTTACTAAGTTATTTGATTTGAAGGATATCATAATGTCACTTCAATACTTTAAGTACCTATGTTTTTCTTTTTTGTTTATTACGTAGCATCTTGTTTTTATATAATATTAATGTAATTTGTTATCATTTAATTGTGCTTTTGTGTGTCTTTTGTATGTACTGAATAAATGTTTTATCTATGCATCTATTTAACTGTAAAAGTACGCAGGCAGAAGTTTAGTTATATATTTATAAATTGAGCACTTGGACTTCAAATTCAAATCTAAAATAATAATAATTTAATGTAAATATGAAAGAGCGCGAGTAAAGTTGAATGGATCTTTGGTAGATTATATCATAGCTAAAAATAGCTCGGAAAATTTAAATAAGATATCAATAAAACAAGGAAATGTAATGAAAATATCTTCACAGATGCCGCCAAAAGATCTATAATAATCACGTTATTTAATTTTAAAAAATCAGAAGAATAAAAATAAATTTAACGAGCACTAAAATATTCCACGTCTTAACACGAAGAGGAAAATCCATTGTCAAGTCATTTTCATGACTTTTAATCAATTCGAAAGCGGTGTCCACATTTTTTCCACTTAAAAGAAATTACTTTTACACAAAGCCACTGGCGAGACGTTATTTAGAAAAGTAAATAAGAAATACTGAAGTCCAAAGCATCTTAGTCGCTTTTTCTTCACTGGAGTGAAGATTGGAACGTAGAAGTATTGCAACGGATTTTTTCCTTTCTACAGACTTGAGTTTTTGCCTTCCAGCGATTTTTATACTTGGCAAGAGATTAACTCTATTATGCAGAGTTCCCTCGGAATCGCTCGGTTTATTCCCGACATCAATTAATATTTTTTTTCGTATTTCCGGTGTAACTAAGAAGAGGTAGAGAAGTTTGTTTTAGGTTTGACTTCGTGGTATTGTTTTTCTTAACAAAATCTCGCCGTTCCTCAGTTAAAGTTGGGTTTTAGAAAAGGTTAATAATAGACGCTGTTTTGCTGAGCTCCAAATGGCGTAACATTTTTGGCTGGTTGGACAGTTTTTCAAAATCAGGCAGTCAAAATTAATTTGACATACATTTCCAAACTCTTAAAAATATGCTAAACTATTACATGTCACCTATCTTGCTTATTTTTAAGTCAGTTTAATAAATCAGTACATGTATAAGACCATAAATAATAAAAAACATTTCCCTCCCTGTATTCCCAACACAACATACATTTCCACGCGTCACCGGCACGGTCACACGACACTTGTTGAGGCGCTCTTATATCAACAGAGCGCACACCGGCGTGTTTTAACGACAAACAATTGCTGTGGACTTGTTTTGTATAGGTGCAAGCTATGTGCGTTGCTTTTATTTAAACTATTTGTATTCATTGCCTTGTTTCTAGAAAGAAGAGAACGCCTTATAGCCAGGAAAAAAAAACACAACAAAATCGCCTAAAAATTTTGTCACAAAAAAAACAGAAAACGATCTACAATGCAAATAAGAACTGCTATAAACAATGGTGAGCCCCTCCATTAATTTACTCGTTCCCTTTTTATTTGCAAAAGTAATTAATTGCTAGTTATTCAGGGGCGGACATTATAGGGGATGGTAAAAAAACGCTTTCATTTTTCTCAAGTTTCGGTAGCCAAGAACTAGACAATTAATTAAGACAACCGACAAGATGGATGCTGTCTTTGTAAATGAACTGAGAACATTGATGCACAAAATGTAAAGGAAGAAACAGAAGGCGAAATTTTTAGTGACTCGTGGCGTCTCGAGCGTGGTACCTATATAACATTTAAGAAGTAGGTTAGACTATTTTCTAACCATCAAAACCCAGTAATTGAGCACAACCCTAAGGCTGTCTGTCCGCTGGAGCGGAGAGGAGAGGAGAGGAGCGGAGAAGTGCCAAAATTAACCAATAGAATCGCACCTCTGGAGCGGAATTTTGATTCTATTGGTTAATATTAACACTTCTCCGGGATAACTTTGAAAAAGTTTAACATTTATCTTTATAATCTTAATCAATCTAAACTTATTTGAGCATAGCCTTTTTACAACCAATATATTTGTTGGATGTGTTCGCCAAAGCACTAAGTGAGATAAATCTTGAATAATCTACAAATGGACTAGGACAAAGGAATTAATGATAGCCGACTCGATTATTTCGGTACATAATATTTTAATTAGATTCATTCGAGGAAGATAGTTATTGAACCTTCTTACTTATAATTTGAGGATGCACTATAACGAGGTGTTCTCTCCCGATTGTATAATATTGACATCTCTCGTCAGACTGAAGACTATACGTAAGTAAGGTACTAAATGAATTGCAAACGTTAACAATTGTTTGTGTGCAGTGCTAGATAAAACAAGACGTACTACGGTTTTGTGTACGTTCATAAAATGGTTCGGGGCTTGCAAAAATAGGAACCTAGGAGGTCGTGGAATGTTATTTCTGACGACAGAAATAACATTCCAGTTATTTCTGACGACAGAAAAAATAACTTTCTACGGCGCTTATTGTAAACTAGTACCTACCAAATAATTCGTTTTTTTTAATCTCTTTTATATACATTTAATCCATTATTTTGAACACATTAATTCAATGTGAATACGCTGAGTAAACGATTTAAAAACGTTGAATACCTTGAATAAAATAACCTCAATACGAATGCTCTAAGCTGTGCTATACGTTTTAATCGTCGGGTGTACCGCGACACAGAACGAGGACCAAACACAAGCAGCTGCCGCGACCGCAACACTCGGACACACAAGTGTTGTGTGTGCAAACCCTGAATATAATATATAATAATATATTATATATCTTACTATTCACAATATTACATACGTCGATGTATACACAATACATAATAACATAAGATAACATCACGCCAGTAATTCGCGAAGGGTTAGGTAGAGGTGAACCTATAGTACACCCACATTTCGCCAGTTATGTTTAAGTTTATATTATGGGGTATGATCACACCAAATAAGTGGCTACATAATTGATACAGGTTCCAGGCCTGCCCGCGTAGCATGACCACCGTGGAAAAAGAAGAAATGAAAGACAAAATGACAGAGTTTACAAAGATTTCTACGGCCCGATGTCGAATATGAAGAAAAGAAATGTTACTTTGTATAGAAGAGGTAATATGTGTATTCTTCGTATACATAGAAGTCGTCTACTCCTTTCTAATATAATAGCATCAAGCAGCGATCACCTGCCTGCCAATCGTGCTTATTGTGGCAATTTGTTATCTGCATTGGTGGCTCGTGTAGACATTAAAGCACTGATGTTATTCCGAGCTCGGAAAATTCTCCACTGCCTTTACAAAGTTACGAGTGGGTACTAGATAGGTATATAAATTATTCTTTTTTATCGAAACAGCTGTCGTACAAAACGTAAAAATAATTTGCATCAAAAAGGAATTAAGTGCGTTTTTCGTCCTGCCAAATGGTGACGCATACATTTACATAGTAAAACAACGATAAAACAATCTTTTATATCTTAGAGAAAGCCATATTCCTGCTTTAGTTTTCAGTAAGTTCCTTTCTGAAAGCAGTTATTGGAGGAAAAGTGCATTCACACATAAAAATGCAATACAACAAATAGTGAATAATTTTAAATAGCCCGTGAAGTCCTGGATGTGCTTACATTTTGCCAATCCACCAAGCTGCCAGCCTGCCAGACTGCCAGGCCGGCCATATTCCATTCATTCTGGCACAAAAACTGGCGGTATAAACACTGTATGGAGTTTGGCAGTGCAACGAATGTACGAGAAAAAGACGAGCGTGTTGTGGTGAGGGGCGTGTACCGAAACGATATTGTTGCGCGAGTTGTGAGATACAGCGATTGTAGACGCTTATGATATCGCTGTTGTGTTTGTTTATATCGTTTAATGGTATGAAAAATTACGGCTATAATTATGATTTAGTTAACGTTCAGACGTAGTCGTGCATAAATTAATTTTGATTATGATACGTCGAACATTATAGCCATAGAATCAACTCAAAGGAAGGTTATTGACAGTTTCTCTTTCTCAGTCTGTCAAACATTTTGTAAACTAATCGAATTTATGTTATTAGCAAAACTTTCAAAAGCCTCAAACTTTTATATAACCAAAAATTTTAATGTGAACAAAATTAACATTGGCATGAATTCGTGTCAAACATATCATCATCACCCGCTCCCTCTTACACTTCTCCCATACACTAGACCCAATTTCAAATGTAACTGCAGTGCTTGGCAGAGCCGAGTGTTCACAAAAAGTATAGTCGCGTATAAAATACAATTTATTTATTGGTTCCATTGACGTTTATACGAGCGAACGCCAAATCACGCCGTAAACACGCCAAGACCAGCGCGCAATGTACACTACATAAATAGCGGGCAAAGTTTTACCGCGTGCTAGAATGTGGGCCGCCGTCTAAGTTTAAGTTTCCTGAAGAAAGGTAATTGGTGGAATTTGAACGGGACTATTACAATATTAGTTTGAAAAGATCCTAATATTTTCATAAGTTTGCAACACTTTTGTGGTGAAAGAATGCTTTAGTTAGATTATATCTTTTTTGTAGTTTTTGGATTTAAAGTGGCCCAGGTGTGTGAGTAATGGATGAACAAGATGTATCATAGTCATTTAAAGCCTATTCGTAGTATACACATGTAGGTAGTCCCAGGTGTCTGAGTAATGAATATACAATATGAATTATAGTCATTTCAAACCTATTCGCTAAATCACCTGAAAATATTTCGCTTGTATTTATTTTAAAACATGCGTTTTCAGCTCATTTAAAATTCTGTAAAGAATAAAACTCTATACGTATTCTGTGAACGCAAATGCTATTCAAAAATATACCTTTTTAACGAACGAAAGCATTAAAGCCATATGGAACTTAAATTTAATGCACAATTTTGTCGAAATTCTGAAATTCTGCAGCCAAATGAACTCTCATCTTTACACATGGTACTGAATTAGACAACCTTGCGTCACAGAGTAGAAACTTAACCTTAAAATTCTTGTCTCGCGGTTATATTTGGCGTGTTAATTCAAGAGGTAATTTTACACTGTGGTCGAGTGCTGGTAAGTCTGTAGAGGTACATAATCGCCTCATATCGTGCTTTCTCGACGATTAGGTAAGCAAATGAGGTGAAACGAATGTATTGTGTGCGAAAGAGACAAAGAGTGGAGCGAAGTAAGCTGAATAAATGACTATTGATTATGTTGATTTTGTTTGTGTTAAATACCTGAGATCCTCTCGTACGTTTGTTCAATAAGTAAGTGCTTTGATTTAAATAATGGAAAAGAATTATTACACTTTCATTTTGCATTTTCGAAACTTTTCCCTTCAGCTTAATATTGATTGTATCTGCTTAAACAGTCTCATGAACTTTCGCATATTATATAATCTACTTGGTGAAAATATAAATATTCATTGCAATAGTTCATTAATCTGAAAAGCTCTCATGTAGCCACGAGCCACTCTAAGCTGATCATTAAAATTGTATTTATTCTGTAAACAAAAGACAGAGCAGAGAGAAAGACATTTGTGGTACAAGTCTAGTCTAAACCACAAGCGTTCTAACAGCCTCAATCTTTTATAAAATAAAATGAAATCTAATTCGAGATTCAGAGCAAATACACCGTTTGTCTCAAGGACTAAACGATTATGTTATAAAAGAATATTACAACAATGTGGGGCATATTAAGTATCATATTATTGCAAAATAATGCGTCTAGTTTTTATGGTTTTATTCGACTTCTTTGGATTCACAGACAGTGGTTTTTTTACTAAGTGTAATCCATTGCTGAGTATAAATCATTACCGAATTATCTCTAAATCAATATTTTTTTCCTAATGTGATTTTTACGAAACAATTTCGCAAACAATGATCTCATTAAACAAATTATTTTTGCCTTTTAAATTCTGTAACAGTTAGAAGATAAAATCAAGTTCTCATCGAAAAAGACTGTTCCAAAAACATTCAAATATTTGAATCAATACAAATAAACCCATTATGTCCATAGCAAACGTGCCAATACCCGGGTCCACCTACATGGGTCGCGGGGGGAGGGGGAAGTGTAGCTAGCAATAAAACTCTGTGATAACACCAACAAATGTTTAGACCTGGACAGTTTACTGGAGAGGTGGCTGACTGTGACTTAGTATAAAGCTTGGATCCTGATTTATAGCCATTTACAAATATCATAAATGGATTTCAACTTTTAAACAATCACTTAATTTAATTACTTGCTCGTTAAACCATATAATGTGGCTTAAAGATCGCTCTTCGGTCGCGATAAGTCGATAAGATATGCAATAGGTAATATTCAACATTTCTATTTGTAATTTATATGCTACATAACATAAAATCACGCTTGAAATCCCTGACGGGTATACCTACAGAACACCAACAATTCGCCAGTTATGTTCAAATTCCATGGGATGAGTCTTTAATTTAATTTATACGGTATACATAATTAAAAGTATTCTACCTATGCATCTATCTTAAAGCAGTATGAACGTACTTATAAGAACCTATATTAAACACTTTAAGGACTTGTTGTAAAATTTATGAGGCGATTTACTTTAGCATGTACTACGCGTGCAGGCTATTCACTCTTATTTACATAGTAGTGCACAATATAATAACCTGCACAGTGCCTGAATATGCCAATGTAATCGTCGTGCACATACGAGTACAAGCAACATTACAATAAAGCACTACACGAGTGCTACGCCGTAGCAGTAACGGCTACGCGAGCTACGCTTTCGTAGCAAAGATGAAATTCGAATCGACTGCCCTTTGAATATTCATGATTGTCAAGGACTCAGAAATATGCCAGAAATCTGCGTTACAAGTAGTTTAAGTATATTTTGAACATAATAATAATAAAATCTACCTCGTTGGTCTAGTAGTCGCAAGCGCTACTGCTGAGCCCCTGGGTTCGATTCTCAGAACGGGCAGAGTGTTATTCAGTTTTCTATCAGAAGTTTGTCAGTATCAGCCCGGAGTCTGGATTTGTACTCGGTTGATGACAATATGGTCGCCCTGGGACATGGGACTTAAACATAACTGGCGCAATGTGAATGTACTCGGAACTCGGTAACCCATCCGGGATTACAGACGTGATGTAATATTAGGTTGTTATGAAAAGTTGTTGTTTTAATTATTAGGACATTTATTATGAAAAATACCTATAGGGACCTTCTTGGTGATGTTCTTCAGAATGGTCAGGTGCAACCGGCGTGTGTATATGACCAGATGTATGGAGGTAAACGAGCCAAAAAGACTATGTAAGGATCGAAGCAGGTGGCGTTATGTATAAAGTTTAAGCCTACCCCCGTGGGAAGAAGGTGTGAGTTTATGTATGTTTTGTATATAAAATATTTCTGTAATATCTTGTAAACCCATAGAAATGTATCAAGAATTAGATTCGTTGCAATGTCGCCGTGTCGCGGTGCTCTGTCTTACATTACTGTGCGCCGTGATCGATAGCTGCAGCTGTGACTGATCGCCGCGTGTTTGTTGTTACGTTTTCTTGTATTGGATATTGTTGAGAAATTGTAGCGTTAACATTATTTTATTGTTGTGTAGTTGTCTTTTTCAATCGCGGAATTTACACTGAGCTAAGAGCTTTGTGTCTGACTGTTATTTTTCTGAAAATACCATTATAATGTCTTCTGAAGCACAGGTGTTAAAAACACCTGTGCTTCAGGATATTATATACGTATACGATTTAAACGTTTTTCGCTAGCCAACAAAGAACATTATAAAGGTTAGCATCTTAGGTTTAATTAGTTTTATAAAAAACTAATTAAACCTAAGATGCTAACCATATTAAGTAAGTATTAGCCAATAACGTAATTTTTTTTAAGTTATTAAAGGTATAAATGTTATCATTATAATTTGCATCATATTTTCATTAAAAGCACTTACTTTTTTTCTTATTTCGCTCCTTTTTTAATGCTTTTCGTTAGTGCTTGGCACCCTTATTTTTACCAAGCAACTATGACGTTTTAAAATGAAAACTATCCTGTTTTGATAATACTATCACTTATCCCTTACAAAATTGCAGACGCACGATATGCAATGGCATAATGGTAAGCAAATGTGCTTGAGACGACTTCTACAAATTGTGTGCGGTGACACACACCTGATGCTTCTGTTCTCCTAGTACATTTATGAAACATACAACGTTGAATACTTGTAGTAAACAATTTGATTACTAATGGCCTGTTTAAGTATCTCAGGATAAGCCTCTATTAACTCATCTCAAACTCAAACTCAAAGCATTTATTTCAATTAAACCATTTACAGGCACTTTTGAATTGTCAAAGAGTCGGTCAGTTAGTCAGAAAGTTGAAGCTAGTCGCCCATTCCAAAAAGTAGATCTCTGTGGAGAAGAACGGGCAAGAAACTCCCAGGACACTCTTTTAAATAAAGATATTATAAAATCCTGGTTACATTATTCTTGTTCCTTCTATACGTGAGAAGAATGTGAAAAAAAATAGAAACAATTCAAAGTATAAGATTCAAAATAAGCCTTGGCAGAAAAGAGATGACCAGTCTCAACCGACGGCGTGACCGTTCACGAACATGAAGCGTGGACCAGCACCATCCAGCTCAACCATTTTGTAGGGAACCGAATGATCCAACACACTCGCCAGCATCGGCAAGACATTTAAGTAAGCATGACAAAGTCTCAACTGTCATGCTCTTTCAAGTCAACATAAAACAGAATATAATAACAGAATAAACAGCCCCATGGTACTCACATCTCACAGATATTTTATTTTTTATTTATTTATTTATTGATATTTATACAATATGTGTTCCGTTTTTTACTTCATCTAATAGATAGTGCCACATTCTGTCAATTCTTAAGTTTTTCTCATACTTAAATGGGGGCAGATAACTATATTTTTTTGCAAATACGAACATATTGCTTTACAGGCCTTTGTTGATCCGATTGTAAACCTTCATGACGCAATCCATTAGTCTAACTTGTAGATCCATAAAAATACTTTAACTGTTAATAAGAGATGAAGTCAACATCTGCTGTTCTGTTTGCCTGCTTTTCACAAAGATAAATAAAAAACCTATCCACAGTAATAGACAAACTAAAACGACTAACTTAAACACTAGTTCTTCCTAACCTAAACCTAAAACAACGCATTATGGACAATAAAACCACATTAGTTAACTGTAAAAGCCATTAAAAACATTAGCGTGAAGACACCGTTCCCCACCGTGTACGCGGCGTTACATTAAGCGTATTCAAAACGCGGCCGTTCTAACCGTTTTACTAACGAGTGACGAAACTCCGCGTGCTGCTATGTACTTTCAATAAACCGTTGGGTATGGACGTGTTGATAAGCGAGAGCGAATAGTTGAACAATACAGTTTTTAATTTGCTAAGTTCAAATGACCTTAACTTTGATAAACAGTAGGTAAGGTAAGCCGCACGTCAGTGATAACCAAACCAGTATAAGCTGACCTGATGGCCAATTCCCGTAATTTTGAAGAACGTTCACATTCGCATCTCTTTCGCAGTTTGTCAAAAATACAATCAATTTAACACCATTTTTGACCAGTTTGACAGATTGCGACTTGAATGTGAACGTTTTTTAAGTACGAGAATTTGACCTACTGTTATTCTATTGAAATACGGATTTTCAATTCAATAACAAGTCACTCCTAACTCCTCATTAAGATTACCAAATTTGTGCTGACTTAGAAATCCCCGGATCTTTAATTGGTGATGATCAAATCTATAATAATAAATTGTTTGTCATGCTTGTATTTTTTAAATTTATACTTATTATAATTGGAGGATTTGGGAATTGACTTGTTCCTTTAATATTAAGAGCCCCAGATAATAATATATAGCATTCCCTAGAATAAATAACATAAGTTTTGGATTGCTCCCTCCTTCTTTAACTTTATTAACTTCAAGAAGAATGTATTGTAGAAAATGATGCAGGAACCGAATAACCAGTGTAACCCCCCTTTCAACTAATATTGCTCAAGGAGGAAATTCTCTAGATTTAGCCATTGTTTCTCTTCATTTAGCTGGAATTTATTATATTCTAGAAGCTGTTAATTTTATTTCACCATCATTATTGCATCTTATCTTTTGATCTTATATTCTAGAAGCTGTTAATTTTATTTCACCATCATTATTGCATCTTATCTTTTGATCTTGTATTTATTTAAGCTGCAGGAATTACTGCATTTTTAATATGGGCCTTGGCCAGCTTGTGTTACCACTAACGTGCAACTTATTATTCGTATTCAAATCTTTATTTGCATTCCATAACAAAGATTAAAAAAAAATTACAATGTCTTAAAGCTAAGGTACAATTACGGACCCTGACATAGGGCACAGCAAAAAGTATAAATTTAATTCAAAATAAAATTAAGTATAAATAAAATTAAAAAACAAATTAAGTAACAATCACAAAATGTTAAACATGTTCTTAACAATTTATAATTGAGATGGTTGTAAAATTAAACATAATGTCATATTATAATATTTATCTATGTCTGTATGAATGTTTCCTTATGACTAACTGTGTAGGGTGTCTGTTCAATAATTTTTTTTGTCATACATACATACATGTATTCATCTATTGTGTACTTGCTCTAAATTTTTCCTTAAAATACCAACCCATTTACCCAGCATTGAATATGTCTAATTGTCTATATCTATTATAAAACCACACGACCAATATTAGTAGATTGAAAAAAAAAAAATTGTTTTTTTTTAAACTATTTTTTCACGTTACATAATAATGGGAAATAATAAAGCTTCCGAAAAACAAATAAATCTCTACAATTTTTTTTTTCTATTGTTCATAGAATACATTTTTTAACTTTTCAATTTTAATGAAATTAACTAACTACCGGTCGGCTCGCGCGCACTTAGTGCGTACTTTGGCTGACATCGGTTTCGTTCGGGTGCAGAGCGATGGGGCGCTCTCATTCAGACAAACATTATTATGTAATAATGGGAAATAATAAAGCTTCCGAAAAACAAATAAATCTCTACAATTTTTTTTTTCTATTGTTCATAGAATACATTTTTTAACTTTTCAATTTTAATGAAAATAACTAACTACCGGTCGGCTCGCGCGCACTTAGTGCGTACTTTGGCTGACATCGGTTTCGTTCGGGTGCAGAGCGATGGGGCGCTCTCATTCAGACAAAATTAGAAAATGGTGAAAACATTTCAGCGAGCAACTGGGTGAAGTAGGTTAGGTTAGGTTAGAACTATGACCAACCGCGCGCGAGCCGAGCGAGCGAAGCGAGTGGTTCCGTGGCAGCGGCCGGCGAGCACTACTTCCAAGTAGCTCGCAGAATAAATAATGTTGATTTTTCAAATTTTTCAGTATTTTATTCAATACTACATACTCAATTTTTTATTGCATTCCACAATGTAGGCTTAGGTGGTAAACATTTATTTGGTAGGTAACAATCGTGGACCCTGTCGGGCACAGCAAAAGATATAATAAATAAATGTGGAGAGGACTTATCATTATTACAATACAACTTATTCTAAAAACATACGGTCTTCTTTATTTTTATTTGCATATAAGTTATCGAAAAATTTATATTTAAAGCAGTAAATTTAAAATTTTGATTATACTCATATTAAAAAAAAAACGGAACTTTGATTACTACCGAATAAAAATTTTCGTTTTCTGTAGCTTATTCAACTGAACTGTAATTTGGTTTAAATCTTTCTTTACCCAGAATCTCTTTGAGACATTTCTTCGAATTATTTTATAATCGAATCCTTCAATTTACTAGTACCTGAAATTACTTGATTATTAAGGTTTTGAAATATGAAGTATTTCTGAAAACTTTAAGAGCTGGATCATAAATAGTCTAGCCATTAAATCATTTGTATACTTAAATCGCAGTTCAAAAGTTATTCAGATCTTTTCAACCGTGAAATAATTTTATAGTTTATATTTCTTTAAGGTTCTAGCAATGTGGATTGCGTAATGTTGTTGCATATTCAAAGAAATAATAAAATATATATTTAGCGTTGTGTAATTGTGTCACATAATTATAGATGTCATAACTCTTTATTAGTGACTTTTGTTAACATGATAATTATTCATATTGGTCACAGTTAATGGCAATCATGTAAGTTGGTTTAAATAGGTTTTTATTTTAATTATTTTATACCATTCCCTCTCTAAAAAGCTTATTTTTAATATTCACTGAAAACAGTAAATAGGTAAAAAACACTTATAATTACTATTTTGGAGTTTGAATTTAGAACACACCAATATATTCGACCTCCACCTCAATGCTATACAACCTCTTTGCAAAAAAATACTCGATACAAACTCCTTGTGCAAATAACTTCTAGAGATTTGATTGGTCGACATTTTCAACAAGAAGTTTAAAATTTTCGACAAGAAGTTTAAAATAAAAACTGGTTTGTTTTATTTGGGTTTCTATAAGTAAATTGGCGCTGTTTAAAAAAATAATAATTTGAAATCGCTTAAATCTTTCTGATCATGGTATAAAGTAGGGTATGGAATTCTTGAATAAAACGGATTTATATCATCCGCGTCGTTCAGGATTATAACATTTGAATCACTCCCTACGGTCGTGATTCAGTCGTTAGAATCCTTCACTTGCTCGTGATTTATCTATGGCCCTTGCTTAATTCGGTCCTTTATTCACTAAATGCATAATATACTATTATTTATCTTTTAGATTCTTTTCTATTTTGTGAATGTGAAAATGTTGTAGGCTTAGTGAGCTGTAGACTTGTTAACCATTTTATATTTTGTTAAATACCTGGTACTTGTTGAAATGCCTACACTGTCCCAAACTTATTAATACTGTTACGGTTGAAAATAAAATATTTTGATTTTAGAAGAAAAAAAAAAGAAGAGATAGATTGGTGATGTTCTTCAGAAAGGACAGGTGCGTAGTACTCGCAACCAGCGAGGCGGCGTGCGTGTATGACCAGATGTATGAACGTAAACGAAGCAAAAGGAGTATGTAAGGATCGTAGCAGGTGGCGTTCTGTAGTTTCTGCCCCCCATGGGCAGAAGGCGTGAGTTTATGTATGTATGTAAAAAACAAAAGAAGATAAAACAAATAAAAATGAATAGCTAGCTAGTGATATTATAAATGCGAAAATGAGTTTGTTTATTACGCTTTCATGTCTTAACGACTCAACCGATCAACCTGATATTTTGCATACACGTTGTCAGGGGTACAGAAAATAATTTTTCATCCAGACTATTCCAGAGGGATAGAAAACTGCTTGAAAAAATCAACATCAACGCGAACAAAGTTTTAGGCAAAACCCATACGGACTGTGAGTAAAAGATGGAAAGAAATCACCTGAAATTACGTATATTATCCCAACCGTATTGAACTCCCTCAATTTTGCCATCCATTAGCACTTCAAAGAAAATGTCAGCAGCTAATAGCACCTCCTCCTCCTGGAATATAGAATACAGTACCAGCAAGTGTCACAATCATGTTCAGGTATATTGCACCTCGATAAGTTTATTGACATTTCTAGTACCTTCCCTGTGACCTTATTAACTACAGAACAAGTGACAGAAATATTATAGGTTTCTATAATAGAATGTAATAAATAAGGTTGCTGCGTGTATACTGGGATGCTCAGCGTATTAACTAAACTATTTGTACAAATTGATGTTTGACTGTGACAATTTAACAAAGCACGCACATTTTATTATTCTGTGAGTCTGAAACCAAAACCTTTACAGAAGGTAAGAGCACATTACTGCTTGATTGTCTTGATGAATGTTAGCTCACTTCAGGTTGCGATATCTGCTCTTGACTTTGATGTAAGTACTTGAGCATTACTCGACACAGACCGGTGTTCATCACGGTGTATGATGGACATTAAAATTATTTTTGTAATCTAATAGAAGTTAACAACCTTGCTTTTAAAATTTCCAAATGATGGGATTACCTCTAGAGACATATCATTCTTATCTAAAAATGTCAGTAATTCGTTTATTGTATGCATACTTTCCATATCCCTGCCCGTGAAATAGCCTAAAGGTCAATGAATCAAACTTGCGGACTGTTTATAAATTAGTCAAATGACTTATATCTACCGTGCGGTGAGACCTAATGATTATGATATGCGACGTCTTCATAGTCAGGCTCCTCATAATGTCGTACCATTATGAGGAGCCTGACTTGCTTGGAAGTATTTTTCGAGACGAGTTATGGTCGCCTTACAGCAGTCAGCGTTCAATACAGATATTCTTAACAAGGTTTTGTGCCGTAGCAGACGTAGAGGAATGATCAGCTAAAAAGTCGCTCTCTGTTGACATTGATAATTTAGTAGTTAATTATTGTACTCAGCTGTGCTTGTTATGGCGATATTCCTTGGCTCCAATTGCAACACGACTGTGTTTGAACACCACAATGGGACGCACAACGTTTTTACACTACTATTAAATGATGCACTGGAAAATGACTCGCTCACATCAATACCTATCACTATTTTTATATTTGTATTGTTTTGGCATTTGTTAGACATGCAAATAAATAATAATATATCATAAAATAATATATATTAATAATTAGCTTTGTGCTTAAAATGAGATGTCGCATAAAGAAGAAAAAACAAAAGAAGATAAAAATATTTCAAATTAAGAATAATAATAAAATCTGTCAAGTGCGAGTCGGACTCGCACACGAAGGGTTCCATACCATGTCGTACAAGATTTAACACTATGAATTTTTGTAATACTTTCGTAAAGGTATCAACAGAGGCGCTATAAAAAAACAAAGATTTGTAAAGAAATTGTCTAATTTTAATGAGAAAATGTTGTTGTGTTAAAATATAGGTGTAGGAGTATATTTCATTTATTTTAAGAGAAAAATATTAAGTTAACTTTATCCAGTAACATGCATTAACTAAAGTCAAAGTTATTTATTTGCTACTAACATAGTATTGGTAGGTATAAATAGGTATATATGGTAGGTAAGCAGGTAGATATGTAGGGTAGGTAGGGTAGGTTAGGTACCTACCTACCCTGGTAAGAAGGGTAGGGTAGGTAATTAGGTAGAAATAGGTAATTAGGAAAGGTAGATGCGCCGTAGATAAGTACTTAGTGCTAACCGTGCGAAGCCAGGCCGGGTAAAGCTAGTTACTTATAAATAAAAGGATTTCTCTTGCTACATCAGACTATATTGTACAAAATAGAATGTAAGTAGTACGCCAAATTTTAATTTTAACTGTGCGTTTGCACTGGCGAAACATTCACAACAAAACATGTTGGAATCTCTATTTTCTGTAAATTTTTCATACAATGTTTGACAGGAACTAGAGATTTCAACATGTTTTGTCGTGATGTTTCGCCAGTGCAAACGCACGGGTCAATACAGGTATTTATTTACGTTATTTTTGATAGTCATACAGAAATCTATTATTTCTTACTTATTATTTTTACACATCCCATCGGACTATGAGAGTGAGGGAAAAGAGAGTGCACTCGTGTCTGCGCACACACTTGTGCACTATAATATCTCCCGCGCCGAAGGCCAGTCTCCGTTGAGATTGGCCGCCATGACCGAATATTTTTACACCAATAATTTTTCTCAATATGAAATTGTATCCACAACGGTTTAAGCTAGGTAACTGAATAGTACACTGTATGTGCCAGCATTCATTTCAATGTTACTGAATATATTGTCTATTGGAGTGTAGTTTTGACACGAGGTACACATATCAACACCGTCTAGGGATACTTTGAAAAAAGTCGATAAAGTTCTTAAACTCAAAAAATACTGGCCGGTTTTAAAATCTTGTGAAGAAAGTTTATTTTGTAGACCTTTTTGGATGATCGAAATTTAAATGATCGAAATAGTATATGCTGCCATGATAGTAGGTACTTACTAATTCCATGTCATTACTCCGACTATTAAATAGTTATCTGTGGAATTTATATCGCATAATATTAGCATGAAATACAAAATTATTACTTTAAGTTGCAGAAAGTCGCCCATATTATATAAAATACGTTATGAATCGGCGTTTTTAGTATTTGTTGATTATAAACAGTATATGTTACATGATACACACAAGTTTCAAATTCCTAATTTGTTTAGTTGTTGAGATAGAGCTCGTACAAAAATGGTCTAAAACAGACAACTTCTACGGTCCCCTAATTCATCATTTTTGAAGATAAAAACAAATAAAAATTATATTTATTCTCTACTCGATGAGCTCTAGAAAATGATACCCCACATGCCAGGGTCAGATATATTTTTTTTCAAAATTTAATTTTATTGTATGGCGACCCCCCTTTATTTTTTAATTTTATTATTTGTTGCTCTTACGGCAATAGAAATGCTCAATCTGTGAAATTTTCAACTGCCTACCTATTACGGTTCATGAGATAGAGCTCGCTGACAGACAGACGGACAGCGGAGGCTTATGAATAGGGTTCCGTTTGTCACCCTTCGGGTACGGAACCCTAAAAATGAGCCAATAAGAAGGCATAAAACTTCTTTTTAAACTTCATTTTTATTCCCTGTAAATGTAATAAAGAGAATAAACCTGAAATAAAAAATAGTATATTATGCAACTAATGAATAAAGGACGGATTTAAAGCGAGGGCCATAGATGAATCACGATCAAGTGAAGGATTCTAACGACTGAATCACGACCGTAGGGAGTGATTCATGATGATTGAATCACGAGCGCAGCGAGTGATTCAAGTGTTAGAATCCTGAGCGACGCGAGTGATTCATGGCCCTCGATATAAATCCGTTTTATTCAAGAGTTGCATACTATACTTTATACCATGACTACGAGAAAAAGAAAGATTTAAGCGAAAATAGACATTTAATAAAAGGTTAACACGTTCAGTGTCGGGTCGGGAGCCCTCCTGGAGGGCTCATTTTAAATGTAGACATTCAGTGTCGGGAGCCCTCCTGGAGGGTTCACCTACTTGGATATGGGATGTCGGGAGCCCTCGCGGAGGGCTCATTTTAAATGTAGACGTTCAGTGTCGGGAGCCCTCCTGGAGGGTTCAACTATTTGGATATGGAATGCCGGGAGCCCTCGTGGACGGCTCATTTTAAATGTAGACGTTCAGTGTCGGGAGCCCTCCTGGAGGGTTCATCTACTTGGGTATGAGATGCCGGGATCCCTCGCGGACGTTGGAAGTGAAACCTCCCGGAGGTTTCACTTCCAACTACGAATAATAAAAGTCATAGACTTTTATGGCGGAATGATGAGTTATGAGTTCTATGAAAATGGGTGGAGTCGAAAGTGATAAGGAGGTTGTATGGCATTGAGATAGAGGTCGAATACATTGGTGTGTTCTAAATTCAAACACCAAAACAGTGATTAAAAGAGCTTTTTATTCACTGTTTTCAGTGAATAAAATAAGCTTTTTAGAGGGGGAATGGTATAAAAGAGATTTTATACCTTCTTGTTGGGTCTAACATATTATTCGTATTAAACCTCCTCAAAAGCGAAATATTAAAACTATAATGTTTAGATGCTCGTCAATATTGAAACAAAACTTCGTCTTCGTGTCATAACAAAAACTCGCTATCCGCTACCTCTTTTCAATAAACTCGCAGCATCGCTCAGCACTCATTACGAACTCGTGAGACAAAAGCCTCGCTCAAGTTCCATTATGATATAAAAAGGAAGGGTCGCTTCCATACAACTCACACAAACAAAATGTAATACATAAATTGCGTTACACCGTCACCACTTATGAGAGAAGTGCAGAAGGTTCACATATCATTGAAATGCAAGCTGACGTATAACCCGCATTGTATTGGTGCAAACAAAAATACCGCCGGTACCTATGCTATTTAAGGGACTTGTCGTCGGTTCTAGATATTTTAGGTATTCAATGGTTTATTATCTATACGTATACGTACATAATAATAAAATAGTAACGAAGTCAAAACTGCACATTGGATATTTTGAAAAAAAAGTAATTGCCACGACTACGAGGTGTGCCGTTTATGCCGAAAATATAGTTTTACAATTTTTGCCTGTTTGTATGTATGTTCAGGATTGGCACAAAAACGGCAGAAGGGATTTAGATGAAATTTGGCATACAGTTAGTCTATAACCTGGATTAACACATTAAGTTCTTTTAACGCCGGTAGTAAGTACATTCCCGTGGAATATTTTCCGACAACCGCGCGGGCGAACGTTTACATAAAGTGGGCCGTTGACATTAGCCTAACTGGAAATAAAATAATGATGTCATTACCCATACAAGAAACTCTTTAAAACTTTCGTAGTATAAACAGAAATCTTATGCCAATTCATTTGTCACAGAAAATAATAGCTATTTCCTGTGACAAATGAATTGGCTTAAACGGCATGCATCAAGCGAGATCGAGGTAAACAGAGCAATAAAATGCATGTAGGATATAGTTATCTAAGTAGGATATTGTTTACGTACCGTAGCTTGTCTGTGAACCTTCTGTTGTCCATAATATAATGTCCCCACCCAACCACTTGAAGTAAAACTTGGAGTTTGTTTAGTTCTCCGCTTTCTTCAACTTTATTATCGCTTACAATGTTTGTGCCGCGAGTATTGTCTAAAGCTGTTATGGGACAGTTTTCATGTCGTATTGTGTGCAAACAAAGTGGCCAACTTGAGGTGTATTGGTTGCTGTGTTTTTGTTCTACAAATTGAGTTTGAAGTTCTGAAAAAAGGTTGTATTTGTTTCGCCTACCATGTATTTTTTCAGGGTTCTCCCAGTATGTTACAAAATATTGTTCCAGCTCAACTAAAACGAACAAAAAAACAGGACAAACTCATCGGCATAATAATTAATTTTTAATCTCTTCTCACGTTTTGAGTAACATAATTATTTTGACAATAAAATCTTAAGTACACTACCTAATCTCTTCTGATTTGTTGATGATATTTAATGTATGTACTGTTAGGGAAATTAATTGTTAAACCAAAAAGCACCAAACCAAATTGATACTACGTCGTCACCAATGAGAAACAAACATTTGACACCGGTACCGAGGACTGCTTCGCTCCAACTCGTAAGTCCTCGGGCGAGCTTGTAATCCACCGCAAGCGGATTGCCCGCGCTTTGACCAGCCACCTTTATGACGCGCGGTGCAATTTATGAATGAATTCCACGGACGACTTGATGCGACTTCCGAGATTATTGGAAGTTTCTGTAGACTTGAAATACTTAAAAGTTGCTTAATTTCAAAATAAATATTATTATTTCTTAGACAAATGAAACATAGTTTTGATTACAAGGACAATTTAAGTTGAGTTTATTTTCATTTAAAGCCTCGATACACAGGCTCACTAGGCAGGCATTTGTAATGGGTTACTACTAACCAAATGGACTAGTAAAGCAAAAGTTTAATGTGCCTGTAATTTTTATCATACATACACACAGAAAACAGCAATACTTAGAAACAATCACAGGTCTTTATAGAATCAAAACTCGTGGACCTCCGGGAACAACCCAATCTAAACAACCGCTTATCTCTTGCGCCCCAAATCCTGTATATCCTTAGCCTAATAGTGGAAGACATTCGTGAGTAATTTAAGGATTATCAGGGCTTCCGATACGTGTCGACAAGAATTCACGAGCCGATGACCATCGATATGAGATACTACGGACAAGCTATAAATAGTGTTCTAGTATTTTATTGATGTTAACCTCTAAAGCCGCGCGATTCGCGATTTCGCGACAACCCGTCAAGCCGCGCGACACGCCCGCGGCGCGTCAGAGATAAGAGCTCGCTAACATAAACAATAACTGAGAGCTTTTTGTTACGTAAATAGTCTTATCGTTAATGGTTTTGGGTTCCTGATTAGACAAAGGATTTTTTATAATACTTAGAATCTTTGTAAGCGAACGCTAGTATTGATAAATAAACATTCTTATAAGATTCTTATAAGAAATTCCGTTGTTCATTGTTTTGATTATTTATAATAAAACTACTGGTTCGATTCACATGAAATTTCGCAGGATACATTATGAATACATATACTATCGGTCAAAACCATTATTTACGCATAAACACAATAAATAAAAACACATATAATCAAAAAAGTTCAATAAATAGATAACCGTATCATTACGTAACATTATTTAGTTGACAAAAAAATATTGAACTCTTTTTTTGTCTGTATTATGCATTTTTATTATTAATTAGTTATTCAAGAATATAAAATAAATGACTTACCAGCGATTACATGCACAAAACACACACAAAACAACAAATATCACATCAACACGTTTTTTCACAAACGAGTTTGTTTACATTTTTTGATGGGTCCGTAATAGGTAATTACGATGTTATTTAGTGCAAGTATTAACTATATACGATGACGACACTACTTAATTATTGAATTATCACCATTTCCCGTCGATTTACACTTAAAAAACAATAGAAAACAAATAAATACGACGCGTAGTGCAGCGCGCTGAACGCATGCGCGGTCGCCATTTTGCCGTGCCAAAATGTTCAATTTTTACTTTTTTCTAGAATTGTTTCTGCATATTTTGACGTTTTAGTCGATGTATTTGACAAGTATATTACCAAATCCATAGAATAAAATTAACTGTAGACCATATTAGCCCCTATGCATAGTACAAATACAGTTTGAATCAGCGTGAACGTACTGTCGCTAATCGTCGACAGCCCGGCTTGACGGTATTGGCAATTATTGTCCCTAATTTTCGACGGCCCGGACTTAGAGGTTAATCGCCGTTGTGGAAATCATTTGGTAATTAGGATAAAGAACGTATTGAACAAATTAAACAGTATTGAAATAGAACGTTAGATTCCCTAAAGAAAATACCTATTTTTTATGTTTAATATTTTCGTCTCTGAACAAAAGAACCAGTCTAAAAGCATGGCATTTTGATGAGAGCCCCAAGAAAATTAATTATGAATAAAAAAACGAAGTTGTTGAAAATGCTGAAAAGGTTTTAGATGTAGGATTTTCCAACACGACTTTAATTATGCAGCATTTGTTTTGTAGTCTTTAAAAGGAAAGGTATAAAGTTCAAACGTGTTAGAACGTCAGCTCGCCAGAAAAAACACGAAGGAAAATAATAGTTCACACTTCAGTCGTGACTGTCCAAAAAGTTTCAATTCAATTCTAACTCAAAAAGGAGGTCAACTATTCGCATAACTGGACAGCGACACTCACGAAACAACTTCACGATGAGTGCATCGACTGCTCTTTTTGTTTGAGCTGCGATTTGAACATTTTGAGCTATCGAATCGATGTAGGTATATGCGTGAATTTTAAAAACACCTCTGTGTTGCAGAAATCGTTTGAATGTGGAATGATGGTGTTTTGTGGATAAGAAAATTTTATTGATGATTCGTTAGATCTAAACACTCAAATTGTCTTGGAACAATATTGTGATAGGTCTTATAGGCTAAACCATCTTGTGCAGCCATGTAAAACAACAGCCAATATTTATGTAATTATTAAGCAATCACTTTTTTTTTGTAAATATTTCCATGTTGGTTGGTACTTAGTAATGATTGTTAGATGTGGTTTAGCCTAATTGTTTCGGTTATCAACAGGTTAAAATGATGTAATGCATATCTCGAGCTCTTGATAACCAAAACAATTAAGTGAAATTCTCCGTTTTATACAATATTTTCAAGCTGCGTTAGTCTGGAAATAATACACATTGCCAGCTACTTCAGGCTCATTCAAACCACTGAAAAACGTATCCAGCTAAATACCCATGTGACTAATTAATATATCTTCGTAGTGGACAGTAATTGGGGTTGGAAGGCGTCCAGCGTTGGCAATCACGTAGGAACACCGATCTGTACAAATTAGTTTGAGACTCATAAGTCAACGTGTCTGATACATAATGAAGTGCGCTTAGTATTAGTATCTACAAATTTTAAAGGTATGTTTTCTCAGGTTGAAATTACTTGTACAAGCTTTTAAGCTGTTACCTAGGAATATTCATTAAAAAATTGTGTTGTTCATAAAACTTTATTACTTTCCTACCTGCCTTCCACCCTGGAAGGCAACGTATAAAATCAAATAATCTGCATAATACAAGTAAAAGTAACAAATGAATTCATTCAAAATGTCATCATGTAAAAATGTATCTATATAGGTATCCCCTTATCATTCGCCCTTGTTACCTACACGACTCTGCAGCTAAAACAATTGAAACCCTTCAAGTCCACGTAATCAACTACCCACTAAACTGCCGCTATCCACACTGAAACTAGTCCCCTCTACGACATTACTCCCCTTTATTGTAGCCCCCTCAATCACGGGTTATACGCTCCTACAAATAGGATGGTCCTTTAAGATGGTCCTAAGGATGCCAGTTTTTGGTCCTTCTCTCTGCAAAGATTGGCACTTCCGTAATTGTGGTGTAGTAAATAAACTCTTTGTTTGATGTTGATCGCATTTGTGAAGTTTATTGAGAACTTAAACTTGTTGTTCAATTATTAAGAGGAGAGGAAGTAAACAGTTAAGATTTTGGACCATTGTTAGCAAAGGAATATGATTCACTTTATTTTTACGCACTGTATACTTTAACAAGTTTTTTACACGACCAATCCATTCTATGTGCAAAATATAAAATACTTCATTTAGCTGCTGACATCTAAAATATAACAGCAGCATATTTACCTATATCGTAACTGAATTCCGTATTTCCGTTCTCAAGAAAAGTAGCCGATTTCATACTAGATTTTTCTGTGAGACCGACTCCCGCGTTGAAGCTTTCAGTATTTTTATAAGTTTAAACTTATTTCTATCTTAGATTACGTTTGAAAACAATTCTTCTTCGAGATTTTAGTTGCGAAGCGGACACTTGATGCGGGATTGAATTCTCCACTACCCAACCATTTCTATTAAGAACACAGATCAAAAAAGGTAGTGAGACATGGCAAAAATACTGTAATTGAACTGAATACGATTTAAATGTGCAATATCGGAAAATAACTTCACAAAACTATACATAGTATACAGTGCAAAGCTATTGTAGGTAGATTACGGTTTGTGGTTCCCGCTGCTCACAAACATCTGCAAGACCTAGGTCTAAATTTCTAAAGCACCTGTCCACCTCTTTTACATTAAACTCTTTTGAAATAATAGCCTAGGCGTCAGTGATTGATAAAACTGGAAGACTCTTCATTTTCGCATATTTTAACATTACCGTTAGTAAATATGGACTCTGTTGAAACCTTAGCAATGTTAAGCCTAGTTAAATATGGTATGTGTGAGAACATTGTGGACTAGACTGTGGCTAATCAAATGTAAACTAACACAAAATATTATTTTGTGTAAGACTTTCTACGCTGTTTTATACTTCCTATCTCCAGAAAAATATTCTTTGTTTCTACCATCTTTGAATTCTTCACTATGCACAATTTTCACAGAAAGAAAATATTGATTAAATCGACGCCCGATACAGATTTTTCCAACTTCCATCGCTTGGCAGACTTTTATAAATTGTGACAGCATTTCTCAAAGTTTGCAGCGCCTTTAACTTGTCGAGGAGAACTGAAGCTGATAATTTACTTTTTTCACAGATTTATAGGAAAAAAGGTATAGTTTTATAAGAAATTAATTAAAAAGGTAGGTAGTAGAATTTATAAAAATCTTAGACCAATTATTTTGCTGCTGCAAGAGCGATTTTGATTGCATATGCCTATGATAAGCATGCACAGTGCTGTGTAATCTAAGTTACCTCTCCAATCACGCTAAACCATTATAGTTATTTAGGGAGACGGTTAACACTTATGCCTCTTTTCACTAAAACTAGGCAACACATGAACGAATGCCTAAATAAAATGGCGCTGTTGGATTTAACACCGAAAGTAGTGGCTCCAGAGTGAGGAACCTTCTCACTATGCGTGCTTTTTCAGGACTATTGCTTTCTGAATCTGTCCCTTGACCCAGCCACGCAATGAGAGCATGCTGAGGTGTTTGTCGAGGCTCTTCGTTATAAGGCCGTTAACCGTAACGATTATCGGTAATATGATCGCAGAGTCAGTCCACATCCCACATAACAACAACCGCGTGTGCTAAGTCAAGATACTTTTTTAACTATTTCAGATAATATATAATATAATAGATATAATATCAAATATTAAAGAATAATCGTATTCAAGGACCAAGTTGCAAAACACAACGTGAGTGCCTACCTAACCATACTTTAGCAAATTCACACATTATACTAAAAAGTAACAACCCGATAGTATTATTTTATCCCACTTCAAAAACCAAAGAGTCATATCTACCTACAAAAAATATAAAAAGTGTTCAAATAAAAATTTACGACACTCCGTAAACAGACAGGATACGGTAAAATTGTAACCTTTAAACACATTTTTATACGGTTCTGAAAGAACTTTTATATAAAAGGGAATGCTGAATTAGAAAAGAGATATTTCTGTTTATTCGTCAGGTAGGTTCGAGTATCAGGAAACCAGCGTAAATATTTTATTAGTAGCTATAAAATATAAATATTTTATGGTGTCGCGAAGTGGTGTCGGTATAAAAAGTGCAATAAACCCGGCGACACGTTTCCGATATTATTGACGACTATGTGACGGGAGGCTACTATGTAGGAACTGCATAGGAATGCTTCTTCATTTCAACACTCTCCTATTCGCCGATAAAGAAAAATTGTATTTTCCTTCAATGCCGAAACACTGTAACATTATAGGGACAGATAAATAATTATTTATGATTCTTTATACTATATGCATGATTCGGGATTGTACAATTAAGTAGGTATAATAATATTCTAACTTAAACGTCGACCTCGATTCCTTCACTAATCAAATCATCACTAACAGCATGTCGTCTCCACGATGCCAGCACAAATGTATGTACTAGTCCCCTAAAACGTAACCCGTGGTTCACGCCGGCCACTCTTCACGCTGCATGTATCTTTTACGGTTTACGCGGCGCACGCCAGTAAAGCTCTCAGTCGGCATAATTTTTTCCGACATCTTCATTATCGTCTTTCTCTTTCTAGTAAAAGAGAAAAACTGGAATTTATTAATCAAACGGTTTTCCTGGGAATCACGCTAGACGAGAAATTACAATGGGGACCTCATATAACATCTCTTGCGGGGCGGCTAAGCTCGGCCGCTTATGCTGTTAGAAAGATCAGACAGTTAACAGATGTAGAAACCGCGCGTTTGGTCTATTTTAGCTACTTCCACAGCATTATGTCGTATGGCATTTTACTGTGGGGTCGGGCTGCTGACATTGAATCTATCTTTATTTTGCAAAAGAGAGCTGTCAGAGCCATTTATGATCTCCGTCGTTGCGAATCTCTCAGGGAACTATTTAAAAGGATTAATATTATGACCGTTCCTTGCCAATTCATTTATGAAAATATTATGTATGTAAGGAAAAATCTACATCTTTTTAATAAAATAAGTGATAGACATAATTTTAATACTAGAAATAAAGATAAACTAGATCAACCATTTTTCAGATTATCTAAAGTACATACATCTTTTATGGGGTACTGTGTTAAATGTTACAACAAAATACCTTCTGATATATTACAATTAAATGAAAGAAAATTTAAAACTCATGTAAAAAGTACACTTTGTAAACAAGCATATTACAGATTAGAGGATTATATCCAAGATAAGAATGCTTGGAAACATGCTGGTCCTGCTCCATAGGACAATTTAGAGTCTAGACAAAATCAAACTGGTTGCTTACTTAATTGTATTTGTTTTTTATTATATGACATTGATTTTACGAGTACATCCTGTGATTACTTCCTCACACACTGACTTATTAATTGTAATTTTTTAGTAGATTCGTCTATTTTTACAATGTTTGTGAATATGTGAACACCATGTATCTACCACATAATTAATTTATCTGTCGTTTGCTCGACTTTAAATTCTTTTTACTTTATACAGTAATTTTATTCTAGGTGCATCGTCTTCACATATAATTATATAAATAATGTACCTATACAAAATATTGTAAAACATTTTAAAAAGAGTAACGGTGGAGTTTCTTGCCCATTCTTCTCCATACGAAAACTACCTTTTGGAAGGGGCGGTAGAATCAATACTTTATTTTGTAAATTTTGACGTTCAAAAGTGCCTTCAAGGGCCTATTTGAAATAAATGATTTGACTTTGACTTTGACTTTAGTATTTATTTTATTCCAGTGCTTTATTAAATTTTAGTATGCTGCATAACCAAATTATATCTTCGTCTACATACTCGTATCAATAAAAATCTTAAATTCATTGACATACAACGCCAAGTCTAAACGTCTACGGTCACGTAAGTTTGGTTTGTCATTTTTCTCTATAAAAATCTCAGCGGTTCCACGGCTTGTTTATCAATAAAATATTTCCTAATTTGCTACATTTAATTGTAGATTCTGATACGGATACATTATCTTTTCCACGCCTGCCTCAGTTTCAAACAACAATACTACCTCCCTTGGCAATAATTACAACTCATTTATAACTACCGTTTCACACGTAAAATTCCACATCTGACTTGGTACTTACCGTAACCTATTTTACTAAAAAAAAGTAAGACACCAAACTCGTTAAGACGAAGAAATTTGAGCGCGATGCGACGCTATAACTCAGCGAGAGGTGATATAAATCATCGCACGAGTTTGGACTGCTATTTTTTTATTGAGTGTTCAGTTTGTGATGGAGTTAAGGAAATGTGCTGGTAGAAGAGGTTTTGGGGCTGATCTCCAATAAATAAATCTGTATAATCAGCATAGGTTCAGACTTAAACCGTCAGAATATTAAACGTAATTATTTCAAAGAGTTTCAGCACTAACACACTTGACACACTAAGTGTAAATGAAACAATACAAGGAAACGAACCATCCAAAACGGAACAAGAAATTAATTACAACAAACTGTCATGACGCCGCACAATATTCTAAGCTAAAATTTCACAAATATGAAGGGAAAATTGCTTTTCAGCGTAAAAGCGCTCTTGAAAACTGCAATTGTACGTTCCACGAGTTGAACTGCACGATTTAGTTAAATAAAATGTTACAGCTAACATAACATAACGAATATAAAATTGTGTTATATGCGTACGAATTTCATTTGCAAGTACGAATGTAAAGAAATTGAATGAGTCTGCGAAGTGCTGCTTGAATTCATGACAACCTAGTACTTATTAAATGTAATTTAGTAAAAGGTGGAGGTCTTGAGAATCTCTTGACTGGTTTAATGACTGTAATATATTTTTAGTATGAAAACGTGTTGGGTTATTTTTATTAGATTCTTAGAACGCAACAGAAGGAAGGTGGGGGGTGAAAAGGCCTGAAGTATTTATACTTGCTACTGAACATTTCTAGACGGCCTCATTATAAATTCTGAGAAACGACATTGCCTGGTGAAGAAAATCGCAAACTACTGATTATAAACTATTTCAAAAAGACAGTATTTTACTTAACACACCCACCATCATCAGGTCAGTATCTTCAGAAAATAATTGCGTTGATGTTTACCACCCGTTGGCAAAAAGACTGAATTAATTTCAGAAGTCGGTTTTAAATTTTCGTTTCTTGCCACCGACATCGAAAATAAATTATTTTTCACTTTTTAGTTGTGGTACCTACCTACCCCACTTAAATTTGAATATCACTTCCTGCTACCTAAATAATAGTGACAAGAACTTATTACCTATAACATCGTCCTTATAGACTATGTAAGTGAGAAAAATATTATGTGTTATTGAAAACCCAAGCATAGTTAATACAATTTATAATATATGGGACCACCACGCAAGCTTCTTTTACCAAATAAAAAAGAATTTTCAATATCGATAATATGAAATATCGAGGGTCATAGATTTAAAAAAAATAGGTACGAACATAGAACCTCGTCCTTTTTGTTAGTCGGTCTAAGTTAAAGGTGAAGTTTCTGTTTCCCTACAAATAAAAAGCAGTAGGTTAGTGCCATAAGTATTTATAAATTTTAGCAAAATACTGACTGAAAATTCAGGATATGCTATTAAAAATATACAATATAAATTCCTGCCGGCAACATCATCTGAAAAGAAAAATTTAAAGAAATAAGGTGCAAAAATAGCTCTCGACTGTAGTATTTGTCGATGGAATCGAACAATCCGCTCGTTGCAGTACCGTCGGCAATCTGATCAGCGACTCGATAACGAAATAACACTGTATGTACAAGTTTACCGTGGACGGACGGGACGAGGAATTGATACTAGTTTCAAGAAATGAATTGAAAGATAGTTTTTACACTACGTACTCGTACATATTTGTTATTATATAAAATATACATATTTGTTATATAGGCACCATAAGGCTGACTCAGAATGGGTCCGGTACAACAGTACACTTAATGTATAGCTATATACATAATAATAAAACAGTAGAATCCAGTGTGTTTGTAAAGAACAGTAACAGAACATAAACCAACGATTTATTCATTATTTTCTGTCTGTCGGTTTGTTCGCATACATCTCCGGAACTACTGAACGGATTTTCATAAAATTTTCACCAGTAGACATAGATTAATTTGGAGCAAAATATAGGCTTTGTTTCATTAAAATTGGAAAAAAAACTAATCGTCATTTTTGGAATTTACTTTTACACTGTTAGAAGTTACATAGCAAATAATAATTTTTAGCGTTGAAGGCTAAAGATGTGGAGGGAGTGTTTTGTTTTATAAATTTTGTAAGGGAAAATCCGAAATCTACGTGGACAAAGTCGTGGTTTTCGTGGGCGAAGTAGTAAATAAATAAATGGGAACATAAGACATTATTTTTTAAACTATGTTATTGTTTTATCATCTAACTCGATAATTTGACCTCGGTAAGCAATTTCAGAGTAACATACAAAAGCTGCATAGTACATTATACAAATAATTATTATGCATATACAAGCTAATTATTTTGTTGCCGCTACACCAACTCTTCGTGGAGTAACCGATACAATATATAATAATTTTTATTGTGAAGAAACACCGCCCCACAATGCGAGCCCATTTGAGAAAGGCTTAGTTTAAAGCAGTACTTAGATATTGAGTGCTGTTTTGTTATAAATAATGTATGATGAAAGAACAGAAAATAGATTAATAATGAATTTTTTAATTTTAGTCTTTCGTTGCCGAGTCGAGAATCATTTCTTCAATCATATATCTATGGTGCTATTTTTATAGTTTTTATTTTTAACACGGTAACACGATAATGGAAACATATAACCAAAGATCCTGCTTTCTCCTCCTTCGCCTTTATAATCACCAATTGATTAACTGTGTGAACTAAACAGAACCCAACACTTACGCGCTTACCTTCAGAAAACACGAACGTGACGAAATTTTTCACTAACACTATCTCAACTGTTTGCATAACAACGACAAGTTACAGTTGTTTCACTACATGATACAACATAAACTATTCGCCACGAAACACCAATTACGACCAACAACAAACTATTCCATTATTTAGTAATATTAGCTACTTAGCCCAGTGTTGCCCGGGCGATAGGCAGCCCAATCGTGGAGGCTACATTTTTTTATCACTTCATCTCGATTAAATATTCAGTGGAAGGCGTAAAAACCGCGCGCCGGTAACTATTGCCTCTAAGGCGTAGGTACACTGAGAGATGAGAAAAAGAAAATAAAAATGTTGGTTTTTTATGGTACCTAGTAGGTACTTTGTAGAAAAACCACATTTTTAAACGAAATACAATAATAAAAACCCAAAGAAATATATAAAAACTGTATCCAAGGACTACATTTTAGTAATAGATAGTTTAATTTTATGAAAAAAAGCTAGCGACTACCGACTAGAATTTTATTGGCATCGGCAAATCATTTTACAGCACGCGAAACATGACCTCTGTAGATACCTAGGTATCTATCTACCTAGGAATCTACAGAGGTCATGTTTGTAGATACCTAGATATCTACAGAGGTCATGTTTAAGGAAGAAATTAAAGTCAAAATTACAGATTGTAGAAATATTTCCGCAACGCGATTTCAAAAATGACGAAAAGAAATGTCATTTTGGTGGGTATGTCTTCTCTTCGTAGATAGAGATAGAAGTAGTCACCCTACGCGTGCAGGGTTTTTTAAGCGACGTTATTTGAATAAATTAAAGAGTATTCCAATTCGATATGCCAAAAGTAACAATACATTTCGCGGAATACCCAGTGTGTCCCCCATACCAATACGGGCTATTAGAAGGCGTGAAGGTATCGGGGGTAGGCAGTAAAGCAGGTTTACGAGTGGCGTGCACAATGAGAGCCTCTATGAATTCTCAACGTATCGGGCTGCAAACAATTTCGATACGCCTACATTTTTAAATGAACTGGCTTTCTAAATAGGAGTTGTACTTTACTGACGAGAATAATTTGTGGGTGTTCTTCTTCTTCTTCTTGTGTAGTTAATGACTAACCTGGTGTCAGAGTTTTAAAACCGCCCACGTTTTTGGGCCTTGGCTTCACATGCCGTCGAGAAATATCTCTGAGGCATGTCTCCTCACGATGTTTTCCTTCACCGTTTTTGAAGCAAGTGATACTTATACAATACGCACATAAATTTGAAAAGTCAGAGGGGCGTACCTTGGGTATTGCACGACTCGTAATGCGAAGCATTAGAGTGTGCTCTACGATCGAAAATTTTTTTTTGCCCCATTTCTGTAACTGTTTTTATTGTTACACTCCTGCTAATACATAGCACCTACTTAATTTATATACCATTGTATAGATGATTAAATGGAGATTAATACTGTACTTTTTAACAATTGATTTAATGCAGCAGAAATGGAAAAAGCATAAAAATAGTTGAAAAAAAAATCCTGTCCGTCAATTTATGAACCCTGAAAACATTGTAGCTTGCGATAAAATCAATTAATTGAGTCAATTTTTTTTTTATACATTCGTTTCAGCCGTAGAAGGAACCCTATTGAAAATGGCTGTTTTATTCAAAGTAGTTTAATTGTATTTAATAAAATACTAACTAAAATATAATATCTTTAACTAAATATTTCCAACCTTTGAATTGATGTCCGAAAGTTGCCTAGCAACCGCCAAGTAAATATCTTTGTCAGTCGTTGACATTACGAATTTACGACTTCATGAAAAGTGATAAATTGTTCATTTTTAAACTATATTTTGAATTTCTTTTTCGTTTTATGAATGAGTGATAAGTATGAGGCATGCACTTTTGGATTTTCCAAACTATTATATTTATACTGATGTGATTTTAGATGGCATTCGATGGGATTTTCCAAAAGGAACCATAATAATGATGTAGTGTCTGAATGTAGTTTATCTGTTAACCGGTATCGTCCCGCTGGCACCTATCGTTGATAACGGATCAAAATTACAAGAAATATTGTGTCTAGTTTCGACCTAGTGAGAGAACAATATTTATCAAGACCTAGAATTATGCTGGTTGGTCTTTCATACCTCCTACACTCAAAAAATATTGTAAAGGTTTTTCTTAACGTATTTTTTTTTGGTATTTCTTTACTGTTGCTTTTGATCAGTTATTTCTATTAATTTCCCAAACATCCATTACAGACCATAATATAGTGAACTATGAAAATCGTCGAAAATGGAGCAAATGGAAACTAAGCCAAAATGCAAGCACTGGCGACAGCTGCGATCGATCACGAAGCAGACGAAGATAAACTAGTTGCAATAAACGGTGCAACTAATTCAGTTTAAAATTAAATCGGACCAGTACTAATAGAGTGAAGGGGCTCATCTGGGGAAATACCTTAGACCAGTGATCGGCAAACTCATTAGTCATAGAGCCAAATATATTATAATACTATAACGACTAAGATCTCTTGAGAGCTTTTCTGTGTGTCCAAACAGTTTCAATACACTTTTCATAGTCCTTAAATATCCCATTCTCTTTCACTCCACTCCACAACGCTACCTAAAATTGCTGAAGTAGGATGCCTTCATCACCATCATCATATCGGCGGACAATTATATATGATGAAGGCATCTTACTTATTAACAAATTAACCTTGGAAAACTTTGACGGTAAATGTTGTAATTAACTTTTGGTGTCCTGTTAATTTTTGGTGAAAATACTTCAGATGTAAATCATTGAAATATAGTTTTAATGTTGAATAAAACTTGATATGTTCGAACCCCGCGCGTATGTGGATATATGGTGCGCGGGGGTCTGCTCGCAATCATCGACATTTGTCAGCACAGAGCCGCACTCTATAGGCCAAAGAGCCACATGTGGCTCGTAAGTCGCGGTTTGCCAAGCACTGCCTTAGACTACCATACTTACTTTTGCCGTCAGCAATAAAGAGTGAATTAGAAATGACAGGTACATGATACATTTTCATGAATAAGGTCCATCAACAACTATGTTTCTGGTATTAGATATAATAGGTGTCTATATGAGACGGTAAATACTTATCATCAGGTGGACCGTTTGCGTTGGCGTGTTTGCCAAACCTATCCTCATAAACATAAAAAGAAACTTTCACAATTCTGCAAAACGATGCGCGAAATTTCGGGCTCTAATCCCCAATACATGTCGAGATCTGTTCAGTTAAAGGTTTTAAGCCACTTACTGGTGGCTTCAAGAGCACATTACACCAGCAAACGGCGGTAACTGCGGTGTAAACACACTGTAACGGCCACGAGACGTCACTCCTGCCACTACGCTCTATTGACGCGCTGGCGTGCGGCCAAATATTTCGAAATACTTAAGCAGCTGCTCAGCTAAACTGTAAACCTTACTGCATGGGAGTAAGGGAAGTATGATGTACACTGATAAGTTTGTTTGTGCGGTCAGCATGACCAATTTATTTTTGCAGTTCACTGCATCTGATTTTCAACTGTGTACACAAGCAATAAGGTTCAGTATTATAAACCACAAGTAGATAGCGTTGGTTATAGCTGGATGATAGTAACGGTAACGGGAAAAGGCTTAAGGGTCGTCTGGGGTGAGATGTTCAGTTTTTTTACACGTTACATGCAAAAATGAAGCGATACTTCAAGAGAGGCATCTGCTTTTATTGTAGCTCTATTCCAAAGCAATAAGGTTGAGAATCGGTTGTTAAAAATGAGATGTTGAATGGCCATAGTCATGAATTCGGTTATAGTGGACGTTCCAAATGGCTGATAATAATTTTGTGCTCAAATAGCAATCCGTCTAGAATGAAGTCCAGTGACCTCCAATGACCTCTGTTGACCAATAAGACATGTTATTATTATTGGATTTCAGATAGAAGTTATGGAAAGACATAAACGTATCGCTAGAATAACAAGCACTGGACGATGTTTATTCATCGTTTTACAAATAGAACAGATTCCAAGAATATTACGCTAGTATTGGCTTTGTAAATACATCCGGGAATACCGACAAGTAATACAATAAAAATAATATATTATTTGTTGATAAGCAAGCAATTTCACAACACTATACAAGACAAGAAAAATCACTATACAGGAAGTATAGTGATTTTTGCGATTTGGCTATAACTTTCCGATTTCCTCACAATGTTTTCCTTTACCTTAAGGCCGTTTGTTCACCGCACTGTGAACGCAACCTATCTTGCAGAAGCAATGCGATAGCGATCATTTGTTTCATTTTGACAGTTCAACAACATTCAATGCTATAATTATGTTGCAGAGCAGAATTAAATTTCGAACTTATCAAGCAATGGATTAGTAATCTGTTTTAAAACGAATTGATTGTGTATTACGTAATTAGGGTACGGGACGTCAACCAGAACGAGATGACGCCGCGCGCCGCCGAAGTAACAAAAGCACATTTACTATGGCCGCATAATCTCGTTTCTCGTTGACGTCCCGTTTACGGTGCGGTGGACAAACAGTATAAGTCCACATCTTAAATTAAGTTCAATATGCCAATTGAGAAACCTTTATTGGTACCTGTCTTGTTCTTGCCACCGTGTTTACTTGGCACATTCAAAAACAAACAAGTCACAACAAACTATTGTATTATTTTGTTTTAAAACAAAATCGAGTGCAAGACAAAGACGAATCACCAAGCGACGACGTCGTGACGTCACGGATAGCTCTATTACCGGACAAACAGTCGCCGACGTAATCGATTTAGTTGCACTGCGCTCGCGCTGGATAAATTGATTTCAGTTTTATTACGGGACAAAATACAAGCGATAGCGATTGATGCTGTCAGGGATTAGATTTCGGAGTGTTCATAAATGGAAGAGAATGTATTAGCAATGAATGCCAATATTTATGTGATAGTTTTGATTTGGTATTCTGAAACCACAAACTGGCTGACTTAAGTTTGGATGTGCACTTATTTACTCTCCACATTTGAAAACTCGTTTGTTGATACAGAACCCAAATATGGGTTAAGCTCGACATTGTTCTTCATAAGCTGTCCTATTTGACATTTCTCGGGACCCTAGGGTCCCGGACCTACCCTACCCTAGCGACCCGTAAGAGGGGCCGAAGCCAACTCACAGAGGCCCGTTAGACGTGTTTAATGAAACGAGGCACTAACCGACGATTATCCCTGTTCGCACTATGCTAGTGCACCCAAGGACAACCCCCGGTTAGTGCAGGACTATTGCAGGATATGAAAACAAAGATATTGGTTTATGGGTTTGGAAGGCTAAGTGAACTGGTTATTTAGAACTATGGAAAGAATATGGCCCCTGCCTGACCAATATTTTATATAACAAACACAGGTAAAATGGCAGGGGGAGACTTGCACACTCAATAATGGGCCCCCGAAAACGGTCGCTAGCACAAAGTGTCGTAGCGACAAGGGGGCAACATGTCCTGAGGTGCTTATGAGGAGTGTAGCGGTATTCCACGGCTATCAGAGCTGTCCTATTATTATTATGTGTACAATAAATAAAAAGTAAGTTCAAAAACTAAAACCGAAACGACTAATAAAAAATCACACTCTAAAAGTATGAAACAAGAAAATATTTTGGACAGAAATCAAGACATAGGTACAAAAATGGTCATGGTAAAGCCGTCGTCACATGCCATTATAATTTTGTAGCCGACAGGCATGCGACTATGGCATACGACATACATACATAATACCGGTCAAAATCATAACCCTCCGTTTTACTTCGCCAAAGTCGGGTAAAAATAAGAAGGCGCTTTACTTTTTTTACATAATTTCATGACCACTGCTCTCAATACGGTGAAGGAAAACATCGTGAGTAAACCGGCATGTCTTAGTGTAGCGGCACACCTGCGGAACGTTCGGCGTGGAACGTTCGGCGTCGTGAACGTTCGTCATGTGACGCTTGCACTTCTATGGACGGAACGTTCGGCTGATGTGTCATAGGTAACTTGAAAAACATTAGAAGCGTATTCAATCGAACCTTCCGCGCCGAACGTTAAGCAGGGGTGGCGCGACCTTTAGAACCAAAAATTCGAAGACATGTTACATCTACCAACCCGCACTGGGCTGAGTGTGGGTAGATTACACCCCACTCCCTCTCACAGAGAGGAGGCCTGTGTCCCATCAGTGGGAACGTTAATAGGCTGATTATGTATGTAAAGAATTATAAGAATATGAACTACCGTCTTTGCTTATAAAACAATGGTTAGAGTACTCTAGGGTTTAAAACTCTTGAGTGAAGAAGTTACCATCCCATCCATGAATCAAATTATTTTATACTAGCTGCGCTCTCCGGTTAAACCCGCAGGAGTCGCGATCCCGTGGGAATATCAGGATAAAAAGTATGTGGCGGCATTAACATCGCCACATGCAAACTACGCATCAAAGACCTGACGTCAAATAAAATCCTGACGTCACACAAATCCTGCATCGCGCAAGCACAGTTTACCGTACGATCAACATATACAGGGTGTCAGCGTGGATAATTAAAAAAAAAATCAGTATAGAACAGCAGATTTTTTTTTAAATAGCCCCCTAATAATCTCATTTTTTTTTTTTTTTTTAATTGTCCCTGCCACCCCCTAATAATTTGAATATTTTTTCAAATTAAATATATTTTTTTAATACCCCTAATTTTTTTTTTTAAATAGTCCCTGCCACCTTGTATACTTCCCGACATCAATCGTTGGACAGTTGCCCGCCAGTCACGATACCCGTCTGGTCGGAGGATCCTCCGTTTTCTATAGAGGATGAGTGAACTTTACACCCTATTCCTCATACCTCTTAAAGTACTGTATGTCCTAACCCAGGTCATGGTCTACCCATGCGTCAAATTTCATCTAAATCTGTTCAGCCGTTTTAGCGTGAAAGCGTAACAAGCAAAAACCTCACTTTCGCATTTATAATTATGAAGTTAGGTTAGGTTAGGTTAGGTTAAAATATAGACAAACGAAATAAATTGGGTTTAAGTAGGATGTTATTGGGCACTCTAAGCCACCTTACGTTCCATCGGTTCACTTCGTTCACCTCGTCACTTCAGGTGGCTTAGATTGCCCAATAACATATATGAAATCCATTCTATTCCACCTGATGAACAGAAGGTGGAGTACGAATTTTTGCATAGTGCAGTAAAACAGGTGGCTTAGATTGCCCAATAACATATATGAAATCCATTCTATTCCACCTGATGAACGGAAGGTGGAGTACGAATTTTTGCATAGTGCAGTAAAATAATGGTTCAGCGCCTATTCCACCCGATGGAACTAGTTATAAATGTCAATGTAATACATTAATCGACTCATTATTAATATATCCGTTTCAAGCAGTTGTCATGAAATTTGTAAAACAACCACAATCGTTACATATAAACAAACTTTGTGTTAATTCTCAGGAGACTGGTTTTCGCCATGGAGAATTATTACCTAAATCGGTACGATGTATCATTTGCGGGCCGTCAAATTGTGGAAAAACTAATTTATTAATTGGTCTTCTTATACACGAGAATGGATTAAGATTTCAAAATGTTTATGTTTATTCGAAAACCTTGCAACAACCCAAGTACGTTTTTTTAGAAAAAGTCTTGCAACGAGTACCAGGCGTTTCATTTCAGAAATATCATGAAAATGAGCAAGTACTGAGTGTTCAGACCGCAAAACCGAATTCTGTAATTGTATTTGATG
The DNA here is from genome assembly GCA_948150665.1 of Conistra vaccinii. Taxonomy (NCBI): domain Eukaryota; kingdom Metazoa; phylum Arthropoda; class Insecta; order Lepidoptera; family Noctuidae; genus Conistra; species Conistra vaccinii. The sequence continues at coordinate 1,323,741 of OX411318.1, read as the reverse complement.
ATGTTGCTTGTGAAAATCAAAGTAGTATACGTGATTATTTTGCTATGGGGAGACACAAGTCCATCGATTGTTTTTATCTAAATCAGACGTATAGTAAAATCCCTAAACAGTTAGTAAGAGACAACGCAAACCTAATCGTACTTTTTAAACAAGATGAAAGAAATATGAGACATGTTTATGAAGAACACGTCAACACTGACATGACATGGACTGAATTTCGGGAAATGTGTTCAAAAATATGGAGTATACCTTTCAATTATGTTGTAATTAATAAAGATTGTTCCAAAAACAAAGGGTGTTATAGAAATAAATTTGATACGTTTGTAGTCTTTGACTAAGAACACGAATACATATAAAAGGTTTATTACCTACAAAACATTATTATTCACCTTACGACGCTAGATCAATTACAACCTATTTTACCAATATGGAAAAATCATTGAAACGGCAAATTGTTGATGCGGCAGAAGCTGTAAAGATAAAGTACGAAAAATGAGAGATACTGAGATTGATAATAAACAAGCACTAGAAACTGTTTTCAAACCTGTTACAGATCCTCTCAACCTAATTGCTAATGCTAGTAAACAAACTGCTCTCCTGGGTGCTAGTAATGATTTTGTTGATGTTCCGTTTACTAACGAAACTATGTCGAAAGAAGGAACTGGCAGCGCAAAAAGTAATGATAATAATAGCGATGAAGACAAATATGAATCCGATATCAACAGTGACTCTTCTTATGAATCAGTAGTTGAAAGGAATCAAGATTATGATACATCATCCTGGTCAGTATCTTCAGAAGCGTTGGTAGATATTCCATTTGGGGTTAGAGCAGATCGCGGGAAACTGATGCTAGGTTCTGCTTGCATAACGATCAACGATCAATACATTACCGTAGCTGAACGTAAATACCGAAATACACCTGGTTTAAAACAGTTGTTGCTTAAGAAAGATGTAGACTTAAGCTTGGTTACAGATAATGATATGCAAAATTATAAGTCGATGTTACTTGATACAAATGCACATCGTAGAGATTATGATCCAAGTAAACCAATAAAAAGTAATAAAGGGCAAAAATATATGCAAATTATTAAACCTCTTTTTAAACTGAAGAATACAGTTCAAGGAAAGGGTCTACCGTTAATAAAAAAGTGGAGAAAAAACGTAGATTTAGTGTACTGGGATAATCCTAATGAATTAGTAGAAAGATTGAAATTATTAATTGCATCTAGAGATGCTGGCAACACAGGATTAGATAATGAAATTATATCTATCATTGAAGAATTGCGGGAAAGTAAAATTATAAATAAATAAATATTTAAAAATGTGTTTATTTTACTATCAGCCTCTCGATACAATACACCTTAAACATGAACGTAGACAAATTCGGACACTACATTCACAAAAGAATGCGTTTATCAGAGTTATTTGAGTTTAATGAGAATGCATTGTTAAAATCAGAAAACGGAGATTACGATATAAAAACATCAAGACTGAGAGGAATTAGATCTCCAGTAGAAGCTGACGATGCTGTGAACAAGGATTACGTAGATCAATTGAATGCTAACACGTTAAAAGAATTAAAGAATCTGGGTGTGAACAAGGATTATGTAGATGGATTGAATGCTAATATGTTTAAAGAAGTTAATAATCTGATTGGTATCTTGCGTTCTCAAATCATAAAAGATGCAAAGGGTACAGTTCAAGCTACTTTAAAAACAAGGTTACCAGAGGTTTCAACTCATTTGCAAGATAAGTTTTACACTAAAGCAGAGGTAGATAAATTACTTCAAAAAACTCCGTAATGGTAAAACAGCAGATTGTAAATGAAATACACAAAGCGGCACGAAGAAATTTCCTTCGACGTTCTGTTATTCTGAAAGGAATCCACGACTTATGGCAAGCAGACTTGATGGACATGCAAAACCTGAAAAAGTATAACAAAGGTTACAATTTCATCTTAGTGGTGATTGACTGCTTCTCGAAGTATGCCTGGGCTGAACCGTTAAAATCGAAAAATAAATTCGATGTTACTCGTGCATTCGAACATATATTGCTTAGTAGTCGTAATAAGCCTATGAACTTACAAACTGATATGGGAACTGAATTTTATAACATCACTTTTCAAACGCTTATGAAAAAGCACAACATTAACCATTACTCATCGTTTTCTACTAAAAAAGCATCAATTGTAGAGAGACTGATTAGAACTGTAAAAAATAAATTATATAAATATTTTAGTCTCAATGGAAACTATAAGTGGTTAGGTCTACCATTGGAAGATACATTGAAGAGATATAACAACACAAAACATCGTACTATTCGATTTAAACCGGTTGATGTGAATAAATATAATGAACAAATAATCAAAGAAAATATAAAAAAAATTAACAAACATGATTTAGTTCAGTGGAAGCCTAAATTCAAAGTTGGTGATTGTGTTCGTATAAGTAAATACAAACATAATTTTGAGAAAGGTTACACTCCTAATTGGTCTACTGAATTATTTATTATAAAAAAAGTAAATAAAACCTTACCAGTTACTTATCACATAGAAGATCAACGAAAGCAAAACATATTAGGAGCTTTTTACGAACAAGAACTACAAAAATCGAATTATCCTGATGTTTATTTGATAGAAAAGGTTTTGAGAAAGAAAGGTAATAAATTGTATGTCAAATGGTTAGGTCTAAACAGCGCAGAAAATAGTTGGATTGAAAAAGCTGCAATAATGGAATAATATTATTATATAACCATTTTTCATCTGAAATCCTGTCATTATTATTTGAGTAATGCAAGGGGGTGGACTAGTTAACAACATAATTAATAATCTACCTTTCGAAGTTCATTTACCAGGATACAATTATTGCGGACCAGGAACCAAACTTCAGAAACGTTTAGCGCGAGGTGACCGAGGTGTAAATAAGCTAGACGAAGCTTGCATGCAACACGACATTGCGTATACAAACTATACAGACTTATCAAATCGTCACAAAGCCGATTTACAACTACTTAACATGGCTAAACAAAGACTTAAATCAAAAGATGCAGGGAAAGGTGAAAAACTAAGCTCTTGGGTAGTGAACAAAGTTATTAAAGCGAAACTAAAGTCGGGATCTGGCATTAAAACATTTAAAAGCTTAGTTTCAAAAATAAAATCAAAAATTAAGAAACTCAAACGCAAAGATAATAAGACTTTAATAAAAGCAGCTTACTTAACCGCAAAAAAGTTATTTCCAAACATTCATCATCGAATTCGAGTACCCCGAGTAATACCCATACCAAAGACTGGAGGAGTTTTACCTTTAATTCCAATTTTCGCTGGTTTATCAGCTTTAGGAACTTTAGCTGGTGGTGCAGCTGGCATTGCAAAAACCGTCAATGATTACAAAGCAAGCAAACAAAATTTGCAAGAAACAGAACGTCATAATAAAGCTATGGAGGCATTAGTGTTGGGTAAGGGTTTATACATTAAGTCGTATAAAAGTGGTAAAGGATTGTTTATAACATCTTCAAAAAACTGAAAAATATGCTACCTAAACGCCCTCTAACAAATGTAGACATCCGAAAGTTTTCAAGTGACATCCCATATTTTCGTGGGGTCTACATGAAGGATCGACTACCTCGGAAGCCGAAATGCATTGAATGTGGTATCGTTAACTTAGACGATTCTAAGAACGAAGGAACGCATTGGGTAGCTTATGCTAAAGTATACAATCACTGTGAATACTTTGATAGCTATGGAAATTTAAAACCTCCAATGGAATTGATGCAATATTTTAAAAATTGTAATGTGTTTTATAACTACACAAGATATCAAAAATTTAACGCAGTTAATTGTGGTCATTTATGTTTAAATTATTTGTGGACTTTTTGGAATAAAAATGTATTATAAAATATATGCTTTTCTTTCATTTCAATCATTTGCAAGATGTCGCTCACTTTGTCGATAACTGGAGACTCGTCAGTGTTAACTACATACTATCCTAATACATTGCAACTAGATGGAGAGTATGAGTGTGCTTTATTGCACTTTTCAACATTTAATTCTATTCCAAACATTGATATAAGTAATAATAAGTTCTATTATGGTTTTAATCAAGTTATTGAAATACCGGAAGGCACTTATGAATTGCAAGATATCGGCGATTATTTAAAATCTGAAATAAAAGATGCAGCGATCAAACTACGGTGCAATAATAATACTTTAAAAACTACAATATTCTGTACAAAAGACATTAATTTTATTAAAGAAGACTCTTTTAGAAGACTGTTAGGATTTAACAAACAAATCTTGAAAGCAAATAAATGGCATGTGTCACAGTCTCCAGTCAACATTCTACCTACGACCGTAGTCAGGATTGAATGTGATATTGTAAGCGGTTCATATATAAACGGTGAACCAAGTCATATTATTCACGAATTTGCACTTAATGTGCCACCTGGATACAGGATCATAGAAATCCCGAAAAACGCAATATACTTTCCAATCAATCAAAACAACATAAGCTGCATACATATCAGGCTGTTAGATATAAACAAACGATTAATCAATTTACGAGGTGAAGAAGTGCAGGTATATCTGCATCTTAGAAGAAAACAATGATTGACTACAATAAAAATGTGTCTCAACAAGTAAAGAATATCAGTTCTGCTCGAGCTAGCTCTCAAATAAGACCTCTCTTTAAGAAGAAAATAAAATTAACTAAAGACAATAAAGCATTCCTTAGAGCGATCGGATTATTAAAATGAATATCTTAGATGTTTTATCCGCTCCGACATACGACAATACTATAGAAGGAATCGAATTTCATTCCTACAAGCCCTATGTAACGAGTTTTAACAGGAACGATGAAATCCGCATACCTATCAACCAACAGGACTTGTACATATTACCGTCAGCTAGCACCCTATATTTGGAAGGAACTGTTATCGTTAGCAAAAAAGATACGAAGGACAAAGCTACTAGTATCAATTTCACGAACAATGCTCTACTCTACTTGTTCCAAGACATTAGGTATGAGCTAAATGGTGTGGAGATTGATAAAATAAAAAATGCAGGTATAACAACAACCATGAAATCACTCATTTCAATGAACGAAAGTGAATCAAAAATGTCTAATGCCTGGGGCTGGAATATTGATGGCATAAAAAATATAAATGGAGGAAGATTTTCTGCTTCTATACCACTTCGTAACCTCCTCGGTTTTGCTGAAGATTTTAAAAAAGTCGTGATAAATAGTAGACATGAACTGATTTTGTTACGTAGTAATACTAATTTGAACGCTGTAAAACTTAATACTGGCGAAGTTGTGGATGATGTTCAGATTAACAAAATCATATGGCGCGTACCGCATGTTAAAGTATCAGACAAAGAAAAAATTGGTTTGTTAAAAGTATTAGAAAAAGATCGCCCACTTCAAATGATATACAGAAATTGGGATCTGTACGAATATCCAGCTTTGCCTAAAACTACAAAACATACCTGGTCCATCAAAACTTCATCTCAAATAGAAAAACCAAGATACATTATTATTGGGCTACAGACAAATAGAAAAAACAATGCAAGTTCCGACATGTCTCAATTCGATCACTGTCATATTCGAGACGTTAGAGTGTATCTTAATTCAACGTATTTTCCATACGAAAGCTTAAATGTGAGTTTTGCTGATAACAGAATCGCTTTATTATACGAGCAATACACCAGATTTCAACAGTCGTATTACGGACGTCGTTCGGAGCCCATACTAAGTGAGAAACAATTTAGAGATTTAGCACCGCTGTTTGTAGTCGATTGCTCTAGACAAGCGGATAATCTAAAGACAGGTCCGGTTGTGGATGTGAGAGTAGAAATTGAAAGTGATTCAGAGATACCAGATCAAACTTCAGCATATTGTCTTATTCTGAACGATTGCATTGTTGAATACAAACCATTAAGTAACATTGTTAAGAAGATATCATGAACTCGGATACCATTATAGTGGAACTCCAAGGATTTAAAGATTCTATAAATAATTTTATTATCAAAGAATTAAGCATTGCGAGTCAGGATCATACACAGACGTTCTTGGTAAAACCACCATATTCATTCCATTACCTAACACCAGAAGAAAAAAAGCAGGTGAGGTGGCTAGAAAGGAATCGAGGAATTTACTGGAGTGAGGGGTTCATAGACTACAAAGAGTTTCAACGCGTTATTTTACCATATTTAGAAAATAAAAAAATTATTACCAAGGGTTTGGAAAAGATTAAGTGGATTAAAGAGTTATGTACAAATTGTGAAGTGATCGACATAGGTGAGAAGGGATGTCCTAATTTTGCAATATTAAAAAAAAAGTTTTGTAAAAATAAAACTGATTTTAATTGTGTGAACCATAAAATGAATTGTGCATTAAATAATGCGGTGTGTATTAGAAAATGGTATGTTGATAATAATATGTCTGTTTTTAATTTATTTTAATTCATTATTGTGTTGAAAAGTTAATAAAAAATGTTTATCTACTTAAGAGTGTTTCATTTAATATAATCAGGGTAACCTACTTATCAAACTTTAAATTAGCTGCAGCAAAATTATTATTTCTTAAAAATTTTAATATATAATTTCAAATGTACTATGATTTTAAATGAATTATTCTAATAAAATATACTGAAAGAAAATAACCTATAATACACTACACTAGAGCTAATTTAGAGTCCGAGTATAAATAAGTAATACAAAATAAAACATAATTTAAATGGTAAAATAATGTATTTTTATTTATTTTTTATATTATTTACAAGTATTACAAACTAATTATACCTACCTACCCAATAATAGTAATAATTGTCTCCACATACTTAATTTTACAAACTTGTGATGTATGAACATTATCGCAAATAAATTAAACAAAGAACTTAACATTATATATTATAATTATTTTATGTTTTATTATTATAATTTTTAGACTATGTACAGGATAAAATACAAAAGGTTAATTACTATAAAACTTACATATTTAACATTTTAATAATTTAGATATACTTACATTCAAAACTTATACAACATAAAAACCTAAGATGTTTAAACAGTAAAAAATACGAAAACAAATAATATGTTCTAATAACTATAATATAACTTACATAATTTATTATTGCTTATTACTAAAATCTTATAAAGTAAATACTTACAAAATAATGACACCAACTATCAGCTAATAATAACAACTGTCCCCACAAAGTTTTTTTGATATTTTATTAATTAACGATTGCGTCTCCTCCATAACATGATCCACCGATTCAGTCACTACATACTGCGCACTTAACATTACCCCGTCCTGATTGTCACTTGCAGGCTCTTGTTCACTAATATCCAACACTTGTACCTGGATCAGCCGTAAACCTTTTTTCTTCTCATTGTTTATAACGAATGATTGACATGTATGCAGAGATGACTTCTGTTTTAGACACTCCCGTCTTGTTCTAGGTTTTTTGATGGCAGGTCCGCAGTTTTGTCTTGGTCTAGGCTCCTTGTTGACAGGTCTTTCTTGTTCTGGGAAATCTGGGATATGCCAGCTTAGACTCGGAGTCGGAAAACCTTGAGCGTATTGTGAGAAGTCGATAATATCTGGAGAATCACACATTATCAATGATCTGAAACAAACGAAATAATAATTAATTATAATTACATAAACAACATGATGAAATAATGTTATAAGTAGATGGGTACTTGTACAATACTTACAATTCGTTTCGTTTTTATTCGACGTGATATGACCGCTCCGGCTGAGTGGTTGACTGTCTAATGATGGATGTTCTACCCAATATAATAATGTGGAACGTGGCTAATATCTAATTACGCTCTATAAAGCCTTACGCTGTGCTGTGATTCAATTTCATGTTTCAACATGTTCAAACTCGTGCATAAGCACCTGTTCGGTGTCGAATTCTACACCGCGCGCGTCCGAACTTCGAGCTATGTCAGCTTCGTCTTCGTGCTTTGTCATCAAAAATGAACATTACAATGTTTTATCAAGTTAGAGCCTGTATCCTCATGCGCGACTCGCTGCGAGCGCTGTATGCTTTGTCATCAATCAGGAATAGAAATGAAACAGATATAATTATAATTATAAAATACTATTTATTACATTTACGTACTACAAATAAAAGAAAACTTATCACGTTTATGGGACAGCATTTCATACAAATTTTAAAATCCAAAGTTTTGGCAATGAATAATATGATTTATTAAAATTTAGACGTCTAAGCAGGATACGATATAAAAAGTTAGTAGAGAATATTTTAGTCATTTTTACGAAATGCTATGTCACATAAACGCTTTTAAAATTAATTAAGTACTAAATAAGTTCTAATATTATTTAATACTAAAAATAATATTTGTTTGGGGCACCAAGAAAATAAATGTTTTACAATTACATTACCCATTACTTATGTCTGGATCCTGCTATAGGTAATAAGCATTAGTAGGTTCATAATATTTCCTATCTTTACATTTAAGACGTCCTCTAAAATACATTAAAAATGTATCTACTATAATTATTTACATTTAAAAATAATGTTAATGCATTACTTAAATATAGTTGCATTACCCCAGGCTAAAGTAGATACCTTATCAAACGATAGCAACCGCTTATCATCATTACTTGATAGTGCTATTTTATTTACGTCCTGAGTGAATATTTCATGTTTTATTGACTTAAACAAGACATTTTTTTTGCGAATGACATTGCAATTGTACAAAACGTTTTTATAATCTAACATATTTAAATTTTTCGTAACACATTTTTTTGTACCTTTTGCTTTCTTAATTGTTTTGTCGTTAGTTTTAATACAATAAAGCTTTGAGCGCAGTCCTACAAATTCTTTGATAATTTTGCCACTCATTTCATCCTTAAATAGCCCTGGAACCTTCTTATTAATAATTGGCAAGTTAAATTCGTTGTCTATGTCATAGTTGCTGGTATCAAAATATTTTAGAAAATGACCATTGATATCTTCGTAAACATCGTCGGTATTTACATCATAAACTAAACTATCCGTATCAGTATAACACAATTCTATTCGGTTACCATAAAAAGGTTTTATTATTGAATAGTGGAAGTCATACATGTGACTCTTAGATAATTCCAATACGGTAAATCCTATATATATTGGTTTATTAAGAATAACACGCGAAGGCTTCATTTGGATTGCCACTAGATCATCAGAAAAAACAGAAGCGCTATGAAAATATGGACTGCCGATCAATTTCTCAGCACAAGTAGTCTTTTTTGTTTTATTGTTCAAGTCACACCACTTGTTTACTAACTTAACATCTATTCGATGTTCATTATTTTCCAGAGTCTTTCCAAAAATACTATTGTTTAATAATTTGAAAAAATCTTGTTCAAACGTTGACTCTGCTTTTTGACGTAACTGAGTGTTAATATCAATATATTGTTTTAAAAAACAACTTTGCTTGAATACAATAGCGCGATGGATCCTTTTCAATATTAAACCGTGTTGTAAACACGTTTTTAAATGTATGTAATGAATAACATAGTGATATTTATCATATAAATTCGGTATTAGTTTTTTATTCTTACCACCGGGTGGCAAACATTTTTCTGGACAAAATGGAAAGTCATTATGGTCAATATGTAAATTATCTGGATATATTAAATCAACTTCTAGAATATAACCGTTTTCCGCAGTATCGCTAATATCCGCCAAATTCAATTGTAAATTATCTATTTCTTGTCTATTCATAAAACTGAAATCGGAATAGGGCAGGGATTGACACATGCTATAACCGTATAAATTGTTACAGTCTAAATAAATGATAAATGAATTTGAACGAGATGGGTTGTAAGTATCTAAATATTTATGATTGGCTTTGACATGTCTTTTGGAACACATGCAAACACCACCTCGAATACCTTTTTGGATCATCCTAAAAATTTCAATATCACTAATCAACTCTAATTGTATTCCTGTTTTTAAAAGCATTGCATCAAAAGATAGGCTTGGTGCTGTAAGATAGAACGCGGGATCGAGATTGTAATGTTGTTTACATGTTTTTCTAAAATTTTCAAATACATCTGTTAACAACAGTACGTCTGTTTTGAGATATAAATCTGTATACATACCCATGTTACGAATATTAAATACTGACCAAACGGACTGAGCGTGTTCATAGTCTTCATCAGTAATTGGCTCATTAGTTAAAGAGTTAAAAAAAAATGATTTAGGAGGTAAACACGTATCTTCGTAATGTTTCCATTGAGACATATAGTCGTACGGATAAACACCTTTACGGGTAAGTAAGTCAAATTGTGTTTTATTAGGAAAATAGGATTTTAATTGTTTAAACTCTTGTTTTTTCATTGTACTAGCTAGTTTTTCTAAGCTTGTTCCTAAAAACTTGAAAGAATCTACAAACCGAACCTGCATGCTTTCCTCGGTGGAAATAGGAATAAACTTTGTAAAAGAAATGTAGTTTTCTTTTGTTTTAGGTACCACTTTAATAGATCCAGGAGCTTCACCTAATTCTTTTATAAAAAGGTGACAATCATAACCAGACAAGTTATGAAAAAATACAGGCAAAAATTTTGGTAGCTTATTTTGCATGTTACAATAACAATGAGCTGCGCCGCGATATTTACCAGTCAAGTGACAATGATCGCGAACCCTGTCGCCGAACAAGAAGTGATCACAAATATGACAAGTCATCGCGTTTTCAAAGTCGCGAGCATTGTCATCTGAGTATATCATAGGAATATTATTTTTTAAAATATCGTAAATTTTTCGGGCATCTTTATAAATAGACTTCACAAAATTAGATACACAATCCGAGCCGCGATAAGAAACGTAACGATTGTAGTTTTCGTCTAGCACACACGTAATATGATATGCGTAAGCTATAGGCACATGTCGCTGCCGCGTAACAGTACCCGCCTTAGTAGGATCGGGGTTACAAGATTCATACCGTTCTAACATTGTTTCAAAATCTGCGTATACAACAAATGGTACAATTTGCTTTCTGTTATAATTTTCAAACTGTATGAAAGAACCCTTTGGAGGTAGTTCCGTGGCGACACCTCCACAATTATGTGAACTAAGAATATCGCAAGAATTAAAAAACATTAAACAAACATCACAAAAGTATAGTTTACCGTGATGCTTTGTCATTTGGTTCTTAACAAGTCGCGGCAAGTCTTTAATCAGACAGTAATGTGATAAATCATCACTTTCTAAATAAAGTAAATGAATCACCTTTCCGTTCAAGGTTTTTGGTTTGTATAGAGGTCCTACGATGGTATTATTTTTTAAACCATAAATGTAAATACAAATTTCAGGGTTATTCACTTCGAACCGCGTAATATCTGAGAAATTAATTGGGAATGATATATCCTTTACATTTAAGACTTTTCGAAAATCAGGGTAAGACGATACTCTTTCAGGATGACTTTTAGCTGGATATAAAGCAGCAATAACTGACCATAAAAAACAATACTCATCATTATTGCGGATATTAACACATGCTTTTTTATATTTTAATGATGCAGGCAATTCGATAAAACCTGAACCGCGCAAAGGTTGATATTTGTTAACATTAATTTCCAAATGGGAATTGTTCAAGAACGTCCATCCACTATCTCGATCCTGAAATTCTTCTATCTTTTTTGTTAAGGTGTTTTTGACTTGAGACAGTAATGAATCCAATTCATAATTCTGATGCAAAGTAAAGTTTTTTGTGGCAAATGATTTCATTTCTTGAGAATCATTTTTAACCATTAAAAACAAAGCGAAATATTCGAAGTTAACTTTTAGACAAATGTGTTCTTTAATAGTCATGTCGATTAAGGTTTTAATTTTGTTTCGAATATTATTTAAAAATGATTCTGTTGAACAATTCTCAGACGGGTCGACAATTCTATAGGAAGCTATACGATTACGAAATGCAGAATGTATTATTTCTACACCTTCACAAAAATGCGAAATATTTTTGTTTTTATGATTAGTACTACGTAAGTGACCTGTCCAGTGACTGCGCTCAAGAGATGTGTTACAAACGGTACAGAAAGGCATTTTAGTTTTATTTTATGTCAACTAACCTGTACGTTAAAATAATTTTAGACTTACTATAAGATGTCGCAATATGGATTATCTAAGATCGCAAAAGATATCAAATAATAAATTATCTTGGTACCCCAATATCGAAAAAGAAATTATATTATTTATTCCTATCTATCTATCAGTATCTATAAAAAACTGGCTCAGAATTATCAAATAACTGATGAGTCCGTCTCATAAATATTTGTAGCCCGTCCCACTGTGGAGTGTCTCTATTAAGTTGCACTTTAAGTGCAACCGATGCCTTCTTCCACCGATCCTCTTTAGGAGTGGAGACAACTTCGCTCTTATTATATACTTTAACCTCTACATAAAAGTCCCCAGTCAAGTCCGCCGTTCGCCGCACTTTCCCGTTGGCGACACGGCTTACGAGGGACGAAGCGAAGTCTTCGGTTGAGGTTGGTGGTGGAACGCTATCGCATTCCTCCAAACCAAAGAGGTTCGAGCTGCATCTTTTACTGTCAAAATAAAAGAAAAATACCTCTTGAACTAATTGTATGTTTTGCTAAATACAATCTAAAGTTGTTTTTATATATAAATCCACTAACCACTGAAATTAACGTATCATATTCGACAAGAAGGTATCTAAAGATATAAACAGTAATAGTAAAATTACCTCGATTTATATTCTGATGGCTTGATGGTGCTTTCAGAAGCTTTAAGCTTTGTCGGCTTTTTCTTCGGCTGCACCTTTGCAACCTCAATTACAGCAGCTGAGCGCCGTGGCTGCTGGTACTCTGACTCGGAGTCAGATCTGAAATGGAACACAAAACATTAATTTAAAATTTTATGCAGCTATGACTTAAAAGAAGACTGATGCAATAAAATGAACACGTTAATAATTGCAGAAGAAATTTAAAGAAATATCAATCGCTCGAATATGATAATATTTACACCACCCGGCAGACAGAAACCGGGTCCGTAACTGGGTAGCAATTACGTTCTACTGCAAATTCAGTAAACTAATAGAGTACTTACTTACATTTCATAAAAATAGTAGTATATAGAAAGATATAAGCAGTAAATGTAAATTACCTTGATTTATATTCTGAAGGTGTGGTGGTGCTTTCAGAAGCTTTACGCTTCGTCGCCTTTTTCTTCGGCTGCACCTTTGTAACCTCAACTACAGCAGCTGAGCGCTGTGACTGCTGGTATTCTGATTCGGAGTCAAACCTAATGGAACACGAAAGATTAATTTTATAATTATGCTACTATGAATTAAAAGAAGGTTACAAAACTCGCTCTAAATGATAATACGAGTAGTTACACCAGTCGGCAGACAAAAACCGGGTCCGTAGCTGGGTAACAATTAAACACATTAAGAAATGACGAGAGTTACACCAGCCGGCAGGCAAGAACCAGGTCCGTAGCTGAGTACCGATTAAACATTAAAATATTCAATAAACTTAGTAGTACTTACTCACATTTTATAGTTGTAGGATGACGTAATATGTAACGAAAAAGGTAAGTGAATCACTGGAAGATACTGGAGCGAATGTATTATATGATCGAAATTGCTTGGTTTATATACATAAAAAATACAATTTCAGCAATATTTATCTCATATCAAAATTAAACCTTAACTACATGTCCTCACAGGTGTATAACTAAATTATGTTACTTACGACAAATTAAACCGCATTGATTGAAAACCCTTCTGTCAAATTGCAATTTTATCGTGAGAAACGAAATACAAAACCAGCTTCTGTCAAATTGCAATTTTATCGTGAGAAACGAAATACAAAACCAGCTTTAACGCTCGCCGACAGGCGAAACCGACACCGGGCTGTTACTTATAATGTATACAATATGTATTATAGTAAAGAATGTATGTTTGTTTAATAAACCGTCTTAGAAAAACTCTGTATGATAACATAAATCCATCTGAAATTAAAAAAAAATAAAAAAAATCTGCAAGTTAAGATGAGTCGAAAGTAAAATATCCTAGAAGCATTTTTTTTTTTTTTTTTTTTTTTTTTTTTTTTTTTTTTTTTTTTTTTTTTCTGTACAATACATGTATACGAATCCGTGTCAAAAAGTAAGTTCACAGATATGTTGCAGTAAACTTTAAATTGATAATTAAGAATCATCTTTCAAACAATCCTAGATTGATAGAACTAACACCTTATTATAAACATATAAATATATGTAAACGAACCCGTGTCATAAAGTATGTTCACAGGTATGTTGTAGTAAACTTTAAATTGATAATTAAAAAGACTGCAACATGCGCGACGATCATCTTACAATGTTATCGCTGAATACATGGAAGTTACTCACACATACACCTCACGTAATAACGATAAAGTTCGAATTCAGCAAATTTACATAATGCAATTTTGCAGTCTTTGAGATTTTAAAATGTGGAGTAACAGCAGAGTAGCCAGTCGTTGATTGTTAGCATGTAACTTGGTAGTGTTAGCTGTATGAACGAATTAAATTAAAATTTGGATGTATCTTGGTGCCCAATCTGGGGTCATGGACTTGGAATAAGCGTGTGCCTGTGCATGTTATTTCTTGCTCTGTGAAGAGACATGAGACAATCTGTCCTGAATTTTAGTTTAATGTTTACGGTAGCCTAAAATTCAGATGTCCTCGGTACCAATCTGGTCGCATAATCTGAGTGCGCGTTGAACCTCTGTGGTAAGGCGCTATCTCTAACTTTGTGGAGAGACTAGGGACAATCTGTCCTGAAGTTTAGGTCATCGGTTCAGACAGCCGACGCATTTACTTGTTTAATAAACATGTAAATTTTCATCTATATGAAATGAAATTAAATTAAAATTTCGGATGTCTAGCCGCAGGAAATAGAATGTGTGTGCACCTATGGGTATGCGCTATTTCTTTCTTCTGTGGACAGGCATAGTGACAATCTGTCCCAAGTTTTAGTTTAATATATACGATATTCTAAATTTCAGATGCCCTCGGTACCAATCTGGTCGCATAAACTGAGTGTGCGTTGAACCTTTGTGGTAATGCGCTATCTCTAACTTTGCGGAGAGGCATGAGGCAATCTGTCCTGAAGTTTAGCTTACCACGTTTCATATAGATTAAAATTAGGAATAAATTCAGTAGTGGTGAAATGTGTAGTGAAACTATGAAAGAATGACAGTAAAGTAGTGTAGTGAAACAAAGTTTAAACCGTAGATCTGCTTTTGTTAATCGAGGTAAGTGGTTGATATGAAGAATTCGTACTCCACCTTCCGTTCATCAGGTGGAATAGAATGGATTTCATATATGTTATTGGGCAATCTAAGCCACCTGTTTTACTGCACTATGCAAAAATTCGTACTCCACCTTCTGTTCATCAGGTGGAATAGAATGGATTTCATATATGTTATTGGGCAATCTAAGCCACCTGAAGTGACGAGGTGAACGAAGTGAACCGATGGAACGTAAGGTGGCTTAGAGTGCCCAATAACATCCTACTGGTTTATCCTAATCCTATTTAGGATAAACCCAATTTATTTCGTTTGCCTATATTTCATACAAAGAAACTGTTACACGTCCCCCGCTATCAGCCACTGCCTTTTGCTACAAACTATTCTACTTTACGCTCTCGCTAAAGTCGTCGCGACGCGTTCAAACGAAGACAGCTATCGCTTGCCGTGCAGCGAGAATTAATCTACGCGGATACAGCGCTGAAACCTTACCTGCGATACTGGACAACCATTCGCCATACATATCTAGGACATGTGTGCTTTAGAACAAATGTTGAGAATCGGTGGTGCAGAGACACGATTCTTCTGTGCATAAGTTTTTCTCCGAAGTAACTGTTAACGTCTGCGTTTTGACGTGTTTTGTTTGGAGGCGGTCACTCACAGTCATGGCAATTATTTTTAAGAGGAAGATGTAGATTTTTTTTGGATTCAAACTGCATTAAAGCCATCTTCAAGATACAAGACCAAAGAATCAGCAAAATGTCCGATGGACAACAACGTTGCATTTCAAACTCAGGAGCCTGAAGTGAGAGCTATAAACCCAAATTCAAATTATTTTATTTCACATAAACCAACAAGGGCACTTATGAAACGTCAGAAGCTAGGTGCACGCCCACGGTTCCAAATGGTCATTTCCTATGGAGCCAGCAAGAAACTCCACGGTTACTTTTTTTTAAATAAATGGTTTTTACAATGGTTTTTTAAATAACAGTGTTAATAGGTATGAGAAGACAGTGTAGGCCTATCAACAAGTACCACCGTTGTTGTATTTATCTTATCAAACCTTACTAAAGCTTAATGAAATCATGATCAACTTTCAGATCAAACTCAGGACAAGATTTCCTTCTAGTACGTCGGTCTAAAGTGCACAAGGTAAACAAACAAAGAACCTTATCTAATCCGATTAAATCGAGCTCTCGTTCAGTATTCCTGGTGCGATTTTCTGCTGCCTTAATACCTAAGGATGTAAAGCCTCTAATGACAGATATATTTTACTGTTAAGCGCATTACGGTATCGTGGCCAGGATTAGTTTCGTAGTATCTGGTGCAATCTAAGGCGAAATAGTAAAAATATGCAAGCTATGGAACATCTATGAACTTATGCAGATGTCATTACTATTGTTTGTTTTTATTCATTATTATGTCTGATATTAGATCCCTGGTACAGTACGACACAACTTAGATGTAGCATAAATTTGTAAATTTACATTCATTAATTTCAATTTTACGAATGTATTTGGATAGATAACTTAGCAAGTTATTGCGTTAGCGTAAAGTCCATTTTCATCTAGAGCAGCAATAAAGATTGATGATTTTGAAGGCGCACTCAGTTTGGATGGTGATCGGTTTTACGAATTTTGCCCTTAGCGAGCGTTCGCCTAGTTTTTAATTAGCTTAGTTTTTATGCCCCTGGCTGGAGGCTTTGAGTTCTTTTAGGAGCTTAAGGCAGTAACAGGAAAGTCCGGTTAAGCAGCGAGTACCTTAGTGGTAACCTGCGAGACGCCCTAGTCCAAAAAAAAAAAAAAAATACTGTTGTGAATTTTGCAATTTTGTGTCAGAGGCCAAGCTCACTTAAACCCTCTCTAGAGAAACGAATTCTGTTGAGACTTGAGACTTACAAAACAAGCAACTTTGAAGCAAATACTTATGTCGTCGTTTTGTCTCATGTGAAGGCATTATTTATTCAAAGTCTAGTAAAGTGCAAGTCAGAGTATTTGGGTAGTTGAAACCGAAATATCTGACCGGTTCTTTTGACTGAAATTAAGAACATCTGAAGGAATAATTAATCTGTTAAGATAAATATTGGTGTACTTTGAGTGTAAGCAGCCATAGTCTAAATAGCAACTACAACGTAATTTAACATACTATAAATAACACAAATTAATCAACACATAGCACCATTGCCAACTTAAAACTAACTCTCTCTCTAAAGGTTTCAACACTTACAACAACAAGTTTCTGAACACAATTCACGTCGACACAATTATTATTTAACTAACAAAGCGCTATGAAGTAAATATATTTAAGATTTAATCTGTATTAAGTGATCCACTGCGAGTTGATAACAATGTAAACGTCAAGATGCTGCTGTTGACTAAAGATTGCTATCTCCATTCCATTCTAACTCGAAGAGTAAGACAGAGAGGACCAGCCAATCAGGTGATTGAATTGTATCGCACGCACAATAGAATGGAAATTAGATTTAGTGAATCACGATGTTCGTCTGTTTGTGTAGGGAGGGGAATATCGATAAATGTTAATTTCACAGCAATAATTGGCTCGTATTTATTTTTGTATAAGTTTTACGGGCGAATAATTGTATTTTAATGGTTGTCATAAGGTTGAAATTTGGAGGATGGACTTACAACTAGACAGGCTAGTCCAGCAGTGAACGGCTAGGCTGAGTTGACTGAGACGGGAAATTAGTGGCAAAGGCATTGTGGTCTTAAAATATGGTTCTGAAACCTTTAAAAGTTGCAGTTACTCTAGCCATTTTATATAATTAATCATTTTTAGTACTCAACAAAAGTCATCACCAACAAATCAGGTCAACAATAGAACCACAAGCAATACGTCCACAATACAGTATTACTACCCATTTGCAATACAATCTCACATCATAATCGGTACGTGCGTTAAATTCCGGAGCGCCGTCTACGGTGGACTCTGGTCCGGCGTCCGTCACGGCGTGGTCTGGGGAGCTATAAATTGAGCTCGAGAGCTCACACCTGACAGCTACCAAGTTCAATTAAACTGACGCTACGTTTTCTCAACAATTTGATGATTGAACATTTTGGGATGTTAATTTTATGACGTAGAGATAGGACAATCGAGCTTTATTACTTTTTACTCATTACATTAATTTATACACAATGTATGCGGGCAAATAGATATTATCACTATTATCTATGCAAATAAATAATAATCTAATATATAAAATTCTCGTGTCACGGTGTTTGTTGCCAAACTCCTCCGAAACGGTTTGACCGATTTTTATGAAAGGAGTTTGTCCAAATTCGGCCTCGTGTGGACACGATGCTCGAAAAGAAACAAATTAATCAAAAATCAAGTTTCGTTTTTAAACCCTTATTCATTCTATACTTTTGTATCAACTTGCACCCATGAATACTGTATTAAATAAGTACTGAAATTGTTTAATTCGACATATTGACAATACTCGACCTTCATTAATTCACAGTGATGCCAACGTAGCAACGATTAAAATTTTGAAGTTCAACTACTTCCTCCTCATTCATGTGAGAGTCTGGAGTTTACAGTCAATAAAAGATGTTATTTGTAATCACTTACATTATTTCAAACATTTTTTATGCATATACAAGGTTGATACGACAGAGGGGCTTTCCTTTGAACTGCCTATACTAGGTACCATTTTCAAGCTCTGTACCAAAAATCAATTAAATAGGAGCAGTAGTTTAGTCGCAAATGATTTTTTAAGTTTTTGCCCCGTTTGAACACGATGTATCTTTCCTAACAGCTGATTATGTCTATACGCTTAGGTCATGCACCTTAAAACGATAAATCTGAGTACAACCTACATGCATTGTTGCCGCTCTGTGACGCAAATCACAAGTACATACAATCAAATATTTTCGCTATAAAGCACACACACTTGCACTTTCATTACGAGAGAGTGACAATCATAGCAAAACATCCCGCGTGTAAAAGAAATAGAAATAGGTCAGTGTGTTGCTAATGTGGCTTACATCCTAGATCCTTCCGACCGGTAAGGGGGTGGGGCCTCTAAAAAACGTGTTTCTTCAGTGCGCCGAGGCAATCCTTTTGGAACGTACATACGTTACGTAAGACGGAAGCTCCGCGAACTCGCGCGCTGATAATATTGTGATTTTGTTTTGTTAGGTATTGTGGTATGATAGGGCACTAAATACCTACGTTTAACCGGTAAGGCCCCACCGTTACCACAGTAGACAGTATTACTTTTTTTTTATTGTGACAGGACACGTAACTTGGGATTATAATTATTTAGTGTTAGTTTTTTTTTTGATTGACTGCTTTACGACACGTAATTAAACTTTGGTTGTGTGTGTGTGTGTGTAATTAAAGTGTGCCTCAGAGTTAAATACAATTGTTGAACTAAAAACTAGGATTATTTTAGCATTTCACAAATTAAAGGGCTTAGCGACAGACAGTGATTTAATTAGAAAAATAAAACAATATTCTCCGTCGGTATAATTTGTGCATTAATGTGAATGGAGGACACAATTTATGTCATCGAGAATTTAAACATTTTGTGTTTTTGCTGTGATCGTTGTAAGTACTTCAAAGCCGCCGCCCGCGCCCGCGACACCGCCCGCCGGCCGGGCGGCCGCCCGCTTTGAACATACGCCGCGCGACGGCGCGCGCGACGTTGCCGCTTTGTTACCTAGGTATCTAAGGTCAGTTAAATTTATTTACAAAGGGTGGTTGCGTTTTACTCTGATTTGTAAGCTATTTAGTTTGTTTGAAAAAAAGAAAAACTCATTTTTGGTGCTTTTTGTTTTTATACCGTATCGAATTAATACTAAACACGTATAGTATACGTAGTGTAATTTAATGCCCCTCTGTCATATCAACCCTGTATTTGGAAAACAAGTATTTTAAAGTATCTAGTTGGTCAAGGAGTTTCACTTATAACAATGATTAAATCGATTATTTAAAAAAAAGTTTAGGTAATGTCAGAGTTGTCATTTCAAGTCACTTCATTTCTTGGCATCGTGAATATTGTTTTCCTCGTTTTACTGTGATATTTTTTCAAGTATTGTTTTTGTTTTGGGTACTCATACAACTTCTCACTTTGACCCGGCACGCCTATGAACTCCGACACCAATCCCACCGTTGACCCCAGCTTAAATATGGATATCGAACTAGCCGAAACTTGAATCGTACGGATACGAACGAAGCAATTTCGCTTCAACTCCTACATGTGGTGGAAACTGTGTTACAGATCCTATGTGCGAATTGTGGTACTGATATCAAGCAAAGGAGAAAGCATACCCTCGATCTTGTGGAAATGGAATCTGTTATAAGGCAGTGGATCGCTCCAAAAGTGGTACATGTCAACGAAAACACGAAAATGTTACATGAAAATGAAAATAACAGTCAGGGATGAAATTCAATCAAACAGTGTTGCTCCAACTACATAGTAGGGGGAAGAACAGTGGGTTGCTAAGCTCATGTGCGGACTATAATTTGGTTTTTAAGCTCTACAAGGTACCAAAATAATATATATCCATCTGCCCAGTTCCTAGACAATATATTATTAACTTATGAGTCAGAATAATAACAAAATGTATAAATAAAAATGTGTTTTATTCCAAACAACAAGTACCCAAAACAAGACTTAGAAGCATCGCGATACAATCTTATTACAATATTCTCTTTCCTACTGGTATTAGCTATTAAACCTGTATTATATTTATACTTAAAGTACCTGTCCACACCGAGCCAACTTCCCATACAGCGTGGACAAACTCCTTTTTTGTGTATATTAGGTAGGTATGAGAATAGGATGTAAACTATTTTTCGTACCCTTAAGTGATAAGGGTGGTCCACACCAAGTTTTTTTTTTTCTTTTTGTTGGACAATTTTTTTATGATTTGGCACTAAAAAATACATACAACCCTAAATTTTCACTCTTCTACCACCAACCCCTATTTTTTAATAGCGATATTAGTACTTTAATAATTTTCTACTCTTGGCACTCGATAATTGATCAGTTATTCCCGTCAGGCGTCTACCAGTGTCACTTCTCATCCCGTAAACAGCACAGAGTAAAGATGAGAACGAAGCCGATTTCCTGTCGTTCTCGCACAATAAGCTTTCTCTCTCTCACTCACTAAAGTTTAGGGCCTAAAATGAATCCCTATTTGAACACGCGTGAACGGCTGCACCAATTTCACTCATTCTTTTTTCGTTATTGTAAGGAGAAGGTTCTTTGGATAGGTAGGTGAAGGTAGGGTGTAAGGTAGGTAGGTAGGTAGGTATGTAGGTAGGTAGGGTAGGTAGGTAGGGCAGGGTAGGTAGATAGGTAGATGCGCCGTAGACAAGTTCTTACTGCTACCCGTGCGAAGCCGGGGAGGGCAGCTAGTATATATAAAATTTCAGGAAACCAAGAAAGGGGGTTGTACTCATCATTATGAATAACTTTTACTAAAGGACTAACAAAGAAATCGTTAAAGAAAATCAGCTACTCCACGCAATTATGCTTGCATGACTTTTCGGCATAACTCGACAAAATGCAAGGAACAGCTTTCATGGTTGGTTTATAACCTGTTCAAGGTGTTTTGTCAAGGTCTGTATGTCTATGGGTCAGCTACATCAAAAGATCACTAGATGTCTTAGGCATCCAATACAACAATGTTTTTAGGATGCTGTTGTAACTGCCTACTTTCTGTAACGCATCGGAGATGTTTACTCAGAACCGAACTGACGGGTTCCATGTAGTGATTTGCAAAAAAGTCACATCACTGATGCATAGAACGCGGGTCAGTGACAATAGGATCCTGGAAACCATGGTGGAGAGCCCTTACTCCCCTTTTCTGAGGCACTATGTGGAGAGAATGGTCAGGTAGCACATTCCTTGCTTTATCGTCCTCTGCACATCCTACCGCAGTCACTAGCTATTTGTTATCCTGTTTTTTTTTGTGTACTACTAACACTAGTGATAAGATATTTTACTAAGAAATTGGACCACATTGTTGTCCGAATTGAATCAATAAATAACGAAAAGATTAAAAAAAGATGCGGTTCTCATACTTTCATCACTCGTTCTGACCGTATAAATACTAGTAGTAAAGCAAAGTATTGACACGTTTATATTTAAATAAGTAGTATTTATTTAAAAAAACTTGCCTTATCTAATTGCATTATTTTAGACACATTTGTATTTTGTGTCAAATCTTCAGCCATTTGCATTGTGGCTCACTGGAAAATCACGATTCTAGTAAACCGGTAATTATTTACTTTGTTGAGCAGATGAATTTTTCAAACCTCAATCAGAACAATGGATTCAAAATTTCCTGCAAAACCCTCGAATTCAGATTAAAAGTGTATTGCGCATAGGGTGCAGATCTTATACTGGACATGTAGGGATCGGACGATACAAGGAGACAAATAAAAATTGATTTACCTACATGTACTCGTAGCATTGAAGAGGTTCTTTTTATACTGGGTTTTTTCTGAGTAAAACGATTTATTAAATTAAACTTGTATGAAGACATAATACCTACCTGTTCAATCTTCGAAATTACTAAGAATACCGATCGATGCCCCAAACGGTGCAGCATTAGTTAGTGAACAGACTATATGCAATTGTATTGTACGTGAGTGCCTTACTATTGTCGACAATAATCGCGGCTACTTAGAGATAGAGAATACGAGCCCGAATGACAT
Organism: Conistra vaccinii; assembly: GCA_948150665.1. NCBI lineage: Eukaryota > Metazoa > Arthropoda > Insecta > Lepidoptera > Noctuidae > Conistra > Conistra vaccinii. Next base: position 1,300,783 of record OX411318.1, on the reverse strand, counting down.
TATAATATCACTTGACCGATCAGTGCATGCAAGTTTATTTAATATCGAGTGCACGCGTACCGAACATTGTTCCACGCGAGTTCAAGAAGTTATAACGCGATTACAGACAGACCATTTGAACAAAGAGGAGAAAGTCAACCTTATAGCTCTTTGCTCGAAATATGCTGACGTGTTTTACATCGAAGGCGAAGCGTTGACATTTACAAATCAAATCAAGCATCGTATCAAGACTACAGACGAGGTCCCAGTTTATACAAAAAGTTACAGATACCCATTCATTCAGCGTCAGGAGGTTAGGGATCAGATTACAAAAATGTTAGATCAGGGAATAATAAAGCCTTCAGATTCAGCATGGAGTTCACCTATTTGGGTGGTCCCCAAGAAAATGGACGCTTCGGGAAAACAAAAATGGCGTTTAGTAGTTGCCTTTAGGAAGCTCAATGAAAAAACTATTAATGATAAATACCCCATTCCGAACATAAGCGATGTTCTTGATAAACTAGGGAGGTGCCAGTACTTCACCACTTTAGATCTGGCTAGTGGGTTCTACCAGGTAGAGATGGACCCACAGGATATTCAAAAAACAGCCTTTAATGTCGAACATGGACATTTCGAGTTTCTGCGAATGCCCATGGGACTTAAGAATTCACCGTCCACATTCCAAAGGGTTATGGACAATGTCCTCAGAGGTCTCCAGAATGACATATGCCTGGTTTATCTGGATGACATCATCGTTTTTTCTACGTCACTACAAGAACATATGATCAATCTGGAAAAAGTTTTCAATAGACTCCGGGAATCGAACTTTAAAATCCAAATGGATAAATCTGAATTCTTAAAACATGAAACTGGTTATCTCGGACACATTATAAGTAGTGAAGGAATAAAACCTAACCCGGATAAAATTCACGCAATAGAAAAATACCCCATCCCAAAAACTCCAAAAGAAAATAAGCAATTTTTAGGCCTTGTAGGTTATTATCGTAAATTTATCCCAGACTTCGCGAAAATTACGAAACCTCTGACAGCATGTTTAAAAAAAGGTAGGAAAGTCGTATTAGACTCCGAGTATAAAAACAGTTTTGAAAGATGTAAGAATCTCTTAACAAATGACCCCATACTACAGTATCCCGATTTTGAAAAGGAATTCATACTGACGACAGACGCTTCGAACGTTGCTATTGGTGCCGTAAACTGCACCGCGGTATACCCAAGATACCATTTTGGCCGATTTACCCATACACGTATATACATCCAAAAAACGTGGACCCGTAGCCAAAAATAGGTTAAAAAGAGGCCCTAAGGAACCTAACTTGTTGCAGGATTCTACTATTGCTGGTACTTCGCGAGACCCGGTCATCGGAGATAAAACTTGAAAGCCTGGCTAATGGACCTGGCTTATTACCGTATAAACTTGGATCGACGAGAATGACCACTCATCATCATACATTTCTTCAGTACGTGAATCTAAGGGACATTGAAAATCAAATTACAACGTTACAATATTAGATATCAGAATACAAAAGTCGGCTTAGTAATGACACTTATACACTATTTGAATTCCAAATTAATTATCTTACTAACACAATTGGCAAAGTATCTAATCAGCTAAAATCTTTAGAGCCTGGCCGTGTAAAGAGAGGTCTAGTAGATAGTCTTGGATCGGTAATTAAGAGTATAACTGGAAATTTAGATTACACAGATATGAAAATGCTATCAAAGTTCTACAGGTTAATAACAATAAGTTAGCTAATGAATTTAACAATCACATTAGCCTCAGCAAAGAATGGATGTCAAAACATAATAGTGTTCTAATACAGTTAGTCGAAAATCAAAGTAAAATCAATAGCACCTTAGAGTTACTACTAAAAAACACTTATACAACAGGTAGTTTAATAACCTATGCAAAGTTTGGTCAACTCATGTCAATCATAAGTGAAAATGTAGAAGATTTAAGATTAGAATTAGTTAGAATAGAAAATATGTTAGCGTTTATACATGCATCAAGCACTGTTCATTCTATGATAGATGTAGATACACTTAGGTCCATGGTAAATAGGTTAGAAAAAATATACAGCAAGGAAGAGATACTAAGTTTAGAGCTCAGAGAATATTACAATATTATCCAGCCTGGATCATATTTCAATGAAAAACAGATAGTTATAGTTTTCAGATTTTCTATAATTTCTAAAATTGTATATGATTTATATAAGCTATCTATAGTACCGAACAAAAACCGTCAAGCCCTTATCCCTACCTATCCCTTTATAGCAACTAATGAGAACTCTTTCGTGTACATAGAAGCAGAATGCTCGAAGTTAAGTAACTGGTATCTCTGTGAAAAAGAAATAACCCATCAAATACGAACAAAAACTGACTGCATACAAGAACTTATTATGAACCAAGCCCTCAAGAGTTCCTGCCAATTTACTACAGTATTCCTGGAGAAAGAAGCAATGGAAAAATTAGATGATCAGCACTACATCCTATCGTTCCCGAATCCAACCAAAGTGCAATTAGTCTGTGGGAGAGAAGACTTCAATTCGCTACAAGGAAGCTACCTCGCCACTATTCCTATCAACTGTTATCTTCGTACAAACGAACTAACTATAATTAACGACAACGACGTCATACAAGGGCAGCCTTTAAAATTAATGAACATTCCCTACGACGTGGAGACACCGAATGCTGCATCAACCCAAGTTCATCTCAGCTCAATCGATTTAGGAGGACTACATAGCATACCCTCTGGACTGACGGCCGGGTCCCCGTGGTCCGACGTCAAAAAGTGTTGACTGACGGGCGGCCAATTTGGACCCCACCGGCCACTCAGTTAATTTTGAGTATTATTTGTATTATAAATAGTGTTTACTTTCGTGGAACAGGTTTATAATTAAAGTCTATGAACGAACGATGACATAAAACATGACATGACCGACATCTGACAGTAAATTCATTGAATAAATTCAATATTTATTCAGTTCATACGGTCTGCGCGCAAAATGGCCGCGCGTGTGGTGTTTGTCTCGTGTTTTGTTTTCGATTTTATTTTGTTTTAGTTAATTTCGGTAGTCCTCAAGCCTTTGTGTAGTGTTTTCCCATGAGTAAATAACATCATAAGTTCGAATGTACATTCAGATTTGAGTATAGTGCAACGTAATAAAAACTGTGATCCAAATAAACTGGTTCGGTTTCTTCCGTGTTAAAACTTTTAATGGCGTGGTCAAACGTGGTGTTATTTTTGTTAAAAATAAACAATTATATCAGTTGAATCTCTGTTAGCTATTGTATAAATGACGAACAAAAGATAAACTTCAGTGTAAAAGTGTTTGTGTGTTAAGTGATAAGGAGAACAAAGAAAAAAACAGGTTCCGATAACGTGTCGGCGGCCCGTCGGGAGGTGACGTCATCGCGTGGTAAGTCATACATAAATTTTTTATTTCAATATAATGTAGGGGGACGTGTAGTTTTTTATGTAATTCTTTAATGTTAAATAATATATCAATTTAAAAAAAAAAAAATAATTGATAAAAATATTTTCAATATTTTTCAATTATTTTTTTCTTTACGGTAATGGGGAAAAAGCCCCCTTCTCGTGACTTTACATTAAAATTAAGAATATAATAGGAAAATAACATTTAGTTATCTAGTTTTATTGTGTTAGCTTATTTTATACCGATTCCAACTACGTAAGTATTATAAATAGCTCCCATACGAAACTTTAGAGATATAGTCGTTCTAATCTCAAGTGGCAGGCTTCATGGGGGGTCTCGGGACCACCCACGCGCAGCTTGACAGCTAACGGTTTTGCGCCGGCGCGCGCGTGACCGTCCAGAGGATACAGAACCAAGTCATGATGAGCCAGCCAATACAACTTAACCAACTGCAATCAGATGTCATATACCATACGACAATACCCTTCTACATTGCATTACTAGGTGCAGGCGCACTTATCATAGCCATACTAGGCTATCGGAAGAAATGGTTTTGCAAACGCCCTGTAACGCCCAACACCAAATTACATACTTACGAGGAACCTGATAAGAAAGAAGAGGATCGCGCGCCCAGAGGCCAAGTTCCAGCAACATTTTCTCTCAATGTTCTAAAATAGTTGCTGATCTGCGGGTGGAGATGTTACGCGCAGCTGCATAAGGGCAATCGCCAACTCAGCACTCAATACTTTTATATTAGGGAAACATACGCTGCAAATACATCGAACGACGGAAACGGCGAGCTGAGCAAGCACTCCGTGACGCACAAACCTAGATTACCCAAATAATGTAACTCATCAGAATGACATTCCATATTCATACTTCGAATAGGCATTTAGGCTAATTTAGCACGTAATTAATGTAATTCTTTTATTTTAAATAAATTAAGTTAAATCATTTTTGGTTTTTTTTAAGTCCTCCGATTGCAGCTAACGTAATTAGCATATAAATAAATAGATAAAATGTTTTTATTTATGCTTCAGTTTACAAAAAGGGTTTCGTGTTTGGAGCCTCCTTTTAAGCAAACAATGCTGTGTTAGGAGACTAAAGTAGATTGTAAGAGGATTTATATAAGTAACTTCCACAACATCAATTGCTTGGCAGCTAAGAGTGATTTAAATATTTTGCTCTACTTTGACATTTATTGCTGATTGTACCTCTAGAGCTTCCGACCCTAGTTTTATAGTTTGATCAAAGGTTCATCTTACTCTGTATTATTAGACCATTTCTTTAATTACTTATCATCAAATTCATCCAAAACAAAGTTGGCGACCGTACTCGTATACCTACTAACGAAGCGTGTTCGATCTTTATTAAGATTGTCTCCAAAAGTCTTCACAACTCAGACTTTTGAAGTTACAACTTTCAAACTATCTAAATTACTACAACTGGTGTGCGACTTAACAATACTCAATTTACAATTTCTTCGTCAATTTGATACATTCAGTTTCAATTGGGATTTCTTCAATTGCCATAGAAGTTAAGATTAGTTCGTTTTAAAACAGAGTTTTATTCAAAAGAGATTACTTAGTTCTGACAATTGGACGCTGGGAGCGTTTTTAACATTATTTGACAGGCTTTTAACGTTAATTTTTAATAGAATTCTTGAAAGAAATTACTTTTCTGTCTCTTTTACAAAGTTGACTTGACTAGTATACGCCGAAATTCCAAGAAAAATATAATTATTTTGAATGAGTTCCAATGTTCCAAGTTTCTATATCTAATATTTTATTAAGTTCTCTTTTAAGGCGATGCAAATTACTTTTCATTAACTGCGATGTCTTTATGAATCCTATTAATAAAAAGGAAAAATATATTAATTTATTGACTACACAAAAATTCTCAACTCATAAAAACATTAAAGTTCGCTCTGGTTCCATGATAATATAGCATCCCTAAAATTCTTACAAGAAGATTCTTTAAAATACTCCATTAATTGGCTACCTCGCCAAAGAAACCGTTCACACTTTTTCAGCTTTCTCAATTTCCTTATAAAAAGTGTTCGAGTTCGCTTACTAAACACAAATTACTCGAGTAGGTATCGATTAACAAGTAATCGGCGAGGAGAGAAGCATTAAAAAACTTATCGACTTCAGTGAGCGACGTTTAGATTTCGGACCGTCGCGTCGCGTCGGGAGATTGGTTCGAAAACTTAGTGGAGGACTTCAGAAAGTGGTTTTGAAGCTTTAGAGCGGTTTTTTTCTTATTTCAGCTGGAATATTTTGACCTGAAGGTTGTAAGTTCGGAATTTGGTTTGCACCAATACTTATAGCTTTTTCAATGTCAAAGTAATTTGTAATTGTAATTTGTAATTGAATTTATGAAAACCCCAAAAAAACTTTCAGGAGTTAATAGAAAAATACTCCATTAGTATTTGGAATTGTCAGCACGGATTACGTTGGTGTGGCGAGCAATGCTTGTACATTTTCCATTTAGTGAGTAAAGGCTTAGGTAAAGCCTGCAGTGGACACCCACAGAGTTATGTAATAATCGTCTTTATTATAGATTATATTCCGAACTCGATTTATTCAAAATTGGCTATCTGTATCCTACTTTACATAAGTAGAACCATACGCAAAACTGGCGCCCATTCTCCTTAACCATAAAGTGGCAATGTCGTGGCATTCTGCCAAATAATACCGACGCGGATTGTCCGTTGAGTGCATGAGATACTTCTTAACAGAACCTCATCATGCGATGCATTTTAAATACGATTTTTAAAGTTTTAAATCTCTGTTTTATTTAAGTGTGTCATACTGCAAACAGTTTGCGAGGGCTGAGCATTGAAGTGGCACACTTGGCGGCTTGCCAAACTGCACGCAAGGGAATCACTTGAGCTGAGCACTTAAGGCGTTTTCTTCGGACGCTCAATGCTGCATTCTACCTTAAGTGAGTTGCAAATCGTTGGAACTGTAAATGTGTTGCAGAGTATACGAAGGACAAAAGATTTCTCTAAAATGAAAAGTTGTCTTTAGTTTACTTGAGAGAGCCGTGGTGCGACCGTGACGTAGTTTTCTCGTTGTTCAAGATTAGAAAAGTTAAATTAAAAGATGTGAAATGAGTAAATTTTTCAAAGAATTTTCAGTAGTAAAATCGCGTCATAACTGACAAGGATTTGACTTACCTCATTCAGCTGAATTCTCCACAAACTGGCATTTTCCCAAACAGTATTCAAGGAAGTCATCACAGTCGTTTATCGCCCGTAGTTCGACCACGTAGTTTTACTAGTAGGACCGAGGGTATTTTTCTTTTCGGTGGTTCTATCAATCGGACCATGGGCAAATCAAGTTCTATCAATAGTACTAAAGGCAACTTTGTTTATGCGTGGTTCTATTAAAATTAAAGTGAGTATTTAACCACTTTGCATGTAAACTTCATGCAGGAAATTGCTTTAGATAAAAAAATATGTATCATAATGGCATTGACATTTATTATGGTTTATGAAAGAAATCCTCAGAGTAATAACTAAAGCATAGAGGGAGCGTGAAATTTCAGTCTAGTCATACTCTTTGTACATATGACACATTCAGTGTGAAAAATACAAAATTATTCAAAAATGTATTAGTTTTGAATAAAAAATTACCAGCACCTCAACCAGCACACGTACTGATATTCACGACTTAATATACGGCTAGATCAAATACTTGTACGGTTAACCGTTTACTAAGCAACTATTGTGCTTTTTAGATTGGTCGTATAAAAAGAGACCAACTGTGACCGTTTGACAATTTCGGAGCGTCCATTTCTTTACTCTATAGACTCCCTCTATGCTTTAGTTATTACTCTGAGATGAAATCCGAGAGTTGGGTTCCCACGGATTCCACAATCTCCCCTCGCTGTCCATACATGACCGCACATTTGTCCACATCCTGATGGCGCTACTGAAAGTTTCAGTTACTTTCAGTTGCTCCATCAGTTGCAAATTGTTGGGGGCAAAGAGTTTCCGGTCATCCATGAAGAGGAGGTGAGATATAACCTGACCACCTCTCCTCAGTCGATAGGCCTAGACTCAGCTGAATCCTCCAGCAGTGTGCTTAGAGGATTCAGGGCTAAACCAAAGCGGACTCAAACTATCGTCCTGAAATATGCGTCGCTCGATCCTTATTGGCTCGCAAAAAACCGTCCTCCATTGCCCCATACACGACATCAGGAAGGTGCGCAGAGTTGCATCTACTTCATACAGCTCCAGCACCCTCATGAGCCATGTATTTATCATATTATTATTTCGTAAACAATAAATACGCGCGACTGAGTTTGTGTCCAGGCCGTCCAGGGCAAACACCTCGCACCTTCACACCGCACTCTCGCATTGCTCAGCCAGCTCTATATAGTATTACACTATGGTAGTACCGTGGGCCGTAGTTGCTCGTACCATGGGCAAAAATATTTATCTTAGTTCTACTCAACAAGTAGATCTAGTGCCAATACAATTTGATAATTTAATAAAGATGGTCCGATTGATAGAACCACCGAAAAGAAAAATACCCTTGGTCCTACTAGTAGAACTACGCGGTCGAACCACGGGCAACAAATGATCACAGTTGAGCACGACCACACAAATGGAACTGGCGGCACTTTTGTTTATACATCGCATACCTTTAGTAACATCACTTCACTCTCGTTTAGACGTCATTAAATCATGAAATGTTATTATAATATTGTTTGTTGGGTAATAACAGCTAACACATAATATATATGAAGCTTGGAATCATTGTAGAAGTTCCATGTGTCGACAAAGATAAAACTACAACTTATAAAAAGCCGTCTCGATATTAATGGCTATAAAAGGCATTGGCATTGGCATTGGCATTGTAAAATCTAAGATACATCACCTTTTATAGCCATTAATATCGAGACGGTAAGTTATTTTTAATGATTTATAAAATACTGTCAGTTGTTTTCGTAAACTTACACAACACTAATAAAGATATTATGTTGTCTGTGACAATATGTTATACATAATGTGCACAAGCACACAGTTGTTACAGAGAAAATACTTTTTTATTTATACTTTTTGACTTTTTATTAAATAATAACTCAAATATTTTGTCAGTGTTACGCAAACTACACACATCAAAAGTGTCTAGGGATCAACATATATTTTTGCAATAACTTTTCTCCTGATTGATATTAATTAAAATTTTCTTTAAGGATTCATCAAATAAAGTGTTTTCGTTTGTCACAGTAACGATAAACCAAGTCACCTTTGCATTAATAAAGAAATTTGCCATTTTCCTAATAAAGGGATTTTTGACATTTGAACCACTAACATTAAAGTTCGAAAAAAAGACTGAAATAACAGTTTTCTTTAAAATTTTATTGGGTAACTTAAGCAATTAATAATCCGTGTTTCTACCGCGAACACTAACAACACAAGAACATCGGTTTGGCATACTCAAAATGAGTTCATCCAAATCACGCTGTGGAATGGCCGCCCATGTTCGTTGCAACAACAAAAAAAGGTCTTCTTGCGACTGGATACCCTCCATATTCGGCAGAGCTCTTCTCTGTAGCATATCCCATGCATGCTCAATCGGGTTCAAGTCTGGCGACTGAGCAGGCCAGGGCAGGACATTGATGTTAGCTGCGGCGAGAGTCTGTCTTACAACTCTTGCGGTGTGCGGTCGTGCATTATCATGCATTAACTGAAATAAGGGACCGATTTGCACTTGTAGAGGAACGATGACGTCTGATACAATCGTCTCAGCATAAATTTGAGCGTTGAGGTTGCCTCTAATCCAAATCAACTCAGTTCTTCCGCCGATCCAAATACCCGCCCATACCATGATGGTTCCACCACTATAAGGATGGACTTCCTGGCAGGATTTTAATCGCTGTTGGCGTCCAGGGGTTCTCCAGTGTCGTATACGTCTTGTATCCGGTCTCATACCAAAACGAGACTCATCAGAAAAGCACACGAAACGCCATTGTTCTTCTGCCCAATTTCTGTGTTCAAGAGCCCATTGATATCGAATCCTACGATTGTGCATTGCTATAGGTGGTACCCGTAGCGGTCTTCGGGAATGAAGGTTCACTTCATGCAAGCGGTTTCTGACTGTTTGGTCGCTAATTAAGTTCCCTGAAGAGTGATGAAGCCTCACGGCTAACATCATGGCGGTTATTGTTGGAGCTCTTCGAGCTAAGATTTGAATGTATCGGTCTTGTCTCCGTGTGGTGCAGCGATACCGTCCTCCATGGCGCTCAGCCACGGTACCAGTGCTTCGGTAACGTGTCCAAAGTCGACTGATAACACTCTGACTTGTATTCAGAGCTAAAGCCACAGTACGTTGCCGGGAACCAGCTTCTATCATTCCCACGGCTCTGAGCATTTCTTCCCTGCTTAAATGACGTCGCTGCTCCATAATAACGTTGGTTTTAATCAGTAGTAGGGAAACAGTAGCACTAATAATGTCTTCAATGCGTTGTATGTTTTTATAGGGAAAATATTGACAGCTGATTTTCATCTTTTACTCGAATTTGATTCACAGTTCCTGATTCAAATTATGAAATGCACCAAAAAGGATCCATATAAATTTATAAAATCATAAATTTATTACAAAGCCACATCTCAATCTCAAGAAATCCGCATAAAAATGCTTGATCCCTAGACACTTTTGATGTGTGTATTTTGTCAGTGTTACGAAAGAGAGCAGTGGTGGCCCAGTGGTAACGGCCCCGACTTACGAGTTGTGGGTCGTGGGTTCGAACCCAAGCAGGCGCTTTACTTTGTGTAAATAATATCATCACCACTGCTCTCAAAACGGTGAAGGAAAACATCGTGAGGAAACCGGCATGTCTAAGAACCAAACATTTAAAGACATGTGACATCTACCAACCCGCACTGGGCCCGCGTGGTGGATTACGGCCCACTCCCTCTCACAGAGAGGCCTGTGTCCCAGCAGTGGGAACATTAATAGGCTGATGATGATGATGATGATGTTACGCAAACTATGCAATGGAATTCATGAAGTAAAAATGGATGAATTATGATTGCTATGGTCAGTGTTTGTGAGTTTTGTGTAATTAGGTCTTAAAAGCAATTATGCCAACTCGGAGACGTGTCCATCTTCAATAGGTCAAGATAGAAATAACAAATGGGGATACCAAAAAAGTAAGGCTACTTATTATAAATATATTATGTCGCAGAGATTTTATCAAACCAGTGATATTATAATTTCACGAACCTTTTTCAACCGCCTCTATTTCTTACAATTGAACGGCCTTTTTTGTATTAATAACAATTAATAACAACTCAATGTACAAAATTGACATTGGAAACCGACCAATTATTAACCGTCTTACAATTTAACGGGCTTGCACATACAGTGAAATTGTCAAAATATTACTGCCTTGCAATATCACTGCGTGGGTTCAGTGGAACCCACGCAGAAACTTTAAAAAAAAACAATATAAAGCTTAATAATTAATAACAATTTTATAAAACGGTGAAGCCGTTTGATGGACAAGTTGAGCGACGTTGTACAACAAAGTAGGTAAATAGTGTTTTAGAAATATCGTTTAAATCCTAAATTATAGTAGGCAACTCTTTTAAGTTCTTAATGAAATTCTAGCGTTTTGTGACCCCAACGCCATTACAACTGCGTGGAAACACGAGCGATGTATTGACTATTATAATTAATCTTTTGTGATTATAGATGTTTTTCCACTGACCGTCTCCGGCATGGCGCCGCCCGGTAGAGATTGAAGATAAATGTATGATTTTTTTTACTTTTACTCCTATACACGTTATTTTATTTGTTTCCAACAAGTATTGTAAAAGGTTTTGAAAACCATTTCGTTTTTAAAACATGCCTGACTGTATCATACATATATTGACGATGTTTCAGACATGTATTGTCTTCTAAGTATTCTACAAGTATTCTTCTAAGTATTCTACATGTTTTTGCAACTATTGTTTTAGGTATAAATGATTAACTAAACTAGTAGACACAACATGCAGATAACATATCTTATGACCACAATATAGAAACGGGTTTTGTCGACGTAAGAATAGACACATTAATGACAGATAAACAATCATAATCTCTCATTTTGTCCACCTTTAAGAAGACATATAAAGTGCTTAGTGGTGCGCAGTGACTCCCAGGTTGGTACCTCAACTTACACAAGCATGCAGTTTTGGTTAGTACAGTCGTTTAGTCCATCTATATCTCGAATCTATAGGGATTGTTTCCTCGGACCGCTGCCGATCTTGGTTATTACAATACAATATTCATTTAGTATTCATACCCACAACACACAAACAAAGCTTTTTGAGAGCCACAAGCGCAATAATAACTGAAATAGCAACACAAATATTATTGTGGAGCAGTCGTAACTCGTAGGTTTCGGAGACCGACGGCATCGTCAGACGAAGTTTTTAATAGTGTTGTATCGAGTCACCGCGCGCAGTTAATTACTGGCGCTGGCCTCTGACACCCTTCACGCTAGTCTCGACCTTGTTTTTTTTTTCTTATATAAGCATGATATTATGCAACAATCCAATCGATTTAACATTTTTCTTCGTTTTTTAGTGCGTTTGTAATGGTCGTCTTAATCAAGACACCGATCGTAATTTCATAGCATTGAATCTCAACTATTACTGCAATGTGTATTATTTTTTCCCTAACGTTCTGGGAAATCATAGAGATAACTGATTTCAAATTAACTAATTACTACGTTATTTAAAAAGAAAAACTATAAAAAAGGTAATATTATATTCTCTTCAAATTTTTTATACTTTCTGTCATCAATCATTCTCATCGCTGTATTTTATGTACATAACATCTTCGTTCAGTTCACTGTGCACCAACAATTTGACGCAGATTACTGCACAATTCCGATACATTGCCCTCAGCGATATTGAAGCAATTTCTAGCAATAGTTTGCTATGTTTCCCGTCTTAGGGGCAACTTAAAGTGGATTCGATGGCTATTAACACTGGCCATCTTCAAACGCAACCTGTTTGATGTGGAAAAGATTTTCCGTGACTTTCTTTTGTTTTTAAAGAAGCTTTTATTTGAATAAAATAGTCACATCTGCATTTCAAAACACGGTTTGTATTCATTTTGTCGGTTATCGAAGGTACTAAGGCTGCATATAGTTAAGGAGCCTTAAATATTTACCTATACATTGCCTCATACTATCTTGTTACCACCATTCATTTTAATGTTGTATTATTACCTCGCTGATACCTATTATTACAAGATATCCAGTTATCTTAGGTATTGGCTGCAACTCTAACATACAACCTTACTTACCTTGGGCCTATTTTCATTGTAAACCTTATTGCACGACTCATAATGCGAAGCATTAGAGTGTGCTCTACGATCGAAAAATTTTTTTTGCCCCATTTCTGCAACTTTTTTTATTGCTACACACCTGCTAGTACACATAAACTACTTCATTTATATGCCATTGTATAGATGATTAAATGGAGATTAATACTGTACTTTTTAACAATTGATTTAATGCAGCAGAAATGAAAAAAGCATTCAAATAGTTGAAAAAAATTCAATTCCTATCCGTCAATATATGAAACCTGAAAACATTGTAGCTTGAGATAAAATCAATTAATTGAGTAAATTTTTTTTTGTACATTTGTTTCAGCCATAGAAGGAATCCTATTGAAAATGGCTCTTTTATTCAAAGTTGTTTAAGTATAATTAATATTAACTACACTAACTAAAATTATAATATCTAAATATTTCCAACCTAGACTTGACGTCCAGCCGTTGCCTAGCAACCGAACCGACAAAGTAAATATCTGACTATTAATTATTATTATTATATCATTTATTTCAGTCATTAATAGTTTTCACAGTCGTTTTCATTATTAATAGACTTTGACATGACGTAAGGATTGCGTGGTAAGAAATTTTACCCTTATTGATGGGTATAAAAGCAGTCAAAACATACTTCATGAAAAGTGATACATTGTTAATTTTTGTTAGAAACTATGTTTTGAATTTCTTTTTTGTCTATGAGGCGTGCACTTTTGGATTTTTCAATCTACTTTTTTAATACTTGTGGGTGCAAATAAACAATTTTTATTTTTTATTTCATAACCTTTGCAAAAAGAAGCAATATTTTACCAACGTCATCAAAGTTATTAAGTTAACTACCTCTGCTGAATGTATGCCTTTTGACAACGAATAAGTGATTGCAGTTTATTATTATGTAGTTAAAAGGTCAACCCTTTTTACACAGGTTTACCTATTTATTTTCTAAAGCTGAACCCCAATCTGTCAAAATTACGGTTCATGGATCGAAAAGCATTCTTCTTAAAGTTCACAATAGCGTGTATAGAGCCTGCATCCTTATTATATTGAGCGGTCATCTGTACTACAAAGTTTGGAATATACTAGAAAGGCTTAGACTTTTTTATTCTGTGAGACTTTCCAAATCCTTTTTAAACCTTTTTCTTAAACGAGCCAAAATCAATCTTGATTTTGACTCGTTTAAGAGAAAGGATCCAAATTGAATTGTCTGGCGTGGGTAACTCGGTTACTGTGATCATGTGCGTGCGAGATATGTTTCATTGCATATTGAAATATTATGCGTAATGAAAGGCGTTTCGAGGACATTTTAGGAGTATAATATTTTTTTGTTAGAGTTTGTGCAATGGGCAAATGCATCGGTCATAGTAATTTATGTGTCGCCAGGCCGCATTTCTGTGTTCCAGGTTGACACTTGTTAGGCATAATCTATAAGATTGGCATCGCGCATTGGTTAAAATTACTCGACCAACACGTACGAATTAAACACGTTTGCCAAACATTTCGCACTTAAGTTTTTGTTTTTAGATGTAGTGAATAGCGAAATAACATCACTAATTGGCCTTTTCAAGTTCCACCAAACTAAAGCCTTTCAAAAAAATGTTTGCCTCTCTAGATAGAAACAGTGTAATGGGCGATCGGTTTAACGACCACCATCAGGCCTAATTGACGTTCCCGCCAAATTTACTGTCTTCAGTCCTGACTGACGGCTGCGATTAAAATTAGTAACGCGAACACCTAGGATGGCCGGGTTGTTATAATCGAGCCGTCTTCATAGATAATATTAAATTATGTGTTGTTTCTTAATTCGTTTTTGGTGTTCATTTGGAATAAAGTGCCGTTTTAAAGTAAGCGCACATACTAATTCAATACTAATAGTGCTGTGCGACCTGTAGTGTGCGATGGTTTATTCAAAATGTACGAACATAATTTAGGAGGATTTTTAAGTTGTGGTGCGGTCCGCCCAGGTGTTCGCCTTTACGGGGTATGACAACGTATCGTATTGTAAGTAGTACTATAAATACTATTCAATGTCGTCTCTTGGAAACGTTTCACACATTTTATAATTTAAGAGGTGTGGACGACGAACGTAGAATTACTTCAAAAGTTGAACCATTGATTAATTCATATAGAAGTAGACAATCGAGGCAGAATTAAGTACACGATTCATGATCGTGATAAATGGTCATTTCATGATCGAGAATTCTATACGCCGCCGCTCCACCGCGGCCTTTTTCGTGTTCATTATAAAATAAATATTGGCATAAAAGTACCAACAAAAAAATCCTGTATTCATTATGCAGTAGATGAAAGACTTTTAAAAAAAGATTTTTATTTTTATTCCCTTGTGTGTTGACCAACGCTGCTAATTTAAGCTTCGAAGGGATTTATCATTCGCCGGAGCTATCTGCATATTTGCCGATATGCAAATGATCCATCAATCGAACATCGCAAATGCGAACCAATTCGGTAAAATTAATAATATTTGGCAAACTTTGGAAACATACGAAGCTGTTTTTTGCTTAGAGTTGGTATAAATAAAGAGAAAGTTTTTTTTTTGCCAATACAATATTTACTACGGAGCATGACAGAAGCATTGCCCCTCTTACAATACTTACAGGCGATTGTCCTGGAGAAAGCTCAAAAATAAAGATAGAATACTCTTGATTATGTACACTATTCAAATTACAATACAAATATCGAAATAACATTTTCATTTCATATGAGTCTCGACAACTTTAAAACACACTGAAATAATTATTGTAAGTCTGTAATATTACTTGCGTTATCAATCAATTTAAATATGACAATATGATGATAAAAATGACTAATGGCTAACTAACACAGGTCTCGTTATAGTAACAGCGACAGTTTTGCCCACCATACATTCCCCTGTGTTTCTCAATTAGCTTAGTGATAGCAATTTAGATTTAGATTTCAATAATTACCATACCGTCCGATTACTTCGTTAATTTTAACAAAGGCCTTGATCTACACGCAGTAGTCAGGGCTGTCACAATAAATATTGTGAAAAAATATAAAATATCTTTTTAGGTTTTTTTCTAATTCTATAGATATAGGAGTAGAGATAGAATTATCTATAAATATAGACTTATAGTTGGTAGATACTGTTGCCTTCACAGCCATAAAAGACTAATAGAATATAGACGTATTAAGTTGCACCAAATTAATGTAAATTAAAGCGTGCAGCCCAAGAACATCCCGGTAAATCCGGCAGCCCGACAGCCCTAGTATGTACATAGTAGTACTAAAAAAATAAAATGTTTCGTTTAAATTCCACATTTAGGGGGTTATGTCACGAGAAGCGCAGCCGGCACGACGATTATGTCTAATTTATGTACATAATTTGTTGAACAAGTGGCCGCCTGTTTTTGCTCCGAGCTCCTTATAATTAATAAATTTGAGACTACACCGCCACACCAAAATATCAGCTACAATGCCTGATTACAGATGATTTGATGGTGTAAGCAGTTTTCGAGAATTCACTTGGGGAAGCGCTTAGAACTTACTGTAAAATAGACAACATTTACACGTTTATCAGCACTACCTTACAGTTTGAATGAGATATTTGTCTGCAGCAAGGATTGTTTTGTAGCTATACAACCAAACTACAAGTTAGTAGTAGGTATAGTCTTAGGTAGAAGATATTGAGGTAGTAGAATCACCTACTGTTGTCTGTATACCCTGTACCTCAACATTTATACAAGAAAAGTTATCCTGTAAGAACGACAAAGAATTAAAAACACATAATTTAAGCAACATAAAACCGTTTAGAGCATATTCCTTACCTCCCAAGAGACGTGTGTAAGGAAAAATATTCTTTGTAAGCGCGAGTACAATACCAGCATTTACTGTGTTACAAAAATAAAGTTAAATATTCAGTATACCCATCGGCCCCGGGGAGCCGTGCAACCAGAAATTATTATTTTATTCACACTACATTATCGTTTACATAATATTAATTCATAAGTAGAGAAGGGTCTACTTACCGATGCCTGTTGTAGCTATCTATAATGATTTCATTGTGTGTTCGGGCAGAGTATTTGTTCTGTAGTTGTATGTATATGTTAACATGAATAGTAAAGATTCCATGGTTACAAAGGAAATCATTTGTCCTTAGAAATCAAACTCAAACCATTTATTTCAATTAAACCATTTAAAAGCACTTTAATTGTCAAAGAGTCGGTCAGTTAGTCAGAAAGTTGAAGCTAGTCGCCCATTCCAAAAAGTAGATCTCTGTGGAGAAGAATGGGTAAGAAACTCCCAGGACACTCTTTTAAATAAAGATATTACAAAATCCTGGGTACATTATTCTTGTTTCTTCTATATGTGAGAACAATGTGAAAAAAAATAGAAACAATTCAAAGTATAAGATTTAAAATAAGCCTTGGCAGAAAAGAGATGACCAGTCTCAACCGACGGCGCGGCGGCGCTCGTTCACGAACATGACGCGTGGATCAGCACCATCCAGCTCAACCATTTTGTAGGGAACCGAATGATCCAACACACTCGCCACCATCGGCGAGACATTTAAGTAAGCATGACAAACTCTCAACTGCCATGCTCTTTCAAGTCAACATAAAACAGAATAAACAACCCCATGGTACTCACATTTACAAAAACTGAAAAAATGCTTCTAAATTATACAAAACTATAGTTTGCAATGTATTATACTATCAAAAAGAAAGAAAATCATTATCAAATATTGGAATATTCAACAATTAAAAATTGGTTAATAAAAAATAAAAATAAAATAAACATGTTGTTCGTAATGTCAGAAAAAAAGATTAATAATAAAAAAAAAATAAGAAAAGGGGTAGCAACTCTTAAAATATACAATAATTTCAACTAGTGAGCCCAAGTGTCTGTGGAGCAGGACCAGCATTAAGCCAAGCATTTTTATCTACGATATAATCATCTATAATTATGCTTGTCTACATATTGTGCGTTTAATGCATGTTTTAAATTTCTTCTCATTAAGTTGAAGTATATCGAGTGGTATTTTATTATAACATTTTACACAGTACCCCATAAAAGAAGTGTGTACTTTAGACAATCTAAAACGTGGTTGATCTAATTTGTTCCTATTTCTAGTGTTAAAATTATGCCTGTCACTTATCTTACCAATCATAGCGTCTATAATCATAATATCTCATGGGTGTAAAGCCGGCTTTACACTGAAGCAGCCTAGTCTATAGTGCACAAGACGACACCTGCCTTTACATTACTTTGGTGCTTTAGAACATATTGTTGTCTGGTTGCATACAACAAATACTAATTATTCTGCATTATAAGCTACGCAGTACGCGTAGCATGATCACCATATAAATGGAAGAATCAAAGACAAAATTAAAGACACAATGTCAAAAATGATGAAAAGAATTAATGACTCATTGTCTTCGTAAAAAAGAGAAGAGAGAAGAAGATAGAATAGAGATAGAAGTGGTCATGCTCCGCGTGTCCAATTGAAAAACAGAACCCTTATAGGTTCACTCGTGTGGCTGTCTGTATGTCTGTATGTCACAGCCAATATCTTCCGAATATAATAAACACGGATGTGTTACGTAAATAAATGAATTTGGGAAACGATATGATAAAATTAAAAATACAGTTTTGCACTAATCTAGTTATATAATTTTAATTACAGGAAAATCTATAAGAAGTCTCTCTCGAATGTCTTAAAATAACATGTTAAATCTCCATACATGTTTCCCATACATGCCAACTGCAAAGGGCTATGCCTGAAATGACATGGTTGGACCACTAGTGCCTTTTTTTAAATTGATCACACACTAACCTAGTTAGATGTGTAGAGTACTTCCATAGAAACAATAGTTACTAGGGCATTTCAGCTTTAAAGTACATCCGTCTCGAGTTATGCACTGTTTTCGATAGGATTACAAACGTTGCTTTCTGAACTCAGAACTCAACTTAGAAAAGACATTCGAATTTTTTAATAAAGAAGACAAGACAGTGCGAAGCAACCACATTATCAGTTTTGCTAATAAAATACTCGTAACATTGTTAATAGTGAAGTGTGACTTGATGTCGCATTATGCCACTTACGCCAACGTGACGTAACTCGAGTCCAGTATCATCATCATCAGCCTATTAATGTTCCCACTGCTGGGACACAGGCCTCCTCTCCGTGAGAGGGAGTGGGCCGTAATCTACCACGCGGGCCCAGTGCGGGTTGGTAGATGTCACATGTCATCGAATTTTTTGGTTCTAAGACATGCCGGTTTCCTCACGATGTTTTCCTTCACCGTTTTCACCGAGTCCAGTATGTTTAAACTATATTAAAAAAGACACTATGTTTAAACTATATAAAATAGACAACATAAGGATGTAAGAAGCACTAATCTTTTCAGTTTCGTTAATAAAATACTCATGACATTGTTACGTTGGAAGTGTAACTTGATGTCACACTATGCCATTTACGCCAATATGATGCAACTTGAGTCCAATAGAGTTGTATTATGAAATAAATAGTATAGGACCATTAAAAGTAACTCATATTTTCAGTTTTCCTAATTAAATACGCGTTATATATTAGGGCGCATATACCGAGACGGATGTACTTTAGAGCTGACCTGCTATATTTACTATTGTTTGTATGGAAGTGCTCTACTTATCTAACAAAGTGGCGTTACTATGCGATAAAAAAAAGGCACCAAAATTGGGCATAGCCTTTTATGTTCATTTGCAGTTGGAATGTATACGAGAACATGTTTAAACAGGATAAATTCATCCTAACTACAGAACCATTCATAGTGCATGGTCTGACACGCACTTGGCCGGTTTTTTTAACAGATTATGACTCAGCTTACGATGCGAACGTTTCATAAAAAAACAAGAACTATTTAAAAAAAAGTACAAAAGAAGAAAGTACAAAAGAACAAAAGTTACAAGATAATCCTATTCGTTTGACCACCACTCGACTGCTTTTGTTTTCTGGCTATCATGTAAAGAAAAAATGAAAATAATTTTGTATAGCCAACATAATTACAAGGACTTGTTAAACACCAAGTTATTCCTCTGTCCCAAAGCAGAGAGCATCTGCAAGAAACTCTAGGACTCGTACTTCCAGTCCAACAATTACAATTAAACTCGTATCCCTCCCAGTTACAAAATACTTGGTAACTGGAGTCCAGCTCTTTGAGAGTTCTGCTACAAACAGCACTTAACGGCATTGCATCGAACACTCAGATTGCATTGAAACTAATACAAGTTGTTTGCTGCCGACGTATGTACTCTGTACTTTACTGGTGGATATGGTGCAAGGTTGAAGAGATTATTAGATAACAAAAAATGTCAAATAACATAATATTCTAAAGCGTCAGGCTTTGGAGTTATTCACCGAAATATAAGTCGAAAACTGAAACCTGAAACAAGATTTTTTGGTTTATTCCCTTTAGGTAAGTATATTGAACTATAAAAACATAATTGTATCATGTATAGGTAATATTTTAGTTAAGAGCTAAATAGACAAAAATATATGTATGGTGAGAAATAGACAAAAGTATATAAAATGTATGGTGCAATGTATGGTATAGGATTTTCTTGGTGTCACGCTCATGCCACATGGGCGTGACACCAAGAAAATCCTATTCAGCCCCTTGCTGCCTTCTTCGATGATATTATTTATACCGAATATGAGTAAAAAAATCTTTTGTTTTATCTACTTCAATTAATTCATATTTACCTAATAAAATATAATTGTAATTCAACACACTTATCTATGAATATGTCTTATGTTCCGATTGTATTAAAAAAATATTTTAATGGACAAAGTAAATTATTAGTATTATTTTATTTGTTTTCGTTCTTTACCTGATTCAGATTATCAGTAAATAACTTAATCAACATGAAGTAACTACAACATAAATAAATAAATTCGTTACAACAATAATTCCTTGATAACTTTATCCTAATCTATATAACTTCAATCTAATCGACATAGATTACATCTAATTTAATTCAAAGCTCATTTATTCTATTACTAATGAAATCCAATATAATCTCGTTGATGAATATAATTAATCTGCACTTACCATTACTCTCATACAAGTCGCCGCGTTTGTCATCAACTCATCATCTACACCTTCTAACAGTTTCACAAACACTGTCTACAAAAACCATAGCTACACAATCACCCAATGTACTCAATACACCCAGTGTTATTAGGCATTGCATCATATCACAACATTCATTTCATAATTGCCATTGCGCCATGATGTAATTATTACGTAACCAAATAATACCTTCGTCCAATGAAATAGTTTTATGACAGCTGCGCGCTCAGACTGCATATGTCTGCGGCGCTTGAGTCGCTGACGGAACGAAATGTTGCCATTTATATTGTATTTATACTTTTAGTACTAAGTATTATATTTTATTTTATTTTTGATTTGATAATATGTTATTTCACTATATTATATGCTGCACCGGATGACGTCATCACGTCAACGCCGGCTATCGCTGAAAACCAGCGCTGGGGCTCTGTCTCGCATAGGGTCGCAGCATTATGCTGAGCGATGGCCGTTTTGCGTGGATGTGACGCATATTTTCCCCCAATTTGTTATTTATCTTTTTTTTTTTTTTTCTTTTCTTGCGTCATGTTTACCGCAAATAAAAGTATTTTCTTTCTTTCTTTCTAATTGTTATTTTTATCTTTGAATAACTCAGAACCGTGACGCTTTCTGATGTTATCTTAGATCAAGTTTTATGTTTGTTTAAGTGTCCCCTATCCAAATATAAGACATTTATGGTTCATTTTGAAAAAAAAAAATATTGTGGCTGATTTTAGGGTCAAAATCTTCAAACCCCTTTATCTGTTTATAACTATTTATTTATTAAGCACTTTGTTATACAATACAATAAAATTACTTATTTACTTGCTATAGCAGGCAAATATAGACTGCTATATTTTCATAAAGCTATTTAGTTTTACTGAAAATATTATAGCAGTTATCATTACTTACTTAGTACGTATGAAAGTTTTCTGACCAACTACTATTTTAGTGAGTCAAACGGTTGGCATTTAGATTTTGAGCATTAGTATTTATGAATACAATTAACCTATTCATCAGTCGCCTTCATCTCATGACTTGCCTCACTATGTAATGTACAAGAGAGCACCAGTTGTTTGGCAAAACGCGCGCGTGCAGGGAAGGGGCCACACGCAAACCGCTCAGTAAGCCGGCCGAACAGACTCCCAGGCCACAGGGAACGCGCTTACTGTGCTGCCCAAAGAAACCTTTACACAAGAAGATTTAGCTGCTACAACGTATTATCCTGTTGTTCGAACAATGGTTGTTGACCACATGGTTTTTATTTATAGCGAGTTTATTTGCCAGTCGATACACAGTGTAGGTACTGTGGGTGTTTTGAAGTAATACACTTTCTTTGCCTCTCTTTTCATAAAATATTAAGGACAGAAGAATGGCCAGCATCCTACTGTAAGCTAATAACAACATACTGATTTGATTATTACTAATCCGTTTGGATTATACTTATAAGTAAATTGATGTTTCAGTTGTACCTATTAATGCCCAGGTTACACAAGCGTTTCAAACTAGGATAACAAAATGTAATATCCTGACTTGGCACATGCTAGAGCTGTTGACACGATGTTAGTAAGCGAATAGTATTGCAGTGACTAAGTCCGTGGAGTAAAATTATCCGATTGGAAGCTAGCTTCAAAAACTTGCCTCATGTAACCCGGATGCTACAGGCGTTTACCGCAATTGTCTATTGAAGATATGAGGACCACTGTTTTGTAATTGCAAAGCGTATTAAAATAAGCGGTTGCAAATGGTAAACGGGCTATTGAAGAACAATCGAATGCAGTAGCACCTTGGTGCTACCTATTTCTTTATAAACCTCCACACAATATGATAACTTAAATTCAAAGTTACACGTGCCACTAATTCATAATGAACGTGCACTAACCGTTGCCGTAAATACTGCTAATGAGATAATTAAAAGCGAAATAGCGCTGTATGGAATTAAAATGGCGTATTTATTTGCCGGCGGCGTGTTGGGAAAAATGAGAGGATTCTACGGAATTATGTTTTGTAACGATGTAGGTGGGTTGTAGTTTATTTGTTAGCTAGTTACGTTACGCGAAGTGGATTTATTTTTTCACACACATGGGAACAGATTTATCTTGTTCCTTTATATCTGGGCCAGTTGTTTGAGAATTACACGTTTTTTTTTAAATATACGTTGTTTTATTTGGAATCCTATATTTATACAGCCAGCATGCCAATTTTGGACAGCCCAAGTCCTCTTTTTAGTAGCGGTGCACCAACTCGTCTTAAGAGTCCTATTAAGTTTTTAACGCAAATTCATGATTTTTGACGTTGTGATTTGCGCCACCAGTAAGATATTTTAATTATTTGATAATGAATAACGCTAGTGCTATTCTCTTTTTTGTAAGTTGGAGCTACACCTTTTTATTTCTCTTTTCGTGTAATTTACTATAAATACTTTACGAACTCAGTTTACAAGAAAAACTGTCAGCGATGGAAGTCTGACGCTTAAATTCACTTTGTTTCATTCGGTTCTAATAAAAGCTAAAATTACTAAAAGATAAATTGAATGTTTTACTTGTTTATTGGAGTTCTAGAATTTCTTTAAATTCCTTGACATTTCACAAAAAAAATCGTAAAGAAAAAGAATAATTGGCTTGATTCAGTGTCTTTTATATTATTTAAATTAAAATTGAATTGAATTAAATTTTAGAAATAGTTTGTAAGTCATATGTCTACTAACAACATTATGGACCAAATATGTCTGAAATAAAAAGATTTTATTTTATTTTATATTTTAAATAAAC
The DNA here is from genome assembly GCA_948150665.1 of Conistra vaccinii. Classification (NCBI taxonomy): domain Eukaryota; kingdom Metazoa; phylum Arthropoda; class Insecta; order Lepidoptera; family Noctuidae; genus Conistra; species Conistra vaccinii. The sequence continues at coordinate 1,277,150 of OX411318.1, read as the reverse complement.
ACAATTTTATCAAATAAACTAACATGATATAAAACTTCTATCTTCAATGAATACGTTTCATTAGTTTTCGTTTTTCAATATAATAAGACAAAATTATAATAAATACAATTATAGTACTATATATTCCGAATCAATTCAGCAAATTACACGAAAAGAATGTGTAACTCAAACTTACAAGAAATAAAATGGCACTATCGTTATAATAAACAAATAATTAAAATATCTTATTGCTGCTGAATATTACAGCGTCGAAAATCATGAATTACCGTAAAAAAAATTAATAGGACTCTTATTTAGATAGATACATAAACTACTCTAGATACTTTGAAAGTTACGTAAAGAATTTCAATGGGTGACAAATAGCATTAATTCAGTCTTGTTAATTATCTGCGGCAATAAAAATAGTATCGCTTTCTATTACATTACTTTAATTCTCGCGTCTATAGGAGCCACCTATGCCATACATTTAAATCTGAACAAACAACAAACCACAGCCCACTTATGGTTACGCAACCATCTTGATCGGCTAACTGGCACGTAATTAGGTCAATTGTAGCGGAGCCTGGCTCTCTGCCAGACCTCTTGATCTCAGCGTAGGTGGCCTGCAGATGCTTGTGTGTTGGATGCTGGCTTTCTGTTTGTTGAAGAGCTTTTGTATCTACAGGTTTGAATGAAACTAGCTGTTGACTGTGGTTTCACTCTCGCCTTAGGTGAACTTCCTTATGTACCCGGATAAAAAGTATCCTACCTCCTCCAGTTCTTGGTTAAGTTTCGGCTAAGTTTTGTTGTAAGCGGTCAGATTAATAGTAGCCTGTAATATATTTTCTGTTGAACTAAGGCCTCTTCTGACAGAGAATAGTTTTTTTTCAAACTTTAAATTTTTAGTTGTTGATTCCAGAATATGTCCAATTTTAGTCGCTGTCATTTATCTATACATATTATCAGTTAAAGTCACTTTCCGTGTCTGTCTGTGTGACCACGTTGTTCTTCTAAACTTTGCAATGGATTCCGAAAAGTTTATGTGTATTAAACATACACATAATAAAGAAATCTCGATAATTTGTCAAGTGGTAAAAACCGTGTGAAGCAGGGGCGTGTCGCTAGTTTTACTATAAAATGAAGTAATAATCACTCTCAGAATTAGTACCTACGAGGGAATTGGACAATTCTACATTAAGCACGAAATCCAAAAGCGTGGGATGAAATCGGAAGGATTCCGGAAACCCACGCGTTGATAATGAAATGTAGTCGTGCGTAATGTTCGGAAACCGGTTCGTGGATGAGAGATTCTAATGTGAACTTTGAAACCTGTGAAATTAGGAAAATGGAGAATTTCCCATTTTGACAGCGAGATTGCAGCGGTGATCATTTTAAATGTTGTCAAGATAAGCATAGGTTATTACTGCTAGGATTATGGTAAGCGTTGTTTTTAATATTAACTGATAGAAGTAGTAAGTAGTAATGATAAAAGCATTTGTTCACTTCTTATAATTGTGTAATTGTTGGCAAAAAGATAGTTTGGAGAATCCAAAAGTGCACGCCTCATACATAACACTCATTCATAAACGAAAAAGAAATTCAAAACATAGTTTCTAACAAAAATTATCAATTTATCACTTTTCATGAAGTATGTTTTGACTGCGTTTTTACCCATCAATATGTCAAAGACTATTTATTCAGGTATTTACTTGGCGGTTGCTAGGCAACTTACGGACGTCAAATGAAGGTTGGAAATATTTAGTTATAGATATTATATTTTAGTTAGTATTTTATTAATTATAATTAAACAACTTTGAATGAAAGAGCCATTTTTCCTAGGGTTCCTTCAGGGTTCCTTCTATGGCTGAAATGAATGTATAAAAAAAAATTGACTCAATTAATTGATTTTATCGCAAGCTACAATGTTTTCAGGGTTTATAAAATGACGGACTGGAATTTTTTTTCAACTATTTTGATGCTTTTTCCATTTCTGCTGCATTAAATCAATTGTTAAAAAGTATAGTATTAATCTCCATTTAATCATCTATACAATGGTATATAAATTAAGTAGGTTCTGTGTACTAGCAGGAGTGTAACAATAAAAACAGTTGCAGAAATGGGGCAAACATTTTTTTTAGATCGTAGAGCACACTCTATGCTTCGCATTATGAGTCGTGCAAAAGATGTTGTAAATAATTCATAAAACTTTTGTTATTGCTTGTTATCCTACCTATTATCAGCAATTTAGTATTACTTACTTGCTTAATGATGCTCAAAATCGACTATATTAATAACATGATAAAAGAGACAGCTGTTTCCTGGAACTGTATCTGTTTATAAATTCATGCTAATATGAATGAATTTTCCCCAATTTACAACAAAAGTTCTGCATGTCATATGCATTTAATTAATTATAATTGAAAAAGACGTAGTGTATTTGCAAGTAAGCTGTAAACAAAATAAGATCACATCTTTGTTGCAAAACATGTTTTTTTGTCTTTTTATTCCAATAAATGTTGTGTAGTGTTGTGTGTTGTTGTGTTCTTTAACTTATCAATTAGATAATAGCTATTTAATATTAGTCAGGTCAGGATATTATCTTAATTGCCGATCGTTACCCTCTCCCACGGGGTTACCGCCTGCATCATAGTCTGGTCTTAGAGATTAGCATAATCCGGTAATTAGCGAGAACAGTCCGGTGGTGGTGTGGGTAGTACGGGTCACTAATATTAATTTCGTAACGTATCGGAAGAAGAATGATCCGGGTATATTATAAGATGACATTAGAAGTTTTGTGTAGTGAAGTTCTGTGGAGGAGCTCGTGGCTAAGTAATAACAAGCCGCACGGGTCAATCCATCAGGTTAAGCTACGCTTGCCGGGGTTGGTCAGTGGATGGGTGACCATCTTCACATACTAAGACTCCTCCGTGCCTCGGAAAACACGTTAAGCCGTTGGTCCCGGCTGTCATTCGTGGATCTTTGACAGTTGTTACGAGTCGTCAGAAGCCCGAAAGTCTGACACCAGTCTTACCAAGGGGTATCGTATTACCCAGTTACTAGGTTGTGGAGGTCACATAGGCAGTCGCTCCCTATAAAATACTGGTATTCAGCTGCATCCGGTTAGACTGGAAGGCCAAGATATTTGGGAAAAAAGGCTAGGAAGATTGATTAGAAGTTCTGTGTCTGAAAACTCGTAACAATTAAAAACAAAACAAATAGAACAATCTAAAGACAACAATCATAAGGCTAGCATTAATCGCGCGCTTACCAGCGGAGGCGCCCGCTTACCACTGATTAACGAGCGGCGCCACTTGCGCCCGTGTGTGCAACGCTTTATACAGATTACCTGTAATCTTTACTTATTGAACGATTTTTTGTTTTTGCACTGATGTATGGAAGGGTTGGAGGGGAAATGAGGTTGCACAAATACTGTTTTAAAACATCATTCTGTTTCTTTCATCTTCAAACACTTGACAGAAACGACCATGTTTTAAATAGGTATGTTTAACGCTAAATGTCTTTAGTGATTTATGATGCAAGCGGGCTAGACTTATTACTATTATAAGCAATACAGTAGAAGCAAATATCTGCCCACAAAATTAGCAGAGAGGAAGCAAATTAACTAAAATTAAAACACGTAGCCACACTCGACACGCCCTACTTCCTAAACAAATCCTTTCCAAGTTTCATTCCGAGTCTAGAATATTCGGGACCGTTCCAGAACATTCCAGAAGTCAGTGTTCCATTAGAACCTGACGCGGGTTCGTAATAACTGTAATGTGAGGCGCATTACACCTCACAGGAGCCTCCAAACTTGAGCTCAGAAACTACGTAAGAACATACGTATTTTCTAGTATTCTGCAATATTCATGTAATGTAATTTATGAAGGTTTTGGCGAAAATAAACGATGATAGACATTTAAGAGGGCCCTTCCCGGTCCGTCTATCGTCAACGCGAGCGTAGTTGAAAAGCTTGTTGTTTCATTCAGCGCAAGTGAGAACTACTAACAAGCAAGTGAGAACGCGATAACATTGTACGAAGAATAGTGTGTAAAGATTTGTTTCAGGCCATACGTGTTTTTGAGTAAGCCTGGCAAGTTTGTGAAATAAATGTTTGTCATTTAGAATCTTCATTACAAGTGCGAGGTTTCTAGGAAGATGTTTTCTTTACTTTTCCAATTCACGAGTACATCATAACCGGCCAAAGTTCAGGTAAAATTTGTGCAAAATAGCTGATTTTTGCTTATACTGAATTTGTTTCTAATTTATTTTATTTTTTGATCTCATAGAAACCTAGATATAGTGCACAAGATACATATTACATTAAAAATTTCAAAGAAAGGTGTGATACTACGCCATGATCACGTACGAGCGTTTGTATGAAAAGTATGGCGGGTTGGCCGCCCTTAATAAATTATTATAACAATATGAAAAAAAACGTCCTTAGCAGCCTGGTTCACAAATCGTTAGTGTAAATAACGTGTAAGGCGGCCTTTACACCTACAATAAAAATAGCAATATAATTATTGAATCAGCCCTTTCACTCAAACGATCCATTACCTTCACGCAATAACCGCAATATTTTCCAGTGAGCAAGACCTGCGCAATACATTGTTACAAGGATTAATTAAAAAATAGTTCAATAGAAATTAAACACACTCAAGCTTCAGTTCAATCATTGCACAATCGTCAATATTAGCCCTAAATTGTTCAATTCGGGATATTGTGATCGTTTAGGGCCTGCCTTAGTGAAATTATATGCTTTATCAATAATAATAATATAGACGAAAATTTTGTAGACTGCTACGAAATAGCTACGCACGTGCTACGAAAGTGCTACGAAAGTGCTACGAAAGTGCTACAAAAGTGCTACGAAAGTGCTACTAAAGTGCTACTAAAGTGCTACGAAAGTGCTACGAAAGTGCTACGAAAGTGCTACGAAAGTGCTACGAAAGTGCTACGAATGTGCTACGAATGTGCTACGAAAGTGCTACGAAAGTGCTACGAAAGTGCTACGAAAGTGCTACGAAAGTGCTACGTCGCTACGTAAAGTGGGTAATGCGGATAAAGTGGTGTGAAACGAATACGGGGTCATTCATTTAAAAATGATGACATATTTGCGTAATAGGTTAGCACCGGTCGGTTTTTCAAACAGGTAGGTTTAGCGGTAGACGTATTACATAATATTATATGGTCACTTTACCAGGTATTCATATTCATATCTTTATTTGCATTCCATAATGTAGGTATAAAGGTGTTACACTGGCTTAGAGCTAAGGTACAATTAGGTACTTTTGATACGTAGCTTTACTGCATCAATCTTCTTTCTCTTTGGTTACAAAGTATAACATTTCGGCCAAACATCACAGAAATTCCTAAAAACCAAACATGGAGCCAAAAAATGCATGTAGGTAGTATATGTAAAATAAATCAATTAACACACAGTTGGAGCAACGAGGCGCATATGCATTTGAATGGCGGGTAGTTGTAAAAATGCGCGCATTAACATGTAAAGTGTACGTTAGCTCCTTTGTGCGCGAGCAGCCGAGCGGCCGCGTGTTCCGCCAAATTGCTCGCCACTGTACTGGCACAGAGTAACTAAATAAAAGCAGATATGACAGAGTGCTACAAGGATCGTTTGGCGCTTGAATGACATTTACAGGGGGCGTTGGTAGACATAATGAAATTGTCACAGAAATTGTATTGACAAAACAAAATGGCAGCGTTAGTCCTGATGTTAGCCACGCGCCAAAGAACCTTGTAGCGTTGTAAATAGTTATTATTTTCAAACTTCCAGCTAATCTGTCACGACGTGTTCAATTTTCAATTGAGATAGAAATAGAGCCTAATAATGATAATATTTTGACGTGTTATTGAACTTACATAAAATAGAAAATTCTCGATATTTTGTCAAGTCGTAGGACCATGCGGAAGCAGGGGCGGGTCACTAGTGTCAGTAGAATTATCCACAATCTAATAACAGTATTAATAAAGTAAATAACGTTAAGATTGAATCAGATAATTTTAGCTAGGGCAAAAGTGTTATAAACAATTTGCTATCCTTAGTGGTTAAATTGGCTTTCACATGTTTGACACTTAATAAATCAATTTGGCATATCTATCAAATTCTATACTCCATGACGTTGCACAAAGATGCATCACAAACACAGCGAGGACAGTGAATGCGTTTGCTCGCGAGTGTACACATACTAACTAAGTTAGGGAACTGTTTCAATCTGTGCGCTAGTTTAAAAATTTAGCTTGACATGTCTCCTTTGTGACCTGGTGGTGCTTGTGATGGTGACGTATAACTTTGAATTTCGAGCTTGATAATAAATTAATGTAACTGTCAAACAAATCAATATCGTGAGTGAACACTCGAGGTTGTCGACATGCGGAGTGTGGACTCGGATGTCATTGTGAGAATTGCCTGATGGCCGAAAGCCTTAACCATTTTATTTCAAACCTCAGCGGCAGTATCTCTCTCGAGGCGGTTAGATCAAGGGCCTAATTCTTTACTTCTCGCATTGTGAGAAGGTTTCCGTCTCTGGAGCCCTTACTTGCTCCAGCTTGGAACCTGTTCTCAACATCAGTGCATTCCTTTTTAAAAGCTTTTATTCAACTTGCAATGTTTGTTTGTAAGTTAGTATGTTTGTTTAGGTGGAATCTTGTGAGCTGAATTAAGACCACTTCCTCTTATTCCACGGAGTTGACATTTTACATGTTGGTTTGATTCCGATGACAATACATTTTTATGACAAACATGACCTGATTGGCTACCCAGGATTGGCTCCAGACGAGGAAACTCCTCAACGACCAACAGTACAGACACGATATTTTATATACGCTTTAATTATAATGGTTTGTTCTAAATTCCATTATGACCTGGCTGCTGCACCCAGGATTGACTCCAGACGAGGGAACTCCTCAACGGTTAACAGTACAAACAGGAAATTTTATATTCGCTCTAATTATCATGGTCTGATCTAAATTTCACTATGATTTGGCTGTTGCACCCAGGATTGGCTTCAGGCGAGGGAACTCCTCAACGATCAACAGCGCAGACACGAAATTTTATATATCCTTCAATTATGATAGTCCGTTTTAAATTACACCATGATCTGGCTGCTGCACCCAGGACTGGCTTCAGACGAAGGAACTCCTCAACGGCCAACAGTACAGACACGAAATGTTACATACGCTTTAATTATGATAGTCCGTTTTTATTGCCACCATGATCTGACTGCTGCACCTAGGATTGACTTCAAACGAGGGAACTGCTCAATGGTCAACAGTACAAACACGAAATTTTATATACGCTTTTAATTAAAATAGTCCATTTCAAAGTCCACCATGATCTGACTGCTGCACCTAGGATTGGATTCAGACGAGGGAACTGCTCAACGGTCAACAGTACCAACATTAAATTTAATATACACTTTAATTACATATGATAGTCCATTCTAAAGTCCACCATGATCTGACTGCTGCACCCAAGTCTGGCTTCAGACGAGAGAACTGCTCAACGGTCAACAGTACAAACTCGAAATTTTATACACGCTTTAATTATGATAGTTCGTTCTAAAGGTCACCATGATCTGAATGCTGCACCTAGGATTGGCTTCAGACGAAGGAACTCCTCAACGGTCAACAGTACAAACTCGAAATGTTACATACGCTTTAATTATGATAGCCCGTTTTTATTTCCACCATGATCTGACTGCTGCACCTAGGATTGGCTTCAGACGAGGGAACTGCTCAACGGTCAACAGTACAAACTCGAAATTTTATATACGTTTTAATTATGATAGTCCGTTCTAAAGTCTACCATGATGTGACTGCTGCACTCAGGTCTGGCTTCAAACAAGGGAACTGCTCAACGGTCAACAGTACAAACACGAAATTTTATAAAATAATGGTAGCGATGAGCGTCTGAGGTTGTTCATAACGGGTAACGCTGGGACTGGAAAAACATTCCTATTTAACTTGTTGAAAAACCAAGTAAATCGGTGTTATGGCAAGCAAGTTGTTAAAGTTTGTGCACTAACAGGAGTAGCAGCGCGCTTAGTGGGAGGATCTACTTTGCATTCTACACTAAAATTGCCTGTACAAAAGGACGGTAGAATAGTGCAGATGCCTATTCTTACTGGTAATTACTTGCGATTGATGCGGCTACAATGGAAACACATAGAATTTTTGTTTATAGACGAAATCTCTATGGTTCCCTACGAGATGCTTTGTATGGTGGATTCCCGACTAAAGCAACTTAAGAACAACGAATGTCTCTTCGGTGGTATAAATATTTGTGTATTCGGCGACTTGATGCGGTTACCCCCCGTGCGTGGAAATCAAGTGTTCGATCAACCCACTAGATTAGTCCCAGCAACGCACCTATGGTATTCCTTCTCGTTGATTGAATTGACCGAAAATATGAGACAACAGGGCAGCACTACTTTTAAAGACCTCTTGAATGCATTACGAGTTGGTGAACTTCAATCAGAACATTTTGCTATTTTAATGAGTAGACTGAACAAAGAAGCGACTTGTGAATTTGCAATGGAAAAGGCTCTGCGAATTCATCCCACGAATCAACAAGTAGACAATCATAATCAGACTGTCCTTGAACATTTTCGTAAACGTGGTGTAACGATTAACAAAATAATAGCACAAGATAACCTCATAGATTCAACTCGAAAAAATGACAATTCAGATCTAAATAATATTATACCATCCGATATAAACAAGACAGGAGGGCTACCTAAGGAGTTAGAAATATTCGTTGGGGCCAAGGTCATGTTGCGATACAATGTAGATGTGTCCAAAGGTCTGGTAAATGGTGCCATTGGACACATCACAGAAATCATATGACCTTGCTTCCGGAGAGCACAAATGTACGAAACTGACATACCATCCGTCCGCATAGACTTCGATAGAGATGGTATTCATATTATTCAGCCCAAATCAGTACAATTTCCGGCAAAATATAGTAACGGCACTGCTGAACGAAGAATGTTGCCAATTGTATTATGCTGGGCTTGCACAGTACACAAAATGCAGGGTAGTACTGTTGACCATGCCGTTGTCTATTTAGGTTCAAAGCTCTTCGCTGCTGGCCAAGCATAATTATGTAGCTCTAAGTAGGGTCAAGTCACTAGAAGGTCTCCTTATTGAAGAACTAGATTGTAATAAATTAACAGGCAAGCGACCGTGCAACAATGACGCATTAATTGAAATGAACAGACTTAGAAACGTGTCCAGCTAAAACTAAAAAAACCAATAAAGAAATTGATATAAAAATATTTTTTCAAACAAGCTTTTATTTAAATGCGCTAAAAAGAAGAAAATAAACTTTGAATTAAATCTAACCCAACATTTTGTTACATTATACAATTTTTTATAATATAAAAGCTTGTCGCGTAAATAAATCTTGACACATGTACTAATAACTCTATGTTCTTATGTATTTTTTTATAAAATACATTTACTCAAACTTAAGCGACATTGCTCGCTAAAGAGATGGCTGATGGGGCCAAAACGTACTGGAGTGGCGACCGCTTACTGGAAGGCGTAGCGTTAAAAGGCCGCCCGCAAGAATCCGCTGGATGCGAGAAACAAAAAACCGGTCGAAGTGGCGGTCCAGCAGAGGACGTCTTTCAGCTGAAATGATGATGACGATAGCTCAGGAAATCTCGCGACAAGCTTTTATATTATAAAAAATTGTATAATGTAACAAAATGTTGGGTTAGATTTAATTCAAAGTTTATTTTCTTCTTTTTAGCGCATTTAAATAAAAGCTTGTTTTAAAAATTATTTTTATATTAATTTATTTATATTTGTAAATGCTATTTATATTTTTTTATTTATTTATATGGGAATAAATATGTGTATTTTTAAATTATGTGTTTGCAATGAATAGCACCTTTACATATAAAACAAAGAAAGCATGAGAATAGATCACCGTGCTTGTTTATTGAATAGTTTTATATTTTTAATATTTTCTTTTACCGGAATCAGTGCTCTGGTATTATTTGTTTCATTAAACACTACAAATTCTTATAAAAGCCTGCGGGTTAGCTTTTGTCATCAAGATAGACGACACTTCCTTCCTCGAACAATCTCTTTTTCTAATAGCTTTTAGAGTCGTATTCCAGTCTAACCAGAAGCCGCGGTTTTATTATTACAGAAATAGTATTACAAAGAAAACCACTTCCATTTGACTCAAGAAGAAAGAAAACATCAATACTACAGATGGTTCATGCTTGATTCTTGAGCAGAATTACTTAATTGTGTTTAATTAAGGATTGGTAACCTGAAATTAATGTTTTATTTTAACTATTTAGCCCCGACATTAGTTAGGAATAAGCTTATTTATTAGTAGGCTACACAATTATTTTGAATGTGTTTTTATATGCATTATAATATCACAGGAGTTCGTTCTGAATATCATCATCATCATATCAGCCGAAAGACGTCCACTGCTGGACAAAGGCCTCCCCTAAGCACCGCCACTTCGACCGATTCTGTGCTTCCCGCATCCAGCAGATTCCTGCGGCCTTTACAAGGTCATCGGTCCATCTTGTGGGAGGCCTTCCAACGCTACGTCTTCCGGTGCGCGGTCGCCACTCCAGAACCTTTCGGCCCCATCCGCCATCTGTTCTGCGAGCAATTAGTCCTGCCCATTGCCACTTAAGTTTGGCAATTCTTCTCGCTATGTCGGTTACTTTGGTTCTCCTGCGAATCTCTTCATTTCTGATTCGATCACGTAGGGAAACTCCAAGCATAGCCTTCTCCATTGCTCTTCGGGTGACTTTTAGCCTTCCGATAAGACCTATTGTGAGCGACCACGTTTCAGAGCCAAAACGTACGTTCTAAATATACATAATAATATATTATATAATTGTATGAATTAGTACTAATTAGTTGCGTACGTTGGCACTATACATAATTACATTATTCCTGCTTACTTGCTTGTATTGATTTATTGCTAGCAATTGTCCGATGACTTGTATGCTCTTACATATACGTATCTTCTCTTATATGTCTGCACACAATGAATACATATTATATCATGTTGATGTTTATCAGGAATATTAAAGTCGTACTATGAGTTAAGCTGCTAAACAATCCTCTCATTTTTCGACCTACTATTAGCCAAATAAATTAATTGTGCAAATTGTCAATTTCCCGTATTATAGTCATTTCATACAACTGTCATTTGAATTCACGGACAATTTAAGTTGGTAGTCAATTTGCTAAATTATTAATTTCCCTGACTTACAACGCAGTGATTAAGGTGGGCTGAATAATTACTCGAATTCAAAACGCGGCATGATCACTTATCTCACTTTTTGAATGCAGTTAGTTGATTAGTAAATATCTCTGGCTAGTTGTTTGTGGCAACAAACCCCAGCATGAAACAATCTTATTAAAAAAAAAACATAATTACGGGTTATGAATATTACCAGTATCTTCTTACTTTGCATATGAATACCTAGAACTTAATGTAACTCGTGGTTCTAACGCTCGTACCATTTATATGTTTTATTCTGAAAAGAGTTTGAAAATTACTTTGTGATAAAAGACGCACTTACCTACGAATTGTTTTGTGACATAAACAACATACCTTTGATATTCCGACTCAGAGAATCCAAAAGTAATTTTGTGGGTACGTCTATACCGTATCCCCTAGTACTAACGTATGTAGAGGTTTTTTACATAAAAAACTCAATTACATTTGGTTTGTCGGACGTAGGATAATAACTCAGGAATTCCAAAGGATTAACATTACAGTTGTACGCATTTTGTAACGGGCAAAATAATATTATTAAAAACAGAAGCCACATTCATGTTTTGCAATTGCATTTATTTTTAATTTTTATGGGCAACTAAATATAGACAAGTTTTAACGAGCACAAAATAATTACATAGCGTGACTAACCTTGTAGGTACGGCTACCTTGTTCGTAGGTAAGAGTAGTAGACGAGGCTTTGTATTAAATATTTAATCTACTAAAATTATATCTCGGGTTTCTCGAAGTACCAAGCTAACTCTGCTAAAAGTCATGAAAATATGTTCAATAGATTAAAGAGTGTGGATAAGTAATAGGCAGCCAAACTAACAAACAGACTCACTCATCTGAAATTGACGAGAGAATCCATATTTTTGTTAATAATATAAAGCTACAAAATAAAATAACATTCCCAAACGAACACAAAATAAAACCTAGTTCATACCAACCAAACACAACACAGTTTTTAATAACTTGAAAGCCGAGTTCAACGGTGACGGTGCCATCAGTGTAGTCCGGGCTTAAATTGAATGATGGCGCGTTTCTTTGACGAGCAGTGTTTGTACACAGTATGAAGCTTTGCGCACAGTTATCTGATGTCAGCGTTGATAGACCCGACGCACACAAAGCGACGGGAAATTGTAAGGTTGTACGAACTATTGTCGTGAGTGGGATCACGGTGATATTATTTGTAGGCGCTAGAACAGTTTTGATGTTAAAATAGGTTAGGTTTTCCATTTTGGCTCTAGTCGTACCAAGTTATAGAAGAATGATAATCTTTGTGGCTCGAAACGGAGTTATCGGGTAAAAGAAAACACAAGTCACTTCTAATAAATCTGATATAAAGATATGTGAAAATTTGCTTGCAATATTATTTCGCTGTTCTAGAACACTGCTTACTGTTGGATAATATGAATCAGCCTTACACATAATACGCTATAGAATCTTTTTATTCTGTTTCACATCCACCCACACAAAAGAACCCATCCAAAATCAAACAATTTTCTTACCATTCCATCTGTTAATTGTTTACATGAAGCGACTTGTAACACGGCTGCACTATTTCGTTCGGGGAATGGAGCCGCTTTACGCAGCGCTTAGAGAGAGTATTATCCAATTGCAGTTTCCAAACACGGCGTCCCTGAACGCGGACGACTGATATTAATCAGACAGGAATGGTAGATGCTACTGCGACCGTCTGATTAACGTACTACGTCAAGTTATGAGCGGTTATGTCATTCTTTTATGTTGTTGTCATGACATATAATTTTTGTAGTCGTTCCAGAGCCGTCGTACAGCCGAGTGTACCTCATGAAACCACACCTGTCATGAAAAAATTTTCATTCCATTATTGGTCTGTTTGTTAGATGGAAAACGTTTCTTTCATATCAATAATTATCATGGTCTATGGTTAAAATAAAATAAAAAATACTTGTAAGATCAATATGAATTTGAACATAATACAATCAGAAGTTAAACATTAAGAACGAAGTGGAAACAATTCTAAAGAAACTTAACAGATCAAAATCTAAAGAATAATAACCTCAGTCCTGAACAAATTTCTTGGAACACTCACTCCTGGACACATTTTCCTGAAAACCTATTTAGATTAGGTTTAAAGAATTTTTTTCTCAAAAAAATCTATAACTGTCTAATTCTTTTTTTTTCCAACTACCAACATCATTTAACCCCTAACCACGTATAACTTGAACCCCGTCTATTCTCCTACCATGTAGCGATGTTCGACTGAACGCAGTGTGACGCGCGCAGTGCTGAGCCGGTTCCAATCGCTTCACTGCGATCCAGTCCCTCTAAATTGATTGTAAAATTCCTCCTACGTTGTGGACGATAACAGTAAATGAAGCCTAGACACACATTCTGCGTGCCAATATGAATTACCTTGACTGGAAGTGAGATGCAGTGGTTACGTGAAACTATCCATTCCAACTGTTTCAGTTAGACAGAGCCTTCCATACGGGAGCAGTAAATAACCAGTCAAAAAGTACAGAATGATAGAAAATAAATACCTTAACGAAAAATTGTTTGATCACCAATCTTTTTCGCTTAAGTTTAGAAGTATTTTAATAGTGTACTTATATACAAGCACGAGTTCGAAACGTAAGAAAAGAAGCTATCAAAAGCATGATAATGTGCTCGCTCTCGTTTTAACAACTAATCTGATGCAGTAACCAGCTATTCGCTAATATTTGACCCGGTGACTAATTAGTCAACAGTAACAGTCACAGTAATTCCACCTCTCCTCTCATGCTTTGTTGCTTGGGTTCTGCAATGTGGCAATGTTTTGGAATTAAGTTTGTCATTCATCATTCTATTCTAATCACATCGCTGACAACGGGTCGTGTGAGTTTCTTTCAAGTTGGTCTGACGATCGTAATCCTGTCCGCTAAATTCTTATTAGGCCATTCTCTCACGAGGTGACCAACATGAAACTCTCTTTCAGTCATGCGCGGCTGGCAGGGCAGGTCGCTCGGTTGTTTACAATGAAATTATTGAAAAAATGGTGCGTTATCGTGAGAATGATGTCCAAATCTTGAGGAAGGTTATAGGTTCGCGAACAAAGTCGTGGGCAGAAGCTAGTTAGTTAAAAATTAATTCATCTGGAAACAAACACAGATTGAAAATTATTTTAATCTAAATAATGTTAAAGCTTTTCCCGGAAATAACGATTTCAGGTAATCGGCAAATTAATGAACCAATTAGTAGGTAACCAATAACTAGGAAAATATGCATCCAAAACAAACTTTTATAAAATCAAAATAATAAACATTGCCATTCACACACTCAATTAAATTGGTGTGAATAAAATTCACAAAATTATCATAATCAGCGTATAATGTTCCCATTGCTGGGATTTACGTCTCTTGTCAGTGAGAGGGATTGGGCTGAAATCTAACAAGCGGGCCCAGTGCGACATTATAGTAGGTACAGTACGACACAACTTAGATGTAGCATCGGCAAAATTCGTAAAACCGATCACCATCCGAACTGAGTGCGCCTTCAAAATCACCAATCGCTATTACTGCTTTAGGTGAAAATGATCTTTCGAAAATGCAATAACTAAGTTGTGTCGTACTGTACATAATTTAAAAAAAAACAACGGGTTGCACTCCGGGAGTGCCGAAACTTGAACATTAACGTTGTGCATTTTTGAATATTTTGGAATGGTTAGGGAATAATTTCGCACGAATTGCTTTATTAATCAGTTTAAAAGTATTATAATTTATGTGGTTACATACAATCAATATTCATAAGTAGTAGTAGCAGTATATTTATTTATTTTCAAAATATAGTCTAACAAAAATAAACTATTTATTTAAGTAAATACTTTTCATGAAGAATGTTTTGACTGCTTTTTTTTACCCATCAATATGGGTAAAATTTCTTACCTCGCAATCTTTACGTAATGTCAAAGACTATTTTGATATTTACTTTGTCGGTTGGTAGGCAACGGATCTTACGGTCACGTGTCCTGACGCGAGTTTAACATTTTTTACCCATCCCAAAAAAAGTGCACACCGCCGCTAAATAAGTTTTTACTTCAAAAAACGAATTAGCTTGAAACCGAAATAAACTGTCAGTCCAGTTAAAGTCCCAGTTTAATTAACATAACATGACGTAAAAGAGCATTGAAACCGTCCAGTTAATTGATGTAGTCGAACAAAGAGATAAGTATACAGGCAGTTTGCTTGCAACTACTAAACAATATTGTGAGTTTGCTGAGAATAAAGTCAAAGGTACAAGACTTTTATATCAGTCTTTCTCTCGAATTGTCTTTTACGCTAAAAACGATACGCACCAGGGGCGTAGACTCCGTACAAGCCGATTCCTATCGGCTTCCCTTCGGTAATTCGGAACACAACCACTCTATCGTCATTGAATAATCACACTATAAGTATTTGAATACAATTAAAACATTACAAAACGCCTACATAAAAATTTTTGTCTTTATATCCCAACAACAAAACATTTCGCTCTAAAATAACTCGTAGGCGCGTACGGGTTATCGTGAATTTAATTTCTATAGAAAATATAGTCCGTCTTGACGTCACTCGGTCACGTGACACCGCCCTTTCTTATCAGCCGAGTAAGCCGGTTTGCAACGAGTTACTATAGGGACAGTAGGCGAAAACGCGCTCGTGTGAACGAGAAAGAACTATGTATTGCTATTACTCACTCGTTCTCGCATTTGATATTCGGTTGTTGTCGTTGAGTATCGTAATGCGTTCGGCTCGGTGTTCGGACATCAAAACATTATTTCATCATTCGATTGACAATGTGTTGGTTTTTGTCGTAATCGCAACCATATAATTTGTTTACAGTAGTTAATTTGCATTTTGTATTCATTGTATTCATTAGTTTATCATTACTAGTACGAGTAATATTTGTTTTCAGGTATAGAAAAGTGATTAAGATAGTGTTTGTGTTATGAGTTTAGTGAAAGAAACGTACGTTGATTGAACTACGTTGTAATTAGGTATTTGGGGTAAGTAGAAAGTTTAATAAGTTGAACTTACATCATTAGAATAGATTTGAAAAATGATTAGTACTATCAGTAGGATTAGGATGGCGGCAAATAGTTTTGATTGTTGCTTGACGAATTATTTACTTTGTGAGGAAACATGCTTTTCAAGGTTTGAAAATAAGAAACACATAATTAATACTGAATTCTTTATTAATACCTACATTATGAAACAAATTCCATAATTAAAAATACTTTTTGTATTATAATTACATTTGATTTCACTCTTAGAGTAAAATCAGATGTGCTGTCATCTTGTGTTGAAACGCCAAACTAGCTTCACAAATCTCAAAATAGTATTTCTACTCGCCGACAGATGTCGTTAAACGAATCACAGAACAACTTGATTATTTTTCGCTAATTCGTATGAAGCTCCTATTAGAAAAGTAAATCGAAATAGGAATTTAAGAAACGGTTTATTGACACCATTATTTTGTTAGATACACAAGAAGTAGCTTTTCGCGGCCACGATGAAGGTCTGAATTCCAATAACCGCGGTAACTATATCAAAACTTTGTTATATCTGAGGAAATATGATCCGTAATGAACTCGCATTTAGAACTATGATCTTCAGTTCAGAACCCCGTGTTTTCTGGTCTCTCTAGTGATATTCAAAATGATTTAATACATTGTATTGCATCCGTTTTACGAGACCACATTAGATTAGAGATAGATAAAGCTCAATTTCTGTCTGTAATGATTGACGAAACTCCAGATGTCAGTCATAGGGAGCAATTAACTGTAATTTTTCGATATTTATCAGAAACTGGAATTGAAGAACGATTCCTGGGTTTTTACGATGTTAGCGAAAGTCGAACTGCTGAAGTTTTATCCAAACAGTTGTTAGAAATACTTGACCAGTATCGTTGTAGAAATAAGTTAGTTGGTCAATCTTACGACGGCGCGGCAGTTATGTCTGGCGAGCCACGGTGGAGTACAAGCGAAAATTCGTGATGCATGTCCATATGGCAATGTTTGTCCCATGTTACGCTCATATATTAAATTTAGTACTGAGCCGTTCCCTTGAAAATATTCAGGAAATGAAAACGTTTTTTGGACACGTAAATAGTATCATCTTATCATATAGTAAATAGTAACATCTGCCTGTACAAGACTGAAGAGCCAGAAAGCTAGCCACAAATTGTAAGTAACTGGACTTCACGCACGGCTGCAGCCCCTGGTTTTTTTTTTTTTTTTTTTTTTTTTTCCTTTTGTTTTGGCTCCGGCTTACCTTTTCTATTACGGCACCCTTCGCCACTGATACGCACACAATTTAAATGAAAATCGGCAGAGGTTTTGTCTGCATATCTAAATTTTTATTTGACCGTTCACTTACTTTGAGTGGGCGGAGTCAGAGAGCAAAGCTGTGTAAATCCTCGGAGCTCCCGAAGGTAGCGATGTTTCTACCAGATTGTGTTTGTGAGAGGATGTAAGATGGAATGTGGAGCTGCCTTAAGATTTAATCAAAATCTGGCCAGAAATAATTGATCCTTTACTGGGCACAGTATTTTTTTAACATTATTAAACCCAATACTGACGACGTGCTAGTTAGAACCAAGTGTAAAAGTTTTGTTTAACCCACAGGTTTCCTCATTTATGTTCAACACATTATCGGATAGGTTTAGAAAGTTAAAAATAACTACTACAAAGGGTGGCAGGTTTCAGTTAGTTTATCATATTATACTTTTACGTGAAAAATTACATAACTAATACTAAATATTACAGAAAAGCAATACTCACAATACGTTTTTACTTCGTTTATGTTTCGTCACGGTTTTCTTTTCAACAAAAAAATATAAATAGATTTTAGATAAAAATCCACTGAAAACCGTAGTGCGATACCCTCGTCGATACACAGCCTGGAGGCATTTCGAAAAAATTCATGCGTTAGCTTTTTTTACACCCACAATAAAATATTTATGCAAAATTTTACCCGAATTCGTATTTAACAAGCAAAAAATGGATGTGAAATAGTAACATGAGATTTATATACTTTATAGAATTCGTATTTAAATGTTACCTTTGAGCAAGTTAAATATGTGCAATTTGTTGTTTAATAAAATATTGATTGCAATATTTTTATACGAGTCAAACAATAGAGTACTACGTTGGTGATTGAAAATAAATTCCAATAAAACGGTAGGTATTTTAACAATCCATAAAGTAGGTAACACTGGCAATATTATATTACGTAGAAAACTCCAATATAAACCCCCCTCCCTATTTTCCCCTCCCTATTTTTCTTTCTTTCTTTTTTTTCTATATTACTATGTACAATAAATTCATACTTACTTAAATAATGTAACAATTTATGTTAGGTGTGTTGGTTGTGTTAACATACTTAGCAGTAAGAATATAATAATCTAATACACCTCCATCAAAATATCTATATATCGCCACATTATTGCATACCACATCTAGAAATTCGCAGTTCCAACCCTTGCGTGTCCAGTGCACTTTACGTCCGCCCCGGCTGGGAATCGAAGCGGCGACTACTAAATTCAATAACTCAAAAAATCTCTCCATTGCAGCATTGCAAGCACTTAAATAATTCACTTTGTGGCTGCTAGATAGCGCTGGCTCGCTTTAAACGTATTTACAAGATTGCAAAACCGTCCTAAGACGACCCACTGACCGATAAATATGCATTTTGTTTGTTTATCTAATCTTTGTGAAATGTTCGAGATTCTTTTGATGCCGTTTTGTTTAAGGGTTCGTTCAATAGTTTATTCTTTATAAACAATTAAAATTTCATCGCGTTCAAGTGACTCACCTTTGTTCCTTACATACGGGTAGTATGTAAGGAACAAAGGTACATACTGACAATATCTTCGCAGTACTGCTGTATTTTCAAGTGTCAATGCGCTAGCCAATCACAGCTTGTCTGCCAATAATTTAATCCAATTAGACAAGAGATACACTAAATAATTTACTTCTGATCTGATTGTAAATGTATGTAAGTTTTTCGATAATTTCCATCGAGAGACATTCTTCGTCTAACGAGTTGGAATGGTATACAATAATAGTTCATGTCGTAAATGAGACACTGAAATACAACAGTCACCGCAATTGATTCTGAGATAGGAGGTAAGGAATGTGAATTGGAATAACTAACGTTTACGATGCGACGTTTTCACTAATTGATGTATCGAAGAGGCATTTGCGTTGAAACTTGGATTAGTGTTCTGAAATCCCCTTTATTTTCTTTTGTTTCTCATCTGCCTAGCCTTTCCCCTTGGCAAGACAGGTTATCAGACTTTTGAGCTTCTGACTACTCGCGCTAATGACTGTCAAAGATCTACAATTGATATTTGTTTTGTTTCTCAAACCTTTTTCATTCCCCCACAAAAGACTCTTCTAAAATCTTAAAGTACCTAATGTACATGTTTAATTGTTTATCCTGAAATGTTTGCTCAGAATAGATTCGCTTTACATTCTTAATCAAATTAATAGCAGTATGTTTGCCAACTGCTGGCGGTGGAATCGTTAATGTGCGGTACTCGCAGTTCTCTTTGTAATTCAAGTGCTTCTAATCTCACTTGTTTGTTGTGCGAGCTTTAAGAATTGTGTTTGTTTTGTTAGTTAGAAAGCGATGTATGAGGTATGTGGTTGTGGATGCATATGCAAATTACCCATTAGTTCATTAACTAACCAAATTGTTTTGATAAACCGCGCTGCATTTGCCTTTTAATGAAAAAAAAATACATTTTAATAGATTTAAGACACGTAGGTAATGTTCCATCTATAAAGGTAGCTTTAATACATGCAATGAGTGGGATATATTTTTGTATGCATGTGTTTCTGTGACAAATAAACTTATTAATCTTCCTTTCTTTAACTTACATACCTAAATTTTACTATACTACTACTTTAAATACCTAAGTTATACACCAACAAAACAACAACAAAATAATTGTATTTAAACCAGATTACATGTTCACAGTATGTTCATTGTTCCGCAACCTCGCATCACGTAACATACAACTTTGCAATATGTCAGAAACAAACAATATTTTGTTCCTAACAAATAATAATTCAATTAAACAGTTTGCCCACAAATATATTTGATGAAAATAATAAGCTGGGCCCAGCAGGGGTCAGTTCAACTTGTTTGCTAATCAAAAAGCTGTCTAACTTGTCAGAACAACCTTCATAAGTGGGTAGTCAGATCTACCCGTGTATAGTTCGTTTTTTAATCCCATATAGTAATTTGCAAATGTCAAACTCCAAATTGAAAAACAAAGAACAAAGATTTGAAATGTCAAATTACTATCTGGGATTAAAAAACAAACTTTAAGTACATACATATTTATTCAAAGTTCTGTTGTTATCAGTTGGTTTCAGCGATTAGGTTAGTACTTTTGACACTTTCTTGGTATTAAAATGATATGATGTTTGGCAATGCTTAGCCTCTGGCCAAGGTTAAAGCCAGCCCTTGGGTCACAGGAAGTGTCAACCAGCCGTTTCGAGATTTCCTTAAAGAGACGATTAGCACTCAGACACTACGGCCCGAGAGTTTTAAACAGCTCGACAATAATGACCAATAAGGTTAATAGCCGCTTGAGGTTTTCAGCAGCCGTAGCATTTCTTGGTCGACAAAAGTGTAATAAGCTTATCAGATTTTGGTATATTCGACCTCGTCATTGTAAATTCCTAGTAAATAAGAACTTTACTAAGCTTGATCATTATTATACAACGGTCACAAAGACACCAAACTTTACCGTTTTATGACGTGGAAGTGACGTTCAACCTCCAATTTTGTTGTATATTTACGGTTTGAATGTTCTTCTAACATTTTTATTTTGTCCTATAAACAGTTACAACTCACCTCCACCTTGTAAGGGCTGCTGGCGTTGACATTACTGGCGAACTTTAAGATACCTTTTTCTTTTTCTTTCGGGTAAACTCGAAAGGTAAGAAAAGGTAGCCCTCTTGTTTTATTCCATCCATGGCTGTGAGTAGAAGGAATAAAACTTTTGAAAAGAAATAAATGAATTTTATGAGAGGAGGAGGTCAGGGAAACCACCTTTGTATGAGAAAGAGTTTATTGTCGTATTCACAAATAATATAAGATCGGTTTTGGGGACGAAGAACCCTAAAATAAACTTCGTGCGACAATGGCGGCACGAGGCAGGCGCGCGGCACCGAGAGATACGCGTGTACGCTCAATGCGTCTGGGCAGCGGACTGAGGCGCGTCGCGGGGCGCCTTCCTCGTAACGCCAGGCGAGGGAAAGAGATGACACTACTCATTATATCGCGTCGGCACGCGACCGCGGGACGCTCGCACTGGACGCAGTTGTGGTGTCTGGGTTGCTACATACTCCCCCTCCAGTCCTGGAGAACGCCCTCGCTCCTGGACTGGTACACTAACAGCAGCATTAGCTGGACGTCCGCGATTTCGCTTTGGAATAACGGGTTTTGGTAAGGAGTTGTTGCTACCTCGGTAACGTGTAAGGTCTTCGGAATGATATTTCCCTAAATCTACATTTGGTTGTTCTATACTCGCGATGGTGTAAGTTGTTGGACTAACCTTTTTAGTGATCTGGTAAGGGCCATCTCGGCGAGGGTAGAACTTACAAGTGAGGTCTTTTGACCCTTTGCTTAATAAGTGAGACTTAAGCATGACTAAATCACCTACCTCGAAGGCGTCAGATGGTCGGCGTGAAACGTCGGCGTTCTGCTTAGTCTTGTCCTGCTGGATCTCGACGCGTTCCCGAACAGCTGACAGCGAATGTAGGAAGTTTTCGAGGTAAGGGGTCACTTGTGGGACAAAGTTTTCTTTGACCCTGATGGCACGAAGGTCGTGAACTACCTCTGTGGGTGACCGCATCTCTCTGCCAAAGGTTAAATAGGCCGGTGACTTGCCTGTTGTGCGACATTTTGCGCTATTCAGGGCAAAGCGGATCACTGGCAACTTCTTCGGCCATGAGGTGTGGTCGTCTGCCACGAGATGTGCCAGCATAGCTTTAAGGTCGCGGTTTTTTCGCTCTGCAGGATTAGCTTGTGGATGATACAGCGGGACAAAATTTTGTTTGATGTCTAGGACTGACATACATTGTCGCATCACTGCGGAAACGAACTGGACACCGTTGTCCGAAATAATCCTGCGAGGCAGACCGAACCGCATGAAATATTCCTCGATGAGGACATGAGCGCAGGCTTCTGCTGTTGCTTCTTTTAGAGCAAACAGTTCCGTCCATCGGGTAGCAGTGTCTTCGATGAGAAAAACCCACCGCTCCCCCTGGTCTCCCTCCGGAAGTGGGCCGAACAGGTCCATGGCCAACACCTCGTTCCGCTGGCTCATGACCGGTGTCTGGAGTAGGCCTGGGGGTTTGGCGTTGTTGGCCTTATATCTCTGGCAGTGGACGCAGGCTAAGACATAATCGGTGATTATTCTCCGCATCCCTGTAAAATAATACAGCTGTGCTACCTTCTGGTAGGTTCTATCGATACCTGGGTGGCCAGCTGTTTGAGAGTCATGTAACTCATTCAAAATAGCTGCTACTTGACCGGCAGGTATAACTAACTGAGGGGATTCACTCTCAGAGTCTGGATTGAATCGGTACAGAACTCCTTGATCCATGAGGTAACCCCTTTCTAACCATCTTTTAGATGCAACATCATCAGGTCCTTCTAGCTCCTTAACAATCTTTTCCACTTCAGGGTCCGAAGTCTGTTCCAGGCGAACCTGACTAGGTGTCTTTGCAGGAAGATCGCAGATGACTGTACAAATACCGCAAGTGTCACTTGTGTCACTGGAACAAATCGGTCTACTTAGCGTGTCCGCTACGACATTCGCCTTCCCTGGGGTATACTCGAATTTGATGTCAAAAGATTGGAGCTTCAAAGCCCAACGGACTAATCTACCTGCTGGTGATTTAAGTGATAGCAACCAGCGTAGAGGCTGATGATCACTACCAATTACGACTGGTTGACCGTCTAGGTAAGGCCGAAAACGTTCCACCGCCCACACTACAGCGAGTGCTTCACGCTCCGTGGTGGAGTAGTTGCGTTCAGCTGCGTTGAGGAGTCGGCTGGCATATTCAATGGGCCTTTCCTGATTGCCGTCGCCCTGCAATAAAACTCCGCCCAAGGCGTAGTTACTTGCGTCAGTACGCAGAATGAAGGGACGACTGAAATCGGCTTGCACCAGTATTGGAGCTGTGGTCAGTAGACTCTTCAGCTCATTAAATGCTTGGGTCTGTTCTGAGCCCCAAGACCATACTTGACTTTTCCTTGTCAAGCGCGTCAATGGTTCGGCAACTTTTGAGAAGTTGGGTATGAATTTTCTGAACCATGAACAAGTTTGTAAAAAGGTTCTCAGGTGCTTAAGGTTTCCTGGTTCCTTCATCTCGAGTACAGCACTCACCTTCCCTGGGTCGGTGGAAACACCTTTTTGTGTAATAACGTGACCTAGATATTTAACGCTTTCCCGAGCAAAAGCACACTTCTCCCTATTCACATGGAGGTTAAATTCGGCCAGACGTTTGAAAACTGCCTCGAGGTCTTGCAGATGCTGTTGGTATCCCTGAGATATTACCAACAGATCGTCTAAATAAGCTAATAAGGTTACATCTTGTAGAGCAGAGCAGGATCGTAGACGATCGATGAGACGCTGAAAGGTAGCTGGCGCGTTGCGGAGACCGAACGGCATTCTTTTAAAGCGGTAAGTACCTAAAGGACAGACAAAAGCTGTTTTATCTCTATCAGCTTCCCTTACCCTAACCTGCCAATATGAAGATCGAAGGTCTAGCGTACTCATGAAGCAATCTCGTTTTGTGCTCTGAAGTAGCTCGTCGATGCGTGGCATCGGATATGCATCAGCTTTGGTGACTGCATTCAAACGCCTGTAGTCGACGCAGAAGCGGATACCACCGTTGGACTTCGGCACCATCAATGCCGGTGAACACCAAGCCGATTCACACTCTTCTATTATGTCATCCTGTAACATCTTACCTATTTCAGCTTTCATCAGCTCTTTCTTTGAAGGGTTTAGGCGGTAAGGAGGAACAGCAATTGGAGAATGCTCACCTGTATCAATACGGTGTTCCGCATACGGTGTTGGACCTCCCCCTGCTCTAAAGACGCGTGCGTGTCTGGTGAGGACGTCAGCGAGCGCTTGACGCTCAGCTGGTTTAAGGTGAGTACCTTCATCATCCCTAAGTATATCTGTAGAGGCGCAAGACACGTCACGCGAGGTAGGTTCGACGCACAGGTTATATTTTACCGTATCATGTTTACTAAAATACCAAAATTGTTTGCAAAAATCAATAACTACTCCCGCGGCGGTTATAAAGTCGATACCTAATAACGTCTCGTTATTTGTCGAGTCGGGAAAAATTAAGAATGGAATCGTAATAACTGCCGTTTCTAAGCACACCTCTAACGTGGTGGTAAGTACATCCATCGTACGGATTACACCGTCGGCAAGCTTAACTTCGCGTGTCGAAGAGCTGAGGGGATGACCTTGACGTAGAAGGAGAGTATATAGCGTATGACCTGCAATGCAATGTTTGGCGGCCGTATCAATCAACGCGGTGCCGGAAAAACCCAAAATTTTTATATTAAAAATAGGTCGTAACTCGCGACCAATAGAGGGTCCCGTACGGTCGTTACACAAACATATTTCGGTTAAACATAAATGGCTATTATCCTTTTGATCATTAAAATCACTACATAAAGTATCTTTATGACATGGATGGACATTGTCCTTTTGATTTTTTAACTCGCTATACAAAACATCATAATTACAAACATGGACATTGTCCTTTTGATTTTCTAAATTACTACACAAAATATCATAATTACGTGGATGGGCATTACCCTTTGTAATATCAAAATTGTTACACACATTTTCTGTATTTTGTGAGTTTTTAACAGAGAAATTATCATTAATAGAATTACGCATAATATTATTAGTTATACGTTTTGGGTTAGCGACCCTTTGTTTATTAAAAAAAGTACACACATGTTCCTGCGGAATAGAGTCATTTTCAATATAAATAGAGTCTGACGCGAAGTTTTTGGTAATTAAATCAGATTTTACGGAATAAAAACTTTGATCACTACTTTTACTTGGTTCACTCTCACCTTGATTCTGCAACTTACGGCACTGATCTTTAGTGTGGCCAAACCGCCTGCAGTATGTGCAGGAGGGCCGTGGCCTCTTTGCCGTGTCATGCTTCGGTGGGACAGGCGCGGGCGGCGCAGCTGGAACTGGCGCCGGCGGTGCAGCTGGAACGGGCGCGGAGGGCGCGTGCGGAGCGGGCGGGCTCCGCGCCGCGGCGGCGGGCGCGCCGGTTGCATGCGTTCGGGCAGGGACGAGGTCGCGCGCGGGGGCGCGGGCGCTATCGCGAGCGGCGGATTGTGTGGACACCGGTAATGTTGCCGGCGTTTGTGTTCGACGCTCACTCGCCGACGGCGTCATGTGATTTACCTCGTCGAATGAATCCTCGATATTCCGTGCTAGGCGGAGTAGTTCATAGAAACTACGGCACTCCTCTCTTCGTAGTCTTTTCCTTATCCTGCTGTGTAGGAGGCCGTAGGTCATGTCTATTTGAGCTGACTCCGTTGTATCGCCTTTAGGTAGGCGTGCCAAAAGGGCGCGGATGCGCGCTACGAAAATATCTGTGTTCTCATTGCCCTGCGGTGTCGCAAATATTTCCAAGTAGATCCGATGAGGCGGCCGGCGGTCACCATAGGCACTTATTAGGTTTTCTTTGGCTTCGCGCCATGACGACACGGAGTATTTTATTCCTTGCCACCACGTGGCCGCTTCATCCTTGAATAGGTAGGCTAAACCGCGCAGAATGTTTGAGTCCGCCACCTGCGCGCAATCGCTATAGGCCTCTATAGCGTCGATAAATGCTTCCACCGATTCCTTCGGTCTGCCGGAGAACGTGGCTTTGCAGCGGGCTAGGGTGTTGTGCCCTAGTAGCGCGAGTGATTCCGGGGTCGATGCACTCGCCCGCGACATCGAGTTGATCAACTCTCTAAATGCTTCTGTTTGAGAGCGTTGGAGAGAGGCGATAATCGTCGCCACGTTTTCGTTAGAGAACGTAGCGTTAGCATCGATGCGCGGCGAGGAAGAGAACGCGGCGTCGGCGTCGCCATCTTGGTAGCCGGACGCCGCGGTCGGCGTGTTTGGTCGAGAGGGGACGGGTAATGCGTCGTTTGCATCTTCCCTCCGAGTTAAACTAGCCGCTCTACTCCTTGTCACTGGCATTTTAGTTCGTCACTGCAAAACTTTCACAACTATGCACTATATTGTCACACGAAAAAACGTTGGAGCGCCACATATGAGAGGAGGAGGTCAGGGAAACCACCTTTGTATGAGAAAGAGTTTATTGTCGTATTCACAAATAATATAAGATCGGTTTTGGGGACGAAGAACCCTAAAATAAACTTCGTGCGACAATGGCGGCACGAGGCAGGCGCGCGGCACCGAGAGATACGCGTGTACGCTCAATGCGTCTGGGCAGCGGACTGAGGCGCGTCGCGGGGCGCCTTCCTCGTAACGCCAGGCGAGGGAAAGAGATGACACTACTCATTATATCGCGTCGGCACGCGACCGCGGGACGCTCGCACTGGACGCAGTTGTGGTGTCTGGGTTGCTACAATTTCTTTTTTAGTAATAATATCGGTACCTCCCTACTTTTGATTCTTTGGATTAAAGAGAAAAATAGTTTGGAAAATCCAAAAGTGCACGCCTCATAACTCTCATTCATAAACGAAAAAGAAATTCAAAACATAGTTTCTAACAAAAATTAAAAATTTATCACTTTTCATGAAGTATGTTTTGACTGCTTTTTTACCTTCGGGTAAAAGGATATGTCTGGTGGC